>CM063457.1:5314500-7814500 GCA_032191425.1 Lymantria dispar
TATGCACAGATTATAAATTGCGCAGACAACCGTCTTTTAGAGAGTAACGATTTTATTCAAATCTGCGAAGCATTCCCATAGTAACATATCATAAAACAGGATTATAAAAATAAACGAAATAGTTCTAGTTGTTTCAATATCCGTTAACTCTCTATTACATAGTAATTGACCTACCTACACTACTCTAGTCAAACGGATTGATTTTATTTCGAGTTTTCATCTCGTGCATAGATGTTATATGCATATACCCTTCGTCGTCTTTTACGACATTCAGGGGCTATTTTATGAGGGCATTTTTTTCTATCACTGCAGAAAAATATTAGAAATCCTTAAATATTTCATTTTCTAATATATTCATTTCTAATAATGTTCATTTATTTGTTTCCAGATACGACAACACCGTACGTCCTATACAAGGATGGCGTGGAGCGTGCCCCGCCGGGCACTCAGTGGGGAGGCGCAGTACTTGATGGCGGCTACCAACCAATGCAACACCAAAGCCCGGGGGGACCTTCACCTCAACCCGAACCCCAGCTCGCCTCTCCAGCGCCATCGCCTTATCCACCAGCGCCACCACCTCCAGATCCTACTGGAACCGCAGAGGACGCTGCCCAGCAACTTGCTCAGCAGCAGGCTCAACAACAAGCACAACAGCAGCAACAGCAACAACAGCAACAGACCTCCCCTGAGCACATGCAAGTGGAGCAACAACTGCAATCTCAGCCACAACCACCACAAGACCATCTCGATCGAACTCCATGTTTTCTACCACAACCAGACCTACAGCAACAGTATTCGCCGTATTTTAAGGAAGCGAGGCCAACTAGCCACATGCTCAGCACTGGTGGTTTTCCGCTACATTATTTGAAACAAAACGGTGGTGTCCTCTCACTCGAGAGCCCACTAGATCAATATGCGACGCCCGATTTGCGTCATCTGCCTGATATAGTACAGCCAGAACCACCAAAGCCTCGCAAACACAACCCAAATTCGGAACTAAGGTTGTTCAAGTGCCTGACTTGCGGAAAGGACTTCAAGCAGAAGTCGACTTTACTACAGCACGAGCGGATTCACACGGACTCGCGGCCGTACGGGTGCCCGGAGTGCGGCAAGCGGTTCCGGCAGCAGTCACATCTGACCCAGCATCTGCGCATCCACGCCAACGAGAAGCCCTACGCGTGCGTGTACTGCCCACGCTCCTTCCGCCAGCGCGCCATCCTCAATCAGCACCTGCGCATCCATTCCGGTGAGAAGCCATATACGTGCGGCGAGTGCGGCAAACATTTCCGCCAGAAGGCCATCCTGAACCAGCACGTCCGCACACACCAAGGCGAGCGCTATTCACACATATATGTCCTACCCCGGACCACGCGTGCGCCGTCTGCACTGACCGCGTCGGTCACTGCCGCCGGCGCTCGCGATCCCAGCCGCCCCCCGCACTGTCGATTCGGTCTCGCATCCATTGGCCTTCCTATCAAACAAATTCTCGGTTCCCTCGTCGCCCGTATCGTAGAGGGTGCTCGCGAGACGCGGACCTGACCGCCGGACGTTCCTGTAACCGTTCCTTAGTTCAATTAACCCACTCGTCGGTTACCCCTTGTTGGACCCTTCACTTGTGACTGACCAGTCTATTAAATGTTTGCAGATGTTTCGCCGCATCTCATCTTCAAGAATGGGACAACGCCAACGCTCTGGCCTCAAGATGTGCCTTTTCCCGCTGATGAGAACAAAGAGGAAGTACAATCTACGTTTGGCGACGCAGACGGGCAAAATGGCGAGCAGCGCGGATCTTGTTTCTCACCTGGTGATACCGCACAGTATCCTGCTTATTTCAAAGACACAAAAGGTCTCAATCACTCAGTCTTCAGTTCAGGACTATCTTTGCAATACCTAAAAGGGGGTAAATTACCAGACGTTCTCGGTGGTCGAGTAATGCCTCTTTACGTCCGTTGTCCAATTTGCCAAAAAGAATTCAAGCAGAAGTCAACACTGCTTCAGCATGGTTGCATTCATATAGAGTCACGTCCATATCCTTGTCCGGAATGTGGCAAGCGATTTCGACAACAATCACATCTCACGCAGCATTTGCGTATTCACACCAATGAAAAACCATACGGCTGTGTTTACTGTCCGCGTTTCTTCCGTCAGCGGACGATTCTCAATCAGCACTTACGCATTCATACCGGTGAGAAACCATACAAATGTACTCAATGCGGTAAGGATTTTCGGCAAAAAGCCATTCTTGATCAACACACGCGAACGCATCAAGGCGACCGGCCTTTCTGCTGCCCAATGCCAAACTGCCGGCGGCGATTCGCTACAGAGCCTGAAGTGAAGAAGCATATTGATAATCACATGAATCCGCACGCAGCCAAAGCCAGGCGAACGGATGCCTCCAAGACGCCGCGGCCGCTACCTCCCGCAGCCGCCGTAGTAAAGCCCGAACTTTACTTTCCACAATGTTATGCTCCGCCTTTCCAGCAGTTCCCAGGCTCTCAGACAGATTTCAAGCCTGCCGTAGGACCAGGTGCGCCCGTGACCTGCCTACCAGCGCAGTGACCCGCGCCTCCGCCGCGTTGGCCCCCGGCGCCGCATCACGGGCCTGCCCACGCGCACCACGACCTCTACGTCGCCGATCGTCTCTACAACTGAGCGTCGCGCCTGCACACATGTATACGACTCGCAGCCGTCACTGGCGCTGCGAGCATCCCTATCGATAGTCGGTAGTCAAAATGTAAGATTAACCGGATCGCTACAAAAACGAGCTTCGATCTGTAAATAACGTCCTGTTTATTATGTATCAGGAAGTCTGTCGCGTTGTACAGTTTCAAAGTTCAACAAAAAAATAATGTTACCGTCGAGAAAACGAGTACATATAGCGTTTTTGCCCCGTAATCGTTAAGTTACCACATAAGAGTTAGTTTTCTCGGTGTTTATCGAATATATCGATACATTTGCAGAATGATCCCAAATGGATCGAGACCGAACTTTAGAATTTAAACTCTTCGTTGAATGCTAAAACTAAGAATTGATCTTTTACTACATTTACAATATTTCGCGATGAATGTAACCGGCGCTACATTGTGCCTAATTGTAATAAAATAATATACATATTTTGTAGACATATTAAGTTAATTTTATTTACAAGTATTGAGAGATAAAATCTGGCAAAAGTATAGGGTTGTAAAGGATCCATGCTCAAAATACGTTTAAAAATAACGATAAAGAATGATATGAATTTACGAGTTAGCTTTAGGCAGAGTTCGGACGTAGCGTGTTAAGAGAGACAAGGGAACAGCGCCAACGCTGGTGAAACAGAATCACGAATGAAAACCAAAAACGTAGGTTACCTTTTGCCATCAACATAATACTTCTTAAGTAATACGTACTTACAAACGGTTCTATAACATATTAATTAATCCATTTACTGTTAATTATCGAACTGAGATTACATATACGTCTTCATAACACTGTAGGTGCCAAATAGTGTAGTGATTTTTTAAATTTTCTACCAGCTTCTATTATAGTTAGCTTAGTTTAGGTTGTTACCAGTTTTTTCAACGATGTGACAAAATGAAGATGCATTTAAGTGGAAAGGGTCAGACTGAGAGAGGACTGTGATAGGTAGGTTAGGTATCTGTATCGCTCATTTAGCGTTAATTATACGTGTTTCGAGACCTGACGGTTTTCCTTCCGGAATCGTATAAGTGATTCGTATATTAATTTTCTTTTATTTTTGTGGATTTTTTAATTGAGATGTGTCTCAATATCGACATGTGCTTGTGTTCCTAAATTCTTTCTAAAGTTTTTTATAGTTCTGGTGTTTGATTATAGTTCATATACACCATTCTGCCTTCACATTCTTGACTGATTTGATAACGTTATTACGATGAGTGAGATTAGTAATTTTTACCATTAAGGTAACGTGAGTGATGTTGCAAAGTGCTTTGTAGTAGTTTGATCCATGGGACGGAGGGTATGCCAGAGTAAATATTATTTCTAATTTAGCTTAGACATTCGAATTACCAAGCAATTCGATCATTCATCGCGAAATAACTTAGAATATAGGAAAATATAATAAAAATATATGAATTTGGGTTATTGTTGGAATATTTTGATATAATATTTCGTCCACAATATTTGAAAGTTCTTAGTGTACTCTATGCAAGTTGTGGTTATACTGTATGTGATCGTGGTAAACAAAGATGTATGTAATACATCTCTATGAAAGATATTAATTCAATATTTTGTATACGCCTAGTCTCACAGAGTATAAATATATCAAAATATTCCAGCAAAATGATGTATGACGTTTTTAATATCTCTGTTTCTACGTATAGACTTTTATAGCTTATTTTTTATTATATTATTGTGATGGTTTCGTTTTCCTACCACATAATATAAACTGTTGATATAAATAGTGGAATAATGTGGTGGATTTGTGGGCAGTCACATTTTAATACCATTTTTTTTATATTTGTCACTGAGAAGTGACCGATGCAATATTATTATTTAGTGAGTTTATTTGTGTGTTGATTTTATTATGAGTATAAAAATTAAAGCATTTGGACAGTTATAAAAATTATATAGCCCTCAGTTGTGGACTTACGCGAAGATAATTACCGGATTCTTTTGGTACAGATTCAAAATAATAATACAATACGCCAGCTGATAAACTTAATACCGTCAAAACAATTTGTATTTCGAATTAAATTTTTAAATAAATCGTTAAATACGTATGAGGCGATTTAGTACAGATTTAATAGCTTGGCAAATTTAAAAAAAGACCACCATAATATCCTTCAGATTAAAAAGTTATGTTTACAACTGGCGGGCAATCATATCATTATGTTTACAACTTAATTTTCTATCAAACTTTTGGAGGTTTACAAACAAAAATACATCTTTATCGAAGAAAATTTTATAAAGTTGTCTTCCGTGACTAAACATTTTTCCACAACGTTTAAACGTGTGATCCTCCTTGAAGTGTCGCACGCCGCCCTCGTCCCTCAGCAAGCAATAGTATATGATTCAGTTATATTTATATCACACACAAGCAGCCTTAAACAATAATAGTTAATAAGTATTTTTATATAATAAAACAATCTATTTCTATATGCGGCCGGGAGCGGCGTGACGCGCTCGCGTACAAAGTTTGAATTCAAACATAGAATACAGTGCCATAGACAAGATGTAACCTCAGATTTATACTTATTAGATTTTTATACCGATACAAATGGATTTAATTTTTAAATATAAAACAAGAAGTGATTAAGTATACAGAGATTACAGATGATATTTTATACATTTATTACAAAACAATATTATTAAAAAGTAAATGTGAAATAGTGTTAAATTTAGTGTTGTACTTGTAATGTTCTAAGCAACTCGGGAGTCATGCGAAATTGAATTTATGAAACTGATTTCAATTTGGTACAACTCTATATATTATATATATCTGTCTCCATTGCTCTTGTTTGTTTTTAGATATTTCTTTCTATTTTCAGTGTGGTAATTGTAAATACATATCAATGGAAATTTCTGAGGCAGTGTTGCAAACAAAAATTGTCTTTTTAATCTGAATAGATACAAAAACGTAAAAAATAAAATGTATAAATAATAGGTTAAATATCTCTAAAATTATTCATTTGATTAATACGCGTTTTCGACGTTTCAGTATAGTTATCATATTCCAGGCTGTTTCTGTTTGTATTGCTCACTGTTTTGTTAAGTTTTGCTCAATTAATAGTGTATGTATTACCTATAAAATAAATATTATTAATTTTTATTATGTACGAAATGATTTTTGTGTAAAATATTCCTTTTTCGAGAGCACGGTTTTGCTTTCTTATAAAACTATTATATAAGTGCTAAAAAGTTTGATCATTTCTTTCGATCCTACTTGTTTTTGAAATTATAATTGGCAGATGTAGATGACAGATGAATATTCATATGAAACAGAATCACGCCGCATATAAAAAAAACGCCGTCCAGTACTGATCGGATACCCGTATATACAGTTCTATAATTTGGATTAGGTTTCTAGAGTTTAATTTTGACATTAATTAGGTTTGAAGCATGTTCCTAGCTTTTATGATAGGTAATATTAATTTATATTACATTACACTTCTTACCAACTACACTAAGCATAGATATACTAAATACTTTTTTGCCAATTCTTTATTTGATATACTTCACGAATGGAATCAAATTCCAACGCACCATTATTATTCACATCAACGTACTGGAGAAATTATATTCTCATGTACACTTAAATTACAAGGAAAACTAATTTTATTTATAAACTCTGCTTGATTAGTGCAGTGTCAATATGCATAATTATTTTCGTTAAGTTGTTAAAATATTAAAAAGGAGAGAACAAGATTGCAATGTAAATCTATACTTTGCATTTATAATAATAATAAAATTATAAAAATAAACGTCAATTGTATTAAATACAATGTTTTTGAGCAATGTTAGTGAAACTGAACCATTGCTAAACATGATAATACTTACATAATTTAGTCATACTACAACTTCGTACTAACATAATAAACGCATCACTATTTCCTCTATATGCATTTAATTGTGATCTCATAGACGAAATTTAAAAGTCTTTATGGTAATATTGGGCAAGTTATAAGTGAAATCATTTTCATTTAAAATTATTACACATCCCACTTATTAATTATAATCATCAAAGCAAATCAATATAATGTAAGTTTACTATGTACTCGACATTACCATTATAGAACATGCCAAGTTTTAATATATTTGGTTAGTGTAACATAGGATTATGTTTGTTTGATCGCAGTATACCAGTGTGAACGTTACTTAATATTGAAGGCAACGCTTTCAGTTAATTAAATACATGAGCTTAGTCTTACCTTTAGTTTTATAGTGAAGTTGGCTACGAATTATTTCAACGTCTTCCATTTTTCAAATTAGTAGGTATATGACGTTTTGTATTTTTTTCAATAAAGTTTAGTTTACATCGGTTCTACACGTCCCAATAGCTTCGGCTTTTTAGACGTTATACGTGAAGCCGACTTTTACTTGCATTATTGCGTAGGTTAAAAACAAAAGCATATTATCTGCAGAAAGTGCAGTACCAGTGCAATACATTTGAAATTTTTTTCGCGATATTATTCTATAATTTATTTTATAATTGACTTATTTTAAAAATAGTTGTTAGTGTTAATAAAATAATTGGTAGCCAACATAAAAATGGCCTATTATAATTTTGGTAAAGTTAGAAATACACTTAATATTTGTAGACACTGCCACTCGCCAACCGCTGTCGAAAAAAAATATACAAAATAATTTTTTACCACAAATAGACTTGTTGAAACAGTTCCACAGTAAAATAAGTGTTGTTGAATGTTTTAATAATAATATGGACATATTTAGATTAACGATCTTGTAGTCTGGATTGAGTTTTTACAGATTTTATTACGAGAATTTTTCGTGCGTTTTAATAAATAAAGTTACGTCGCCTATCATGTTATTTTTGCTACAAAAGCTTATTTTATGCCATACAATAACAGATATAAATAATATTAAAATACAATATACATAATATACAAATATATACAAAAGAAATATACAATAAAGTAATACATATTTTATTTATGAACCGTTATAGGCGGCGTACTTTAAGAATTATTGGTTTGATTACATTAATAATGGGTGCTGTTAAATCATTAATTGTACATATTTATTATAATATACAATAGACTGGTAAATTTACGAAGTTGTTAGGTTTCTACAGAGTTACCTTTAGAGGCTGTTTAAGTGCTAATTAACTAATCTAGTAATATATTATGTGACGAATAAATACGATAAAAATCACAATAGTGCTATTCCAACACTAAATTCGGTCCGTAACGTTTATAAATTTAACTCCCTTTTCATCATGCATTTAACATAATTTATAATAATTTAAAATATTGTCTATGGTGTAATTTTTTTTTACTGCTATTCGATTTTAATGCATGCAGATTTGCTTGCTTGAACCGAGTGCTTTTACAATGTCAATTAGCAACTGAATAAAAAAATTTGAATTTATTGTAAATAAACTACTGTTATTTATTAGAACAATATTAAATATATAGGTTAATTAATCAGCAGTAAACAGCCTCAATCCATAAGTTATAATAAGATATATTTTCTTACAGAGACACCGAATAGAATATATGAAATTCTTTTTAGACAATCCCAGAATACAAGATCTAACTTTTTACACACAACAGACGAGGACATATTTGATTTATTTACAATAGCATTCTTAATGTTTTGTTTCGATAAAAACAGTTGGTTTGCGATACGGTCACAGGTAATCCGGGCGAAAAAAATTATAACGTTGGCATTAATAAAAAAAATATTATTAAAATAAAATTGTAAATATATTTTCTAGTTCTTCCAAAATGAATAAATATCAGTATTAAATACAAAATTCAACTTTGGTTAAGGTCAAAAATGTATGTGTGATCTATAGTGAATTTTTTCATTAGAATTTTTCTTGAATGTAACTTTTTAAATATAATAATTATTTTTTAATTGTACGTTTATATTTTTCTTTTATAGTTAATATTTTAATTGAATTGTAATATTCTTGCCTAGAATTGCATTTATGTTAGATATTTTAGATACGTTTGAAGTTTATACCGTCGTATTTATGTATATTATTATTGTATTAAGGGTTTTGTTTGTTTTTTTTTTTGTCATTAATAGAAATAAAATGTTGTAAAAAGTAAGCTCGTTGTATTTTATCAAATAAACACTTTTTAGTCCAACTGAAGCAATTTACAGCAGTTTTATTTCGTTGTTACTGTTACTTTACTGAAAAGAAATTAATTAAATTGATATCTGTACTTCTATACTAATATATAGAGGTAAAGAGTTTGTTTATTTAAACGCGCTAATCTCAGGAATTCCTGGTCCGATTTAAAAAATTCTTTCAGTGTTAGATAGCCATAGATAGTGTTAGATAAATGTTATCGAGAAAGGCTACCAATAAATAAAATTGGAGTGTCTGTTTGTAATGTCAAAATAATAGGCTTTTTTCATGCTCACACGGTTATTTGCACGACACCTATGCCTAAAATAACAATTAAAAAATTTTTGTCTGTCTGTCTGTTTGTTCCGGGTAATCTTCAAAACGGCTGGACCGATTTCAAAAATTTTTTCACCAATGGAAAGCTATAATATCAGGGCGTAAACTAGGCTATATTTTATCCCGGTATTCCCACGGGAACGCGCACTACGCGGGTAACACGACTATAACCTGTAACCGAAGCGAAGCGAGGGCGGGTTGCTAGTATATTAGTATAGATAGATATATCTAAGCGAAGCGAGGGCGGGTTGCTAGTATATTAGTATAGATAGATATATCTATCTATACTAATATACTAGCAACCCGCCCTCGCTTCGCTTCGGTTATAGGTTATAGTCGTTTTACCCGTTTGCTGCCATCTATAGATGGCAGCAAACGAGCAAACAGTACACCTAATGATGTTACTACCGCTCATGGACCTTTGCAAGGCCTACCGCGAAGAAAGTGAAGGGAATGTGAATGCGTGCAATGTGGTTCGGTCATACTAAAAGCATCACTAAAACCCACCACACGCGAACACCCTCAGAAAGTTGGACTTCCAGGTCTCTCGGTCACCGAACTAAGCATAGTAACAAATTGTTACTACTCCGACGTCGATTTTCTGCGAGAGAGTGGTACTACCCCGAACGGACCGGCCCGCGGCTGTAGACAGATAACTGTCAACAGTGTGGTCCTATCACTATAGAATTTGTTAAATTAAAATGTCCACTTCCACTATCGATACCTCGGCAATCAGTTAGAATATCGATAGGACTCGAAAATCAGTGGTCCTACTCTTGAAATCAATTCTAATTTCGCATCCGATTCAATTACAATTTCACCAAACTTATATTTGGTACACTTAAACAAAATCGAGAATGAACTCTTAGCGTTTGACGTTGTTATTTTAACCAAATGTGTCATATTGTCTTACTTTAAATTAATAACGTTACCGAACTCGATGACCACAAAGACGCTTTCTTGAAAATGTACAACATTAACGATTTTAAACTACGTCAAAATCACGTCGGGAGTGGCAAATATTTGACTTAATCGACGAGAGTCGAATTTATTTACTTTAAAAAAATTCCGCATTGCATCCATTCCAAATTGCTCAAATTCTAGCTGCGATTGAATTTAGGATTGGAATCGAGATTCAAGAGCAGGCACCCTGTTAGGATATCGATAGTTCGTTAACTAGCTCGTTAGTTAGGTTGGCGATAGCGAAGGTGTTATAGTTTCTCATAATCTCTCAGCCAAATTTTACAATTCCCATGATAGGATGAAGGATGCTGACACATTGTATTTTAACCCGTGACTTTAAACCGTTAACACATGGTAGAAAACAGTTGATTTTTTTAAAGGCAACACCCTGCTCTAGGAAATAATCCTTGCACAAATTACGTTCAGACTCAGAACAACAATTTGTGGATCGCCTTAAGTGTTGTCCTGCGTGGGATTCGAACCCACGACTTAGGACGATCTTCAGTAGTTTCGGCTCTGTGATAAGTCACTAAACTGACATCTTTCTACCTATTTTACTGCCTTAGAGGATGAAAATGGACAAACACTGAAACACGTGTTTATTTATTTTTAAAATGGACAAACACTGAAACACGTGTTTATTTATTTTTATTAAAGAGAAGATAGTAGTTAAAGATTTTTTTTTTCTTTCCATACAGACTTTAACGTTGCGTTTCACCCCCCTTAGAGGTGGCATTTCAAAAAATCTTTTCTTAGTGGTTCAAGTCTGTACGCCTTGTGATTCCAGAGATATGGTGATGAGTCAATATATCGCTCGCGAAACCCGCCTCTCCTATATATATATATATTATATTCGCTTCTTCAACATTTATACTTACATTCCTCACATTACTTTCAACCTGTTTCATCACATCATCATTTCAGCTCATATACGTCCCACTATTGGGCTTGGCCCTCCTCCACAATGGGAAGGAAATTGAGCTACTATACCGCACTGGTCAGACGTGTTGGCATAGGTTTATATGTCGAGTTCTCCTTCTCTTACATCACGGCTTTATTAAGGTTTTATATTTAAGGAGTACTCGAGTCTTATATTATAACATAGAGATACAGCCACTTCATCTAAGGATATGGGAGGTAAAATAGAATAGACCGTCGAAATCGCAGAATAACACAAATTACCTACTATTTTCTTTTTGGTCTGCTGATTTTTAAGTCAATACCCCCGAAAAATAAAAATCATACCCAGTTAAAATAACGATTCCTGATGTTTACGCTAGTTGAAACTGTTTTTAACACGCTTTTGTTAGTTTCACCTGTATGTATGCTTGTAATCAAACTTTTTGAGTTCGATTTTCTCCTACTTTGAGCGATTCGATTTTATTTAAACTTTGCACACCTGTCAGAGACCGATGACAAAGTAATAAACCGCCTTTTTTTTGTTTAGTTTTTTTGGAAGTGAGTTACGGTCGGCACACTCCTCGCCCGTTCCGTCCGGGGCGACAGAGGGACGTAAACGCGCACGCCCGTAATCCACCCGCAAGTGACTTGACTTCAGTGGTCGGATGCAATAATCTGCTTAAAAAAAATCGATTGTCCTAATTAGATTCGCCAGGATTCATTAACTTTTCGCATCCTTTGCATGAGATTAAGAGAGATAGAACTAGTCGGGCACTCGGCATAACAAACGCATAGACTTTCCTATGGTAATAATTGGGTCTTGAGCCGTATACATTCATCGATGTACTGACAAATCTAATATGCATACCAATTACATTCCGGTGGCTATTCACTAAAAAGTGAAAAATAAATATAGTTTAAAAAAACTAAAAAACACGCCTTCAATTAAAAAATGTAAAATAATTTTCAATATAGGCAGAAAATAATAATAAACGAAAAATATTAATATTATTGTGAAAAAAGCGCGGGGTGCTCGATTTACGAAAATGTGGCACAAAGCCCGTTGCCCGTTGCATGCCCGTTTCATGGCCACAGGTAGACAATGCCCGCTGGTAAGTGGTCAAAACGTCGGACAATTACAAAATCAAATTACAAACGATATAAAATGTTTGAAAATAGTTTTATTGCATTCAAACCTCGAAAATCGTAATAAATAAACAATTTATATTGGTAAACATATTTTATTATCAAAATACAATACAATTTTCTACATAATTCAATAATTTTAACTTATTTCGCACCACCCTTCACAAGTTTCGCGATCCGCTCTTTATTTTTATAAATGCATAAATCCATGAAGGTTAAACTCAAAAGTAAACAATGACCCAACATGTCCTTCTGCAAGTCTCGCTGTGATCGATACATCTCTTGAAGATATTGAGGTACATAAGCGTGTGATCTGCTTGATGATTTATCGCTCAAACCATTTAAAAGCATTTCAATTGTTTGTTCCGTTGAAACTTTCTCGTTGCCCACTAGAGTGCCATACAATCTGAAAATATAGATACATATATTGTTTGTTCCTTCCTTGTTTGTTTCTGGGATGGTTGGATTAGACACTCTTGAGATCAGAAGAATATCTGCCCACTTAATGCACTACTACTTGTTGCTTAACAACAAGGTGGATAGTCCATTGGTACAGGAATGCATCTACTTTTATGTACCAGATCAATATATGCCTGCGGCTGGGCGAAGGCATCATTGGCTTTTTAGTTGTCCACCATCATGGCGCCAGCCGCAAGCCGCTAGTACTCCTACAGAAAGAGCCTTAGACCTCATCAATGATTTCCTCCAAACAAATAGAGATGCAGACATGTACTTTGATGGGGTAGATCAAATGATGCAAAATCTATCACTGTACTTAAATAATTACTTTTTAAATTATCAGTCATCTTAAATTGTATATATAATGTTGTGTATATTTAGTTTATTTTAAGAATTAATATTTATTATAAATTGATATAATTGTTTGTTTCATAAATTGTGTAGTTAATAGTATAGCATGTAAGCGATTTGGTGTATACTGTAAGCTTATTATGTTCTTTCATTTAATAAATAAATATTATTGAACTGAAAACTTCTTTAGACGCGTTAGAAGTGCGACGCCGAAACACCTCCTCGTGGTGCGCCCGGGCAACGTTCAGTCTGTCCGTCACCACACAGAATAATAAAATAATAATTTAATAATATTTTTTTTTTTACTCTCTGGGCCAGTCGTTATCTCACTATGAGACTAACGCAAACCTCGGCGGCACATTATATGGCTCTCTAAGTTCTTTTGGTATAAAAGAAAAATGTATCACAAGATTTATAGGAAAGCCAATAAACCGCATTGCAGCTTGTGGCGTGCTGAATGTGAGTGGCGACACTGCGGTTCTGAGTGCCCCAGAGAGTCGGCCAGGGCCTCGTATCCAGCTCGCCTTTATTGGCTGACTGGAGTGGAAACCGAAGAGTGCCCGCAGGATTTTCAACTCTGGCTTGCATTAAACGGCTGGTCAGAGAGGGGGTCGCCAGAGCTATAGGCTCGGGGGTGGAAGTGTCATTTTCAAGAGCTTAACTACGGGGAAACCACTGCGGGACTCTGTCTATCGGGGACTTGCGATGGTGAAACCGCCGCCGCACCGCTCAACACCCCAAGCCACTTGCACCAATGTTGACCCCCTGATGCTCGTATTGCCTGCGTGTCTGTGGCAACCGTTTTGGGGGGCCCATTCAGTGAGTTGGCGAGTCACCATCTGCCAAAGTTCAAGACGATAAAGGTATTGAAGGCAGACGACAGTTTTTCAATCAATAGTTTTTAGTTTAACCAGTCCATCAAACCTCAAACCAAATAAACAATTATTAGATATCGTCATCACACAATACTTTTACACCTACCGTTGGCAGTCCACGAGTGTTATGTGCAGACGTGGAGTGTCATCGGTAGACGTCCCATCCCATTTTAACGTTAAATTTCTCCAAAGGCCTCTGCGTGTTGGATCCATATCCCCATGTAGGCCTTTCAAAGGACCGGGTATCTTCCCTTGGAAGATAGCTGTGAATCGGAGATACATGAAAATAATAATTTATATCTTTTTAATTAGTCAAACTGTTTAGTTTGACTAATTAATTTATTTGAAAGAAAACATTCATTTGAATGAAAACTTGTATAAATATGTAACATTGGTGTGTAATCATTGATACAGTCAATCAAAACTTACATAAGTAGTTAAGTTTTTTAATATTTTTTTTGTGATTATTAAGACCCAGATTTTGGTGAACTTTGGTAATTTTTATAAAAAAAAAAAATTGCCGTATCGACTCCGGTATTTACTTTAATGCTTAAAATGATAAGAACGATATATTTCTATAATAAAAACAGCGTGCAACAGAAATGGGGTTTATAATGCACTGTGCTACATTCGGTGAGCGAGAAAGCCGAAATCCAACTTTCTGAGTGTATTTGCGTGTGTGATGGGTTTTGGTGATTGATGCCTTTAGTATCATCGAATCTCATTAACACTTCGTTCAGATCATAATTATGAGTCCGTCAAAATGTTTTTATTGATAACCTCTACAAGGTAAACTAATATTCTAAGCAGAAATTACATGCTAAATTAGCATGTAATTTCTGCTTAGAATATTAGTTTTAGCATTGCTAATAGAGAAACATAATTTTGTCTATATTTGCTACAATAAGAATTATGTAACAAATTCATTATTTGCTCATTTGCGAGGGAGCCGAAAGCCCAACTTTCTGAGGGTACTTGCGTGTGGTGGGTTTTAGTGATGCCTTGGTTTAACCGAACCAGTCACCTATAATGGTAGGACCACACTGTTGACAGGTGTCTACAACCGCGGGCCGGTCCGTCCGGAGTAGTACCACACTCTCGCAGAAAATCTAAGTAATAGCAATTTGTTACTGCGCTTCGTTCAGTGAGCGAGAGAGTCGGAAGCCCAACTTTCTGAGGGTGTTTGCATGTTGTGGGTTTTAGTGATGCTTTTAAGTATCGCCAAACTTCATTGCACGCATTCACACTTCTTCACTTTCTTCGCGGTAGGCAGCTGCCTTGTAAAGGTCCATGAGCGGCAGCAACACTTACCATCAGGTATAATGTTTGCTCGTTTGCCACCAAACAGCATTAAAAAAGAAGAATAAATTTGAAATAAAATATTATTTACCTATATGGTAGAGTTGGTCTTAAAAAGTAAACATTTTGCTTCAAATCATCTCCTTCACTCTCTTCTCCGATCCTGTGGATAAGACATATACATTTAGGGTTATATCATTTTTTATATTTATATACATCTGTACATCTATGCAAATAAATAAAATTGAAGTGACTGTTTGTAATGTCAAAATACTTGGCTTTTTTCATGCTCACATGGTTATTTGCACAACTATGCCTAAAATACAGTTGAAAAAATTTCTGTGTTTGTTTGTTTGAGGTAATCTTCAAAACGGCTGGACCGATTTGGATAATATTTTACTATCAGGTAGCTGTATATATAAGGAGTAACTTAAGCTGTACTTTATCCCGGTATACCCACAAGAACGGGAACTATGCTGGTAAGACGACTGAAACCAAAGTGAAACTGGTTGCTAGTATAAAATATATATTATAAATTTCTGTGTGGGGATGGAATAAGAATACAATTCACCACGCCCTTGTGGGTGTCGTAAAAGAAGACTAAAGGATAACATGCGCATAACAACCATGCATGAGGTCAACTCAAAATAAAACCCTATACCAACCCGGCTGACTAGCGTGGTATAGATCCTTTACCCTCATATTGTGGAGGAGGCTCGAGCCCAACAGTGGGACGTATATGAGCTGTGATAAATGATGATACTAGCAAATTTCTCCGATTCATCTGCGTAGTGCCCATTCCCGTAGCCATAAGCGGATTTAGTTATTTTAATAAAGATTGTTACTCACTCGTTAGAGAAGGAAAATTTTAAACAAAACCTTGTACCAACCTGTCTGACCAGTATTGTAATTTGGCAATTGACCTGCTACACCACGCTGGTCAGGCGGATCTTACACAGTTATTACACTCACATTGTATTCCTTAGTCGTATTTTACCCACGGGCAAGATAGGGGGTGGTAATTGTATTCTTACT
Organism: Lymantria dispar; assembly: GCA_032191425.1. NCBI lineage: Eukaryota > Metazoa > Arthropoda > Insecta > Lepidoptera > Erebidae > Lymantria > Lymantria dispar. Next base: position 5,330,644 of record CM063457.1, read on the forward strand.
CCGCCACCACAGGGAGTGCAAATGCAAAACTTCATTATCAGTGAGTAACATAGGCTACATTTTATCCCAATATACCTACGGGAACGGGATTTACTCAGGTAAAACTGCAGAAATTTGCTAGTACGGTAGAAACTCGATTAGACCTAATTGTTGTAGTTAGGCGATAGTTCGATTATCCAAATGATAATCGAAAATCCGGATAATCAAATGTATGAAAATCCTCCTTTGGTTTTGTGCATATGTCATCATCATCATCGCAGCCCACATACGTCCCACTGTTGGGCTAGGGCCTCCTCCTCAATGGGAGGGAATTTGACCTACTATACCATGCTGGTCAGACATATTGGTATTGGGTTTCATTTCGAGTTTACCTTCTCTTGCACAGATCTTATGTGCATATTATATTCACTAGTCGGCTTGTACGACATCCACGGGCAAGATAGGGAGGGAGTGGTGAATTGTATTCTTACTCCGTCACCACACGGAAAATGCATGTATGTATATAGCATATACATAATTTTATGGGTTTATAAAAAGACGAATACATATACCGCGGAACCCGCGCTTCAGAGCGGAGTAACAAATACTAACAAAAACAATCATGAAACGCGTGGAGCAGCGATCCCGCGGGGCGGGGAATGTTATTTTAGACACGTGCATGCTTTTATAAATTCGATTTGTAAGTACAATACAGTAATACCCCGGACTTACGCGATAGGCGGGACCGAGCGATAACCGCGTAAGTCGAATTCGCGTAAGTCGGGATTTAATTTTGCTTATATTAAATGTACAAAATAATTGGTTATTTGAAACTAATTTCAAGAAGACAATGATTCTAAAGAATTTGGTCAAAATATTGTATTAAAATAATTGAAATTTTAAGAATAAAAAACTAAATCTAAGGCCTGAACACGCTAAGATAAAACTGCGTATCTTTGAATTCGCGTAAAACGGGATAGCGTAAATCAGGGTACTACTGTACATAGGTCGCGGTTAGTAATCCGGATAATCGCGAATCCGTAAAACTGAGGGCCGGATAATCGAGTTTCTACTCTATAAATAAAAGCAAAATCAATCTACTCACTCCTGGTTACTTCTAGCAGTAATAAGCGCTACAAGCATTGATACCATCTGTGATTTCTGCAAATTAATAGCCAATACTTTTGGATTATTGGGATCGCTGCCACTTGCCCGGAGTGTGGTCGCTTCAGCCTTCATCACATATATGTCTGCCAAAGGTAATTTCTGTGTTATACTCCATGCCTGGTCAACGAATTACAAAATCAAATTTAAAAAAAAAAAACAATAATTTTGTCTTTAAAAAAAGTGAGCCATCGCTTGGGACGCCTGGCAAATGTGAAACATCGAAATTAATTCGCACAAGTATATATGCATAAAAGAATAGATTACAACAGGAACTAATATGGCATTATGTATAAATAAAATATCACGATCTTTTCTTCAGAAAATGATGATTTTCATTCAATAAACATTTATTTCAAACTTTCCGTGTGGTGACGGATTAAGAATACAATTCACAACTGCCTATCTAGCCCGTGGATGTCGTAAAAGGGATATAATATGCATATAAGATCTGTGCAAGAGAAGGAGAACTCGAAATGAAACCCTATACCAACATGTCTGACCAGCACAGTTTAGTAGGTTAAATTCCCTCCCACTGTGGAGAGGCCTGAGCCCAACAGTAGGGCGTGTGTGGGCTGCGATGGTGACGATAATGAAACATTTATTTTCATTAAATACATATTATTATAATATTTCAAATTGTGACAAATCAATCCTATAGTTTATATTAGGGATAGTATACATGCTACTATAGGCATGCGAGCTCACTCAGTGCGGCGAAAGAGATAACGCACAGTCGCTTACGCACAACATCGCGTCGCGTCTCAATCACACTACTAAGTATAGACTACGCATGTACACATACAGTATGACTGGTAAAAGATTGTACATATTGAAGGAAACGATAGATAATGGCCACATGTAACTAATAAAAGTGTAAAAAGAAGATAATATTAATTAACTACATAGTAAACATCAACAATATTAGTGTTACAAGACTTCCAAAAATATTGTCACCCTACTGGCGATACACCGACACCGATATCGAGTAACAGTTTTGTTAGCACTGTTGTCAAGATTTTGGATATTTATTACTAGAATTACTAAAACTAGGTGTAGGAATAATGTCATAAAAAACACTAAAGTTAGTTGCAGATTCATAACTCTTACCAATCCTGAGATAAAGTGATTTGTTTCTAATCAAAACAATAGGTTTGCCAGCGTACGTTGACCTCTGTCTGCGGCCCGCGACGCAAAAAAATACCTACTGGGTCGAGTCGCATAGGTAGATATTTACCTAAAATGTAACTAGTTCAATGTTACGCGAACTGTTTAGTACCTACAAGTGCTGACGTACGTTGACCTATCCCATGTGTCTATAACTAAATATTTTTATAAGACAATTAGTTCAAAATTTAAGTACCAATTTTTTTTATATATTCGGTATCAGAATCGAGTACTGAATACCCTCCTTCAATATGTACAATCTTTTACCAGTCACCCTGTATATTGCGTGGCGTTTTGTCGCCACGAGCTATTACGCCACGCCAACAATCAGGTTTACCCTCGCATAGTCCATCATATAGCGTGATGTCATATCGCCACGAGCTGTTTACGCCACGCCGCCGATCAGGTTCACACTCGCCTATAGATGTTTCACATTAAAAAAATAACAAAGAATCTCTCATCTCGGCTCACACGCTGGTCAGATGGGTTGGTATTGGGTTTTCTTTTTTTATTACAAATCACATCAGTGATTTGTAGAATTGAGTTGTCACAATTTGAAATATTTTAGAATTCTTGTATTTAATGAAAGTAAATGTATCCTTACTAATATTATAAATGCGAAAGTAAGTTTGTTTGTTTATTTGTTACACTTTCCCACTTAAACCATCGAACCAATTTTAAAAATTCTTTCACCAATGGAAAGCTATAATATCAGGACGTAAACTAGGCTATATTTTATCCCGGTATTACCACGGGAACGGGAACTACGCGGGTAAAACGACTATACCCGAAGCGAAGCGAGGGCTAGTTGCTAGTATTGAATAAAATTAATCATTTTCTGGAAAAATATCGAAAAATTTAATTATACATATTATGCCTGTTTCCTGTTCTCCATATTAGTTCCTGTCGTAATCTGTTTTTTATGCATATGTACTTGTTCAAAACAATTTCAATGTTTCACATATGCTAGACGTCCTGAGCGAAGGGAGCCGTCGCGACGGCTCCCCTTTTTCTGTATTTTACAAAGGGTTTATTTCCTGGATGAAATATAACCTATACCCTTATTGTAACCCTAATAATAAATGTGTTCCAAGTAATTGAGACAAGCCTAGTCCTTTGGTGTCTATACGAAATTCTAAGGGTTATAATTCAAGTTTTCCTTTTCTTGAATAGATTTTATCTGCATATCATATTTCTTAATAGTCTTTTACAACATCCACAGGCGAGAAAATGTATGGTGTATTACATCATTGCACTGAAAATATTTGACTGCAGAGATAAAGGTGTTGAAAATGGCAACCTACGAAGCCAGATGTCGCGGGTTAGATTCAGGACAATATTTTGTGCGATCCACAAATGGTTGTTCTGAGTCTCAATGTATAATTTGTTTCCATTAATAAATCAATTTTCCTCCCATGATGAATCCAAAAAATAATCCGTGTGATGACAGAGAAGAATACAATTCACCACTCCCTATCTTGCCCGTGGATGTCGTAAAAGACGACTAATGGATATAATAAGCATTTATGCAGGAGAAGGAAAACTCGAAATAAAAACCTATACCAACATGTCTGACCAGCATGTTATAGTAAGGTTAATTTGCCTTCTATTGTGGAGGAGGTTCGAGCCCAACAGTGGGACATATAGGAGCTGTGATGACATGATGATTAATTATAACTTACAATATGGACTTTTGACACGAATGTCAAAAGTCATAATATGTCATGTAGCACTTTTATATTTTATATTTTAGTGTTTTACTAAATAATTTTGCTGATATTTTATGTAATACAATGCAGTCAAAATGTTGAAATATAGTGAATAGGATATAATAGTGAATTGCGTGAATTTTTATATTCTGCCAAAATCCCCAGAGGAACCATTGATTGGTTATCAGCACCTAACCAATGGTAATGACTAAGACTAAATACGAAGACTGAAGACTTGAAGAATATATATTATAACTCGACAATGGCACCAATAACTTATAATTGTAGCTTATTGTCAATACTCAAGAAGAAGAAGTAGAACTTACAATATTCAATGTGTCAGTTATAAGTAATCTTCTGCTTTCAGGGTAGTCTATACTGTAATATTTCCACTCGACGACTTCATAATTTTCTTTGTTTATTTGTGTCCAACATACAGAGCTTACTGTTACATATACACTTAACACTGATTTACAATTCTGAAAATGGAAATTTATTACAAATTATTTTTTTTTTTCACAGCTGATCTTTACTGCACAGATGGTGCATTGTCGTAGGTTCGAATCCCACGCCATTGGGATCCTCGAGGTCGAAATATCGAGCAAAGTCCAATATGGGAGTCTTTGAAGGATAAAGCCAAATTGACAAGAGAAAATTTGGGCGTCCTGAACAGAGGCAGATGGTACTACACACCAAGACAGCGTCTTGTGCTATACAAAGTACGAGTTTGTCCTCATGTGGAGTACTGCTCAGATCTCAAGGCAAGTAGCACCCAAATAGAGCTAGACTCACTTGCCTCCCTGCAAAGGCTTGCTGTTCATCAGGGATCCCAATCTTACGGACAGATTGGAGTCACTGGAGTGCTCTGGCACTTTGGGTCACTCTGGTTTGACTTTGGGTCACTCTGTACCAACTCTTTCATGGAGAGTGACTTTGAGAAACTGTTTGCCTTGGTACCGTCACAGTTCACATGCAAACTCTGGAATAAACTACCTACTGCTGTGTTTACAGTGTGCTATGACATGTCCTTTTTTAAAAGAAGTTTAAGAAGTTTCTTTTTCATGGTAATTAACTGCCTGGCTGTGCCTCTGGTATTGCAAAGGTCCACGTGCGGCAGTATCTCTTACCACCAGGTGTACTGCTCCCCCCTTGCCACCATTAGAATTAAACCAAAATAAAAGATCTATTAACTACATTTTAATAAATATATATTACACAATAAAATACCTCTATAGCACTTTGACTTAAATTTGGATGTAAAAATTGTCCTTTAATTTTGTTAGAAATATCTTTTTCTTTAAGCTGTCCATTTAATATACTATTGAAAAACTTTGTGGCTGATTTGCCAGAGATACCTTCTATATGCTCTATATCAAATGGTGTATCCAGATTTCCATTATTCTTCCGAAACTGAATGATTTTCTTTAAATTTGATTTGCTAATATCATACCTGAAATATGTTAAATACGTATTTAAAAATATGTGACCACTGCTGGGCTCGAGCCTCCTCCACAATGGATGGAAAATCAACCTACTATACCAAACCGGTCAGATGTGATGCTACAGGATTTTATTCAGAGTTTCTTTTCTTACACTAATGTTATATGCATATTTAATCCCTTAGTCATTGCTTACGTCACCCACGGGCAAGAGAGGGCTGATGAATTGCACTTATAATCTGTTACCACGCAGAAAAGCAAGAAAGTAGGGCTGAAAGCTGTGACTTGAGTGTACAGTTGGAATAGCTAGTCTATTAAATACTACGCAACCAGTGAGGTACAAGTTCATCTAACACACTTTTTACACTGTTACTTTAAATAACAAGTTCTTTTAAACTTGATTGAGAAATATCAGATACAGGTCTTTTTCTGCAATAGCACAACACTACGAGAGTTTCAGCTGAACAATTTAATAAATAGTTGTGGTTATTTTTTAGAAAAATTACCTTGATAGTGCATCCGTATCCGAATCGTTTATAACTTGTAGAATTTTATTTTTCTCACCGTCAGTGTATTTACTGTATAAAAAATCACTAAAACTACATCTTGGTGTAACTACTTTGCAGGTGTAACACAAAGAATTCTGTAATATTAAGAACATAATAATATACTAAAAATATAATGAATATATAAGCATAATACACTCATAACAAATAAATATTAGATATTATTTGAAAATACTCATTATTAGAAATATATATACCAACCGTAACTGTTCGTGAGAAAATTGCGATGTGTAGCATCTTATATAAACAATAATATTTAGTAAGTAATGTTAATTAATATCACCATTTAAGTTTTTATGAAAAAAGTACGTAATGCACCTATTTTCCAAAATACTATAACACAAATTAATAAATTATACTATATTAGCCGGCAATCGCTGATTTGCTTTTTTTTTTTTGTTCTGTTTGTCCATACGGACAGGCAAAGAGATCAAAGCCCATACAGCCAAGTCTGATAGAATTTTTCTTTACATATTATTTACTTCTTCATATTGTATAACTTATTTATAGTCATTGTCCATCAGTAAGTCAAGTCGTTATCATTAATTAGGCGCTGAAAACCTAATTAGATGATTTCTCTGGGAATTCCGGTTGAATATGAAAATACACGTAAACCACTCATATATCACATTCACCACACTTCAGCACCTTAATTATATTATATTACATAAAATATCAGCAAAATTATTCAACATAAAAAACAAAACACAAAAAAAAATAATATAATACAAGAGCTTAACATGACATTTCCAAATTCGCGCCGAAACTCCTCGCTAATTAGTTAAAGGTCGGTGTGTGTGTATGTTAAAGGTACGACAACGTGCTGTGTAGTAGCGGCTTCGAATACTACCAACCCTTGCTTTGCTCGTGGGTGTCGTAAAAGACGACTAAGAGCCCTAGATTGACCCGGACCAACTCCATCTGGTACCATTTGGGTCAACGATTACATTCCTGACGTCAACCCTCCTTGGGTTGACGTCAGGCAGGCGGCCGGTCATAAAAGTCATTGCCGAAACTTTTTGCAATATGTCAAAACAGATGACATATTGCGTCGACCCCAAGTAATTGGGATAAGAGCAAGATGATGATGATACAGGACAACGATATATCGACAACGATATATCGTACCGATATAACTGCGCAAACCGTTTGTACAGTTTTATCGATAGTGTAGACGAAAATCGACGCAGTTATCGTTGTCGTGTGTACGCTCTATGGACGTTCGATTAACTGCATAAACGGTTTGCGCAGTCAGATCGCTACGATTTATCATTGTCGTTGTAATGTAATGTATAAACTGAAATAAAATATATGATATAAAGAACAGTTTCAGTTAATTTTATATCAATTCAAAAATTGTCCCACTTTTCGTACTACTTACCGTTCGCGAATACTGACAGTGAAATAGAATTGTACCCAATGGTAAATGTAATCCTCACGACGACTGCCCACCACGACCTCAGTGTCCGCTAGTGACTTGAGCAGATTACACGTCTTAAAGAGCGATTTGGCACCAACGAAAAATTAATAATCTACAAAAAATCGTCCTGGTCAAAATAAAATCTCCTTACCGTTCGTGTCTTCTAAAGGTAAGTTATTTGTTCAGATTAATTTAATTAATGATCTAAATATTTGCCATAAGGTTATTACTCGTCTGATAATGTATTTAGTCTCGTAAGTCTAATAAATAATACAACGTACACAAATGTTTCCAAATATCTACTTACCATTTTACTATTTACCATTTTTCCCGTTCACATTTTACCCGAATGGTAAGGAGCAAGTTGGAATGGTAAGTAGGTATTTTTTCTATTTAAATGTAATATTGTTTCAATATATGCTATATTTAAACTGCCGTGTAAATTACTAAATCACTACAAATTTCAGATTCAAGAAAAGCGCAAAATATCACTTTCTGCGCTTTTTTCTGTCACTGTCAAGCATGCGCTACACGGTTTCAAACAATGGTTTGAAACAGAAAAAAGCAGAAAGCACTTTGCTGGCTACATGGTTTTTAAGCTAGTTTGAAACCAATAGTGTTTAGAGAACGTGGCGCGGATAGGACGTCTTTACGCTCGCGTACCGTATATTCACTACAACGACGTCATGGCGCCTTAGCTATCAAAACAATAAAAAGTTGGTGTAAGTCTTGCACTTTGGTGTGCAATTGAAGGAAAAACTTAAAATATCCCACGCATTTCTTCTTTGTATTTTGTTTTTATACCCTTCACAATTTAAGTCCTAAAGGCAAGCAACTATTTGTATAACTCGAGAAGTTGAGTAATAACATCGCAATTGCGTTCTGTCTGCCCACGCGCCATTTTGTGCACAGAACGTCGTCGCGTGCGTCTGCGCTGACTTCTGCAGCATGACTGTCGTTCACTTGGTATTAAATAAGCGGCTATACGGTTTCAAACAAGATAAAAACCAACGCTTGGCCAGTGGTTTGAAACACAAGCCTCGCTACCAAAGGCGTTTAAAGGTCATACGAAATTTGACATAAAACATCTATCTACACTGTTTCAAACATCTGTTTCAAACCACTGTTTGAAACCGTGTAGCACATGCTTCAATCTTCTCTTACAGTAGTGGTTTGATATTTGAACAGCTGTATTAAATATTTATTATCTCTATCGTCGCTTTTTTGGTTTCTATCTATACTTACCTATTCAATAAATAGGTATAGGTATGAGTTGTTAGCTCCAAAACCGTAATTCTCTTCACCATATGTTTAATTTCTCATTACCGTTTGCACAATAATTTCAGATCTAAATTGTGACGCATATAAAGGCTTATTTTTTGGTCTGGCGCATTTTATTGTATGTGTATGCTATCAGCTTTGCTTTGAATATCTAAAGAACAATTTTGTAAGTGCTATTTTTTCATTCTTTAAAATTGTCTAATATGTTCATTTGCAAATATTCACCCAATTAAGGTGCTGAAGTGTGGTGAATGTGATTTAAGAGTGGTTTACGTGTATTTTCATGTTCAGCCGAAATTCCCAGAGAAATCATCTAATTAGGTTTTCAGCGCCTAATTAATGATAAAGACTTGACTTACTGACGGACAATGACTATTAATAAGTTCTACAATATGATGAAGTAAATAATATGTGAAGAAGTAAGCTACGTAAGGCAGGCAGTATGGTCGAAAAGACTTTAGCATGACCGTAAGGGCGATCCAATAAAAAAAATCATAAATGTCATTTTGACTTCTATTATTTTACCATTTTAAGGTTAGATTATGTTATCCAAAAGCGAAAACAAAAACGAGTTAAAAATATAGGTAGTAAATTTAGTGTAAAATGTCTTTGTTAGCGTATACTTCTGCTGCAGTAAGAAACCTAGCTGTTTTACGTGTATCAATTCAGTATAAAAATTGTGTCAATCATATAAAACCAGTGTCATTTAGTACTGTTACCACTAAAACAATACACGATGTGAATACAAACGTTATAAAAGATGTAATATTGTTTAAGTACGAGAATCCGAAGTTTTTTAGGTACATGAATATATTTGCTGTAGTCCAGTACGCTTTTTGGTCATATTTGGGCGCGTTTGCATTCACCTCGCTTAGAGATGCTCCAATAGACAAATCTAAGATTAAAGAAGACACACCTTTCTATCAAAGGATAAATTTGGGAGAAAATAAATATAAAAATACACTATCAATTATCGCACTTGTAATTGGTAAGTTGTGATGAATTAATAATGAGTTTTAGGTATTTATTATTTCTGTATGGTGACAGAGTAAGAATACAATTCACCACTCCCTATCTTGCCCGTGGAAGTCGTAAAAGACGACTAAGGGATATAATATGCACATGAAATCTGTGTAAGAGAAGGAAAACTCGAAATGAAACCCTATACCAACACATCTGACCACCCTGGTATAGTAGGTCAAATTCCCTCACATTGTAGAGGAGGCCCGAGCCCATCAGTGGGATGTATGTGGGCTGTGATGATGATTATTTCAAGTTATTACCAATAGATGTAGACGTATTAACGATAGATGTAGAATTGAAGATATACTATATATATATATTAATAAGCATTATTAAGAGTATGTCTTTACTCAATGCTGGGTTTAAGATTTCTCCACAAATGAAGGGAAAATGATCTACAACTTAATCTGATTCCCCTATCCCTATTCCCTAAAAAAAGTATAATCACCAGGAGGATGTGCAGCATCAATCTTCTGTCAAACAACACCTCACTGTGATCGCTAAACCAACTGACGAGGATATTGATAACAAAACTATCCCCCTTCATTTGTTGTTTAGGCCTACCTCCAATGTCCACAGCGAAGGGTGAAATGGTCATGATGATGATATTGAATTAAAGTAAATGTAGTAGAAACCGTTTATGACGACATCGTTTAAAACAACGTACCGGTTATAGTGACCAAAATTAAAGGTCCCGGCAAAATCCTATATAACCACCTTATCAAAAATAAGGGAAATTGATCTACAACTTAATCTGATAAATTTTTATAGGTTTTTATTTTGCATTTTAATTCTCTTGCATGGTCTATATGTCTAGTAGGTATATCCTATAGTTATCTTGTTCAACATCCATGTGCGAGACAGGTAACATAATATTAGTATATTGAGCATATATTATAGCTTTATAATTCCTTACCTTTAACACTTAAAAAATTTGGTTTCAAATTCCTAAAAATTAATTAACTTTAATGTGCATATCTTTCTGTGTGTGACAGAGTAGGAATACAATTCACCAGCTCCCTTTCTTGACTGAGTGTCATAAAAGACGACTAAGGGAAACAATATGCATATAACATCTATGCGAAAGAAGGAAGACTTGAAATAAAATCCTATGCCAACACATCTGAACAGTATAGTATAGTAGGTCAATTTCCCTCCTATTGTGGAGGAGCCTTGAATTCAACAGTGGGATGTATATGATGATGATGATACCTATTGTGGGTTACTTGTTTAGATCATCAACCAGAATGGGACTGATAAATCAATGCTAGAAAGCATAACATAGTAACATCTCCCCAAATTTAAAAATTGTGAATAAACATAAAAACTTACTAAAATAATGTGAATCTAGATTTAGTTATTATTCAAAACTAACTCTAGAGTCAAAAATAGGTAAGTTATAAATTTTTATTGAAAAATTAAAAACTATTTTTTACTGTTATGTACAATTTTAATTTTATAAGTTACTACTTTTATGCCTCGATCGTCAATATAATCTTCCATCGTGGGCAGGTTTATGCCCATTAGTAAATGTAGATAGGCTGATGAAAAAAAAAATGAAATCATCATTACAGCTCATATGCATCCCATTTTTGGGCTTAAAGCTCGTCCACAACGTGGGAGAAATTGACCTACTCTGCCATGCCTGGTCAGACGGGTTGGCATATTATAATAGTATTTTATGGCACCCATGAGTAAGACAAAAATAATGAATTGTAATTCTTACTCTGTTAGCAAATGGAAATAAAATATATTTAATTTACAGGAGGTAGTTCATTAGGCATGATATGGATGTACACTTTACGTTCCGTGCGTTATTTGATTCTTAACAAAGGTGGTAAGAGTATAACTCTTATAACATACACCCCATTTGGCAAGAACCGCATGATGACCGTACCACTTCAAGATGTTTGTTGTAAAGAATCCAGGAACCTGGCACGTGTACAATTGCCCTTAAAAATAAGAAACAGGTGGATGCATTATATGTTGGATATGAGAGGAGAGTTCAAAAATACTTTGCTGTTTGACAGTACTGCTGGTTTGAAGAGAAGATGGTGATATAGATTTTCGCCTGATTGTATTTTTTATTTATTGTAAATATAGTGTTGGTTACTAGTTTTTTATTATATCTTTTTTTGACTTAACTACTGGCCTGATACAATTAACCTGTTAAATAAACCTGTGTAAAATATTGTTTGATGTGAAAGTTCTTTAGAATCGTTGTTATTTCAAAATCAATCAAACGAAAAAGTGAGTCCATAGAGACACAAACACGTAAATATATAAGATTCAGCCGGCGAGAGAATGAGATAAAGGATAATGGATAAAAGAGTTACACTTCTGATATGCGTACAAAAAAAAACAACAACAATTTTTTATCTTTAAAAATATTGACTGCCACCGAACTGTTGAAAAAGTATGTATTTAGTCTATAATCACTATCTTGTTCTTATTGCAATTACTTGGGGTTGATTCAATATGTAGCCTTCTTTCCTAGTACATATTACAAATGTTTTGGCTATAGTTTATGACCTGCCGCCTATCTGAAATTACCTACTTGGGAATGTAATTGATGAACAGATGGCATCAGAATGAGTTGGTACAGGTTATGTAGAGCGAAGAAAGGTATAAACATGAAAAAAAATAAACGAAAGATAAGATTTATCAGAAAATCTTTATTTATTGTTTATAATTATAGTAACGGAAATAAGTTCATTTCAACACAAAATAAAGAAGTACAATCAATAACAAAAAATATTTTTTATACAACATTCTGACTTTATTGAATGGTAAATGCAAATATTGTATATTCGTGTTTCACATTTTAACGAGCCAAAGTATCACTAAAATCTAAACCTATATTTGCACCTACCACAGAGTAAAATGTAAAACAATAATATAAAATGAAAGTCTTTCAATACCATAGACAAGTCATTTTATAAATCTACTTAATGAGATACATTAAAGGTTGTTATACACTTGCAGTATTATTTTTATATCCTCTTCCTTTTCTCTTACGCAAATATATACTCCGATACTTATAGAAAAGTATGGATAAGTACATGTCAAATATAAGAAGATAATTCATAAATTATTAATATTGCAAATGTACATACAGCCTAATTACTTATCACGTCTAGGTCAACTACTGACAAATCTTTGATTAAATCTACAAATGCTTTATCTAGCTTGCTAAAACAAGCTACAAGGATCGATGGAGTCTAATATCAGTTTAAAAAAATACGTACATCTAATCAAGATAAAAAATATTTCATCTGTTATATATATATTATATGTAAGAATCCACTTTATAATTATCTCAAAGTATAGGTACCTAGTTTGAGAAAGTGACATTTAACAATGTTGCCAATATCCAAAATACATTTTATACAGAGACGATACGACCATCGACGATCCTCGAATTATTAAGTACATAATTATTCTTTTTTTATTTACATCATAAATATTAACATACTTTTTAATAAGTTAATGTAACGGCGCTATTCAGCGGTGTAAAGCGATGCGCATATATTAAATTAAAATAGCGAAGCGTAAGTAGACCCACTGACGTTACGATTGCTTACCAGTTAGAATCAGAGAGCCAATATTTAATAGGGCTGTCGACGCCGTGTACCCTAGGATCTTCGCCTTAATTCTACTAGCATATTAACATTTTTTTATTTGTACATTGCTGGCATTTCTTTTTGCTATTACTTTATTTTATTTTAACATTGATCCCAATGTTTTTCTGATCTCTGATTTAAATCAATATACTATCAAAAGCCACGCTTTTACGCTTCGCTATATAAAAATCACCACAGTTGTCAACTAAAAGAAATTATAAATGTACACATGCATTGAAAATCACTGCATTGCAGTTACACTTATTTTAGTTCACATTTACCTCTGTTATAATAATTCTATTCTAAAAAGCTAACAATTTAAATTTCTATCTTATATAATAAGTAAATATAAATAATATATAAACTATGTATATAATTTAATTTATCAAAAACGTTAGGAGATTTTTTTTTCTACTGAAGTTGTGGATTTTTTGTTGTATTATTATAGTATTTAAAGACAAAATATTACTATGTTTTAAAACACAGCAGACATCTATTATAGTTCCTAATCAATATCTTTAAAAATAGTTTGTTGTAAGTACTTTTAAATTACAAATAATTACAGTACGTTAGAAAAGAAATCCAATATTATATTCTTCCTCCTATCCTGCCTGTGGGTATCTCAAAGAGATTATATAATATGCAAATATCAGCAAGACATGGAAAACTCAAATTAAAACCCTATACCAACATTTTTGATCAGTGTGGTATAATAGATCAGTTTCCCCCTAATTTGGCGGAGCCTCAAGCCCAGCTGTAGGACGTATGTAAGCCGAAATGAATGAATGAAATTTGAATTGAATGAATTTAATTATTGTATTGGTAATTATTAATAGACAATTTTATAGCACAGTGAAATGGCTGTATTTATTATTTGTTTAAAAATATATTCTCTTCAGTTTTATTTCTATGAGATCCTACACATAGATGCATAATTATTTGTTTCAAATAAGTAAACGCCTCCAAGTACTATAAAGATTAAGTCTCAGTCAATATAAAATAATAGTTTCCTATTTTCTATGAAATATCGTATTGTAATCGGAATTTGTATGCGTAGATAAACTACTTAATCTATCCTAATATTGAATCTAAAAACCAATCAATAAAAATATACATTGCAGATTACACAGAATACAACAACCTTAATTTTATATTTCTTTTAAACACAGATCATTGCCAACAAGAAAAATATCGAAGGTAATAAAAAAAATGTTGAATTAATTTAATTTTTAGAAATTAAAAGCTGCTGATAATTTATTTACATGATAAAATTGCTTAATAAGATTTTAAAGGAGCCAATACCATTCAAAAATATAGTAAATACAATTTACATATAACACTTTTAAATTTTAAAGTCAACTACTTATGTTAAGACATACATACATATAGGCTAATTGTTCCGATAACGATTCCAAGAATTATTTTTTGATTATTCTGCTGGCTTAAATCACGTTATATAAATCACGATTAGCTACTAAAGGTATACTGATTATCAATTTCTGGCATTTAGTAGAAATTAATTTTGCAGTAGATAATAATTCAATTATAAAAGGCCATATGTAGGGAAAAAAAGGTCGAATTGAGCTGTTAACACTGGACAGGCGTTATTTTAGTAAACACAAAATTACAAGGTAAAGAAAATTCATTATGTTAAAAAAATATATTCATCATTTTATTTACCATCAGTAATATCAACGCGATTATAAGAAATACGCCATCCAAATTCATACATATTAATTTGTCAAAACTTACATATTTCATAAACTTTTGAAGTTTTACAAATGTCTGTTTTAATTTCAAAGAATATATATAATATATATAATTTAAATGTTGCCAGCAAATAAACACGAAAGCTACTAATACGTTTTCACTTGTTTTCGCAATGTCTCTATGATTATTATTGATTATACGATAAATAAAGCGTATTCTACATAAATATTGATACATCATACATATGTGAACATCATTAGCATTACGTGGTCTAATTCTAGATTGTTCCATTCTGTCATTCCTAAAAAGGTTATGCGCATGATTGCATTGTCATAAAGTCACTAACACCGAATTTAAAAGGTGTATCGATTCAGTCCGTGTCAAGTTGATTGACGGTTGTCACATCAAGTATTCTAGTACCTGGTCGTACGTCAGTCGGACAGATACCTGTCTGCCGGTGTGATGTCATCATCGTCATCACGACCAGGTGTGATGCTGTCGATCTCATCAACTTCCTCAAGGTTCTTAGTGCTTGGATTGCATAATCTGAAAAGATTATTACATATTTTTAATTTTTCTCGAAATAAAAGGCCACCTGTCCCACGCCAGTACATGACTAAGGCAATATTATGCTACTTTTGAGATCCAATTTTGTTAGGTTTATTTTTATTGATGAACTAGGAAATTTCTGCGGTTTCGCTCGCGCAGTCACAGTTCCCGTGGGAATACCGCGATAAAATATAGCATAAATCTCTCCTTATACAGACAGCTACCTAGTAGTAAAATATTATCAAAATCGGTTCAGCCGTTTTGAAGATTATCCGGCACAAACAGGTACCTAGATAGACAAAAATTATTTAAACTGGTATTTAGGCAAAGGTGACGTGTGTTTACACGTTTAACCGTGTGAGTATGAAATAAACATGTTATTTTGACAAACAGGCACTTTAATTTATTTGTATAGATTAGATTGCAGAACTGGCGCCGTGATTAAAGCAGCTTATTCCGGTGCCCACCGAATTCAACTTGTTTTTAATCCGATTATAACTTCTGTCACTTATTTGTACTTACATTTGAAAAGGCCCACTGATACATTATTTTTTTTATTTTGTAGGTTCGTTATTATTTCAATTAAAAATTTGTAACCAATGTAGTGTTTAGCTCATATTTTTGATGGAAATCGAGAGGTGACAAACTCGAAACAAAACCCTATACCAACCTGTCTGACCAGCAAGGTATAGCAGAGTTAATTTCCCTCTTATTATGGAGGAGGCTCGAGCCCAGCAGTGGGACGTATATGAGCCGAAGTGATGATGATGATGAATGATATTAGCTTTCTGTCTGGCGACGCAGTAGGAGTACAATTCATCACACCCCGCTCCTACCCGTGGGTATCGTAAAAGACAACTAAGCGATATGATATGCGGATAACATATAGATATGATATGCGGATAACATATAGATATTATATGAAGCAAGAGAAGGAAAACTCAATATCAACAGGTCTAAATAGTGCGATGCAATAGGTCAATTTTTCTTCCAATGAGGAGGAGGCCCGAGCCACACTGTGTGAGTCACACTGTTAAGTGTGACTCACACAGTGTGGTCACACTGTTAAGTGTGACTCACATGGCTTGCGACGATGATAATTAGTGAATACTATTCCGGATTTGCCTGTAATTTATATCAATATATAAATTGAATGTTTCTAAAGGCGATACGATGCTCCATGTGGTGACTGAGTAAGAATACCATTCACCACCCCCTCTCTTGCCCGTGGGTGTCGTAAAAGACGACTAAGGGATATAATATGGAAATAACGTCTATGCAAGAGAAGGAAAACTCGATATAGAACCCTATGCAAGCACGTTTGACCAGCGTGGTATAGTAGATCAATTCCCTCCCATTGTGGAGGAGGCTCGAGCCCAACAGTGGGATCTATGTGGGCTGAGATAGATAATGAAAGGCGATACTAAGATTCATTTTTTTAAATACCTTTATCCCTTAGTCAGAGAGGTCAAGGAGATTATGTGGCCTGACCAAATTGGGCCAAAAAACATAAAAGAGCTAGAAAAGTATCCAAATTTTTGCTCACCTGCATTTACAGCAGACGATACATGGCGCAGCAAGCAGCAATAACGGACTGGCAACTAACAGCAGCAGGCCGAAGCCAGCGAATATACCGACCACCTGGAAATTACAATAATTAATTAACTGACTATCGAATATCATCACCTAAAATAGGTTTAGTTAGTTTCGCTTCGATTTACAATGAAATTAATATGCAATTTAATTAATTTTCACTATGATGAACGTGATAAGTTGAATAGCAAATCACAGAACGCTAATGCAACGTCGAAAGTCAATCATGAATATCTTTACAAATCGTGAACAATGTGGTTTGCTCTTTTATTGAAATAATCGAAAAATGTATAAAGTTTATGAAAATTCTTTTTGCTGTGAGTTTTGAAGTAATATTAAAATTTTACTGGCTATTTCTAGAATTGCGTAATGTCGATTTTTAAAATTATACTTTTTTGGCGTGTTACGAAAAAAATTATAAGAGTAAATTTTTCGATGCGCGCTTGTGCACACCGTCACAGATGTCAACTAGATAAGGCATTATAATAAAACTTTCAATGTCTTCTAACTCCTAATGTAAATTTTCCTCTCCAACGCGTAATGTAAATTTTGTCCGATATAAATCTCCCC
The DNA here is from genome assembly GCA_032191425.1 of Lymantria dispar. NCBI lineage: Eukaryota > Metazoa > Arthropoda > Insecta > Lepidoptera > Erebidae > Lymantria > Lymantria dispar. The sequence goes on from CM063457.1 coordinate 5,348,437, forward strand.
CAATTAACAATCCGTACTTAGAATAATAACGTATAGAAGGATAGTGTCAATACTTCGAACTTTCAAAATTTGAATCTAAAAATATTAATGGCGGGCAGACTATTACACACGTACACACGCACACTACTATACAAATTATGAAATCAAATTTTGTTTTTATTTACATAAATCGTCGAAATACTTTTAAAAGTAATGTTAAAAATCTTTTTAAGTTTTTCAAATGTGTTATGACGCCATTTGAGTGCACAAACCGTCATAATTACCTATTTATTTTTTAAGAGTTGCCTACTTACGTGCAGTACAATGACTTGTACATTATGGAACGGTTCCGGCCTAAGCTCCATTAGGCTCCAATTGAAATGCCTCACTTTTTGTACGTGAACTTACCTTCTATACGTTATTATTCTAAGAACCCGTATTAATCTTTGACAAACAATCAGAAAATACTTCTATATTACATATCATTGATTATGTTAAATCAAGAATGTATGTAACTCAAAGTGTATAAACTAGTTGATAGCTATATACGTAATAAGTCCTCTACTAACGGTGCGAAGTCTTCTTAAGGTCATTCCAGAATTGTTATACAGTGGAATCTCGATAAGACATGATTGTTAGTAATTCGAAAAAAATTCCTTTCTACCGAAATACGCGGCATCTCGTAATTATTGAGTCTGTAATTCGAACGAAATGTTATTTCAATGCAAGATATTAATAGTACACACTTCATCATCATTTCAGCCTATTGCCGTCCACTGCTGGACGTAGGCCTCCCTCATATTGCGCCACAATGTGCGGTCCTGTGCCGCCTGCATCCAACGACGCCCAGCAACTTTCACTAGGTCGTCGGTCCACCTAGTGGGGGGGCGTCCTACACTGCGTCGTCCGATGCGTGGTCGCCACTCGAGAACCTTTCTTCCCCAGCGGTTGTCGGTTCGTCGAGCGATGTGGCCTGCCCATTGCCACTTCAGCGTGCTAATTCTTCGTGCTATGTCGGTTACACCCGTTCTTCTGCGGATTTCTGTATTCCGGATTCTATCTCGCAGAGAAATCCCGAGCATAGCCCGTTCCATAGCACGCTGAGCGACTTTGAGCCTTGATATGAGGCCTACATTTAGGAACCACGTTTCCGTGCCGTAAGTCATCACTGGTAACACACACTGGTCGTAGACCTGTGTTTTCAGACACTGAGGTATGTTGGACGAGAAGATCCTCTTAAGTTTCCCGAACGCTGCCCAACCGAGTTGGATTCGTCGGCTGATCTCTTTCTCGAAATTGGATCTACCTAACTGGACTGTTTGTCCTAGGTAAACATAGTGATTGACAACTTCGTACACACTTAAGAGTCCATAATTCGAATTTCAAATCGGTGACTAATCAACCAATGCTGTTAGTAAAATATAACCCTGAACAACCTACACGTGCAATGAATAAATATATTCAATAAACTTTTTAAGACGAAATGAAATCCTTGGTACATCGAACTACTTGTTAAGTCGAAAACTCCTTAACTAGATTTTTTGCATTTAGTTCAACATTTCGAATGCCATTTGTTATGACATTTCTGACTGACAGACATTTCGAATGTCATTTGTTTTGACATTTTGACATCACTGTATTTTATTCAAAGTACTTATATAAATGTAATTACTTGAGCACGATGCCACAGTACGGAAGCGCGCGAGTGTCCCAATTTGTTTTTGCAGGGTCCCTTGTCGTAGTGACGTAATAAGAAGTCATCCTGAAAAAAAAACAAAAACAAATTTTACTGCAGGCTGTTTATTAAAACACTGTTTGGCAGACTATAGTCTGGATACACCCTGCCCGTACAATCCGCGGCGACAAAAGGGCGGCGAGCGGGCCCAATACCAGGCGTATTACGAACCCTTCACCATTTGGGCTGGCCAACGGTAACTCCCTTGTAATAACGGAGCTCATATCATCTCTACGGTGTCTCTCAATAAGATTCGCAGGCTACAATGCCTTACGTATCTACAGACATCACCAACAGTATTGTTGTTAACGCGCACGATTTTCAAACGCTCCTGCCGGAAGCCAACCTCACCATAGTGCTTGGCGATGCACGAAGCCATTCTTTACAACTGTTTTCTCGCATCATCCAACAGTACGAGAAGCCTGTAGACCACAACCAAGTATGGAAACTGACCCAGCCTCGACACGGCTTCGACAGGAACACCAGCTTCCAACTTTCAAAGAACTGCTCAGACGCTAGACAAGCGTTGTACATTTCTGTGGAGCACGGTTCCAGGTTCTCCAGGACCAGGGCGAGCGACCTAGTCGGGCACATCCGTCCAACACGGAGGCGCTGGTTTTGGAACGCATTCTCTACACCTCACTGTCCGTGAAGGACGCCGGCACCTTCGTCGCATTCGTCAACAACCCCATCATCCCCTGATAAAGTCACTCAATGAAACTCGATATCTGAGTAGTAGCAATTTACGACTGCGCTTTAGTCGATAAGCAAGAGAGCCGAAACTTCTTTTTACGATACCAACATACACCTAGTTGTGGGCCTGGTATTTCAGATGTCAAGAGCGACATTCACCACATGCCACCAGAGGTGCTTAATTATTCTTCTACTGTAAAAGGCGATATTAAAATAACTCATCACGCAAGATCTGCGACCAGTTAGCTATACAATCAAATTTGTGTCAAGGGAGAATGTTCATGTCTCTCGACAGCAGCGGTTAATTACAAAACAAATGGCGACCTGTCCCCGGCACGGATTTATGCATCTTTTTAATAGTTAATTGTTCTTACAAAAGAACCTTTTTGATACCTCTCACCATAGATAAAGCGTACAAAATACGAAATAGATGGTCATAATTTTAGGTATATTTCATTGCATTAGTACACATTACACAGTAAAATTCGATAAAGAATTAAGAAGTATACTTATTTAGTTGAATTCTTTTGGAGTAAAAAAATGTACAATGTAATATTCATCATGATGGTGACGCGATGACATCAGCGGATTTTTAGCTTTTTCTTATTCCGCTAATTAAGACAAATTTTTCGTTTATCATCTTACAAACTCATTACACTACGAAAAATGAATGAAAATTGAGTTGGTAATCCTATTACTGGTAGTTGCGTTGGAAAGTCGGATTGCTGCTGATATAATATGCAGATAATATTGACGAAAGAACGAAACTTGACATTAGCCTCTATACCAACTCATCTAACCAGTATCGTATGGTAGGTAAATTTTGTTCCCATTGCAATTGAGTCCAACAATGAGACATATTTGAACTAAAAAGAAGATACTCACATCAAGCGATGCCAAACAATACCAGCAGAATACATGTTTGCATCTCTTGCACATCATCTGCGCACAACCCTCGTCCTTCTCTATAGGTACTCGGCACATGGGGCATAGCTTGATCAGCTCCGAGTCAGGTAGCAGTGGAGCTCCTGCCCCGCCCATTGAGGACGACGCGGCCGCCGCTTCGCAAGATAAGCTACCGTGCCACTGTAAAACAAGAATTTTAAATTAGATTACTTTCAGTATTGAAAATATTTGTCCGCCTGGAAACTTGCTAAGATTGTCTCATCTTCTTTTCCATTATAAGAGTCTATGCGACAGCAAACAGAGTATGCAGATAACATAATTGCAAGACCACGAAAGAGGATCATGTTGCGAAGAGAAGAAGATTGCTCATTTCCGTACACCATTATCAATTTGCTCCATATTTTTTAATATATCCATATATCCAGAATATCATCTCCTCCTCTGAGATGATTAAAAGCGTTGCCCGGGATCTCCTAAATATTGCTCCTTATCAGACAATCTGAGTGTAATTTATTGCTTATCCTGGCTTAAAGAAGTTACAATGATGGGAATATATAATGTTATTAGCTCTCAAAATAATAGTGTACGTATATCGCAAGTTGCAACCGAAGCCATTAGAAGAACTGGTATGAAATTTGGTTAGAATATTTGACAAACAAAAGCTTCTCTGATGAATAAATATGGTAAATATTCAATACCAATGTTTATTATTTGAATGAATAATAAATGTATTTTATCTTTTCTTTTAAAAATCACATTGTTACTTGAGGTAATTGATAGTGGAGGTTTATTAGGAAACCTACTCTTCGTGGGTTATAATTTGTTCCTAACGCACCAAATGAAGTTATACTTAAAAAAACAAACAAGAATAATAAAATACATCATCACAACTCGCATACGTTCTACTGTTGAGTTCGCGCTTCCTTCACAATAGGAAGGGAATCGACTAACCATACCATCGCTGGTCAGAGTTGCTGGTATAAGTTTAATTTCCAGTTTGCCTACTCCTACATAGATGTCACCATTGTCACATACGTATTATAATCACTTAGTCGTCTTTTATGACACCGACGGGTAAGAAAGGGATTAATTCTATTCTTAGTCTGTCACCAGTCTGCGCCTCCGTCGCCCCGGACGGCGCCCATACCACGGTGCGCTGACCATGGCCCACCTCTAAAAAAAAGGTGGTATTGTGATGACCTTCCATGTCCATTATTTTTAGGGCTTTAATCACCAGAGAGCGGTTTTTGAAATAGAAATCTTATATATGTGGTAATAGTAGTAGTTCCTCGTGTAGCGACACGATAATAATACCTTGATTGCCTGTAGGACTCGTAAAAATCGGCTAAGGGTTCACCAGGAGAGTGGGAAGCAACTCTCTCCTGGGAAAAGCATAGCACCTCACTGCAATCGCTAAACCGCTTGCTAAGCGATTACGGTATTATCCCCTCATATGAGTGCGAAACATGAGGCGGGCCTGTGTCTAGTAGTGGACGTCAAAAAGCTGAATAATGATTTTTTTTTTGTAAATAAAACTACTTTTACGGATTATATCGTGTTTGTATTTGATTTATGATTGCCCGACGTTTCGAACACTTTGCAGCATTCATGGTCACGGGCGGACTAAGGTGTCTCACGTCCAACAAGTAATCGTTATTACAGACATTTATCGCGTAAACATCAGATATCATTTTTTTTTTGTTGTGTGTGTAGCTGTTGGTCGCAGATGACTTTGACAGCTTAACGTGGTCAATGGGCGAGCGCAGATGGCTCTCAACCCGGTAAGTAAGTTAAGCGAACATCGCCCGAGGGCTCCCCCTGTGGGGAACGGACCTCGGCTCGGGGCGTCGCTGAAAGCAAAGTGGGCGTGGCCACGTTTAAGTTAATGACTTTTACGCGGCGCGGTTTTCGACCTCGACGGCGAGGCCGATACCGCGGAGTTTTATTTGTTATCGTTGCGCGACCTGTGTAGGCCCTTTCTTGGGCGATCGTAATAGCGTCATCCTCTTCTTCAAGAAGATGACGAGGACGTCGGACCGCTAGTGAATAATGAATAGTATCAAGAATATTAGTACTTTGCCGTGTGTTGACGGAGTAAGAATGCAATTCACCACTCTCTATATTGACCGTGGGTGTCGTATATGATGATTAAAGGAATATTATGTCCTTATAAAAGGCATAGGCCTTAAATCGGCATAAAAGATCTACGCAAGAGAAGGAGAACTCGAAATAAAACCCCTTGCTATCCTGTCTGATTAGGGTAGTGTAGTAATTTCCTTTCTTTTTTATTTTATGGCCGATGGTGGCAAACGAGCAAGCAGCACACCTGATGGTAAGTGATACTGCCGCAAATGGACCTTTGTAATTCCAGGGGCCCAGCTAGGCGGTAGGCAACGTACTGTGAAGAAAATGCTCTTCTCAAACCTCGTTTAAAGAAGAACATGTCATAGCGCTTGGGAACCACAGCAACAGGTGGTTCATTCCCTTTGCGGAGGAGACTTGGGCCCAGCAGTGGGGGGGTATATGAGCTGTGATAAATGAATGAATGAAAGAGAAATCTTAGTAATCAGTAAATCCTAGGTGCCAGCATGGTGGTATGAAGGTCCACAATCTGTAACTATTTTGGGCGTTTACGTATACATTTTTTTTGCTGCAAAAAAGTAGCTAACGAAGCAGGTATAGAAAGCAATTGGGAATAATAAAACTCCCTTCGGTTGCTTGACAAAAGAAATCGTATTATACATTCAATATTTGGTTAGTAAACTAATACATATATCTCCCTGAAGGACGTTCCGTTTGAAAGCCGAGCTCAGAGTTATAATTGTGTATTTTTGCTGTTAGAACAGAGCTACAGGGGTTTACTGGTTCAGCAAATTACTAATAATACAAGAGCATAAAGCATTCAATATTCAAATCCTGGCTCAAAAGACAAATCCTTTACGCAGAAGCGAGCTTAAAGCTCCAATTTAAACACAAAATGGCTGTGTTTTGAATACAGAATTAGCTTTGCTAAGAAAACCTTAATTTTGTTAAAAGAAAATAGCGCCTTTCATCTCTCCAATCTATATTCGTATTAAAAGTTGAAGTGTTTATATCTTTGAAAGTTCCAATCTTTAAAACTGGCAAACCCTATCTCAAAAATTATTTTATGTTTGAAAAGTTAGTTGATTTCATCGTATTATTATTATATTATTCGAAAAAATCTATTATTCGAAAAAATCCAATATCGAATAATAATTGATTTTAAAGTATGTTTAAATTGACTGCACAGATGGTGCAGTGATTAAGAGACCGACCTACCATGCTAGTGATATAAGTTTGTATCCCATGCAGGCAAGCGCTTGTGCGATCCATCAATTGTTGATCTGAGTTTGGGTGTAATTTGTGTCTGTTGAGTTCTATGTTTGTACAATCCGCAATACAAGAATTATTTTTTTAGTGCAGGGTTCAAGATTTTCAACTTTCGGGTAACTTGTCACATAAAATGTGAATAAATTTAAAAACAAACATTTTATAATTAATTCTTGGGATATCTCCGAGTTACTTGTATTATTGCTACCAATAGCATAGATCTAAATATAAGCATACTTCTAAATTGTAAATAAAAGTAATTTTACGGATTTTATCGCGTTTGTATTTGATTTATGATTGCCTGACGTCTCGAATACAACATCATCATGAATCATACATCATTCATGGTCACGGGCGAACTAAGATGTCTGACGTCCAAATAAGTCAACGTTATTACATTTTTTTATAATTATCTACCCGCTACAGAAAATTAGTTATTAAGTTATGACTCACATTTTTGGTACTTTATTGCCAGTACAAGAAGAAAATGGTTCTATATGAAAAAAAAAAAATTTATGATTAGTTTTATTTACAACTAGCAACCCGCCCTCGCTTCACTTCGGTTATAGGTTATAGTCGTTTTACCCGCGTAGTTATCGTTCCCGTGGGAATATCGGGATAAAATATAGCCTAGTTTACGCCCTGATATTATAGCTTTCCATTGGTGAAAGAATTTTTGAAATAGGTCCAGCCGTTTTGAAGATTACCCGGAACAAACAGACAAAAAATTTTTAATTGTTATTTTAGGCATAGGTGTCGTGCAAATAACCGTGTGAGCATGAAAAAAGCCTATTATTTTGACATTACAAACAGACACTCCAATTTTATTTATTGGTATAGATGTGTAGTGCTCGCGTAAACATCAGACATTATACTTTTAAATCTTATGCCACAGACCAAGCCGCCGCTTTAGCCCGAACTCGTGGCCGGGCCGCTGAGAGCGGCGGTGTATTCGTGGTTAGGCCGTTAGTGATCATCAACATCTCAGCTCATAAAACGTCCTACTACTGGGCTCGAGACTCATCCACAATGGGAGAGAAATATACCTACTATGCGACACTGGTCAGACGGGTTAGTCTATCCATCCATCTGCCCGCAAACGTCCAATGTTGGAAATAGGCCTCCCCACGGCAATGCCATTCGGAACGGTCCTGTGCCAGTTGCGTCCAACGGTTTTCTGTGACTTTCAAGATGTGATTAGTTCGCCTAGCAGGGAATGGTCCTACGCGGCGTCGTGCGATTCGTGGTCGCCACTCGAGAACCTTTCTTCCCCAATGGTTAGCAGTTCGACGGGCGATGTGGTCTGCCCATTGCCATTTTAACGTGAATTAATATAGGGTTTAATTTCGAGTTTGCCTTTTCGTTCGTAATTGTAACATGCATATAACATATCTTAGACGTCTTTTATGGCACCCACGGGCAAGATAAGGGATACATTTTATAGATAGCACAAAACAACATAATCTATCTACTATGACAATATTTAAAGAAAACTTTGAGCAAAGTTCTTTTCCCAACAGTCAGTAAATTTTAGTTTTTAAATCAATTACTCATTTAATATTTTTGATATTATTTTAAATCTTTTTCACAATAAATCGAGTTTCAAGACGATCGGATGAACAATCCACGTACATAAACACAAAGATAAATAATTTTATTTGTACATAGAATGAAGAATATTGTTTATTTACTTTTGTCGTGTATATTTATATACTTGGATCCGGTTTCGGATCTCTAATAAAATCTCGTAAATCCATTCGATTGAATTTCCGTTCGTCTGAAGCAAATATTGTAAATAAATTGTAATGTGATCCGATATTGTGATAGGTTTGAAAAATATGATAATAGAGTTTTAGAACTTATAAGAGCGAATTTCATATTTGATGATAAGTGTTAATAACACCGGCCGACAAATGGAAAACTATGAAACGTCATTTTTAATTCAGTAAATTCCCCGTGTGGCGACGGAATGACAAAACAATTTACAAGTTCTTGCCCGTGAGTGCCGTAAAAAACGACTAAGGGACATATGCATGTAACATCTATGTACAAGAAGAAAAATCTAAATAAAACGCTACGTGAATACGTCTGAGCAGCGTGGTATAGCAGGTTAATTCCCCTCGCATGTCACACCCATAAAATTAAATTAATTGTAAATAAGAGATTAGTCCATAAGTACTTTTTTTTCTAACACAAAGGTACAACTAATAATAGTAGAGGAGGCCTGTTCCCAGCAGTCGCATGTCTATGGGCTGATATGAATCTTGGCAAATGAAACTCGGCACTGGTGGTCGGCCCAACGACGAAGGCGACGTGGGTACGGGTGGGTTATGGACCCGCGCGCCGTCCTTTCGTCGCCCCGGACGGAATGGACCACGTATGCGCTTATCATAGCCCAACCATAATAAATAATAGTTCAAAAAACTAAAAAAATACGCTTTTAAAGAAAATCCAACTAAAAAATTAAAAAGAAATTTTTAAAAAATTTGAATTAAGGACAGTGTATATAAGAAAAAATATTTTTTATTGTAAAAAGCGACTGAAACCGAAGTGAGGGCGGGTTGCTAGTTAGAAATAAAAGGATTAATTATTATAATATAAGCATGTAAATATTTGGAAAAATAAACATCAATTACAATCATTGCTAGAGGACTATATTGGCTGATATCTCTTACGTTTCGCAATAAAATTACGACTAGGTTTAAACTATTTAATGCATATTATCAAGAATAACATGTTTCATAGACCAGCAGTAAAATACAATTGAAATTAAAACTTGTATATTCATTTCAATAATTCTTTTAGGCCCCTAAGGCAATGAAACATATAATAAAATTATAACGTACAAAGTTTAACAGAGGTCGTAGTAATGAGGTCGTCATCAAATATTATTACCCTACTGCCCTTTTTCGAACAGGTAAATCAAATATAAAATGCCGCAGCGGATAGAAGGAAATTTAGCATATTATAATTATCCCTTCCCTCTGTCTCGACAATCCATCCTTTTTTTGTTTAAAAAAGGACCCTACGGCATCCTGTTCTCCCCGGACATTTTGAGTAGTTTATGATCAGTTCACAGTCGACTAAAACAAAGGATTCGTAACATCGCTGAATTTAATATAGAAGAGGTTACAAGTTCGTTTAAAGGCCAAATAGTGGACGCACTCTGGGATAACTAGAAGACACACGCGACTTATTGTGTAATCTAAATGCTGAATGCACCGACCTCGTCAGCCATTGTGCGTTCATCGTGACCCAGTTCCATTGAGAATAGTGAAAGAGCTGCTACACTAATATGTGATAGCATGGAGACAAAGGGTATGAGGGCTTACATTCACACATTAAACAGCTTTTATTTCACATACATCATTTCGTGTTTTGTATCAATGTCCAAATTATTTTTTTTATAAAATGATTTGGGTCTCTCGCTCGCGTGAACTACTCCGGGAGTTATTATTTTGTTTTTTTAATTAAATTTTTTTAGGTGCGAGAATGAATGTTTTGGAACGTAAATGCGTTACAGCGGTAGTAATGTTCTGTAAAAATATACTAACAGCCAAGTGCATACTTTCGCAAGACAGTCTTTCTGATTAATATTATTAATATATCTTACTAGCAACCCGCCCTCGCTTCGCTTCGGTTATAGGTTATAGTCGTTTTACCCGCGTAGTGCCCGTTCCCGTGGGAATACCGGGATAAAATATAGCCTAGTTTACGTCCTGATATTATAGCTTTCCATTGGTGAAAGAATTTTTGAAATCGGTCCAGCCGTTTTGAAGATTACCCGGAACAAACAGACAAAAGTTTTTTAATTGCTATTTTAGGCATAGGTGTCGTGCAAATAACCGTGTGAGCATGAAAAAAGCCTATTATTTTGACATTACAAACAGACACTCCAATTTTATTTATTGGTATAGATATGGTATAATTTATCATTTGCGATGGCATCCCTCCGCGCCTCATTTTATTTGGAAGGGATGTAAGCAGATCATAGTCTAATGAAAAAGGACTCCTATAAATCATTATCCCCCTGTCACATATTATCCCAATTACTATCGGGTCTACTCAATATGTACTATTCCTTCATATTACATGTTGAAAAAGTTGTTGGCAATAGCGTAATGACCAGTATCTGCTTGACACCAACCCTACTTGGGAATGTATTTGTTGACCAAACGACATGAAATGGAGTTCGCACAGATCTATGTTGAGTGTCTAGTCATCTTTTACAATAACCAAAAGCAAGGTAAGGGTTGGTAGTATTCGTAGCCGCCACCATACAGCAAATAAGAATTCCTGTACATATAAATTTTCTGTTTGTATATGTGATTGAACTTCTAACCAGCTGGATTTTAAAGATTTTTTGTGGCTGTGCCGATAGATAAGAGAATGATTTTGATTAATAATTGGAATCGGTAGGTGCCGCTGCGATTGATTTCAAGGGGAATTCCTTTTACAATTTTTTTTAGATTTTAACAGTACAATGTCTGTACGTTTCCGTGTGGTGACGGAGTAAGAATACAATTCACTACTCCCTATCTTGCCCGTGGATGTCGTACAAGACAACTATGGGATATAATAGACACATAACATCTGTGCAAGAGAAGGAAAACTCGAAATGAAACCCTATACCAACATGTCTGACCAGCATGGTATAGTAGGTCAAATTCCCTCCCATTATGGAGGAGGCCCTAGCCCAACAGTGGGACGTATATGGGTTGAGATGATGATGATGATGAATGTCTGTAGGGTCAGCTAGTACCTACATATATTACAGCTATCTAAAAGTCTAACTTTGTTGCATTTTAAGACAAGCACGTGTAGTGACAAAGTGGGTAAATATTTATTAATTACCTGCAGGTCACGGTGAGCGATTACCAACGATTACGTTCGTAAATACATTGTAAAAATAATTATTACCACAGACCTAGAAATTAATAGACATGATTTTAATCTATACCAATAAATAAAATTGGAGTGTCTGTTTGTAATGTCAAAATAATAGGCTTTTTTCATGCTCACACGGTTATTTGCACTATACATATGCCTAAAATACACTTTATTTTTTTTTGTCTGTCTGTCTGTCTGTTTGTTCCTGGTAATCTTCAAAACGGCTAGCTTTCCATTGGTGAAAGAATTTTTGAAATCGGCCCAGCCGTTTTTAAGATTACCCGGAACAAACAGACAGACAGACAGACAAAAACTTTTTAATTGCTATTTTAGACAGATGCCGTGCAAATAACCGTGTGAGCATGAAAAAAGCCTATTATTTTGACATTACAAACAGACACTCCAATTTTATTTATTGGTATAGACTATATAGCTATAATATTATATATTAAAAAAAAAAAAATCTTAATTTTTAGAAGGTGTAACTGACTGACGGATTCCCAGGGCAATGAGCATTATCAATCTCCTGTAATATACATTTGACAATCGGTTTTCCGATTGCTGTTAAATGTATTGAGATTGACATTATCCCCTTTCCCGTATGGAGTCATTTGACCAACATTGGGCGTCTACCGACTGATGGACAGATGGAAGAAAAAATTATAATCTATACCCGTGTATTATTAATAACCACCTATCATCAAAGCTATTTTTCCAATGTAGATTAGATCGCGTCTCAGAAGAAAATGATCTTATCCATTTATCAAGGCGGCAGGATTTTTAAAGGACTACAGACTTATCTCTAAGTCTATATTATTGCGCAGGTGGCGTAGTGGTGTCGATTCACACGCAGGATAATTGTAAGCACATTTGTAAAATATATAAGGATTATTACCTTAGTGCAGGATATTTTCCTTTTAAAAAGCTACCAATCACCCCGAGAACAATTATAATAAAATATTAATTCCAATTTAATGTCGATAAATATAATAATTTATTGGCATTAAAGGGTATTAAATAGCCTCCAAGGTGCTTCCTTTTATAGTTTCCTTAACAGCCTAGGTCAGCGAATCGCAAGTTTGATACCAGTACCCGAGTGTACGCAGGATCGCATCGATGGAAAATGTCGTAAAAGATGACCCAAGGGATAATCATAATAACCCTGCTCTTATCTCAATTCGTCGACTCAATGTATATTTCTCTCATAGTAGATATTGCACAAGTTATTGGAAATAGTTTAATCACCGGCCGTTGCCTGACGTCAACACTCCATAGGAATGTGATTGCTGACAAGACGGCATCAGATCGAGACGTCACCTCGTTGTTGGGCCGACCATCGGAGCAGAGGTGACTTGTCGTCAGTGGTCGGCCCGACGAAATACCCATTCGGGTACCCTCACCTCTCGACGTCCTGGGACGTCGGTCGCCGTCGCGCGGTTAGCCTCTCTGCGAGTGACGGACAATTCCCCGGTCCGATCACCCGCGGCCCTGGCTAGGGCGGCATTAGGCGCAGATACTCGCGCCTGCGCCGCCCGAGTCGCCGGTGGCGAAACGTGTCGCCGGCGGCGGAACGTGTCGCCGGCGGTGGAACGTGTCGCCGAATAGAAGCTCTACTCGCACACGATCCGCCGCCTCCTTCCGTGAGATTACGGCCTCACAGAAGGCGGCGACCGCGTCCCAGTTCCTGACGCTGTTGAGCATCTCCCTGGCGATGGTCGGCAGCGTCAGGTCGGCACCGACAATCACGACGACTTCACGGCGCTCCCCCTCCCACGCGGCACACACCTCGAGCGTGTGCTGCGCCGTGTCCTCCTAGTAAAGTTTTAAATAGTCTTTTTCGACACTCATGAACAAATGGGTTGATGATAATATTCATAGCCGCTATCGCACAGCACTAAGAGCTATAATAATCATATACATTTTTAATTTTTTCATGAGAGTTATAAAAACACTATGATCACCAGAGGAAAGGACATCAGAATTCTCGTGGTCTACTTATAATACCAATTGTGATCGCCAACCCATGTCCCAAACATGGGGATTACAGCACGATCTCACCTCGGCAAGACCGTGTCCAAAAGTGCTGTATAGATACCTAGATAGGTGGATTACTGAGCACTTCAAACAGAAGACGGTCTCACAATCGTTGATATTCTCAGTGACGTGAGCAGAGTCGTATCTTCCCCGTAAGTCGTAAAAATCGGCTCAATCACCTGAATGATCAGCATCACTCCCCTGATGAGACTTATAGCAATAATTCCATACGTCAATCTACCTGACAAGTGTGACATTATCCTCCCTTGAGTAGGTTAACGTCCAGCACAGTGTGTTGATATCTCAATAGATGGATGCCTTACCTCCTGGTTGCACTGCGAACAGAAGTCGTGACGGCAGGTGGGACAGTGTGCAGGGCTGGCGGCTCGCACGTTGACTACCGTATCGCAGCCAACACGGGGACAAAAAGCACGCCCCGAGTCCATTGCTACTTCTGTAGACAACAAAGCGATTTAAATGTTAATACAATTCACCATGCTTTCTTGTCCATGGGTGTCGTAAAAGACGACTAAGGGATATAAAATGCAGATGGCATCTTTGCAAGAGAAGGAAATCTCAAAATAAAACCTTATACAAACACGTCTGACCAGCGTGGTATGGTAGGTCAATTTGTATCGTATTGTGTAGGCGGCTCGAGCACAGCACGAATTTTATCGCGTTGATTTTTAATTATTAATTTGCCGACGTTTCGAACATTTTTCAGTGTTCATGCTCACGACAGGACTCCATTAGTTTTATAATTTTTGATTAAAAAATACAGTTTAAAACTTAAATTTTCCACATGTCATCTGGCTGTAATTTGTTCACTTTAATTATTGTAGGTAATATTAAATAACATATGTTAACATATCCAAATAAACGTTATAATTTTTACAAAAACTAATGTATTAATTATATGAATAGAATAGAATAATCTTTATTTGTTAAACATAGGTAGGTACATAAATGGTCTTATACTAGTGGTTGGTTCACTATGTTTTGCCTCTAGGGCATACAAATTAAATAAAGCAAGGAAACATTAAAAATTGGAATTATTACTAAAAACTAATTATACATAATTATAATAAAAAAAACATTAATCAGATTTATTTAAAAGCTATTATTCTAGGTAGACAGAATTAAAATATATTAAATTAAAATTGAAATATAAGAATTAAAATAATTATAATAATACTAAAAACATCAGAAAAACAAAGTACCAACAAAGTAAATTAAATAAAACATTTTATATATTTTTTTTGTTCGCACGACTTTTCCAGTATTAAACATAGCAATTACATTGAAATGTATTAATTAATTTTGTCACAGTACCTTAAGAGCCAAAGCAAAAAAAAAATAGTTCATTAATCAATCTTTTGTCAATATGATTATTGCTAAATATACAAGGAAGAAGAGGAAATCTTGAAAAGAAACGCTATGCCAACACGTCTGAACAGGGTGGTATACTAGGTCAAATTTACTCATATTGTACAGTAGGCTCGAGCTCAACAGTGGGACGTGTACGAGCTAAAATGATGATGATGATGAAATACATAGTTAATGGTGGATGCCACATTAAAATGGTGATAATTACCAAATTTGTAGAACATGAATGTTCCTACAAAATTTCATTCAAAACTTTGCCGCTCTTACAGTTTAGGAGCTATAAAGCTTGGTAAACCTTGAACTTCGTAAATTATCAGTAGCAAATTTGTTCATAGTATACAATACAATAACGCATAAACCGGTGTAAAGTGTTATAATAATAATTATTATAATGAGAAGCACGTTCACAAGAAAATTACAGGAAAAAATTAACTGGTTATTGGCCTAAAGGTTGTAATACAAATAAGTTCACTCATATACCTAGTAAAGTACTTATAAACATTAGCGCACTAAAGACTTCCTTACTTATCAAGTAGAAAGTCAAGGATGATCAGAGACCATATGAATCAATGATTAATAACAGGAAATATATCAATCTGCGGTGCCCTTTCCCTCTTTTACTTCCCGTATTTCGATTGTTAAAATTATTTCCTTGTATTTCGTTATTGCTTTAAATTTAAAAATATCAATGTCATTCATACCTCCAAATAAAGAGATAAGTAATTAATTAAAAATAAACTATCATACTAGACAGTTTATTAAAGAAATTAAACCAGATATTGGGATTAGATTAATCTATAAGATATTCCGTTTGGTGACGGAGTAAGAATGCAATTCACAACTCTTGCCCGTGCATGTCGTAAAAGACGACTAAGGGATATAATACGTATGTATATAACATGTATGCAAGAGAAGGAAAACACGAAATAAAAACTTATACCAACATGTCTGACTAGCATGGTATATTAAAAAAAAAATGGTATATTAAGGTCAATTTCCATCCTATATTGGAGGAGATTCGAGCCTAGCAGTGAGACGTATATGGCGGGATGATGATGATAAGATAATTATATAGATTACTAGCCAACCCGGCGAACTTCGTACCGCCATTTGTTTTTTTTTTTTCGTAAATACTATATATTTTCCAAATTTCCGAAAATATAGGTACTCTGTCTACAGCTGCCATTTTCGTTTTGTTATTATATGTCCGATGCGTTTTTGTTACACCACGTTTCATAGTGACTTGCATTCTCTTTGACGTATTATGTTACGTCACACAGGAACGCAATCGAACGAGATAAAAAGTATCCTATGTCCGTCTCCTGGATCTAAGCTACCTCCCCACCAATTTTCAGCCAAATCGGTACAGCCATTCTTGAGTTATAAATAGTGTAACTAACACGACTTTCTTTTATATATATAGACTAGCAACCCGCCCTCGCTTCGCTTCGGTTTCAGTCGCCTTACTCGCGTAGTTGCCGTTCCCGTGGGTATACTGGGATAAAATATAGCCTATGTTACTCAGGGATACTGTAACATTCTAAAGGTGGACGAATTATCTAACGCGTCCAGGAGTTTTTGAATTTATTCGTAAGGAACGTTTCCTTTTTATAATATTAGTGTAGTTTAGGTACACCCTTAGAGGGTGAAAATTAAAAATGCTGAAACACACGTTTCTTTATTTTTACTAAAGAGTATTTTTGGAGAATTTGAAGAAAATCGATGTAGATTTTTTTTTCTCCTTATACAAACTTTGTTACTGCGGTTTACCCCCTAGGGGTTGAATTTCAAAAAACCCTTTCTTAATGGATTTCTACGTCACGCAAAGAAACTAATGTCAAAAGTTCATGTTTCTGGCTTCAGTAGTTTCGGCTCTGTGATAAGTCAGTAAACTGACATTTTTCTACCTATTATACACCCTTCGAGGATGAAAATGGACAAACGCTGAAACACGTGTTTATTTATTTTTATTAAAGAGTATTTGTGCTTAATTTGAAGACAGTAGCTAAAGATTTTTTTCCTTTCCATGCAGACTTTACCGTTGCGTTTCACCCCCTTAGGGGTGGCTTTTCAAAAAATCCTTTCTTAGTGGGTGCTTACGTCACGAAATAAAACTACGGTCCAAATTTCATTTCTCTAGCTTCAGTAGTTTCGGCTCACCCTGTTCCTTTATATGTATATTATTGTTAAAGCCCCCGCAACACCCTTTGCAGGTGGAATTTCGTAAAATCCGTTCTTAACTGACCTCTACTCGACGAAAGGAATATTTCTGCCAAATTTTAAGCCTGTACGCCTTATGGTTCTAGAGATAGGGTGATAAGTCAATATATCGCACGCAAAACCCGCCTCTCCTATATATATATAGATAATCTATGTAAAATATAAAAATTGTTTTAATGTCCATTATAGGTTTGAAACCATCTTTTTCGTTTTTTTTTTTTTTTGGGTGGGCTATTGTCAGCGCACACATCGTCCGGTTCGTCTGGGGCAACGAATAGACGGCGCGCGGCCCCATAACCCACTGTAATCTCTCCCCTTCGCCATTGGGCCGACCACTGGTACCGAATTCCTTATCGCCCGTGGCCAGCCCGGCGGAATACCCTTTCGGGTCCCCCTCCGTTTCCAACGCCCCTCCCGGGATGTTAGTCTCCCTCGCGCGGTCAGCCTCTCCTTTGAAAGCATGTGTGTACGACGTGTCCCAAATCTACACCTTCCTTCCTCCTTTTTAGCTTCTTCCTTCCTTTTTAGCCCCTCCGAAAAGTCAGATTAATATGAAACTTTGTACATTTATCCAGGATCGATGACAATGTAATAATCTAAATAGTTTTGCTGGCTGAACAACTCCCACTAACGCCACCCGATCACGAGTTAACTACTAGATCAGCCATCGTTCCTTTCTCTTTAGGATAAACCCGTTTAGGTCCAGAACTTGAGGCAGAAAGTTCGCGTTACGATTTATGTACACTGTAGTCTATTGAAATGTTACATGAGCTTTACATTTTTTTAAAGGACTCAATTTTAGTTTTGGAACATGTGTGGGAGGTCAATAGAAGCTTAACCCCAAGTTTGTGGTTTGCTGTGCTTGTCCCCCGATCGCCATCTTGGAAAAAGGGGTACAAACACCTTTTTTCCCGATATCTCGGCAGCTATGCGTCCTGCAAAAAATTCGTAAAAACATAATTTGTAGCAAATCGCTTTGCCTACAATTATGTTCATATAACTTTTTGTCCAAATTTTTGTTAAATCACAACTTTACTTATTCATTGCTAACTCTTATACTCGCCACCTATGAGGTAGAGTCTGTAGGCGCGTTTTTTTTACGTGGTATCTCCAGCTGGCCTACTCCACAGACATCTTGCCGATGAGGTAATTCTCGACTTAATCATATTTTTAATCAGTTATTAGCTAGCTATTCTAATCTACTTTCTTCGATGGTCCAAGCCGGAAGACATGGGCAGCAACCTCACAAACTTGGGGTTAAGCTGCTATTGACCCCCCACACATGTCCCAAAAATAAAATTGCATCCTCCAAAAAATGCAAAATTAGGTCCTTAAATTGTAACATTTCTATGGACTACTGGACCGTTACGCTACAATAATTATTTCTGTCACATTAAGGTAATATACAACACTGTGACAAACAGGAGAAGAGCAATGTCGATAAATCGCTAATTAATCGGGCAATATATAATAACAATGGGTCATTGGGCATTAAGTGTTCTACTTAATTACCGTTAACATGACAACCGTTGACATAAAAAAATGCTTAATTGATATATGGTGAATGTTAATATTATCTATACTCTATACTAATATATAAAGCTGAAGAGTTTGTTTGTTTGAACGCGCTAATCTCAAAAACTACTGGGACGATTTGAATACTTTCAGTGTTAGATAGCCCATTTATCGAGGAAGGCTACAAGCTATATATCATCACGCTAAGGCCAACAGGAGTGGAGCACCAATGAAGAAAGTTTTAAAATCGAGGTTCTTGTTTCCTTTTGAGAGCTTCCGCTGCGTAAAAGGCTAAATTTTTGGCAAATATCATGTGTGACAGAATCATATTATTAAAAAAATATTTTCACCTTCTACGTAAACAAAGCCATAGGTTAAAATTAGCGTTAGCCCAAAGTCAAGTTATTAATATCGCGTCATGACGTGGATATTCAAACAAAATAATAACATTAAATAATCCAGGCAAGTGAAATTGTTATCAGAGCTAGAATATAAATAAAGACATACATTATGCCCATTTCCCCGTAAACATATTTACGTCCAGTTCGTGTAATTCATCACATGTGGCCAAATGTATTTGAAAAGTTAGTGCGTGAAATGAAACGTAACTCAACAGAAATAGGTCAACATGTGTGTACAGTAAATCGAAGTGGCGTCGGGAGAATATGGAAATGTTACAGTAGTGATATAAACCCACATAACATCTACAGGTTGATTCCAATAAGTATGTACATTTTTTGACACAAAAAATATTTGCAAAATGATCCTTGTCTAATGATATAGGATATTTTAATATCTGTAACTACTCTTAATATTATAAAGGATTACAATTTGTAGTTTCGATGTTCGGTCATACCTATAATCTTATTCATGAATCTTATGTAGATGATCACTGGAATAGAAAGCAATATTTTCCACGAATAAGTGCTATAGATGCCCGGGTGAGATGAGATAAAAATAAAATTGTTGCAACCACTTACTTGCCAGTGGAAGTCGCAAAATTCGACTAAGGATCTGACCAGGGAAATCTCTTGGCTAAGGTATAAATAACACCTTATTGCGATTGTTAATGCGCTCTTAATTTATTGGAGAGGTTTATGTTCAGCAGTGAACAGTGATGTGAGCAAAGATGATGATAATGAGAAAGTGTTGTGGCCTATTATTCTAAATGCAAGTTTTAATATATAAATATATTAAAAACATATTTGTCGTTCCGAAGATACGTATGATCCACAAAAAAATGCAATCAACCTCATCCTACAATTGTTTGAATGTCTTTTATATGTTGCTTACCTAATATTAAATTATTGCCAAAATGTTTTAGGAAACAATAAGCACCGTTCATGATTTAGCATTGTCTTTATCATCCTCTTTTCATAACTTAAACGTTTTGCTGTGCAGCTCAAGTCTTGTCCACAATGCGACTCAAATTGGCCAACAGTTTGGGTTGGGTAATAGTTTCGAGTTTGCCTTATTAGGCAATGATTTAATAGAAGGTAAACGTTAAGAAATACCAACGAATCTATGAGAAATAAAAAATAATAATATAAAAACTTATAAATAACGTTGTGCACAAATATAACAACTGACTTTCTATGGTAATACACATATTTATTACAAGTGTTCACCGTGATTACAAGTGTTGCACATCATGCCTAAATGCACACAAAAAATATTTATTTTTTATTTTCTTTCTTTCAGAATACATATATTATATTACAACAACCTATATATAACTGAAAGAGAATGGTTGTGTAAGTTGCTCAATACGTAAAGAGGTATCAAAAAAACTTTCTTGTTCTTCAAAGTACACGCATATGTTTTCCTTCAATACAGATCAAATATACTCAAATACATAAAGAAAAGTAAGTATATATGAATAATACTTGTATATTTGTGTGTTTGAATACAAAGGCTATTAATTTTGTAAACGCTTTACTTTAGGAATTCTTACTCTTTTTATCTATACCAATAAATAAAATTGGAGTGTCTGTTTGTAATGTCAAAATAATAGACTTTTTTCATGCTCACACGGTTATTTGCACGAAACCTATGCCTAAAATACAGATTAAAAAATTTTGTCTGTCTGTTTGTTCCGGATAATCTTCAAAACGGCTGGACCGATTTCAAAAATTCTTACACCAATGGAAAGCTATAATATCAGGGCGTAAACTAGGCTATATTTTATCACGGTATTCCCACGGGAACGGGAACTACGCGGGTAAAACGACTAAAACCGAAGCGAGGGCGGGTTGCTAGTGGTCTACATATGCGGCCATATTCATGCTGTGTAGTGTCATGAATACTACCAACAGTTCCATTGCTCGTGGGTGTCATAAAAGACGACTAATTATTTCACATAAACCTTGGCTAACGCTATATTCCCTTGGAGGGTTTACGTCAGTTAGGCAGCATAAAACTGTTGCCAAAAACTTTTACAATATTTACAATGTAAGAAGTACATATTGCGTCGACCACAATCTATTAAAATAATAGCAGGCTGACGATAATTATTTTATTATGACTACACGCCATGCGGTGATTGGTTAACAATAGAAAGAAAGAAAATCTGTTTACTGTGACGAACAAGACTTACAATTGATTTGAATAGTACAATAAAATAACAATTGAGAATAATACAATGCATGCTACCCCTAACTTTCCCGTGGGGTTCGTCAAACCATCTAAGGGAACCAACGTTAGACTGGATAATAAAGCTCCCCTTTATTCCGGTCTAGTCGGTCCAGGGTGACGGAAAAACGACGCACAGCCCCACACCCTACCATATTCCCTCTTCGGTAGTGTACCCTAGTGGGTTTTTTTGTAGTGTAGTTTTTTTTCGTTAAAAAGGACGGATCGCTGCACTAAGGTATTTATCCTTGCATCGCGAGGGACTTTACAAACATGT
The DNA here is from genome assembly GCA_032191425.1 of Lymantria dispar. Lineage (NCBI taxonomy): Eukaryota > Metazoa > Arthropoda > Insecta > Lepidoptera > Erebidae > Lymantria > Lymantria dispar. Next base: position 5,370,054 of record CM063457.1, read on the forward strand.
AAATTAACAGACACAAATTACATCCAGATTCAGAACAACAATTTATGAATAGCGCAAAGAGTTGTCCTGCGTAGGATTCGAACCCCCGACACTGGCGCGGTAGGTCTATATCTTAACGTGCAGCTCGAATTATTCTGCACAGATGGTGTAGTGGTTAAGATTCTAACCTACTATGCCAGTATCACGCATTTAAATCACACGCAGGATAACACTTCGTGCTATCCACAAATTGTTGTTCTGAGTCTGGATGTAATTTGTGTCCGTTAAACTATATCTTTGTAAAATCCCTCGCAATACAAGGATAATTTCCTTAATGCTGGGTGTTGGTTTTATAAAAAATATATAATTATGGATTAGACGACATCAGATGCAGTTAGTCCAGGTTTAGATAGAACTCTTAATGATATTTTACGACAGCCACGAGCTATCAATATCATCATCAGTCTGCTCTTATCCCAATTACTTGGAGACTCAACATATACTCTCATCTCGTGGTACATATTGCAAAAGTGAGGTAATAGTTTTAAGACCGACAGTCTGCCTGACGTCAACCCTCCTTGGGAATGCAATTATTGACGGTATCAGATGTAGTTGGCCGAGGTTGAAACACTGTTAGTCATCTTGGTTTTTTTTAAAGGAATTCGTGACTAGTTATCGGTCCAATGGCGAAGGGGAGGTAATGGGGTGGTGTATGTCCAGACCATATCCAAAATAAAGGACAATAATTTTTAATAATTCTTTGAAATTATAAAGAGAAAACCAACATCTAATGACACGCTATCACAGAGCATGTAATTGTCGGCAAACAGAGCATACTATATTACCACTACTATGCAATTCAAAAGAAGACCGATTTAATTATGTATTTATTTGGTTTCTTAGCACAAGTAGTGCATCATCATCATCATCATCACAACTCATATACGTCCCACTACTGGATTCAAGCCACCTCTACCTCTGACCTACCATATTAAGCTGGTCAGGCGGATTGGTATAGGATTTTATTTCGAGTTATTCTCTTGCATGGTTGTTATTAGGGATGTGACTTGGAAGGAAAATAATCGATTTTTAAATAATCGATTTCTTATTCTTCAAAATAAATCGATTATAAAATAATCGATTAATTAAAAATTAATAATCGATTATAAAATAATCGATTAATTAATAATCGATTATAAAATAATCGATTTTTTTCACCCAACAGGATTATGACCTTTTTTTTTTTCAGGAAATGTGAGCTTAATTTTTTTTTTAGGTAATCTGGCAGTGAAATAATCGATTAATTTAATCGATTGTAAAAATCGATTATTACAAAAAAATAATCGATTATTATAAAAATAGATTATTTTATCACATCCCTAGCTGTAATATGCATAAGATATCCCTTAGTCGCCTTTTACGTCACCCACGGACAAGAGAGGTGGTGAATTGTATTCTTACTCGGTCATCACTACACGGTACACCAGTAGTTGCCATTATGAAAATCAGACGATTCCAGATTCGATAACTGATTATTTTTTTACATAGTACCAAAACACCATGAAATGAAATTTGAACGGAGATAGGTTTTATAATTAACTAGCAACCCGCCCTCGCTTCGCTTCGGTTATAGGTTACAGTCGTTTTACCCGCGTAGTTCCCGTTCCCGTGGGAATACCGGGTTAAAATATAGCCTAGTTTACGCCCTGATATTATAGCTTTCCATTGGTGAAAGAATTTTTTAAATCGGTCCAGCCGTTTTGAAGATTACCCGGAACAAACAGACAGACAAAAATTTTTTAATTGCTATTTTAGGCATAGGTGTCGTGCAAATAACCGTGTGAGCATGAAAAAAGCCTATTATTTTGACATTACAAACAGACACTCCAATTTTATTTATTGGTATAGATCTCTTTTTTTGTTGGTGGCAAACGAGCAAACAGCACACATGATGGCAAGTGTTGCCGCCGCTCATGGGCCTTTGCAAGGCCGCTGCCTACCGTGAAAAAAGTGTAGGGAGTGTGAATGCGTGTAATGGAGGTTCCATGATACTAAAGGCATCACTAAAACCAACCACACTCAAAAATATTCAAAGAATTGGACATTCGGCTCTCGTTCAACGAACGAAGTGCAGTAACAAATTGCTACTACTCAGACGTTGATTTTCTGCGTGAGTGTGGTACTACCCTACACGGACCGGAGCGCGGTTGTAGACAGAAGACTGGCTGCGACAGTGTGCTCCTGTCACTATACAATTGTAGTGATAGGACCACACTGTCGACAGTTATGTCTACAGCCGCGGGTCAGTCCGTCCGGGGTAGTACCACACTCTCGCAGAAAATCGACGTCTGAGTAGTAGCAATTTGTTACAGCGCTTCGTTCGGTGAGCGAGTGAGCTGGAAGCCCAATTTTCTGAGGGTGTTTGCGTGTGGAGGGTTTTGGTGGTGCCTTCGGTATCACCGAGCCTCAATGCACGCATTCACACTCCCTTCACTTTCTTCGCGGTAGGCAGCGGCCTTATAAAGGTCCATGAGCGGCAGCAATACTTAGCATCAGGTGTACTGTTTGCTCGTTTGCCACTGCGTGCAATATTAAAAATTTCTTTTTTTTTTAAGACAATACCCTGCAATGATGAAGATAATCCTTGTATTGCGGGTTAACGGACACAAATTACATCCAGACTCAGAACAACATTTTCTGAATCGCATAAAATATTGTCCTGTATGGGACTCAAACCTCTGACACTAGCATGGAAGGGCGCTATCTTAACCACTACACCATCTGTGCAGTTTGTTTCTATAGTACCAAAATATTTCGTATTCGCCAATTGAAAAACGCTTATTTTTGACAAGTTATCTAACAGCATCCAATTAAACTATTAAATAGCCGAAACAAAAGGCATTGTAAGTGAAATGACTGGCAGATCTTGAATAATGCTCGTCGAGTGTTTGCTTCGATCCGAAACGTTTTTTTATTCGAATACAGCAGTCTACAGCTATCGTAGACAATTCGATCGAGACAATGAATCAGAGCGTACCGTTTTCTATATTTTATTTACAATGCCATAAAAACAGTTATGTCAGGCGAGACGGTGACATACATACTCGTACAGATAAAAACATAAACGCACATGACATGAACTCTATTGAGTTACTATACATACTAGCAAGGCTATTCTGTAATAAAGTTCTGTTAAAAATTATAATTGTAAGAGCGACAGTGTTCTCGACAGTCCTCTGTCTGCCGTATGAGCCGATCCGTCCAGAACCAAACCAGATAAATGTAAAAAGTTTTAATTTACAAATATTAAATTTCCATTATCCAAAAATAACTGTTTGATCACAATTTTTAGTTTTCACTTCTGTCGTCAATTCTCATAACTGCTTTGTGTTCTTTTTTTTATTATAAAAATATGAAATACTGACCATGGTTTAATCTAAACTTGAGGTGTTTCTCCATGACGCCAGGCTCTACCAGCGCGGATATCTCGTCGAGCGCAAGCGCCGCCCCAACCCTGCACCTGGCGTCTGGACACGACACTTCGTAAGCACCATTGCATACTTCAAATTCGACGTATGCCTTCATGCACTGTAACAAGAGAAAATAATATTAATCTCTACTTATTGATTTAACAGTTTAAATGATTTGCCCACGCGGGACTTGAACCCATACCGGAATACGTAGGACGATTGGAATAGATTTTCAAGAATGTGGGTACAAACATTTTACTAGGTGACCTATTTGAGGGGAAGGTCTTTAAAAATACTACGTTTAAACAAAATTAGACATTTGCATGCTAACTACGAGTGGTCACCGAGAGGGTTGAAAAATGGGTCATTCATATATTTTTTGATAATAATATTTTTTCACAACATTAAATTTATTTTTGCTATTATATTGAAAAAAATGACAGTATAATATTTTTGAAATTAAATATTCAGTGTCTATTTGTCCTACCTATGTAGGAATAATTTTGGTGTTTTATATATACTTATAGTGACAGAGAGTAAGAATATAATTCACCCTATTTTGCCAGCGAGTGTCATTAAAGACGATGTATGCCAATCCGTCTGACAAACATGGCATAGTAGGTCAATTTCTCTCTCGCTGTGTAGAAGACTCAGCTGTTGGACATCATACACCTTCACGTAATTTCAAAGTTAAGTAAGTAAATCTAAAACGTCTTTAGATAAATTCCTATAACTAGTAGTCGCCGAGTGGTCGAAATTCGACCATAATTAATTTAAATTATTTTTTATGCTGCAGAATTTTCAATACAATTGTATATTGAGCAAGCTTTATTTATTTATTTTAAGACAACACCCTGCACTAAGGAAATAATCCTTGTGTTGCGGGGGACTTTACAAACATATAATTAACGGACACAAATTACATCCAGACTCAGAACAACAATTTGTGGATCGCACAAAGTGTTGTCCTACGTGGGATTCGAACCCCCGACACTGGCGCTGTAGGTCGCTATCTTAACCACTACGCCATCTGTGCAGTCAAGTATTCCACTAATAACTACTATATATAAATACAAATGTCTATTAGACATTGTCATCATAATTATGATTGTTTGACATTTAATTCGACCAAATATTTTAACCGTAAACAAAAGTGTATAAGCGTTGGTGTGTGTATGTATGTAGCGATTATATGGACTACCATACTCCCACACTAGTGCGTAATGCCTTTTTTAATGAATTTAATGTATTTCTAATCCATTATTATATGAAATTTCAGTTTTATGCACTTCTTCTTCATTATATACATCAACTGTGGCAAATTTCATACTTGTCCATCCACGTAATTTTCGTAAAAAGGGGTACAAAGTTTTTGCTTCACGTATTAATATATAGATTCTCAAGTACCTTTATAATACATATTATTATTCATATCAGCATTCAATATGTTTATACTGAATGCTGATATGAATAATAAGGTTCAGAAGTTTAGTACATTTCTATCAAGTACATGTGCAAAGTTTTCAGACGTCGAGACTAACTAATCCCATTACACATGGTAAACTGAGCATTTGTAAACAAGCTCTTAAGTCTTCGGTCTTACTTGGTTCACATTACTAAAAGTTAATGTGTCTGGAAAGTCTTACATGTCAATTTCATTTTCTATAAACCTTTGCAAATTAATTAATTTCATATATTTACTAACAACTCGGCCTCGCTTCGCTTCGGTTTCAGCCGCATTTCATATATGTATATATTTACTAGCAACTCAGCCTCGCTTCGCTTCGGTTTCAGCCGCCTTACTCGCGTAGTGCCCGTTCCCGTGGGAATATCGGGACAAAATATAGCCTATGTCACTCCCTGATATTATAGCTTGCCATTGGTGACAGAATTTTTAAAATCAGTCCGGTGGTTTAAGCGTGAAAGCGTAACAAACAGACAAACTTAATTTCAAATCATTTATTCTGCCCCCTTAAGGGCACTTACATTTATTGTCAAAAATCAGCGGACAGTCATTATTTTTCATCTTTTGAATAAAATAACACGTATACAACATATAGTATTAGCTTCAGTGTGATGCCCTTCGAGATATTTACTTTTCTTTTTTTAATTTAGTTCTAATAAAAAAAGAAAAGAAAATATGGTTGGAGCAGATCCCACAAGCAGCACCCGATAACGAGTTAACTACTAGAGCAGCCATCACTCACCTCAGCCACATTGGAGGGTTAATGACCAGATGGCATCAGATGGAGTAAGTCCAGGTCTATATAAAGCTGCTAATCGTTTTTTACGACATCCACGAACAATATGAAGGTTAGTAGTATTCGTAGCAGTTACCATACACCATATTATACTACACATAGATTGTTGTTACTAAGTCTATCATCATCATCTTGCTCTTATCCCAATTACTTGGGGTCGATGCAATATGTCATCTGTTTTGACATATTGCAAAAAGTATCGGCAATGACTTTTATGACCGGCCGCCTGTCTGACGTCAACCCTCCTTGGGAATGTAGTCGTTGACCCAAATGGTACCAGATGGAGTTGGTCCGTGTCAATCTAGGGCTCTTAGTCGTCTTTTACGACACCCTCGAGCAAAGCAAGGGTTGGTAGTATTCGAAGCCGCTACCACACAGCACTGTTGTTACTAAGTCTTTATTTTTATTATAGACTTGTTGTTACTAAGTCTATAATTAAAATAAAAATAGGCTCAAAGTTAAACAACCAAATGAACATATAAGTTAGAACGTTATACAAGAGCGCACGTGTCAACAAACGTCAGCGTATTCGTCCATTCATTAAAACAAGTCACATTGCAAGTATTATTGGTACACACGACATGTAGGGTGAACGCACATAAATATTCCACATAATATTAATGAATATTCTAGTTGTTTGGGATATTATATTGCAATGTACAGGGAAAATAGTTTCTATAATGCTACCAACCCTCCTTACATTGAAAATACTGCTATACTAACCGGGTGGTGTCGACTTAAGAATAATATGTATTGCCACCCCTTATTTTCAATTGAAATCGTTATTTTATAACTCCGCTCTTTAAGTTTTTTAATTACATTTGGTCCCAAGATAATTAAAAGCATTTTCAATGGTAATTGCACCGACGGTGTCAACTGTGAAGTCCGTTGTGGATCCTGCCTTACAAGAATTACTGTGGTGGAAATGTGTGGTGGGATTAGACCAAAAAAAGGCGTAATTTTCAATATGGGAGTCGTAAAAATCGAGAGAGACTTTGCTGGAAAAGGAGAGCATCAAGGATGTGGACAATGGCTGTAAATTAAAAAATAACAGATTTTCGCCGAATGATTATATCAGTATAAATTTATTAGTTACAAATATAAATCTTTTTTTTTTAATTTTTCGCCTGAAATGATCAAAACGATATTCAAAAGAAAATCACTGGCACACAACTTTAAAGAGTAGCTAGTTACTACTACTTTATAAAAAAAGAATATTGATTTCACTCTTAAAAATTAAGAATAATGTATATAACTCTTAATAATTTCTTCTGCTATTTTTTGTCGACAATCAACGTTTAAGTTTGATTAAATGTATTAAAAAAATAGCATAAATTATATATAACAGTGCAAAGTCCTAGCAATTATATAAAGTACGATAGTATGTAAAATAGAACAATATTATAAATGACCTGTAGCATATCCACAACTCAAGAATTAATTTAAATCTATTAGTGTGGGAGACCAACAACTGGATGTTTTACCCTATTTTAATTAATTATCGTTCAAGTTTATATCCGGAGGTCGCATGTTTCGCGACCGTGCGGTCTGTTAAGACACGACACTGGTCAGTGAGGTGGGCATGGCACGCCATATATTGAAATTAACGTAATGTGAATGAAAACATTTTAGCGCGTTTATATTATACAGGTTATCTCGAGTTATGGAACAACTGCTCGGGAGTTGGGTATTGGTGCTAGGAACATATCAGGTAAAAATATCGATTCGTTAATGAATTAGAGGCGTAAAGTTTTCAATTTTGTCCTCGCTATTTCGTGTGAACTTGATTAAAATGTATAGTCAGTGATACTTAATCTGCAATATATTCGTACTTTGTTAAATGTTCCTTACAAAGGAATAACTCAATAATTACGTTCGCATAAGCAAGTCAAACTTCGCCTTAATATCAGCTGATCGGCCGATGACCGCTGACGGCGCGCCTTCGTACCTATTCAAATCGTTGACGCGGTTTGAATAGATGATATGAGATGATAATTTCAAGAACGCTTGGATAAGGCTCGAGTCCAGCAGTGAACATTGCTCGTAAGATTCGTAGAAGACTGCTAGAAGCTTAACATCGAATTGGCTGAATTCCATCTGATGCTCTCCGGTCAACAATTACATTCCCAAGAAGTGTTGACGTCAGGCAAGCGGCCGGTCATAAAACTACCGCAAAAATTTTTGCAATATATACTATTGAACATAGCTACATATTGCGTCTACCCCAAATAACGGAAATAAAAAGGACGATGATTTAACGCCTGATCAAGCTTCCGTAAAGAGACTAGCTGATCTCGGTTACCAATTTCGGCAAGAATGTTTTGTATGTGACGGTGCGTCTGTACGCATCTGTGACGGCCACGCAGGCCGCGCGGCTAATATTATTACAATCGCTTTTTTTTTCGGGAGTGGGTTACGGTCGACGCACTCCTCGCACCACTCCGTCCGTGGCGACAGAGGGGCGTAAGCACGCACACCCGTAACCTATCGGCGCGACACGTCGCCTTCGTCGTAGGGCCGACCACCGGAGCAGGGTGACTTGACGTCAGTGGTCGGCCCAACGGTATACCCCCTTGAGGGGTACCCTCCCATCAACCGGTCCCATCTCTCGGCTCCCATCAACCATCAACAAATTGACTAAGTAGTACTGCTGCCGATTATTTTTAAGTATTGTGCTTAATTTGAAGATACATAGATTTAAGAAGAAGATTAGAAGTGGATAGTTTTTTTTACCACACAAACTGATCCTGTTCGATTTCAAAGAAAACCCGTTCTTAGCGGGTCTCTACGTCCTACGACCCTCTTTGTCAGTCCTAAATGTCCGAATGCTGTGGGTTACCAAGGCCAAAGATCGATTTTTGTTTACCCAGATCCCGACCGGGGATTGCCCCGCCATCAATGGGCCCCCTACCAAGATGAGCCCGTAGAAAGGGGGGAACTGACGTAACTGGTGTAACGTTATTTTGATTACATATTTATTTCTGAGGATTGGTAATAATATTATAATCAACACGCTTGCAGTTGGACCGCAGTAGGTGTTATAAGGTTTTCCAGAAGCTGCTGCCCACTCTCCTGGTGAGACTCTTAGGCCATTCTTCCGACTAACACGGGCAAATAAGGGGTGACGACAATTGTATTATATCCCGTCGTCAAACGGGCGAACTTATACAGATATTATATATAATCGTCTTAGCTTATTCACGTCCACTGTTGGGCTCGAGCCTCCTCCCCAAGAGGAGGGAAATTGACCTACTACACCATGCTGGTTAGACATGTTGGTATGAGATTTTATTTCAAGTTTTTCTTCGGTTAAACAAATGTTATATATATTTTAAAATGGAAGGAATTGTATTTTAAAATGCGCAAGGCGCATTTGAAGCCGAACCGTCCTGAGGATACCTCGTTTAGAGGCGAAACACGTGTCGAATGAATATTCGAAGTTTTGCGGTTAATTGCAAGTTGATGTTCTGGAAGGTGCTCATCACATGAGAGTAAGATTTCCTTATTTCCTAGTCCACCTTAATCCTATCCCGTATTCCTTTTCTTGTGGTGTGCGGTATATTGATTACCGTGGGAAAGTGGTGGATTTCCCTTCCTTCCATTTTAAAATATAAATGGATTTCCACTATGTATCGCCTAATTCGATCAATTATCTTAAATGTTATATGTATATATATATTGTGTATATTTATGCATTTTATATTATATCCCTTAGTCGTCTTTTACGACATCCACGGGCAAGATAGGGAGTGGTAAATTGTATTCTTACTCCGTCGCCAAACGGAGTACTTCAATGTATTTATTAAAATAAGTATTATATTTAAAACGCATATGTGCAAACGTACTATATATAATTAAGCTATATACATATTTTATTTAACAAATGTAAGACTACATTCACTTATTTACAATTAATAACTTTGTCATTATGAAACATTTAATACATAAGTTTAATTAAAAATATTATTTATTTGTATATTTCTATTTAATTATTGTAAAATATCTAAGACTGTTTGTTACTTTTCATGATATTTAGCATTGCAATTTTATTTTATTTGAATTTTATCTTTGTTTAAGTATAAATATAATTGCTAATTTAATTATATTTACACTTAAATAAAGATAAAATTAATACAATTTATTATAGATACATTCATAATTAAAAGAGTAATAAAATTTTATAGCTTTGGAAGTGTCTGAATAGCACAAATATTTATAACTAGTAACCCGCCCGAGAGAAGGAAAACTCGAAATAAAACCCTATACCAACACGTCTGACCAGCGTGGTATAGTAGGTCAATTACCCTTCCATTATGGAGGAGGGCCGAGCCCAACAGTGGGACGTATATGGGCTGAGATGATGATGAACCCGCCCTCACTTCGCTTCGGTTTCATTTGCTTTACCCGCGTAGTTCCCGTTCCCGTAGGAATACCTGGCACCTTTACCTTTACCTTTACCTCCACAACTGGCCTATGTATAAGCCTATGTTACTCCCTGATATTATAGCTTTCCATTGGTGAAAGAATTTTTGAAATCGGTTCAGTGGTTTAAGCGTGAAAGCGTAACAAACAAACAAACTTACTTTCGCATTTATAATATTAATAAGGATAAGGATGTAATATTTAAAATTGAATATACTTTGAAATAATTTACTGCAACTGCGTTTCTATTATTATAAAATCATCGTCCTGCTTTCATCCCAATCTCTTGTGGTCCACACAATATCTACGATGGAATAATATACATATATTCTTTTATGCATATACACTTGTACAAAATAATTTCGATGTTTCACATCTGTCAGGCATCCTGAGCGACGGCTCCCTTTTTTTTCCTTAGTGCAGGGTCAAACACAGCTAATCCTAATATTTCTGTTTGATACGTTTTGACTAGGGATCTTATGAATATGAAGTTTCGGATCTAGTTACGGATATTAGGACAACATTAGAGCGGGTAGGGATACCTATATGTAAATACGTGAAGCAAAAACTTTGTACCCCCTTTTTACGAAAATTACGTGGATGGACAAGTATGAAATTTGGCACAGTTGAAGTATATAATGAGAAGTGCATAAAACTGAAATTTCATATAATAATTAGAAATACATTAAATTCATTAAAAAAGGCATTACGCACACTACAATGCAATGCTCGCAACACGCACACATACGCGCTTATACACTTTTGTTTACGACATAGATTACTAAATAAATATTTACGGTTAAAATCTCTGGTCAAACCGAATGTCAAATAATCATAATTATGATGACAATATTTCCGCCCTAGCCGAGGCCGCGGGTAACGTGACCGGGGATTTTAGTCCGTCACCCGCCGAGAGGCCGACCGCGTGAGGAAAGACCGCCGTCCTCCCCGAGAGGGGGACGTCGGTCCATGGGAGGGTACCCCAATAGGAGGTATTCCGTCGGACCGACCACTGATGTCAAGTAACCCTGCTCCGGTGGTCGGCCCAACGACGAAGGCGACGTGGTTTTCGGGTGGGTTGCGGGAGTTGCGTGCTTAAGCCCCTCTGTCGCACCGGACGGAGTGGTGCCGAGGCGCGGCGACCGCAGCCCACCCACAAAAAAAAAATGATGACAATATCTAATAGGCATTTGTACTTAGTACTTTATATATTAGTGAAATAAAGCTTGCTCAATTTAAAATTATACATAAATAGAATTAAAAGAAATTTGTGTAGCAGAAAAATCAATTAAAATGAATTATGGCCGAATTTCGACCACACGGTGGCCATTAGTGTACTTAATTACTTCTGATTATCCGATTCGTTCCGTTTCGATTACAAATATCGTTTTTCTTTTAGGGAATTTGAATCGGGAATTAGAATTGTAAAAGGATTTAGCTAAATGTGGTGATGATTGTATTACTTCCCTTTAAAGAGGCTTATGTTTAGGCTATATCTAATGGCTATGTTTTCCGTGTGGTGACGGAGTATAATACAAATCACCCCCACCTTTTTGCCCGTGGGTGTCATAAAAGACGACTAAAGGATTACAATATACTACATGCAAGAGAAGGAGCGCTCGACATAAAAACCCTGTACTAACATGTCTGACTAGCATGGTATAGTAAGTCAGTTACCCTCCTATTGGGGTGGAGGCTCGAGCCCAGCAGTGGAACATGTGCTAAGGTGACGACAATGATTCTTACGGGAACAGAAACTACGCGGGTTAAAACCTCGAGTTTTTGCTAGTGTATAATAACTTCGATAACATTGCCTCCTTACACTTGACAGATAAATAAATGTCATGATAATTTATTACACTAATGACCGCTGGTGCAAATGAGGTTTTTAGGTGTGCCTTATCTTATATGCGAACGCGATAAACGTGTATATACTTTGTTATCTAATATGCAATTATGAGCTCTTATATGCGTTTTAAATATAATACCTATTTTAATAAATACATTGATATAAATACACCGTGTGATGACGCAGTAAGAATACAATTCGTCACCCTTTATCTTGCACGAGGGTGGCGTAAAAACCGATTAAGGGATGTGACATGTAGATAACATAGATGTTATGTGTTGCAAGGAAAACTAAATCTCTATCACGTCTGCCACCTTCTCCCAGGCAGGCATCTCGCGGAAGGAGGCGGTGGACCGTGCTCGGGAAGAATGCCTCCACGACGCACGACACGGTCCGCCGCGAGATGGTACTCGCGTCTGATGCCGCCCTAGCCAAGGCCGTGGGTGACCGGAACGGGGATTAATCCGTCACCCGCAGAGAGGCTGTCTGTAGTCGCCACAAGAGTGCCCTGTGTCGGATGGTCAGGGACTCCGCCTACACGGGTGCGCCGTACAAGGCCATGGATATAACAATCCCCGTATACAGCCTAAGGTAGGTAGCACTGGGTCCGCCCACATTCGGCATGAATCATGAAAGGACGGACACCGCGCCGACAACCCGAGGAGCATGTTGACGACAATGCTACACGAACCATGGTGAATTAAATTCCACAGGAAACTTTTCAGTTAAATGATTAAACAATTCTATAATAGTGTGCTCGCAATATAATTTGTCCTTGGCATCGCCATTTTATTTATGCGACCATGGAAAAATCGAAATTATGTGCTATTATCGAATACGAGTTCCGTCATGGCACCAATACAATACCGACGAAGGCACGCAACATATGAATGGCGTGTGTGAACCAGGTAACGTAATGTGAACATAATTATGTTTATGATGCGTTCTTGGCTTAAGGATTTAGTTTTATCATATTATTTTCTTATCCACGTTGAGATTTTTTATGGCCATAAGTTTCGAAACTTAGAATAATAATGTATGGAAGGACAGTGTTAATACGTAAGCCATCAAAAATATGAAGCAAATAATACTACATGCGGACAGATTGGAGTCACTGGAGCGGCGGAGAGACTTTGGGTCACTCTGTGTACTCTATCGGCTCTTTCATGGGGAGTGCTCTGAGGAACTGTTTGACTTGGTACCACCGTCACCGTTTTACCAACGTACCACTCGACACCGCAGCAGGGTTCATCCATTTCACCTGGAAACGATATGGTCTTCAACTGTATGTTTCCAGTGATCATTTCTCCCACGTACGTGCAGGCTCTGGAATGAACTACCTGCTGCTGTGTTTCCCGAGCGCTATGACATGTCCTTCTTTAAACGAGGTTTAAGAAGAGTAATTTCTTCACGGTAGGCAACGGCCTGGCTGTGCCCCTGGTATTGCAAAGGTCCATGTGCGGCAGCATCACTTACCATCAGGTGTGCTGCCTGCTCGTTTGCCACCGTCGGCAATAAAAAAAAAAAAAACATGCGTGCAAGCGATTACAGAGGTACACACGCACACCACTATACTAATTATGAATACAAATTTTGTTTTTATTAACATAAATCGTCGAAATACATTTAAAAATAATGTTAAAAACCTTTTTATGTTTTTCAAATGTGTTGTGACACCATTTGAATGCACAAACCGTCATACGTACATACCTATTTATTTTTTAAGAGTTGCGTACACACGTACGTGCAGTTCGGTGACCTTATACACTACGGAACGGTTCCGACGTAAGGTCTATTAGGCTCCAATTGAAATGCTTCATTTTTTATTTACTTACCTTCTATACGTTCTTATTCTAAGTTTCGAAAAACAGTTAAAAATATGATATGCAGAAAACTTCTATGTAGGAGAAGGTGGCAATCTAAATAAAACACTATACCAATTAGTCTGATGAACTTGGTATAGTAGGTCAATTTCTCTTCCTTTGTGGTCTCAATTCCAGAAATAGGACGTATATGAGCTGACATAATGATAAGAAACGTCGATATTGACAACATTCAAAATAATCATAAAAAAATTGTTATCTCATCAATTTCTATGACCGACTGTGTATAAAGCTTGTCGCATTGTTATATAATATATAATCTTTCTTGATAATCATTTTTTTCATCTATTCTTTTAGAATCCGTCTGATAGTTCCTAAGATGAGCGCGTCAAACGAACAAACACATTGCACAGCTTTACAACAGTAAAATTAATTACAATATTGACGCATTAAGCGATGCCATCAATTAACCTCGTCTAGTGGTCTTCTACGACAACCACGGACAATATAAGGGTTGATCTTAGAATAATAACGTATAGAAGGACAGTGTTAATACGTAAGCCATCAAAAATATGAAGCAAACAATACTACATGCGCGCAGACTATTACACACGTACACACGCACACCACTATACAAATTATGAAATCAAATTTTGTTTTTATTAACATAAATCGTTGGAATACTTTTAAAAGTAAAGTTAATATAGTTTTTATGGTTTTCAAATGTGTTGTGACACCATTTAAATGCACAAACCGTCATAATTACCTATTTATTTTTTAAGAGTTGCGTACGTACGTGCCTTGTACATTACAGAAAGGTACCGGCGTAAGCTCCATTAGGCTCCAATTGAAATGTTTCACTTTTTGTGCGCGAACTTACCTTCTATAAGTAATTATTCTAAGGGGTTGATATTACATATTCTCAGCCGTCACCACTCAAAACGATTTGATTATTCGACATTTCAATAAATTACATATTTTGTTGAATATTATGTCAGGGTTTCATTGATAATACAGGTATATTTTACGCGCCTAGTGATTGTCCGTTCAAGGTCTCCTTCAGTATTTATTGTGATTGTTGTCCGTTGTTATTAGTGTTAAATAACAGTATTTCATTATGTCTATAAAATCGATAAGGCATAATGAAATTATCTTATTTATGTAATTGAATAACTTGATTTTCATATCAATTAACGATTTAAAGCTGTTATAATATAAATGAAGAAATACAAAAGTAACAATTTTATCGTTTTACATTTCAGTACGGCGACAGAGTAAGAATATAATTCGCTATCTCATTTCACACTCGTGAATATCGTAAAAGAATATCTAAGGTATAATATGCATGGGGTGCTACGCCAGAAACCTCCGCGTGGTGTACCCTGGGCACGAGCGACAATTTCTTGGACTGCTCTCTGGAATTGTCGCTCGTGGCAAATATCTGGCCCGAGGGGGGGCCCAGTTTGTGGGATGCCCCAAATTCGCTCCATGCCCTCTAATTGTAGAGGGTATTGGACGCGAAAATTCGACGGGCCCAGTCACTCATTCGTTTGAGGACTGGGCAGGCATTTGCCAACCGCGACAAATCGTAGACCTGATTCTTGCTTCGGGACATTTGTCTTGAGGCCTAGATTCAGGAGCGAGGGTCTTGGCTTAACCGCCTGGACCGCGAGGAAGAAAACCTCTATAAAACAATCACCCAGAATCCTAAGTTCTGGCGCGCGGCGAGAGGATGCATGGCTGATGGGTTGTTCAGTCGTTAGCGCGCCCCCAGCCAGGGTACCTGCGGACCCCCTGTGTTGGGATACAAATGTACGCTTGCCCGGGTATCGGGATCTCTGCCCGGGTCGACCTCTTTTTTCTCCCATACTCGTGGGAACTGTATGGATACTTGTTCTATAAACGACGCTGCAGATAGGAGGGGTGAGACGCCCATTACCACCACAGGGAACGGAGAGCCTAGTTCCCACATTACAGCCCGGCCAAGCTACTGTAAAACTGGCCCAAAGGAGAGGGATGCCTCATCCGACAGCAGCTCAGCTGCTAGTCTGGCAATTGAGGCTCCAAGGTCAGCCGAGGGCCCGGCGAAAACAGTGGCCCGTAAAAAGAAGAGAGGAGGGAAGCCCACCCCTGCAACGGAGCGCGCCAGACGGCGCGCCGCGAAGCAGCAAAGGGCGGCAAAGAAGGCTGACGAGGGCGGCAGTACTGCCGCAGAGCCGTCGGACGTTGAGAGCGGCAGCACATCGGCTGCAGAGACCGTCGCTGGATCATCCCAGTCTCCAGCGTCGGCCTTGACGGCGGCCCTAGCGGCCAGGGAGGAGGACCTCCCCTCGCAGGTACGCAAGCGCCCCCTTAGCGAGGGTGGCAGCTCGGAGTCTGCCTCCGAGGGGAGTGGCATCATCATGCCTCCTCCCAAAGTTCCGGCCTCTCGCAGGGGACGAGGGGGTGCAGCAGTGGCGGCAAGGTCGGCGACGCCATCGCCGGCCGGCGCAGTACGGGGGACTGAGGCCCAAAAGCGGGCAAATGAGGCGGCTGCCGCGAGGATGATGAGGGTGTTGTCAGACATCCCTCCCACCGACACGGCGGCTGCTGAGCCCGCTATAGGTGGCGACCCCCGAGCTGCCAATGTGGCTACCCTGCAGGCCGAAAACACCCGCCTTAGTGGTGAGGTCTCAGGCCTGCAGGAGAAAAACAAGGCGCTTCGAAAAGAGCTGTCGGCGGTGCAGAAAGCGAACCGCGAGTTGGCCAAACAAATGGCCGACTTGCTATGGTAAGCGCACGCGCGGTCCAATCCATCCGGGGCGATGAAAGGACGGCGCGCGGGCCCATAACCTACCCGTACCCACGTCACCTCGTTGTTGGGCCGACCACCGGAGCAGATGTGACTTGTCGTCAGTGGTCGGCCCGACGGAATACCCTTTCGGGTATCCTCACCTCTCGACGTACTGGGACGTCGGTCACCGTCGCGCGGTCAGCCTCTCCGCGGGTGACGGACAATTCCCCGGTCACGTCAGCCGCGGCCTAGGCTAGGCCCGGCCTCGGTTAGGGCAACATCGGCTATTCGGCACTGGAAATTCACAACATTCACTGCATCGCTAACCCAGTGACTAAGTTTAGTGATTCTAGTCCTTCATGGAGAATTCTAAGTCTTGCAGGGGACGTCGAGCATATGGATGGGTGAACTGGATTATACATGCAACTCTACGCGCGATTCCTCTCCTTGAATTTACCTTTTTCTAAAGATATTAAATAATACTCAATAATAAAGCAGTTTCCTATTATGAAATAAAACTGTTTTAATTAAAAAAAACGCATATACACGAATTTTATAGCGCTTTAAATTCATTTTTATTATCCAGTAGTTACAAATACATTTCCGCATTCAATCGGTCCTTCCGTGATCCTGGTCCATGATTTATTTCATAAACAACACTTGTGTAAACATCGCAACTCCAATATGCTCAGCAGTTTCAGAGATTACCGCTTACATTTAAACTTACAAAATTGATATCAATCGTTATGAAGTCGTCGCAATATATAAACTTCTTACACAGTAAAAATAAAATCCGTAAAATAGTTTTATTTACAACTAGCAACCCGCCCCCGCTTCGCTTTCAATCGCCTTACCTGCATAGTTTCCGTTTCCGCGGGAATACCGGGATAAAATATAGCCTATGTTACTCCCTGATATTATAGCTTTCCATTGGTGAAAGAATTTTTGAAATAGGTTCGGTGGTTTAAGCGTGAAAGCGTAACAAACAAACGAACAAACTTACTTTCGCATTTATAATACTAGTAAGAATGTGCAATACTTGCGTAAACATCAAAAATTATATAAACTTCTTCCATAGTACGTATTGCAAAAGTTTTAGCAATAGTCTAACGAAGAAGGGAAGGGAGTACAGTGGGTTATGGGGCCACGTGTCACCCTTGCGTCGCTTTGGATGGAATAGACAGAGCCCACTAAAAAAAAAATAGTTTATGACCAGCCTGACATTAACCTTTCTTGAGAATATAAATGTTACCAGACGGCATCAAATAGGGTTGCTTTAATTCTAGGTTGGTTCTTAGTCTTGTTTTATTACATATACGTGTAATTTAAGGGTTGATATTTATAGCAACCATATATTTTCGTTCCGATCGTATCTGTACATAATTATCTATACCAATAAATAAAATTGGAGTGTCTGTTTGTAATGTCAAAATAATAGGCTTTTTTCATGCTCACACGGTTATTTGCACGACACCTATACCTAAAATACGGATTAAAAAATTTTTGTCTGTCTGTCTGTTTGTTCCGGGTAATCTTCAAAACGGCTGGACCGATCTAAAAAATTCTTTCACGAATGGAAAGCTTTACGGGAACGGGAACTACGCGGGCAAAACGACTAAAACCGAAGCGAAGCGAGGGCGGGTTGCTAGTATTACCTAAATATACTAATATTAGCTAGTAGTATTGTTTTTAAAGCCATATGAGGTAATGGGTAATAACACACGTGTCATCACCCCTTACTATCCTGTGGGAATCGTAAACACTAAGAAATCACCTATACAATGAATGTCATTTTATTTCGACGAATAAACAGTCTTTAATTTTTTAGCTTAATAGCACACGCCATCTATCCGCTAGTAAGAAATAAAAAATATCCCAAAAAATCATCATTATAATCTCGGTTCATATACGTCCCACTGCTGGGCTCGCGCCTCCTTCATGATAGAAGAGAAATCGTTCTAGTATACGACGCTAGTCAGAGATCAAAAGGGTTTTAATTTCAGTTAGGGATGTGACTTGGAGGGAAAATAATCGATTAATTAAATAATCAATTTTTTGTTCTTTAAAATAAATCGATTATAAAATAATCGATTAATTAAAAATAAATAATCGATTATAAAATAATCGATTTTTTCTCCCAACAGGATTATGATGACCTTTTTTTTTAGGAAATGTGAGCTTTATTTTTTAATATAGCATATGAAACACTGCACGCAGTATGATGATGACCTGTTTTTTCTTTTTTTTAGAAAATTTGGCAGTGAAATAATCCATTAATTTTAATATAAAAAATCGATTTTTTATTATTTAAATAATAGATTTTTATTATCGATTATCAAAATAATAAAAAATCGAGTTTAAACGATCGATCGATTACAAAAAAATAGTCGATTATTATAAAAATCGATTATTTTTCACATCCCTAATTTCAGTTTTTCTCCTCTTGCATAAATGTTATATGCACATTACGCTTTATTCGTCTTCGACGATACCCAAGGGCAAAATGGTGCTGTGGGGATGATGGGGTGGTGAAATGTAATCTTACTCCGTCACCACACGGATACCTCAAAACAACCAGGTGAATAAATAAGCCAGATTTATTTAAGTCCTTACAGTATTCGAGTCATATGACTTTTAAATTGATATATTTACTAGACAGTACCTACTCGCGTGCAGGTTTAACCCGATCGTCTATTCTTTAACAAGCCCAAATTACACCATAATATATGGTAATGGGAGGTAATCATTGCGATTGGAAGTAAATCACAATTACGGTAAACGCTTCAAAACCTTTAGAGAATTCGATATTAAATACTGAATAGATGGCGCAATGGTTAAAATTCTGAACTACCGTGCCAGTATCATAGGTTCGATTGTCAGACAGGTTGCTATGGATCGCCGAGGGGGCACGTCGTGAGAAGAGGGTACCCCGCGACCAGGGTATTCCGTCGGTCCGACCATTGAAGACTTCTCACCGATACTCTGCACCGGTGATTGGCCCAACGACAACGGCGAGGCGACGTGCTACGGGTGGGTCATGAAGCCGCGCGGCGCCCTTCTGTCGCTCCGGACGGAGCTGGGTGGCGAGTGCGCTGCCCATGGCCCATCCCCCAAAAAGGTTGGTATGAATTTTCCTTTCGAGTTTTCCACATCTATGTATATATTATCTCCATATCATATCCCTTAGTCCTCTCTTGGGATAATGTTAGTGAATTGAAATCTTATTCCGTCACCACATGGAAAAAACGTTTCAATAATAAACTGAACTAAAAAATGATACAACAATAATGTATTGACAGCGTAGGTGGTATAATAGTTAAGATGCCGACCTACCGTACGGGTGTTATGGATTCAATTCCTACGCAGGACAATATTTTGAGCGATCGACAAATTGTTGTTCTAAGCCTTACATAAGTAAGGCTTAGATTTTCTTATAACCTATAAAGGTTATAAGAAAATATATAAAAAAGAAAAGTTAATACAGAAGTTTCTCACACAGACATAAATTAGGACTTTGTAGAAAAAAATACCTTTCATTATTATAAAGTGGAATAATATAATCATGAATATTTTATTATTTAAAAAATAAAGCACTAACATCTCATATCCAACACCATGTTATTAATTGTAAAGTAATTTATGTCTTTGACTCTATGAAAGTGTCGCAAATAGCATGTCTTCCATTTACATGTGCGTGGAGGTCAAGCTAATAAAATTTAATATTATCGGATTAACAAAATATACATTCAGAAATATTGTTAAAAATCTTACTCATTCACAATGTAAGATATGGGCGTCTACCACAAAAATAATATTTGTGAAATAAAACTACGGGTTTTTATTTCATTTTTACTTTCCGGACGTTAATATGTAATACTCGTGTAAACATCAGAATTCATTATGACAATGTTTGTTGATATTTACTAAACATAATAATTTTATATTTCTGCTTTTTTGTCTTACTCATGTAATTTAATTAATTCCGTATTATGAAGGATTAAACACACAATATGTTGGTTCCCCCTGCCTTATTTTTCCGGGGCAGCATAAAAAATCGGCTAAAATATCACCATAAATATGTGCAGGTGCAAAGTTCTGGGTTTAAAAACAAATTTCGAGCGTCAATCCGTCTTCTAAGCAAGGTGATTATGGAGACATAAGAGGATCTATGTCGTATATCGTTAAATAATTAGCGACGATAACGTTATAGGGGCCTATTGCAGTCTATTAAAATTTAATAAATGTCGGTCTAAGTCGCGCGTCTAATCCAGAACCTCGCAATGAACAGTCACGAGGCAATCAAGAGTTACGTAGTAAATCAGTGCAATAATAATACATTGCTGCATACTAGCTATTTTTACAATGACATATGAAGTGTATTGTCCGCTGTCAAACAATAAGATTTATGGTCTCGCACATCCATTATTATCTCTCAAGAAGGTGATTTGTCATTCTCTGATACTGGTTTTAAATGCGTGGGATGTAAACAAGGTTAGCAAAAACATTTATTACATTTAATAAACAGTGACTTCTTATTTAAAAAGCGTGTGGTTCCAATATCCTTTTGGCATCATGACGATTAAAAAGGGACGCTAGCAAGGTGGTCTAATGCTTAAATCCCAGCAGGCGGAAAGCCAATCCACCATATGTGAAGATATTATTTTGCAAAGGGGCTATACATTCATCCTTTTGAATGAGAAAGACGATAGGAAACCTATTTAAAAAAAAAATAACGCCATTCTTCGTATATTGCATATCACGACGTATCTAATCCATCTTCCTAACGAGCATAATCTAAGAGGGCTGCTACACACTATCCGAGGACATTGTTGTCTATTCTTCTACTTCACTTCATCCCCGTTTTTCCACAGGGAAACACATCTTTTCTAAATTTATTGATGACCATTATTATAAAAAAAAAAATACTTCAGTATTCTAAAATAAGCACGCAATAAGGATCTTTTTGTATCCTTACTAGCGTTTCAAGTACCAGGCTGGCAGCAAACGCTAGGAGTTGCGTCGTGAATCGTGACTTACTCGCCGTGCGTAAGTATATACATATATAGGCATAAAGCAGAGCACTACATAAAGCTGAATAAATTGCATGACGTAATGTTCAATGCTGTGTGCTTGCGGCGACGTGACCGGTTGTGCAAGTGTGCAACGCGGTTGGCGAAAACCTCTTCATGATTATAGGCACCTGGTACCGTCGAATTTGTACAGCAGAGGCGACAAGCGAATGTGAATTCATTAGGAATTTTAATTGTTATATACGAGAATTACTACAAAAGCAATTTTAAGGATTCATTCTTACATAAAGCTAGCAACCCGCCCTCGCTTCGCTTCGGTTTTAGTCGTTTTACTCGCGTAGTTCCCGTTCCCGTGGGAATACCGGGATAAAATATAGCCTAGGTTACTCCCTGATATTATAGCTTTCCATTGGTGAAAGAAATTTTGAAATCGGTCCAGCCGTTTTGAAGATTACCCGGGACAAACAGATAGACAAAATTTTTTTTATGTGTATTTTAGGCATAGGTGTCGTGCAAATAACCGTGTGAGCATGAAAAAAGCCTATTATTTTGACATTACAAACAGACACTCCAATTTTATTTATTGGTATAGAATAGATTTGCACAAATGTTTCAAACAGTTCTAAAGTCTGACTGCTTCTCAGAAATCTCGGGTTTGAATGAATGCCGTGACTTCAAATACTAAATTAATTATATTATCGTTTGCTTTATGGGTTTAGTTTTTATCATTTTGGAGTGCACCATGTCTGAAACTAT
This sequence comes from Lymantria dispar, assembly GCA_032191425.1. NCBI lineage: Eukaryota > Metazoa > Arthropoda > Insecta > Lepidoptera > Erebidae > Lymantria > Lymantria dispar. The sequence continues at coordinate 5,392,417 of CM063457.1, forward strand.
ATCAAAATTTTAACAATTACGTTCTTGAGAGTATGTTAAGCCGCCACTCTTAAATGTTATGGTGTCAGGGACGAAGGTAGAAAGAGGGATTGCCCGGAGAATCAGAACTTTCATATATTCTAATATTAAGTCTTATTATAGAATCAGTTGGCGGCGCTCACATCGTGTAAAAAAAAATATATTTTAGATTAAAAAGCTAACGTACTGTAAAGATTGCGAGGATGATGAAAAATTTTCATATGGCGAATGGTTATGTTTGGGAATAATATACTTATGAGTGCGAGACTCAGATGGTCATTAATTCAAAGTCAGGCAGGTTTTGTTTAGGCAAAATATTTTCAGTTTTTCTTACATTTATTCTAGACAGAAAAATAACATTTTAATTAACCTATTAATAGGACAAGGATACAGGATGTTTCCTGTTTACTCATATCATGCATAACACAGAACTATTTAAAATCATGAAATTATCGTTTACTTACCGTTTTTAGCTCGTCTACACTAATATTATAAAACGTTGCATTTTTGTATGTTTATTACGAATCATCACAAAGATTACCGGATGTATTTCGAATTAGAATCCTACATTATCTCTGAGTAACATAGGCTATATCTTATCCCGGTATTCCCACGGGAGCGGGAACTACTCGTGTAAGGCAACTGAAACCGAAGCGAAGCGAGAACGGGTTGCTAGTTTTTAACAAAACCAAAACATATAAATGTCTTAAATAAAACTTACGTATACATACTACCTAGTCATTTACATAATGCAATGGTTATTTCCTCCGACATTACATTATATGAAATACCATAAAAAGTATACAAAATTACATACGACAATTTCAAGTTCTACCTAACTAAACTCCGCTTATAAAGCGAATCAATTGATTATACATTATTATCAGGTAATAATTGATGTGATGACGTCAACAGCATCACAACCGTCAATTCGAAAATTGTATTGAATTAAACGAGTAAATGTTAGTTTCAGCGAGATGTTTCTATTTATAGATATATATTATCTGTTTATAGTGGTGATACTAAAAATAAAAATTGTTTAAAATAACTAACAAACACACTTTTATACATAACAGTACTAGAAATGCAATGCAGAACATAGGAATAGCGACATCTATCGAGACGCTACAATCTTACCTACGCATACAGTGGCGTAACTATACCATCTGGGGCCCGCGGCAAATTCTTTTGATGAGGCCCTATTAGTAAGAATCATCACAAATTTTATATAAGTCAGGTAATCGGATCCCCTACAAAAAAAAATCATCTCATCAATATCAATGCCGCAAAAACTAAGGTACCTAACAAAAAAGATAGGCTCTATTTACAATCGATTCGATACCGATGCCAGTGAGTATCGATACTCTTTTCACACAGTATAGGATTATACTGATTGAGGCCATAGGCGTTTTGAGCTGAGGCCCTCTCCGGTCCGAGGCCTGTGGCATTTTGCCAGCCCTGCCACCCTATAGTTACGCCACTGTACGCATATAAAAAATACCGCTAATTCTGAAGGACTAGGGATATTATTTATATGAAGTTTTGGATCTGGATAAGGTTACGAATATTAGGATAACATCATATCAGTTACGGATATGTAATTATTTCAGATTATCCGACAGTTTCGCATAGTATCGGTTACGGATATCGGATACGGGTTGAATTGTAAAAGGCTTTAGCTAATTGTTGTGATCATTGTATTATTTCCCTTTAGAGAAGTTTATGTTTAGGCTGTCAGGTCGGCTAGTAGATAGAAAACCTGTCTCATACAGACACTGACCCCATCCGACACTATCCAAAACCTTTATATCGGTTTCGGTTATATTTTCATTTAGGATAATTTCGGTTACGATTACGGAGCTCCATAACATCCCTAGTAAGCACAATGGGACAAACTATTTAAATGCTTGCATCGTCATCAATCCTTGATGTGCAACATTTCAAATTAATCCGACATTTAGATGGGAATGAAAATCATATACAAAGATTCAGTTGCGCATAAACCAAGCTAATATGTGTGTTAATAATTAATCTCAAGTCATTCTATTACGAATCAAACGGCAATTAAAAGACGATTAAAACACTCATTTTCTTGACGCCAAGCACGTAACGCGAGACTGAATATCGCGAATATCTGAAGTAACGCGAGACTCTATTCATCAATCAGTCCATCGAAATTGACTATTGCAAATAGGCCTTCATAATGTAAGATAATACTTGAGGGTTATAATTTACGCAGTGGACTGATCCCCGAGTCATTGAATTCTTATCCTTTTAATACAAGGATATAAATCGCCTTATAGATTTTATCAAGCACACAAATTTTACGGCAGTTATGAAATGAAACAATCTTTACGGTAGTTATGAAATGAAACAATTTTTTTCGGATAATATTACGTTTGTATCTGATTATACTTTTTTGACGTTTCCAATACTTTTCAGCGTTCTTCATGGTCACAGGTGCTTCCTGTCCAACGAGTCATTGGTATTACAGAAGTTGTTATCTGCCTGCTACAGTATTGATTATTATATTTCGACCTAAATTTTTTTATAAAAATTCATTGTCAATAGGAAAACAAAATAATTCCGTATAAAAAACAGAATTGTTCCTTTATCATTATTAAATCTCTAGGACATCAAGAGAGATAATAATTAGCCAGATATGTCTGGAGGTGATTTTCATCGTCATCAGATAAGCTGATATACCTACTTCCCGCTGCAGAGCTCGAGCCTCCTCCTCAATAGAAGTGAAATTGACCCTACTATAGAATGCTTCGAGCGGCGCAGCCGCGAATACCTGCGGCTGATGCCGCCCTAGCCAAGGCCGCGAGTGACCGAACCAGGGACTTTAGTCCGTCACCCGCAGAGAGACTGACCGCGCGACGGCGACCGACGTCCCTGTCCCGGGACCTCGAGAGGTGAGGGTACCCGAAAGGGTATTCCGTCGGGCCGACAACTGAGGACAAGGAACTCGGCACTGGTGGTCATCTCAACGACGAAAGCGGATGGGTTATGAGCCCGCGCGCCGTCCTTTCGTCGCCCCGGACGGAATGGACGGCGTGTGCGCTTACCATAGCCAGCGTCAACCATAAAAAAAAATTATACCATGCTGCTCAGATACATTGGTAAAGGGTTTTATTTCAAGTCTTCATTCTCTTGCATAGATGTTTTATTCGTATTATATACCCCTTATTAGTCTTTTACGACATCCACGTGCAAGAAAAAATGGTGAATTGTATTCTTACTCCGTCACCACACGGATTATACGGAGGTGATTTTAGCCACTTTTAATACCGATGGATCTATCGGAAGTGTATTGAAATATGATTCTCTCGCATAATATGTGTTAAATGCAAAATTGTATGATGGTAATGTAAGTAATGAAGGACTTGTGAATACATTAGTGAAACTCAAGTATCATTTTATATTTTATATTTTTTTTTTCTCGACTACAATTGAATAACTAGAATGACGTAGATGTATCTATTTTTAGTAGGTACATAAGATAAACATAAAACTAATTTAACAGAAATATCACGAGTGGGAAGTTGCAGGCAGTTATGAAAGCCTACAAGCAATATAAACTTTGCATACGTGGGTGGTGGCGACGATTAAACTATAAATTATGTAAGATAATAAAAAGGAAGCCGTCGCTCAGGACGCTTGGCAGATGTGAAACATCGAAATTATTTTGTAGAAGTATATTACATGCATAAAAGAACAGATTACGAGTTTATGACAGGAATTAATATGAAATAGTTTTTGGTTTACGCGAATATTACACATTATAATGTGTATGTAATACTCGCGAAACATTAGAGATCATTATAATCAAAATATTTTCAGGTATTTATTTAGATGTCATTAACGATAAAATCACAATCTAGTTGTTTTTAATGTATGACGATAATATATTCATAGTCAGTAGTAATATTTTCAGCGTTGTCATTTTATTTGAGGCTTTCTCGATTATTTGCCGTTTGAACCCCAATTATGACTTTAGATTCGTGTTCAGCAGCAAAAAAGTACGCTAAAAAATCATCGTGTGACACTAAGTACACGCCAGTTTTTGTGGATCTGTATTCTATCTAAAATAAAAGGTTCGATTTGTTAACAGATTATTAGCGATCCTTCTTACGGAGGCCGCACAAATACATTTCATCGTAAACAGTAACAATGTTAAAATGTAAACAACTAAACAAGTTACCTAACAAGTTGAAAGTTGGTTAGTTATTGCTAAATCGTTAGTTATGTGCCAGTCAAGGTTACATGCGAATGGTGATATGACCATGAATTAATCTCAAACACTACATTACGTAAACGCTTAACTAAATGTAAGGGTCATAACACACTCTGATCATCATCTTAGCTTCGATACCTCACACTTGTGGACTTAACTCTCTTCCATCTATATATTAATACGTGAAGCAAAAACTTTTTGTTGGAGAAAAAGCAAGCAAAACAAAATTGTGCAGCAGAAAAATTAATTTAAATGTATTATGACCGATGCTCACTTTTTTATTTATGCGATAACTAAGCTTAACATCCATTTTTTTTGTTCCGGTTGTTTAATAATATTTAACTATCAGGTACTTGTCTATATAGAGAGTAACTTAGGGTATTTTTCGTCTCAAGAAATGCCTATAAAATTTTCGCGAGAATCGCACCAGAGGCCTCGTGGACTGCAGTCGCGTATTGTAGTATTTTAGAAGATATTGGAGATTTAAAACGCAGGCAGGTTGCTAGTCTATAACAGAAGTGAAATTTTTCTACTACGCCACGCTAGGCAGATAGATTGGTATTTAATTGGCGGCAGGCCATGGTACATCACACCCCGTCTGGTCTATCCGGGGCGGTGCAGGCCAGACAACCCACCGGGTGCGTAACTTTTGCATGGTACCCGACCTTGTCATCAGTAGAGACGGATTGATATAGAGTTTGATTTCGATTTTAACTTCTCTCGCATAAATGTTAAGTATAAATTTTCCGTATGGTGACGGAGTAAGAATACGATCCACCACTCTCCTTTATCTTACTCATGGACGTCGGAAAGCGTAACAAACAAAGTTACTTTCGCATTTATAATATTAGTAAGGATGCTATAACAATGTATAATTATACTATCAGACCCGGCCACGCGTTGCTGTGGCTAATGTTTTTGTTATATTACATTTTATTAAACTATTTAAGTGGAACTGTAGGAGAACATCTGTCATGGAGGTCGTCATATTTTTTTACAAATGGCATCTATGTAAAAAAACAAGGTAAAATCGTATATGCCACGTTTGTAGGTTTGATTGACAATAGCAGCGTCATCTATTAATTAATTACTCAATCCAGTCAACAGATATCGCCATCTATTAAAATCGTTTGTGAATGTCAAATAATAGACAAATAATTTGCAATAAAATAATATTGCGACTATAAATTAAGATGTAAGCTATCCTATCTTTCAAGTTGGATCAAACTGCACACGGTGTGCAAATTTGATTAAAATAGGTTAAATAGTTTAGGAGTTCGGTGCCGACCTGACGCTGCCGACCATCGCTAGGGAGATGCTCGGCAGCATCAGGAATTGGGATGCGATCGCAGCCTTCTTTCTGCGAGGCAGTCATCTCGCAGAAGGAGCACGGCCTCGACGAAGCGACCCGCTGCCGGCGACTGTGGCGGCGCAGGCGCGACTACATGCGTGCCATGCCGCCCTAGCCGAGGCCGCGGGTGACGTGACCGGGGATTAGACCGTCACCCGCCGAGAGGCCGACCGCGTGAGGAAAGACCCCCCCCCCCCCCCTCGGGGAGGACGTCGGTCGATGGAAGGGTACCCCGCGTATGACCACTGATGACAAGTAACCCTGCTCCGGTGGTCGGCCTAAGGACGAAGGCGACGTGGTTTTCGGGTGGGTTGCGGGTGTTACGTGCTTACGCCCCTCTGTCGCCCCGGACGGAGTGGTGCGAGGAGCGCGCAAACCGCAGCCTACCCCAAAAAAAAGGAGCTAGTTATTCATAATCATAACAATAAGTTGTTATGTAAGATTTGGAAATTTAATTTACAATACTCTGGAATAAATATTACAAGTCGATCCTTTGAAAGAGGCACTCGGTTAAATTTCACTTCGTAGAGCGTTGGCACTCACAAACTACCTGTGTGCCATTTGTCAGTCGTTGTACAAGTGTAAGAGAGTGCACTGGCAATAAATTTGTACCAAAATGTGGGACTAAACTTAATAACTAATTTCTGTAGCGATTAGATAATTATAAATATCTGGAATAACGATGCCTTGTTGGATGTCAGACATCTTACGCCGGCCGTGACCATGAACGCTGTAAAGTGTTCGAAACGTCGGGCAATAAAAAATGAAATACAAACGCGATAAAATCCGTAGTTTTATTTAAAATAATCGAATAATCGATTTATTAGTAAATATAGTATTTACAAGTCAGATCTATGTATAGTACGGTCAAACATATCTATACCAATAAATAAAATTGGAGTGTCTGTTTGTAATGTCAAAATAATTGGCTTTTTTCATACTCACACGGCTATTGCATTGCACGGCATGACACCTATGCCTAAAATAGCAATTAAAAATTTTTTGTCTGTCTGTCTGTTTGTTCCGGGTAATCTTCAAAACGGCTTGACCGATTTCAAAAATTCTTTCACCAATGGAAAGCTATAATATCAGGGCGTAAACTAGGCTATATTTTATCCCGGTATTCCCACGGGAACGGGAACTACGCGGGTAAAACTACTATAACCTATAACCGAAGCGAAGCGAGGACGGGTTGCTAGTAACCAATAATTTCACTAATATAGTAGATTGGACAGTAATTTAACATTATCATAACACATGTAGTTTAATATTTACGTATAAGGTAATAGATAAATATAAAATATATTAAAATCAATCATAATAATTTGATAAAATATAATTCGTTCGATTAGTTATTAGAATGTATAATACTCCCGTAAACATCAGAAATTATTATCATTTAAAACAAAAAGTCATGATTCCTAATTGATACTGGAATGTTAGTGCTTCGTGCAAGGTCACACAGCTAACATGCGATATGGAATCTATGAAGGCGAGATAATATGTATGACATAATATTTAATATGATCTTGTTATCACTATAGTTGTTGTGACAACCATGTTACATAGATAATGTACAAATGACATAATATTTAATATTTGATTGAGTCCGACTTGCAGAGTTTTATTCATTTTTTAAATTTATAGTGTACAAGCAGCTTACCCAAAAGACCTATAGATACAAAAAAAAAACAACTCCGAATAGTTTTTCTTGAAACCGATCATAGCTATCCACGATAGATATGTATATATTGGATTGCAATGTCTCGGTGGTCTAAAACCATCTTGGCAGTTATTGCCTTTCTAATGAAACCAGTTTGGGATATCCGTTGCATAGTTTCAAAATCTATAACGGATATAGAAACATTACAGATACGTATAATTTAAAAACGTTCGATATTAAATGTTTTTAATTTCGTTTTATATTATGTACTAAAATATATAACAGGGCTGAACTTATATTTTGCGTTCTACCAAAATTCCCAGAAGAAATCATTAATAATATGGCCATTACGTTATTGAACGAAACGAATTGGCTTGCTGATGGACATTTATTTTAAATTAAGTGATAGTGACATATGAAAACTTGAAAGGTTTTTGTAACCATGCCATAAAATGTCTTAAAAATAAAAAAGAGAAACAGCTAAATCGACAAAAAATACATCAAAATTGGCGTCCCCTTCGCAAAAGAAACCGCCTTCAATAATCTAGACAATGGAGATAAATTTTCAGATTTGTATTGATTTTTCAAAAACTTTTAGTCCGATTTCGATAAATTCGATTTTTCATGGGACCATTTGGAAAGTATACCCTTTCCAACAAAAAAAGAATCATCAAAATCGGTTCATAAACGACGAAGTTATCCGCGAATCCGTTATCCTCATCCTTTTTTGAAGTCGGTTAAAAAGTAAGACCTTTCGAAATAACAGTCATAACGAGAATTTTGACACAATGAAACCTACTTAGAGTTTAGTTTAAAAACCGAAGGTCTTTTAAAACTAATAATAGTAGCGACAAGAGCTCTCGGTCAACTTTTCTCAGTTTAAATGCTACTTAAATTGCTCTTCACTCACATGAGAATTTCTCAAGACCTGTTTTCTTTCCAATTCAAGACCTTTGCCTGGTTCTGTCGGCTATCATGCTACTCCAAGATTAATTAAAACACTTTTAATAAATTATCGTGATAGTCTTGGATTTATTAGCAATTCTCAATGACATTCGTCATCGCTATTTTCTACCTTCTTTCTTAGACGTGGTGTCTTAATAAAAATTTGTGAGTTTTTGAGTAATACGATTACCAAGGTGGTTTAACATGCCATGGGAAAAAAAACTTGCACGTAGAGATTGCTTTTGCCAGGCTAGGTCGAGTGGAGAGGGTACTGCCTCGGAGTATTCTGTCGGGTCGACCACTGAAGTCAAGGAACTCTGCACTGGTGGTCGGCCCAACGACGAAGGCGACGTGCTATATGCGTGGGTTACGGGTGTGCGTGCTTACGCCCCTCTGTCACCCCGGACGGAGTCGGGCGAGGAGTACGCCGACCGTAACCCACCCCCAAAAAAAAAAGAGGCTAGGTCGAGTGACAGTGAGGTAAAGGCAGTGACATCGTGGGGCTCGTACAATGAGCGGTGAGAGGTTATGAGGTTTCACGCCATTCGTTATTCGTTTGGACGGTAGTAACCGAATAAATAAATGTTCTACTGTAGTTTTTAATAAAATAAAAACCGTCTTCATTAGACTTTTACAAAATTGAAAAGAAACATTTTCGAAAAAAAGAAACCTCTTTCAAACATAATATATAGAGTTGTGCAAATCAGTGTATAAACAACGGTGTTATGCCCGACCATATAAGAAAAAAACATCCGATTTTTGAGTCAGTTATCAAGTGTTAGAAAAATGGCTTGCAAATTTTAACGCGAACAACTTAAATACAAACAGTAGAGCAGGTTAAATAAAAACTTGTAAAAACAACCTTTTTGTGGTGTCATTTTTTGTCACGAAAACCAAAAAGTATCACAACTTATCATGTGTGTGCGATTTCTTTGTTTATCCATACAGTATTTTTTTGTTCAATTTTAATATTAATACTAGTTGACCCAACAGACGCTGTTCTGTTCAAATCTACAAAAATGGTAAAAGGGTTTCTCCTTGTACTCGATCGCAGTGCTACCTACCGGGTCCAACTGTGAATCTAAACCATTCTCCGAATCCTCTTGAACACGCGCAAAAAATTTCATCAACATGTGTTCAGCCGTTTAGGAGGAGTTCATTGACATACACACGTACACAAGAAATTTATATATAAAGATTACTGCTTTGTCCGCGGTTTCGTTCTTATGGTCAATTCATGTGGTGATGGAGAAAGAATACCACGATCATCATAGCTTCCTTTTCCGTGCGTGATCATAAAAGACGACTAAGGGACATAAGCATATAAAATCACTGCAAGAGAAGGATAATTAGAAATAAAACCCTATGCTAACACGTCTGAGTACAGTAGTATGGTAGATCGAGGCTCGAACCCAGTGGGACGTATATGAGTAGAGATAATGATTATGATATTAGTAAATGTAACTTATGGGTCATAAATACGTACTCTTCCATGTAGTGACGGAGTAAGAATACAATTCATCACCCCTCTCTTACCCATGGGTGCCGTTAAATACGACGAAGGGGGTTATTGCAGATAACATCTCTGTAAAAGAAGGCAAACTCGAAATAATACCCTATACTAACAGGTCTAACAGGTATGCCTAGCGTGTAGTAGGTCAATCTCCGCCCATTTTAGAGGAGGCCCGAGCCCAACAGTGGGACTTATGTGGGCTGAGGTAAGGATGATGAGGCAATAATATTTATTGAAATGAAGTATCTTAGAGTAACTCGTGGTAGAATAAACAGGTAAAAATCGTAACAGTAATGTCATAAAAAAACTACGGTTCTGTAGTTCGGATGTTATTCCAAACAAGCTGGCCCCTTTTTTTTTTGTGGGTGGGCTGCGGTCGGCGCGCCTCCGCACCACTCCGTCCGGGGCGACAGAGGGCCTTAAGCACGCAACTCCCGCAACCCACCCGAAAACCACGTCGCCTTCGTCGTTGGGCCGACCACTGGAGCAGGGTTACTTGACATCAGTGGTCGGCCCGACGGAATACCCCCTATTGGGCTACCCTCTCATCGACCGGCGTCCCCTCGTCGGGGAGGACGTCGGTCTTTCCTCACGCGGTCGGCCTCTCGGCGGGTGACGGACTAATCCCCGGTCACGTCACCCGCGGCCTCGGCTAGGGCGGCATGAGGCGCAGGTAGTTGCGCCTACGCCGCCCCAGTCGCCGGCGGCGGATCTCCTCATCGAGGCTGCGCTCCTCGCGCAGGCGATCCGCCGCCTCAAACAAGCTGGCCCCTAAATTTGTTTACAACGTGTGTTAATTGATGCCTCAAATTGTCGAGATCTATACATCCATTTATTAGCCTAGTCAATATCGTCCACGAGGGCATTCATAATGACTTCGATATTTCCCGAGTTATGCCCGTTTTCATTCGAATATAGATTAATAATACAGCCTGCATCTTTCCCACAATTGAGAGTCTGAGACAAATGCTATGACACCTCATACTCTGAAATCTATTTATTAGTTTAGGCTATAGAACATACCAAAACATTAGACAGACATCCGTACCTGCATACGGAAAACATGACACTCGTACGGTAGTCTCGCAAAAACTGTTATTTTAACATAACAGACCGATAAAACATATACTTGCTTGTAAAGATAAAAAATAACAATAGCTTCATTTACTAACAAAAAGTCAAAGACATCAGTACATCGAGCAAAAAAATAATTATAATAATCCATCTAATGGTACATTGTTTAGGAAGTCACCGTTTATAAAATAATATTATATGTTTTACAATTTTATTTAATAACGCTTACCATTTAAAGTTTTGGGCACGTGTTATTGTGGAAAAATAATTATGATGTGTGAGAAATTAGGAAACTATCTTCCCAGGACCCGATCTGAGGCGGCATGCCGTAAGTTTCGGTTCTCTCTCCCCTTGTAGTCGCCCTGTATACCAGCGATATCTCTAAATCTAAATACATGACGATGTTGTTACTAGACATCTTCAATTCGCAGCTACAACACTTGTCAAATTATTTCGGAAGTCGAGAAACGAGAATAATCTCGAAAAGAGTCAGATTCTCATGTTTCACGGGAGACGTGCCGAGCTGCATCCTCTCACGAGCTTCGCTCAAATCCGCATCTTTAATAAACCCAACCATTGGGCGTTAAATGAAAATACTTAGGCATCACCCTTAACAATCGTCACAGCTTCACTCGACACACAACCAATGCATTTGCATGGAAGGTTCATTATGGGTCGACTACACATCCTACTTAACCCAAAGAGCACTACCTGCATAAATCGCATCATAAGGTATTGCAGGATAGTATTCGTGCAAGTTAGATAGCACACAGAATCCATAGGCAAACGGAGCACTGTGGTTTAGACCTATAGCCCGACGAGAACAACACAGCTGAAATCACAGCATAGACGGCCTGCTAGGTCATAAGAAATAAAAAAAATACAGTTCCATCATCACCGTTGTGTTGAGAAACTGTGTCGCATAATATTCAAATAACGCGGGAATCTCCTTTTTTGGGTGGGCTATGGTCAACACACGCCGTCCATTCCGTACGTGGCGACGAGAGGGCGGAACGCGGCCCCATAAACCACCGTATCTCCTCTCCTTCGCCATTGGGTCGACCACCGGTACCGAGTTCCTTGTCGTCCGTCGCCAGCCCGGGATAACCTTTCGAACCCTCCCTTTCCAACGCCCCACCCAGTAGAAGTAATTTGCGGTAGAATATAACATCCAAAGTAAATAAAAAGGTATGAAAAATACTGGGAGTCCTGGGAAACATAAAACCAATTGCAGTCACTATCATCTAAGGGACGGCCTACGTCTAATCATTCGATAGGTTCATGTGTGATTTTTTTAGGTGTTTAGTTATTCGCTGCAATTATAACTCTAATAGCTTTGTGCGGACCATAGGTGAGAGTTAAGAGCTCTCACCTGGAATAATGTATGAATGACGTAGATTTTTTAAAAATAAAGAAATATTAGTCAATTCGTCCCTGCTGCACACGGGTACTTATGTAAGTACCTAAGACGATATCCTAATAATAACCAAAATGACAGTATCTTCATAATCAGAATAATCAATGCCGCAGCCGTGAAAAATTGGTTCTTTGTGTAAAGAATAAAAACAAGTACTACAAAATTAGCGATCAATTAGCATTCATCAACACGTCTATATTTTCTAGACGGAGTTTATATGATCGTACAGTTGCGGAAAAACTTTGTTGGCAAATAATCATCAGCCATGGTAAAATGTAACTACCACTTATGGATTTACTAGTATCGGAGAGTACAGTCCCTGCATACCATAACCGTAGAATTAGAGGGGATGGATTCAGAGCAGGAAAGGATAAGAAAAAGATTTGGGCATTTTCGTATATTTTGCTCGCCTCACAAATTACAAATAGTATAGTTGGCTATAGTATAGTTGGGCAATAGCGTAGTTGGGCTGTGTATTCGTAATGCTGGCATGCCAGATTGACGACGCTCGACAGTGTCAGATACTGGACGGGTGTCTGTCGCCGCAGAAGAAGGTGAAGCGGGTCCGGGAGAAATATCTCTACCACGACACGCTTTGTCACCGGTGTACAGCACCGGTGACAAAGCGTGTTTCAATTCCATCCATCCAGCAGCCTACCTAAAATGTTAGACAAAAGCCTTCAAAGGGGTAATAATACCACAATCACTGTGCTTAAGCGGTTTACCTATCGCAAATGGCGTTAGTAGTTTCTCATAAAAGGGCTGCTACTTATTTTTCTACTTTATTTTGGTACAGTTGTAACACACAGATAGTTTTTAAAACTTGGGCCGTACTACGGCAGGGCGCTGAAGCGTCTCAAAAATATAACAGTGAGCTACGCTATTTTTCTGTTGTAGTTTTTCTTGCCTCAAATTGCTGTTATGTTTTTTCATTCATTCCCATCTCTGCTAATATATTCGTCTCACATCATATATCGCATTTAATAAAATTACATATAATGTGTACATTTATCCATTAGAACATAACGACGTTAGCTTATACATTATATATGGCTACTGTGACCACATTTTTTACGTCCAAACGGGACCTCATGTGCTTCGTGTGGCGACGAAGTAAGAATGCAATTCACCACTCCCTATCTTACACGTGGATGCCGTAAAAGACGACTAAGGGATAAAATAGGCATATAACATCAGAGGATCTTCTCGTCCAACATACCTCAGTGTCTGAAAACACGGGTCTACGACCAGTGTGTGTTATCAGTGATGACTTACGGCACGGAAACCTGGTCACTAAATGTAGGCCTCATAACCAAGCTCAAAGTCGCTCAGCCTGCTATGGAGCGGGCTAAGCTCGGGATATCTCTGCGAGATAGAATCCGAAATATGGAAATCCACAGAAGAACAGGTGTAACCGACATAGCACGAAGAATTAGCCTACTGAAGTGGCAATCGCTAGATCCGCTAGACGAACCGACAACTGCTGGGGAAAAAAGGTTCTCGAGTGGCGACCACGTATCGGACGATGCAGTGTAGGATGCCCCCACTAGATGGACCGACGACCTGGTGAAGATTGCTGGGCATCGTTGGATGCAGGCGGCGCAGGAACGCACTCTGTGGCGTAACATGAGAGAGGCCTATGTCCAGCAGTGGACGGCGATAGGCTGAAATGATGATGATAACAACTGTACAAGAGAAGGAAAACTCGAAACAAAACCCTATTCCAAAACGTCTGACCAGCGTGGAATAGTGGGTCGATTCTCCTCCCATTATGGTGGAGGCCTGAGCCCAACAGTGGGACATATATAGGCTGAGATGATGATGGTGATGACAACCTTTGATTAAATGACCCTTTTTATGTCAGAACGGACACTTGTAGAAATAGGTAATATTCGAAATTCAAAACTAAAAAAAGAAATAAGAAAATGGCGAAAATGAAAATTATGGATTGAAAACTTAAATGTTCATATGCTCTGTTTGCAAAACGTTCCATTTTTGTACGGCTGGGGACAATGGGGCAGATAATCTGAAAACGGGACTGTCCCGTTCGAAACGTGACGTGACGGTCACGTTATACATGGTTAATATAATATCATTACAATTGACGGATACGATAATGAATTATGTACATAAATGTTCTAAGTGCGAGGGGCCAGCGTAGGAGACTTGTAAAGCTGACTTAGTATTTAAGCATAGTGTCAACAATCTATAAATACAGAATGTATTAGTATCATAAAGATGAAGAGTTTGAGCGCTTATTATGAGGTTTATATCAGGTTATTATAATTTACAATCAAAAATATCTTATTATTCAAGAAAGACTATTTTTTTTTTAAAGGATTTTAATGTATAACGCTGTAACGAACAGGAATGTAGCAATGTTTATAAATGTCAGCAAATCGTACAAAATAACAATGGGACGTCGCGTATCAAGCGTTCTACATAATCGCCGTTGGCATGACAACTGCTGAGATAACAAAAATGTGTATATGGACGTTAATCCGGTCGATGGCCCTGTACGGCGCACCGGTGTGGGCGGGGTCCATGACCGTCCGACTTAGGGCCCTTCTGTGGCGACCACAGAGGGTCACGGCGGTCAGGGCCATCCGCGGATACCGCACGGTGGCGACGGAGGCAGCGTGCCTGTTGGCCGGGACTCCCCCGTGGGACCTGGAGGCGGAGATGCTCGCCGGACTATATCGGCGGGTGACGGGGGTGCGAGCGGGGGGCGGTGTGGTCTCGTTAAGGGATCTCACCGCCTGGCGCGTCGACGCCCGCCGAGACGTCATTGCCCGTTGGGCAGTCCGGCTGAAGAGGCCTCGGTTCGGGGTGCGAACCCTGGAGGCCTTCCGGCCGGTGCTGATGCAGTGGTTGGAAAGGCGGCACGGGGTGCTCTCCTTCCGACTGGTGCAGGTTTTGACGGGGCATGAGTGCTTCGCCAAATACCTGCACAGGGTCGTTAGGAGGGAAAGTACACCGTCCTGCCACCACTGCGATTGCGACGAGGACACGGCGCGCCATACGCTCGAGGCCTGCGCGGCTTGGGCAGTGCAGCGCTGTGAACTCGTTGCAATCATCGGTACAGACCTGACGCTGCCGGCTATCGCTAGGGCGATGGTCGACAGCGTCGGGAATCGGGACGCGGTCGCAGCCTTCTGCGAGACAGTGATCTCGCGGAAGGAGGCGGCGGATCGCCTGCGTGAGGAGCGCAGCTTCGGTGAGGAGATCCGCCGCCGGCGACTGGGGCGGCGCAGGCGCAACTACCTGCGCCTCATGCCGCCCTAGCCGAGGCCGCGGGTGACGTGACCGGGGATTAGTCCGTCACCCGCCGAGAGGCCGACCGCGTGAGGAAAGACCGACGTCCTCCCCGAGGGGGGGACATCGGTCGATGGATGGGTACCCCAATTCGGTCGGTCGGCCCGACCACTGATGTCAAGTAACCCTGCTCCGGTGGTCGGCCCAACGACGAAGGCGACGTGGTTTTCGGGTGGGTTGCGGGAGTTGCGTGCTTAAGCCCCTTTGTCGCCCCGGACGGAGTGGTGTGGAGGCGCGCTGACCGCAGCCCACACACAAAAAAAAAAAAAAAATATGGACGTTAATATTATAATAAAATAGTAACATTAAATCCTAGGTGCTATGTCTACGCAAGCGAAGCTGCTGCCACAGTCAGTGCCGTCATCATCCAGCTCTTATCCCAATTACTTGGGGTCGACCTAATTTGTACTCCTATTTCATAGTACATAATGCAAATGTTATTGGCAACAGTTTTATAATCGGCCGCTTGCCTGACGTCAACACTCCTTGGGACACCACTTCCACAATCAGTATATACTGTAATATTATAAAAAAATAAAGAGCCATTTTAGTTATATACATATATTCCGATAAAAACATAAATGTGAAAAAGACAGCCAAGTTCAATATTGGGCAGTCCGGCTGGAGAGTCCTCGGT
This sequence comes from Lymantria dispar, assembly GCA_032191425.1. Lineage (NCBI taxonomy): Eukaryota > Metazoa > Arthropoda > Insecta > Lepidoptera > Erebidae > Lymantria > Lymantria dispar. Next base: position 5,408,590 of record CM063457.1, read on the forward strand.
ACGGTGTCAGGACCGTCGAAGCCTTCCGGCCGGTGCTGATGGAGTGGTTGGAGCGGACATACGGGGTGCGTTCCTTCCGACTGGTGCAGGTGCTGACGGGGCACGGATGCTTCGCGAAGTACCTGCACAAGATTGTCAGGAGGGAGAGCACACCGTTCTGCCACCACTGCAGTTGCGACGAGGACACGACGCAGCACACGCTCGAGGAGTGTGCTGCGTGGGAGGGGGAACGCCGTGAACTCGTCGCGATTATCGGTGCCGACCTGGCGCTGCCGACCATCGCCAGGGAGATGCTCGTCAGCGTCAGGAACTGGGACGCGGTCGCCGCCTTCTGTGAGGCCGTTATCTCACGGAAGGAGGCGGCGGATCGTGTGCGAGTAGAGATCCTATTCGGCGACACGTTCCGCCGCCGGCGACTCGGGCGGCGCAGGCGCGAGTATCTGCGCCTAATGCCGCCCTAGCCGAGGCCGCGGGTGATCGGACCGGGGAATTGTACGTCACCCGCAGTGTGGCTAACCGCGCGACGGCGATAGACGTCCCAGGATGTCGAGAGGTGAGGGTACCCGAAAGGGTATTCCGTCGGGCCGACCACTGACGACAAGTCACATCTGCTCCGGTGGTCGGCCCAACAACGAGGTGACGTGGGTACGGGTGGGTTATGGGCCCGCGCGCCGTCCTTTCATCGCCCCGGACGGACTGGACCGCGCGTGCGCTTACCATAGCCCACCCATAAAAAAAAAAAAAAATTCAATATTATGACAGTTGGTGGTGTGGTTGTCGACTTCACCGACAAACTTCACCGACTTGAGATATAAATGGGTGCCAAGTTCCGTAGATCATTCTCAAATTTATTTATTGGAAAAACGTACAATATTCTTATGTAAATGTAAATCACAATTTCTAGTTTTTCTTCTTCTATTTCAAAAGTGTTAGCTATTTATAAATATGACTTTCTAAATTATAATTGCGACCTCAACATTTACTTGACTGGTTTTCAGATGGTAGTTATTTTATATTTAGCTAATCAATTTACAGTCTTTATATGCCAGTAATTGGTGTTATATTGAAAATTTCTTTTCTTCTAAATATTTGATTTGCGGGTGAAGTTCGTAGATCCGTAACCGCAATAATCGGTATCCGAAATGAAAATATAACCGTACCCGATATAAAAGTTTTGAATAATTTCGGTTAGGGTCGTCTGTATGAGACACTTTACAACAAATTTACTGTCAACCAGCCGAATCGACAATCTGAACGTAAGCCTTCCCTTTTTACAATTACTTAAAGATCCAATATAACAAACTATCCTAAACTATCCAATAATCCCAAATAACTAGATACCCGTAGCCGTATCCGAAACGGGTATAATATTATTCCAATATCTGTATCCATATTCGAAACTACTTATATATGACATCTCTAATTCAGAGCAGTGCTCCGGGTTGAGAGCCCTCAGCGCTCACCCATAGTCCGCGTCAAGCTGTCAAGGAAATCTGCGGCCAACAGCTGTACACACAAAAAAAAAACAGAGCAGTGGTAGTCACGCTCACATTTTTCTGCCTGCATCAAGGAATTGGCCGTCTCGTTCAGGGTATTACCACACGCTGTGCAGAGCACGGACGTCAAGGGTTCAGTAACAGTGGTCGGTCTAATGGCCATGGGGAATATGGCGGATTAAAATTTATAAATTTATAAGTTTTTTACGGTTATATGGTTTTCACGTCTATGGTCACAGATGTAGTGGACATAGCTACAGATATGGTGTTAGCGTTAACACATCACATGACTATGTCGATAACAACTTACATGAATTTACTCCTTATCCAAACCTGCCTATAGAAGTTCTCAGTTCAAAAAGAAGGGTAGTACTCCCTAGACTCCCTCTCATACCCGTAAAAGACGACTAAAGGATATATTACGCATATGACATCTATGCAAGATATGGCAAACCCGAAACAAAATCATATGCAAACCTGTCTGACCAGCATGGTATAGTAAGCTCAATTTCTCTCCTGTTATGGAGGAGGCTCGAGCCCAGCAGTGAGACGTACATGAGCCGAAATAATGAAATGACATACACTCCTAGAAGATCAACGTCTGTTTAGTAGCAATTTACTCCTATGTTTCACTCGATGGCAGTCAGAGGGCGCGAATTGTCTATGACCCTAGTATTACACATATGCACGTAAGGCATACACTACGCATTATCAAATGGGCCTGCCTGCCTTACCTGGGTGCCACCAAAGGCAACACTAACAATTCTCTAATATATCCTCCGTGTGGTGACGGAATAAGAATACAAGACACCCTTTCTTGTCCTAGGATGTTAAAATAGAATACTCATATAATGTAATATGCAGATAGCATTTATGCAAGAGATTGAAAATTTCAAGCATGGTATAGTAGACCAATATCCCTCCTATTTTGAAGGAGGCTTAAGCCGCTGGGCGACGTACACTGTTGAAGAATTTATCTTCCAGGTGCAAGGTCCAACGTCTATGGAATTAACGTGACCACGATTGTATCATCAACAATAAAAAAAAAACCGCGAAACTGTCGGTAAAAATGCCTTAATTCATTTCTAATAGTCAAATAAACATCATTAATCATTATTAAAAAACTAAAGCGTTTTTATGTGGTGACGGAGTATGAATACAATTCATCAACCTTTTGTGCATGGGTGTCGTAAAAGTGGACTAAGGGATTAAATAGAATAATAGAAGGAAAACTCCAAATAAAACCTTATACCCACACGTCTGACCAATGTCGTATAGTAGATCAATTTCCTTCCCATTGTGGAGGAGGTTCGAGCCCAACAATGGGACGTATATAACCTGAAATGAAGAATGATAATATTGATATTACCCTAACTTTTTATTCTATTTATAAACTTACAAGATTACGCAGTAATTTGCCGTAAGTGGTAAGATAAATTTGCTTGCTTCAGGCATAAATTTGCTTTAGATAATCGTATTCATAAGTAAACTGACAAATAATTTACATGTCTCTCTATATATATTCTCAAATATATTCTCATTATCTGTAAATGCAATCTCAAAATTTTTTATTGTGAAATTTTTGACCTCCGTTCCTCACAGTGGGAGCCCTTGGGCGATGTCGCTTAGCTTACTTTCACCGGATTGAGAGCCTTCAGGGGGGCTCACCCACAATCCGGGTTAACTCCCCTCTGGCGCCCCGAACACAGACGAGCGGCGGGTACGCTGACCATAGCCCATCCCAAAAAAAAAATAGGGTTGTTTCGAGTTTTCCTTCTCTTGCATAGTATAGTTGCATGTTATATGCGTATTATATCCCTTAATAGTCTTTTACGACATCCACGAGCAAGATAGGAAGTGGTGAAACGTATTTTTATTTCGTCACCACTCACCACACGGACAGCCTTTGGATGACCATAGCAAATTGACGCATATATTTTACGGGTTATAAGCAATTACGTTGTATAGAAAAACAACATTATGACATAAAATTAGTAACACTAAGTTCTGACAGTAAAGTCATACACTACATAGCATTTTAAGATATAATCTCTGAAGCGTTTAAAATTAACGCTACGACGAGCACGAAGTATAATATATTATGTAACTATATTAATGACACATTGTTTAAAATACGCCAGAGTTAAACCATACATATGAAGTTTACTGTTCTAAGCCAAAATAAATAGCACATACATATTATGCCTTACCTTGAAATTCTGCCTAATACTAAAGTCTAACATTTTCGTAAATATTGTACATATAAAATAAGCCGATTCTTACGGCTTAAATGGTATTTTAATTTGCTTTTTCTCTGCGGTTTCTAATACTTTTCAACATTCACGGTTATGGAAGGAGATATGTATTGTAAATAAACTATTTTACGGATTTTATTGTGTTTGTCCATAGTCACGAGACGGAGTCCGCCCGCTGTAAAGTAATAAAAAATTCAAATACAACCGCAATAAAATTCGTAAAATAGTGACCAGATGTATTGGCATAGGCTTAGTCAATTTCTCTTCCATTATGGAGGAAGCCCAGCCGGAAAGTGGCCCTTAGGTCGGCTGAGATAATAATAATAACCTACGTAACCTGATACCTACAAAATTTGAAGTTTATTACTAAGTGACCAAAAATAATATTATTTACTAGGAACCCGCCCTCGCTTCGCTTCGGTTATAGGTTATAGTCGTTTTACCCGCGTAGTGCCCGTTCCCGTGGGAATACCGGGATAAAATATAGCCTAGTTTATGCCCTGATATTATAGCTTTCCATTGGTGAAAGAATTTTTGAAATCGGTCCAGCCGTTTCGAAGATTACCCGGAACAAACAGACAGACAGACAAAAATTTTTTAATTGCTATTTTAGGCATAGGTGTTGTGCAAATAACCGTGTGTGCATGAAAAAAGCCTATTATTTTGACATTACAAACAGACACTCCAATTTTATTTATTGGTATAGATGTATAGAATCATTTTGTTTTTCTACTGGCAAATAATTTGTACCAAATATGTGGTCAATATTAATAACTAGTACTGTAGTTGGTAGATAAGAACCTGTATACTAACGATGACTTGTTATATTACAAACTAATTATTAAAATATATAAATTACAGTTATCTATGCAAACAAATGAAATTGAAGTGTTTGTAATGTTAAAATAATGTGTCTTTTCCATATTCACACAATTACTGGCATATCATATGCTTAAAAACCAGTCTAAACTTTTGAATCGGTTTCGGGTAATCTTCAAAACGACTGGGCCGATTTGATAATACATTATTTGCACTGTAATTTACTACCAGGCACCTGTCTATTTTCCTCTCAAGAAATTATAAATGTATATTTTCTCTTGGTATTTCCATGGGAACGGAAACTATACGGGTGAGGCGACTAAAACCGAAGCGAGCCGAGAGCGGATTGCTAGTAAAACAGATTTACCCTGCAAAAAGTGAAAAAGGTTTAACCTGCCTAACTGGTCTATTTTTTTATTAAAAAGAGTATTAAACTCGTGTGGAAAAGTCAGATACCCGACATCGCTACATTCAGAGGTGTATAAGTTGAGTTGAAAAATAATAATAATAGTAATCCGCGAGCATCCAAACACACGGCTTGACAAGCGTAGTTTTCACTTGCAACGCGGAGACACAACCATACGGCCTACGTTCAAAGATTCAGGGGGGTGGTTATTCGAAAAGTTTAGCCACCGGATAAGCCATGTCAATTTACAGCACTGACGTGTGATCCTCCAAAAGGTGAAGACCAGCTGCAAGGCAAGTTATGGCGCCCTTTTTCGCTATACTGTAATCCAAAAGGCCGTGCAGATCGACCGTAGCTGAAAAAAATCAGCTAAGTGCGAGTCGGAATCGCGCACGAAGGGTTCCGTACCATTGTCTAAAAAAAAGGCAAAAAAATCGCGTTTTTTTTTTGTATGAGAGCCCCCTTAAATATTTATTTTATTTTGTTTTTAGTATTTGTTGTTATAGCATAATTTGTAAAAAAATCAACTGTCTAGCTATCACGGTTCTTGAGATACAGCCTGGTGACAGACGGACGGAGAGACAGCGAAGTCTTAGTAATAGGATCCCGTTTTTATCCTTTCGGTACGGAACCCTAAAAATACTAATACAACTATAATATTGAGAATGTTATGCATCAAGCAATGGCCTAAGGATTAGCTGAGAAACAGAGCGTAAAGTACATTCGTTAGCGTAATCTTACTCGTAGTGTTACTTTGTACGCTGGACAAAAATGGCGTTGATTTTTTTTTTTTGCTATTCATCACTTAAAGCCAAGGAGTTAGAAGGGGAGGTCACATTAATAGGTCGATAATACAAGTGATAATATGTAAACATAAATCGAACTTTGATCTATTCTATTGAATTTAATAGCGTTTTTTTTATTAAACGGTTTACTTTATTCATTAGGTCCATGACGATAAGTATTTATGTATTTTGAATTCATCATACGTAGGTATATATGATATTATTCACAGGTATTTGTTAATTTTATTTCGTGTTTGAAGCAATAATTTATATGCACCATATATTTCCAGGTTTTGTGTGAGTATTAATATTATATAATGATGTATTTTCTTATCAAAGTCTCCTCTTCCTTTTATGGGATCTTGTCCCGCCACAATCTTTTGCATTATATTTAATTAACACGGGGCTAGATGAGTATCACACGAGAGCTACTACTTCCTAAATATGTTATATACGATTTTATACAAAATGAAATATTTAAAAAAATAAACAAATGAACCCACTGAGTGTCTTACCAGATTTACTCAGTGGTTCCTGAGCGGTAGAGTAGGTCAATTTCTCTCCTTGTGAAGGAGGCCTGGCGTGGAGTGAGACATATAACCTGAGATGATGATGATAGTAATGATATAGATTAATTTAATGCCGCTTGTGGTGACGCTTTAAAAATGTGTCGCCATCCCTTACTTTCCCTTATTCTGCAAATCTGGCTAAAGGCAAGTGGAATTGAGAGAAATTAATTCGTGAAGAAACTACTCGATATCACCAACCAGCCTCCTAAACGTGACGATTATAGCATTATTACCCCTTCGTGAAGAAGCCTGTGTTGTATACATTGTTAGAAAGTGATGGATGGATTTTCATTCATCATCGAAAAATACATTTCGGTGTTAATTATTCTAGAGGAAACTATTTACATTCAAGTCTGCTTCAGCGTTGTTATTCAGTTAGTTCAAATCTATATTTAAGTTTAATTATGACTATATTTTCCTCGAGTACTGAATTTAATGTTTAATAATTACTGACCAAAAACAATTAAATTGTTTCATATAGAATCATTTTCTTTTTGTATTGGCCATAAATTTGTATAAAAATGTGGGTCAACAATTATTAACTAGTTCCGTAGCAGGTAGATTTAAATCTCTGTAATAACAATGAATTGTTGGACGTGAGACATCTTAGTCTGCCCGTGAGCATGGACGCTGAAAACTGTTCGAAACTTCGGGCAATCAAAGAACAAATACAATAAAACGCTTAAAAATAATTTTATTTACCATATAATATGTAATGGAGGCGTAAACCTCAAAAATCTACAAGTACTAAATGCAACCAAGCCGGATGACACAATTTTCATTAGAATTTTACGCCAAATCTAGGTTATACCGGGTCTCTTCAGGTTAAAGAAGCATCTGGGTCGTGTGCCTGATAAGTGACCTATATGCACAGAGGTACACCTCGTTTCGTGTGATTATTATATGAGATTTTTTTTTAAATTGTTATTCTTGTAAATGCATATGCGTAATATTGCATTTTCCGTGTGGTGACGGAGTCAGAAAACAATTCACCACTCCCTATCTTACCCGTGGATGTCGTATAAGATGACAAAGGGATATAATATGCACATAACAACTGTGGAAGAGAAGGAAAACTCGAAACAAAATCCTAAACCAATATGTCTGATCAGCATGGTATAGTACATCAACTGCCCTTCTATTGGGAAGGAGGCTCAAACCCAGCAGTGGGACGTATATAAGTTGAGACGAATATTGCATTATGTAATTTTAGTCACAAGGGGGCGTCCATAAAATACGTGAGGTGTTTTTTTAAATTTTCTGTACCTCCCTCACCCCCTGGTGAGATGTCGTGAGATTTTATTCAACCCCCGCCCCCATCCCCCAATCTCACGTAAGATTTTTCAAAATGTGGGTTTCTTACGTAAATGCGTTGGATTGTTATTGTAAAAAGAAAAAAAAATTGCTTCGTGCTTTTATTTACGACTAGTTTAGACTAGTAATCAATATTGCTGAGAGTTTAATTAGGTATAAGTGTAATAAAAATTTAACAAATTTTTTTTGTTTCAATCAGAAAAAGAATTGCGTGATATTTGCCGAGACTCCCCTCTCTCCATCGTAAGATTAGATGAGATTTGACTCGACCCCCTCCCTCCCTTAAATATCTCACGTATTTTATGAACGCCCCCCAAGTAAAAGGTGATAACAGTTCTAAGCTTCGAGATTGTTGATATCATCGACATTATCTTCGCTTGAATATATATATAATATGTAATCTTCAAAACGGCTGGACCGATTTCAAAAATTCTTACACCAATAGAAAGCTATAATATCAGGGCGTAAACTAGGCTATATTTTATCCCGGTATGCCCACGGGAACGGGAACTACGCGGGTAAAACGACTATAACCTATAACCGAAGCGAAGCGAGGGCGGGTTGCTAGTCTTTTAAATAAAATTGCACGTGTACAACATATAATATTAGCTCCCTTCGAAACAGGAGATTTTTTTAAATTCAGTTCAAATAAAAAAGAAAGGAAAATATGGTTGGAACAAAACCCACAAGCATTTTGTATGTATTGTATATTGTGTATTGTATAATTGGACCAGATTACACCGGCAGTGCAGCTAAAAATCGCGATCACAACAGTTTTCAAACAAAAATTCTATTATAATCGGTCTATTAGTTTAGAAGCTACGATGCTACAGATAGTCACACAGATACACCACTCTTTTACTTCATGGGGTAAGAATGACAAACAAAATATTGATTACAGAGGTAATATCGATGACTTGTTGGACGTGAGACATGTTAGTCCGCCCATGACCATGAGCGCAGTAGTGTTCGAAACGTCGGGCAATCAAAGGTCAAATACAAACGCGATAAAATCCGTAAAAATACTTTTATTTGTAAAATATTAATTTAATGTCAGATTTATCTTAGCAAAAATCCTCCGTAAATCTTTCTAAGTGATAAGTAGTGCACAGTACCAAGATTAGATGTCTTACTATAGAAAACAATGAAAATAGATACCCGGGCAAAGAGAAAGGTGTACCTATTAACCTTTAAACAATTAACTATTAACCTTGGACTCCAGATAATTAATTTATTTGTATTGGATGTTAGCTATATATATTAAAGCTACTCCGAAATTTATTTAATTAAGAACGTTGCTATACCTCGGAGAACAGTAATACTAGACAAAAGCTTCTTCGGAATGGCATCAAGAATAATTTTTAATAAAATATCTATTTGAAATATATTTTTAGATAGTTAGAGTAGAGTTTTAGATATTTTAAAGAAGCTGAACTTAGTTTTTAAAATAAATTACAGACCTTCTTAATTAACAAAACTCATTACAATATTAATGATTTTTTTTAATGATAATATGAATTAATTAAACCATCATATAATTAATATTGCAAAATGGATGTGTGAGGTCACAAGGTTAGATAAGATAAGAAATGAGTTTATTTACAGATGTAAGAAGCGTGGGGGACCCAAAAAGAGATGGATGGAGTGTGTGAATAAGGATATGTGTAAAAAAACAGTGAGTGCAAATATGACGACTGATAGGAGACTATGGAAGGTAAGAACATGTGCCGACTCTAGCCAGCGTGGGATGAAGACAGGCAAATGCAGATATAATTAATACTGTATGCTCACTGTAGCGGGATATAGAGAATCCTATTAATAACTAGCAACCCGCCCTCGCTTCGCTTCGGTTTTAGTCGTTTTACCCGCGTAGTTCCCGTTCCAGTGGGAATACCGGGATAAAATATAGCCTAGTTTACGCCCCGATATTATAGCTTTCTATTGGTGAAAGAATTTTTGAAATCGGTCCAGCCGTTTTGAAGATTACCCGGAACAAACAGACAGACAAAAATTTTTTAATCTATATTTTAGGCATAGGTGTCGTGCAAATAACCGTGTGAGCATGAAAAAAGCCTATTATTTTGACATTACAAACAGACACTCCAATTTTATTTATTGGTATAGATGTACAATTTTTATGTTGACCTACATAATAATATGTCCACTGCAATTAAATCCGAAGTGGAGTTCGAAGAAAAATTCGAACTCTATACACCAACCAATCTGACCACTGTGTGTGTATTGTAGTATAGTATGTGTAATGGAGAAGGCTCGAGCTCAAAGGTGGTCGAGCCGTGGAGCGTATATTAGGTGTAATGAGAGAATATCCTATTATTCACTCAACGGCCTAAGAATAATATCAGCACTTGTTTCTTTCCCACAGATATCGTGGCCGCGAATGGTAGAGACGGGGTATATACAAGAGTTTCAAAAGAAAAGTCATCGTAGGTGACGACTAATCGTCATCTGCTCCGGTGGTCGGCGACGAAAGAGGTGACGTGGATACGGGTGGGTTATGGGCCCGCGCGCCGTCCTTTCATCGCCCCGGACGGATTGGACCCCGCGTGCGCTTACCATAGCCCACCCATAAAAAAAAAAGGTGACGACTAATCGTAAGTGATTTGTTCGGACCCGACTACCAGGTTCTGAGTCAAGGAATCGGTAAACGGGAACTAATCTTACTGTTACTATATTGAAAGTTAGTGGGTAACATTGGAACGCATACTGAATGTATCTACATCTATCGTCGACGCCTCGATCACATTGTAACTTTCCCAGCAGATGCTGCGACGAAGGGTCGACGCGCGGCCTAGAACACACGTGTGTTTTCTCCCCTCGTCACCATTGGCCTGACCCCAGGTATCGAATCTTTGACGTCCATGGCCATCCTGGTTACCCTTTCAGGTAACATCAACGCCCCGGCGGCAACCATCACTTTTGTTGGGGCGTCACCCTCGCAGAGTCGGTGCCTCGGAGAGATGCTGCTAGTGATCCCTCTGCTGGCTTTTACGACTGCCACGAGAATGTAAGGGTCAGTAATTCATTGTATTCTAAACTCGTTACCACACGGGTAAGTATAGATTATATACAGCAATAAAAGAAAGATCAACAATAAATAATTATCAACTGTAAATATCAAGATTTGGAACGAGTTTTTTAACCTGCGAATTATTTTTCTGCTGTCAGTACCCTAGAGACTCGGACCGTATTTCAGTAGCAACTATTGCAATATTCATTCGACGAGGGACATTGAATTATTCACCCGTCTAAAGTGTATTGAAACAAGCGATCTTGTATTCATTTAAATCAAACATTTGTTAAGCTCTACTGCGGGCGAATAATTAAATATGAGAGAGATTTTTATGGAGCTCCATGACCGTAGCTATCGGATCTCCGGTAAGAAAATATATCTGAAGCTAAAATCGATATAATTTTTTTGAAGAATTTGGTGTATGTATGTGACACGTTAGGATGGCTGCTCTCTTAACCAGCATAACAGACAGCCTAAACACCTTCGCTATTAGCCTGACCACCGGTACCGAGTTGCTTGTCGTCCACGGCCAGCCCAGCGGGATACCCTTTCACATACCCTCCCAGGACATCGGTCGCCCTCACGCGGTCATCGACTCTGCAGGTGACCGACTATTCCCCGATCTAGTCAGACGGCCTAAACCACTTTTACAATTCACAACTGAAACTATCCGTTAGTGTCGACTAAGCCAAAATAATTACATATCCGTAACAGGAATCATCATCTTGCTCTTATCCCAATTACTTGGGGTCGACGCAATATGTCATCTGTTTTGACATATTGCAAAAAGTTTCGGCAATGACTTTTATGACCGGCCGCCTGCCTGACGTCAACCCTGCTTGGGAATGTAATCGTTGACCCAAATGGTACCAGATAGAGTTGGTCCGGGTCAATCTAGGGCTCTTAGTCGTCTTTTACGACACCCACGAGCAAAGCAAGGGTTGGTAGTATTCGAAGCCGCTACCACACAGCATAGTGCCGGTATAGTGTACCGGTATAGTGTTATTCGAATATCCGTATTCAGAGCTCAAACATTCCTAATTAGTAAACGATTCCGTGTGAAGAGGGAATAAGAATACAATACACCACCTTGTCCGTGGATGTTGTAAAAGATGACTAAGCAAGGGAACGAAAACTCGAAATAATACCCTATACCAACCCGTCTGACCAGCGTTGTAACCGTTGTATAGTAGATCAATTAGACTCCTATTGTTGCTCGAGCACAGCAATGGTACGTATATGAGCTGAAATGAATACGATGAAACAGAACATTTATTTTCTACATAATATAGTGACGATGAAAAAATAAAATATGTAACATATTATTTTAGTTATTAGATGAAAGGAAGTAGATAACACCAATAGAAAACAAGGAAAAAACAAAACACTCCATTTATCAGCCTATCGATACCTACTATTGCATATAAACCTCCACAAGCGGGGTCAATGCCACAATCGCCGCGTTTAGCAGATGTGCGGACGATTGAAGTTGGTGTCATGACACTCCTCCATCGAGTTCTCTGCACCTCTTCTCCCTCTCTGTACCCTTATATGGTTTTTACGATTCCCAGAGCTAAAATAAATGAAGGGGGAATTTTTTTATTCTTTACTCCTAATCAGACGATGCAAGTTTATGAAAAGTTTATTATTTTTGAGGATTTTGTTGATACTTCGGTGGCGAAATCTTGCACTTGATATAGATAGAAGGAAAATTATTTTTGTAGTTATTTTTATCAATATTATAACTACTCATAGCTATTATGTTAATAAATACCTATTCAGTATTCATAATTGCTAATAATAAATTAAGCATGCGAACTTTCGATCTACATATTGTAGAAAACGACCAAACACGTTTGGAACCGGTCCGGAGCAATTTCTAAGGTTTGACAATCACTTAAGTCTCAGTCGCGAATATCTAATATTAAGAACAATATTTTAGAAAAACAAAACCGCTATTCTGTTGTCATAATATCTTATTTCATTTTAGTGCTGTGTGGTAGCGGCTTCGAATACTACCAACCCTTGCTTTGCTCGTGGGTGTCGTAAAAGACGACTAAGAGCCCTAGATTGACCCGGACTAACTCCATCTGGTACCATTTGGATCAACGATTACATTCCCAAGGAGGGTTGACGTCAGGCAGGCGGCCGGTCATAAAAGTCATTGCCGAAACTTTTTGCAATATGTCAAAACAAATGACATATTGCGTCGACCCCAAGTAATTGGGATAAGAGCAAGATGATGATGATGAATATCTTATTTCATTTTATACTATTCAGATATTTAGCATACTTTAGAATCCATATTTACGGGAGTACTAAGCGCAAACACCAAGTACAGACAGCAGTGTCGTTAAAATCATTTGCTAATTTTTATAAATTATTTTTTTTTTGTGTGGGACTTAGTTGTTAGCCTCAGATGGCTGTGACAACTTTACCCGGACTGATGGGTGAGCGCTGAGGGCTCTCAACCCGTTTGTTAAATTAATTTAGGAGGCTTTCGCTTAAGGTAGGCAACGACATAACTGTGCCTCTGATATTGCAAATGTTAACTAAGTGGTAACTGCGCGGCCCATGAAAGCAACAGACCACTTACTATCAGGCGGGCCGTCAAGCTGCAAAGCGACATTAATAAAAAGGACTAATTGAATTTTATTTTATCAATCATTAAATTTCCGTGTGATAAAGGAATAAGAATACAATTCACTACCCCTTTCTTACACAAAGCTGTCGTAAAAGACGACTAAAGGATATAATATGCAGATGCCATCTATGCTAGAGGAGGAAGACACAAAACAAAAATCTATACCAATCCGTGGGACTCACGTGGTAGATAATTTCACTTCTATTGAGGAGGCCCGTACCCCAACAGTGGGACCTTTATGAGTTGAGGAACAAAAAGAGTACGTGTACTCTAAGCATTCAGCAGCACACTCTTGGGGAACTCAAATCATTGTGAGTTATATTGATAGAATGTAGGTGGAATATTCTGGAACATAATGTAAATACATAACCTATAGATAGGACAGAACAAAGTCCCATATAACAATAACAAGACGATAAGTATTATTTTAAATCGACAAAATGAAGTGTCTACGTATTTAAATTTAATTAAAGGTACTCTGTTCTAAAAAACACTGATCAAAATACACATTTCAAAATCAAATAATTTGAAAAAAACGCTTTGAATATTTTATTACACTTTCATCATTTAACTATCATAATTTAACCATGTGGTGATGGATTAAGAATATACTACAGCCAATGTGACCATACATCCCGTTTTGAACAGGTCAGTCCCGTTTTCAGGTTGTCTGTCCCGTTGTCCCGCATAAATAATCATTTGTTATATTGATAGAAAGGTATTCTTGTTTTCTTTTTGTTCTCAGTTTGTTTTACCTATTCCTGCAAAACTTTTCACGTGTTCTTGTTGCATTATTAGATTTTAATTTCATGTTCGACGATCGCGGCTCTGTTGCGCCTGAGGGCCGTGGCGACTGAGGCCGTCACCGGTGGGGGAGTGCTGTTGGCGGTGTCCCTAGACATCGCCAACGCATTCAATAGTCTGCCATTCAGCTGCATCAGGGAGGCGCTCCGGTATCACGGAGTGCCAGCTTACCTGAGGCGGCTAGTGGCAGACTATTTGGTGGGGCGCAGCGTCCTCTGTACCAACTGAGCAGAGGACGTTGTGCGAACGCCCATGACGTGCGGTGTCCCACAGGGGTTGGTCCTCGGACCCACCCTGTGGAACATCGGCAACAACTGGGCGTTGCGGGGGAGCCTCCCGCCCGGGCTAGGCGTGATTTGTTACGCCGACGACACGCTCGTCACAGCCTGCGGTGGGACGCTAGAAGAGGCGGTAAGCCTGGCGACCTATGGCACCGAAGAGGTCGTCAGACGGATCGAGGCGCTGGGGTTGAGGGTCGCCCTGGACAAGACGGAGGCCCTCTTGTTCCATGGGCGCCGTATGAGCCCTCCCATCGGCGTCTGGATCACCGTCCACTCGGTTGACATCAGCATCCGGGCCCATATGAGGTACTTGGGCCTGGTGCTCGACGGGCAATGGTGGTTCCGGGAGCATTTCCGCAGGCTCGCTCCACGGCTCGTCGGCGCGGCGGCCGCTCTATCGTGGCTTATGCCGAACGTGGGCGGACCGAGCGCTACGTGCCGACGGCTGTACACGGGGGTCATCCGGTCGATGGCCCTGTACGGCGCACCGGTGTGGGCGGGGTCCTTGACCGTCCGACTTAGGGCCCTTCTGTGGCGACCACAGAGGGGTCATGGCGGTCAGGGCCATCCGCGGATACCGCACGGTGGCGACCGAGGCAGCGTGCCTATTGGCCGGGACTCCCCCGAGGGACCTGGAGGCGGAGATGCTCGCCGGACTCTATCGGCGGGTGACGGGGATGCGAGCGGAGGGCGAGGAGATCTCATTAAGGGAGCTCACCGCGTGGCGCGTCGACGCCCGCCAAGACGTCATTGCCCGTTGTGCAGTCCGGCTGGAGAGGCCTCGGTTCGGGGTGTGAACCGTGGAGGCCTTCCGGCCGGTGCTGATGCAGTGGTTGGAAAAGCGGCACAGGGTGCTCTCTTTCCGACTAGTGCAGGTGTTGACGGGGCATGGGAGCTTCGCCAAAGACCTGCACAGGGTCG
This sequence comes from Lymantria dispar, assembly GCA_032191425.1. Classification (NCBI taxonomy): domain Eukaryota; kingdom Metazoa; phylum Arthropoda; class Insecta; order Lepidoptera; family Erebidae; genus Lymantria; species Lymantria dispar. Next base: position 5,423,915 of record CM063457.1, read on the forward strand.
TAAGGAGGGAGAGTACACCGTCCTGCCACCACTGCGATTGCGACGAGGACACGGCGCGCCACACGCTCGAGGCCTGCGCGGCTTGGGCAGTGCAGCGCCGTGAACTCGTCGCAATCATCGGTGCCGACCTGAGGCTGCCGGCCATCGCTAGGGCGATGGTCGACAGCGTCGGGAATTGGGACGCGGTCGCAGCCATCTGCGAGACAGTGATCTCGCAGAAGGAGGCGGCGGATCGTCTGTGCGAGGAGCGCAGCCTCGATGAGGAGATCCGCCGCCGGCGAATGGGGGCGGCGCAGACGCAACTACCTGCGCCTCATGCCGCCCTAGCCGAGGCCGCGGGTGACGTGACCGGGGATTAGTCCGTCACCCGCCGAGAGGCCGACCGCGTGAGGAAAGACCGACGTCCTTCCCGAGGGGGGGACGTCGGTCGATGGGAGGGTACCCCACGTAGGGGGTATTCCGTCGGGCCGACCACTGACGACCAGTAAACCTGCTCCGGTGGTTGGCCAAATGACGAAGGCGAGGTGGTTTTCGGGTGGGTTGCGGGAGTTGCGTGCTTAAGCCCCTCTGTCGCCCCGGACGGAGTGGTGCGGAGGCGCGGCGACCGCAGCCCACCCACAAAAAAAAAAAAAAAGATTTTAATTTCATATTTTTACCTAGTTCTGCAAGTGTGCCGTTCCGTCACAAAAAAAAAACGGGACTATTATCAATCGTACTCGTACTCATATCAATATACAAGTGTCCCGTTTTGACGCAGTTAAAATATCCCTTACTCTTACGTGGGAGTTGTAAAAGCAGACTGAGGAATCACCGGGAGAAAGAAAATAAGTTCGCCTGCTCAGATACATTTGGAACGGAATAATAATAATGATGATGACAAGAGTTCGTTGATATTTACAAAAACAGGTTAAATTACTTGCCTTTAAAGTCGGCGAGGAAATAATTAACGGCCGAGTTTATATTAATTAACCAAGCAGTTGCGCGTGTAAATACCTTAATACGGTATTGTCGAAATCGTAATTGATATGACGCCAATTTTTCTTATTTAATTTATTTTTTTTAATGTGGTAATTTTTGCATGCGTTAGGTGAAATTGAAAGTTATTTTTTTCGCCTAACACACAAGGACGCAAGTGCTTAAATGTAAATGATACTATACTAGCAACCTGCCCTCGCTTCGCTTCGGTTTTAATCGCCTTACCCGCGTAGTTCCTGTTCCCGTGGGAATACCGGGATAAAATATAGCCTATGTTACTCCCTGATATTATAGCTTTCCATTAGTGAAAGAATTTTTGAAATCTGTTTAGTGGTTTAAGCGCGAAAGCGTAACAAACAAACTTACTTTCGCATTTATAATATTAAATAAGGATTTATTTTACCATCTTTGCTTTCCTGTATATTTATAAGAAATAATATTCATCATCATCTCCGCTCATATACACCTATAACTTAACCTAAGCCACTGCTGGGTTCGACCCTCCTTCACAATAGGAGGGCAAGTGTCCTTAGTCGTCTTTTACTATATCCACGGGTAAGAAAGAGAGTAGTGAATTCTGGGTGTTACCAGTGATGATTTCCTGCACGTAAATGCGGTCCCAAATTGCCTTATAACCAAACTCAAAGTCGTTCAGCGTGCTAAATATTTGGTGGGCCGACGACCTGGTGGAAGTTTCTGTGCGTTGTTAGATGCAGGCCATACATGACTTCATTTGGTAGTGAAAAATGATGCAGGCCTACGACCAGTAGTGGACAACGTTTGGCTAAATTATGATGATGAACCATGCGGAGAATAGTTACATACTAAAAGTTCGATAGAAATTCATGATAATCTTCATCATCACAAATGCAGCCAATTAATTAATTAATCGTTAACCGCAACCATATTACTTTCTCTGTTGACCATGTGATTATTAAAAATTATGAATATCAATATGACCGTGAACTTGATGTAGAAACCAGAAAACTGGCAACTAATACAAATGTATTGAGGGTATGAGAAGCTCGATATAAAATTTGATGTGTGTCCCAAAAGTAAGTGATCAAACAAAAATTACTGGTAGCTGAAACTATCCCAACTCTTCGTAAATATTTTCTTTTTAACTCCGACACAAAAAGAGAGGTGTTTAATGTTTGACGTATCTGTATGTTTGTGTGTCTGCGGCATCGTAACTCTTAAACGAATGGCCCAATTGTGATGCGGTTTTTTTTCTTTCAAAGCTAACCTGATCGAGATGGCTGTAAGATGAGGAAATCTTTGTACTGCATTTGCCTGCTTGTGATTGTCAATCACGAAGTTGCCGATGGCAAACCCTGTCCACACAAAAATAATTTATACAATTTTGTCGATTGAAAACTAACTTAAACACGCTCAAAAAATACACTTTTTACTTTTCGGTTATGATCTGTTGCACCACACCAGGTCACTCAGGAAAACAGCAGGGCTCTATAAGAGCCCATAATCCGCCATGCAACAGTGACATTGCATATATTTTCATAACTTAAGTGAGCCACTGGGTCTTTCGAGAACTTGCAACCTGAGCTAAGTCATTGTGCCCTTCAGGATATTAGACCCACGCGGTAGACCTATTACGGAGGCAAATTTACGCCGGTCGGTCAAGGAAGTTATGCTCTAAAAACAATTCCTTACATTTTGATCATATTGTTTCGGAACGCAATACAAACATCGAGTCTCCATGGACATCCGCGTCAAGAGAAATTATTATGACAACATCTGCATAACTGTATATAATCAACATACAAAATTTAATCACAGTAATGGATTTCAACACATAACTAACTTATTGTGTTAATTTAATACGAGACATTATTGGAGTATTGACAGTAGAATACAAAACTAACCCTTTCTTTTGACGTGGGTGATCGTAACAGACGACTAAAGAGTGCCAGCAGATAGCATTATAGCAAAATAAGATCCTAAATAGAACCCTATTCTGTCCGACCAGAGATCCTAATCCGTCTGACCAGCGTGGTTGTAGTAAATCGATCACCCTCCCATTGCGGAGGAAGCTCGAACTCAGCAGTGATATATGTGAGCTGATAGGATGGTGATCTGTTATTATCCGTGTGGTAAACGTGTAAAAAAAAATATCCGTGTGGCGACGGAGTAAGAATATAATATCACCACTATCTTACCCGTGGATTGCGTAAAAGAAGGGATATAATACGCGTATTCACCACTGCACTGGAAGATGTCTTCAAGCTCTTAGACTGGACTGGACTCGGCATCAACATTAACGGCGAATACATCACTCACCTTCGATTCGCAGACGATATCGTCGTTATGGCAGAATCCATGGAGGACCTTGGCACTATGCTCAATGATCTCAGCAGGATATCCCAACTAGTGGGTCTACGAATGAACATGGACAAGACGAAAGTCATGTCAAATACCCATGTCATTCCTGTACCGGTCCTAGTTGGCAATGCGATTCTCGAAGTTGTCAATCACTATGTTTACCTAGGACAAACAGTCCAGTTAGGTAGATCCAATTTCGAGAAAGAGATCAGCCGACGAATCCAACTCGGTTGGGCAGCGTTCGGGAAACTTAAGAGGATCTTCTCGTCCAACATACCTCAGTGTCTGAAAACACAGGTCTACGACCAGTGTGTGTTACCAGTGATGACTTACGGCACGGAAACGTAGTCCCTAAATGTAGGCCTCATATCAAGACTCAAAGTCGCTCAGCGTGCTATGGAACGGGCTATGCTCGGGATTTCTCTGCGAGATAGAATCCGGAATACGGAAATCCGCAGAAGAACGGGTGTAACGGACATAGTACGAAGAATTAGCACGCTGAAGTGGCAATGGGCAGGCCACATCGCTCGACGAACCGACAACCGCTGGGGAAGAAAGGTTCTCGAGTGGCGACCACGCATCGGACGACGCAGTGTAGGACGCCCCCCCACTAGGTGGACCGACGACCTAGTGAAAGTTGCTGGGCGTCGTTGGATGCAGGCGGCACAGGACCGCACATTGTGGCGCAATATGAGGGAAGCCTACGTCCAGCAGTGGACGGCAATAGGCTGAAATGATGATGATGATGAATGATGAATACGCATATAACATCTATACAAGACAAGAAATTTCCGTTCTATTATGGAGGAGGCTCGAGTCCAGCAGTGGGATGTATATGACCCGAAATGATGAATCGTGTAAAAACGTATTCTCATATCGCCCCTTTCTAATGCCGGAAAATCGTATAATAACCCATACAGACTCTCCGCCGAGAACTTTTACGAAGCATGTAAGAGGTCTCGTTCTAGCGCACATCTGTTTGTCGATATTTTTGACCGCTTCATATGATTTCTTGGAGGACAAGAGAACATTGTCACACTCTTATTCAATTTCAATACTAATTAGAAAGTAACGACAGATGGGCGTGTGTCATGGTTTTATTCCATTTAGTAAAACTGTAATTAAAATTTACAACTCCTTTTCAAGCTAGGCACATTTTATACATATTTTATGTTTATGTGGTGGGACGGCACAGTCTACAGCCGCAGGCTGGTCCGTCCAGGGCAGTACCAAACTCTCGCAAAAAATCGACATTTCAGTAGTAGTAATTTGTTACTAATATTTCGTTTAGTGAGCGAGAGAGTAGGCATCCTAACTTTCTGAGGGCAATGCAAACAGAATGTACGCATTCACATTTTTATGCGGGCACCATCATTTTATTATTGTAAACTATTTCTTTTTCTTCCTTCTTTCATTTAAATTTTTGCTGTTTGCTTGATTAACTTCATTAGTATTCTGATGAGGTTGATCGGGTAAACAGTAAAAACTAGTAGTATTCTAAGACGAATCAAATACGCGTTTAAGCCAATATATAGGCTTCTGTCGTATTTGTAAGTTAGTTGTCAAAATAATTGTAAAACATTGTTATTAAATAAATAAATAAATAAACATTTCCTTCAATTTCTTCACGGTAGGTGGCGGCCTAGCAAAGTTACATGTACCATCCGGTGTGCTGTATGCTCGTTTCGCATTAACAGTAATAAAAAAAATTAGGAAGTCTTAATCTGGATGCGTGGAATAGAATCTGAATATTTAATTTTAAAGAGATTACAGTAAGCTTATGGTCTAAATCGGATAAAAACAAAAACAGTGAATGAGAAACTAAGTAGGTAAGTATGGACATCGCTAAGTTTCGCGAGAAAAGTCTCGCCGATACTTCCCACCGTGACAGGGACTGAGGTGAACCTTTCTTGAGAAAGTAATTGGTGACCAGTCGGGAATTGACCCAGACCGATGTAAAGTTCTTAGTCGTCTTTTACGACACCCACAAGACTCTCGGCGAAAATAAGAAGTGGTAACAAAATGTACTATTAGCCCTTCACCTCTTGTATATTGCAAATGAATGGAGGATAAAATATCAAATAAAATATTTAAGCATAAACAAGAAACCAGAATCATTTCTATCAACAAACAGGTTTAGCATCGCTCCTATATCATACACTTTTTAATGACCCAATTAAAAACGCAATTTGAGAGCAAAAATACCAGCCCAGCGCTTGTACGCAAAATGTATCCTAAATTCGCGTACTAATATTTTCCTGAGCCATTAAAGGTGCTATTATTAGAAACTACAAACTAAACCCGGTTTCGAACAAACATTTTCGCCGTCAGTACTTATTTACCACTTGATGATCTATATTAATGATTGGCCTTAGATTAATTAAGAGCTTTGTTACGTAGATTAATTAATTTATAGAGTTTGATTTGCTTTTTTTATTGTTTTTTTTTTTTTCAATTAATATATGGTAATACTAACCGTGACTGAACATATAATTTATATTTCCACTTCTTTTTCTGGCGCAATAATTTCATACGAAAACTGTACGTAACTACAGAATTAAATTATTATCACAACAAATTTCCGTCAATTCCATTCAGTTACTTCTGTGTGATTTCAACAAAGTTGCCAATGACTCACAATCCCTTTTCCTTTTTTTTTGTGGTAGGCTATGATATCTACCAATAGGCCCGAGGAGACCCATGGACGGCATGCGACCCCATAACCTACAGTATTCCCTTCGCATAGCCGTTGGGCTAACCATGGCTGGTAGCGATTCCTTGACATTAGTGGCCGACCCGGCGAATTACCGTTTCGCTCCCTATCGCCACCCTGACAACAAAACAATGTGCCCGGAGCGTCGCCTTCACGCGGTCGGCCTCTCTGCGGGTGGTGTAAAAATGACTCTCAAACCCTACAGCATTTTTTTAAATATCTTCAATATACAGAATTTGTCTCTACTGTTTTATTATAAGTATAGAATATAATATTTCAAAGACAATTTAATACAAAAATGTTATTACGTCGGCCGTTGTGGTAACAGGCACATAGCAACGCTTTAATTGTCCTGTTGTCACTATTTACTCGTTTTGCAAATATTCATAGCCACAAAATGGCCACAATAATTTGAAGCGTAAACAAAAAAGTATTTTCAAATAAAACCAGTTTCTGACATGAAAGCCATCAACAAATAAACTCTTTAGAATAAAATATAGATACGCGACTTCCAAGAATAAGAATTTCTGATGAAGTGACTAATATACTTTATAAGTAGTTTGCTAAACTTTCACCACGCTAACATAGCTAACTAAAGCTAGATTTAATAATTTTATTTTAAGTACATGTGTAGTGTACAATGCTTTTCAAGTTCTAGGTTAAACGGAGACAAGTATTCCTGGCCGGGTTGTTGACCTCGGCGACGCAAAAGAAACAGATGAAACGTTAATGATAACACTACTTGTAAATATATTTATTTTAATGTGAAAATTCATATATATACTTTTTATATCAGCTCATGTAGGTCCCATTACTGGTCTTACCTCCACAATAGGAGGGAAATTGGCCTACTATATCACGCTGGGCAGAAGTGTTGGTATAGGGTTCTTTTTATTTCTAACTTTCCTTCTTTCCGGTCCAACATGGGGAGCGGCGAATTCTTACTTCGTCATTACAAATTTAAATATTAAACTTGTAATGATGATTACTAACCAAAATCAATATAATTTCATATAGAATCATTTTGTTTTTGTGCTGCCAGTAATTTTGTATCGAAATGGGGATCAAAATTTAATAACTAATTCTGTAGCGGGTAGATACAGATCTCTGTAATAACTCTGTACGACTTGTTGGATGTGAGACATATTCGTCCGCTCGAGACCGTGAACGCTGAAAAATGTTCGAAACGTTGGACAACCAAAAATCAAAAACAAACTCCATAAAATTCGTAAAAAATAGTTTTATTTATAATAGTTATATGGTATATAAATTATACTAGCAGACCCGCCCACGCGTTGCTGTGGCTAATGTTTTTGTTATATTACATTTTATTAAACTATTTAAGTGGAACTGTAGGAGAACATCTGTCATGGAGATCGTCATATTTTTTTTACAAATGGCATCTATGTAAAAAAGCAAGTTAAAATCGTATATGACACGTTTGTAGGTTTGACATAGCAGCGACATCTATTAATTCATTACTCAATCCAGTCAACAGGTATCGTCATCTGTTAAAATCGTTTTGAAACAGATAATTGTGAATGTCAAATAATAGGTATATATAGGTAATACAAATAATTTGCAATAAAATAATATTGCGACTATAAATTAAGATGTAAGCTATCCTATCTTTTAAGTTGGATCAAACTGCACACGCTGTGCAAATTTGATTAAAATCGGTCAAGTAGTTTAGGAATCCATCGCGGACAAACAACGTGACATGTAATTTATATATATTAAGATTATTAATATGTAATATTAATTTTCAAGTTTTAGAAAGTAGTTACATGTTATATTATATTTGTACAAAATTAACACCCGCCCCGCACTAAACGCTAACGAAACCAGATGACGATGGGCGTAGAGACTATAAAGTTAGTCTCTACTAATGTATCAATATATAAGCCTTTAGAAAGTACTTGCATTTTTTTATTATTCATCTCATGACTGCGCTTGCTAATTTCAAGCGACGCGTGGAAATTATGACATTATCTTCTCTATACCAAACGATGGGCACCGATAGGCTGATAGACAGATAGTTCCAGTAAAAATATGAAACTAAAAACATAAAATACTGTTGAAACGAGACTTTTTTTAAATTTTTAAATTTGACTTACCGCACTATAATTATCATAATATTGCACTTGGCTTCCATTTTCACATTTATGTTTTTGGTGGGATAAACATTATATTGCCTGCTTCATAAACATGATATCTACAACCTGAGTTGTTCAGACAGAGCCGGGCCCGCTCACTAGTACATTGTAATAATAGATACTACACGTGTATACTCTAAAAATAGATTTCTATAATCTCATGAATGACTCATAAAGTTGTCAATTAACCTTCAGGGTTCCATTATTTCTCACAGTAGGGTTGTCACAACGTAAAAACTAAAATATTCTATTTATTTACATTTTAATATAGATCTGTAGTACATAAGGAGGTCTCAATAACACATGGCTCTTTATACAAACGTTGATTTGTTATAAGTAATATAACAGGTATTTTTTAAACTGTAACTATAATAATAGGAGCTAATGTCTAGCAAGTTCACCTTTAAACTTTCCTTCTATATTTAACTTAGCATATGCTCTGCTAACTTAACATAAAATGTCATTAAAATTATCTAATATACATTGCTAAAGTAGGGTATTAAATATATGATCTCCCACGTCAATCTGTATTTTCTTTATCATTTTACAACAGGCGTCTGATACCCCTATTGTTATTATACGTAATGCAATGTTGAGCAGACTTAGTAATTAATAATGTTTCATAAAGACGTTTCAGAGTGTGCTAATTGCGTACGATTATATTTGGTTTGAGGCTTGCGATTCAATATGGAATTTATTATAGCAAAATTAAACTAAGATTGTTAAGCAAAACTATTGAAGGTTACAGAACTGGAAGAATAGGTAATATCATGGTATATACATATCCAGATATTTTTGGGGGGGTGGGTCAGTACATATTAAAAAAAACAGATCTTAATGTATCGTTTAACAGTGTTTTTAATATTTTTATTTATTTATTGCCCCATAGGTTCCATTAAAGGTTCTTTAAGCGGAGAAGGCGGTAATAATATATTTGACATGTATAGTACAAATGTTGCCACATCACAAGAAAATAATACTGCACAGATGGCGTAGTGGTTAAGATAGCGACCTACAGCGCCAGTGTCGGGGGTTCGAATCCCACGCGGGACAACACTTTGTGCGATCCACAAATTGTTGTTCTGAGTCTGGATGTAATTTGTGTCGTCGTCGTAAAATATAAGCGCTAAGGTGATCGCGATTATACTCACTAAATAAATATAACTATACTAAATGATTTCCGTGTGATGACGCAGCAGAATACAATTCACTGCGTCTTATACTACCCGTGGGTGTCGTAAAAGACGATTAAGGGATTAGATAGAATATAACATCCACGCAAGAACAGCAAAACTTGAAGTAAAACCCTATACCAATCCGTCTGACAAAGTCAGCCATTTTCTCTAATATTATGGAAGAGCCTTGAACCCAGCAGTAGGACGTATATGAGCCGAGATGATAATGATTATACTAAATAAGGAGGTATGAGAGTGAGAGAGAGAGAGAGAGAGAGAAAGAGAGAGAAGGTGAAGGAAATAAAATTAATTGAAAAGTCGATACTTTTAACGCCCAGGATGTCGTTATGAGATCTACGCAACCGATTTAAGTAACAATCCGAATAATCGCAATCTTAAGAACAATTAAGATTCTAATTAAAACGGTTTTCCGTAAATCGTTTTTGTGGCTCAGAGCTCTTAATTACATTTTAATGTAAAATTAATTGCTTCAACGACCCGAAGATCTTCAACAGGAAGTATCTATATATCGAATATCAAGTACTAAAATAAAGTAGTTGCATGTGGTGACGGAGTAAGAATACATACATTTGGACGACAAAACCAAATTGGCAAGCAAAAAGTTGGGCGTCCTGAACAGAGCCAGGCGGTACTTCAGACCGAGACAGCGTCTTTTACTATACAAAGCACAAGTTCGTCCTCAGGTGGAGTACTGCTCACATCTCTGGGCAGGCGCACCCAAATATCAGCTAGATCCAATTGACTCCCTGCAAAGGTGCTGTTCATATCGTCGGGGATCCCAATCTTATGAACAGATTGGAGTCACTGGAGCGGCGGAGACTTTGGGTCGCTCTGTGTACTCTATTGTCTCTTTGATGGAGAGTGCTCTGAGGAACTGTTTGACTTGGTACTACCGTCACTGTTTTACCAACATACCACTCGATACCGCAGCAAGGTTCATCCATTGCACTTGGAAACGTTATGATCTTCAACTGTACGTTTCCAACGCTAATTTCTCCCACGTACGTGCAGGCTCTGGAATGAACTACCTGCTGCCGTGTTACCCAAGCGCTACGACATGTCCTTCTTTAAACGAGGTTTAAGAAGGGCATTTCTTCACGGTAGGCAACGGCCCAGTTGTGTCCCTGGTATTGCAATGGTCCGTGTGTAGCAGTATCAGTTACCACGTGGTGCTTGCTCGTTTGCCACCACCGGCAATAAAAAAAAAACAAATACAATTCACCATCATCTCTCGGTATTCCATTCTATGGGTGTCGTAAAAGACGACTAGGGCATATGATATACATATAACATGTATGCCAGAGAAGGAAGACTCGAGACAAATTATGTCAACACGACCGACCAGCTTGGTATAGAAGGTTAATTTTGCTCCCATAGTGCACGAAGCTCGAGCCCAACAGTGGCACGTATATAGACTACTATAATTATGATATGAAAACAAAGTATATAAAATTTTTAAGTCTTATACTAGGGCCTCCTATACTAATCACCATCCGTCTGGTGTAAGACAAGTGTGGAACCAGGACAAGGGAGACAAGCATGGAAGCAAGATAAGGGCGACATAAACAGACAATATAAACAGACATACATAAGACTCACGCCCATTTCACTGAGCAGTATGTAGAGACTATTACATTTAAATAAGTTACGATACCGCCATATATCGCACTCATGAGAATCTTCACACCCGCCCGCTACTGTCACAGGTATGAACTCTTTACGGTTATGGGTAATTTCTTTTCATCTAGCCTTGACTCGGTACGTAAAAACCTAAATTTGATTAGTAAACATATAAACGTGGTTTTACCTTCATAATTGTCCCACTCACACTAGCTCTGTAAATTTGCTTTGTCATTCTTTTTAATCTTCTTTTTAAAGTCATTCTTTTTCGACTTTTGTCACAACTTCTTTTATGAATACTTTCGTTAAAAAAGCACTTGCAACAAATTTCAACGAACGATATTCAAGTTCTCCATGTGTTTATATCTTGCTTCGCAAATAAGTTTTATATAAAAGGAACAAGAATGTTAATTGCAAATTCAACAAAAAATAATAAGTAATTAGAATATTCACTGGTGTTAATGTTTAATATAATTGGATGTCTACTACCAAAATATTAAATTATTCGCCATTACTTTTTATATTATAACGCATGCAAATTTAAGAAAAAAATAGTTAAAAAACATACACAATTTTAATTAGAAACATACACGAATCATGAATTTTTGGACAGAAGTACTGTCTGTTAGGATAAACACTTCTTAATATTTTAGTATTGAAATTATCGTGAGATTGATCCATATTATAATATCTATAACGGCAAAAACACACGTGCTGAGATCGATTACGTTGACCCGGGTTTCGAGCATGTCCGATGCTCATCATCAGGGCGAGTGCGCAGCGGCATCTGCGAGGCCCCGGCGTGCACTGATACACTTCTTAATATGGTATAGAAATATTATGGAGGCCCCCTTTTTTTTTGGGGTGGGCTACGGTCAGCGCCGCCGGGTTCCGTCCGGGGCAACGGAGGGGCGGCGCGCGTCCTCTAACCCACCCATATAGCACGTCGTCTTCGTCGTTGGGCCGACGCCATCGCGAGGCTAACCTCTCCGCGGGTGACGGACTAAATCCCCGATCCAGTCACCCGCAGCCTCTGCTAGGACGGCATCAGGCGCAATTATGGAGCCCCTTAACCGTAACCGAAAGGGAAATAAATCAAACATCCGAAATGAAAATAAATAAACCGTAACCGCTATAAAAGTTTCTAATAATTTCCGATAGAGTCATTGTCTATATGGGACACGTTATGGTAGTATTTTTTTTCATCTAGCGAAACTGACAACCCAAACGTGAACCTTTTCAAAGAGGTATATTTTTTAATTGCTGTAACTGGCTAACAAGCAAACAGCACACCTAATGGTAAGTAACACTGTCGCTGGACTTTTGCTAGTCCGCTTGCCTATCGTGAAGAAAGTGAATGCGTGCAATGAGGTCCGTCCTTTAGTATCTAAAGGCATCACCAAAAGCCACTACACGCAAACCTTAAAGATGGTCTTTAGAGGCTTCCGGTTCTCTCGCTCACCGAACGAAGCGCAATTTAAATTGCTACTACTCAGATTGTCAACAGTATGATCCTACCACATAAAAAAGATAAAGAAGTGATTGATTATATAATTAATACTAACACAAATAATGTCCTTCAACAATTATTACGAGATTGGCGATAAAGTTACCAACGGTAATGATGAGCATAATAGACAGAGAAACAGACCTTAGTGCAGAATATGCAGCCGCAGCCTGAAATGATGGTTGTATTCTCTGGCGTCGCATCCTCTAAACATAGCTTGCAGTTGACAGGGGCTGCTGGCACAAAACCTCCGCCAGCACCGTCCAGTGAATACCTGGTGTAAAGATAATTAATATATAAATATCAAGCTATATTTAGGTATATATGTACCTATGTTACGGTTACAAAATTTTATTAAAAATGTGAGTCATAATTTAATAACAAATACTGTAGCGGGTAGATGTAAATATTTGTAATGGCGATGACTTCTTGGAGGTGCGACAATTCAGCACTCCCGTGACCACGGGCTATTATAACTGCACAATATATGCTAATTGCTAACCTGATGATGTAGCTCTGTCTCCCGTTGCCGTTGGAACGAATGTTTGTCACAAAAGCACTTTTACAATTGGAACTTGACGCAATGAGCCCAAGCGTCAATCTGAAGCGCGAAGAATGATTGCAACCAGAATGCTCCAACCATATTGTCGTAGACTTTAAATCATGTATTAAAAATACTTTAATATGTGTTTTTAAACGACCTCGGCGAGACCCTTAGAACGCAAAAAATTGTACGAAAACATTTGCAAAATTACAAATCAAATACAAACGCGTTAAAAATAGCAAAAATTATGTCATTTCAAATATTTAACTCTCGCGTAAAGATAAAAAATTATTATGTTAACTTCATATATAACTTCAAATACTACATTAACTATTAACTACAGATACTTTTAAGTTCAAATGGTATACGAATCTAGATGTCAAAGTCAATCATTTATGAATCAAATATTAGACCATCTAATTAACTAAAACTCGGCATCGGCGGTCACTACTTCAACCAATACGCTGTTCATGTAAATTTAGAAGGTTATTTACGTAGATGACCGTTAGGAAACGAAAAGTTGTATTCTTTTTTAAATGCCGTACGTTGCATGTAATTTAAAAAAATATATATATTGTTCGTCACGCCTCAAGGATCCAAAGTACACGGTTACCTCTCTGTGCTGCGTCTAATTTAAAAAAGTTACAAGTTAGACATCATTCAGTGTTCAAGGACCCTGTTGTATCAACGTCCTCAGTCGTGACGGAATGACTACGTGACTCCGTCCGACTATTCCGTTTAAGGAGGTTAATTGAGATTATCAATTGTGTCCGTGTCATCAACTGAATAACTTACTAACGTACTAATCGATAAAAAAAGAGGACATTGAGATAAACAATACGGTTAATTAAGTTACATCTGCTTTATCGAACTTAAGCAAATATGGTATATATATACGGTATATATCAGGGGTTCGCTAGCAGTTTCAGGTGGGAACCGGATACTTTGACCGCCGGAGATAGCGGAGCGTATCGTGATAGATGAATTCTTCCCGTACCCGCTTCGCCACCTCCTTCTGCGAAACGAATGCCGCATGCCGTGCAGAAGGTGGCGACCGCGTACCAGTTCTACCTGGTAAGTAGGTACTACAAAGCGCCGGTCAGACGTGTTGGTACAGGGTTTTATGTCGAGTTTTCCATCTTTTATCGCATATTAGCATCCCGCAACCTACGGAAATATTAAAAGAAGTGTTGACCACTGCGATCATTGATGAACATTTCCGTGTGGTAACGAAATGGAAATTCTAAATTGCACCACACGCCTGTGGGTATCGAAGGAAACGATTAAGATATATAAAATGCTGATAACAACTAAACAATATAAGCAAAACTTAAAAATGAAATCCAATACAAACCTGTTCGACCAGCGTATAATAGGTCAATTACATTCCAAATAGGGAGGAAGTTTGAATCCAGTAGTGGAACATATGTGAACTGTGATAATGATCACTGTGTTTTCTATTATAATGCACTGTTATTTAAAAACACTATTATAATCAGACTTGTTCCATGTGACGGAGTAAGAATACAATTCACCACTCCCTAGCTTGCCCGTGGATGTCGTAAAAGACGATTATGTAATATAATATGCATATAACATCTGTGCAAGAGAAGGGAAACTCGAAATGAAACTCTATACCAACATGTTTGACCAGCATGGTATAGTAGGTCTAAATCTCTGTCATTGTAGAGAAGATCCCAACCCAACAGTGGGACGTATTCAGGTTGCGATGATGATGAATCATATTTAATTTTGATTTCATTTCATCATATTTAGACGTTGCTAATGTATAAGTATAAATGTGTGTTTGTTTACCTGGATCCTCCGGCCCCGGCTAAAGACAGCAGTGAAGAGCATCGGGAGCAGACGGAGGGCGCTCGCAGCCTGTTATGTGCCCTGAGCGGCTCCGAGCTCTTTTCGCGATCGGTCAACGCGAGCACCGTCGAGCACTTTCTTAAGCCTGTCAGACAAAAACGAAACATAGTAATCAATATATACGCATATAAAAATAAATTTTCAACAAATTATCGGAACTTAAGAAAATAATTAAACTTAAATGTTGACTAGCAATGCATATGCACGACTCGTAATGTCTTTACGTAACTATTTATTACTAGCAATCCGCCCTCGCTTCGCTTCGGTTTCAGTCGCATTACCCGTGTGTGGTAGCGGCTTCGAATACTACCAACCCTTGCTTTGCTCGTGGGTGTCGTAAAAGACGACTAAGAGCCCTAGATTGACTCGGACCAACTCCATCTGGTACCATTTGGGTCAACGATTACATTCCCAAGGAGGGTTGACGTCAGGCAGGCGGCCGGTCATAAAAGTCATTGCCGAAACTTTTTGCAATATGTCAAAACAGATGACATATTGCGTCGACCCCAAGTAATTGGGATAAGAGCAAGATGATGATGATGACCCGCGTAGTTTCCTTTCCCGTGGGAATACCGGAATAAAATATAGCCTATGTTACTCCCCGATATTACAGCTTTTCATTGGTGAAAGAATTTTTGAAATCGGTTCGGTGGTTTAAGCGTGAAAGCGTAACAAACAAACATACTTTCGTATTTATATTAGTTAGGATTAGTGTAACGTAACGGACCAGCGTAACCGTTAACTATCATTATTACGTTACAGTAATAGTAACATCAATGATTTTTTTCCTATTTTGGGAGGGCTATGGTCGTTACGTTACAGAAATAGTAACAACAATTATTTTCCCTATATTTTTCTTGAGAGGGCTATGGGCACCTTCGCCACTGGGCCGGCCACCGGTACCGATTTCCTTGTTGTCCGTGGCCAGCCCAACAATTATTTTTTTCTTATAACGAGACGTCTAAAGAAATTAAGAAAAATCAACTACGTATTTTCTATTGTTGCCCTCGAAAAGACCACAACAACAGATTGTATAATCAAGACAACGAGCGAGATCCTCTCCCATTTATAATGGGAAGTAATGTATAATTTCACGCCTTTATTCACGAAGGCGTACGCCGAGACACACCTCAAAACAAATATACATTTTGCGCACAATAATTAAACAGAATAGAGGGAGCGCGAGCCTACTGCCGCCTACTAGGAGTAGCAGTGTAAACATCTTAACAGGAAAACTTTATAGAATACAATTTGAATCTAAAACCTAATGGCTAATAATAAAATAAGCAAGCGTTTAATTCTAACACTAAAACAATTAAAATGATTTCTAACGTTTACATAAGGTTTTTAAAGACTTTATCGTATTTAATTAGAAGTAATTTTGTTTTCATTAGGCTGAAGTTTTAAACATTTTTCAGCATTCATGGTCACGGAAGGACTAAGGTTTTTTTTCTTTTTTAACCCACCCGTACCCACGTCACCTCGTTGTTGGGCCGACCACCGGAGCAGATGTGACTTGTCGTCAGTGGTCGGCCCGACGGAATACCCTTACGGGTACCCTCACCTCTCGACGTCCTGGGACGTCGGTCGCCGTCGCGCGGTTAGCCACACTGCGAGTGACGGACAATTCCCCGGTCCGATCACCCGCGGCCTCGGCTTGGGCGGCATTAGGCGCAGATACTCGCGCCTGCGCCGCCCGAGTCGCCGGCGGCGGAACGTGTCGCCGAATAGGATCTCTACTCGCACACGATCCGCCGCTTCCTTCCGTGAAATAACGGGCTCACAGAAGGCGGCGACCGCCTTCTGTGAGCAGTTCCTGACGCTAACGAGCATCTCCCTAGCGATGGTCGGCAGCGCCAGGTCGGCACCGATAATCGCGACGAGTTCACGGCGCTCCCCCTCCCACGCAGCACACTCCTCGAGCGTGTGCTGCGCCGTGTCCTCGTCGCAACAGCAGTGGTGGCAGGACGGTGTGCTCTCCCTTCTGATAATCTTGTGCAGGTACTTCGCGAAGCATCCGTGCCCCGTCAGCACCTGCACCAGTCGGAAGGAAAGCACCCCGTGCGTCCGCTCCAACCACTCCATCAGCACCGGCCGGAAGGCCGCGACGGTCCTGACACCGTACCGAGGACTCTCCAGCCGGACTGCCCAACGGGCAATGACTCCACGGCGGGCGTCGACCCGCCAGGCGGTGATCTCCTGCAGGGAGACCATACCGCCGCGGGCGCGCGTCTCCGACACCCGCCGATAAATGTCGGCGACCATCTCCACCTCCACGGAAGGACTAAGGTTGGATATATTTTTCGTTTCATTCATGAATAGTTTGATACAATATGAATAATTAGCAGAATAAAGCGTGTAGAAACAAGCAAAGACTTTATTTAAACTATATCACTGATAACAGCTATTAGACCTGATTTAGGCTTCCGCTAACATAACAGCCCTGATTTACAGTCGGATCAGCGGTTACAATTAGTGAAACTGTTCCCAGAAGAGCGTTGCTTTCCAGTTACCTGATAATCCATTATGATTTCGCGACTCCAACAGAAAATAACAAGACTTTGTACTTTCTACCACAAGAGATTATTTATTATAATCATTAATTTATGGTAATTATTATAAAACTAGCCGAGTAAAAATAAAAATATAATGCCTTGAAATCGACCACAGGCCTATTAGGTCCTAATAGATTGTTTAAGTTGTCTAAGCCATCTTCGCATTATTGCCCTTCTAATAAAACAGGTTTCCGTATTTCCGTGTCGTGACAGAGTAAGAATACAATTGAACACCCCTTTCTTGTCCATGGGTGTCGTAAAAGACGACTAAGGGATAACAATATGCAGATTACATCTACGCAAGAGAAGGATTACTTGAAATAAAACCCTATACCAACACGTCTGACCAGCGTGGTGTAGATCAAATTTGACATCTATTTTGAAGAAGGTTCAACGCTGTAGTGGCAAGTATATGAACCGAAATGAATGAACGGGTTTGGGGCTTCATCAGTTAGATGATTTCAAAGTCTATGATGGACATACCTATAAACATTTTTTGTGTTTTATATATATTGATAGTATTCTTGTGATGATGGTGTAAGAATACAGTGATCGCCATCCCCTACTTTCCCGTGGGTGATGAGGATGACAAGGAGAAGCAAGCAGACATGGTATGGTAAGTAAATTTTCTTGCCACTTTGGATGATATTCCAGTACAGCTAATGGTTATAATACAATATCTGAATCTTAATGATATTTGACGAATGGTCTCAAAATATAATAATAAAATATGTACCTGCGAGTTTTATTTATAAATTACTCGATAATCCACGCAGGAATTATGCGACCCACATTGTTAGCGACCTTTAAAAATGTCAAATACTTGAAACACAAATCACAACTTTGATTTACACAATCATTTATACAATTAAACTCATAAATAAAGTTATTACGAAACTTAATTCGTTCAATTATTATTGTTTAGTTTTGATAAACAATAATAGATAAAGATTATTTTATAAAGCAAAAAAAAAAAATAGTAAGATAAAGTAAGCCGCTATCTAAAAATCAATAATAATTTGGCATCACGCCCTCTAACTTTTCTTGCTGGATCTTTTTCAGTGTGGCTGCATTCCGATTCGGTGGTAGTATATTAGATTTTTGTTAAGATTACATTAATAAATTGTCACAATATAATCATTACTATAAATTTAATGTTTAGTAATTACTGACCAAAAACAATATATTTTTTTCATATAGAATAATTTTCTTGTATTGACTGACTTTCGTATCATAATATGGCCCTTAAAATACATTTAATAACTCATTCTATAGCGGATAGATATAAATTTCTGTAATAACGATGACTTGTTGGACGTAAGACATCTTAGTCCGCCCGTGACCATGCTGAAAAGTGTTCGAAACATCGGACAATCAAAAATGAAATAGAGTAGAGAGAGAACCTTTTCGAGTTAAAAATAGATTTACTTCAATTAAATTATTTGTAATACTCGGGTATATAGCAGAAACTGTAAAAATCTTGCCATCTCTCTCTCTCATCTTGCAATCTCTTGTATTCTTACTCCGTCACAATATGACGGAGTAAGAATACAATTCACAACTCCCTACCTTGCCCGTGGATGTCGTAAAAGACGATTAAGGGATATAATAATAAGCATGTAACATCTATGCAAGAGAAGGAAAACTCGAAACAAAACTCTATTCCAACACATCTGACCAGCGTGGAATAGTAGGTCCATTCCCCTCCCATTATGGAGGAGGCCTGAGCCCAACAGTGAGACATATAGAGACTGAGATGATTATGATGACAGCGGTAACCATCAACCATCATTATTCAGCCCTTAAACATCCACAGCTGCACGTAAGCCTAAATATGTATTTTGCCATAAAGTATGGTTCTGTGTCGCTCGCTTCCGGCGACTCACAGCAATTTTCACAAGGTCGTCGGTCCCCCTGGTGGAACGCCATCGTACAGTGCATCGTCTGATACATGGTCTCCACTCGATAGCCTTTTTATCCTAGCGGTTATATGTTCATCGAGCAATAGGGTCTGCCCATTGCAAGTTTAGCGTGCTAAATATTCTAGAAATCATTAATCCCAGTATAAATATCTCAAAAATAATGGTAATACATTATTTAAATAAGGGACCATTCCTAAAGTACGTCACACGTAAAGGTAGAGAGAGGGGGGTCCACAAAATGTGACATTGTGTGACAAGGCTTGGGAGGGGTACTAGGCTTCGTGACGTTACTTTCCAAAATCTCATACATCTATATTAAAATGCCAATTTACGAAACTTAAAAATATTTCCAACCCTACCAGCAACATCAGCTCCGACAAATGTTGCCACAAGCACCGCGTTTCATCATGATTTTATTATATTTTTTTAAATTACAAAATATGTGACGTCGCACTAGGGAGATTTCATACCTACACGGAAGTATGCTCCGCCTGGGGGTCTCAGCGCCACGTCCTGTCAACGGAACTGGGAATAACAGACCTGTCGCTGCCGACCATCATCTCCAGACAGCTGTTGGTCGTCGATGGCCTCCTTCTGTGAGGCTGTCATGACAAGGAAGGAGGCCGCGGAGCGGGCACGCGAGGCGCTTGCGTCCGCTGACTCGCTTCGCCGGCGACGACCAGGGAGGAGGAGACGCCGCTATGCGCTCCTCCACCCACCGCTCTGAATGTTGACAGGACGTGGCCAGACGGCCAAGTGTTGAGGTGTAGGGGATAGAATGTTGTCAGACGATCTCTCCGGCACCTCGTAAAAGCGCGGAAGGGGCCGCTGTGGTTTTAGTGGGTATTTCGGTCACTTCTGTGGCCGGCGAGTCCCACACACACTCCCCTGTCTGTAACCGGCGGGGGATAGTGCGTAAATGCATTTCTACAGTGTGAAAAAAAAAAAAAAGGGAGATTTCATACGTGAGACTAAGTGGTCTCTGAGACCAACTATGACAAGGACGGGGTAGGGTTAAAAAATTCACAAAATTAGTGTGACGTACTGTATGGATGAACCCTTAAGCCTGGCGTCTTTGCATAGCTGCGCGATATTGAATTCATAATAATAAATCGTATGTCGTCAGATGCCGATGACTTATCGATTTGAATTTCTGTTGGAATTGTAAACTACCCACTGAAGCGTGAACCTATTCAGATATCTTGGCCTTTTGTGAAAAATTAATAAACCGTAATGAATTGCCTTTTATCTTTAGACTATAAAAACATAGTAATTCTGACGAATTTTGGAACATTAAAGAACATTGACCACTTATTTTATTTGAGACATAAAAAAAATTGTCAGTTTCCTCATAACGTGAAATATTCAGAATAGCTTGTGATTATTATTTCGAACTCAGAGATGTTGTTTTTAGGGTTCCGTACCCAAAGGATAAAAACGGGACCCTATTTCTAAGACTTCGCTGTCTGTCCGTCCGTTTGTCTGTCACCAGGCTGTATCTCACGAACCGCGATAGCTAAACAGTTGAAATTTTTACAAATTATGTATTTCTGTTGCCGCTATAACTACAAATACTAAAAACAAAATAAAATAAATATTTAAGGGGGGCTTCCATACAACAAACGCGATTTTTTTGCTCTTTTTATAGATAATGGTACGGAACCCTACGTGCGCGATGCCGAGTCGCACCTATTTTTTTTTTTTTGATATGTTAAAAAAATATCTATAGTCTGGACACACGTTGTCCGTTTCGTTGGAACGACGAAAGGACGACCGTGCGGCTCCCTAACCCACCGTATTCCCTCGACATCGTAATTAGGAGGATGAGGCTGGTCAGCAAAAGGTGATATTTGGTTTTGCCTGTAATATCTCAACAGTGAGTAGAAAAGAGTGTGGTGACCGAGTAAGAATACACTTCACAACCCCCTTTCATGCCAGTGGGTGTAAAGATGGACTAATGGATTATTGCAGATAACATCTATGCAAGTTGATATAGAGTTTTCTTTCAAGCTTTTCTTCTCTTTAGAATTTCTATTGTTTTCTATAGATGTTGTATTTTATATTCGGCTTTTACTACAACTACGAACAAGATAGGGGATGGTGAATCGTATACTTACACCGTTGCTAGACGGTGAAGGAAGCAGTAGAGGAAATAAACATTAATCCGAGCCAACCCCTTCTGACGCGGCCTGGTCAACAATTACATTACCAAGGAGGAATGATGTAGGCGAGCAGTCATAAAACTATTAGTAAAACTCTTTGCAATATATACGGTGAAAGAATAGTACATATTGCGTTCGGCACCAAGTATAGAAGGACCATTATCCTTCTATTGTAGAAGAGGCTCGAGCCCAGTTGCGACAGATATATGAACTGATATGAAAGAAAGAAGAAAGAAAGAAAGAAAAGATCTTTATTTGTTTTTACAGTGTTTGAAAACATAAAAATTAAGAAACAAAAAAAACTTAAAAACAAAATGGACTTGGGCTCAACTTGTGGTTGGGGTGCGCACGCACCCCTGCCGTTGATTTTCAGCCCAAGCCAAGGATATGACTGTGTACTTTAGTTTTTAGTTGTATTTTACGAAAACGAGTAATTTAAGTTCTTTTTTTTTTTTTTTTTTTATTGCGAGCAGTGGCAAACGAGCAAACAGTAAACCTGATGGTAAGTGTTGCTGTCGCTCATGGACCTTTGCAAGGCCGCTGCCTACCGCGAAGAACGTGAAGGTAGTGTGAATGCGTGCATTGAGGCTCGGTGATACCAAAGGCACCACCAAAACCCTCCACACGCAAACACCCTCAGAAAGTTGGGCTTCCAGCTCTCTCGCTCACCGAACGAAGCGCAGTAACAAATTGCTACTACTCAAACGTCGATTTTCTGCGAGAGCGTGGTACTGCCCCAGACGGACCGGCCCGCAGCTGTAGACAGATAACTGTCGACAGTGTGGTCCTACCACTAGTAAAGTAAGTTTTCATAATATTCGCAGCCGATACCACACAGCATTAATAGCAAAAAATATCAACAGAAAAACTGAAAGAACAGTTATCGAAAAAAAATACATATAATAACAAAGTTTTATACAATACATAGTCCGTGTGGTGACGGAGTAAGAATACAATTCACCACTCCCTATCTTACCCGTGGGTGATCGTACGAGACGACTAAGGGATATAAAACGCATATAACATCTATGCGAGAGAAGGAAAACTAGAAATAAAACCCTATACCAACACGTCTGACCAGCGTGGTATAGTAGGTCAATTACCCTTCCATTATGGAGGAGGCCCGAGCCCTACAGTGGGACGTATATGGGCTGAGATGATACAATACATACATATTTCTTATGCGTTCATGGGCAAATATTGTCAGCAAACAATGTTGTCCAATTAAATTACACGACAAAAGACCTTCGAGAAATATAAATAGACTCGTACGTGGGAAACGAAACTTATACATATAAAAAATTCAGGCCGTGAAGTCCCTCGCGTTCACAGTTTCACTCACTTTCAACTTCATTTAACTATGTAGACTGTCTAACATCCACGGATGTCAAGGAATCTATACCAGTGGTCGGCCCGATGGCGATGGGAAGGGAACACGGTTATGGGACCACACGCCGCTCGCCGTCGCCCCCGGACAGATTGGGCGGGGTGTGTTCAGATCGTAGCGTACCATAAAAAAGGCTATCTGACATATGTGGGAATGGCGGCAATAATGCTATAACTACGCTATTTTTTTTTTGGGTTGGCTATGGTCAGCGCACACATCGTCCATATTATTCCGTCCGGGGCGTAAGAAAGGACTGCACGCGAACCCATAATCCACCGTCCCACCCTTCGTCGTTGAGCCGACCACCGGTGCCGAGTTCCTTGTCCTCAGTGGTCGGCCCGACGGATGCTATAACTACACTTGGCAGATCAGTTGGCGACTGCAGTTGGTAGAATCAGAGTTGATTTTTAAATAATTTGGGATGATCCGGTTTTAAATTACGGCTGGATCGGTTTTGATATTTTTATTGTGGCTGTTCTGATGGAAATGAGAATGGTTTAGATTAATAATTTGAACCGGTTGGTGGCGCTGCGATCGATTTCAAGGAGAATCCCTTTTCCTATTTTTCTAGATTTGAACAGAACAACGTCTGTTGGGTCAGCTAATCTCCGTATATTTATCAACACACTGTAACCACCTATGAATTATCCCACCCTATTTATGAACACCCACCATCAATTAGCAGTTCCCCTTGACAAGCCATTAGTTATATCAACAACATGATGGGGTATTGTCAAAGCATCGAAAAATTGCTAACAAAACAGATTGGACCTGTTAATTGGCAATCAAGGACTTGTAATGTTATCCCGTGAGAGTAACCCAATTTAGAGGCTATTATCTATTTATAGAGGCATTGTCCAGGGGATGGGAGTGCGGGCAAGAGCGAGGAGAGTACTTTTTTTTTCAAATTAGATGTAACCCCGGATGATTGATTGGACAAATGAAAAATGTATCCGAATAAAATCGTCGAACGAAATCAAATCTCATAAAAATTGTTTGATACCAATCTATTTTTAACCCTCGACGGAAAAAGAGGGGTGTTATAAGTTTGACGTCGATGTCTGTCTGTCTGTGTGTGCGTGCGTGCGTGTGTGTGTGCCTTCTGTGGCATAGTAGCGCTCAAACGGATGGATCGATTTCGAAACGGTTTTGTTTTCATTTGAAGGCCAGTTTCCTTGCCGTAGTTCTTAGCTATGTTTGGTTAATATCGGTCCAGCAGTGTAAGTGTATCAGCTATTTGCCAAAATGATGGAATGGTCTATGGCTTATCATTAGAAAGAAAGAAAATAATGATTAAGCGATTAAGTACGTCAGGCGTGCCAGTATAATCGTTAAATGACGATTAATTGATAATGCCTGTTAAAGAGAACGTAATACTTTATTTAATTAGTTTACTTTGTGTCGGGGGTTATTCAATATTTTCAGTTTTACTCATTTAAATTATGTCTAACCACGGTCTATGATTGGACAAACAACAAATGTATCAGAATAAAACCGTCGAACGAGTTTTATATCCTAGCCTGTCTAACCAGTATATCCCTTTCAATGTGACGTAATCGGATTGCTTTTATAAAACAGGCCGTTTAGGGAATACTTCTGACAGCATTAACCATAATAATCCAATTGACCTAAAATGTATCTCGGCAGTCCGCCCGTATTGATGTTTGAAAGGCGGGTACAACCCACGCAACACTGGGCTCTTATTCGCTGTGGCCATGCAAACAAAAAACAAGTACGTTTTGATATAACCGTGGTATCGATGTTTCAAATGGTATTTACAATGATATCTGGGCATCTGCGGCGACGTAACAAATAAGGAATGCGTTTAGTGATTAGTGATTTGTACATGGATACAATCTTAGACCGTTATCAAAGAGTCATCATCATCAACTTCACAGCTTACATACTACATCCACTGTTCGGCTCGAGTCTCCACTAGAATAGAAGAGCCTAATGTACCAGGCTGGTCCGAGAGGTTGACGTAGGATTTTATTACGAGTTTTCCTCCTCTTACATAGATGTTATACGCATATTATTATCCCTTAGTCGTTACGATACCTATGGGTAAGAAAGGGTATGGTGAATTTTATCCTTACTCCGTCACCATACGGAAAGTATGTCCACATATCAGACAATATTTCGACCAAAATATTAAAAAAAAACCCGTAACATGTATGTACGCCTTAAGTGAGCCGTCCTTTAATGAAACATGCACGGAATCAATATAACACAATTATCATTCAAATAATCAACATTGTTTGACGTGATTAAATAAATATGTAAAAGATATTATCGATGATGTCATTAAACGTTTTGTTTGGCATGTTTCAAGCCATTGTGTTTGTATCCTAATTTATTAATACTTACTGTATTTACAGACCGTGTTAACGCAGAGTTTCTCGGTATGTTTTTTCCAATCACGATGTTTGTCAATTATTAAACCTAAGAAAGTAGAAGTTTCCGCTAATTCTAATATGTTTTCATTATATCTAATATTTAATTTAATAGGATGGCTAATGTACGTCTGGAATTTTACCATGCTAGTCTTATTGATATTTACATTAAGATTAACATTTAAACCAGTCAATAATAGAGTTCAAAGCATTATTTATTAATGTCAATTTCAAATTTGTTGATATCATGTCCCTCGATCAACAGACTATCGTCAGCATAAAAAAAAGCATTTATGTGCTGTCATCTAAGGGAGATCATTACATATAATAAAAAGAAAAGAGGACCTAGGATATTTCCTTGTGGTACTCCACGTTTATTGACATTGAATATAGAATGGTGCAATAATTTATTATGTCCTGCATATGTTAGGATTTCTACACATTGTAACCGATCACTTAAGTAGCTCGCCAGCATTTCCAAGCTTTATACCCCGGCTCCCGCACTTTTCTATTTTAAATAGCAGAAGGTCGTGCTGGACAAAATCGAAGGCTTTTGATATATCTAGAAAAATAGTTACTACTAGAATTTTTTATTAAGACATTCAGTTATAGTGTTTATAAGTGAAAAGCAGGCTAAAGTCATTGATATATTTTTCCTAAAACCAAGTTGCTCTGATTGAAGTATGTTATGCAAAAAATTTATCATTTTCGAATACGAATAAGAATATCATTCACCATCTTGTCCATGCATAGTCAATCTCCGTGCTATGCAGGAATCCCATTCCCAATAGTGAGATAAGCTGAGAACAGTGTGTCTAAGCTAAAAGATGTCACAGATAGTTTTGTGGTACTATCACGCATCACAAGTGAATAAATGTATCAGTATGAAATAATCACTAGAAGATCTCATATCTTGTACTCAAAGACCAATAAATTACTAGCTACCCCAATACACGCTGTTATGTAGAGTATGAAAAAATAAAATGAAAATTAGAATACCTTAAAATCGACCACAGCGCCATGTGCACATTTCTATTACATTTGTGATCTAAAACCATCTTCACATCATTACCGTTCTAAAGTAACCGGTTTGGGGCACATTGGTTGAAGGATATCAATGTCCGACATAGAAATTATTTATGTATTTTATATGTATAGATTAACGCTGACATACACTATAAGAGAATGGACGGACACTCTTAAAACAATTCTGAGGGTCATTTTATCTCCCAAAAGTCTACTTATTATCCAAAATTGGGTTACATTAGTCTCAAAAAGTAGAATATTACATACGTAAGTATATACGTTTTACATCAGGCCATGGGCGATTCCACCTGATGCCGTCTGGTCAACAATTACGCCCCCAATGAGGATTGATGACATGCAGATTGCCGGTCAAAAAATTATTGCCAAAACTTAAAAGATGGAAGAGTACATATTGCGTCGACCCCAAGTAATTGGGATAAGTGCAGGATGATAGCACTCGACAAACTTTATGATTTTCCTCTTTTGAAGCTCTTTTATTTGATACCTATATTAAGTAGATTGAAAAAAAAAATATAATTCACGGTCTTGTAAGTTCGCTAAGTTTTGCGTTTTCCACTTTTAGAGTTCTTTCATTTGATATCTATATATTAAAGTGATTGAGAAGAAAAACGTAATCCGCCATCTTAGAGCGACAATCATATGAATATTATAATATTGAATATGCTTATTATATCGTCATCGGAACTAGATGTGTGTGCAAAATTTTTTGCTCATTCAAATACCAACAATTGGTGGAAAATTCTATTTAAATTTTGAAGCGAACAATTTACATACGAATAGGGCAAGTTAAATAAAAGCAGTTCAGGTTATATTGAAATAATAAGTACAAAATCTTTAAATGTCCCCATTTAAATGGATTATATATTAGCTGATTATTATAAGTTGATCCCAAAAGCTTAGCGAAATAGGTATAGAGAAAAATATTCAAACTAGAAATAAACCAACACAGATGTTATATCCTAGAAAATGTACGTGGTCTTCTTTTGCGTGCGAGCTCTGTATAAGCGGTTCTATTCTGTCACATAAATCAGTTTTTTAATTAACAAAAAAAAAAAACGCAAAAATGCTTAGTTCATGTTTTATTGCGCAATAACCTTAAGTTGAAGAATACTCAAATAATTCAGCAGATAACATAAACGTTACCAAGCCACCGCTTGTTTGCTTATTCTCGAAACTAAAATTTACCGACAGGTAAACCTATAAATAATCTGGTTGGTAATGGAATAAAAATGTAATATTCATCTCTTAACACAGCCCTTTTCTTTCATAAGATGAGAGAAGTAAATGTGACACGTCGCCTTCGCCGTTGGACCGACCACCGGTGCAGGGTGACTTGACGTCAGTGGTCGGCTCGACGGAATACCCCTTGAGGAGTACCCTCTCATCGACCGACGTCCCCCCCTTCAGGGAGGACGTCGGTCTTTCCTCACGTGGTCGGGCTCTCGGCGGGTTGACGGACTAATTCCCCGGTCCAGTCACCCGCGGCCTCGCTAGGGCGGCATTAGGCGCAGGTAGTCGCGCCTGCGCCGCCCCAGTCGCCGGCGGCGGTTCGCGTCGTCGAGGAGACGCTCCTCGTACACACGCTCCGCCGCCTCGTATCGCGAGACTATTGCCTCGCAAAAGGCTGCGACCGCATCCCAGTTCCTGCATGCACGCTGTCCAGCATCGCCCTGGCGATGGTCGGCAGCGTCAAGCCGGCACCGATGATTGCGACGAATTCACGACGCTGCTCTGCCCAAGTGGCACAAACCTCGAGCGTATGCTGCGCCGTGTCCTCGTCGCAATCGCAGTGGTGGCAGGACGGTGTACTCTCCCTCCTAACGACCGTGTACAGACAGGTATTTGGCGAAGCATGCCCACTAACTCCCCCTAAAGCAACCTAAGAAAATTGTAGAAGCAAACTCAATATACCTACTTGATGGTTGGTCTTTTTATATTTCTATGTTTTAAGAGGAAATCATAATGAGGTTGTGACACGAGCTATTGATTACTCGCTAAGAATACAGACAACTACATCATTACTCATCAGAAGTAAAAAAAAAACGACTATGGACTAAGCAGACGTAATGGGAGAACTCTAAATAAAATCTTATATGAATACATCTAAAAGGCTGATCAAGAAAGGAAAATCGATTTCGTAAAATTTAGGGGAAATACCTATTTGAGCATTATTCTTCAGTGTCTGTGGCTAATTTGCCTCCAATACAAATTGCTGAATAATTTAATATTTTCGGCGTATGAGTTCCAGTACAGTACGAGCCGCCACCACATATATGGAAAACTAGCTTAATATATAACGCTGGCCAGAAAGGTTGTTTTTAATTCGTAACCACGCAAACTTAAATTCGCATAAAAGAATTTTCAAGTATTTCATTATTTTACCTTCGAGTAAAGGCTGTGGCTGCGATAGTCCCGAGTCCCTGGAGGCGGCCCGACGTACTGGTTTTGCGGGCCTTGCCAAAGACTTGAGCCCACCACTCAAGATCAGTTCTAAAGCACGTCTGCCGCCTGGCCCGTTCGCGCCTGCTCCCATCTGTTGACAAATAAAATAAAATTAAATTTTGTTATTACTTTCGAGGTAACAAAAGACCACAAGCATACTAACGGTCGTAATACGTTCGCGCTTATTACGATTGCCCGCATAATATGTCTTTTTACATTAGTTCCTGAACCTTGAGGCATTATTATATTATACGTTTTATAACACTTAATAAGATTGCCCGCATAATACAGTTTTTTGCGTCAGTTGTGGCACCATGAGTAGGTACTATTCTAAATAAGTACATTCGTTTAATATAAATTTTAATATAAATATAAATTTTAATATAAATACCAATAAATAAAAGTTTTATTTACAACTAGCAACCCGCCCTCGCCTCGCTTCAGTTTCAGCGACCTTACCTGCGTAGTTAGCGTTCCTGTGGGAATACCGGTATAAAATATAGCCTATTTTACTCCCTGATATCATAGCTTTCCATTGGTGAAAGAATTTTTGAAATCGGTTCGGTAGTTTAAGCGTGAAAGCGTAACAGACAAATAAACAAACTTACTTTTGCATTTATAATTTATAATATTAGTAAGGATGTATAATACTCGCGTAAACATCAGAAATCTTTGTTTTCCTTGTTCCGTCTGATAAATAACGTTCTTTGGTTAAAGATGCGTTTTTAGTTGGATTCATTTTAAAAGTGACTGTTAAAGTGTACATTTTCTGGAGAATCTTTACTATTGACAATTTCAGAAGACCACGGTCTAATAAAGTGGTTGCTCTCTGACAGTACGATCCCACTGTTCCTTCTGTTCCGCAGGGCTAAAATGACATGGAGCTCTGCTAACAGACGCATCGAATCATACGAAAAATAATAAAATCCTAATAAACTATTGCAACGAGTAAGTTAGATAAGTAGGTAAGCTTTTTTTTGTGCTCGAGTTAAAATTGAAAACATGTATACATATTGCTATACGTTATAAAATCTGGAATACGGCAAACCGTAGAAGAACTGGTGTAGTCTACATAGTTCAAAGAATTAGCAGTTACAACCGGCAACCGTTGGCGAAGTAAACTTTTCGAGTGGCGATCATAAACCAGACAACGGAGCGGAGGGTGACATCTACCAAATGGACTAATGACATGTCTTGAAAGTCGCAAGACGCCCGTTGAATGCAAGTGGCACAGAATCTCTCGTCGGGAGAATTGTGCACGATAGGGAATGTTTCGGAGTTAATGGATGTAGAGGATAAAACAATAATAAAGAAATCAAATAAAATACTTTACGATAACAAGAAACATAAACAGACTATTTACGCTATGTCAAATTAATGGACCGCTCTATAAAATAAATAACAATTAAAGGTCAAGTGCTAAGTCTCAAGCTCAATAAGCTTGCTTTCAAATTGAACAAATATTTTGTCAAGCGAGATATCCTTTTGTTGATAGATTTAATGGTATTTTAATAACAAAGGTCAACAGAAAGTTTGTTATAAAATGCCGAAAGTCAGCAGTTTTATTCATTACTAGCTGGCCTAACAGGCGGTATTTTGTACAAATAAAAAAGAACTTCTTGAGTTTGATCGCAATGTCACCTACCCAAACCGAATGTATTGTTTTAGTGATCTAAAATCATTTTCGCATTATTGTCTATCTAGAAACCGATTCGATACACATCGGTTGGATGGTTTTTTGGATCTATAACGAACATTAAGAAACAATTTTTGTGTTTATATAATACAGATTACAGAGAATCTTTATACACGTTCCAAATATTCATTATGAAAAAAAATCCGCACTGCTATGACATAATGGGATCAAAAACCCAAAATGTTTCAGACCATTCTTGTCGATTTCGAGGAATTCCTCATTTGACGACAATAGGGTGTATATGCGCGAAAACATTAAGAACCGCTAGCAGTGCCAATTCACCGTCATTTGAAGACGACTTGACGTTTACAGCTGCCCAAGCGTAACAACGTAATTTTTTCCTATTCGTCATCCGCAGTAGTCCATATGTTGATGGTCTTTTTAAAAAAAAAAGTAAACAAGCCATACAATTTCGAGAAAGGTCTACATAATCCAAAATCATTCATCTTGCCTTGCGTTTAGGCAACCGGTTTCTTGGTATCTCACCATTTGGTCTTGTTTTTACGCTAAACAGTCTTTTTTTAATCTAGCAACTAAAATACCTTGCCTATTAAGATTACAGGAATTGATTATAAGTTGAAAAAAAAAACACTAATTACTTGAATAAAATTAGCGTTGATTGTATACATATTACGTTAATTGCAACAGATATGCTTTTACTGTGCACATTTAACATTTTTTGATTATGGATTTGAACTATATTGGAATATATGTATATATGCCGTGTGGTAGCGGCTTCGAATACTACCAACCCTTGCTTTGCTCGTGGGTGTCGTAAAAGACGACTAAGAGCCCTAGATTGACCCGGACCAACTCCATCTGGTACCATTTGGGTCAACGATTACATTCCCAAGGAGGGTTGACGTCAGGCAGGCGGCCGGTCATAAAAGTCATTGCCGAAACTTTTTGCAATATGTCAAAACAGATGACATATTGCGTCGACCCCAAGTAATTGGGATAAGAGCAAGATGATGATGATTGGAATATATGTATGTGGTATTTGAAATATCTGTTAGCTATTGCCGATAGGTACGGGGCGCGTATGACGTCATTACTAATAGTTTAGCAGGCGTTTAAGTCTCACTAAATCCCATCGTATAACATTTGTATGTGAACTTGACCATATAACGGCTTTTACATAATCAGAAACATCGTGACTTATTGATTTTCATATGTATATTTATTTACATAATATTGATCTAAAATATATACATACATATGTATACATACTACCTATATAATATGCAGTTTAAACATGTGGACAAGGAACTATATAGATTTAAGGTTATCATATCGTTTCCTGTTCCTTTATATTATTAAAAAAACGCATACTACGGCTAGGGTTGGTAAAAATAATATTTTTAATCGCCTTTTTGATACATATGTATTTCTGCTAATTCTTTTTAAATTCTAGGTCCCCAAATAAGAAACATAGTTCCACGTCATCAATCCTGACTTTCACTTAGGAGTCATAAAAGCTGGCTGACGGATGACAAGGGGAATGGGCAGAAGCACTCTTTTCAGAACCTCAAAACACCAACTCCGATCGACGATACGTCTGCATAGCACAGCGATTACATCATGGACTCTCTTGGAGAGATATATCAGATTAAACCTCGTTAATATTGTTTTGCTAGGTTGTCGATTTCTAATCTATAAACCAAAACCAGCTCTTACAATCTCTTATACTAAGGGTCGCATGTTTGATCGCCTAGCAGAACAGTTCTTTGTATTACATTATATGTGTTTGTTAATTGTATGTTGGTGATGTACGCACGACCCAAAGATTATCCACGCTCCATTATATATTCAGTCATTTTAGTTCCTCTAAAAATGTGTTCTAACTCTTTCTTTGGCATGCTCTATCTGATACAAAAGACTACAGTTATAGCGCCCTAAATGTGTGATGTATTATTATTTTTCTCATTTTCGCAGTTCAGGGGTAACGACAATTAATTTACGACCATTATTACGCATGCAAGAAATTTTAAACAACACTCTTGAGAATAGATTAAAGGAGTCTGCCCGCTACACCGTTTCATTTAACGACCACGGTAGGAACGTGTCAAGCACTAAAAGGAATACGCCACATACAGTAATGAAACTTGGCGGGTAAATATAACCGCAGGCTTATTAAAGTACCGTGCATGGTACACGACGGTGTAGGTCGGTGACGAAATAGTCTAATAAGCATAGTCTCACATTTTTCAATACAAATATTTTTTTGTGTCTGACATGGTAATATTGTGAGAGAGTAAGAATACAACTCATACCCTCTCTTGCTTAGGTGTTAAAAGACGACTAAGGGATTAATTGTGTATATAACATCTATGCCAGAGACAGAAAACTCGAAATAAAACCCCTATACTAACACGTCTGACCAGCGTGGTGCATTAGGTCAATTTCTCTCCTATTGTGGAGGTGGCTCGAGCATATTAATGGGACGTATATCAGTTGAAATGACCGAATGAACACGGTAATAGTATGAAGCAGTGTAGTAGGCAAAACTTGAAAATTTAACTACTTATTTTAGCTCGTGACGGCAGTTAAACGCTATTAAAGCGTTGTGACGCATTTACCAAGAGATATTTATATTTTATTCGAAGTAAATTTATATTCTATCATAGGTAACACTTTATATGCCACATAATATTATGCCAGTGTGATGAGGAAGTACAAATACAATTCACCACCCCCTATCATGCCTGTGTGTCGTAAAAACGACTAAGAGATATATGCATACAACAACTGCGCAAGAGAAAGAAAATTCGAAATAAAATCATGAAATTGGTTACACCAAATTAAATAAAGATTATAAATATACAGATTATATATTTTTAATCTGTTCCTGTAACGATCATTCGGCAAATAATATTAAAAATACAATCAAGGTTTTTGTATAACCTTCAAAACATTCGATAAAAAATCCATTAGAATTTTAATGAAGATCATTAAGATCGATTGTGGCTCTATAAAATTGTCAGCTAATTTCTTTCTTTTTTAATTAACTACTGCGCAGTTCTAAGGCCTTAGCACGTAAAATTCTAGCGAATGTATTCCTAGCATAGCTCAGAAGACAAGACAAAATGGGGATAATGCCGTGCCATGCTTTTAATTAGAGCACTACACAATCACGAAATTTCATTTGATATGACTAGTTTATGTCCTAATAATTTTTTTCTTCTTGAAAACAGGCTAAAATGTTTTAAAGTGAGCCTGCCTAATTAAAATTTGAAGTAGAGTAGTACTTTTCAATTTTCCATACAAATAACATGGGATTAAAGTATTTGCGCTGTAGCATGGTGCGGGTGACAGTTATGGCGAGATTCGTTTCACTCTTGAAAGTTGCCGCGATTTATAATTATGATCTATTAATTCAGCTGTACCACATCGGTAATATATTAAATCACTAATAACTGTAGTAATAAAGGTATACCTTCCAAATTAAACCCAACTAGAATGTTCTAGCCTACAAATCAAATGAAATTGAAAGAAAAAATAATCAAAGTGGTATGCGTATAACGTAACACCAAAGACGTATTTAGTGATGGGATGTACTACTACGAAGAATTGTCGATTAAAAAATAAATAAAAAACAATTTGTGCGCTCAATTTTTTATTGTTAAAAAGTATACAATTATTACATATTTACTTCAATTTTTCATTCAATTTTAATCCTCTTCTAAACTCATATCAGAGTCAGGAACATCGGAATTGTCACTTTCATCATCCGTATCTGTGACGGATATTATTAAAGATGTCTCAATTATGTTATCAATACGGACGTCACGATCCCAATCAATAAAAATATACCACGAAAAAATATGAAATACCAGTTGTTTTGAATGCGTTTACGAAACTTTTTAAAATTTTTGAACTATTAAATTAATTGAATAATTTGTATGAATATATTTTTTCCTATATATAATTTTAGTGACAATAATAAACAGAACAACATTTATTTATGCTACGAGTATAATTAGTGATAAAAATTTAATTGCGAATCGTCACATCCCTAGTCACCTGGTATTGACATGTGTCACCCGCACCATGCTACAGCGCAAATAGTATAGCTTTGCACCTTCCG
This sequence comes from Lymantria dispar, assembly GCA_032191425.1. Taxonomy (NCBI): domain Eukaryota; kingdom Metazoa; phylum Arthropoda; class Insecta; order Lepidoptera; family Erebidae; genus Lymantria; species Lymantria dispar. The sequence continues at coordinate 5,458,532 of CM063457.1, forward strand.
ATTAGCATATTTGTGTAGAGAATTAAACCCTCTAACAAAAAAGTCTTCTGTGGTTTTTAGCTCAGTCTACTGGTATAAAAGTTATTCGAGGCTAAAGTTAAACTTATCCTAAATTTGATCATTATTAACGCATTACAGCAGCTTTAACCGTCTAATTAGAAAAAGAAGACAGAAGCGTTATATCCATATTACAAATGATTTTTAACAATATTTTGTTATAATGAGGAATTTTAAACAGTATAAACAGTTTACACGTTAATATTTTGAGATATTTTCTGTTTTTGAAAGATAATAAGTGTTGCCGGTCTAAAATATAAAATTTCTCGCGACTTCCATGCTACGGTAGCACGAGGCTGTCGACGGTCATTTTGCAATTACATGCTAGCCTTGCTGATGTTGCGGAAACAAATTCTTTCAGCTCTTATTTTATTAGACATTCTTATGCTAAATACCGTATTAAAAATCATAATTTAGTGATAAATATTTAATACTAGCTGAGTCATAGATTCTGTTCACGACGACTTTGCATTTAAACTATTATTTTCCATACAATTTATAAATAATATATAATTTTCTATTATTGTAAATGTATTATTAAATTTAAAATGTTTTTATTATGTATTTCTCTATTATTTATTATTATATTATAATTAAAATTAAATGGATATGGAGATCTATGTAACTTAGCACTAACTTTGTTATAAATAAAGAATACTGTACTATGATAAAATTATCCTATATAATAGGTACTGTCATACGCGTTGTGATAGAGTAAGAACACAATGACCAGAGTGGTTCCTTTCTCCTAGATGTTCTATAGACGATTAAGGGATATTAGTAAGAAAACACACTGCAAAAGGCAAACGCGAAATAAAACCCACGTACGCAAACAGGCCTGCCTGAGAAACACCTTTTCAATTTTAGCTTCATTCCAGCCCACAGAAATCCCACTGTTGGGCTCAGGCCTCCTTTGCAATGGAAGGGAAATTCAATTACTATATCGTACTGGTCAGACGTGTCGGCATAGGGTTTTCTGACAAGTCTACCTTATCTATTATGTGCATATTATATACCTTAGCCGTGTTTTACGATTGCTCCTGATGCCACCCTAGCAGAGGCTGCGGAGTGACCGGACCGAGGATCTAGTCCGGCACCCACGTAGAGGTTAGCCTCGCGACGTACCGGGGGGACGTCAATGGGAGAGAGTACTCCCTCGGAGTATTCCGTCGGGTCGACCACTGAAGTCAAGGAACTCTGTACGGGTGGTCGGCCCAACGACGAAGGCGGCGTGCTTTATGGGTGGGTTACGGGGTCGCGGGCCGCCTCTCTGTCACCCCGGACGGAGCCGTGCGGCCGGTGCGCTGACCGTAGCCCACCCCCCAAAAAAAAAAGCGGTATTTTACGATACCCCACGAGCAATATAGGGGGGTGTTGAAATGTATTCTTACTCCAATATAAGATTATTTTCATCGTGGTTTACAACAGTTATAATAATTGGAATGTATGATCAGATGAGTGCTTCAATACGATCATCATCATCGCAGCCCACAAACGTCCCACTGTTGGGCTCGGGCTTCCTCCAAAATAGGAGGGAATTTAACCTACTATACCGTGCTCGTCAGACATGTTGGTATAGGGTTTCATTTCGAGTTTTCCTTCTCTTGCACAGATGTTATGTGCATATTATATCCCTTACTCGTCTTTTACGACATCCACGGGCAAGATAGGGAGTAGTGAATTGTATTCTTAATCCGTCACCACACGGAAAGCTTCAATACGATACTAACGTATTTTCATCCCCTTAGCCAGACAAACATTTTCCTTTATCTTATATCTTTAAAAGATTCATATTATTTTATTGCAAATTATTTGTATTACCTATAATATCTGGTTGACCGAGTTTCGCTCGGAACATTTTTGTTGTATTTTTGCCGAATTTATTTAGATATATATTAATAAAAAATAAAAATTAAATAAAGAAAAAATATAAAAAAATATAATAAAATACAAAAATAGAATAATAATAACACCGAGATTCGATCCGACGCCGTTTGAATGTCAAAACAATACTAAAAGGAAACTGCACTACTTCCCAACTGAGCTATCGTAACTCATGACGTTGATGGCAAAATTTGAATTCATATTCTTTTAAAATTTAATGTCATTATATTGTTTTGCTAAAAACACTGACAAAACAACATTTTCTATAAATAAAATCTAGCTATATCGACTTTTTGGCCTCGAAACCTTCTAGTATGCCAAGTTTCATCAAAATCGTTGGTGCCGTTTCCGAGATCCCGAATACATATGTATATACAGTATGACTGGTAAAAGATTGTACATATTGAAGGAAACGATAGATAATGGTCACAGGTAACCAATAAAAAAGTAAAAAGAAAGCAATATTAATTAACAACATAGTAAACATCAACAATATTAGTGTCGCAAGACTCCCAAAAATATGGTCACCCTATAGACTAGAGGTATCGGATCGTATTCGAGCTTAGTGCACAGATGGCGTAGTGGTTAAGATAGCGACTTGCAACGCCGGTATCTGCGGTTCGAATCCCCCACGCGGGACAACACTTTATGTGATCCACAACTTGTACTGAGTCTGGATGTAATTTGTGTCCGTTAATTATTATTGTTTGTAAAGTTCCCAGCAATACAAGGATTATTTCCTTAGTGCATTGTGTTGCCTTAAAATTATTATTATTTATTTATTTATTTATTTACAATCAATTATAATACCTTTACAGGACATTTAACCTAATGCGATATTATAAGAGAAAAATATAAAATTAATAACAGTTATATATAATAAGACAATAATATTACACAAATAATAAAATATAATATCAAAATATAAATCATAATTTAATATTATATTTTACCAAATAACATTTAACTAAATAATAAATTAAGACATGTAATACAATATGACAATAAACAAATAATAAAATATAATATCAAAATATTAATCATAATTTAATATATGTTTTATTAATTATAAGCAACGCACTTATATACAACGTCTGAAAATTCCCGTAGACTGCAGTTGTAAATGTCCGCGGAATAATGAACTGTATTTATTAGCCTAATAGCACGTGTCAATGGGGCGTAATGGAGCATATTAGTTCTGGCCGTTGGCAAGCTTAAAGCAAGCGGCCGGCGCCGTATGCCCATGCGACCTGCTGGTGCGCACAGGTGTAGCATTGCCAGTATAGCGGGGTGATGTAGTTGGCCGCGAAGTACACGCCACACGTAGCAGGCCAGCGACACATCGCGCCGCACATAAATAAATTATAAATAAAAATATATATTATAAAATATATATTATTATAAATATATATTATATAATATATTATAAATAAATAAATAATAAATAATCTCCGCATTATAAATTATTATAGTCATTGATGACCTCTATTTGACCTTCAGGGGTCACCTTGATACATATTTGTACGTAATTTTTCCCGCTCTTTCTATTTCCGATATCAAAAATAGGGGTTCCCATTTAAAAAAACAAAGTTGACCTTGAAATAACCTTGAAAACGAAGTTCAAGGTCAAATCCAAGATTACCATGATACGTTATTAAAAATTTCGTTTGACGTGTTTTTTTATATTTCGATCAAATCATCCCCCTCCAAGATAATCACGGGGTTTCCATACTTTTGCCCCGCTCTGTATATATTATATTCAGGATCTCGGAAAGGGCTCCAACGATTTTCTTGAAATTTGGCATACTAGAGGTTTCGGGGCCAAAAAATCGATTTAGCTAGGTTTTATTTATAGAAAATGTTGTTTTGTCGTTGTTTTTAGCATCAAAACAATGACATAAAATGTGAATAGAATATGGATTCAAATTTCGCCCTCGATGTCAAGAGTAATAATAGCTCAGTTGGGAAGTTGTCCAGTTTCTTTTTGTTTTAGCATTCAAACAGCGTGGGATCGAATCTAGGTGTTATTATTATTCTCTTTTTGTAAGTTTTGATATTTTTTATTATTTCATCATTTTATTTTTTATTAATATATATTTAAATAAGTTCGGCAAAAATGTAAAAAAAAAATATAAGAACAGAACAAAGCTCGGTCAACCAGATATTCTATATAATGCTGAGCAAATAGAATAATTTGTCAGTAACCGTGTTCCTATACGATTATTTAGCACCAATGATTCGGCATCGAGAACTTTATTGACACTTCTCATCAGATACAATGCAGTTGAAGATATGTCTGTTGCAGTCTCTAATATTTTTTACATTCTTAATTCACGTGTATAAAAAATGAAAAAACAAACAATGTAACAAAATAAGCAAAAGGAATAAAATCTTACCTCAAAGAGGCGGGTAGTGACCCTGCGTTATAACGCCACAAATTTTAAGCCGCCATGCCGGTTGGTGAATATGGTACAAGGAGCAATGTAGTATGTTTTAGTTTGCTCATGACCTTTTCGTGACGGATATGTAATACAATAATCGTGATGAAATACGATATTATGTATTATTATTTGTCTATATGCTTTTAATATGATAAATAACCTCCAAAAATGGTTTAAAGTTCATGCATTATAAAACATATTTAAATTTTTTAGAAGGAAATTTAGAATTTTTATTTCATTATATGTATATCCACAGCTCATATTTGTCTCGCTGTCTGGCTGGAGCCACCTCCATAATGGAAGAGATATTAACCTACTATACCACGCTGGTCAGACGGGTTTTATTTCGGGTTTTCCTTCTCTTGCATAGATGGTAGCAACATATTACATCGTATTTTACGACACCCACAAACAAAATAATTGTATGAGTTTTCGTTACGGGCGCTGCGCTTTAGTCACCCATTCTCTCGAACCCTCTTTTTTTTGCGATGCAGACTAAGTCACATGGTTCAGCTAGTTTTAAAATATAGCTAATTAAATGAGTCTGAAAGTTTCCCACGTTGAATATCTGACGCACGTATACCTAATTGGAGGTGTAAATTTTCCCCATTTAATAAAATTTTATGTCTGTTAACTGTAGAAGCCAAATGGTGAAATTTACCTTACTATACCATGCTGGTCAGACAGGTTGGTATAGGGTTTAATTTGAGTTTTCCTTCTCTTGCATAGATGTTATATGAGTATTATATCCCTTAGTCGTCTTTGACGATATCCACGGGTAAGATAGGGAGTGATGAATTGTATTCTTACACCGTCACCACATGGAAAATTATTATTTAAACACATTAACTTTAATAAAAAAAGAAAAAATACACAGATGTAGTAATGGTTAAGATATCGACCTACCGTATCAAGTCCGCAACACACGTTGGAGTCCTACAAAAATATTATTCCGTGTCTGGGCTATTTAATGTCTGTCAATTACATGTTTGTAAAGTGGCACGCAATACAAAAATTTGGACTCGAGAAGGTCGAATCCAAATTTACCCGCCGGACGAGCCACTGATAGCAAGGATTGTTACCGGTGGTCCGCCCACATGGCGTATGATAGGTACTGTGTACAGTAGGTTATGGGGTCACCCGACGTCCCCTACGTCGCTCCGGATGGATCGGCCGGAATGTGAACATACCATAGCCTGTCTCCAAAAAAAAAGAGTGTGTACAAAGTACGCATATCAGAAGTAAAACTCCTTTATCCTTCCTCCTTCGTCCTTTATCTCATTCTCTCGCCGGCTGAATCCTATACATTTACGTGTTTGTGTCTCTATGGACTCGCTTTTTCGTTTCATCGAGTTTGAAATCACAACGATTCTAAAGACGTTTCACTTCAAAAAAAAAAATATTAGATTACCTTAATGCAGTGTGTTGTATATTCCAAAATTAAAAAGATAAGGAAATTATTTAATGCGCTTATAAAACAATGAGTTACTCATTTGTTCAGAGTGCGAGTATTATTTATAACCTGTCGGTTACCGGTCTACCGGTTAGGTTTGTAAAAACCCTAGACATAAGGATGTTTTCCTTATAACGGGGCGTTGTCTTTTCTATACCAATAAATAAAATTGGAGTGTCTGTTTGTAATGTCAAAATAATAGGCTTTTTTCATGCTCACACGGTTATTTGCACGACACCCATGCCTAAAATAGCAATTAAAAAATTTTTGTCTGTCTGTTTGTTATAAACTATAACTATAGTTTATTATAAACTAGCAACCCGCCCTCGCTTCGCTTCGGTTATATGTTATAGTCGTTTTACCCGCGTAGTTGCCGTTCCCCTGGGAATACCGGGATAAAATATAGCCTAGTTTACGCCCTGATATTTCTTCTTAGCTTTCCATTGGTGAAAGAATTTTTGAAATCGGTCCAGCCGTTTTGAAGATTACCCGGAACAAACAGACAGACAGACAGATATACAAAAATTTTTTAATTGCTATTTTAGGCATAGGTGTCGTGCAAATAACCGTGTGAGCATGAAAAAAGCCTATTATTTTGACATTACAAACAGACACTCCAATTTTATTTATTGGTATAGATATATAAAACCGTATACAAAACATATTAAGGTAATTAATTTTGATTAAAACATAAGAGGTAAGGAGAATGTCAGAAGAATTTTTTTATCCGCGAGTAAAGAAAAAACCCAAACGCTATCTACCATAACGATAACAGGAAGGTAAAAGTTCCTTATGTTAAAAGCTTTTGCCGCTCATGGACCTTTGCTTAGCCGCTACCTAGCCATTGTGTTATACCTACTCTACCGAGCCCTAGTTCATTCCTCTTTTTTGAAGTTTCATTTTTATTGCATATGCATTATTGCATATAGACGAGCAGGCTGTTCTGATGGTAAGTATTAACTAACTACATCTGCAATGCCGTAAATACAACCAGGTCGCTACCTAAAGTAAAGATTGTGATCTCCAGTTCTCTCGTTCACTGAGTAAAGCACAGTAGCAAATTACTACTATTCAAACATCGATGTTCTGCGAGTCTGGTAATAATACGATGGAGCTGGCAATTTATAACTGCAGATAAAAACAGTCAGCAGTATGGCTCTACTACTAGAAAAGGCTTTAAAAAAAAAATAACTGTTTACTTCCCTTGTTTGCCTTTAGGGATGTGCTATGAATCGCAGAAATATTATCCTCATCCTTTTCAATATAAAAGGCGAGAAATAGGCGGTTCGTGAAGGAAGCGATGGATCAACAGTTAAATGGTGCAGCCGATTTAGACAACGTGGATTATTTTATATGAGCATCACGTATTATTTAGAACAAAGTGCTTCAACTACACTGCATATTTCTACTTTCAGAATACTAATTATTTATTATCAGCGGGGTGGCGAGTAAAACTTGTTCTAGACATGTGACAATTAAATAGTCTATAATTTACATATCAACTAGGAGGTTGTTTCTGTAAAGACTTTATTTTTAATTAACTTAGAATTTAAATGGGAATTTCTCAATATATTTATACTAGAATACTAATAGATTCGTATACTAGAATACTAATATTTCGTAACATTGATAGATGAAATATTACCTATATAACTGTAACCTTAATAGACTTTAATGAAATTACATTCCTAAATGCTGTGATTGATGGACGCGAAAGAATAAATAGATATTTTTCGAATAATAACATTACTTTTAAAATATTCACCTATTTTTCGTCATTGTAGGGGAAAATAATCGTCAAAACTGTGTATCAAAGATTAAAATTGATGTAATATTATGAACATTATTTCATTACGAGAAAACAATATCTTGACATAGACGTAAACTTTTTCATTTGGGATTCAATTTAGGAGATTCTTTTTTGACTGCAAGTCCATGCCTCAATTACGGTCCCATTTTATTTTCAACGTCATTTTAGAGCCTAGGACTTATACAGGAGGGCTTCAAAAAATCACACTATTAGCTGATTCGTGTCACCAAAAACATGGTGGGGTATTTGAAGTCTCATAATTAACAACAATTATTACGTTATTTCTTTTGGATCATATTCATCACTGACATAATAGATTTTTACATTATTGCACTGAGTTTATTACGATATTAAGTTTCAAACACATAAGTTTGGAATCAGACTACATCAGTTTAAAGTTGAAAATATGTTTTAAAGTAGATATATAGATATTGTGTATTATATAGATATTGTGGATATAAAGTTTCGGATCTATATACCGGATGCGAATATTGGAATAACCGTTTTTGGGTACACTAACGGACACGGCATTATTTCGGCTTATCCGAATTTCGAATAGTTTCAGTACCTAACGGATATTAGAATTTTAAGGCATTGTAAAAGGGAAATGCTAAAAGTGGTATTTATCGTAGGTGTTATTCTGCTTTGGTGTGACTTACGTTTAAGGTCAGTTTGGTTGGTTGAAATAAAACTTAACTGAACGTGTATTATACAGATACCGTATATTCAACATTATTAATTAATACTCCAGGATATCTCCGATTATTATATTATATTTTCAAGCTGTAAAAAACAACATATTTAAGAAATAGAGATCTTTATGTCTATAAATCTATACCAATAAATAAAATTGGAGTGTCTGTTTGTAATGTCAAAATAATAGGCTTTTTTCATGCTCACACGGTTATTTGCACGACACCTATGCCTAAAATAGCAATTAAAAAATTTTTGTGTGTGTCTGTCTGTCTGTTTGTTCCGAATAATCTTCAAAACAGCTGGACCGATTTCAAAAATTCTTTCACCAATGGAAAGCTATAATATCAGGGCATAAACTAGGCTATATTTTATCCCGGTATTCCCACGGGAACGGGAACTACGCGGGTAAAACGACTATAACCTATAACCGAAGCGAAGCGAGGGCGGGTTGCTAGTAAGAAATAAAAAATCTATCTAAAATCCATTCAATTTCCCTTGTAAGATATATACACAGTACTGTACGTCAGCTGTATAGGTACAAAAATACCGCTATAAGCACGTCGGTGATTTTACCCATACAAAAAGTGTCTAAAGCGCACAACAGACCACGCGTGCGCCAGTAATGAGCATGACGGTGACGCGAACCCATAAGATTTTGCCCTACCAAAAAGTGCCCAACATGACTAAAGAAGTTGTCACTTCAAAAAAAAACAATATAATTCCTTTAAACTGCTCGCAATGCCACCTACGCAAAAATTGTTTCTGCTTATGTCTGTTATATGTAGACTTCGCAACTGTTGAATCGATATACGCCAAACCGGATTTATTAGAAAGGAAATAATCTAAAGATTTATACCACTAAAATAATGCATTAGGATCCGGTACCTGACACTGTGATAAATTTCAAGAATTATATTTTTAGTTTTTCTTTAATTTTGAACAAATTAACAGTGTCTATTAGTAGTTTCCGTGTGGTGACGGAGTAAGAATAAAATTCACCACCTCTTGCTCGTCGGTGTCGTTAAAGACGGCTGAGGGATTAAATATGCAAGAGCAGGAAAACTTGAAAGCAAACCCCATTTCAACACGTGTGACCAGCGTGGTATGGTATGTCAATTTCCCTCATATTGTGGAGGTGACTCGAACCCAACAGTAGGCCGTGTATGAGCTGAAATGAATGAATGATAACAGTGTCAATTTCGTTGAACAAATCCAAAGATGAAAGGAGCGTGCATTTAAAGTGAGGACGTCTCTATTCCCTTTAAGAAATAGCGTTATAAACCTAGATTAACATATTCCTGCCCATGCTCCTACTCGCCATTACCCAGAAACGAACGGGATCCCGCCTTGGTCCTTACCTAACAAACGGTTGCCGATCACTCTAATTTTAATTACCCTTGCGGAGGACGATTGTATAACATGTCCGAGTGGTAGGAGCACACTGTCGACAGTTATCTGTCTACAGCCGCGGGCCGGTCCGTCCGGGGTAGTACCACACTCTCGCAGAAAATCGACGTCTGAGTAGTAGCAATTTGTTACTGCGCTTCGTTCGGTGAGCGAGAAAGCCGAAAGCCCAACTTTCTGAGGGTGTTTGCGTGTGGAGGGTTTTGGTGGTACCCTTGGTATCGCCGAGCCTCAATGCACGCATTCACACTCCCTTCACTTTCTTCGCGGTAGGCAGCGGCCTTGTAAAGGTCCATGAGCGGCAGCAACACTTACCATCAGGTGCACTGTTTGCTCGTTTGCCACCGTTTGCAATAAAAAAAATACATATCAGTAGCAAAGGAAAAAAGTGAGCGTGAGATTCAAGATGCCTGGCCGATGTAAAACATCAAAATTATTTTGTACAAGTATATATGCATAAAAGAACAGATTACAACAGGAACTAATATGGCATAATGTACAAATAAATTATTACGATTTTTTTTTCTAGAAAACGATGATTTTTATTCAATAAACATTTATTTTTATTAAATACAAGAATTAATAATTCAAAAATAATTAAACTCAATTCTTTTAATCAGTGATTTCTGTAATAATATACTGTACTTGTACTGTACTTGTCCGTGTGGTGACGGAGTAAGAATACAATTCACCACTCCCTATCTTGCCCGTGGATGTCGTACAAGACGACTAAGAGATATAATATGCAAATAAGATCTGTGCAAGAGAAGGAAAACTCGAAATGAAACCCTATACCAACATGTCTGACCAGCATGGTATAGTAGGTCAAATTCCCTCCCATTGTGGAGGAGGCCTGAGCCCAACAGTGGGACGTATGTGGGCTGCGATGATGATGATGATGATGATACTGTACTACTATGCATAGACTTACGTATCTTAATATATATAAATTACGTGTCACATTGTTTGTCCACGATGGACTCCTACACTACTTAACCGATTTTAATCAAATTTGCACACCGTGTGCAGTTTGATCTAACTTGAAAGATAGGATAGCTTACTTACAAATTATTTGTCTATTAGGTATTTGACATTCACAAATATCTGTTAAATCCAAACGACTTTAACAAATGGCGATATCTGTTGACTGGATTGAGTAATTAATTAATAGATGGCGCTGCTATGTCAAACCTACAAACGTGTCATATAAGCTACAATTCAATAGCATAACCACCACATGTTGTTGAGGCTAAAGTATAAGTTAAATTTATTTTAAATCTGTCATGGAGGTCGTCATATTTTTTTACAAATGGCATCTATGTAAAAAAGCATGGTGGTCGCCCTGACTGATGTTCTCCTACAGTTCCACTTAAATCTATACCAATAAATAAAATTGGAGTGTCTGTTTGTAATGTCAAAATAATAGGCTTTTTTCATGCTCACACGATTATTTGCACGACACCTATGCCTAAAATAGCAATTAAAAAATTTTTGTGTCTGTCTGTCTGTTTGTTCCGGGTAATCTTCAAAACGGCTGGACCGATTTCAAAAATTCTTTCACCAATGGAAAGCTATAATATCAGGGCGTAAACTAGGCTATATTTTATGACGGTATTCCCACGGGAACGGGAACTACGCGGGTAAAACGACTATAACCTATAACCGAAGCGAAGCGAGGGCGGGTTGATAGTAGTACATATATTCCAACACATAGCGTAGCGTTGCGTCGCCGTGGCCTGTGTACACCAAGCGAACGATCAGGTTTACCCTCGCCTCTAGATGTTTCACATCAAAAAGACGAAGGATATGAGTATCTCCATTATCTATATCATCATTTTATAAATTGAGCTTGCGAATCTGCGATAGTGCACTCGCAGATAATCCTACAAGTTTTTAATTTATTTTTAGGTTAATGCAAAGATTACTCCAATGAAACTCATATCTATTATTACGTAATACCCTAAATATCCAGTATATATAGAAGGTCACGCAAAAACAAATGAAATATACAATAGGAAAATTTGAAATTTGTCCTGTGCCGTATCTTCGAACTAATTAATAAGAAAATAATCAAAAGCTGGTTATGCTAATCTGTTTTCACAACTAGATGACGGAAGTAAAATGATTTTATAAATTTTAACTTCTAGATACAAAACCGGTTATAGCAAAAGAAAACTGGTTTGAAATAATGATGGCTATTAATTATACCATAGTCTATTTTATATATAAAATCTTACATCTAAAATTCGTGGACTGGACAGGCACTTATATCCTCTTCCAAAACTTATAATAAGAATTTTTTACATATGAAAAGAATAAGTTCGACTAACAGATAGAGAAAATATAGTTTTACCGGCACAATAAAGACACTCATTGGAATTCACAACAGCCAACAATTGGTTTGCGAATATTTACATAGGACGCGTAATACGCATTGATTTGTTATACAACATTATGACAACAGAATACAATATAACATCCTCAATGGACTATTGTCATATTTTTTGAAGTGAAATTTCATTGCGCGCATGAGGGTAACATTTTTACGGATGGAACGCAATTTAGTGATACGAAGAGAGAGTGAGAAAGGGCGAATGTAACACGAAGCACATAGCCATAGAGAGTAGGGAACAAACGAGTGAGAAAGATGGGAGCAAGCGAGTGAGAAAGATCAAGAGATTACACTTCTTTTTACTTTTTTTAATTTCATTTGTATTTTTTTGGAGTGAAACTTCTTTGCGCGCATTTTATACGGATTTTTATTTTATACGGAACACAATTTAGCGTCACGAAGATGTGCAGTGTTTTCGACGAAGAAGAGGGAGAGAGCGATTGAGAGAGAGTGAGAAAGGGCGAACATAACACGAAGCACAGCCATGGGGCGGGAGTAGGGAGCAAGCGAATGAGAACGATCGAGAGATTTTTTTTAATTTTTGTTTTTTTTTTAATACTGATAAAAAACACATGGAACCAAAGAAGTTTCACTTCTGACATGCGTACTTAGTACACACGCTCTTATTTTATTGCTATCATCATCACCAGGTGAAAATGAAATGATCATCATAAACCTGTTCTTATTCTAATCACTTGGGGGGAATGTAAGATGTACCCTCTCTTCCATCATATATTTTGCAATAGTTTTAAAAAACCAGTCGCTTATAGAAAGACGAGACAGCATCACATGGAATCAGCCCAAGTCTCTGTTAAGCACTTAGTCGTATGACACTCACAAGCAATGTGTTTGTACTATTCGTAGCCGCCACCAAACAGCATATTGACAGATACATGTAGGTTCAAATTGATAAAAGCGTTATAAGCTTTTTATTAATATAACGTGTTTAAAAATGTAATATAATACATAGGCATAGCTCGTATGTTATGTAAGTTGAGATTTATTGCAGCGCTGAAATGATTGACATAATTGGGCCGTAAGTATTCAATTACACATTCTAGTTCAATATTTCCGTTCGCTATGAATGCAAATTTCCGCGTGGTAACAAAGCAACAATACAATCACCCGAATGATGAAAATTAGGTCAGTATAGGGGTCTACGGGTATCATAAAAGACGACTAAAGCATAAAACCCGTTAACAGTACGAAAAAGAACTCGACAAAAACCGATGCCAATACAATTGGTCAGCGTGGCCATTTTCCCTTTCTATTTCGAAGAAGAGACCGTACTCAATAGTGTATATGTATGTTCGGACCGTCCACAATAGTAGACATATATTTTTCGCGTGATGACGACGTAAGAATACCATTCACCACCCCCTTTTTGCCCGTGGGTGACGTAAAAGACGACCGAGGAATATACATGCAGTTATAATATGCCGATAACATTTATGTAAGAAAAGAAAACTCGAAATAAAACTCTATGCCAACATGTTTGACCAGCGTAGTATAGTAGATCACTTTCCCTCCCATCGTGGAGGAGGCTCTAGTCTAGCAGTGGGAGTGAACTGTGATGGTGATGATATCTTATGAGGAATATGGTAGTACGACTCGCAGACTCATGATCAACGAATATTTGCTGAATTTTGATTGGTTTGCAAATTGTAACCTGCCTCTACTTACGAAGAGTGCGCGTCTACTTTAAATTGGCCATAGGTAAGCTAATCGTTTGAACTAATAGCCGTCGGATAAGACAGCATCTTTAATGGCAACGACGTATCGTACGAAGCAATGCAAAATGGCACTTCACCAGTTGGACTGACGATATTCGGCACTTCTGACGGTCGTGAGGTGAATGTTCCAACAATGGACTTTAGCTAGTCGATGTATGGATATTATTGCCCGAGCTAATGTTGACTAAGTCATGAAGGATACTTCAAGTTATGTCATAACGTATATTTTTTTAGGCCTGGACAAGCCCTGCCCATTGTCTGAGACGATGAGCGACGGTAGACCGCATTAGACACCATAATCTATCGTTTACCATTCGCCGCCAATTGAGTGAGCCACCAGTACCGATTACTTAATTTTGGTGTAACATTCATGCCCTAGAATTATGCAATAATTTATAAGCCTATTGTGGTCAACGGATCACAGCTCTCGAATCCTTCTTATCACTGAAAATATCCTGGCAAAAACACACAGCGCCCGGATCAGTAAATAAATAATGCAAAGTGTATATAAAATTCGTGATTCTATTTTCTCTTTGGATTTAGATAGTAGCTATTACACGAAACTACTTTTATTTGGCGTGGAACTGTATCTATTTGGATTGGAGCCAACAAATGAAATTACTTATTTCTGATCTCTCAACGAAATAGTCTTAAACATTTTATGTACTTAGAAAATAGATAATCTATATCAGTTACTAGTTTATATTTGACCGAACAAGCGCGAAGCGTCTACGTGTTAGCTCGAGAAAAATGCTTTCGTAAGCCTATCCAGATATCCGGCTATTACACATCGCCTTTCTTAACCGATTCTCATGATATTTTGTGAGCATTTTCGATCTTTATCGAATTTAATTCGTTATTTATTACATTGTTATAACGTTGACTTATTGGACCTGAGATACTTCCCGTGAACTAAATGCTAAAATTTTTCGAACCTGCGGGAAAGTAGCAATCAAAGACAAGTACAATAAAATCCGTAAAAGTGCAGACGGGAGTTTTTTTTATATTGCTGTTAGTGGCAAAGAGCATTGTCTGTTGGTAAATAATACTGCCGCTCATGGACCTTTGCTAGGCCGCTGCCTAGCGTGAACAAAGTGAAGGGAGAGTAAATGTGCGCAATGAGGATCGGTGAGACTAAAGGCACCACTAAAACTCACCACATAACAAAAAACGCAGAAAGTTGGGTCGCCGAATTTCTCGTTCATCGAAAGAAATATAACAAATAGCTTCTACTCGAACCTCGATTTTCTGAAAGTGTGGTACAACCCCGCACGAACAGGTCCCCGGCTTTAGATAGATGATTATCGAAAGTGTGATTATCCACATAAATTTATGTATATGTCCTTTTAAAGTGGCTTAGTACCAAAAACTACGAGTACCATTAGAACGAAATGGTGGCAGTGGTCACGTTGTCCACGTAAAAGTATAATCGTATAAGTAAAGAATAAATTGAGATTTATCCAAGAGGGTCCTGTTCAATATATTGAAGGGGATATTGATTTAAATTTTTATGTTAAATCTCCGTGTGGTGATGGAGTAAGAATACAATTCACCACCACTTGCCCGTGGATGTCGTAAAATACTACTAAGGGATATAATATGCATATAACAACTATGCAAGAGAAGGAAAACTCGAAATAAAACCCTATACCAACACGTCTGACCAGAGTGGTATAGTGGATTAATTTCCTTTCCGGTGTGGAAGACGCTCGAGCAATGGAACGTATATGAGCTGCGATGATGATGATGATTGTTTTAAAAGCTGATAAAGAAGGTTTTTGTATGAAATGTTCGTATATAAATAGATCAAAATTGTAAAGCTATATTTGCTGTTTTTGTATGGGGCATACTCAAATCACGCTACAGCTATTACTTTTTAATGTCCAATCAACGTTTTTAGCTTCGTTACAAATTTATATATGGATATAGAAGGAACAGTTTAATCAAAAACGTATCGACAAAAACCATATGCAAAAACATACACATTGACTTCATAATGATTTCTGATATTTACGCGAGTATTACACATAATAAATAAAAGTATTTTTTATGAATTTTATCGCGTTTGTGTTTGATTTTTGATTACCCGTCGTTTTAAACACTATTCATCGTTACGTCTGCCGGGGCCATGAACGTTGAAAAGTGTTCGAATATGAAATTACAAGGATGAAATTTTCTCCGATTTTATGAAACTAATGAATAACATTACATAAAACTCTAAAGTAATATAGCTTATAAGTGGGAAGAAATAAGCTTCTAAAGATATTTTATATACTGGCCAAAAATATATTGATATTTGCCGAAGTGAGTCGGCATAATTTCATTAACGATGTTGTTTGACATTTAACATATTTTGCGTTCTCGTGACAACTTACAAGCTGTCATAACAAATTCGTATGCATTTATTATTTAATTACCATGAACGGATATTTTTATGTAGTATCATTAGCTGCTTATAAAATAAGTTTATATCATCATTATCAGTCAACCATTCAATTACGCTTACTAACGATATTTACAATACGCATAAATCCTTGTCGGGAACTGCAAAAAAAAAACATTCTATTAAGGAACAAAAATCATACCCAGACTGACAAAGAATTGTCCTGTGTCAAATCGAACCCATGACACTCGGCACGAAAAGGTGGTACTTAGACCACTATAATGTGCCAATATCATATTAGGAATATATATTTATACTAGTGGTCGCGGTGGTCGAAATTCGGCCAAAATTCATTTTGATAAATTTTTCTGCTACACACATTTCTTTAATTTTATCTATGTATAATTGTAAATTGAGCAAGCTGTATTTCACTAATAACTAATATATAAGCACAAATCTTTAGACATTGTCATCATAATTATGATTGTTTGACATTCAGTTCGACCAGAGATTTTAACCGTAAACAAAAGTCTATAAGCGTTGCTACGCAACACACTCACCCAGACGTTCGTGTGTGTGTGTAGCGATTGCGTTGTAGTGTGCGTAATGCCTTTTTTAATGAATTTAATGTATTTCTAATCCATTATTGTGTAAAATTTTAGTTTTATGCACTTCTCCTCATTATATACTTCAAACGTGCCAAATTTCATACATGTCCGTCGACGAAATTTTCGTAAAAAGAGGTACAAAGTTTTCGCTTCACGTATTTATATATATTCCTAATATATAGATATTCCTAATATGATATATGCTTATCATTTTTGCAATCACATGTTATTCATCCACCCATAACCCTAGCGAATCTAGCAACTGATGTTGAAAAGTAGGTACTGCTGTCATAATTATTTCGGATGTTTAGGTAAATGATATAAAATAAAACGTGCATTTATGGTCACCACGAACGTTGACAAGTGTTCGACACGAATAGAAAAGTAAAAATCTAATGCGATAAAATTTGTAAAAATAGTATTGTCGTCAACTCGTCGACTGCACAGATGGCATAGTAGTTAAGATACCGACCTACCGCGCCAGTGTTATGGGTTAGAATCCCACGCAGGACAACACTTTGTGCGAACCGCAAATTTTTGTTCTGAGTCTGGATGTAATTAATCTATGTCGGTTAATTATGTTTATAAAGTCCCCTGCAACATAGGGATTATTTCCTGAGTGCAAGACAGGGCCGCAAAAACTAGATTGGTTAGACCCCTCATAATTAGGATATTAGGGCGATGACGACTTTTGGGGTGTCGGGAACCGAATGTCAATAGAGGTTCTCTCCGGCACCCCATAAAAGCGCGGAAGGGACTGCTGTGATTTTAGTGAGTATTCCGATTGCATAGTTGACTGGCGAGTGTTACACACCCCCTCGTCTGTCACCCGTGGAGGGTAGTGCATAAATGCATTTGCACACCGAGACGGAAAAAGAAAAGGGTGATGAAAGTGTGAAAGGGTGACTCATATTTTATGAAAATATTTTCTGATTTTTATATATATTTTTTAATGATCGCGCAGTATGATACTGACTACATACACACCTAATCCTTAGATTGGTCGTGGGTATAGTAAAAGACAAGTAAAATAGCTTTAGATCGAAAAGTATAACGTCTGCCATATGTACGATGGAAGAGGAGTAGGTACATTTTGCATCGATACCAAGTAATCAGGACAAGTGCAGGATGATGATGACTCACATTTTATCATCATCCATCAGCCCGTAAGCGTACACTGCTGCACATAGGTCTCCCCACATATTGATGTGAAACATTTATAGGCGAGAGGAAACCTCATCGTTGGCATGGCGTTAACGCCACGGTTGGATATGTACATATGTGTAACGAAACCATAACCTGTTTAAGAATTTTGTACAACGCCATCTAGTGTGCTCAAAATAAATTATTAACCTAAAAACATATATATACCTGTATACTAATGAAACTAAATGCTTATTGAATAAAAATCATCATTTTGTGGAAAAAAATCGTAATATTTTATTAATACTTTATTAGTTCCTGTCGTAATCTGGTTTTTTATGCATATACACATGTACAAAATAATTTCGACGTTTCACATCTGCCAGGCGTCCTGAGCGACGGTTCTCTTTTTTATCATTAATTCATATTTTATTACATTTTATGCATAAATTTACGAGTTATTCCACTTATTCTATGTGTTTAACAAACATCATTGCATGTAAATTAAAACAAGATTGCAACAATGTATTTAATTAATATTAAATTAATATCTGTCGATTAAAGAAATTAACGTTTACTTTGACTTAAGAATGTATAGACAGTCCCGTAAAATTATCAGATGACTATATATTGATTAATAATCCTACATAGCATGATGAATTAGCACGCTGAAGTGGTAATGGGCAGATCACATCACTCGACGAACCGACAACCGTTGGGGAAGAAAGGTTCTCGAGTGGCGACCACGTGTTGGACAACGCAGTGTATAACGCCCCCAACTAGGTGGACCGATGCCCTGTCGGGGATAGAATGTCATCAGACGATCTCTCCGGCACCTCGTAAAAGCGCGACAGGCTGAATGATGATATATTGAAGACGACCCTCTACTAGATAGACTGACGATATTTTAAAGGTAGCACGGAACTGTTGGATACAGGTGGCCACAGTACCATTTTCAGTGGAATTTTTGCGAGCCATTCTATACCTACCAGTGGACGTTTACGAATCATTAGAACGGGCAGCAGGAATATTTCCTGGGACACTTATACGGTGGTTTCTTTAAAACTCGAACCTCATTAAGCTACAAAACAATGCCATTCCCTTCCGCGGATTCGCACAACCCATGGTATCTCGAATTATTTAAACTTAGTAACTTGAACAATATGTTATTTTGCTGAGATGTATTTATAGTACACTAGCAATCCGCCCTCGTTTCGCTTCGGTTATAGGTTATAGTCGTTTTACTCGCGTAGTTCCCGTTCCCGTGGGAATACCGGGATAAAATATAGCCTAGTTTACGCCCTGATATTATAGCTTTCCATTGGTGAAAGAATTTTTGAAATCGGTCCAGCAGTTTTGAAGATTACCCGGAACAAACAGGCAGACAAAAATTTTTTAATTGCTATTTTAGGCATAGGTGTCGTGCAAATATTATTTTGACATTACAAACAGACACTCCAATTTTATTTATTGGTATAGATATAGATAACTCGAATTGTTCACACTGTTCATCACTGAACACTGTTCATTTATTTGATTTTATCAGTGTGGTAGAGATACAATTCACTACCCACTCTCTGGCCCGTGGGTATCGTAAAAGATGACTAAGAGAAACAATATCACTGTAAAATATGAGTAAGGGAAGGAAAACTAAAAATAAAACCATACCCGTTTGAACAGCGTAGATTAACCTCTCCTACTGTGGCAACTCCTATTCTGTGTGGTGACGGAGTAAGAATACAATTCACCACCTCCTTTCTTTCCCGTGGGTGTCGTAAAAGACGATTAAGGGATTATTACAGATGACATCTACGTAAGAAAAGGAAAACTCAAAATAAAGCCAACCCGTCTGACCAGCGTGGTATAGTAGGTGAATTTCCCTTCCAGTGTGGAGTAGGCTCAAACCCTGTAGTGGCACGTATGGGAGCTGTAATAATGATGATGATGATTGTGGAAGAGGCTAGGGAGTGAGACATACATTGACCGTTAGTTTTAATTCTATACCTTCATTATAATTTATTGCGTGTACAAAAAGTTCTACGCCCCTATTATGACATTTCGTAAAATGCCATTATGCTATAGGAATGTCATGCAATAACTTTGAATATCTTGACGAAGAAAACCTATTAAAATTTGAGATCAGTAATCAAATCTAGAGACTTATCAATCTGATACTAGACTAATGAGGCTGACTAAACACCGTGAATACACAAACCTGTTATTTTGAGCCTAACATGACGCCACGAACATAGAAAGTTCAAGGTCACAGAAGGTCGGGTTCATATTAAGATATATGTATAGTATTATCCGCTCAACAAAGCACGAAAACCTAAAACATTAATTTTGAACAACATGAAAGAGAGCCTCGTCGATCGACTCGACCACCTTCACAGGTGACACTGCCATCTAAGTACTAAGCTTCTATTCAGAATGCCATAGCATCAATTCTCAAGCATAACAATACATATGAAATGAAGCTATTTTTACGGATTTTATCGCGTTTTAATTTGCCAACGTTTCAAAAGCTT
Source organism: Lymantria dispar (assembly GCA_032191425.1). Classification (NCBI taxonomy): domain Eukaryota; kingdom Metazoa; phylum Arthropoda; class Insecta; order Lepidoptera; family Erebidae; genus Lymantria; species Lymantria dispar. The sequence goes on from CM063457.1 coordinate 5,479,064, forward strand.
TTCAGTTTTCATGGTCACAAGAGTTCCCCGCAAAAAAATTCGTAAAAATTGTTTTATTTTTAATGTAATATAGTAATACCCCAGACTTACGCGATAGATGGGAAAGAGCGATAATCGCGTAAGTCGAATTCGTGTAAGTCGAATTCGTTTAAGTCGAATTCGTGTAAGTCGGGAGTTAATTTTGTTCACATTAAATGTACAAAATAAAGGTAATTTGAGACTAGTTCAGAGAGGACAATAATGTTAAAGAATACGGTCAAAATGTTAGATAAAAATAATTGAAATTTTATAAATAAAAAAGTTAACCTGAGGCCTAAGCGTTCAAAGAGAAAACCGCGTATCTTTGAATTCGCGTAAAACGGGGTAGCGTAAGTCGGGGTATTACAGTACTTGCATAAACATCAGAAAGTATCGTGTAAATACTACTTTCGAACCATAATTAATTGATCTGAATCAATGGGTAAGGGTTAACATATATTTGACACGAGATGGTGGAAAATAAAGACCTTATAGAGAAATACACGTTCAGGAAGTTATGGGTTTCGCGTCTCTTCCATTGCCCGTATATTGTAATATACTGTTAAAAATAATGTTATACTTATTCTATTTCCTAACATTGTTTATATTTTTATATAAAAAAAACTTCAGAATACTACCTAATATAAGCAGCATGTATTCGGAACATTGATATAAAAATATAATAAACTAAAACTACTTTTACGGATTATATCGCGTTTGTATTTGATTTATGATTGCCCGACGTTTCAAACACTTTGCAGCATTCATGGTCACGGTTAGTTTGTTAGTTTTAAATCAACAAATTGTAACAATAATTGCTACAAATTTAATAATTAATAATTACTAACCATAAACAATATAATTTTTTCATATAGAATCATTTTCTTCTTACACTAGCAATAAATTTGTACTAAAATGTGGGTCACAATTAAATAAATTTATAACTAATTTCTGTATCGGGTAGATAATTATAAATGTCTGTAATAACGATTACTTGTTGGACGTGAGACACCTTAGTCCGCCCGTGACCATGAATGCTGCAAAGTGTTCGAAACGTCGGGCAATCATAAATCAAATACAAACGCGATATAATCCGTAAAAGTAGTTTTATTTACAATGTGTAGTGCTCGCGTAAACATCAGATATCATTATATAATAAACTATTTGTTTGTGTAAGAAGCTAAGAAATCCTTTTTCCAAGAATTTAAAAATAGAATATTTTTCGGCAATATTATTTGAATTTTCCCAATTCAATACACTTTATTTTTAGGGGCAACCTTAGTATGGATGTAGTTTGACTTCATTATAAAGTTTCCGACTATTGTGTGATGACAGTTTCATTAATACACAAATCACAATCGCCAATCGGCGAGTGATTGCCATAATGTTAACAGCCTTTCAGCCCTTTCTGAAGATCGATGTCTAGCAGTGGACGTATCAAGCTTCATTATTGGACTGATAAATGAATAGAAATTCCCTTGCTATAGAATTCTTTTTGGCTTTAACATCATACTGTCACACGACTTGCTTAATTACTGCTAAAATAAAGCCTGCTTTAGTATCGTTTCTTTTGTTTGTAATGTAGCTGTTTAGAAATAGGAATCAAAATCTAATGCAAATATTTCTTTTAATTATAAAACTTTAAACACGTAAAAAACTTTCAATTTTTAATTAATGAGTGAACTAATTAATCTATTATCGTTAATTTTTGAAAATGGTTCGTTGGTTTTTTTTATCATTTTTATATCAATATTTTTTATCTGTGCTATCAGATGCCCTCAAGTTTTTTTTTAATTAATTACGCTTCTTGTAGAACAAGTTTTCCTGTTAGTGCTTTTTTGAATATTATGCATTATTACTTGTGAATTAAAAATTGTAAACTTAAAAATTTAAAAACATATTAGTTATATGAGAATTTCCGTGCGTTGACGGAGTAAGAATACAATTCACCACTCCCTATCTTGCCCGTGAATGTCGTAAAAGACGACTATAGGATATAATATGCACGTAACATCTGTGCAAGAGAAAGAAAACTTGAAATGAAACCCTATACCAACACGTCTGACCAGCGTGGTATAATAGGTCAATTTTCCTTCCATTGTGGAGGAGGCTCGAACCCAACAGTGGAACGTATGTGGGCTGCGAAGATAATATGAGAATAATGGCAAAATTATTTTTTTGCTTGCCAGCTAATACACTTATACTGCTGTCAAAAACTTACCAAATTTTATCCGATTTAGTGCAACCACTTTAAATCTGCGGAGTTTCATTATTACCAGAGATTTTAAGAAAATAATTCTCTTCTATCTTCTTCATTATAGCTCTTATACGTTCCACTATTGGGCTCGCCTCATTCACAAAGGAAGCGGAATTGATTTACTATACCACGCTGGTCAGACAAGTTGGTACAGGGTTTTATTTTTCTTGCATAGATATTGTATGTATAATCTCTTAGTCGTATTTTTCGACACCCACGGGCGAGAAAAAGGATGTTGAATTGTATTCTTACTCCTTCACCACACGGAAGAAGAATAAAGAATAAACGAAAGAAGAATAAATTCAAAAATACATAATTTCAAAAGTATTGCTATTAGCGGAACACTTGTATAAAATCATATACAATATGTTTAATAAGTACTAGCCCCAATGTGATGTCTTTTGAAACAAGATCACAAATATTATGCGAATGGCTACGACTGGATCAAATCCACAAGCAGCACCGATCACTAGTTAACTACTAGAATAGCCATCATGTGGACGTGTAGGGACCTTTGTGGATTGTGACATAGTGTCTTCTTAATGCGGGCACTACTTATAATCAAGGTAATAATATAATAACAACTAGCAACCCGCCCTCGCTTCGCTTCGGTTTTAGTCGTTTTACCCGCGTAGTTCCCGTTCTCGTGGGAATACCGGGATAAAATATAGCCTAGTTTACGCCCTGATATTATAGCTTTCTATTGGTGAAAGAATTTTTGAAATCGGTCCAGCCGTTTTGAAGATTACTCGGAACAAACAGACAGACAGACAAAAAAAATTAAAGTGATTTTTAGGCATATGTATAATGCAAATAACCACAGAAAAATTAATAAGTATTAATATTTCTGTGCAAATAACCGTGTGAGCATGAAAAAAGCCTATTATTTTGACATTACAAACAGACACTCCAATTTTATTTATTGGTATAGATATGTGTCGAAGTTAATAAAGTATTTATCGATCAGTTAACTAAACAATTAAGTTAATGAATACAAGTACCGCATGTAAGATCTGTTCCGTATGTCACTGAGCAAAACCTAAACAATCACGCATGTGTATTATTTATAAACTAGCAATCCGCCCTCGTTTCGCTTCGGTTTCAGTCATTCCTGCGTAGTTCCCGTGGGAATACCGGGATAAAATATAGCCTAGTTTACTCCCTGATTTTATAGCTTTCCATTGGTGAAAGAATTTTGGAAATCGGTCAGCCGTTTTGAAGATTACCCGGAACAAACAGACAGACATTCGTCAACATGGATTGTAGCATTTTTTAATCACATAAGTATACTTACTAGTATACACAGTTACAGGCAAATATATTATATAACTATCGAAGCTTCTTACTGTGAAATATGAAATCATATTAATAAATTAAATTTTATTTTTTTGTTTAATATAATTGAGGTTAATTAGAGAGTGTAAAATACAGCTGTCGCTTTGTGCTAGACGCCTGATTCGCTGGCGCGGCGACCCGGCCAGACCGCTAGTGGAAGCATTAATGTCATGAGTACTTTATGAAGGCAAGTAAGGGGTGGTCGCAATTGTATTCAAATCGCCTCGCCATACTGTAAATGTAATAGCAAGTGGAGAAGTGAAGTGGCAATGAGCAGGCCACATTCGCTCGACGAACGGACAACCGCTGGGGAAGAAAGGTTCTCGAGTGGCGACCACGTACTTGAAATTGGTAAATGGTGCTGTCATCAATTTCAAGGAATTCTATATTTATTTTTTATTTTTTTAATCTGTACGGAACCGCAACGAGTGAGAAGCTTTATGTGATCACCTTTATTCGGAACGGAATATAATCCAACGTATAGTAACTATCTCATACGTATATACGGATAGTAATTAGGGCACGTATTTCGTTAATGGTTTTAGCAAACAGCTTAACGTTAAGTTTTGACGATGGAAGAATGGCTTTGTATCTATCATTTTATATCACTATTATTAAATGGTAAGTTCGCGCTCAAAAAATGAAGCATTTCAATTGGAGCCTAATGTAGCTTGCGACGGCACCATTCCGTAATGTACAAGGTCACTGTACTGCACGTACGTACGCAACTCTTAAAAAATAAAAAGGTAATTATGACGGTTTGTGCATTCAAATGACATACAGGACATTTGAAAAACATAAAAAGGTTTTTAAGGTATTTCGACGATTTATGTTAATAAAAACAAAATTCCATTTCATAGTTTGTATAGTGGTTTGCGTATGTACGTGTGTAATATTATAATGGTTCGCGAATGTTCGGTATCGGTCGAGTTTCGGCAAAAAAACGAGTTTCGGTTATGATTCGGTTTCGGCAGCAAACCTGCCGAAACTACGACCGAAACCGAAACTGCATTCGGGAGTTTCCGCGCTGTGCTCGGGTGTGTTCGGCGTGGTAAATGACATCCAAGCGACGATGACATTTGGCCGCGTCCACGTGCGTAATCATATCGTAACCTGTTTGTTTGCATTGTATTTTGTTTGCATTGTATTTTGTTTGTTGTGAGTTTTCGTGTGATATGTTTTGAATTCGGTAAGTTTTATCATGTGATATAATATAAGAGTACCTCGAAAAGTAATTTAATATAACAAAGGAGTACCTAGATTATAGTAGAATCAAGTTTACCATAAAAAATTAAAAAACTAAACATTTTGTGGTTAATTTAACTCTTTCGCTAATGCTATATGTAAACAAACATTGGTTAAATAACCTATCCACCTATAACTATTGTGATATTAGATAACAACATAAATAAATAAGTATCAAAGCTACCTATGTGATTAAAAGAAAAAAACATTTTACATTTTCTTTATTTTTCTCTGAAAATATGATCCTTATAAGAAAGTTTCGGTTTCGGCCGAAACTGAGACCGTTGCCGAAATTCGGTTTCGGTCGTAAAAACCAGTTTCGGTCGGACACTAATATAATGTCTGCGCGCATGTAGTATTTTTGGCTCCATGTTTTTGATCGCTCGTAGTACCGACACTATACTTCTATACGTTATTATTCTAACGTTAATATTTAATGTAATGTTAGAATAGCATTTATATTATTACTATTATATCGCAGTAACATTATAAAGACAAAAGTTCGCTAGTGTGTTTGTTTGTTACCTTTTCACGTTCTAACGACTAGACAAATTTTAATAAAATTTTGCATGGAAATAGATGACACCCTGAATTAATAACATTTCATCTTAGGCACGTTATATTCAACATCTTTATTTCTATAGGGTGTTAAATAAAGTGCGTGGTCATGCCTTACATACCCGTGGACGTAGTAAAAAATTGGCTAAGGAAGCAACGATTGTCTGGAACTCTGATAATATCAATTGCAAGCATTTAATCAATCTGGAGTATTCCTCATAGGCCAATCGAACTCACTTTCAAGCCAATTTATACTGCGCCTGATGCCACCTTAGCAGAGGCTGCGGGTGACCGGACCAGGGATTTAGTCCGGCACACGCAGTGAGGTTAGTCTCGCGACGGCGATCGGCGTCCCGGGGGGACGTCGATGGGAGAGAGTACTCCCTCGGGGTATTCCGTCAGGTCGACCACTGAAGTCAAGGAACTCTGCACCGGTGGTCGGCCCAACGACGAAGGCGACGTGCTATATGGGTGGGTTACGGGGCCGCGCGCCGCCCCCTCTGTCGCCCCGGACGGAGCCGGGCGGCGGGTGCACTGACCGTAGCCCACCCAAAAAAAAAGACCAATTTATATATTTCTAGATTTTAATATAAATCGTACCCGATAATGATTTTCGTAAAATATCTCGCCTATAATAACCGAAATAATTTAGGTAGCTGTCATAATAAAAGATTTTTTTAACGTTTAAGAAAATTTCACGAATACGCAATTGGCTATTTCATTATCATGAAAATTTATGTGTTTTTTATAAAGTGTGTAAATTTAAAATGAATAATGCTATAATAATTTAACAAAAATATACGCAGTTACACTTCTTTAACTGCGTATAGAAGTATTTACTAATATTTACTTTATTTTGAAGTAATTACGTATATTCTATCCTTGAAAATCGATTAGCATGGATACTGTAAGGTTGACGTCATTTCGTCTATTGTTCTCTCTCTCTCTCTTTCCGTATGGTGACAGAATGAGATTACAGTTTTTCATGCTATTCCTCGTAAAAGTCTACCAAGAAATATATTTTGCAAATATGCAAGGGAAGGATAACTCGAAATAAAGCCAATCCGTCTGTCCAGCACTGTCTTTTTTTTGTGGTAGGCTACGGTCTGGACCCACCCTGTCCAATCTCTCCGGGGTGACAGATGAGCGGCGCGCGCCCCATTACCCTACCGTATTCCAATTACCAATTGGCTAGCTTAAAGCGCCAAATACCTGAAGCCGCGATTAAATAACTCTATTAAAATTAACTTGGTAAATTTGCTGAAATTCAGTTCATAACAACAACTGTATAGCGATATAAGAGATGACCGTGACAAGTTCATTACATTTGTTGACTCATACGCAAGGTGACGAAACAGGTCCGCCAGAATAGCTGTGACCACGTTTGAAATAATTACTTAAGATGGCACAATGATGAATCACAGGCTAATATAATAATTTATATAATTATACAGTTTATTAATCTCCATCATAAACTTAGATCATAAATATTTTATTACTAACTTTATTAATAAAATTTACTTACTAAATTCGTGATTTTTTTTTTTATTGCCAACGGTGGCAAACGAGCAAGCAGCACACCTGATGGTAAGTGAAACTGCTGCACATGGACCTTTGCAATACCAGGGGCACAGCCAGGCTGCTGCCTACCGTGAAGAAATACTCTTCTCAAACCTCATTTAAAGAAGGACATGTCATAGCGCTCGGGAAACACAGCAGCAGGTAGTTCATTCCAGAGCTTGCACGTACGTGGGAGAAATGATCGCTGGAAACGTACAGTTGAAGACCATAACGTTTCCAGGTGAAATGGTTGAACCCTGCTACGATGTCGAGTGGTACGTTGGTAGAATGGTGACGGTGGTACCAAGTCAAACAGTTCCTCGGAGCACTCCCCGTGAAAGAGACGGTAGAGTACACAGAGTGACCCAAAGTCTCTTCGCTGCTCCAGCGACTCCAATCTGACCGTAAGATTGGGATCCCCGACGATTCGAACAGCCCGTCTTTGCAGGGAGTCAAGTGGGTCTAGCTGATATTTGGGCGCACCTGCCCAGAGATGTGAGCAGTACTCCACATGAGGACGAACTTGTGCTTTGTATAGCACAAGACGCTGTCTCGGTGTGAAGTACCGCCTGGCTCTGTTCAGGACACCCAACTTTTTGCTTGCCAATTTGGCTTTGTCCTCCAAATGACTCCCAAACTGGACTTTGCTCGATATTTTGACGCCGAGAATCCCAATACTCTCAGAAATTGGGTGAGTTACTCCTTGGAACTGTGGCGCCATGACAAACGGGTCCTTCTTTCATATTATTTTATCTAGCAACCCGCCTTCTTTAAGCTTCGATTTCAGTCACCTTGCCTTTACATTTTAAATCATTGGGGATCATAAAACATATACGATACGCGACTCGGCAGTCCATGAGGCCTCGGGTTTGATACCCGAACCGGATAAACATTTTATAGGAGTTTTTTGAAAGGAAAAATAGCCTAAGTTACTCCTTATATAGACATGGTAGTAAAAAATATACATTATTAAACATAATGTATAAATACATTTATAAATAATGTATAGTAAAGTTGCTGACATTGTATTCTTTGCCCGTCACCAAAAGGGGAACGAGGACAATATACATTTAGCCCATTAAATTGTTGGATCAATTGATTGACTAGTTTGCTTCGTGGTGGCGGCTACGAATACTAGCAACCCTTAGATTGATCGTGGGTTTAGAAACGATTATGAGGCTTACATAAAGCTGGGCCAACTGTATCTGATGCCGTCTGGTCAAAAGATATACTTGGGGCGGCCGAATACAATACTATTGCTAAAACTGTGATAAAAAAATATGTCACCATCATCATCATCTCAGCCCATACACGTCCCACTATTGGACCAAGCCTCCTCTATTATAGGAGAAAAATGTAGCTATTATACCAAGCTAGTCAGACGTGTCGGTAGGTTTTGTTTCGAGTTTTCCTACTCTATAGATATTATATTCAAACAATATCTCTTAGTCGTCTTTTAACGACACCCACGGGTAAGAGTGGTGGTGAATTGTATTCTTACTCCGTCATCGCACGGACAATAAAAAATATGTAAGAGGAAAGGATACATACCTCAAATAAGATCAGTCCTAATCATCAGTTCCTCATCAGATGATAATGAGGACTGATTTAATTATAAAATTATTTTTTTATTAACTACGTGTTAACAATTTCACAGGTCAACGAAGCGTATTTACGGATACAGTTAGCACTAGATATAACAATGGCCTTTGTTATCTGTGACAAACAGACGTTACGGTTGAGAGAGAGTTTCACCATTTTCCTACTAGTACGATTTATATGACCATGACAAATAACGCTAACATTGTCTAATAATGCGAACTACCTAGTTATTTGAACAACTGTTCGTATTCTTGTTTTCAAATCGAAATCGTTATTTCTTTAAATACTACAAGTTTTTTTCCGTGTGGTGACGGAGTAAGAAAACAAATCACCACTTTCTATCTTGCCCGTGGGTGTACAAGACGACTAAGGGATATAATACGCATATAACATCAACGCAAGAGAAGGAAAACTCGAAATAAAACCCTATAGCAACACATCTGACCAGCAGCATGATATAATAAGGTCAATTTCAAGGTCAAGTTGATAACGCTCTATTCAATCATAGTGGAGCATCCCCATTGGAAGTGACCTTCATCCAAAACCTTATCGGATAAAAACCATAATTTGTTCGATCTGTCCCTGAAAATATCGCAATAGGTTTGCCGCAAAAATATTTTTATGGCTATAATATTCATTTTCATTCATTTCGGCTCATATAGATCCTACTGCCGGGATCGAGTCCCTCCACAATAGGAGTGAAATTGACATACTATGTCATGCTGGACAGACGGGTTGGTATAGGGTTTTCTTTCGAGTCTTTTTCTCTCGTATAAATGCTATATGCGTATTATATCCCTTACTAGCAACCCGCCCTCGCTTCGCTTCGGGTTCAGTCGCCTTACCCGCGTAGCTACCGTTCCTGTGGAAATATCGGAATAAAATATAGCCTACGTAGCCTATGTAACCTATGTCCCCCTGATATTGATAGATGAGATTTAGACTAGCAACCCGCCCTCGCTTTGCTTCGGTTTTAGTCGTTTTACCTGCGTAATTCCCGTTCCCGTGGGAATACCAGGATAAAATATAGCACAGTTTACGCGCTGATATTATAGCTTTCTATTGGTGAAAGAATTTTTGAAATCGGTCCCGCCGTTTTGAAGATTACCCGGAACAAACAGACAGACAGACAGATAAAAAAAAATTAAAATGATTTTTAGGCATGTGTATAGTGCAAATAACCGTGTGAGCATGAAAAAAGCCTATTATTTTAACATTACAAACAGACACTTCAATTTTATTTATTGGTATCTCTATACCAATCACATTGGTGCAAGAATTTTGAAATTTTCTTAAACGTTAAAATGGGTATTGTACGTTATCCGTAAAAGATAGACATATGCTATCGCGGACTTTTTTGTAGACCTATAAAAGATACACAATTCCACCATACATTGTTTTGATATATCTCCAACGGATCAGACAGCGTCTTCGATAAAAGCTCCCGGGCGGCTTGACTTTTGCCGACCTCTTCGACAATTATCGTCATATCTCAACCAAATACACAAAGCATTAATGTATTATACATAAAACCTCCCCCATGAACCACTCCGTCATTTGGAGAAAACCGCACGAAAATCTGTTCAGTAGTTTTTAAGTTCATCGCGTTCAGACAGACAGACAGAGGCCGCCGGAGACTTTGTTTTATAATATTTAAAGATTCTCCATTTACGACATCGAGGGCCAAGATACGGTGTGGTGACTTGTATTGTTATGCCGTCTCCACACGGACTAAGCCTAATCATATAAAGTTATAAAAAATATTTTACTAATAAAAGAAATATAAATATAAAAATAAAAAATATGTAATAATATTATACATTTTTATATTCATATTTTTTATAATAGATACTTTTATAATGAAATATTATTCAATTAATTTTAAATAATTATATTCATTCATATATTTTTATGGCAGTCCTTGATATATGTTCAGAAATATATTTTATTCGACCAAATACGATTTTCATCCAATAAACAGGGTGTGTGTCTTAATTCGGCTTAATCATCACCATTATTTCAGCCTATCGCCGTCCACTGCTGGACGTAGGCCTCCTCATGTTACGCCAGAAAGTGCGGTCCTGTGCCGCCTGCATCCAACGACGCCCAGCAACTTTCACCAGCTCGTCGGTCCACCTAATGGGGGGGGGGCGGTCCTACACAGCGTCGTCCGATACGTGGTCGCCACTCGAGAACCTTTCTTCCCCAGCAGTTGTCGGCTTAATAGACCACAATAAAATCAATAAGACTAATTCAATGTTCCCAAACGAAAGCATCGACCATTATTTGGTTTCCCAGTGACATCATCGCTGTCTTTTATAGGCGTGGGTTGCCATCACCTATTTCAGTAGAATCATTAAACACTATTCTTTGCTCGATCGAGATTTATGCAAATGGATTTAAGCGAATGCCTCAATAATCCTTATTAATATTACAAATGCGAAAGTAAGTTTGTTTTTTGTTATGCTTTCGCGCTTAAACCACCGAACCGATTTCAAAAATGCTTTCAACAATGAAAAGCTTTAACATCAGAGAGTAACATAGGCTACATTTTATGCCAATATTTCCACGGGAACGGGAACTACGCGGGTAAGGCGACTGAATCTGAAGCGAAGCGACTGAAGCGAGGGTGTTTCTAGTAGACATATAAAATGACAAGATATATAAATGTCAGGATATCTGTAATGTATCAAGTTTGGCTATTATAGATAGGCGTATATTCCACGGATGGCGTCACACCATTTAAAACATTATTACTTTTTTTATTTCACTTAAATATCGTCGAAATATTCAAATCAGTTTCGTAGTATTAAAAAAAAAAATAAAAATATCTAGGCGTATCACAGTTAGCCACAATCGTTTTTCACAATAGCAGATAACTACATAGGCCGAATAGGCCTATTATACTACATAATTATGCCAAGTGTGTGGAAAAAAAATGAGGCTTTCTTCTTTTATACTAAGAACTAGCAACCCGCTCTCGCTTCGCTTGGGTTTCAGTCGTCTTCCCTGCGTAGTTGCCGTTCCCGTGGGAATACCGGGATAAAATATCTAGTTTACGCCCTGATATTATAGCTTTCTATTGGTGAAAGAATTTTTGAAATCGGTCCAGCCGTTTGGAAGATTACCCGGAACAAACAGACAGACAAAAATTTTTTTATTTGTATTTTAGGCATATGTATAGTGCAAATAACCGTGTGAGCATGAAAAAACCCATTATTTTGACATTACAAACAGACACTCCAATTTTATTTACTGGTAGGTATAGATAATGATAATTTTTTATTAAATTAGTTACTATTATTATATAAACTATTTGTATGGGCTACTTATATTGTGAATTATTGTATACTAGCAACTCGCCCTCGCTTCGGTTTCAGTCGCCTTACCCGCGTATTTGCTGTTCCCGTGGGAATACCGGGATAAAATATAGCCTATGTTACGCCCTGATATTATAGCTTTCCATTGGTGAAATAATTTTTGAAATCGGTCCAGTAGTTTCGGAACCAATTCGTTACAAACATACATACAAACCTTTCCTCTTTATAATATTAAATATCTGGTTGACCGAGCTTCGCTCGGAATATTTTTATAGAATTTATTTAGATTAATAAAAACTAAAAATTATATAAAAAAAATACAAAAAGAGAATAATAATAACACCGAGATTCGAACCGACGCTGTTTGGATGCTACAATACTCAAAATTAAAACTGGCCGTTCCCCAACTGAGCTACCGGAACTCTTGACATTTACAACGAAATTTGAATTCATATTCTTTTAAAATTTAATGTCATTTATTGTTTTGCTAAAAACACGGACAAAAGAACATTTTCTGTAAATAAAACCTAGCTAGATCGATTTTTTGGACCCGAATCCTCTAGTATGCCAAGTTTCAACAAAATCGTTGGATCCGTTTCCGAGATCCTGAATATATACACTCATTTGCAAAAAAAACGGGCACCTAAGCAATGAACCATTTCAAATGTTAATATTTCTTTGTTTGATAATTATAGGTAGTTTTATCCACACAATTTGCTAAATTAATAAGAAAATAATCATTTTCATCAGTATTTCATAAAATTTAGATACAATTTATGAGAAATAATGCTAAACCTCGCTAGTAGTGTATATTCGCTAGTAGTGCATATGCTCATGAAGTAAAAATAAAAAAGTTTTTTTGTTTGTTTTTCTTTAATAAAGTAAAAGCAGATAAATGTTTAGTATAGAGTGTGACCCCCTCTAGCTAAAATCACAGCTTGAATTCGTCTGGGCATGCTAGCGAGTATATCCCGGATACTTGCTTGCGGAATACGTTCCCACTCCGCAGTAATCACATTCTTCAGCTCTCTGATGGTCTGTGGAGCCGGGTGTACTGATCTCACACGCCGTTTCAGAACGTCCCAGACATGCTCTATGGGATTGAGGTCGGGACTTCGAGCTGGCCAATCCAAACGACGAATGCCGACCTCTTGCACATACGCATTAACATCGCGGGATCGGTGGGCGCGAGCATTGTCGTCCATAAAAATCGAGTCTTCACCTAGAGCGGCCAATGCGGGTTGTGCATGAGAAATTAGAACTTCCGTTATGTATCGATGCCCAGTCAGTGAGCCGTTTTCAATGAAGACTAACTCTGTACGATCCATTGAATTTATTCCTGCCCAAAACATAACAGAGCCCCCACCATAAGGTGTGATTTCTTCGAAACATGCCTCTGCAAAGCGTTCTCCTTGTCTTCTTAGCACTCGCCGACGTCGATCTTCACCGAACAGAGATATCCTGGCTTCATCAGAGAACAAAACCCTATTCCAATCGTCTTGAGTCCATGATTCACAATTTCTAGCGAACCTAAGCCTGTGAACTCTGTGCTCACGGAGTAATTTGGGGCCGCGGGCCGGGCGGTGACTGCGTATATTGGCAGCGAGAAGCCTCCTCCTGACCGTCCATAGACTAATATGCACATTTCTTACTTCTTGGAGGTTGTTCTTAAGATCCACATACGAAGATTTGCGATTTCTCAATGCGCGACTCACAAGAAAACGATCATCCCGTGGTTGGGTACATGGTTTTCTTCCAGAACCAGGCCTTCTCTCGACGGAACCAGTCTCCTGATATTGCTGCCAGGTCCTTTGGACTGTCGAGCGACTAACATTTAGCCTCCTAGCCACGAAACATTGGCTGCAACCCTCTTCAAGCAGCGCGATAATTTTGGTAGCTTTTACCACTTTATCTACCATTTTTGATACAGCCAAACAGCATTAAATAAAGCTTTGACAGTCAAGGATATGAAATTAATCGATAAAAATTGAATAAAAGTTATGAAAGTCGATGTTAACTTCTGGAACTTCGCGCCAAAAATGTAGGATAAAAAGGGGTTTTCTGTAAAAATGAACATCAAATGAAAAATTGAATTTAGAACGTACTTTTTTAAATACCACAGCATTTTTAAAACCGGCCAGTAACGTGTACAAACGATTGAAACCTTTTTGGTATTGTATCTTTTTAAATATGAATGAAAATCAAAACCGCCCGTTTTTTTTGCAAATGAGTTTATATATATATATATATATATATATATATATATATATATATATATATATACAAGAATTGCTCGTTTAAAGATATAAGATATAGATTTAAGAGAGGGCACGAGCTTCCTCCACAATAGGAGGGAAATTGACCTACTATTCCAAGCTGGTCAGACGTGTTGGTATAGGGTTTTGTTTCGAGTTTTCAATCTCTTGCATAGATGTTATATGCATATTTTATCCATTAGTATTCTTTTACGACATCCACGAGCAAGATAAGGGAGTGGTGAATGGTATTCTTACGCCATCACCACACGGAATAAACATATTATTAGTTAAATCAAACATTTGAAATCTATTTTAAGCGACTCATTGTCAATCAATCGATTCCAAAATACGCGAAGCAAAATCGCTTCCACGTTGATAACGTGAAGGATGAAGGCAAGACGGAAACAACATCGCCAAATTGTATTAGAATATTATATTATTTTAATGGGATTACAAAAATTATTGATGAAGCTCAAAAGATATTAAAATACATAATACCTAGTTTTTTATATCTATTCCGGTTTGCGTGATTTGACCTCCAGTATAATTCTAGGTACATTTGTAAACCAATGTATATACGTAATGTTCCGATGTACTCTAAAACGGCTGCATCGATTTTGATGAAATTTTCAGACAATCATCATAATAACCTAGAGAGTAATCCTGTGAAGTCTGTAGCTGTCGACTTAATCTAGATATTTTTTATAATTCTTTTTTCTATACCAATAAATAAAATTGCAGTGTCTGTTTGTAATGTCAAAATAATAGACTTTTTTCATGCTCACACGGTTATTTGCACTATATATATGCCTAAAATATACGTTATATTTTTTTTGTCTGTCTATCTGTCTGTTTGTTCCGGGTAATCTTCAAAACGGCTGGACCGATTTAAAAAATTCTTTCACGAATGGAAAGCTATAATATCAGGGAGTAAACTAGGCTATATTTTATACCGGTATTCCCACGGGAACGAGAACTACGGGGATAAGGCGACAGAAACCGAAGCGAAGCGAGGGCGGGTTGCTAGTTTATAATAAAATTGTAATCGGATAGAAAATTAATTGACAAAATATACATTTACGTGAAATATACATTTTGTGCCGTGTGGTAACGGAGTAAGAATACAATTCACAATTCCCTCTCTGACCCGCGGGTGTCGTAAAATACCACTGAGGGATTAAATACACATGCATGTTATATGCAAGAGAAGAAAAACTTGAAATGAAGCACTATATCAACCATGTCTGACCAACGATAGTTACATAGGTGCCCTCCAATTGCGGAGAGGCTCGAGCCCAATAGTGGGACGTATATGGACTGAAATTATGAATGACTAGCAACCCGCCCTCGCTTCGCTTTCAGTAGTCTTTCCTGCGTAATTCCCGTTCCCGTGGGAATACCGGAATAAAATATAGCCTAGTTTACTCCCCGATGTTATGGCTTTCCATTGATGAAAGACTTTTTGAAATTGGCCCAGCCGTTTTGAAGATTACCCGGAACAAACAGACAGACAGACAAAAAAATATAGTGTATTTTAGGCATATGAATAGTGCAAATAACCGTGTGAGCATGAAAAAAGCCTATTATTTTGACATTACAAACAGACACTCCAATTTTATTTATTGGTATAGAAAATAATGACAATTTTTTTTTGGGGGGTGGGTTACGGTCGGCGCACTCCTCGCTCCACTCCGTCCAGGGCGACAGAGGGGGCGTAAGCACGCACACCCGTAACCCACCCGTGACACGTCGCCTTCGTCGTTGGGCCGACTACCGGAGCAGGGCGACTTGTCGTCAGTGATAATAATAATGACATTTATGCCTTCGTTTGTAATCGGATCCGAAAACCTTTTTATTATTAGCCTATTCCTCGTAGTGATGGAGTAAGAATATAATATCCACCACCTCCTCCTTCCCCATGGATCATCATAAAAGACGACAAAGGCACAGAGTTTAATAAAAAAATAACGAGAACGAAACTGTTAGTATGGAGTTATGGGCATTTATCCTTACCAATATTATCTATAAATGCGAAAATAAGTTTGTTACGCTTTCACGCTTAAACTACCGAACCGATTTCAAAAATTCTTTCACCAATGTAAAGCTATAATATCAGGGAGTAACATAAGCTATATTTTAACCCGGTATTCCCACGGGAACGGGAACTACGTGGGTAAGGCGAATGAAATAATAAAAATAATAATCGAAGACAAGTACTATATACACTGCCTGAAATCAATTTCCCCACCGGCACGCATGGATTATTCAACGTGACTAAGATTCCCATCACTGATACAATCATGTGAAAATATTGATTGATATTGGAATTAGCATGTGATAATATAATATAATAACTATTAAAATGCAATTTTAGATAATTAATCTTCTTGCCGCTTAAGAACGGATCGATACGAACAGTTTCGAATTGATGAAACCATTTTTAAGATCGGCTAATAAATGTCCAGTTTTCTCTGTATACTAGCTGTCCAGTCCGACTTCGCACTGTTACAACCCTACATTGTTGCCAAATCGGCTGACACAACGAAACGGCCTCCCAGCCTTAACAACCATAGGTTTCGTGTCAAATAAAAGAGCCAAGCCTTCAGTCGAGATCAACCATCCGGGAGAGTAACACGATTCACAATAATTCTTACGCGTGCCAGACTCCTTCTAATTCTTTCTAGTTCTATAAAAGTTTCTATATAAGTGTTTATCTATACCAATAAATAAAATTGGAGTGTCTGTTTGTAATGTCAAAATAATAGGCTTTTTTCATGCTCACACGGTTATTTGCACGACACCTATGCCTAAAATAGCAATTATAAAATTTTTGTCTGTCTGTTTGTTCCGGGTAATCTTCAAAACGGCTGGACCGATTTCAAAAATTCTTTCACTAATGGAAAGCTATAATATCAGGGCGTAAACTAGGCTATATTTTATCCCGGTATTCCCACGGGAACGGGAACTACGCGGGTAAAACGACTATAACCTATAACCGAAGCGAAGTGAGGGCGGGTTGCTAGTTTCAATATATATGTGTTGTGAATAAAAGTAGTTTTTTTTAAAAGACTACATTATACATATTACAAGACCTCGCGTAACAGCACGTATAAACATTAATTATATCAAACTTGTGATAAAAACGTGTGCTGTATCGTAGCAGCTTCGTATAATATCACAATATAATATCACCTTAGAATGCTTGTGGCCCACAAGCATTCTAAGGTGTGATATTATATATCTTAAAAGAGAACTGAAAGCTCTAATCGTCATCATCTATTAAGCTTAATTTCATTAAAATCGAGTACAATGGAACAAAACTATTGAAATAAATTTTGTTTTCTTTACACCTACGGTTATATTGTTACACTCTTCGCATGGTAAGGGAGTAAGAATACAAGTTACCACCCCCAGGCAATGGCGACTGCTACAAAGGATAACTAAGAGATATATACGGAATGTATCAGGTTATGGGGCAACTGGTCCCACAGGAGTTAGACAATGATGATAAGAACCTATAAAAAAATTGAAGTAATAATATCGATTCGTTAATGAATTAGAGAAATGTAAATTTTTCAATTTTGTCATCGCTTTTTCGTGTAAATCTGATTGAAATGTATAAAGTCAGTGATACTTAATCTACAACACATTCGTACTTTGTTAAATGTTCATTCAAATTGAATAAATCAATGAGTAGATTCGCATAAGCAAGACAAACTTTATTTTAATATCAGCTGATAGGTCATTAATTATTCCATTCCATACTCTGTATATAACATCTGAAGCAAGATAAGTCAAGAGAAGGCAAACTCGAAATACAACTATAACATTTCCTTCATATTTTGAATGTCGCTCGAGTCTAGGAGGACGACATACACGAGCTGAAATAATTATGATGGTAATGATAAAGAATTACCCGTACATTATCGGAGTTTTTATCTATAACATAACTCCATTAACAGTATAGGAATACATTAGTGACAGAATTTTTTAAAATGAATCCATTAGCTTTCGAGTTTATTCATAAAAAACAAATTATTTTAAACTAAATTAAATCTAAATTATTTCTCTAAATCTAATCTCATTTTAATCTAAATTATTTCTCTATTAATTGTACTTTAAATCTTTCTAAAGAGTTTTTTTTACTATCCGGACTTTGTAAGAATTAAATTATTTTATTTTAAAATTTAAGTGATTATAAAATTCTTACTTTTCAATTAAATATCAAACTCGAAGGCAGATTTATGGCATCAAGTAAACGTTGTATGTGTGTATGTGGGTAAAAAGTGACGCATTTTTATTATAAAGAAGCTTTGTTTATTATTAAAATCCTAACCTATCTGTATCTGTAAAAATAATTGAACTATTTTTTTTTATATTTCCGACTAAAAAAATAATTATTTCTTTTAGGCGAATTATTTTTGGGCCATTGTTTAGTCAGTATTGAGATATTTTGTATTTTTTATTGTATTCGTTGTACAAATGATAATAGAAACTAAATTACAATAATTAGTTAATTTAACATTATAAATACAACTATTTTTAGGGCTTTTAACGTTTGTATTTGAATTCGATTCATGGTTACAGGATAGTCCATACACGCTGTAAAGTGTTCAAAACGTCGGACAATCAAAAATAAAATACCAACGTGATAAAATTAGTTAAAAAAGGTTTTACTTATAATGTGTAATACTCGTATAAACATCTGATTCTTTTTTTCATTTTAATGTAAATAATGGCAAAGTGTACGTATTATATTTGTAATTACTCTGTAAATAAATTAAAACCCAGGCTTTTTCAACATTATGTTTTGAAAATAGGCTTCTGTTCAGAAGAGTTAATTGGATTCAACTAAAAAGGCGGTAATTGCATTCATTCTGTTAATGCAATATATTATGACAATTATAACCAGCTAAGTTGCGCTCGTACTAACAAATTGAACTATTTTCTATGTACATATATATGTACTTTGTTTTTACAACAAGGGAAAAACAATTATATGTTTATATGGCGGTTTTTAGATGTAAAAATAATCATAAAACCGTAGCTAAGCATGATTATTCAGAAAAACATTTAAAATGTTTAAAATACCGGATTTTCAGCAAACGTCAGATAGAGTCTAATTGAAATACACAATTCAAGCTAAGTGCTTATAGAAATACATAACGTAAAAGTTGAACGAAATAGAAATATTTTCAAAGGATTAATCGATATACATTGTTTCTTAGGAGCGCGACCTGATATTATCATTAATCGCTTATTTCAATGTTCTTGATGCCAGCAAATAAACATTTAAGTATTGAAACTGACGATATGTGGTAACCGACAGACTATCAAATGCCGGTACCGGTATATAATATAAATAAATAATTAATTAGGTAAGTTTTTTGTTTACCCTGACTAATTACCGGACACGCCCCCGCAACTTATGACGCAGTCAACAAAGGCTCGTAATAACAGCTGATTAGCAAAATTTTAAAACGAGAAGTATACTACAATTATTAGTATTATGTATATATATAAAATTATCGAAGTCAACTCGCATATCAGATAAATTTAATAATATTATCAATACTATTGCTGCCCAATCTTTTATTATTTCCGAACTCCTTAATATATAAGTGGACATAGTCTCTTAAATTTCAACACAAAGAGTATTTCCTTAAATGAACCCGTTACTAGACCGGTTATATTATGAATCAGTGTAGTGTTCCGATTCCTTAGGAGTAAAATAACGTAGGGTTGTAAGTTTTTAAAATCATCTAAGATGAAAGGCCCTTAAT
Organism: Lymantria dispar; assembly: GCA_032191425.1. NCBI lineage: Eukaryota > Metazoa > Arthropoda > Insecta > Lepidoptera > Erebidae > Lymantria > Lymantria dispar. The sequence goes on from CM063457.1 coordinate 5,499,000, forward strand.
ATGCCGAATGTTGTTTATTAAAAAAAAGTTGCGCAATGTTATGGCATCGCAAAGTAAAAGCTGAACATGTTTGTGTGACAGTTAGAGTTAAATTCGTATACTGGTTTATTTCTTGCAGCGGTAGGTAGTAAGTAGGTTTTAGAACGCGTGAGCGTCAATTATTGTTTACTATAGAGATCGTTGCTAAAATATATTTTTGAGACAGACATACATCAAACCGTGTGGATACATAATACAATGTATCACCATATCCAACTTGTCATAGGAGTCGTAAAAATCGGCTGAGGAATCATTAAGAGAATGAACAGCCAAATCTTGGGAACCCCAACAGCGAACCAGACTGTCTATCAAGCATGGCAATCATGATGTAATTTAAGGGCGCACACAAAACCACTAGCTGCGACCACTGATGACTCAATCCAGACACTAGATACGCCTTCCAATCGCATTCCCAATCCCTAGTAACTAATGACAACCACCAGAAATTTGCCAAATTTGCCAAAAATTTGGCTATAGGATACCATTCGTTTCCTCAATATATTTACAGGGATCGAACGCGTTTGTGAGATAGAAACACTCTTGATTTTACTATCGTATTACGTAAAAATGACGCTGAATTGAAAAACGGACGCAGGGCGGGGAGAAGCCTTCGGCTGTGGCCAAGTTTACACACAAGGCTAGCGAACACAGGCGACTCTCGCAGTTCGTGGTACGGAACGCGACCACTCGAACACTCCGTTTGCGCTGATGCTAACAAAATGTTTGAAAATTTCATCTGGAGATCATAGGGCTCACTAAACACGACCGTCGGGGCGTGTGTATATCTGTTGGTCTCAGATAACCTTGACAGCTTAGCCCGGACTATGGGTGAGCGCTGACGGCTTTCAACCCGGAAGGTGGCCTAGTGCGCAACAGCTCTTACTATCCTCGATTTATAACGAAAGTAAAACGTGAATGGCTTGATACGTAGAACATAGTTTGGTGAGTATCTGGAGGAATTATATGTATATTAAAATGCATCACCTTTGCATCGCCCGATAGTAAGGAATAAACGACATACATTAATTACGTGAAGCAATTTTGGAGATTATAGAACCAAATACAAAGGGGTCAGAGCTAAACATCATCTCGCCATTCATTCCCAATATATTCACGCAATCTATTCATCTTTCCTTTTATCTTCTTTTACCACAAAAGCCTCCACAAAACTTTCCTCACTACATTACTTTCGTCCCGACTCATCACATGGCCATATTACGTAGGGCGTTTATTCCGTTCTTTTCCATTAGTAGCGATTATAATAAACTAGCAGCGCCCTGCAGTTTTACACGCATAGTTCCCCTTCCCGTGGGAATATCGAGATAAACAAAACATAAACAAATCGAGATAAACAAAACATAAACAAATCGAGATAAACAAAACATAAACAAAAACAAAAGATAAACATAAATTCGAAATATTTAACACTAATACGGATGCGATAAAACAATCTCGATTTTTTCACAACACATCAATTGGCAAATGGAATGTTCTCCATTTTATTGTTTTACTAGCAACCCGCCCTCGCTTCGCTTCGGTTTCTGTCGCCTTATCCCCGTTGTTCCCGTTCCGGCGGGAATACCGGGATAAAATATAGCATAGTTTACTCCCTGATATTATAGATTTCCATTGGTGAATGAATTTTTGAAATCGGTGCAGTCGTTTTGAAGGTTACGCGGAACAAACAGACAGACACAAAAAAAAAATATTTTTAGGCATATGTATAGTGCAAATAACCGTGTGAGCATGAAAAAAGCCTATTATTTTGACATTACAAACAGACACTCCAATTTAATTTCTTGGTATAGACAACGTCTGTTGGGTCAGCTAGTAGAATATAAAATATAGAAAACTTAAATTGTTGCCATCAACAATTTACTATAACTTTAAAATAATAACGGCCTTAAACCATGTGGGTAGTAAATAATTTAAACAAATGAGATCGAAACTCCTTGATCGATCGATGTGAAGCATAATAGTGAAGACCTGCTATTGGCTTTATGTCTCTCAAATATGTTTACCTAGATTTTTATTACTTTTTAAGTTGTTGGTCTCCCGATAAATAAATAAATAAATAAATTATAGCCTATGTGTTATTCTGATATGTAAGCTATATTATTGTGAAGTATCATCAAAATCCATTCAGTAGTTTTTGCGTGAAAGAGTAACAAACATCCTCATCCTTCGCGTTTATAGTATTAGTACGACTATACTGTATTTGACTTCACACAGCCTTATTTTTTTGGGACAGGCTATGGTGCGGTTACACATCGTCCATTCTGTCCGGGGCGACATCAGTGGTGGCGCGGGATCCCATAACCTGTACACGTAACTCTCTTATGCCATGTTAGGGCTTCCAATCCCGCAGCCTGAATTCAATCCCGGTATTTGCAGGATTACGAATTTTCAATCCCGCGTGATCTCTGTATTTGCGGGATCCCGCATATTGAAAATATTCACATTTATATAAAGCAAATAAAACAATGAATTAATCAACTCCGCATTTATTTACGTATATATTACTATTAATATGAGTTCAATCAAATTACACCGTTTATTTGTAACAAAAATTAATGAGTTAATGAACCAACTACAATTTTATTAAAGTATTACATGAAATTACTTCGTTTATATATCACAAAAACCCTATGAATTATCAACTAACTCCATTTTTATTTAAGTATTAATAGTATGAGATCAATCAAATTACACCGTTTTTTTTTCTTCACAAAAAACAGTTACAAATGCTGAATAAAACACAAATCAAAACAAATCTTCAAAAATACACAAACAAAATTAATCAAATCAATAAAAAAAACGCGTTTTAAACTATAAATGTATATAGGATATGTTTGTTACTGTTTGAGTCGAGGAGTTTATTAAGTTGGTGGTTACATGCACGCTTTTTTACAGTCCCGCAAATCCCGCGGATCCCGCATCCGTAATCCCGCATCATGCGGGATTGGAAAATGGCGCGGGATCCCGCGATCCCGCGAATACCGAGATAAAATATAGCCTAGTTTACGCCCTGATATTATAGCTTTCCACTGGTGAAAGATTTTTTGAAATCAGTCCAGCCGTTTTGAAGATTACAGGGAACAATCAGACAGACAGACAAAAAAAATTTAATGTGTATTTTAGGCATAAGTATAGTGCAAATAACCGTGTCAGCATGAAAAAAGCCTATTATTTTGACATTACAAACAGACACTCCAATTTTATTTATTGGTATAGATGATTTATTGTTTATTTAATCATTATCAATGCATGTTTAAGGTTAAATAAACAAATACGATTACATGTAATTATAGAAGCTTCTCGTAGTAATTTTATACTTGCCACATAGTAACTGCTTAACAAATATCGTTATCATAACATTTTCCAAGAACATTACTATCCCATTTCATGTATTTTGATGTGCTAAATGAAAGACACATTAGTATTTGTGTAAGCTCTAATTTTTGAGAAAATAAACTATTTACATTTAAGATGACGGTGTATATGTACGTACATAATATACAGAGTGTATCAGGTTATGGGGCAACTGGTCAAACGGGAGCTAGGCAATGGTGGGAGGCGCCATGAAAAAAATTGAAATAAAAATATTGATTCGTTAATGATTTAGAGACATGTAAAGTTATCAATTTTGTCATCGCTTTTTCGTGTAAATCTGAAGTCTTGTTTAATGTTCATTAGAAATTGAATAAATCAATGATTACGTTCGCATAAGCAAGACAAACTTCGGTTTTAAATCAGCTGATCGGCCGATGACCGTTGCCTTTGTATTTACGTTGCCATTGAATCGTTCGCGCAAATAAGGCCTAGGGTAAGTGTGGGTATTACCGTGGGTGCAAGTATTACCGCGGATTTTTTTCATTACATTACAAACTAATTACACACAATTGTTTGTAATTTCAAAAAAATTCAGCAATAAATATATTAATTCTAAAATGTAATTAACAAACGACCCGGTATGAAATTTAATTATTTAGTTTGTTATAAATGATTGAAAACTGATTGATCGTTTGAAAAGAAAATGTCATCTTTTTTTTGCAGTTAGTGTGCAATTGTAGGTTCGATTAAAATGTGTTTTTCTATAAATTAATGTTTTGAGATCTATATTTATTACATCTCAGAGTAAGATTATACTTTTTAATGCTCAAAAAATCTAGCAAATATTGAATTTTAATTGATTATCACTTTTAATTTACTGCCGCGGTAATTGTCACGGACTTTTGAAGCATGTCAGTATTACCGCGGTTTTCGTACTTTACTATATAATTATTTAATATTATTAATTATACGGTCAATTCAGACGATAATTAAATAATGATTCACTGCTACGTTATTTGATACTTATAAAAAAAATTAATTTAGCACTATTTCTTTTTTAATATTAATCAGTTTATCTTTACATTAATCAATTTTTTTGAATATTAATCAATTTATATTTATATTAATCAATTTTTTTGAATATTAATCAATTTGTATGTATATTAATCCATTTTTTTTAATATTAATCAATTTTTTTCTGCCGCGATAATAATCTAGATCATTAATTGGTGTGTTTGAACATCAACTGATAGAATTTAAGAAATTTATAAATCATGTTTCAAATAAAAAAAAAAATAATTACGAATTATACAGGCTGTTTTATGATTCATATATAATAATATTTTTAATGAAAAATTTTCAGGATATGTCAAAAGATGATGAGACTATGGAAAAAGATAACGTTGATTTGTTATTGGGATTGACGTTTGATATGAATGGAAATCTGATTCAGGATTTAAATGCAACAGAGCAATTGACTGCGAATTTCCTGACCCCAGAATTACCAGTTGTGATTGACTCTGACCAATCTACGGACATTCTTTCCTCAACACCAGTCCCCGAAGATTCTGTCCTCTCCAATCAAGAAACGCCAAGCATTTCACTAATACCACCAGAACCACGACTTTTGGTGATTGAAGAAACTCCAAATATCGCTTCAGACGCTACGGAGATAGAAGTACCTGAATCAGGAGAAGTTATTCCTGAAAAGTCACTAGTCATAAGACCAAACGTTCTAGAATTAGCAATTCCTAGTTTTGATGAAGCTCTAGCAACGTCTGAAAATTTTGACAGGGAAAAAATTCTCCCACTTGAAGATGTCTCTAATAATTGTGACCTAGAAGTTGGAAAATTCTCTGATCCATTTCAAAAACTGTTACATTGGCCAAGGTGTGATCTTTCAACAAAAAATAAAAAACGTGCAACTAATTCGATGAAAATTCCATCTGTGCTGACCAGCACTCAATGGCAATCGATTAAAAAAGCCAAAGAAAACGAAATACAGTCAAAGAAAGAAGCAATAGTTTTAAGAAGAAAAATTAAAATTGAAAAACAAGAGATTATGAAAGAAGAAAAAGAAAAAAAGCGTGTTCGAAAAGAAGAAGAAATACTTAGAAAGGAGCAAATAAAACTCGAGAAAGAGAAACAAAAAATCATAAAACAAGAACAAAAGATAAAAGAAATTGAAATTAAAAACAAAATAAAAGAAGAGTCATTATTGAAAAAAAAAGAAGCAGCTGAATTGAAAAGACAAATCGCTGAACTTCAAAAAAAAGAAGCTGAAATGAAAAATAATGATATTGACTGAATTAAATATTTTTATATATCTAATAGTTTTAATTGTATTAGTCAGCTATACCAAAATTGAAACATGCTGTGCCTTATTAAAGTTAATTTTTTATAAAAAAAACTATTGTTTTTACTAAACGTTTGTCCTTATAATTTATTCTATTAATTTTTTTTCTATCTGATTCCGCGGTAATTGTCACACGGTAATTGTAACATCCACGGTAATTGTAGCGCGGTAATTGTCACAAGTCATTTTAAGGTCCACGGTAATACTAGCACTTACAATTTCTTTTCAAATGTTAATTATTTAATGAATTCAACATAAAATCATACTCTTAATTTTTTTCAAAGTTTAAAATAAGTTGATTATCGATAAGAAAAAAAAATTAAGACGATATTTTATAGTAAATCTTTAAAATATGCTTTTAAAGTTAGACGTTCACATCTAGCCGCGGTAATACCCACACTTACCCTATTTATGCTGTCGAAGTTACATGCCTACATTTATCCTGTCTGTACATGTCTACATAATACGTAACATTTAAGGCATAGACTCTTAGACACACATTTTTGAAATCACTATAACTTTTATGTTATATTGTTTTTTGTGTAATGTACATTCTAATTACGGTCTATGATCGTTATGTTAAGGGAACTGTTCGAGTATGTAGTTGTAGTTTATACAACATACTCGAACAGTTCCCATAACCTAATACACCTTGTATATGCAGATAAATCAATTTCACCTAGTATATTAATAACTAATAATCCGGCTTCGCTTGGGTGTCAGTTGCCTTGCCATCGCAATTTAATTATCCAATATCTTCTATAATACTACGATACGCGACTGCAGCCCATGAGGACTCTAGTTCGATTCTCAGACCGACCAGAATTTTATAGGGGTTTCTTGATAGAAATAATAGCCTAGGTTACTCCTTATATGGATAGGTACTTGGTAGTGAAATATTATTAAAATCGGTCCAGCTGTTTGGAAGATTACCACGAATAAACAGAAAGACAAACAGACCAAAAATTTTAGTTGTTCTTAGGCGTAAGTATCGTGTAAATATCAGCGTGAGCATAAAAAACCTACTATTTTGACATTACAAATAGACACTACAATTTAATTTATTTGTATAGATATTTTTATAATAGGTAAAGTAAAAAAAAATCGGCCAAGTGCGAGTCGGACGCGCGCACGAAGGGTTCCGTACTATTGACTAGGTAAACAATAGATATGACTAGGTAAACAATCGCGTTTGTTGTTTGGCAGCCCTCCTTACCTAAATAATTATTTTATTTTGTTTTTAGTATTTGTGGTTATAGCGGCAACAGAAATACATAATTTGTAAAAATTTCAACTGTCTAGCTATCGCGGTTCTTAAGATACAGCCTGGTTACAGATAGACGGACGAACAGACAGCGAAGTCTTAGTAATAGGGTCCCGTTTTACCCATTGGGTATGGAACCCTAACAAGAGTTACAACAAAGAAGACGTTATTTTTGACGATTTTACCTTAAGGTATACAAAGAAGACGTTATTTCTGACGATTTTACCTTAAAGTGTAAATCAGATAGATAGCCGATCATAAAATTATTGCCAAAACTGTTGCAGTATGTACGATAAAAGATAAAAAAGATGAAAAAAAGGTGTGAACGTGAAAATGTTTGGACGTGAAAAAATGTATGAAAAAAATGTGTGAACGCCAAGAATAGGAGGACTGAGTCTTGTATAGAGATAAGTCAAGTGAAACTATTAGATCTGCAATCATAAAAGACATATTATGGAAACGGTTATAGTGATCAAGTAATAAACCGGTGCTCAGTCTAATGCGGCCTCCATTGCGAGGACCTCAAATGCAATATAAACTCGCTAATAACACTTAGCAAATATGTCTCGATTAATTTAACTACGCCTTCAAATATGCTATAACCAAGATGGGCAGGCGAAATTTAATTCTATTCTGCAATTAATCAGCCTATAAACAATTTTTGTTTGACGAAACAATTTTTACGGCCGAAACTTGTGTGTCAATTATAAGTTCAATCTTTTAGTGGGAAAAAATTAATAGTAATATATCCTAATCAGTCAGTGTTTACGTTTTACTATTATAAACATAAAATGAAACTTACAAAACTTAACTATAAGAACAAAATAATTTCGATTTATAATAAATCTTGGTAAAAAATTGTAAAGGCAAAAAATGTTCACGATAATTTATGAACTACATCACATAAACAGTGAAATTAAATATATCTGTTTTGAAGTGAGATACTATGAGTGCGGTAAAATGACACTGTCTCTCGCACCTCGTGCACCGACCATGTCCTAGCGCAGCGCGAAAACTCACGAACTTAGTGGTTTCGGCCGGAGTTTCAGCTCGATTAGCAGTCCAAACCGAAACTAAACCGAAACTCATTTTTTAGCCAAAACTAAGCCGAAACCGAATTTTCGGTCGGACACTACTTTAAAGATCGTCGTACTTTAAGCCTCGGCCGATCAGCTGTGCGGTGTAATTTTAGTTCATCATAGAAACAAATATTGTACATATTTGTGGGGTGGCGGCTATGAATATTTATTTCTCGTGCATGCCGTAAAAGCCGATTATGAGTTTTACATTGACCTAAGCTAACTCCATCTCATGTCTTCTAGTCAACAATTACGTTGCCGCCTGAATACAACCCTTCTTGGTTGTATTCAGGCGGCCGGTCATAAAACTATCGGCTAAACTTTTGCAATATGCACAATGTAAGAAGAGTATATACAATATTTTGAACTTTGAACGCTTTAAAATCAGTGACTTTATGAGACAAAAACGAAAATGTTTGCATCGCATTATGGTAACGAAAAATAGGTTTCTTACGACAACACCAAGCGCCGAATATAATAGGGATCGAGATATTCCCAATGCTCTTAAATATAAATGTATATAAACTATATTCATTTTTAGGGTTCCGTACCCGAAGGGTGAAAACGGAATCCTATTACTAGGACTTCGCTGTCTGTCCGTCCGTCTGTCTGTCACCAGACTGTATCTCAAGAACCACGATAGCTAGACAATTGAATTTTTAGAAATTATGTATTTCTATTGCCGTTATAACAACATAACATCATCATCATCATCTTGCTCTTATCCCAATTACTTGGGGTCGACGCAATATGTCATCTGTTTTGACATATTGCAAAAAGTTTCGGCAATGACTTATATGACCGGCCGCCTACCTAACGTCAACCCTCCTTGGGAATGTAATCGTTGACCCAAATGGTACCAGATGGAGTTGGTCCGGGTCAATCTAGGGCTCTTAGTCGTCTTTTACGACACCCACGAGCAAAGCAAGAGTTGGTAGTATTCGAAGCCGCTACCACACAGCACCGTTATAACAACAAATACTAAAAACAAAAGAAAATAAATATTTAAGGGAAAATATATATATTATAGGGAAAATATAAATATATATATTTAAGAAAATAAATATATAAAATCAACAAATTACTCCATATTTATCCTGAAACCTTATTAAAGGTCAAACATAAAACCACTGATTTTCTGCTAACCCTTTCGTATGAAGAAACTGAAAACTTTATTGCTATTTTACGATAGATACGCACGCACTCTCTCTCTCACACACACACACTCACACACAAATACACACACACACACACACACACACACACACACACACACACACACACACACACACACACACACACACAAACATATCCACACACACATACTGTCTACTATAAACATAACCTAATCACATTATTTTTATTATTGTATAGTTGTTTGTTTGCTTCTCATAACTGTAACAATTTATTCATAAATCTTGTCGCTTTCACTACTACTGTATTTAACGTTATAGACGGGTGGGAGCCTGGTGTTCTGTAATACAGGTCTCGACCTAGCATAGACTCCAGACTCTCACAGGGACCTTTACAACTTCTGCTAAATCAATAACCTGTAACAATATTCCTTGTGAGATGTAAATAAATAAATTATTATTATTATTAATATATACTCTCAATCCCAAATAATTGGAGCAGGATGATAATAGAAAAAGAATTAAAAAGTTCTTAAAGTACAAGTTCCCATTAGGTAATTAAGTACGAGTCTGGTCTATTTATACGATTATAATAAATAAAAATAATTATCATCATCCTATTAGACGTCTACTAATGGACATTGTTTAGCGATCTGGTGCTCCTTTAGTGGATTTTTATATTACCAACAGGTAAGAAAGGAGTGCGTCATCACATAGTTATAAAATTATATTATAAGATTTTCACATATTATATGCGGCATACAGCTTACAGTTCTATAAATTTTGAAATAGCGACATTTGAATTTCGAATGCGAAAATAACAGCACGAATCTATTTCTGAACGTTTAATAATGGCAGATGACGCACTATAATAATTATAGCACTCAAATTTTAAACGTTTTGTGCAGTTATGATTATTAAAAAACAACAATAATTCGGAAATTGTATTCGAAATTTAGCTAAGATTGATCTTGAGTCACACGATTGACCTTGAAATTTTGATTAGTAACAGCGAATTTAGAAAAGTGTCTATATATTCTGGGCGTGTGCGATATTAGGAGCTCATTATTTTTTGGACTATGTCCATATGCATTTCTGGCATTATAAACTCCCGATCAGAATCCACAATAGTCTCCATAGAATACTCTGAAGTTTTAATATGTGGAAGTCTACGAAAAGCGCTTTTAATTGCCTCGGGCTTGGTAACAAATTTAATTAGAAAAGATAAACAGGGGAAGTTGAAGGATTCCATTTCAATTATGACGAGGTTCAACATTTTTCATTGTCTCACAAAATAACACAAATTTCGCTTACAGTTCTTAGAAAAAATACGTAAATTAAGAATTATAAATAGTGGGTTTTCACTTTGTAATTTGTACTTTTCCTTGCATAGTATTTTAATTGTTAAGTAATTATAAAGTATGTTTATCCGTGACGGAGTAAGAATAAAATTTGCCACCCCTTATTCTGCCCGTCACCCGTGGCTGTCGTAAAGGGGGTCTAAGGAATTAGATATGCATTTAATATCTATGTAAAAGAATTAAAACACGCAATAGAACCCTATACTAACCCGTCTAATCAGCATGATATAGTAAATCAAATTCTCTACTATTATGAAGGAGGCTCTAGCCGCTCTAGTACGTCCGCTTCAACCACTCCATCAGCACCCAACGGGCAATGACATCTCGGCGGGCGTCGACCCGCGAGGCGGCAATCTCCTTGATTGAGACAATGCCGCCATAGGAAGTATATTGACCTACTATACCATGCTTGCCGGCCAGATATCGCATTATCCTTCTCTTGGAATAGATATTATATGTATATTCATCTTTTACGACCCTTACGGGCAAAATAGGGGGCGGTGAATTGTATTTTTATTTCGTCACGACATGCATAGTAAAAATATTCTTATTCACAATGAAAACTTTTAGTAAAACTAAAGATAGTTTTACTAAAAACTCCCTGTACCTTTTTCTTCCACGATACTCGAATCCATTACACTGCATAAAATATGCTAATATTGAAAAATATTATGTTGATTATAACGACATAATAACATTAAATTAATTCGACAGATTAAAAGTATTGAAGTTAGAAATAGAACGTCCTACTAAAGTAACCCACATATGCTCTCGCAGCTCCAAATTAAACTGACATTACTTGGTATTTGGGTACTGTGCCATCAAATCTTGGGACGATGAACATTTATTTAACCTAGTTTCTTCTACCTCTTGCTTTTATACACTGTATACTTATGTTCTCCGCGTGGTGAAGGATTAAGAATACAATTCATCACTCACTTTTATGCCCGTGGGTTCGTAGAAGACGACTAAGTGATTGTAATATACAGTTAACATCTATTGGAAGAGAGGTAAAGCTCTAAATAAAACTCTATATCAGCCTGTCTGACCAGCGTAATATAGCAGGTCGATTTCCCTTTCATTATAGAGGAGGCTCAAGTCAGAGGGTCCTATATAACCTATGATAAAGATGATGTTAATTATATCTATATGAAAGAAGGAACGAGAACATGAAATAAAACCCTATAACAAACTGCGTGGTGATGATGTAAGAATACAACTCACAACCCGCTTGATCATGGGCGTTGTAAAAGGCGACTAAGGGATTACATATGCATATAACACATATGCAAGAGAAGAAAAACTTATAATGATACACTATACCAGCCCGTTTAACCAGCGTGGTACAGTAGGTCAATTTCCTTCCTATTGTGGAAGCGGCTCGAGCTACGCATTGGGACATATATGAGCTGACATGATAATAACGACACTTACATCTTAATATATAGACACATTAAATGGCCGAATGAAATAAAATTCCCATTTTATATCGCATTGATTATGTATCTATATATTTTTATATCAAACTTGCCTTCCCTTATTTACCTGCTTCTATAGTTTTTTTTGTGTGTGATGACCAAGTAAGAATACAATTCAGCACCCATTCGTCCCCCAAGCTCCCTTTCTTTACCGTGGGTATCGTAAAAGACAATTAAGATATATAATATGCATAATAATATAACAAATATGTAAAAAAACATGGTTGTCTGTAAAGTCGGTTTACGGACGATAGTTTAACGTGACGACGTCATAACAAAACATTGATGAAATGACTGCATACTTTTATGAATAAAATTGAATCCGCGTAACGGGACAATGAGCGCAACGAGACCATGAGCGCAACGGGACAATGAGCGCAACGGGACACTTCTTCGTGCATGCAGCCAGCATTGATCGATTTATTAGACGTTGTTACGTCAAAAAGAAAAACCCGAAATGAAAACCTATATCAGTAAGTTTGAACAGCGTGGTCAATTTGCCCTAATATTCTGAAGGAGACTAATCAAGCAGTGCAACTTAAATGACTTGAGACGATGATATTTTAATCAAAACCCTGGTGTGATAGGTGGGATTGGTAAACTGTATTCTTAATTACGAATATACACGAAAAATTGAGCGTCTCACTAATTCCATAAAAATAAAAGTCAACAAACCATCAAAGTCTTTTGCGGATTTAAGTGGCATTAAGCCTAATGATGTAACGTGCTACGTGACAGGCGCACAGCTAATTGGATAATTAAGATTTCAATAGGCGCTTCGCTTAATCACTAAATAAACTCGTTATCTTTCAATGTTGATTCTTAATTAGAAATAATATAGAAAGATAACTATATTTGTAGTTATGCAAAGATACGATTAGATATTTCTAAATCCTGGCGAATCTAATCGGCATATTCACCTATTTTGAAAGAATTATTGAATTGTCACAGGGCATTAGTGTGCAAAGTTTTAGTAAAATCTGTTCATTCAAAGTGGTCCAAAATGACGTTCAAAGATTCCGTTACATACATAGATACAAGATGAAACTAATAAAAGCGTGTTAATTAAATATTATCTTTATATATATAAATTTTCGGTTCGTATATATAAATTTTGTAATTGAACTCCTTCTAAACGGCTGGACCCAATTTCATGATTTTTTTGTGACTGTTTAGATTAATAATTGGAACCGGTACATGGCGCTGCGATTGATTGCCAAGGAGAATTCATTTTACAATTTTTTAGATTTAAGCAGTATAACGTTTGTTGGGTCAGCTAATGGATGTAAAAATATCTCAAAATTACGACTGCTTAATAGATAACCATTAAATAACATCCAAATTAAGACATCGTCAAATTAAAAGTTCTTTTTTTATAAAATATCGCTTTGTTTATCATGACGGAATAAGAATACAATTCCCGGTCCCCTCTCTTGCCCGTAGGTGTCGTAAAAGACGACTAAATGATACAATATGCATACAGCATCTATACAAAAGATGGCAAAAGTCGAAACAAAATCATATGGTCAACACGTCTGACCTGCGTGGTAGTAGGTCAATTTCCCTCCCATGATGGAACAGGCCAGAGCCCAACAGTGGACGTATATGGGCTGAGATGATGACCATAAGTGTATGAGGTTTTATTCAGCGCTGTGAACTCGTCGCAATCATCGGTGCCGACCTGACGCTGCCGGCTATCGCTAGAGCGATGGTCGACAGCGTCGGGAATTGGGACGCGGTCGCAGCCTTCTGCGAGACAGTGATCTCGCGGAAGGAGGCGGGGGATCGCCTGCGTGAGGAGCTCAGCCTCGATGAGGCGATCCGCCGCCGGCGACTGGGGCGGCGTAGGCGCGACTACCTGCGCCTCATGCCGCCCTAGCCGAGGCCGCGGGTGACGTGACCGGGGATTAGTCCGTCACCCGCCGAGAGGCCGACCGCGTGAGGAAAGACCGACGTCCTCCCCGAGGGGGGGACCAACGACGAAGGCTACGTGCATCGTGGGTGGGTTGCGGGAATTGCGTGCTTACGCCCCTCTGTCGCCCCGGACGGAGTGGTGCGAGGAGCGCGCCGATCGTAACCCAACCCAAAAAAAAAAGAGGTTTTATTCATTCATTACTTGAGACAATTTACGGGGGCAGGGCAAGGGGTAGTCCATCATGTCTTATTTAGTCTTACACGGAAGTGAGCTTGAAAGCTTTTTGGCCATTTTTTTTTACAAATTGGCTTGGGAGGGAGTCAAAAACTAAAAATTAGTAAGACATGTTGTGTTCACACCAAGTAATTCGGATAAGAGCAGTATGATAATGGGTTGTTAGCCGCTGGTGGCAATTAAATTCTTACGTGGTTAAATGGTGAGCGAAGAAACCACCTATGGGTTGCGAATAGGCTATTTTATTATGAAGCATTGTACGTTACTTTATGTAACTGTACTATAAAGTATTTTCACTTTATTTAGCATAAATTGATTTCTCTAAGATTTACTATAAAATGAAACAAAGTCTGTTTGAATGTGATAAAAAGGTATTATCTTGTTACTATATCATCTCAGCCCATATACGTCCCACTGTTGGAGTCGGACCTCCTCCATAATGGAAGGGTAATTGACCTACTATACCACGCTGGTCAGACGTGTTGGTAATTCGAGTTTTCCTTCTCTCTCTGTTATATGCGTTTTAAATCCCTTAATCGTCTCGTACGATCACCCACGGGTAAGAAAGGGGTGGTGAATTGTATTCTTACTCCGTCACCACACGGAAAAAATTTTGTTACTAGTAACAACATTTTGTAGAACATAATATTTTGTAAAGATGTTGTTGTTTACCATTGATAAATATTTATTAAAATTTGCTAAAAAATAAGCAAAAATATGTGTTAAACCAAAGTAATGTGACAAATCGTACTTTATTTGAGTACAGAGTATTTATTTTCTTTATTCATTAAACAATGTATTATTGTTGTAAATAAAACTATTATACGGATTTTATCGCATTTGTAGCAGCTCGTAACTATGAATGTGCAATACTCACGTAAACATCACAACTCACAATGTAGTATATTTTACATAAGAAATGGTGACACCCCTAGTTACGAAGCTCAACACGGAGCGTTGCTAAAAACGTGAGAACACCCACTTTTGAAGTGGGTGTTCTCACGTTTTATCAGTAACTAACGGACAATTTATTTAATTTATATAATATCAATTCTTGCATAGAACAATCATAAATATAATAAATAATAATTCCACAAATATTTGTAACTGGCCAAACAGGGGCCGCTTTGTACAAATAATCTATCGGAACGCAACCTACCGTGTTCTAATGCATTGTGGTCTAATATTCATTCACACCCAATTCAAATAAAATTTCACGATGAACACTGATTGTCTAAAATCATCTGCATTATTACCTACCACATCAGTTAGATGGTTTCAAAGTATATAATCAACAGAGAAACATTTTTGTGTTTTATATAATAATATCTTATATCTTTAAACAAGCAATTCTTGTATATATATATATATATATATATATATATATTCAGGATCTCGGCAACGGCTTCAACGATTTTGTTGAAACTTGGCATACTAGAGGATTCGGGTCCAAAAAATCAATCTAGCTAGGTTTTATTTATAGAAAATGTTGTTTTGTCCGTGTTTTTAGTAAAACAATATAATGACATTAAATTTTAAAAGAATATCAATACAAATTTCGTTGTCAACGTCATGAGTTACGATAGCTCAGTTGGGGAGACGGCCGGTTTTATTTTTGGGTTTTGTGGCATTCAAACAGCGTCGGTTCGAATCTCGGTGTTATTATTATTCTCTTTTTGTAATTTTTTATATAATTTTCATTATTTATTTTTTATT
This sequence comes from Lymantria dispar, assembly GCA_032191425.1. NCBI lineage: Eukaryota > Metazoa > Arthropoda > Insecta > Lepidoptera > Erebidae > Lymantria > Lymantria dispar. The sequence continues at coordinate 5,514,908 of CM063457.1, forward strand.
AATATACATATATCTAAATAAATTCGAAAAAATATTCCGAGCGAAGCTCGGTCAACCAGATATTATTATTTACATGTGGCAGGAGCACACTGTTGACAGTCGTTTGTCTACAGCCGCGGGCCGGCATATCCGACGTATAAAATCGACGTCTGAATAGTAGCAATTTGGTATTGCACTTCATTAGGTGAGCGAGAGACCCGGCAGACCAATTTTCTGAGGGTGTTTGCGTGTAGTGGGTTTCGGTGGTGCCTTTAGTATCAGCGAACCTCATTGCACGCCTTCACTTTCTTGACGGTAGGCAGCGTCCTAGCAAAGCATTCACTTTCTTCACAGTACGCAGCGGCCTAGCAAAGCTCCATGAGCGGCATTATTAATTACCATCAGGTGTGATTTTTGCTCGTTTGCCACCAACAAAAAAATTATCAAAACAAATGAGAGCATAGAATCGTTTGCGAAACTCTTATCTAAAACAACATTAACGATTCGCACACATATAGATAAGAAAGTAACCTTTAACTTTTAGAGTTCTAATCACATGCACAAGAACATTTATAATGTATAAACCGTCAATGATCATTAATTATTTTATTTTATTTTAAATCCGGTTACTGCAGGTCAACATTAAAATTTGAAACCAATTGATTCGTTCATTTCAATCAGCCTACTCCGCCGAACGTAACCTGCACTCACAACCTCTCAACTCAGAAATCATAACATGTGTGGTCAGCCTTTATTTTGAAATGGAAATCGTAAAAACTGGCTTACGGATCGTGACTAGAATGGCAACATCGCTAAACCACCTTTTTTAGCATTTTGGACACTGAACGTCGAATCTGTCCGAGGCGACAGAAGCGAGCCGCATAGCCCCATAACCGACCCTATTCCTTCCCCTATCGCTATTGGATTAACCATGTCATGGTTAGTCCGCCTGCCAAGCGTAATGGCATTATTATCTTCTTTATAAGGTGTATACTCTAGAGTGTATTTCGTTCTTTTTTGTGTGTATAGCTCTTGGCCGCAGATGGCATTCACAGCTTTACTTTAGCTTTCAACCCGATAAAGGACGTCGATGATGGATGTGTGTATATAAATACAAATTTTTCTAAGAATATAACTCATCACCACCTTTTTTTCCCGTGGGAGTCGTAAAAGACGACTAGGCGATATAATACGAAGGTAACGTCTGTGCAGGAGACAGAAAACTGGAAACAAAAACCCTATAGTAATACGTCTGACGAGCGTGCTATAGTAGGTCAATTTCCCTTCTATTGTGGAGGTGGCTGGAGCCCAGCAATAAGACGTATATAAGCTGACATATGGACGTTAGGGGGCGTCCATAAATTACGTGAGGTGTTTTTTTAAATTTTCTGTACCTCCATCACCCCCTGGTGAGATGTCGTGAGATTTTATTCAATCCCCTCCCCCATCCCCCAATCTCACGTGAGATTTTTCAAAATGTGGGTTTCTTACGTAAACGCGTTGGATTGTTATTGTAAAAAAAAAAGAAATATTTTCTTTCGAACGAATTAGCGAATGATCTTAATTGTATTACGATTACGCTTAAGATTAAATCTTAGACATGTACAATCTGGATTAAATGGGCCAAAATAGTATATTTTTTTTTGTTTCAATCAGAAAAAAAATTGCGTGATATTTGCCGAGACCAGCCTCTCTCCAACGTAAGATTAGATGAGATTTGACTCGACCCCCTCCCCGCCTTAAACATCTCACCTATTTTATGAACGCCCCCTTATAAATATTTATGAATAGAATCTTACCCTTACACGACAAGCTTCATTCGGCATTATCAACTACTATAGAAATTTATCAAAGATAAATAAATAATAAAAAAATCCTCAGGTCATATAAATATCACTCACTATATTCACAAATATAACACACATATGCGCACACACACTTAATATACAGATTAACGAAAATATCACACGAAAACAGCTGTTTATATAATTTCGCTATACATGTAGCTATATGCGTACGGGACGACCGTCACCGATAACAACTGAACAGAGTCTCAATAAATATTTAAATTAAAATTCTAACGCGTTCGGGTACGCGCTTCCTAACTTAGTCAACTATTCAATATTTATTGAATAAAACGGAATGTTCCGCGTCCGATATTAAAGCTTCCTAATTCCGTAGAGATGTGACGGATGACTGAGCGATCGAGCGAAACGACGACGCACCGTTTAGTTTTTGTAATGCAGCTAGAAAGTTAAACAACCGTTTTACATTGGTATTGGTAGCAATAATTATTCCATATCACCTTGTTGGTCCAATGTATGCATAAGTTGGCTATTATGATGGAAAAATTTGTATCTAAATGATTTTTGAGGGTTTCTTAGGAAAAATCTGAACAGCAAGTTCCAAGTTTGGGAGTATTCCCGGATAGCACCAATAAGCTTGTCTCATACTACATGAATCTACAATTATGTAGCTAATTCTAGGGCACAAATTACACCCACAGGAACAGTGTTCATCTCCTCGTGGGAGTGGAACCCCCTTTGGAGAAGTTTTTTACAGTCATTTGGTTTATCATCATCCTGGCTCATATACTGGACTTGAGCCTCCTCCAAGAATTGAGGGATATCGATTTAATACACCATGCTGGTTAGAAAGGTATAGGGCCCTAGTAACTCTATGCCAACACGTCTGACCAGCGCGATATAGGGGGTCAATTGCCCTCCCATTGCGGATGAGGCCCGAGTCTAACAGTGGGACGCATATGGGCTGTGGTGATGATGATTCTCATGGGAACGGGAACTACGCGAGTGTACCACGAGAATTAGCTAGTAAGTAGATAATAAGTATGTATAATGTGTTTACAATTGCATAAACCAATTTACATCGGTAAACATTGAGACTGTCTATACATACGAATATTTTCTAGAACAACTGTTTATTTCTACGTCTAATCGTTCGCAATAATAAATTATTTGTAATAGCTGACACATCGTTATTCAATACTATTTTGGTATCGAATAATCTTGAAGGTCGCCGTTAAGTCATTGGAAGGAATGTTAGGTAATAAATACTCAAAAATTGCTATATTGGTGTAGAATAAGCGTTTGGTATTGTGAGACGAGTATGAAGTTGAACTGACGATGTTAGGTTATTGTCGAAAACTTTTTATAAATGCTCGCGATAAAAAATAAGATGTGAGAATGATGTAAAAAAAATATTTGTATTCTCACGGCCGAGTCCTCAAAAATAGTAAACGAAGACCACACCCTCATTACCCCATGAAAATATTCCTTCTCATGTAATAGGCTGGCTGGCTATACGAGAACTTTTCGAGAAAATACCCACAAAAGCTCAAAAGCACCTTTTTTTACTCGACCCACGATTTAAATTCAAATACCTCATAATCACAGTAGCACACCCTATTAACATAATATTTAGCCTAAATTAAAGTGCTTTATATTAGTTTTAGATTTAAATTATGTATTGTAGATAATTTAAATAACATGAAAGTCAGATTTTCAAGTCTATAGATCAAATTTGTTTAACGTAGAATAGCTGTAACAAATATAATAATATATCTATACCAGGCTCACAAAATCAGAATTCAATTCAATCCTAATCAAAATAAATCTATTGGTTACCTGTAATATTAGTCAATAAGTAGTCATATATCTTAGTCAATGTAGAAAGAGATTCTTACCTTATCGCTGTCTGTTGGCAACGTTCCGTAGCCATACCAGCTTCTGGCGGCCTTCAAGCGCGGCTCATCTCGAGGCGATAGTAGACCACTACCCCACCTGGCTAGCCCCTCGGCGACCGCCGCCACACTCGGCGTATTCGGACTCCCATTTGGCGAGTTTGGAGTAACCGTACTTTTCTCTGCGACAGGAGGTAATGTAGGACGAGCGCATCCTGTACGTCTTTCGTAAATCCGTTTCAATGGTTCATCGATATCCGTTTCCAATAAACCTTTCTTATCACTGCCACGCTTGATCTCGTTAATCCTTTTCACTTCCTCCTTCTGAGTCCTTTTGCCGTCAACGTCTTTTCTCTTCACGCTATCGTTCGAGTCTTGGCGACAGAGAAGTGTCTTTTTTAAACTCTCGTTGGAGTCTTGTTTTGAGATCTGACCTTTCTTATCCGACTCCTTACATGATATCTTCTTATCATCTTTAGATATCAACGCACGTTTAAGGCTATCTGTAGAATCTTGCTTGCTGATTAGTTTGCGAGGGCATTCAGTGTTCAAGGAGTCTGTAGTTTTCGATATAAGTAATTTTGAATAGTCGTATGGAGCGTGATCACCCGTCGGTGGATTTAATTCGAGGGATCTTCGATTCTTCCATTTGTCGGATGGTGCGATCTGTGCCTTAGCAGGCAAGAGTCGCCTTGGCAGCAGGCTGCGATGATCAGCGAGTGGGGATTCCGGTCGCAACATTTTGACCGGCGATAATAAAATACCGCGTGTCTGCTCTCGCCTGTAACAAAAACAATTTAATGTTAGTATTCGTGTTCATAGTAGCATCATCATAACGGTTACAGTTAGTCATTTATTCTTTTGAATAGACTCCGTTTACTAATTCCTCCGCAATTACCCCTACTTTGTAGATAACTAGTAGTTATAAGAGCCAGTGCAGATAGCATCATCGGCATCATAATCTTATTAGCTCACACGTTTTACACTACTGGGTTCGGGCTTCCTCCATAATAGGAAAGAAATTATATAACGCTGGTAAAATGGACTGGTGTATAAAGTATTACGCCGTGTGTTGACGGAGTAAGATATAATTCACATTAAATATGCATTTAACATCTATGCAAGAGAAGGAAAACTCGAAACAAAACCTTATACCGACACGTCTGACCAGCGTGGTATAGTAGGTTAATTTCCCTCCTATTGTGAAGGAAGCTCGAGCTCGTCTGGGTACATGAGCCAAAATGAATAATTTCTTTTTTTGAGGTAGGCTATGCTAAACACACACACCGTCCATTCCGCCGGGGGCGACGAAAGCATGACACATCCGTACCCACGTCGCTTTTGTCGTTGGGCCGACCACCAGTGCCGAGTTCCTTGTCCTCAGTGGTCGGCCCGACGGAATACCCTTTCAGGTACCCTCACCTCTCGACGTCCCTGTCATGGGACGTCGGTCGCCGTCGCGCGGTCAGCCTCACTGCGGGTAACGAACTAAGGTCCCCGGTCCGGTCACCCGCGGCCTCGGCTAGGGCGGCATCAGGCGCAGGAAATGATGAATGATGATAGGGTATTATTTCGAGATTTCGATCTCTTGGTATCAACGGGCATGAAAATGCGTGATGAATTGTATTCTTATTCCTTCATCGAGGCGAGCACAGATATTGTTAAGTCAATATAACTGATTCAATGTCAATGCATATAATAATATAAATAGTATAGATGGACGTCTCCGTGTGTTCTCACATCACGTTCGTTCAGTGTGACATTAATAGCTATAAGAAATATGTAAACACGTAGGTGATAACGCGAGTATTCACAGATTCGTACCTATATGCAACGTCAAATTATTTATGTATCGCGAAGGTCTGGGTTATCTCAACTTAAGGTCTCTAAATGTCAAAAATATTTTTTTTGTATATTATAAATATTATGTCAGTTTTATTACTCTCTCTCCCTCGCTATCTCTCACATTTATTTCGGAGCAATACCACCGCTGTAACTCCTGTAAACCAAGATCCATAATGATCTCCATATAAGACATCGACGTTTGACCCTCAAAAGTCCCGGGAAACGCTTTTGGCTTGGCACCCGCAATGAATTTAATGAGAAAAAAAAAGAATTGGAAAAAACCACTTTCCTCCTATGCAAAGCAGGAGACTGGAAGCAAAATTAGTTAATAAGCCAATAGATAAAAAAATGTACATAACAGTACAGCACCACGGACAGAGATTAGGGGTCTCCTTTTTTGGCGGCAGACCATGATGCATCGCGCACCGTTCAATCGGTCCAGGGTGCATACCTTTAAGCGCCAAGTGAGCGAGTCACCGGTCATCAGTGAAGAGTTTAAGGGGGCCTATATCCTAAACACAAACACACATTCTCTATCGTTTCATCACACGTGCTCACGACGTAAGATACTTCTCAACATTTCCGTAACTGACTACCAGACATACCTTCGTTAATATTCTACTAGATAGTTCTATAATATCAATTCTCATCACCGTTACATTCGCACATATTCCAGTTATTTGAAAGACACAATTTCATTTCCATTTAAAAACTATTTTCACAGTTACCATATACCTAATTAAATGTTCAAAACACATTCATACCAGCAAACTAATGAAGAATTATGCAAATTCTATTGTTAGCAAGAAATGAAAGTAGGTAAGTACAAAGAAAAACAACATTTTTTTTTCACACACATTTTGCTCAGCGAAAAATATCCCCATTAAAGTATGAACAAGTTATAATTATTTTACTCTCATGACACCTTCCCATGGACATCTAAAGCGTTAGTTAGTTAAGAATTGCTAATTACGCAGGTCTGTTAATAATATGACTGACACTCGACCTCCATGACTTTCGACGTTTTGTTTTGAGGAGTTATGGCTGCTTTAGCAGTTAACTCGTGATTGTGGTGGATTTCCTTGTGGGATCTGAACAAGCCAATTTTTCTTCTTTTAATACTATATTTAAAAAAAGGTATGCTAGTTCGAAGGACATTGCATTGGCTAATACTTGATAAAAACGTTGAACACATACAATTTCATTTCATCTCAGCCAATATACGTACAAAGAAACTACAGATCCAGAACAAGCCGGCTTCTAAAAAGGCTGTGGTACCATAGAACACATCCTTACGCTTCGGCAGATTGGATAATCTGCCAAAGAGAATCTTCGGGATAGAAGACCGAGGAGTATAATCGGCCTCTGTGTATAGCGTTTGTGGACTCTGAGAAAGCCTCAGATTCAAACTTGGGCAGTGCTGCAGTCCCTTCAGTGGTGCAAAATCGACCATAGTAATATCGAAGGGGTGAAGTGTTTGTATAGGAACGCTACAGTGTCAATCCGTATTTGGGATAAGAGTACGAACCCGATCCTGTTACAAAAAGGCGTGAGACAGAGAGAGGCCTCTCCGACACTGTTCACTACTACACTAGCATATGTATGTCTTCACGCTGTTAAATTGGACCGGACTCGGCGTCATTATCAACGGCGAATATCACTCACCTTTGATTTACAGACGATATCGTCGTTATGGCAGAATCCATGGAGGATCATGGCACCATGCTCAATGATCTCTGACAAGACGAAAGTCATGTCAAATGCCCATGTCATTCCTGTACCGGTCTTAGCTAGCAATGCGATTCTCGAAGTTGTCGATCATTATACCTAGGACAAACAGTCCAGTTAGGTAGATCCAATTTCAAGAAAAAGGTCAGCCGACGATTCCAACTTAGTTGGGCAACATTCGGGAAAATTAAGAGGATCCTATCGTCCAACATACCTCAGTTTCTGAAAACAGGTTTACAACCAGTGAGTGTTACCAATTATAACTTATGAACGGCACGGAAACGTGATCCTTAAATGTAGGCTTCATAACTTTGCGTCTTTTACGATACCTACGAAAAAAATAGGGGGTGATGAATTGTTATTTCGTCACCACACGGATAACAATTTCATTTAAAAGAAGTAAATTATATAATTTGTTTTTTTTATTGCAAACGGTGGCAAATGAGCAACAGTACACCTGAAGATAAGTATTGCTGCCGCTCATGGACCTTCGCAAGGCTGCTGCCTACAGCGAAGAGAGTGAAGAGATTGTGAATGCGTGCAATGAGTTTCAGTGATACTAAAGGCATCACAAAACCCACCACACGCAAACACCCTCAGAAAGTTGGGCTTCCGGCTCTCTCGCTCACCGAATGCAGCGCAGTGACAAATTGCTACTATTCGGACGTCGATTTTCTGCGAGAGTGTGGTACTACCCCGGACGGACCGGCCTGCGGCTGTGGACAGACAACTGTCAACAGTGTGGTCCTACCACTATATAAATTAACTAGCAACCCGCCCTCGCTTCGGTTATAGGTTATAGTCGTTTTACCCGCGTAGTTCCCGTTCCCGTGGGAATACCGGGATAAAATATAGCCTAGTTTACGCCCTGATATTATAGCTTTCCATTGGTGAAAGAATTTTTGAAATCGGTCCAGCCATTTTGAAGATTACCCGGAACAAACAGACAGACAGACAAACATTTTTTAATTGCTATTTTAGGCATAGGTGTCGTGCGAATAACCGTGTGAGCATGAAAAAAGTCTATTATTTTGACATTACAAACAGACACTCCAATTTTATTTATTGGTATAAATGGTTAAATAAAATGTTGGCCTGTATGGGAATCGAACCCGGGACACTGGCATAGTAGATCGTTATTGTAACGACTACGCCGTCTTTGCAGCGTGAACCACTACGCCAACTGTGCAGTGAGTATTACTGTGTTATTACCTTATTAATTTTTACATACGCCTCTTTCGACGAAGGAAATATCTACATTCATGACAAAATGTGTATTCTTATTAAGTAGGAAGTAAGGAAGGGTTATTATACAAGAAAGGATTGCACCCGCGATGCACGTCGCCTTCGTCGTTGGGCCGACTATCAGAGCAAGGTGACTTGACGTCAGTGGTCGGCCCAAAATAAAACCCTATAGCAAAACGTCTGACCAGCGTGGTATAGTAGGTCAATCACCCTCCTATTGTGGAGGAAGCTCGAGCCCAACAGTGAGATGTATATTAGCTGAAATGATGACTTTCGCCAAGCGCGTTAGCAGATTACGATTATTTTCTGTACGTCTTCAAAACGAATACATTGTATGATTTATTACATACTAATAAAAATTTTGCTGTTAAACTTTAAAAAGTCTCCAAGCTTGTTTTATTACATATACCTAAATTAATAGCAACGCGCCCTCGCTTCGCTTCTGTGTCAGTCGCCTTACCCGTGTAGTTCCCGTTCCCATGGGAATACCGGGATATAATATAGCCTATGTTACTCCCTGATATTATAGCTTGCCGTCGGTGAAAGAATTTTTGAAATTGGTCCGATGGTTTAAGCGTGAAAGCGTAACAAACAAACTTACTTTCGCATTTATAATATTAGTAAAGATATTGTGTGATTTTAAGTATAATAGAGTAAACACAATAACAATATAAATATTTAACTCTACAAAAGCAATAAAAACAAAACTAAATCCTAGTTTACATTGTCTAATTTAATCGAAATCATTAATACTAATTATGATTACAAATAATTATGATGTATAATATCAGCTTATCTGAAATAATCAAAACAATTAAATGTTTAAATTCAACGAGAATGAAACGTCATAAAAATGAGATTCATTAATGTCGAAACTAATTCTAATCTTAATTACAAATGCAAAATATATTTACTACTTTGCCTTTATTTACATAGCAACCTGTTTACGTTTTTTATTGCATATACCTATACAAAATAAGACTAAAAACTAAATCGATTTGTGAAAACATAATATAACATTTACATATTTTCATATTGAGCTAGATAGAGAACGTACCCAAATTACGCAACTTGTGGAATTTGTATGTTTTCAACAACACTACGCTTAATTTGTGCTAATAACACAAGAGCCCGCGAACCCCAGACCTTGAAACACGTGTTTATTTATTTTTATTGAAGAGTATTTGTGCTTAATTTGAAGACAGTAGCTAAAGATTTTTTTCTTTCCATACAGACTTAGACGTTGCGTTTCACCCCCTTAAGGGTGGAATTCCAAAGAATCTTTTCTTAGTGGATGTCATGAAATGAAACTACGGTCCAAATTTCATTTCTCTAGTTTCAGTAGCTTCAGCTCACCCAACAGGGTGAGCTGAAGCAAAGGAACACCTTTATATGTATATTATGGTTAACGCCCCCGCAACACCCCTTGTGGGTGGCATTTCGGAATATCCGTTTTTAGTGGACCTCTACTCGACGAAAAGAATATTCCATGGGTGATGACTCAAATATTATATATAAAATCAGCTTTTATACTATAACGTAAGTAGAATTATAATTTCATGAACGTTAAGGGTTCTGGCAAGGGGTTGCCACGATAAGTGTCTAGCAATAAATAACGTGATTTTTAATAACGTTCTAAAGGTAATATCAAAAAATCACGCGAGTTTCTTTTCGTTTCTTCACGCGTTAGTTTGACGAAAATAGATCGGTATTTTACACTTTTAGTACCTTTTATCATAACTTCTTCTTTTATCTTTTAACATTTGGCTTTGGCAAAGCCATTGTAAACTCCATAATGGGCCACCGTTCTTACCTGTGTTGGGAACATGCGCTGACAAACTTTCAGCTTTAATAAAATCACGAAGGTCTGGGGTCCACAGGCTCTTAGTCTATAAGGACAGTCATTAATGGCCGGAACCGGTTGAAAATTTAAAAAAAAATTGCAGTTATAGAGACTGCCGATAGAAGTGAAAACTTAGAATTTTTAGTGTTAAAATTTGAAAAGTATATATTTTTAAATAATATGGAAATTTTCAAAAACAAATAAATACTAGTATTTAATATAATTTTCTGATAATGACTTCTGATGTTTACGCGAGTATTACACATTATAATAAAACTACTTTGCGGATTTTATCGCGTTTGTATTTGTTTTTTGATTATCCGACGTTTCGAACACTTTACAGCTTTCATGGTCACGGGCGGACTAAGATGTCTCTCGTCCAGAAAATCATCGTTATTACAGAGATTTATAATTATTTACCAGATACAGAAGTTATTAAATTTTGACCCAAATTGTGGTATAAATTCAATGGCAGTATAAGAAGAAAATGACTTTATATGAAAAAATTAGAAAGACCTTCACATTATTAGACTTTCACAATATTATCAACAGACAAAATAAACATGTTCCTAAACCATCTTAACTCCATTAATACAAAAATTCGATTCACTATGAAACTGGAGTCAAATACATCTTTGGCTAAAGATATTTTTTAGATTCTTAGATATTTTGGTTATTCGTAAACCTAACAACACCTTCAGTCATACAGTATGTCGTTAGGCAACATACAGACAAATATTTGAACGGTGATTCTCATCATCCCCCTTCACAGTTAACTACCGTGGGTAAATCTTTGTTACAGAGAGCACGAGGAATCTGTGACGATGAACTCCTGACTGGGGAACTGCAGTATGTTATACAGGATCAACGTGCAAATAAGCTGCAAGTTCCTCGCCGTCGTCGCAGAGACCGCGCGAATCCACCCACAGTTGAACGCCTTCCTTCTGTATTACCATATGTGAAAGGAATCACTGACAAGATTAGGTACATCCTAAAAACGGGCTTCCATAAAAACTTATTTTAAGCCACTGAAGAGGATTAGTCAATTCTTACCACCTGTCAAGTGCCAGATCCCTCCCTGTACAAGATGCAGGAGTTTATAAACTTTTCTGTGGTCTCTGTTATATTGGTCAAACAAAGAGATCCATAAGAACTCGGACCAAAGAACACATAGCTGATCTGAAGCACCGCCGTCACACTAAGTCTGCAGTCTGTAAACATAGTCAGGACCGTGACCACCATAACATCATGTTTAAACCATAAATCCTTGGCAAATAACACTGATACCTGCCTAGAATGGTACGTAAGGCTATTGAAATAAAAAAAAACACAGCTCGTATCATGCAGGGCAGCGGAAGGATAATATGGCCATAACCCCTCGACTTCGGTTCGCCTCTGAAACCCATTCCCGTAGTATATTTTTAGTTCTCTAATGAGTTTTGTATATAGACGATTTGTTTTTCTCTTACCATAAGAACTTTTTCATGGCAACTAATCGTTTAACCTTGATATAATGTAAATCTACATATAAAGTACATAATCCATGGTTCTTTACTGATGTAAATATCACAGCTTCTCACGTAATTGTCTATTGTCTTTGAATATTGTGAATGTAATCAAAATTGAAAAATATTCTGTGGAAATATTTTTATAGTTGTACAAGGATAATTTCCGTGTCTTGTATCTGTGTGGTGTAGGAATACAATTCACCACCCTCACTCTTAACTGTGGATGATCTTAATAGACAGCTAATGGACGTAGGCAGATAACATTTCTACAAGAGAAAGAATACTCGAAATAAAAGCCTACAATAGTGCCTACGTAAGTGTACATTAATAATTTTTTTTTTTTACTTGTAATTTTAAATTCACTTTTATTTATAATTCTACTAGGTGACCTAACAGACGTTGTTCTGATAGAATTTAAAAAAATAGTAAAAAGAATTCTCCTTGAAAACGATCACCACGCCACCTACCGGTTTCACGAGGTCGGGTCGTACCAACTCAAAACCCTTCGTGGGCTCATGCACAACACTTTGCTGAAGATCATTACATGATCAAATGCATAGTTTACGATTCTATAAAGGGCATACAGACAAAGACTTAGTGATAATATTTTACATTGACTATATTTTTGTCTTCCAAAATATCATATTTTTATAATTCTTCATCTATACCAATAAATAAAATTGGAGTGTCTGTTTGTAATGTCAGAACAATAGACTTTTTTCATGCTCACACGGTTATTTGCACGACACCAATGCCTAAAATACAAATTAAAAAGTTTTTGTCTGTCTGTTTGTTGCGGGTAATCTTCAAAACGGCTGGACCGATTTCTAAAATTCTTTCACCAATGGAAAGCTATAATATCAGGGAGTAAACTAGGCTATATTTTATCCCGGTAATCCCACGGGAACGGAAACTACGCGGGTAAAACGACTAAAACCGAAGCGAAGCGAGGGCGGGTTGCTAGTTTGTAATAAATTCATAACCGGAACACATCACATTACCAGTTTTTACATTACTTGCTTTAAATTAAAATACTTCAAAGTAACTAGTTCTGTATCAAACACACAGTCAATTTATTCGCGTAATTACTTTTTAAATTGCCATGTCATTATTTATTACATAAATCAACGTCCATTAAGTCCAAGAATCAAAATTACACTATAAGTCGAATTTACAAATGTATAAATGTTTAACTGTTTCGATTTCATCATATACGTCCCACTGTTGGGCTCGAGCCTCCTCCACAATAGGAGGGAAATTGACCTTACTACATTATGTTGGTCAGGCGGGTTGGTATAGGGTTTTATTTCGAATTTTCTTCTCTGGCATAGACGTTATATGATGCAAGATAGGGAGTGGTGTTTTGTATTCTTACTCTGTCACCACATGAAGGTTCGATCGATCAAGGAGTTTTGATCTCATTTGCTTAAATTATTTACTATCCACATGGTTTAAGGCCGTTATTATTTTAAAATTATAGTAAATCGATGATGGCAACAATTTAAGTTTTCTATACTTTTATATTCTACTAGCTGACCCAACAGACGTTTTGTTTAAATAAAATAAAAAGAAACTCTCTTTGAAATCGACAGCAGCGCCACCTACCGGGTTCAACTGTGAATCAGTTAAGTGACATACACAGGTACAAAAGAAATGTATATATAAAGACTAGCTGACCCGACAGACGTTCAACACATTCAGCGGTCGTCCCTCTTGGCGTGCACACGTGCCGTCGCTCAGCGTAATTACTACCGTTACGAGTGTTCGCGCGCTTTCTAACGGTCCCAACAACAGCAGCGTTTCTTCGGTGGACGACAGTGGTGACCCAAGCCGTCTTTTTCAAGACACATTGGGCCACTCACAGTTATTACTAACTGCCCACTGTTCAAAAGTGAGGTCAGGTAGTAATATCTATTTCTATCAAGTCTGATAAAGTTATAGTGGCTCCTTAAGAGCAAAACCAAGTATTTCTTGGTCCCCGGTTGAAACCTAACGGTGTCAACGAAGCCGGGTGAGGCGAAGCCCCGAGTCGCCTGCCGACCCCCTTCAGGGCGAGGCGCAAACTCGGACGGGACCGGAACAGTAGGCCTTGGGGGTGGCCCCTAGTCTACCCCGGTTATCTCCTACCCACCCTACCTATTCCCTACTCCCATTCTCGGGTGTCAGTTTGGGTGTGACTGCCCGCAAGGGCCCATACCACCCCTACACTCGAGCTGCTAGGAACCACGCAGGCACATTAAGATCGGCCGGTGGATACCAGCTTAGGGCACACCCTAGTGTTAAGTACATCCTCCCGACCTACCCCGGTTGGGAGGGAACACACCTCACACACCCCCGGGTTCTCCCCCCGGGGTGTTAGGCTGCTAGGAGACCGCGTGATATACATAGCGAGTGTTTTTCGAGTTTTTCGAGTTCTTTTCGAGCTCTATCAGTTTAATTATGTCAAGAGTAGGGCTTGAGGACCTACTCCAAGACGAGGAAATCTGGACGCTTATCGTCCGGAAATTCCGCGACAGGGCACCGGAGCGCACACCATCGCGCCCGCAGTCGCCCACCGCCACGATCACCCCAGAGAGTGGGGATGAGAGTGAGCGGACCACCACCACCAACTCGGAGATGGAGTACGACTCCGCTCCGACTTCTACCTCCTCTGAAGAGGAAGACTCCCCCAACGAGGGGTTTAGCGAGGCCAAGTCCCGCAAGCGCAGCCGCAAGGCGCGCAAAAATAAGGCCGCAAAGGCTCCAAAGGTCGCTCCCGCAGTGGAGTCGAACCCACCCATCCCGACACCATCACCCGCTGCTTCCCTTCAGGAGCAAGGTGCCCCCACCCCCTCCACAAGTGGGGTCATGACCGCCACGGCCAATAAGGCCCCCACGGTCAAAGCAACCACGGCGGCGTCTTCATCAGCCGCCAAGAAACTCACACCCCCTCCTCTGTACATTCGCGACAAGGAGAGGTGGTTCGCGATCTCCGCGTGGTGCAACTCGCACCGCGTGTCGTACAAAAGCGCCAGATCCACCGCACAGGGGATCAAGGTCGAGGTCAGTACGACCGACGACCACAGGGCGCTATCCAAAATGTTAGGGGAGCAACGCATCCCCTACCATACATACACTATGCCTGAGGACAAACTCCTACGGGCGGTCATCAAAAATGTCCCACGGGAATTCGCCAAAGAAGAGATTCTTGAATCTCTTAAGGCTCAAAACCTTCCCGTAAGGGAGGTTCACCGTATGGTGCGCGGCAAAGCACGCGCACCTATGAATATGGTCCTGGTATGCCTGGACAACACCCCCGAGGGTAAACAGGTTTTCCGTATCACACATGTGTGCGGACTTATGGGCGTCAAAATCGAGCCCCCCTACAAGACCGGCATAATGGCGCAGTGCCACAAATGCCAGATGTATGGCCATACATCGAATAACTGCTATGCCCACCCAAGGTGCGTTAAGTGCCTGGGAAACCACCACACCAGCGAGTGTGAGAGGCCCAAAGACCTGTCGCTCTGCACAGAGCCGCCATCGTGCGTGCTTTGCGGGGAGATGGGCCACCCGGCCAACTTCCGCGGCTGTCCACGGGCGCCCAAAAGGACAATTCGTCCAACGGGTCCGGCCCGCTACTATAATAAGGCCTTCGTGCCCGCCCCCCTCCCGACTCACAATGCGTGGTCTCGCCCCCTCACCCAAGGTAGGGAGGCGTTCCCCGCATTACCGCGCACACAAGCGCCCCCCCCACCCCCCTTCACGCACCCACCAAGACCCCAACCGCCAACCGTTGGGCATAAAACGCCCGCCGGGGGCCAACCTAAGCCTCTTATGGGCACACCCGTCACCAAACCCGCACCAGTTAGGGTAGCTTCACACGCGCTCCCTAAGACCCCACAAGGCCTAGACCCGGATCTAGCCCTTGTGGCAAATTTCGCCTCTCTTATCGACTTCGCGGAAATCCGCGAGGTCGCCGCAGAGCTAAGGAGGAACGAGGGTAATAACCTCGCCCTCCTTAACATTGCCATTAAATTTTCGCCCCTACTCGAACGTCTGGGGTCCCTTAGTTTTAAATAAAATGGATATACACACTCCCGGCAGAGTCAAACCACGACACCTAAAGTTAGGGACATATAACGCGAATAGCCTCTGCTCACAGAGGGACGAGTTAGGTACATTTCTTAGGGAACAACAGCTCGACATTCTTATGGTACAAGAGACGTTTCTCAAACCTTTCAACAAGGACCCTAGAATTGCGAATTATAATATAGTTCGCAACGATAGGGTCACTTCGCAAGGAGGGGGAACGCTCATCTACTATAGGAGGTCGTTGCACTGCACGCCTGTGGATCCGCCACCTCTGGCGTACATTGAAGCGTCAGTATGCAGACTAGCGCTCACCGGCCATCAGCCAATCACATTTGTCTCGGCTTACCTGTCACCCGAAAGAAGGGACGGTAAACACTTAGTGGAGAGCGATCTCAAGGCATTGCTTGACTTGGGCGGCGCCGTCATCATAGGCGGTGACCTTAACGCCAAGAACACCTCGTGGAACTGTCATAGTTCGAACAAGAGGGGCAAAGTCTTAGAGTTATACGCTGACAGATTAGGTTGTGACGTCATAGCGCCATTAGAGCCGACTCACTACCCTAACATTGTCGACCACAGGCCAGACATATTAGATATTGTACTTCTCAAAAATATAAACTTACGTTTATGTTTAATCGAAGTACAACACGAACTAGATTCAGATCACCGTCCGGTGACTCTGGAATTCGCCCCCCGCTTACCTGGCCCCTCAGGCCACAATAACGTAACAACAAGGTTGACCACCGACTGGGCACGGCTCGGGAGAAATCTCAAGGCCACCTCATCGGCATACCTTGATAAGATTCCCAAGGACATAAAGTCCGAGGAAGAAACCTCCCTGGCGATCGATTTACTCACGGGTCACGTGCAGTCGGTAATTGACGACTGCTCGCGGCGGGTGCCGGATACGAGCGATCGTAGATGGCAACTGCCGAGTGACGTACGCGACCTACTGAGAAGAAAGAACGCCGCAACCCGCGCGTACGACCGATACCCCACGGAGGAGAACCGCAAACGCCTGCGGGCCCTCCAAAGGGAGGTCAAAACCGAAATTAACAATATGAGACAGAGCAGATGGGACGCCACTTTAGAAGAGCTGAAGCCCACGCACACAGCCTTCTGGCAGCTTTCCCGCTCACTCAAAAAAGATGTAGTGTCCACACTCCCTCCCCTCAGTAGAATAAATCAACCGCCGGCATTCATGGATGACGAAAAGTCTGAATGTCTGGCAGAGTGCCTAGAGCTTCAGTGTACGCCGAGTACATTATACGAACAAGAAGCGTCTCACTACAACACTATTAATTCGGAAGTGGCTAGTCGTACCACTTTATCGCGGTCGAATATAAACAACGACAACAATATGCCTATTCCAACAGTGAGCACCGACGAGGTCGAGTCGCTTATTAGGGGTCTCCACGCTAGGAAAGCCCCGGGTTCGGACGGTATTACAAATAGAGTAATTAAATTATTCCCAGCCCATTTAATAATATTACTGTGTTGTATATTTAATGCAGCCCTCAAATATAACATCTTTCCTTCACAGTGGAAAGAGGCCGTGGTAATCGGAATCCACAAACCCGGCAAAAAACGTACCGAACCCAACAGTTATCGACCTATTAGCCTACTGAGAAGTTTAGGTAAATTATACGAACGATTAGTACTCAGTAGGCTACGATCATATGCAGAGTTCAACAAACTCATACCGGACGCGCAATTTGGTTTTCGCGCTAAACACAGCTGTGTTCAGCAAGTACATAGACTAGTGGAATACACCAGTAGTCAGTTCATCAGGGGACGGTACACTGGTGTATTATTTCTAGATGTAGCGAAAGCTTTCGATAAAGTTTGGCATGAGGGCTTAATTTACAAATTATATTTATTAAAAATCCCCGAATATTTAATTCTAATAATACATGACTATCTGAGTCATCGCAGCTTTCGCTATAGGGTGGAAGGGACGTTGTCGACCTCCCATCCTCTCAAGGCCGGTGTTCCACAGGGCTCGGTCCTCGCCCCATTTTTGTTTACACTGTATACAAGTGATTTACCCAAGTTCACTCGTGTGCACACGGCGCTTTACGCCGACGATACCGCACTCTATTGTGCAGGTATGTCCCCGACAACCGTAGTCAATACACTCCAAAAAGCGGTTACCGCCCTTGCCAATTGGTATAGGAAATGGAGAATAGAAATTAATCCCGAGAAGAGCCAAGCGGTCATGTTCACTAAACGAACTGCCCGTCTGTGCTCTCCGGACAGCATCCCTCCTCTCACTCTCTTCGGCCGACCTGTCTCATGGAGCAGAGAGGCCAAGTACTTAGGTGTGACCCTTGATAGCCGACTCACCTTCCTGTCCCACTTGAAGCGGGTCCGCGCGCGCGCCGCCTTCGTGATGGGACGCCTTCACTGCCTATTAAACGCAAAATCTAAACTATCACTTAAAAATAAAGTCCGATTATACACTACCTGTATACGGCCGATCATGACGTATGCCAGTGTAGTGTTCGCGCACGTTAGGCCAAACAGGATCCACAGGTTACAAACACTACAAAATAGATTCATGCGACGGGCAACGGGAGCACCGTGGTTCGTTCGTAATGTCGATTTACACATCGACCTCGAATTGCCGACCATCAGGCAGTATATGAAGCGTTGCTCCCAGCGCTATTTTGACTCTGCCACGACTCACCCCAATCCACTAGTGGTTGGGGCGGTAAACTACGTTCCATCAAAAATATCCGCGGTCCGACGACCCCGTCATCTCCTTGAAGAAGGGGATGATGCAATCACGATCGCCCAAGAAAGGGCCTACACAGCTCGCGCAGCGATAACACATAAAACTGCGCGGTATCGGCCTCGCCGACGAGGTCGAAAACCGCGCCGCGTAAAAATCATTAATCTAAACGTGGCCACGCCCACTTTGCTTTCAGCGACGCCCCGAGCCGAGGTCCGTTCCCCACAGGGGGAGCCCTCGGGCGATGTTCGCTTAACTTACTTACCGGGTTGAGAGCCTTCAGCTCGCCCATTGCCCGCGTTAAGCTGTCAAGGTCATCTGCGACCAACAGCTAAATACACACAAAAAAAAAAAAAAAAAAAAAAAAAAAACCGACAGACGTTCTGTTTAAAGAAAATAAAAGGCAATCGCCTTGAAATCGTCAGCAGCGCCACCTACCGGATTCAATAGTAAATCTTAACCATTCTTGAATCCCCTTGAACATGCACAAAAAGTTTCATCAACATCGGTCCAGCCGTTTAGGAGGAGTTCAGTGACATAGACACGTACACAATATATGTGTGTGTGTGTGTGTGTATCACTATCCAAAACCGAAACTTCATCTCCACAACATCCCTATTTTAGGTTGTTATAAAAATGAATTAGGGCCCTATCATCATCATCGCAGCTTATATACGTCCCACTGCTGGGCTCGAGCCTCCTCCACAATTGGGAGGGCAATTGGCTAGTCAGATGGATTGGTATAGGGGGTAATTGTATTATTAATTACCACAGCTTCACCGTACGGTACGGTGACGCTGTGGTAATAAGAAATAGTTTTTTTTTATTTACACAGTAAGGCGTCTCTTGGGCTAGCTGGTTATATTTTATACTGCCACAATACTGCTAGCAGAAATTGACTTCAACTGTTTCTCTGGCGCGTTCCATCTGGTTTAACATGTGGATGTAAGTAAATAATATTCAAAGAATATATATATTCTAGTTATAAAACACTGCACAGTGCCTGATTAATTTACGAGTTCCTAGAGCTATATAATAATAAAATCACAATAATTTATCTTGTTTAGTCCGCGTTGCCAAAACAACAGTCGTAAAGTTTGCAACGGAACGTTCAAAGTGAGTATAAAGATGGGTTTTTTATAAACTATTATAGTATAAACTCACACTAAATGGGCGGGAACAATGAACTCTATTGGAAATAAGGGAGCCGACCCATATCATATGAACGATTTCTTACAATTTTTGAAGTGAAAACATCTATACGCAGTTTTGGATGGAGAATAGATTCAAAATTAATATATATATATATTAGAGAGCATGGTAACCAAATAAGAATAGAACAACTTCCTTCATCGAGCGTGTCAAAAAGATGAGCATGTAGCAGCATGTAAAAAGGAAAACTTAAAATTGATTTCACTTACATTATAAAAGGATTATTTGATTACATTGTATAAAGAAGAAGACTGACAATTAGACAGGCCAGATAAATTACTTAAATAGAAGCCGACGAATATTATCGTAATATTAAATGGATTCAAAATACGACAATTCCTTGAATTGAGTGTGAGTCTTAGTCGAAAATTAATTAGTCACAAGACTATGAAAAATGTTTTTCGCTTTACTTTGTCTGTATGTCAAGAGGAAACCAGTGTACAAATTATGTCTTGTAAATCTAAAAACGGAACGCATAATCTAAATAAACCGGAAAAACATTTTTTTATAGTCACACCATCGTCTGAATAGGTAGGTAGGTACACAGACGTGTAACGCCCTTATATCGGGTATGTAATTTTAAGCTCCCATAAGTTTAGAACCTATTGTTATTAAATGTGTAGCTTCAAACTTGGAGCTATGTAGTCACGGAGTAAGAATACAATTCCTTATCTAGACAATAGAAGACCGACGATTAAGTGATATAATATAATGCATATATAATCTATGCAACAGAACGAAAAATCAAAATAAAATCCGACACCAATCCGTCTGACCAAAGTGGTGTAAGTAGGTCAATTTCTTTACAATTGTAGGGGAGGCTCGAGACCTGCATGGGTCATATGTACGCTGAAATGAGGATGATAATAAAATTTCGAGCTAGTAATTAGGTAAAAAAACTCTGTGAAAGTTCAAGCATATGTATATCTCGAAAACGCAAAATACATTGTTAAGTAAAGAAATCCAAGAATATTTAGGCAAATATGGATATATAAAGGCTGAAGAAGAAACGGCAAAAATAAAACGTTTTAAATACATGAATAACTTAGCGACTAATTGAGAACCTTTTTCTTTATTAATTCGGTTTAAATTAGAATCACCTGGGCAAAATTAGCTTCACCAATACAGATTTTGTCCAAAAATATTACTATTCTTTGAAAACCATACTTTTTGCTAAATTAAAGTTGCCTATAGCCTTTTCTGCGATCTGGATACAATACATACAATATTTCAAGACTAGAATAAAAAAAAAACATATTAGTCACTCATCATCATCATGAATTAATAAGCATGATTAACTAAATGGGGCTGGACGCTCTTGAATTGCCTCTCGTTGAAGGATGGCTCCCTCAAACCCCACGAAGTCGCTAGAATTGCGTCCTAAACTTAGCGAGGATGGGGAAAGAATGTGAGGAGAGCAACTCAATGGAAACATCGCATGATTTTAATGGGCATAGGAAGGCTTACGCTAGGACTTCAACAAAACATTTTAACCCGTCATGAAAGGCACCCATAAAGGGTTTCTTTACGTAGATAAAAATTACGCATATATTAGTTTCGTAGCACTATCACTTATTACTTTCTCTAATTTTACACGATAATTTAGCATCACGGTCATTGCCTTTCACAGCTGAGCAACTAGTTGGGCGCGCATCTATTGCCCGCTGCCACTTACCATCTCGTTATCATCGGCGGACGCATCTGTCGACGTGTAGAGGGGGTGATTTGCTCGTCTGTGGTAGGTATTTGACGTCCGCAGATGCATCTGGCACTCATCCGTTAGTTGTCGGTTTTTGTAGCACGGATCAAAGGGTTTCAACGCCAACGCTGTGTGTTGCGTCCACACGTCTGAAGACGCATCAGTGTTCATCGAAAAGCGAATGAGAGTGCACGCGTGATTTCTGCTGTTTTTTTTTTTGTTTTTATTATTTACTTGTTCGTAAAAATGGCTAACATGAGCACTAATGAAACTTTCAAATTCCTGGAGCTGTATCAAGCAGAAAACTGTCTGTGGAATCCAAAAAATAAATACCACAAAAATAAAAACGTTGTAAGTACACATTTAATTAATTTTATTTAACTAGGTACTTGAAATTTTTTTTAATTACTCTACTGCGATGGACACTTAAATAATTCTTAAAGGTACTAAATAAATAAATTGCTGCGGCAGCCACGGTCTCAACATCCATTTCGCGTGCGTACGTGTTGCGTCCGTCAAGAATCAATACAGACTGATCGGCCTGCAGACGTGTGGACGGCGCACAGAGATCCATCTGCCGATGCATCTGACGACATCTGCGGACGCATCTGCCGACGTGTAGTGGAGGCATTAGACGTCGACTTATACGTCGTGACAACAATAAAAAAAATCAGAATTAATATTTTTAAAGAAATTATTGCTAAATGGTCCGTGCAGGGGCGTAGTAAAAATTCAAAGGTCACTCCTTCAGTTCCCGTAAGTAAGGTAAAAAAATATTAAATTTTGTAAGCAGACAACATCACTGCAAGAGAAAGAAAGTCCAAAATTAAATTTGGACCAGACCGCTACTTAATAGTGGGACATACATATATAGCTTGAATAAGTTGCTGAATCACTGATACCCTTTCTTCCTTTTTAGAGGTCGTAAATGTTAGGAGATTTGCTAGAGGTTAGCTTCCTCCGTGAAACAGAGCAAATGATCTACAATAAGAAACTGTCGGGGTGTTCGATATAATTTTGATATCATCGTCATCCTGTTCTTATCCTAATTAACTGGGTTGACACAAACTATTCCTCTTTCAGCGTAAATATTTCAAAAGTTACTGGCAATAGTTTTATGGCCAACCTACCTGCCTGAGGTCAACCCTCCTTAGAACAGTAATCGTTGAACAAACGGCAGCAGATGGAGTTGGCCCAGGTCGATGGAAATCTTGCTCATTTTTTACGATCCCATGAGTAATGTGTGTTGGTAGTACTCATAGTAGCCATTACACAACAGAGTTTTAATAATAATAAGAAATAAATATAGTGTTAAATCGAGAAACCAGCATTAGCATCCAGCCCGCTTAGCAAAGGCTAGTTAAGTTTTTGCCTTTATTTCTAGAGTTCCTTCTATTGCATGTATGTTGTCCTTCTGTGTCCTTTAGTACTTTTATTCTTTTTATGAATACTTACATTACTTACGCTTATTCAATACGCAATTTATAAAATCAGCGTTAAAGACGAAGTAATTTAGGGAATATCAAATATATAAAAAAATAACTGAAATTGGCATACCGCTTCTAGATTTATGTAATATCGAATCACTCAATATAAAATGTACTGCTTATCACAATATAAAATCAACCGTAGACAGTTAGATATAGAGACGATTTTATATTTGATCTATTTCGCAATAATGGTTCAAGTTTCTGTGAATTTTTGATATTATTAGTGTTCAAATCAAAATCATGTTCGATATTGGCTCTGAAATTGAGCTCTACTTCTTGACATATTTATAGTGTTTTGTGAAGTGAAAATTTCTTTAGGCTCTTTGGGCTTTTTTTTTGAGATGAGCAAAACCAAATTAACTCGTGTTACCGTTACCGACACCTCTATGTCTAAACATAACTATAAACTAAATTGACTGCACAGATGGCGTAGTGTCCAAAATGCCGGCCTACAGCCCCAGTGTCAGGGATTCGAATCCCACGCAGGACAACCCTGTGCGATCCACAAATTGTTGTTCCGAGACTGGATGTAATTTGTGTCCGTTAATTATTGAAAAATCTTGTAAAGTCCCCCGCAATACAAGGATTATTTCCTTAATGCTGAACATTGTGTATATAAATAACGAAGAAATTTTTTTCCTGTTGCTTCACAAATTGTTCTACTGTCCGGGAGTATTTAGTGATCATCTTAATCTTAATATATATAAATTACGTGTCACGTTGTTTGTCCGCGATGGACTCCTAAACTACCTAACCGATTTTAGTCATATTTGCACACCGTGTGCAGTTTGATCCAACTTGAAACATAGGATAGCTTACATCTCAATTTAAAGTCGCAATATTATTTTATTGCAAATTATTTCTCTATTATTTGACATTCACAATTATCTGTTAACTCCAAATGATTTTAACAGATGTCGATATCTGTTGACTGGATTGAGTAATTAATTAATAGATGGCGCTGCTATGTCAAACCTACAAACGTGTCATATACGATTTTAACTTGCTTTTTTACATAGATGCCATTTGTAAAAAAATATGACGACCTCTATGACAGATGCTCTCCTACAGTTCCACTTAAATAGTTTAATAAAATGTAATATAACAAAAACATTAGCTACAGCAACGCGTGGCCGGGTCTCCTAGTCTTATAGATAAATTTCTAGCGCGTGTGTATGTCACTGAACTCCTCCTAAACGGCTGGACCGATGTTGACGAAATTTTTTGTGTATGTTCAAGGGGATTCGAGGATGGTTTAGATTCACAATTGGACCCAGTAGGTGGCGCTGTTCGAGCAGGACAATAACATAACTTGAGAACGACTTTACCGATTCCGTCCATCTTTCTTTTTAATTTTTCTATACTTTGAGAAAGGGTTTTACGGAAAAAAAATTAGAAAGTTGCGCAGAAAATCAGAAAATTAAAGAAAACTTAACGACTAGGTATCTAGGTTATTTATCTATACTGCAACTAAACGGCTGGATGGATTTGTATGAATTTTTGTGAATGTATTCAAGTGGGGGTCTGGATGATTTAAATTCACAAATCAGCCCGGCAGATGGCGCCGCAGTCGGTCAGTCTGCACACTTAAATAGAATGCCACTCTTTTTTTTTATTTTAAAGACAATCCCTACCTTAAGTCATAAACTTTTTCGTCGCGGGCGAGTATACAAACACACAATTGTCACACTTCAATTACACATACGCCTGTTTTCATAAAGAATTTAAATTTCTAAGACTAGAGAAATACCACATAACATTGATGAAACGTGCATCATTTATTACTCTCATAACATTTAAGGCAAAATGCCTTAGTGTTACGAGCTCGTAATAATAATAATAATAAGTGGATTACGCAAACAATTGGCATGTGTGAATGTAACTAACGGGCGAGGCTATGGCCGGATACAGGAACAGTTTCCAACTCCGAGCTTACTACTACTTTGAATTTCCTCAGAAATTCATCGAAAGTCAAGAAAATTTGTGATTTCCCGATCACGGTAGAGTAGTTATACCAATAGACCAGCGTTATTGTACATAGGTATAATATACAAATACTGGTTTCAAGGAATTAGCACTACATTAAATTATAAACATAGTCCAGTGGCGCCGTAGAAAATAAACTTATAACCACATTTGTGTCAATATTTGACAAACCATTTCGAACGGCTTCGCAGAAACGATGGCACAAACTCGAGATTGAAATAACAGTAAACAAGTTCATACAAGAAGTCCATTCTATTCAGCCATATACATAGCTGTCAATCCACTGACGTCTGTTTTTTGGAGGTAGGTTAATGATGAATGATGAGTGATTAAATTTTTTTTTTTTTTTTACTAGGTGGACCGACGACCTGGTGAAAGTTGCTGGGCGTCATTGGATGCAGGCGGCACAGGACCGCACTTTGTGGCGTAACATGAAGGAGGCCTACGTCCAGCAGTGGACGGCGATAGGCTGAAATGATGATGATGAAATTTTTACCCCCAGTACAAAAAAATATCCTATATAAAAAAGAGCGTGCGTACAAAATACGCATGTCAGAAGTGAAACTTCTTTGGTGACACGTGTTTTTTATCAATATAATTAAAAAGATAAAAAAAAATTATAAAAAATATTGGACGCTACTCGTTGCTAACGCTCGCGCTGGCCTGTAACAGGCATACTACGCGCATGCGTTCGAGTGCCACACATTCACTCTCGCTCTGTCTCTTTCTATTCCCCCTCCCCAGGAGCGTTGAATGTTTAACGCAACAATGCCTTTATACCCCTTCCATGGTAGCGTTAAA
This sequence comes from Lymantria dispar, assembly GCA_032191425.1. Taxonomy (NCBI): domain Eukaryota; kingdom Metazoa; phylum Arthropoda; class Insecta; order Lepidoptera; family Erebidae; genus Lymantria; species Lymantria dispar. The sequence continues at coordinate 5,540,752 of CM063457.1, forward strand.
CGTTTAACGCAACTTTGTCGGAAGTCGCGTTAGAAGTTTCATTTCAAAATTATATTGTTTTTAAACAGTTAATGTGTTCTGACAATTTATTGATTTAAACCTAACAAATGTAATAGTTTTATTTCAATTGTGTAATACTCGCTTTAAGATCAGAAATCATTTACTAGTGGAGTACTGATATCTATTTCCTTGGATCACCGCTTTCTACGACGCCCACAAGAAAATAACACGTGGAATGCCACGGGACTTTTCACCAAACTGACCATTTTGTTTTAATGACATTTCATAATTAAAATGGTAATGATAGCAAACTAGCATACTTGACAGACTGACTTGCCCGGCAAAATAATGCGACATTATATTTAATAATGATATTTTGTAATTTAGTCAATAGTACAGCAAATCAAATTTGGTGATACACCGGCAGCAGGACCACCTACCGGCTCCAATGGTGTCTTCAAACCATCCAGAGATCCATTGAAATATACACAAATCTTCATTCAAACCGATCCAGCCATTTAGGAGGAGTTGGATGACAAAACACACGTAGAGTAGAATTATATATAATAAAATACCATTCAATTAATCATGTCTTAAACTGCAACACAGAAATTAATTAAACCAAAGCAAAGGAGAATGCCCAAAACCAGGCCCTTTTCAGGTGGCAATGGGCCCAAACCAAATACTATCCTAAATTCATATCATATTTTTATACATTCTCAGAATTAATTTTGGACTAACTTATACCCTAGCATTAAAAATAATAATTAAAAGTCATACAAATGAACTTAGGTCTGTGATTTGTAAAAATCGGAGTGACACATGTGTGTTGCAGGTCAAGCCAAAATAATTTATCAAAATATCGATACATTCTTATCGATTGTGAAGCTGAAATTAAACGAATTATTTTAGTCAAAAAACTAACATATATATTTATGGCTGTATCTCATTTTATTCTTTTTAGTTTTTACAGATTGTATTTTATTGAAAATTGCATTGGCGGCAATAATTACAAAACACATGTTTATTGTTTATTCAATCATCATCATCCAGCCTATCGTTGTCCACGTGTAGGATGATGTAGGCCTGCCTTATGTTTCTTTACAAAGTGCGGTCCTGTGCCGCTTACATCCAACGACGCTCAGCAATTTTCACCAGGTCGTCGGTCTACCTAATTCGTCCTACACTGATACTACTGTCCGATACACGGTCACTACAAGAAAGCCTTTCGTTCCCAGCGGTTGTCGGTTTGTTAAAAACAAAACACACAACATGTTTATTCAATTATCATCATCATCCACGTGGTCCTTACAAGAAAGCCTTTCTTTCCCAGCGGTTATCAGTTTGTCGAGCAATGTGGCCTGGCCAATGCCACTTTAGCGTGCTAATTCTACGTGCTATGTCGATCATACTCGTTCTTCTACGGATTTCCGTATTTTGGATTCTATCCCGCAGAGAAATCCCAAGCATAGCCTCCTCTCGCGACTTTAAACTTAGTTTTGAAATCTACATTTAGGGAAGATGTTTCTGTGTCGTAAGTCTTTCAGTCACTGAGGTGTGTTGAATAAGATCTTCTTAAGTTTTTCGAACGCTGCCCAGTCGAGTTAGTGAACCTCTTTCTTGAAATTGAATCTATCTGTTTGTCCTAGGTAATGAATTATCGTTACCTAGGACGTTTGTCGTAGGTAACGTGTGCCTGTTTAGGCAGACAAGATCGACAACTTCGAGTTACACTGTCGACTAGGACTGGTACTGAAATGACTGGGCGTTTGACATGACTTTCGTCATGTCCATTCGTAAACGCGCTAGTTGTGATACTCCGCTGAGATCGTTGAGCTAAGGTTGTTGAATAAAAATAATATAAGGAATAGCTGCAAAATGTATTTTTTTCATGTTAAATCGAATTTTTGTAGTTATAAAAATTACAAAAGTAATGTTTATTTTTTAAATTAAAAGCAATACACAGATAATATCAAACATGATACCCACACTTAATATATTTTAATTTACTTTTCAAATCGAGTATCGATTTATCGATTTTAAAAAATAAATAATTAAAGATAATTAGTTCTGGTAACACAGAACACTATGGCGCCGGTAGCATTGTTTATCGGTATTTACGATTTACGTTGAGTTAGAAAGAGACAAAATTATTCCGCAAATTGATTTTAAGATTTTATATTATGCTATTTTTAATTTTTTATAGTTTCTATGAAATAAATTCCATCCAGCTATTGTAAACAAGTAGTGTTATTATATTTAAATACTTTTTTTATAATTTAATATAGTTAGTTATTTGTCAGTTTTTATGCAAAGGGAAAATATTAAAAAGCGACGCAATATTTTTCTGAGTATAGACAGTAGGTAATGCTACCCATTTAGCAATTTTTTTTCAGATTCTATCTACTCAAGTCATTTATGATAGTTAGCATTAGGATCTTACTAATTAATACAGGCGATATCCTTTATGTTGAGCATATAAATTATATTTACCGTATAGAAATGTAGAAAGTGACGAAATGGAAGTGGATTTAATATTAGGTTAAAAAAAAATTATTAGGGCGAGAATCAAAATGCGACATGTAAATAACATAGAATATATTTTTATTTGCTTGTAAGTAAGGATTTATATGTATAGAATCGATTTCATTAATTACTTATTATTGTATTCGTCTTGTTGGTCATCGAACGGTAGGGTATCGCACACACAATGACAGTATTATAGTACCTACTTGAGGTGAGGCCTGTTAATGTTGTAAATAAATGCGCCAGCTCAATTCTTAGACAATATACCTATTACGTAAACTGCTCTTAAGTATAAAATGTTGATTTTACTATTCCTGGTATTCAATTAGCAGTATATTGTAGTTGTTGCCAAACGCGACCCCTTCCTTAGAATTATAACTTTCTATGACCATATAGGTACCTAAATCACATTCATCATAAAACCTCAGTTGATAGGCCACACCTATTATTATCACACTGGAACATATCTTAAGCTTATGTTAAAATCATTAGCTACATAATTACTTTTGTAAACGTATTGAATAAAGATAATACTTATATTTTCGTTTGACGTATTTTCTAACCTCAAAACAGTTCACTAAAAATAAGATTACGCTTAAACCTGGGTACGAAAATAAAAACTAATTACTAAATATAAAACTAGAACTTCGGTTATAATCGTTTTACCCGCGTAGTTCCCGTTCCCGTGGGAATACCGGGATAAAATATAACCTAGTTTACGCCCTGATATTATAGCTTTCCAGTGGTGAAAGAATTTTTGAAATCGGTTCAGCCATTTTGAAGATTACCCGGAACAGACAGACAAAAAATTTTTAATCGCTATTTTAGGCATAGGTGTCGTGCAAATAACCGTGTGAGCATGAAAAAAGTCTATTATTTTGACATTACAAACAGACACTCCAATTTTATTTATTGGTATAGATACATAATATAGGGATCAATACATATTGGCACTAAAACGTGAGGGCTAAATAAACAATTCATGCCTGCCAACGTGCAAATATTACGTGGATATAATAATATTGCGGTAATTTACTTTATTTCCATATATTTACTTTATTTTATTTTATTTCTATCAATCTCTTGGTTCCTCTCCGAAACTGCTCGACCGATTTCAACGAGATTTTCAATAATAGACATCGGACCGGACACAGCCTACTTTTATTTAAAAAAAAATTATTAAATTACCGCGACAGTAAATTAAAGCACATTTCTTATTATTAAGTTTGTTTATTTCAATTGAATCTATAACCTTTAATCTATTTTTGATATGTTTATGCATTTACTAGGTACATAAAAATAATAATATTTTTTTGCAAAACAACAAAACCTGTGCTCGATAGCCATTCACGTACTGTCTCGCAAGTAGCAGCGGCCCACGATCGGTGAATAAACACGCAGCAATAACAGGGTTAATTTTCGAACAAAATATACAGTGCAAAGTGCACTAAAACAAAAGTGTGTGTTTCCGAGTACCTAGCCTAAAAGTGAACCTAAATGCGTGAAATAGTGATGAATATATCATAAAGTGAAGTGTTAAACCGTCAAACTTACTAGAACAGTGTGCCTACTCTTGAATTTCGATTCCAATCCTAAATCCAATCGCAGCTCGAAATTGAGCAAATTTGGTACGCTTGAAAGCTACAGTAGCGCACGATTGGAATCAAATTTGGTGGCAAATTTTTGAACTAAATGAATTCGACTCTTGTCGATTAAATCAAATATTTGCTACTCCCGATGCGATTTAGACGCAGTTTAAAATCGTTAATGTTGCACAATTGCAAGAAAGCGTCTTTGTAGTGATCGAGTTCGATAACGTTATTAATTTAAAATAAGAAAATACAACACATTTGGTGAAAATAACAACGCCAAACACGAAGAATTCATTCTCGATTTTGTTCAAGAGTACCAAATATAAGTTTGGTGAGATTGGAATTGAATCGGATTCGAAATTAGAATGGATTTCCAAAGTAGGCACACAGATGATAACTTAAAGTATGGGTGATTCTACGATAAGAGGTTTCAAATACATAGAGGATACTGCAAAGAAGAAAAGTTAGAGTTTTTTCTTCAAACCCCTATATTATGATTTTTGACCCGTTTATTTACCTTTTCACACAAGGGCAAGTCACTTTATACATATTTTATTACTTTTTCGAAGACCAGGGTAAATACATCGGGCAGGGGAAAGACATCAGAACCAGGATAGATAATTTGACACAACAATATACTTGTACTACTAAAATAAAATCAATAACATGAATTAAATTAACTTTTATTAAATTAATCATTAATCAGACTATCATATTACAGCCTTTTTTTCTAAAACAAGAGTGTTTAACTTACAAAAATACACATGTCTCAAATCTTGCCATTGTACCTTAAACGATTATAAAATATTCTTTTATTAATACTAATAAAGCTCTTCTTAAGTGTTAATCAGACTTGGATAATCAGGTTAATTTTCATATTGCCTATACCTATGCGGTTCTGTCACATTCTGTATACGATTCATTAAATGAAAGATAGAAAGTAAATGTATATTAGAAAATGAAAAATAACATAAATAATTAAAGGCACTCTTGTCTACAAGAACAAAAAATAGAATTAAAATGAAATAAAAAAAAATTAAAGCACTCTCTTGCCTACATGAACAAAAAATAGAATTAAAATAAAATAAAAAATTAAAGGCACTCTCTTGCCTACATGCAAAAAAATTAAAATCAAAATAACATAAAAAACTAAAGGCACTTTCTTACCTACATGAATAATAAATATAATTAAAATGCTTAAGCTTTCTCAAACACTTTCACCGACTTTTTAAAGGAGTAAAACATCCTCTGCCCTTTCAAAATAAGATTTAGCATAGAAAGTATTGTAACATGCTAATTTAGTCTTTATTTATAGTCTCATCTTTTTTTTATTAATTAAATATCTTAGTCTTCTAGCTCGATCTGATTTAACTTTAGCTATAACTCTTTTACGGAAATTACTTTGCGGCATCTGATGATGAACATCTGAATATATTTTAAAAAGTCGTTGCCTACGTTCTCTTGCTTTTTTTCATATCTTTTTCACTTTACGATGCTCTCTAGGAGTCATGTGTTCGACAGTTTTGATTATTCCTTTCTCTTTATTTTTTAAATATTTTTCTTTTCTTTTTTGCTTTTGCAATTCATAGTTTCAGGATCATTTTTAATTTTTTGATATCATAGCCTCACTGCTTCACATTTCTTCTGTAATCTTTCTTCACATATTAACTTTTTCCTCGATGCCATAATCTGTAATAATGACCATAATATAATAACATTTTTTTTTAACATAAAAAAATTCATTTACCATAATTATTTAAATCATTTAAAACTGACGTTAAAAGAAGTTAGTTAAATCTGCGTTTGTTATAACATCTTATGATGAATATTATCTCCCCTGGTCAGTGACTATCTCCCCTGGAAGTTATTTTGACAGGGGAAATACTTCAGGGGAGAGACGTTTTCATGACAACATCAATTATTGTAACTGAATAAATTCTTTTTTGGGTTAATTGTATATCTCAATTCAATTATTACTGTATTGATTAATTAGAACAGTAAATGCAAATACATTAAATGTATATCATAAGTTTTATAACTTACCAGTGGAGAGACACAATCACCTTGCGAAACTAGTACACCACACGGTCGCGTCCTAACAACTAGAAAATGGCGGTGCTTAAACAGCTCGCGAGTTTAGTATTGCTAACTTCACGCCGATAGACGACCTTGAGCGCTACTTCCAATATGCCTGTCCTTGAATTTATGTTTGTATTAGCGGAACGAAATTCGGCAGGGTAGATACACAAAAAAAGTGGTACAAAAGTTAATTTTTAAAATTATTTGAAATTAACAAAAGTATTTTATTTTTTATTTAATAATGTTTAAGTATAATTATTTAAATTCCGTTTAAAAATACTTTAGTTAAGCAACTAATACAAAAAAGATATGTATTGTTTGAAAGTTAAATAGAAACCGGCAAGGGGACAGGCCAGGGTAGATACTTTTTTAGACTTTGTAAGGAATTTCAGAAAAATGTATTTTAATTAGGCATTCAATCGTGATGTTACTTAATAAAGTATATTATGATGATATGATTCATTGTAAGAAATAGCAACATATAGAATAAAAAACCTGTTATAAACGGATTGCCGCACAAGTTACCCCTTATCGTAGAATCACCCGTATATATAAGGATAAGAGTCATTGTTTATTAATTCATCTCAGCTTATATAAGTCCCACTGTTTGGCTCAGACCTCCTCCACAATAGGAAAGGAATTGACCTGCTATTATGCGCTGGTCCGATATGTTGGAGTAGGGTTTTATATCGAGTTTACCTTCTCTTGCATAGATGTTACCTGTAGGTTTGCCGTAGTCGTCTTTTACGACACCCACGCGCAAGAGAGGGGTTGGTTAATTGTATTCTTACTCTTTTAACCACAGGGATACAAAACACAGGTTTTTTAAATCTAATTACTATTAATTTTAATGTTAAATAATTACTAACCATAAACAATATATTTTTTTCATATAGAATCATTTTCTTCTTACACTGGCAATAAATTTGTATCAAAATGTGAGTCAATATTTAATAACTAATTTCTGTATCGGGTAGAAAATTATAAATTTTCTGCAGTAACGATGACTTGTTGGTCGTGAGACATCTTAGTCCGCCCGTGACCATGAACGCTGCAAAGTGTTCGAAACATCGGGTAATCAAAAATCAAATACAAACGCGATAAAATCCGTAAAGTAGTTTTATTTAAAATGTGTAATACTCGCGTAAACATCAGAAATCATTAACACACTTATACACTCCACAAAAAATCAGTCGTCCAGACGAAAAGCTGATACCATAGGGTAGAGAAGACTACAGAAGAAGGAACTCCGACGCCTCACTCCGGTCTCCTTTATATGTATACGAAGATGTATGTGTTTCGTTGTTCCCTATTAATTATGATCAATCTTCATGATCTTTGAATTTGAGACACTAGACAATCTATCTCAAAAAAAAACATTGTTTACTTGCCATCTATTGTTTTAGCGTACGGCGAGCGAGTTGAAGTTGTCCTCAATATAAAGTTGCATCGCAGTGGGATCGCAATGAATGAAGTACCATATATGCATATACTAGCTGACCCGGCCAACTTCGTATCGCCGTATTTTTTTTCGTAAACATATTTTCTAAATTTCCAAAGTCTCTAATAGAAAAACCATTACGGCACTGCCAGGAAAGGTTCAATCGTCTTGGTCGCGGCATTGTTAATGATGATTCAAAGAGAATACAAGTTACTGATTATTGATTTCTGACAAAATTCTTCTTCTTCTTTTTTATTGGCTACAGTAAGCTACAATATTATGAGCTATTGGTGCCAGTGTCAAGATAAAAACACATTTATACGTCTTTATATAAATAATAGTCATAATAGTCTTAGTCGTTGCCATTGATCAGGAGCTGATAGCCAAATCAATGTTTTTTTGGTAATTTTGCAGAACATGAAAATGCACGGAATTCATAATTAAATCATATTCACTGCACTTCCGAATATTCTCTGCGTTAAATTACATAAAGTACCAGCAAAATTATTCAATATAACACTGTAAAACACCAAAGTAATAAATAAAATTTAAAAGCGCTACATGACATTTTATAATGCCGTAAAATCTCGAATAAAGACTGACAAAATTATAATTATCAAATTTGCAACCATACTAATCATAGACAAAATTATGTTTAGTTGTAATTTGCGTTTTGTTATTACATGACCGACACGTTTTTGTTATACCACATTTATATTAACCTTTTTTTTTTTTTTATTGCCAACGGTGGCAAAGGAGCAAACAGTACACCAGAGGCCTGAGTGTGAGTTTTGTCGTTAATATTACGCGTTCTACCGTGAGCGCGTAAACATGTTATTTGTATGAAAAAAAGTACAGCGCCACTAGCGGTGCGTATTTAAAACATTGTTTCAAATACGCACCGCTAGTGGCGCTGTACTTTTCTTCATACAAATGACAGTTTACGCGCTCACGGTAGAACGCGTAATATTAACGACAAAACTCACACTCAGGCCTCTGATGGTAAGTGTTGCTGCCGCTCATGGACCCTTACAAGGCCGCTGCCCACCGCGAAGAAAGTGAAGGGAGTGCGAATGCGTGCATCGAGGCTCGGTGACACCAATGGCACCACCAAAACCCTCCACACGCAAACACCCTCAGAAAGTTGGGCTCCCGGCTCTCTCGCTCACCGAACGAAGCGCAGTAACTAATTGCTACTACTCAGACTAACTAACTATTGCTGACCTATATCCATTTTGACGTTTAATACACATCATACGGGAACGTGGTGAAACTCAAGAGTGATAAGCTATATAAATAAATTTTGAATAATATGAAGAAATTGTATCAGACTTGGCTGTACGGGCTTTGATTTTTTTGCCTGTCCGAATGGACAAACAGAAACAAAAAAATAAAATCCATTTGACATTTTTGTCACGTCACATGGGAACGCGATGGAACGGGATAAATTGCCATTAAGAAGAAGATGAAGAACGGTATAAAAAATATCGCATGTCCGTCTCCTGGTTCTAAGCTACTTCCCCACCAATTTTCAGTCAAATCCGTACAGCCGTTCTTGAGTTATAAATGTAGTAACTAACATGACTTTCTTTTATATATATAGATAGATGTATGTCTAATTGGCTATCCAATTAAATCTTACAAAGTGCGATTAAGGAGAAGGCTATCCTGTTTACAATAACAGCAAAATACAAACTTCCGATAAGAAAAATATTGTTACAAATCTATACCAATAAATAAAATTGGCGTGTCTGTTTGTAATGTCAAAATAATAGGCTTTTTTCATGCTCACACGGTTATTTGCATGACATGACACCTATGCCTAAAATACTGTCTGTTTGTTGCGGGTAATCTTCAAAACGGCTGGACCGATTTCAAAAATTCTTTCTCCAATGGAAAGCTATAATATTAGGGAGTAACCTAGGCTATTTTGTTTTTGATGGTATCGTATTTCCTATTTCAAATCGTATATGCAGCGCACCCCGATATATCAACCGGGCGGTTAGCTTTTTTCTTTCTTCAATCATTTTTATTGTCATTTGCAATTGAAAACATATCTATATCAGAATGAAAATAGCCTATAATAAATAGAGATAATGTAGTTTATAATAGTAAAAAAGGTCAAAATCAGACCATACATACATGAAGTTATTACTTATCCAAAGTCACAAATTTTACCTGTTGAATATTAGTATAGTAGCCACCCTTAATTTGCCGATGGGTGCCGTTAAAACCGATCAGCAGGAGAATTAGCAGCAGCAATCTCCTTCGGAACTTGCAACAACAACGGTGACTACCAATCGATCAAGAGTGGCGATTATAACATTAACACCACTTCTTATAGGAAGTCTATGTCGAACAATGGATGTCAGCGATGAGCTGATGAACGAACAAATGGATAAACTACATGACATCTACAATCATTTCTTTGCTCGTCAAGAATCAAATGGTTATAAAACAACGCCTCTATTCCAGCTAACTCACGCTTATAAATATACTTTCATGATTATCATTACAGCTCATATACCACTATTGCACTCGAGCCTCTTCCGGAATGGTGGAGAAATTAATGGTCTGTACTACGCTTATCAGACGAGTGAATATAGGGTTTTATTTCGAGTTTTCCTTTGTTTACATATATGTTATTAGTATATTACAATCCCTATGGGTGGGCTATGGTAAGCGCACGCGCGGTCCAGTCCGTCCGGGACGATGAAAGGACGGCGCGCGGACCCATAACCCACCCGTACCGTACGAGGTGACTTGTCATCAGTGGTCGGCCCGACGGAATACCCTTTCGGGTACCCTCACCTCTCGACGTCCTGGGACGTCGGTCGCCGTCGCGTCTATATCACAATCCCTTAGTCGTCTTTTACGATACCCAAAGTCAATAAAAGACAATAGTGAATTGTATTCTGACTACGGCATTAAATGGAAAATATACTTTAGCTTTCTGAGAAACAAACTAATGCAGTTCTAATAATAAAAATTAATTATAAACCCCGTGGCACCGTAACGAATCAGTAGGACCTCAGCTGTTGAGAACTTTAGTAACTATTAAAAGACTTGTACCCCAAGTGTTTATTCAACGTGACGTGCAAGTTATATTGCCAGTGTAGTGGGTTAAATGTGTCAAGAGATTGCACGTGGGGCGATTACTAATTAAAGGAGTTTACCTACTGGTAACGTAACCCTATGTTGGTTTCATTTTAACCCCTTAATTAAAATGCAATTTTGTTCAAGCGCGAGTATTTTTGTGGTGACAAATTAAGAATATAGTTCCTCCCTCTCTTCCACCCTCTATATTTAACCGTGGGTGTCGGTAAGGCGACTAAGGGATGGAAGGATATTATCAGACAGCGTGGTATAGGTTCACGGTAAGTCAGATTGCCTCCTTTTATGGAGAAGGCTTGAGAACAACAGTGGGACGTACATGAGCTGCGATGATGATGAGATAATCTAGTATTTTTTAAGGCCATTTACTATTGCGCACTGCTCTTGCAGGTAAAGAAAAATCGTCTAATAAAACACGCAGCCTAAATGCAAGGTAGATTTTTTTACAAGCAAAATTTTAGTCCGAGCAATAATTTTAAGATATACCGATATACCTACTAAAATAACAGCGGCGCATCTAATGTGGGTTTTAAAAGATTGGCTTCTTGAACACCCGACGCTTAAAAGATTGGAGAGTGCATAAAGCTGGCCAGATTTTGACTGGCCACTAGGCCTAAGAAAACATTTGTGTTAACCAGGGATATGATCAGGCATTCACGATCGACAGTTTCGGGTATTATCAACTTAAATCTAATAAGTTCTCAGGTAATCCATTTTCAGAAAAACATACTTAATAATATAAATGAGAAAGTATGTTGTTTTACTACGCTTTCACGCTTCAGCCACTGAACCGATTTGAAAAATTCTTTCACCAATGGAAAGCTACATTATCTGCGAATCAACATTTCGCACCTTTATTCCAATACCGTCACTATCCTAAATAAGTAAATTATACAGGAGAGCTATTTAAAGATTTATGACAAACACTAAATAATATAAATAAGAGTATATTAGCGTTTCAGGAATAATTGCCTTTTATTTTTATTTTATTAACAACTATTATTCCTATTAAAACACATTTTTTTGTCATTTTAATTATTATTAATTAGTGGATATGAATATTTTAAAATATTAGTGACGTACACATTTTCGAAAAAATTTAAAAAGTTAAGTGAAATTAAAATATATAAATTGAAGCAATGTGTAAATTCAGTGCTCAGCAAATAGATGGCATTAAAAACAGTTTTTCGAAAAATTTCGTTTAGTAACGGTATTGAATTAAAGGTGCGATATGTAGGCTATTTTTATCCCGGTAATCCCACGTGAACAGGAACTACACGAGTAAACCGCAGAATTTTAATCGATTTTAAAAAATCTTTCACCAAAGAATGCTACATTATCAGCGAGTTACATGTGTAGGCTATTTTTATCCTGGTATTCCCACGGGCACGAAAACTACGCGAATTAAACCACGGGATGTTGACTGATTTTAAAACTTCTTTCACCATTGCAACGCTACATTATCAGCGAATTACATACATAGGTAGACTATTTTAATCTCGGTAATCTCTCGGAAAAGGGAACTACGCCAGTAAAATCGTGAGATGTTAACCAATTCTAAAAATTATTCAACGAATGGCAAGCTACATTATTAGCGAGTAATATACGTAGGCTATTTTATACTGGTATTACTGCAGGAACGAAAACTACGCGAATGAAACCGCTGGATGTTAGACGATTTTAAAAGTTCTTTTATCAAGGGAAAGCTTCATTATCGACATTTCTAATCTTGGTATTCCTACAGGAATAGGAACTAAGCGAGTGAAACTGCGGGCATTTGCCCAATTTTAAATATGCTTTCCCTAATAAAAAGCTACATTATCAACAACTAAGAAAGGCTATATTTATCACCTTATTTCCACGGCAATCTGAACTACGCGGGTGGAAGTAATATTATAAATGTTTAAGTTTATGAAGATGTTTGAATGTTTGTTATTCAATCACGCGTAAACTGTTGATAACAATGGATAAAATTGGTACATATATAGAGTATTTCCTAGATAAAAGCGACGACAAGGGATACTTTTACTGGTAAGTTAATTTTCACGCGCATTAATATAAAATAAAAACATATTTAGATGATTCGGATTGGCTAGGTATCACAGGACGGAACACATCTTTATAGAAAAAAATATTAAAAACATATTTGTTTAAAAAAATATATATATAATATTAAAACATAGTATACATACTAAATAGGAAAAATAAGTAATGTAAATTACAAATCGCCATTTTCTGACGTGTAACAAAAACAGCGATAGCGATATTTAAATAATTGTGCACTTTCACGTGAACCAAACGTGTGTACCATTGTTTATATTTTTATAATTCTAGGAACTACATACAAGTGAAGTTTTTAATTAAAAGCTTTTAATTAATAAGGTATATATGTACAGTTTCAGTCGTAGTTTCGTTTTTGTGGTGCGTACAAGCGGACGTATCACTTGTTATATGCATTTACTTAAACTAAGTAATGGTTAATAAGTGCTTTGTGTATAATCTACACCAATAAATAAAATTGGAGTGTCTGTTTGTAATGTCAAAATAATAGGGTTTTTTCATGCTCACGCCGTTATTTGCACTATACATATGCCTAAAATACACTTTATATTTTTTTTGTGTCTGTCTGTTTGTTTCGGGTAATCTTCAAACCGGCTGGACCGATTTCAAAAATTCTTTCACCAATGGAAAGCTATAATATCAGGGAGTAAACTAGGCTATATTTTATCCCGATGTTCCCACGGGATCGGGCAGTACGCAGGCAAGACTGAAACCGAAGCGAAGCGAGGGCGGGTTGCTAGTTTCATAATAAAGTGATAAATATTGACCTGCTGTTCACAACTGAGAATTAATTCGGCTGATGCTTTAAATATTATGTCGAAGGTGTTACGGTGTCCAACTAAACCAGTGGTGCCGGAGGACGTCCATTATGTACCGGCAAGGGAATGTCAGACTAATAAAACACGTAATGACGAATCTGACAGTGACTCATTAGTCTCTCAAAAGCCTAGACCGCATAAAATATCTTGCTCTTGCTCCGACAGTCTACATGTAATAATTGAAGCGATACAGAGGCAGGTGAAAGCAACGAATTCACTCCTTAAATCAATGAAAGAGCAACAAGATACTTATTGAAGAATGATATGTCTGATACCAAATATCATGTGGGTAAACTAAAAAAAGCCAACCTCGAATTTGAAAAATCACTGAATTACTTAGGAACTCAATATGATGACATGGAATCATGGATGAAATGGAAAATACATAGACCTAATACAGACAAATATCAATTTGGATAAATATAAGGCGTTGGAGACGCGAATAGGATTTCTAGAACAGGAAGAATTGAGCAAATATCTTATAAAAACATCTAAAAATCTTATTTTTAAAACGTTATTTGAGTGTGTTCCGAGTAGATGTAAATATACCAATAATTATAAAAAAATACATCAAATAAAGGAGAAGTCAATGTATACATGAATTTGTTTATCAATGGATGTTTTGTTGTTAATGTTTCCTTTTTATAACAATTTATTTATTAAAAAAATTACTTACAATATCTAACTTATTTTTTAAATTTTATTATATAAATATTTCAATACATATTATGGATGGATTTAAAATAAAATAGTAAGCAATTGCATGTATGACTTTAAAACTTTATTAACGAGACCTTTCACTGTTACTCAATAACGCATAGTGAAAGTTTAACTTATGAGACCCTAATCGTTCTAATGTACTTCGTAATAACGTAACACGGTACGTTATGGTACTCCGAATCTGAAACTATCGCATGGTCAAATAAAAAAAACAATAACTCATTGTGCCATAAATGTAGACCTCATTACCAAGTTCAAAGTCGCTAAACGTCCTATGGAGCGGACTATTATAGGATTTCTCTGCGAGATAGAATCTGGGATGCAAAAAGCCGTAGAAAGGGTGTAACAGACATAGCATGAAGAATTAGCACGCTGAAGTGGCACTGAGCAGGCGACATCGCTCGACGAACCGACTACCGCTGGCGAAGAAAGGTTCTCGAATGGCGACCACGTGTCGGACGACGCAACCATTTTTTTTTTTTTTTATGGGTGGGCTATGGTAAGCGCACGCGCGGTCCTGTCTGTCCGGGGCGATGAAAGGACGGCGCGCGGGCCAATAACCCACCCATACCCACGTCACCTCGTTGTTGGGCCGACCACCGGAGCAGATGTGACTTGTCATCAGTGGTCGGCCCGACGGAATACCCTTTCGGGTAACCTCTCACCTCTCGACGTACTGGGACGTCGGTCGCCATCGCGCGGCCAGCCTCTCTGCGGGTGACGGACAATTCCCCGGTCCGATCACCCGCGGCCTCGGCTAGGGCGGCATTAGGCGCAGATACTCGCGCCTGCGCCGCCCGAGTCGCCGGCGGCGGAACGTGTCGCCGAATAGGAGTTCTACTCGCACACGATCTGCCGCCTCCTTCCGTGAGATAACGGCCTCACAGAAGGCAGCGACCGCGTCCCAGTTCCTGACGCTGACGAGCATCTCTCTGGCGATGGTCGGCAGCGCCAGGTCGGCACCGATAATTGCGACGAGTTCACGGCAATCCCCCTCCCATGCAGCACACTCCTCGAGCGTGTGCTGCGCCGTGAACGACGCAACCATAGAGTTTTATTTGAGCTTTTCTTCTCTTGCATAGTTGTTATATGCACAAGATATCCCTTAGTCGGCTTTTACGACACCTAGGAGCAAGAGAGGGGGCGGTGAATTGTATTCTTACTCAGTCATCACACGTAGGTTTGAGTCTCGGTGTAAAATAATTAAACTTAATTAAATTAAAAAAAAAGTCAAACATCATTAAAAACATTTTCCACAGTTCCTTAACGTGGAGTGTTCTCTGAAAAATATTACATTACATTGCCTTGCGAAACTTCAAAGTGACAATGAAGTGAAAAATGCGTTCAATGGTTGTGATTTTATTGTGGACATGCATAATAACATTACTAACATAATATATAAGCACAATGTTACTAATTCACTAATTAATCTATGGATTATGTGTCCGAAATAAAGATATTATTATTATCTTTACCATATTTAAACTTATACCTACTAAATACATTTTTAAATATAATATAAAAATACAATATTTAAAAATATAAAAAGTGAAATTACCCACCGGCAGCGAATTCAAGGACCAAGCTGTCGATGGTTAGGGCTCCAAAGAGAGAAACTTCCTCACGATGCGCGCCGTTTCCAGCAATACTGCCTTCTGTATCAGACCCATAATCAAATCACCCAATGCGAGCCTCTTAAGATGTTGGTTGAGGCTCTTAGCTATTAGGCCGTTGGTCGAAATGACTATTCGTACAATGATCGCCGTGTCCACATCCCACATGTCGACAATCTCGTGAACTAAGTCTTGATATTTGATTTATATATTATTACTAGCAGACCCGGCCACGCGTTGCTGTGGCTAATGTTTTTGTTATATTACATTTTATTAAACTATTTAAGTGAAACTGTAGGAGAACATCTGTCATGAAGGTCGTCATATTTTTTTACAAATGGCATCTATGTAAAAAAGCAAGTTAAAATCGTATATGCCACGTTTGTAGGTTTGACATAGCAGCACCATCTATTAATTAATTACTCAATCCAGTCAACAGATATCGCCATCTGTTAAAATCGTTTGGAGTTAACAGATAATTGTGAATATCAAATAATAGACAAATAATTTGCAATAAAATAATATTGCGACTATAAATTAAGATGTAAGCTATCCCATCTTTCAAGTTGGATCAAACTGCACACGGTGTGCAAATTTGATTAAAATCGGTTAAGTAGTATAGGAGTCTATCGCGGACAAACAACGTGACACGTAATTTATATACACGGTGACATTTATGCCGTCTTACAAAAGCAGGTCAATTATAGTATCCAGTATCTACTATTCATTCATAAATTAAAAGGTTAAAAACAATATTTAATAAAATATTTTTTAATAAAAGTTATTATAAATAATTACTAATTAAAATAGTAAGTAAACAGCTTGTAGCGAGCGCAGGTATGTAGGTACTTGGTGTATTGTAGGTACTCAACACAGCTGATGTAGTATGTAGGTACGACGACCACTTGACCGCGGCGCCAATCGGGCATCGCAAAGGATACCTGTTAGGTATCTAGCGTAGGGAATTACGCTTTGTAAAAGCCGTCCACGTAGACTTCATACCTATGATTGGCTAACGAAATTCCGCATGATTGCTTATATTTAAAATGTAAACATGATAAACAGGCTGTTACAAAATATTGACTTTAATTTATTTTATTTTATTATTTTTTTATAACTGCCACTATTGAACATTTAAATATGTTAGATATGTTTCTTTGGTCGGATACTTTTATGGTTTTTTTTTTGTAAGACGATAAAAATGTCACCGTGTATATTAAGATTATAATACTTTCGTGCTTCATTCATCATCATTTCGACTCATATACGTCCCACTGCTGGGCTCGAGCCTCCTCTGCAATAGGAGGGTTATTGACCTACTACCTATACCACGCTGGTCAGACAGGTTGGTATAGGGTTTTATTTCGAGTTTTTCTTCACTTGCATAGACGTTATATGCATATTATATCCCTTAGTCGTCTTTTACGACATCCACAAATAAGAAAGGGAGTGGTGAATTGCATGATACGCAGTCACCACACAGTTAACGGCACGGCCTATTCCAACCCGCCTGACCTGCGTGGTATATTAGGTCAATTTCCCTCTCAATATGGAGGAGACTCGAGCCCAGTAGTGAGATATATCAGCTATGACGATACTCAGAACAACCATTTTAAAAACACAAAAATATGTCCTATGTTTGAATTGAACTCGGAACACTTACTTATCATACGGCGTTCATATTTAAACCACAATGACATCTGTATAGTAAATTATATTCTAACTCTCACCAACACTTACTTTTCTGTGGGCATAGTATATTCTGTGGACATAATAATTAACCAAGAGAGCCACCAAGGTACCGATTGCCATAACCAAACACGGTGTTTATGATAGCATCGGGCGTTCGTGTCGAGTTCTATCCCATAATAGAAGTTCGATGATGATTATAGCGAATTCATGATAACATATTATGATCAAGTGTGATAGTCAACAGAATGTATCCGTTACCACATAGATTTCATGTTTATTGCGTAACGCACTTAAAAATCATGTCATTACGTCGTTAGATAGGAAAGAAAGTGTTATCAATGTAACTTTCACTCAATGAAATCATCATTGCGGCCCGTTTATGTTGGAACATGTTTACGTTCTAGTGATATATTTGTTACCGTGTAGTTACGAAGAAAGAATACAGTTCATCGCCCTCTTTCTTACTCGTAAAAGACAATTAAGGTATACAATATGCAGATAACATCTATGCAAGAGGAGTATGTCTCGAAAGAAAACTTTTGACTGACTAGCGTGGTTTAATAGGTCAATTTCTTTTAATAGAGGAAGGAGCCTCAAGCCTAGCAGTGGGACGTATATAAGCTGAAATTGAAATATGTATTTATTAGTGCGTTTAAAAAAAACCTCTCGGAAGCAGGCTCAAAATTTTCGTTTAGATGCCAAAATAGGCCTCTGAAAATATGAGCCCTTAATATTAATATTAAGGTTGCCCGCATCGCACTTTTCGCATAAGAATAACAAAGGAAAAAATTTTTTTTTCTTGTGATTTTTGTAACTAATGAACCATACATTGCTCTGCAATTTCCATTAAATATTTTTCTAGAGATTTGAACGCTCTAGAAAAAAGTTCTGATACCATTTTTCGATGAATCAACTCATTCAAAAGTTATTCCTAGGCCTATTTTGGCATCTAAACGAAACTTTTGAGCCTGGTTAGGGGATACTTTTTTTTTCTGAAACGTCCTAGTATTTATAGAGGCCATCGCAAAAAAAACGTCAATCATTCGTGCGGGTATTGTCTTCTTAAAAACAGTTATACTTAAGTGGCAACCACAAATCAAATGGTGCCATATAAGCAGACTTCCCATCAGCCTCTTTGGCGTCAAAAGTTCTTATAGCAAATTTAAGATGGCTAACGAATGACTAATGCTTGTCTAATTCAAGATTATGACATAACAAGCGACGCCAATGACAAGGTCGGTGCGAGTGGCCTGGCACCGCGGCCACCAATCCAGCTGTGACTTCGCTACTAACGTCCCACTGTTACACAAGTATGCGGATATTAATATGTTTACAAAATTTCTCTGAGTATATAAATACAAGAATTGGCGCGAACCCAATTATATGCGTAATTTACTAAAGTTATTTTTGGTGTTTTAAATAAATAAATACTTGTACAATGTTTATCTTTTCTCATCACTTTTCACCAAGCGATGATAGGCCTAGAATAAAATGTGATATAACCTTTACTATCCCGTAAAATTCGTAAAAATCGCTTGATAGAGCACCATGAAAATTGACATCAGTACTTTCCTGAGACTTGTAACCCCTGTTATATGTTTTATTTTATCCGTATGGTGAGGTAGTTAGAATACAATTCATGTGCGCTCCCTTGTATAGTACGTGGGTGTCTACAAGTCGACTAAGGGACTATATGCAAATAACATTTGTGTAATAGATGTAAATCTCGAAATAAAAACCCCTTTTTTTCGTGGGTAAATGCAAATTTTACACCTTTGATAGATGGGGTATGCCGGCTTAACGTCGATTTATTATCAGCACCACTACCAGCTAAAACCCGTGTGTGGTTTTTTCGCCGGACCGACACATCCGCTGCTCGCGGACTTACCTCGAGACGGTACTGCTCCCACTCCTAACCATTTCTGGTAGTGCCCATAAGCGTCACTCGTCTTTGGGGCCTTATACCTAATGTGGAACACCAGCCGCCACCACAACCAGTGACCCAGACCCCACTTGCAGAGTTGAGGGACCTGCTAGAAGACAGGCTTGATCTCGTTTCCACGCTCTCCGGTCCGGGCCTCGAAATAAAACCCTATACCAACATGTCTGACCAACAAGGTACAGTAAATTTCCTTCCTTTTGTGGGAGAGACTCAAACCCAACAGTACATGAGCCAGGATGATAATGAATATGTAGTTTCTAGTTATTTTTCATGCGTTGAAAATTCGTAAGAATAAATCTCTTGTGTGATTATGTACAGGCTACAAATACTACCAACCCTTACATTTCTCCTGAGGCGTAAAAGACGATTAAAAGATTTACATTGACCTGGACAATTAGGTACATTCCCAAGGAGGGTTGACGTCAGACAAGCGGCCGGTCATAAAACTATTGTCAAATAACTTTTGTAATATGTAGGTGTACGCCGTTCTAGGTCCGAGGCATGAAATAGAAGACACAAGTATAACGTATACTTGTATATATTCTGTATTCCACAAACGATTCACACAAAAGAAACAATTCTGAACATATTTATACTAAGACTTACAATGAATCCATAGTGCGATCTAGTAATTTTAGCATCGCCATCTATGGAGCCATTGGCACTTATAATTAACAAATGACATTTAAACAAATAATTCGAATTTTATAAATCAAAATTTTATATATCAATATTTAAATAATATAAATCTTAAACAACCTATTTGGATGGTTTATCTGAACATTAGGTACTATCAAAGAAAAGTATAAAGTACTCAAGTAATTGGGGTATGTATGTATATGCAGAATGACGGATAAATAATGTTTTAATTATGACCCGTCTATTACTAGAATAATATTTTTTACGTCAGATTACTTACAAAGTATAAGAAAATATATTTACAAACGTCAGTAGTTTATGTTAGAACTATTTCCCGTTGAATTATGTTAAATTGCTGTAATAAATAAACTCATTTGCAAAAAAAACGGGCGGTTTTGATTTTCATTCATATTTAAAAAGATACAATACCAAAAAGGTTTCAATCGTTTGTACACGTTACTGGCCGGTTTTAAAAATGCTGTGGTATTTAAAAAAGTACGTTCTAAATTCAATTTTTCATTTGATGTTCATTTTTACAGAAAACCCCTTTTTATCCTACATTTTTGGCGCGAAGTTCCAGAAGTTAACATCGACTTTCATAACTTTTATTCAATTTTTATCGATTAATTTCATATCCTTGACTGTCAAAGCTTTATTTAATGCTGTTTGGCTGTATCAAAAATGGTAGATAAAGTGGTAAAAGCTACCAAAATTATCGCGCTGCTTGAAGAGGGTTACAGCCAATGTTTCGTGGCTAGGAGGCTAAATGTTAGTCGCTCGACAGTCCAAAGGACCTGGCAGCGATATCAGGAGACTGGTTCCGTCGAGAGAAGGCCTGGTTCTGGAAGAAAACCATGTACCCAACCACGGGATGATCGTTTTCTTGTGAGTCGCGCATTGAGAAATCGCAAATCTTCGTATGTGGATCTTAAGAACAACCTCCAAGAAGTAAGAAATGTGCATATTAGTCTATGGACGGTCAGGAGGAGGCTTCTCGCTGCCAATATACGCAGTCACCGCCCGGCCCGCGGCCCCAAATTACTCCGTGAGCACAGAGTTCACAGGCTTAGGTTCGCTAGAAATTGTGAATCATGGACTCAAGACGATTGGAATAGGGTTTTGTTCTCTGATGAAGCCAGGATATCTCTGTTCGGTGAAGATCGACGTCGGCGAGTGCTAAGAAGACAAGGAGAACGCTTTGCAGAGGCATGTTTCGAAGAAATCACACCTTATGGTGGGGGCTCTGTTATGTTTTGGGCAGGAATAAATTCAATGGATCGTACAGAGTTAGTCTTCATTGAAAACGGCTCACTGACTGGGCATCGATACATAACGGAAGTTCTAATTTCTCATGCACAACCCGCATTGGCCGCTCTAGGTGAAGACTCGATTTTTATGGACGACAATGCTCGCGCCCACCGATCCCGCGATGTTAATGCGTATGTGCAAGAGGTCGGCATTCGTCGTTTGGATTGGCCAGCTCGAAGTCCCGACCTCAATCCCATAGAGCATGTCTGGGACGTTCTGAAACGGCGTGTGAGATCAGTACACCCGGCTCCGCAGACCATCAGAGAGCTGAAGAATGTGATTACTGCGGAGTGGGAACGTATTCCGCAAGCAAGTATCCGGGATATACTCGCTAGCATGCCCAGACGAATTCAAGCTGTGATTTTAGCTAGAGGGGGTCACACTCGATACTAAACATTTATCTGCTTTTACTTTATTAAAGAAAAACAAACAAAAAAACTTTTTTATTTTTACTTCATGAGCATATGCACTACTAGCGAATATACACTACTAGCGAGGTTTAGCATTATTTCCCATAAATTGTATCTAAATTTTATGAAATACTGATGAAAACGATTATTTTCTTATTAATTTAGCAAATTGTGTGGATAAAACTACCTATAATTATCAAACAAAGAAATATTAACATTTGAAATGGTTCATTGCTTAGGTGCCCGTTTTTTTTTGCAAATGAGTGTATATTCGTGAGTACGCACTAAACGCGGAGGTTGCACGAACTTCGGTCTGGTTACGACGCTGGCCGCTTCGCCGCCAAATTCATTCACACTAACGAACGCGCAGACTGCCCGTGTGCCCGTTAAAGATATTTTTATAATAAATCTTTTGACTACATATATGAAAGGAATATCACTAATGAATCCTTATTTATTTAATACTAGGTTATTATACTTGTGTGTGGATATAAACACGTGATAGGGTTTTTCAGATCAGACCTAAACGTGCCTTTTAGAACTGACTTGGAGCTGATTTGCACTTGCTCTACTCTTCCGCTACGGACTATTACAGACACAGAACGTAAGAAGCGTTCTGTTTTCCTATATCTGTGCAAAGCCTAGGGAAATATTAAATAGAGTAATCAAGCCATTTTCAGCTTCTCATCATCATCATCCTGCTCTAATCCCAATTACTTGGGGTCGCTCAATATCTACTCTTCCTTCATAGTCATCATCATCATGATCTCAGCCCATACACATCCCACTATTGGGCTCGGGCCTGAAGAGGCCCAGTACTATGGGAGGGAAATTGACCTGCTATACCACGCTGTTCAGACGTGTTGGTACAGAGTTTTGTTTCGAGTGTTCCTTCTCTTTAATAGATATTATATGCATATTATAATCCCTTAGTCATGTTTTTACGACACCCACGCGCAAGAGAGGGGGTGGTAAATTGTATTCTTACTCCGTCATCACACGGCAATCTATAGTACTTATTGTAAAAAGTTATTGACAATAGTTGAACAACAGGCGCATGTTGGTAGGTAGAATGTAATGTAATAAATTGGCTAGATGGCATCAGATGTAGTTAGCCCGTGTCTATGTAAAGCTCTTAGTCGTCTTTTACGACACCCATGAAGAATGTAAGTACATTTTCATTTTTTAACGATCATGTTAGAGTAATGGAAGCCTATTGGTTACACGTGCGGATGAAATCTAAAATTCGATCCCGAGGTACCTCCGACTTCCGTAGCTAGTAATTAATATCTTATATGTAAAATGTAATTTGCATTAATTTGTAATTCAATTTATTTAAATTGATTACCTTTTAGCGAAGGTTTCGCTATATGTGAAATATGTATGAATTCGTGAACTCTCATAGAGATTGCGTGCTGATCTGATGACCTTAACTTCGCACTCATAGGATAGAAAGATTCATTTATCTCCGGTGCCTTGACTTCAGTGGTCGACCCGAAAATAAAACCCTATAACGATCCGCCTGACCGACGTGGCCAACAGTGCAACGAATATGACTTAAGATGATAAATTAAACAGTACAATTAATATAATTAGTTACCTAACTTTCCTTACCTACGTCAGTATGATACATATTGAATAAGAATAGAAGGCAATTACTTCACTACTTAGTGCTAATTAAATTTTATTAAGTTTTTTTATATTATATCTTATGATTCATACTTACCATTATGAAGTGAAACTGTTATGCATCTCCGCTTTTCTCCTTCCCTGAAACAATAACAAAACATCATTTTTAATAGGTAAGACAACACGACACTCATCATCATCATTTCAACTCATATACATCCCACTGCTGGGCTCGAGCCTCCTCCACAATAGGAGGGAGATTGACCTTACTATATCATACTGGTCAGACAGGTTGATATAGGGTTCTGTTTCGAGTTTTCCTTCTCTTGCATAGATATATACGTATTGTATCCCTTATACTCGTTCCAACCATTTATTTTACTTTTGGCAGGTCGAATTCTGATCAATTAGTGTTGTACCAATGTATTACGGATACTATGTTTTGTAATAATCGATTTTAGTCAGGAAGAACTTTTAATCGATTTAACACGGATATTTTATTTTTGTTTAAATACATATTTCATATTATTTAAAAACTTCACTTCTGTAAATATATTTGTTATTTGGGCACATTAATTTTTGCATACCCACTAATTCAGTCCTCCCAAAATATTTTACTTTGTACTTTGCAAAATAAAAAATAACTACTTTATGAAGCATTTTTCCATTAAGCGGGGTCCGCTGCTCCAAACTTTACTTAGAGACAATGGCGCCCTCGTCTGCGGTAGTAAATCACTAATTTACTCATTCAGCCTACCCCTTTTTTTTTAAGCCGAATTGGCAACACTGAACGGCGCGCCGGCGACGCCATTTTGTTGTGTTGTCTGTCACTCGCAACAAGACTCCCGTGCTAGTCACATTTCTGTTCGCTGAGTGCTCTTTCATATTTTTCATACGCTGTGTTGAGTATTTATATTCCACCGTATTGATTTCATTGTTCTTACTTTGATTGAGTTGAGCGTATCGTTCCTCCCAGTAAGATTTTACTTGCAAAATGCCGAAAGGTATGCTTAAAGGACAATCCAGAGAGTTAGTGCTGCGGCTTCGTGAATTTTTTGAAAAGGAAAGCCGCAATGGCGGATTCCTTATACCAGTAACCCAAGTTAGAGACCGTGTTGCAGCAACATTAGGTATTAGTGCTCCAACGGTGGCGAAAATCACTAAAGAAGCCTATGGTAGTAGTGGTATTGAACAGAACAAGCTATCTACGCCTAAGAAAAAACGTCAGCCCCGTAAAGTGACAGCAATTGACAGTTTTGATACTGATGCTATTCGTCGTCATATATACAATTATTACACAAGCAAAGAGATTCCTCCTTTGAAAAAATTAGTAGCGTCTCTACGAAATTGTGGCTTGTTTCGTGGTCAAAAATCTTCTTTGTCAAAGGTGCTGCACCAAATCGGGTTCTTGTATAAGAAATCCGACAAAAGAAAAATTTTAATGGAACGTCGTGATATAGCCTTGTCTCGCTGTGAATTTTTAAGACAAGCGAAGAAAATAGAAGACTGGTCGAATGTCGTTTTCACAGATGAAACTTGGCTCAATGCCAATCATTCCATACCAAAAGGTTGGACTGACGATACTGCTGCTTCTACTTCTGCAGTGCCAATGGGGAAAGGTGAACGCCTCATCATTTGCCATGCGGGAACTACAAAGGGATTTAGTCGCTCTGTTAGCGTTCAAATAAAAAAAAACAGGAGACTATCATGAGGAGATGAATGCGGACGTGTATGAAAAGGGGTTCAGAGAAATGCTTACATCACTTGAAGAGCCATCAACAATATTTATTGATAATGTACCCTATCACTCTCGCCAAATTAATAAAATGCCAACACAGGCCAACAAAAAACACGAGATTATAAACTGGCTTCGTGATAATGGGGAAGATGTGGACGAATCCCTACTAAAAGTAGAATTACTTAAAATATTAAAAAGGAAAAAGCAGCCAAAACGATATGTCATCGACGAAATGGCAGCAGAATATGGGCATGTTGTAATCAGAATTCCTCCGTACCACTGTCAATATAATCCAATTGAAATGATCTGGGCACAAGTCAAAGGACACGCCGCAAGAAACAATACAACTCCTCCTTTCACAGCAAATAAAATGCTTGAACTTTTAAAAAACGCATGTGCTAGTGTGACGCCTGAAAACTGGGCGAGTGTCGTCAACAAGACAAAAAATATAATATTCTCTGATTGGGATCGGGAAATTGAATTTGACAACATACCTACACAAGAGTTAATAATAAACACTGCAGATGATTCAAGCGACGATTCGAGTTCGTATGAAGAATCCGACGATTCGTTATAATAAAATAATATTAAAATATTTTGGTTGTTTTATTTCATGTTATAGGTATGATGAGAAGATTTTTATATCTCCCTGATACAATTTTAACGTGTTGTCTATTACAACAATTCAAAACTCAGTTGTCAGCTGACTTAACTACAAATAAGTATAATCGATTATTTGCGATTCATTAGTTTGCACCGAATACTTTTGATCCTGTCCTAGTGACAGGATCAAAAGTATTCTTTTGATCCTGTCACTAGATGCGATAGAACGTAACTTTTTTTATAACGGAAATGAATTATCACTTAAATTTTATGAATAGAGCTATTTACGGCATATTAATGTATTTAGTGGGTAATAATTAAGATATATAAATATTATTGGGCAGTTTATATATTTCTCTGTTCACTCGTTTCAAAGTTAATAATTGCGTATAATGAAACAGTTACGTCCTAAAGCATGTGTCAAAAGTAAAATAAATGGTTGGAACGAGTATAGTCGTCTTTTAGTCGTAAAAGACGACTAAGGGATACAAAGAGATCCTTGCGTAAAGATAGGGAGTGGTGAATATTGAGTCATTAATTTTATTAAAAAAATCATCATGATACGAAGATTACAATTTATGAATTAGCATTTACTTTTTTAAAGTAATTAATGGTTACAACACTGATTTATAGGCGAAGCCTTCGCACTGCGAACGGAAGACGTGTTTCCATAGCTATGATATATTCGATATTATCAACTTAATTTGAAAAAGTAGAAACTCGCGTCGCACGCAGGATAACAACCGGTGTCATAAAATTTGAGCAACACGAGTTGACTTTCAAAATACATTCATCTTTCTGTAAATATATATGTAGCATTCATGTGACAGGCGACTGTGTGATGTCAGTTGATAAATAACTTGTGATCGAAGCGAGCGTCTCCACGTGGTTTTTATTTAAGACTTTTATTAAAGCCTTTAATGCTTAATCCAATGATGTCGGACAGAGACTTCTCCACAGATAGTTACTAACTCGTACTGTCCGGCACTTTCAAGTGCCAAAGCAGCTATAATAATGCGAAGAGCGTGTCTTCTTACATAACGATTAACTGTCCTCAGGTTGCGAGCAAGTTTATAATTTTTTTAGTCGTTATGTATAATAAGAACAAGTCTCGGAGAGGTCATAATTTCAAACTCACAAGCTTGTTGCTAAGTTTTTACAGATATCTATCCATTTATCTGCCCATAGACGACGACTGTTGGATACGGACGGACAGATCCCACTTAGAATACTCCTGCGGCACTTACATGCGTCCTACGCTACGACCTTCGATTGTTGGTCGCCAGTCGAGAATTTTTTTCTCCAACGGTCATTGGTTCGACAAGCGATGTGTCCTGCCACTAAAAGGTGCAAATTCCTCGGCTTACACCGATGCTATGGATTATCATATTCCGAATTGTATCACGTAGAGAAATTATAAGCATAGCCCTCTCCGTAGCACGTCGAACGACTTTGAGCTTCGTTATGAGGGACGATGACATTAAGAGAGATATATTTCAGTGGTATAAATCATTGCTTGGCTAACAAGCCGTTATAAATCTTTATTTTTATACCCTACTTCATATTGGATGAGAAGATTTTTCCTAAGCTTCCCGTACGCTGATTTATTAATTACTAACAAACCGCCCTCGCTTCGCTTCGGTTCCAGTCGCCTAATCCGCATAGTTCCCGTTCCCGCGGGAATACCGAGATAAAATATAGCCTAAGTTACTCCCTGATATTATAGCTTTCCATTGGTGAAAGAATTTTTGAAATGAATTCGGTGGATTAAGCGTGAAAGCGTAACAAATAAACAAACAAACATACTTTCGCATTTATAATATTAGTAAGGATTAATTAACCTAGAATACCCAAAATGGAAGCCTGCAGAAATAAAATTGCATTAATTTTCTTATCAACTAATGTAATCTTAATATGTATTTATTTATTGAATCAATAAATAAAAAATATTCGAAACGCTACCTTTAGCTTTAATGCAGGCCTTTAATATGTTTGGCCACGAATCTATAGATTTACGCACTGTTCCCGTGGGAAATTTAATCACTGCTTGTTTTATTCATTTCTGAAGCATTTCGATATACCATGACTAACGCAGGTTAATGGCAATGCTATAATGACAATTCAATTTGCTGAACATTCATGAAACATTCTTTGGCATTACTAGCGCACACTTTATCACTTTGGTTAAGTTTCGTTGTTGTAGTGCTCTTCAATTGTAATATATTTTCATTGGGGTAATCTTAAAATAATAACGTATAGAAGTGTAGTGTAGTGTTCGAAACGTCGGGCAGTCAAAAATCAAATACAAACGCGATAAAATCCGTAAAGTAGTTTTATTTAAAATTTGTAATACTCGCGTAAACATCAGAAATCATTAAGGTATAGAAAATAAGTTCGCGCACAAAAAGTGAAGCATTTCAAATGGAGCCTAATGGAGCTTACGCCGGAACCGTTCCGTAATGTACAAGGTCACTGCACTGCACGTACGTACGCAACTCTTAAAAAATAAATAGGTAATTATGACGGTTTGTGCATTCAAATAGTGCCATACCACATTTGAAAAACTTAAAAAGGTTTTTAACCTTAGAATAATAACGTATAGAAAATAAGTTCGCGCACAAAAAGTGAAGCATTTCAATTGGAGCCTAATGGAGCTTACGCCGGAACCGTTCCGTAATGTAAAAGGTCACTGTACTGCACGTACGTACGCGACTCTCAAAAAATAAATAGTTGGTTTTGACGGTTTGTGCATGCAAATGGTGTCACAACACATTTGAAAACCTTAAAAAGGTTTTTAAACATTACTTTTAAAATTATTTCGACGATTTATGTTAATAAAAATGTACTTGTATTAGGCTCCAATTGAAATGCCTCACTTTTTGAGCGTGAACTGACCTTCTATACGTTATTATTCTAAGTTGTAGGGCTTGTTTTAGGGTATTCCTGTATATCGACTTCACATTTTGTTTGATGATACGCAAAAGAGTTCTAGTAGTAATCTTCATTTCGACCAGTTATGAATTTAACAGCAATTTAAGCTTAGAATAATAACGTATAGAAGGATAGTGTCAGTACTTCGAACTTTAAAAATTTGAATCTAAAAATACTAATGGCGGGCAGACGATTACACACGTACACACGGAAACCACTATACAAATTATGAAATCAAATTTTGTTTTTATTAACATAAATCGTCGAAATACTTTTAAAAGTAATGATAAAAACCTTTTTATGTTTTTCGAATGTGTTGTGGGCTGTGGCCACAGAAATATTAATACTTTAGAAAGGCCATTCCCCTGATTTTGTTCGAAAACCAGCGTGGCATAATTACTCCCTCCCGCTAATGTTAACACATATGCAAGGTCTATGCTTACAATAATTTGGGGGGCGCGGCCGGAGCACCTCCTCGTGGTGCTCCCTGGTAACGTCCATTTGGACGTCATGCGGCCATTTGGACGGCCAAGATTCCGGCAGGGGGGGGGTCTCCGCGTGCGGCTCTGGTGGCAGAGCGCACGGCGGATCTGACCCGGGGCCAATGGGGCGGATGTGCCTCATGGCACTCCGTCGCCAGGGACGGTTGCGTCACGGCCCGGGGGCGTGACGGGTCGGTCGCTCGCGAGCGGCCAGACCCGGAAGGCCCAAACCGTAATCCTGAGCAGGGGGGGTCAGGACCGGGGGTCTTCGGACCGCGGGGAAGAAAACCCCTATAAAAAATTACCCCAATCTTAAGTTTGGCCACTCGGCGAGGAGATGTATGACTGGTGGGTTAAGAAGCGCGTGAGCGTCCAGTCGTTAGAGTGGTAGTCAAGACAAGACTCAAAAACGTCCAAATAATGGCAGAAGTTAATACATGTAATACTTCACCAGAGGGTCCCGGCCAGGCCGGGGAATCCCTTGCTGTGCCGGTGCTTGCGCGCGACGTCCATTTGGAGTCGCGCCCAAGTCCCGGCACAGTCAGTCCCCAGTCGTATGGGTGGGGGACAACTACTGCCTCAGAAGCCGAGAGCCCGGCTCAACACCAAGTGGCTCAGGGGGGGAGGGGGAACGAGGAGGAGGTGCAGGTGCGGAAGAAGACCCGAAGGACGAAGCCGAGGCGTTCCGCCGCTGCACGAGCCCGCATTAGCGCCAATGCATCGAAGGCGTGGCGGGCGCGGATGAAGGCTGAAGCCATTGCCGCACGCGACGAGGGCGGCAGCATTGCTGCTGCAGGGCCGTCGCGGGACGGGGGTGGCGTTGCTGCTCAGCCGTCGGAAGAGAGGTTGGAGACCACTGCAGGGCCGCCGCGTGAGGAGAGCGGCAGCAGCAGCGGGTCCGAGCACGAGGGCGGCATTGCCGCAGAGCCGTGCGTAAGGTTAGCAGGCGAAAGCTCCGAGCTGTCGAGCGATGAGGGCGGCATTGCCGCAGAGCCGTCGCAGGATGAGGGCGGCAGTGCCGCAGGGCCATCCGAGGCATCGGAGATGGAGCTGACGGACGTGGGCGGAAGTGCCGCAGAGCCGTCCGCCGAGGAGTGCAGCACCCCTTGGGTGCTAGTCGGCCGGAGTAGGGACGAGGGCGGTGGATGCGCCGTCAGTCGAGGGTGTGGTAGACAGATGTTAGGCGCGCCGTCAGTCGAGGGTGCAGTTAGGCCGTCGTCGTTGCCGTCGTCGCCGTCGTCGTCGTCGTCGCCGAGGAAGAGGACGGAGGGGGCTGCAAAGGCGCCAGCTCCAGCCCCAAGTGCGAGGAAGAGGGAGGAGGCCCTCCCCCCGAGACCCTGGAAGCGCCCCCTGCAAGAGGGTGGCCGCTCCAACACCGACTCGGAGGGGAGTTCCATCATCATGCCTCCTCCCAAGGTCCCGACCATGCGCCGGGGGCGCAGAGGCCGAGGATCGGCGGTGGTGGCGAGGCCGGGGACACCGGGTCCGGCTGGCCACGGTGGCGAGGTGGCGGCCCTTCAGGCCGCGAACGCCCGCCTTAGTGAGGAGGTCTCCGGCTTGCGGGAACGCAACCGCAAGCTGGAGACGGAGCTATCGGCGGTGCGGCGGGAGAACCGCGGGTTGGCCAAGGAGATGGCCGACCTGCGGGCCCAGTTCGCGCGCCTGGCGCCGGCCGCGCCGCCTGTGCCAGCCTCGCCACCGAAACGGGCTGCGCCGGGGAGGGCGGGCCCGTCGTCTGCGCCCGTGGCGCCGGCTGCGCCCGTCGCGGCTGCTGCGCCGGCTGCACCCGTCGCGGCTTCGGCGCTTCCTCCCCTCGTCGTGGTCCCCCCGCCGGCTCGTGGCCGCGGGAGGCCTCGGAGGGGGGAGGAGCCGCCGCCCGACGAGGTGCACGGCGTGTCGGAGTCGGCGGTACGCGTGATCCTAGCCCGAGTAGGGGTGATGGTGGATGCGCGTATCGCCGCCGTAGCGGCCAGGCTCCCGCCTGAGCCGCCCCTCCGACCGCCGCTCGCCGCGGACAAGGCGAGGCGGCCGCAAGCGTCAGCTCCCACCCCGCTGCCCTGTCAGGGTGGCCGCGTGGTGAGCTACGCTGCGGCCGCGGCCGGGCCCAAGGGGGCCAAGAAGGCCGGCAAGGTGCCGGCTCCCGCCAAGGCCGGGCCGCGGCCGGCGCCAGCGGCTGCACCGCAGGCGCCGGCCAGCGCACCCGCGACCGCTCCTGCTGCGCTCAGCGCTGCTGCCAGGCTCGAACAGGGCTGGCAGGTGGCTGAGCGGAGCAGGAAGGCACGCGGCCAGAAGCGGAGAGCGGCGGCCAAGAGTGCCGCCGTGGCCGCCGCTCCCCAGGCGGGAGCCGGCAGAAAGGGGAAGAAAAGGTCGCGCAGGGGCCTCAAGTCGCCGAAGACGGCCGCGGTGGTCATCACCGTGCTGCCTGAGGCGGCTGAGAGGGGCCTCAACTATGAGGCCGTCCTAAAACGCGCCCGGCGGGAGCTGGACGTCTCCGGTATCGGGGGCGTCGAGGCGAGGACCCGCAAGGCCCGGACAGGGGCTCGAATACTCGAGTTCCCTGGGGCCGAGGGCGCGAAGACGGCCGATAGTTTGGCCACGATGTTGAGGGGGCTGTTCGGGCCGGAGGATGGTGTCCGAATCGCCAGGCCTGTCAAGTGCGCAGAGATGCGCCTGACGGGCTTGGACGATTCCGTGACGGTGGAGGACGTCCGGGAGGCCATTATGGCGCGTACCGGATGTGCCTCGGACACCGTCCGGATTGGCACCATTCGCACTGGTCCGGGCGGCGTTGGTGCTGCCTGGGTGCAGTGTCCGGTGGAGTCGGTCAAGCAATTGGCCGACTCAGGCAGGCTCCTCGTGGGCTGGAGCTCGGCGCGGGTAACCGTGCTAGAGCCCCGGCCCGCGAGGTGTTACAAATGCATGGCGGTCGGGCATACCCGACCGACATGCAAAAACTGCTTTGACTGCAGCGGGCTATGTTTCCGTTGCGGTCAGACCGGACACCAGGCGGCATCGTGCTCTGCGGTGCCCCACTGCCCCGCGTGTGCGGCAGGCAATAGGCCTGCCAAACACCGCATGGGCTCTGGGGACTGCAGACCCCCGGCATCGGCCCCGAAGGGGCGGGACGGCCCATCGACCGGGCCAGTCCCCGCTCCGAGCGCGGCCCGATCGCCCGTCAGCGCGGAGGAGGTGACGATGGATACGGACCGTTAATGGACCCCGTATCCATTCGTCTCCTCCAGGCCAACCTCAACCACACCGCCGGTGCGCAGGACGTGTTCCTGCAAGCCATGGCGGAGTGGTTGATAGGAGTAGCCGTAGCCGCGGAGCCGTACGTGGTGCCCGACCGGCCTAACTGGTTGGGTAGCACCGATGGCACCGTGGCAATCGTCGCCTCCACGTCGTGGCCTTCGTCGCCTCTGACCCTTAGGGACAGGGGCGTCGGATACGTCGCGGCGGACTGGGGGGAGATTACGCTCCACGGAGTCTATCTCTCCCCTAACTGGAGTGTGACCGATTTCGAGGCCTCCCTCACCATCATGGAGGCCTCGTTACGGCGAATGGCATCGCGCCAGGTCTTCGTCTTGGGGGACTTCAACGCCAAGTCCGTGGCGTGGGGGTCTCCCCGGACGAACGACCGAGGACGGGCGATCGAGGAGTGGGCGGCGGCACTGGGCCTCTGTTTGCTGAACAGGGGCTCGGTGCATACGTGCGTGCGACAACGGGGCGGGTCGATAGTGGACCTTTCGTTCGCTAGCCCCGAGGTCGCCGCACGCGTGGGGAGCTGGCGCGTCGTGGAGGAGGTGGAGACCTTGTCGGACCACCGGTATATCCGGATGGAGGTCTCCCCGGTAATCCCGACGCCCAGCAGGGGTCACGGGGCGGATGGACGTCCTGCGTTCCCGCGATGGGCTGTGGGTCGCTTAGACCGGGACCAGCTGGCGGAGACAGCCATCGTTTACTCGTGGCTGTCCTCTGCCAACCAGTCGGACGGGGTGGACGCCGAGGCTGGCCGCATCCGCAGTGCGTTGACGCAGATCTGCGATGCGGCCATGCCCCGGGTACGGCGTCCGCCCCCGAGGAGGGCGGTCCACTGGTGGTCCCGGGAGCTGGCGGATCTCCGGGCCGCGTGCATTCGCGCCCGGAGGGCCTACACCCGCAGCCGGCGGCGGCAACGCGACGCGGAGCGGGAGGCCTTGCTGTATGAGGGCTACCGCAATGCGCGGTCGGCCTTCAGGCTGGCCGTCCGCTCCGCCAAGGACGTCAGTCGGCAGGAGATGCTGGACGGTCTCGATCGTGACCCCTGGGGACGCCCCTATCGCGCGGTGCTGAATAAGCTCCGCGCGCGGGGCCTTCCCCTCACCGAGACTCTCCAGCCCAGCCTTCTCACCCGGGTCGTCGAGGACCTGTTCCCGCGGCGGGCGGAACACACGCCCCCAGTCATGGCTCCGCCAGACACTGACCGGGAGGCCGACGACGACAGTGTTCCGCCCATCACGGAACCCGAGATGGGAGTGGCGGTGGCGCGCATGTGCGCAAAGTCCACCGCCCCCGGGCCCGACGGTGTTCCAAACCGCGTGTTGGGCCTGGTCCTCGACCACCTGGGTCCCCGCCTCAGGGAGCTGTTCGACGCGTGTTTAGCGTCCGGACGGTTCCCTGGGTGCTGGAAGGAGGGAAGGCTGGTGCTCCTGCCGAAGCCGGGACGGTCTACGGGGTCGCCTTCGGCCTACAGGCCTATCGTGCTGCTCGATGACACGGGCAAGCTACTGGAGAGGGTGGTAGCTGCCCGCATCGAGCGGCACCTCGTCGGCACGGGGCCCGATCTGTCGGACGCCCAGTTTGGGTTTAGGAGGGGTCGTTCGACGATCGCGGCTCTGTTGCGCCTGAGGGCCGTGGCGACTGAGGCCGTCACCGGTGGGGGAGTGCTGTTGGCGGTGTCCCTAGACATCGCCAACGCATTCAATAGTCTGCCATTCAGCTGCATCAGGGAGGCGCTCCGGTATCACGGAGTGCCAGCTTACCTGAGGCGGCTAGTGGCAGACTATTTGGTGGGGCGCAGCGTCCTCTGTACCAACCGAGCAGGGGACGTTGTGCGAACGCCCATGACGTGCGGTGTCCCACAGGGGTCGGTCCTCGGACCCACCCTGTGGAACATCGGCTACGACTGGGCGTTGCGGGGGAGCCTCCCGCCCGGGCTGGGCGTGATTTGTTACGCCGACGACACGCTCGTCACAGCCCGCGGTGGGACGCTAGAAGAGGCGGTAAGCCTGGCGACCTATGGCACCGAAGAGGTCGTCAGGCGGATCGAGGCGCTGGGGTTGAGGGTCGCCCTGGACAAGACGGAGGCCCTCTTGTTCCATGGGCGCCTTATGAGCCCTCCCATCGGCGTCTCGATCACCGTCCGATCGGTTGACATCAGCATCCGGGCCCATATGAGGTACTTGGGCCTGGTGCTCGACGGGCAATGGTGGTTCCGGGAGCATTTCCGCAGGCTCGCTCCGCGGCTCGTCGGCGCGGCGTCCGCCCTATCGTGGCTAATGCCGAACGTGGGCGGACCGAGCGCTACGTGCCGACGGCTGTACACGGGGGTCATCCGGTCGATGGCCCTGTACGGCGCACCGGTGTGGGCGGGGTCCTTGACCGTCCGACTTAGGGCCCTTCTGTGGCGACCACAGAGGGTCATAGCGGTCAGGGCCATCCGCGGATACCGCACGGTTGCGACGGAGGCAGCGTGCCTATTGGCCGGGACTCCCCCGTGGGACCTGGAGGCGGAAATGCTCGCCGAGTTGTATCGGCGGGTGTCGGGGGTGCGCGGGGAGGGCGGTGTGATCTCGTTAAGGGATCTCACCGCCTGGCGCGTCGACGCCCGCCGAGACGTCATTGCCCGTTGGGCAGTCCGGCTGGAGAGGCCTCGGTTCGGGGTGCGAACCGTGGAGGCCTTCCGGCCGGTGCTGATGCAGTGGTTGGAGAGGCGGCACGGGGTGCTCTCCTTCCGACTAGTGCAGGTGTTGACGGGGCACGGGAGCTTCGCCAAATACCTGCACAGGGTCGTGAGGAGGGAGAGTACACCGTCCTGCCACCACTGCGATTGCGACGAGGACACGGCGCGCCACACGCTCGAGGCCTGCGCGGCTTGGGCAGTGCAGCGCCGTGAACTCGTCGCAATCATCGGTGCCGACCTGACGCTGCCGGCCATCGCTAGGGCGATGGTCGACAGCGTCAGGAACTGGG
Organism: Lymantria dispar; assembly: GCA_032191425.1. Lineage (NCBI taxonomy): Eukaryota > Metazoa > Arthropoda > Insecta > Lepidoptera > Erebidae > Lymantria > Lymantria dispar. The sequence goes on from CM063457.1 coordinate 5,576,321, forward strand.
ACGCGGTCGCAGCCTTCTGCGAGACAGTGATCTCGCAGAAGGAGGCGGCGGATCGTCTGCGCGTGGAGCGCAGCCTCGATGAGGAGATCCGCCGCCGGCGACTGGGGCGGCGCAGGCGCAATTATCTGCGCCTCATGCCGCCCTAGCCGAGGCCGCGGGTGACGTGACCGGGGATTAGTCCGTCACCCGCCGAGAGGTCGACCGCGTGAGGAAAGACCGACGTCCTCCCCGAGGGGGGGACGTCGGTCGATGGGAGGGTACCCCGCGTAGGGGGTATTCCGTCGGGCCGACCACTGACGACAAGTAAACCTGCTCCGGTGGTCGGCCCAATGACGAAGGCGAGGTGGTTTTCGGGTGGGTTGCGGGAGTTGCGTGCTTAAGCCCCTCTGTCGCCCCGGACGGAGTGATGCGGAGGCGCGCCGACCGCGACCCACCCCTAAAAAAAAAAAAAAAAAAAAAAAAAAAAATGCTTACAATAATTTCACACACTAACATAACACACACACATCAATTTCGAAGTTGCAGTTGGTACACAAACTATAACTATACTCGTTCCAACCATTTATTTTACTTTCGGCAGGTCGAATTCTGATCAATTAGTGTTGTACCAATGTATTACGGATACTATGTTTTGTAATAATCGATTTTAGTCAGGAAGAACTTTTAATTGATTTAACACGGATATTTTATTTTTGCTTAAATACATATTTCATATTATTTAAAAACTTCAATTCTGTAAATATATTTATTATTTGGGCACATTAATTTTTGCATACCCACTAATTCAGTCCTCCCAAAATATATTACTTTGTACTTTGCAAAATAAAAAATAACTACTTTATGAAGCATTTTTCCATTAGGCGGGGACCGCTGCTCCAAACTTTACTTAGAGACAATGGCGCCCTCGTCTGCGGTAGTAAATCACTAATTTTCTCATCCAGCCTACCCCTTTTTTTTAAGCCGAATTGGCAACACTGAACGGCGCGCCGGCGACGCCATTTTGTTGTGTTGTCTGTCACTCGCAACAAGACTCCCGTGCTAGTCACATTTCTGTTCGCTGAGTGCTCTTTCATATTTTTCATACGCTGTGTTGAGTATTTATATTCCACCGTATTGATTTCATTGTTCTTACTTTGATTGAGTTGAGCGTATCGTTCCTCCCAGTAAGATTTTACTTGCAAAATGCCGAAAGGTATGCTTAAAGGACAATCCAGAGAGTTAGTGCTGCGGCTTCGTGAATTTTTTGAAAAGGAAAGCCGCAATGGCGGATTCCTTATACCAGTAACCCAAGTTAGAGACCGTGTTGCAGCAGCATTAGGTATTAGTGCTCCAACGGTGGCGAAAATCACTAAAGAAGCCTATGGTAGTAGTGGTATTGAACAGAATAAGCTATCTACGCCTAAGAAAAAACGTCAGCCCCGTAAAGTGACAGCAATTGACAGTTTTGATACTGATGCTATTCGTCGTCATATATACAATTATTACACAAGCAAAGAGATTCCTACTTTGAAAAAATTAGTAGCGTCTCTACGAAATTGTGGCTTGTTTCGTGGTCAAAAATCTTCTTTGTCAAAGGTACTGCACCAAATCGGGTTCTTGTATAAGAAATCCGACAAAAGAAAAATTTTAATGGAACATCGTGATATAGCCTTGTCTCGCTGTGAATTTTTAAGACAAGCGAAGAAAATAGAAGACTGGTCGAATGTCGTTTTCACAGATGAAACTTGGCTCAATGCCAATCATTCCATACCAAAAGGTTGGACTGACGATACTGCTGCTTCTACTTCTGCAGTGCCAATGGGGAAAGGTGAACGCCTCATCATTTGCCATGCGGGAACTACAAAGGGATTTAGTCGCTCTGTTAGCGTTCAAATAAAAAAAAACAGGAGACTATCATGAGGAGATGAATGCGGACGTGTATGAAAAGTGGTTCAGAGAAATGCTTACATCACTTGAAGAGCCATCAACAATATTTATTGATAATGCACCCTATCACTCTCGCCAAATTAATAAAATGCCAACACAGGCCAACAAAAAACACGAGATTATAAACTGGCTTCGTGATAATGGGGAAGATGTGGACGAATCCCTACTAAAAGTAGAATTACTTAAAATATTAAAAAGGAAAAAGCAGCCAAAACGATATGTCATCGACGAAATGGCAGCAGAATATGGGCATGCTGTAATCAGAATTCCTCCGTACCACTGTCAATATAATCCAATTGAAATGATCTGGGCACAAGTCAAAGGACACGCCGCAAGAAACAATACAACTCCTCCTTTCACAGCAAATAAAATGCTTGAACTTTTAAAAAACGCATGTGCTAGTGTGACGCCTGAAAACTGGGCGAGTGTCGTCAACAAGACGAAAAATATAATATTCTCTGATTGGGATCGGGAAATTGAATTTGACAACATACCTACACAAGAGTTAATAATAAACACTGCAGATGATTCAAGCGACGATTCGAGTTCGTATGAAGAATCCGACGATTCGTTATAATAAAATAATATTAAAATATTTTGGTTGTTTTATTTCATGTTATAGGTATGATGAGAAGATTTTTATATCTCCCTGATACAATTTTAACGTGTTGTCTATTACAACAATTCAAAACTCAGTTGTCAGCTGACTTAACTACAAATAAGTGTAATCGATTATTTGCGATTCATTAGTTTGCACCGAATACTTTTGATCCTGTCCTAGTGACAGGATCAAAAGTATTCTTTTGATCCTGTCACTAGATGCGATAGAACGTAACTTTTTTTATAACGGAAATGAATTATCACTTAAATTTTATGAATAGAGCTATTTACGGCATATTAATGTATTTAGTGGGTAATAATTAAGATATATAAATATTATTGGGCAGTTTATATATATCTCTGTTCACTCGTTTCAAAGTTAATAATTGTGTATAATGAAACAGTTACGTCCTAAAGCATGTGTCAAAAGTAAAATAAATGGTTGGAACGAGTATAGTCTGACCATAAATATTGTTAGAATTCAAAACTTCCTCTTATTCTTCAATTCAAATTTGGAATGCGTTGAACATAAAATTCGATCATTTGCCGCCATTTTACTTTTAATTTCAAGATTATTATTAAATCGTAATAATGTAATGTTTAATAGATTGTTAAAGAAAACAAAATTGCAGTTATTGCCTTGGACAAAGTGGATAAAGCTAGGTATAGTATGTCCGTATATCGTACTGTTGATAGATGCAATAGCACCTCCGTTGTCGAAGATTATAAAAGATCGCGATGGCCACGTGCCGTTAGAAATAAAAAGACTTAAATTCTTAGAATAATAACATATAGAAGGTAAGTCCACGCACAAAAAGTGAGGCATTTCAACTGGAGCCTAATGGAGCCTACGCCGGAACAGTCCCGTAATGTACAAGTCATTGCACTGCATAAACGTATGCAACTCTTAAAAAAATAAATAGGTAATTATGACGGCTTGTGCATTCAAATGGTGCCACAGTTACAGAAAAATGAATAAGATAGAACAGCCATGTGGGCGGGGCAAGCGTGCCGCAATTACGATCAAACGGTCTTAATATTGACGAAATTCGTTTTACCGGCTCTTAGTTGCGCTCATATAGTGACCTTGAACGAAGCTCCGACAAAAAAGAGAAATATGCCGTCTTGCGCTGTTGCAACGTGTCGAAAACGAAGTCAGTTGCGTAGTTATAGTCTAAGAAGCCATTTCTTTTCATCATTAAGTCCATAAACTAATTAATTCAGTGATATTTCGTAATTTTATGAGAGTATTATGTCGTTTACAACCATCAATTATTAAATCGCAAAAAGAGCCAAACATTAAGCATCGTCTGCCATACATGGATATCACTTTTTATTAGTCCAGCAACCGCGCAATGTACTGCGTTCAATGTGATATCACTAAGAACCGCCTTATTAGCGTGGTAGTATACGTTTTCATTCAAAACATTGACGTTGATCCACGCGTATCGATAGTGTTGTCCAACATACTATAAGTTATCGATTTCAATAATTACTTATGTGTTAATTTTATCATATAAATAAATATTTTAACACTTTTAATTTAGTAATCGTTTTATTTAGTTATATTAACAATATTTAAATAGGTATTCAAAAATCAATTATTCTGATATACATTACCTACTTAATTTATCTTGTATATCTATAATACATTCTTGTATATTTTCCGTGTGGTGAAGGAGTAAGAATATAATTCACCACTCCCTATCTTGCCCGTGGATGTCGTAAACGACGACTATGGGATATAATATCCGCATAACATCTGTGCAAGAGAGGGAAAACTTGAAATAAAACCCTATACCAACACGTCTGACCAGCATAGTATAGTAGGTCAAATTCCCTCTCATTGTGGAGGAGGCCCGAGCTCAACAGTGGGACGTATGTGGGCTGCGATGATGATGATGATGATCTATTATACAAACTTCATAGTGCTCATTAGCACTCTTTAGCATTTAATAAAATAGAAATAACAAAATAATAGTAATAAAATATCTATGTTCGGGACCAATCACTAAATATATATATTTGAAGTTTAATATTTTATGGTAAATAGGTACATTTTAATTTTAGATGCCCATGAAATTCAAGTATTAGAAAACTATGGATTAAAGCAACTGGTAATTAAATAAATACCAACTAAATCTAGCACAATTTGTTCACAACATTTTGTAGAGTACTAAAAATAATGGTAAAGTGATCAAATAGTATTGTATTTCATTTTTATTGGAAAACTAAATGTTTAATTAAGTAGGTATTTAGTTGTCGTACAAAATAATTGTTCTTATTCTTATAATTAATAATTCTTCATTAAGTTGGAATAATTTATGATAAGAATGAATTTCTTGAGACTGGTTATTCATTACTAGTTATTATACAGGGTGGCGCAATAGAACGTGCATTTTTAAAATAATTATTAAAAAATAAATACAAAAGGTATAGTTAAAATAAAACTAAGCAATTATTAAGTGATAACTGAAGTTTATTTTTTAAAAATAACATCATCTAAATGATGACCCTCTCTACGTTGGCACTCCTCTAACCGCAAACGGAAATTACCGAAAACTTTCTTAAGTAGTGCTGGTGTGATTGCTGCCATTTCACCACGAATATTCTCCTTGAGCTGACTGATGTTTCTCGGATTATTGGTGTAGACTTTGTGTTTGAGGTATCCCCACAAAAAAAAGTCAGGAGGCGTCAAGTCTGGACTGCGCGGAGGCCATGGGATATCACCTCTTTTCGAAATCAGTTTGCCAGGGAACATCTGCTTCACAACCGCCATGGAGTCATTTGATGTGTGACTGGTAGCTCCGTCTTGTTGGAACCAAGTCCTAGAGTTCTTTATTCTTGAATTTTCAAGTTCTGGGGCCAAAAAACCTTCCAACATCGCAACATAGCGTTCGGTATTAACAGTGATGTTTTGCCCCCGTGCGTTTTCAAAAAAATAAGGACCAATTATTCCTTTGGCAGATATTGCGGCCCAAACTGTCACTTTAGGGCTATGTAACGGTTTTTGATGTTTGAGTCTGGGATTTTCACTATTCCAATAACGACAATTTTGGCGGTTTACGAACCCATTCATATGAAAATGTGCCTCATCAGAGAAAAGGATGTTTTCAAAATTTGAAAACCGATTGAGCATTTCATTAGCAAATGTGAGCCGTTCTATGAAGTCAGAGTCTTTCAATTCTTGAGTTAATTGCAGCTTGTATGGATGCAATTTAAGATCCAAGTTTAAAATTCGTTGCAAACTTCGTCGCGATATGTTTAGGACAGACGATCTCTTGCGAGTAGACATTTGTGGATCTTCTCGTACCGACTGCTTAACACTCTCAATATTGTCTTCGGTCCTAGATGTGCGTGGACGACCTTTTGCGTGTGGTTTAAACGTCGATCCAGTCTCTTCAAAACGCTTTATCCAGATTTTAATTAAATTAGCACTCGGAGCCTCCCTAATTTGCCGTACACCATACTCAGAACAAAATAGTCGCCTGACAACTACGTACGAACGAGAGTTTTCGTAAAATGCGCGCACGCAAAATGCGCGACGCTTCCCGTCGAAGTGACTCATAGTGACTAAAACTTTATGAACCGCGCTACCCAACGATATCGGTCTCCCCCCGCCCACGCCCCTTCTACCCCGCAAAAAAAGATGATGCAATATGCACGTTCTATTGCGCCACCCTGTATGTGTTGATTTCTAACTTTTCATAAGTGTTGAATTTTTATTACAAGAAATGTTGACATGATAGTCATCATCTCGGCTCATATACGTTCCACTGCTGAGCCCGAGCCTCCTCCGCAATAATAGGCAAATTTACTTTACTATACTATAGTAGACAGGTTAGTATAGGGTTTTCTTTTGAGTTTTTCTTCTCTTGCATAGATGTTAAATGCTTACTATACTCTTAGTCGTCTCAATATATTAGAATGGGACATCCGCGGCTAAGATACGGAGTGGTGATTGGTATTCTTATTCCGTCACAACACGGATAATGTTAGTATATTTTTGTTTACAATAAACAAAAATGTACTAACAAGTAGCAATATATCAGAAAAATTAAATAACTGTTTTGTTTTTTAAGTTAAATAATAAATAGTTAAATAAACCGAATTTCAATAAACAATAATATTTTAACATATTTTAAGAATGATATCTGATGCTTACGCGAGCATTGTAAATAAAACTACTTATACGGATTATATCGCGTTTGTATTTGATTTAGGATTGCTCGACGTTTCGAATACTTTACAGCATTCAGGGTCACGGGCGGTCTAAGATGTCTGACGTCCAAACAAGTCAACGTTATTATAAACGTCCATGCCCCCGTCGCAGAGACCGTGTGAAAGCGCCCACAGTTGGAGCGCCTCCCTGCAGTACTACTTTATGTGAAAGGAGTCACTGACATGATTGGCTTCATCCTGAAACGGGCTTCCATAAAAACTTATTTTAAGCCACTCAAGAGGATTAGTCAATTCGTACCACCTGTCAAGTGCCAGATCCCTCTACAAGATGCAGGAGTTTATAAATTTGACTGTGACTGTGGTCTCTTATTAATATGTTTTAATTGTATCTTGTGTACCGGTGTGTACCATATATGGGAACAATATAATATATAAATCGCTACTCGCTTACGTAATTTATTATAGCACTTAAATTTTCTGTCACACATACAGAGTGTAGTGAGGAGTATTTCATTTGCATGGTTTACTGTTAAATTACTGACTTGCATTACAAATAACTTCAACACATCACACAAGTAAGTGCTTAATTTAAAGGCATTAATATTTTTGTTTCGATAAAACAGGCTAAATAAATATCGTGTAGTATATCGACCATGGCAAGCACTAGCGTACATGTGCTTTTTTATATGTGGGTATACGTTGCCTACAGAACTTATACTCGTTCCAACCATTTATTTTACTTTTGACACATGCTTTAGGACGTAACTGTTTCATTATACGCAATTATTAACTTTGAAACGAGTGAACAGAGAAATATATAAACTGCCCAATAATATTTATATATCTTAATTATTACCCACTAAATACATTAATATGCCGTAAATAGCTCTATTCATAAAATTTAAGTGATAATTCATTTCCGTTATAAAAAAAGTTACGTTCTATCGCATCTAGTGACAGGATTAAAAATATTCGGTGCAAACTAATGAATCGCAAATAATCGATTACACTTATTTGCAGTTAAGTTAGCTGACAACTGAGTTTTGAATTGTTGTAATAGACAACACGTTAAAATTGTATCAGGGAGATATAAAAATCTTCTCATCATACCTATAACATGAAATAAAACAACCAAAATATTTTAATATTATTTTATTATAACGAATCGTCGGATTCTTCATACGAACTCGAATCGTCGCTTGAATCATCTACAGTGTTTATTATTAACTCTTGTGTAGGTATGTTGTCAAATTCAATTTCCCGATCCCAATCAGAGAATATTATATTTTTTGTCTTGTTGACGACACTCGCCCAGTTTTCAGGCGTCACACTAGCACATGCGTTTTTTAAAAGTTCAAGCATTTTATTTGCTGTGAAAGGAGGAGTTGTATTGTTTCTTGCGGCGTGTCCTTTGACTTGTGCCCAGATCATTTCAATTGGATTATATTGACAGTGGTACGGAGGAATTCTGATTACAACATGCCCATATTCTGCTGCCATTTCGTCGATGACATATCGTTTTGGCTGCTTTTTACTTTTTAATATTTTAAGTAATTCTACTTTTAGTAGGGATTCGTCCACATCTTCCCCATTATCACGAAGCCAGTTTATAATCACGTGTTTTTTGTTGGCCTGTGTTGGCATTTTATTAATTTGGCGAGAGTGATAGGGTGCATTATCAATAAATATTGTTGATGGCTCTTCAAGTGATGTAAGCATTTCTCTGAACCACTTTTCATACACGTCCGCATTCATCTCCTCATGATAGTCTCCTGTTTTTTTTTATTTGAACGCTAACAGAGCGTCTGGTACAAATCCCTTTGTAGTTCCCGCATGGCAAATGATGAGGCGTTCACCTTTCCCCATTGGCACTGCAGAAGTAGAAGCAGCAGTATCGTCAGTCCAACCTTTTGGTATGGAATGATTGGCATTGAGCCAAGTTTCATCTGTGAAAACGACATTCGACCAGTCTTCTATTTTCTTCGCTTGTCTTAAAAATTCACAGCGAGACAAGGCTATATCACGATGTTCCATTAAAATTTTTCTTTTGTCGGATTTCTTATACAAGAACCCGATTTGGTGCAGTACCTTTGACAAAGAAGATTTTTGACCACGAAACAAGCCACAATTTCGTAGAGACGCTACTAATTTTTTCAAAGTAGGAATCTCTTTGCTTGTGTAATAATTGTATATATGACGACGAATAGCATCAGTATCAAAACTGTCAATTGCTGTCACTTTACGGGGCTGACGTTTTTTCTTAGGCGTAGATAGCTTATTCTGTTCAATACCACTACTACCATAGGCTTCTTTAGTGATTTTCGCCACCGTTGGAGCACTAATACCTAATGCTGCTGCAACACGGTCTCTAACTTGGGTTACTGGTATAAGGAATCCGCCATTGCGGCTTTCCTTTTCAAAAAATTCACGAAGCCGCAGCACTAACTCTCTGGATTGTCCTTTAAGCATACCTTTCGGCATTTTGCAAGTAAAATCTTACTGGGAGGAACGATACGCTCAACTCAATCAAAGTAAGAACAATGAAATCAATACGGTGGAATATAAATACTCAACACAGCGTATGAAAAATATGAAAGAGCACTCAGCGAACAGAAATGTGACTAGCACGGGAGTCTTGTTGCGAGTGACAGACAACACAACAAAATGGCGTCGCCGGCGCGCCGTTCAGTGTTGCCAATTCGGCTTAAAAAAAAAGGGGTAGGCTGGATGAGAAAATTAGTGATTTACTACCGCAGACGAGGGCGCCATTGTCTCTAAGTAAAGTTTGGAGCAGCGGTCCCCGCCTAATGGAAAAATGCTTCATAAAGTAGTTATTTTTTATTTTGCAAAGTACAAAGTAATATATTTTGGGAGGACTGAATTAGTGGGTATGCAAAAATTAATGTGCCCAAATAATAAATATATTTACAGAATTGAAGTTTTTAAATAATATGAAATATGTATTTAAGCAAAAATAAAATATCCGTGTTAAATCAATTAAAAGTTCTTCCTGACTAAAATCGATTATTACAAAACATAGTATCCGTAATACATTGGTACAACACTAATTGATCAGAATTCGACCTGCCGAAAGTAAAATAAATGGTTGGAACGAGTATAGTTATAGTTTGTGTACCAACTGCAACTTCGAAATTGATGTGTGTGTGTTATGTTAGTGTGTGAAATTATTGTAAGCATAGACCTTGCATATGTGTTAACATTAGCGGGAGGGAGTAATTATGCCACGCTGGTTTTCGAACAAAATCAGGGGAATGGCCTTTCTAAAGTATTAATATTTCTGTGGCCACAGCCCACAACACATTCGAAAAACATAAAAAGGTTTTTATCATTACTTTTAAAAGTATTTCGACGATTTATGTTAATAAAAACAAAATTTGATTTCATAATTTGTATAGTGGTTTCCGTGTGTACGTGTGTAATCGTCTGCCCGCCATTAGTATTTTTAGATTCAAATTTTTAAAGTTCGAAGTACTGACACTATCCTTCTATACGTTATTATTCTAAGCTTAAATTGCTGTTAAATTCATAACTGGTCGAAATGAAGATTACTACTAGAACTCTTTTGCGTATCATCAAACAAAATGTGAAGTCGATATACAGGAATACCCTAAAACAAGCCCTACAACTTAGAATAATAACGTATAGAAGGTCAGTTCACGCTCAAAAAGTGAGGCATTTCAATTGGAGCCTAATACAAGTACATTTTTATTAACATAAATCGTCGAAATAATTTTAAAAGTAATGTTTAAAAACCTTTTTAAGGTTTTCAAATGTGTTGTGACACCATTTGCATGCACAAACCGTCAAAACCAACTATTTATTTTTTGAGAGTCGCGTACGTACGTGCAGTACAGTGACCTTTTACATTACGGAACGGTTCCGGCGTAAGCTCCATTAGGCTCCAATTGAAATGCTTCACTTTTTGTGCGCGAACTTATTTTCTATACGTTATTATTCTAAGGTTAAAAACCTTTTTAAGTTTTTCAAATGTGGTATGGCACTATTTGAATGCACAAACCGTCATAATTACCTATTTATTTTTTAAGAGTTGCGTACGTACGTGCAGTGCAGTGACCTTGTACATTACGGAACGGTTCCGGCGTAAGCTCCATTAGGCTCCATTTGAAATGCTTCACTTTTTGTGCGCGAACTTATTTTCTATACCTTAATGATTTCTGATGTTTACGCGAGTATTACAAATTTTAAATAAAACTACTTTACGGATTTTATCGCGTTTGTATTTGATTTTTGATTGCCCGACGTTTCGAACACTACACTACACTTCTATACGTTATTATTTTAAGATTACCCCAATGAAAATATATTACAATTGAAGAGCACTACAACAACGAAACTTAACCAAAGTGATAAAGTGTGCGCTAGTAATGCCAAAGAATGTTTCATGAATGTTCAGCAAATTGAATTGTCATTATAGCATTGCCATTAACCTGCGTTAGTCATGGTATATCGAAATGCTTCAGAAATGAATAAAACAAGCAGTGATTAAATTTCCCACGGGAACAGTGCGTAAATCTATAGATTCGTGGCCAAACATATTAAAGGCCTGCATTAAAGCTAAAGGTAGCGTTTCGAATATTTTTTATTTATTGATTCAATAAATAAATACATATTAAGATTACATTAGTTGATAAGAAAATTAATGCAATTTTATTTCTGCAGGCTTCCATTTTGGGTATTCTAGGTTAATTAATCCTTACTAATATTATAAATGCGAAAGTATGTTTGTTTGTTTATTTGTTACGCTTTCACGCTTAATCCACCGAATTCATTTCAAAAATTCTTTCACCAATGGAAAGCTATAATATCAGGGAGTAACTTAGGCTATATTTTATCTCGGTATTCCCGCGGGAACGGGAACTATGCGGATTAGGCGACTGGAACCGAAGCGAAGCGAGGGCGGTTTGTTAGTAATTAATAAATCAGCGTACGGGAAGCTTAGGAAAAATCTTCTCATCCAATATGAAGTAGGGTATAAAAATAAAGATTTATAACGGCTTGTTAGCCAAGCAATGATTTATACCACTGAAATATATCTCTCTTAATGTCATCGTCCCTCATAACGAAGCTCAAAGTCGTTCGACGTGCTACGGAGAGGGCTATGCTTATAATTTCTCTACGTGATACAATTCGGAATATGATAATCCATAGCATCGGTGTAAGCCGAGGAATTTGCACCTTTTAGTGGCAGGACACATCGCTTGTCGAACCAATGACCGTTGGAGAAAAAAATTCTCGACTGGCGACCAACAATCGAAGGTCGTAGCGTAGGACGCATGTAAGTGCCGCAGGAGTATTCTAAGTGGGATCTGTCCGTCCGTATCCAACAGTCGTCGTCTATGGGCAGATAAATGGATAGATATCTGTAAAAACTTAGCAACAAGCTTGTGAGTTTGAAATTATGACCTCTCCGAGACTTGTTCTTATTATACATAACGACTAAAAAAATTATAAACTTGCTCGCAACCTGAGGACAGTTAATCGTTATGTAAGAAGACACGCTCTTCGCATTATTATAGCTGCTTTGGCACTTGAAAGTGCCGGACAGTACGAGTTAGTAACTATCTGTGGAGAAGTCTCTGTCCGACATCATTGGATTAAGCATTAAAGGCTTTAATAAAAGTCTTAAATAAAAACCACGTGGAGACGCTCGCTTCGATCACAAGTTATTTATCAACTGACATCACACAGTCGCCTGTCACATGAATGCTACATATATATTTACAGAAAGATGAATGTATTTTGAAAGTCAACTCGTGTTGCTCAAATTTTATGACACCGGTTGTTATCCTGCGTGCGACGCGAGTTTCTACTTTTTCAAATTAAGTTGATAATATCGAATATATCATAGCTATGGAAACACGTCTTCCGTTCGCAGTGCGAAGGCTTCGCCTATAAATCAGTGTTGTAACCATTAATTACTTTAAAAAAGTAAATGCTAATTCATAAATTGTAATCTTCGTATCATGATGATTTTTTTAATAAAATTAATGACTCAATATTCACCACTCCCTATCTTTACGCAAGGATCTCTTTGTATCCCTTAGTCGTCTTTTACGACTAAAAGACGACTATACTCGTTCCAACCATTTATTTTACTTTTGACACATGCTTTAGGACGTAACTGTTTCATTATACGCAATTATTAACTTTGAAACGAGTGAACAGAGAAATATATAAACTGCCCAATAATATTTATATATCTTAATTATTACCCACTAAATACATTAATATGCCGTAAATAGCTCTATTCATAAAATTTAAGTGATAATTCATTTCCGTTATAAAAAAAGTTACGTTCTATCGCATCTAGTGACAGGATCAAAAGAATACTTTTGATCCTGTCACTAGGACAGGATCAAAAGTATTCGGTGCAAACTAATGAATCGCAAATAATCGATTACACTTATTTGTAGTTAAGTCAGCTGACAACTGAGTTTTGAATTGTTGTAATAGACAACACGTTAAAATTGTATCAGGGAGATATAAAAATCTTCTCATCATACCTATAACATGAAATAAAACAACCAAAATATTTTAATATTATTTTATTATAACGAATCGTCGGATTCTTCATACGAACTCGAATCGTCGCTTGAATCATCTGCAGTGTTTATTATTAACTCTTGTGTAGGTATGTTGTCAAATTCAATTTCCCGATCCCAATCAGAGAATATTATATTTTTTGTCTTGTTGACGACACTCGCCCAGTTTTCAGGCGTCACACTAGCACATGCGTTTTTTAAAAGTTCAAGCATTTTATTTGCTGTGAAAGGAGGAGTTGTATTGTTTCTTGCGGCGTGTCCTTTGACTTGTGCCCAGATCATTTCAATTGGATTATATTGACAGTGGTACGGAGGAATTCTGATTACAACATGCCCATATTCTGCTGCCATTTCGTCGATGACATATCGTTTTGGCTGCTTTTTCCTTTTTAATATTTTAAGTAATTCTACTTTTAGTAGGGATTCGTCCACATCTTCCCCATTATCACGAAGCCAGTTTATAATCTCGTGTTTTTTGTTGGCCTGTGTTGGCATTTTATTAATTTGGCGAGAGTGATAGGGTACATTATCAATAAATATTGTTGATGGCTCTTCAAGTGATGTAAGCATTTCTCTGAACCCCTTTTCATACACGTCCGCATTCATCTCCTCATGATAGTCTCCTGTTTTTTTTTATTTGAACGCTAACAGAGCGACTAAATCCCTTTGTAGTTCCCGCATGGCAAATGATGAGGCGTTCACCTTTCCCCATTGGCACTGCAGAAGTAGAAGCAGCAGTATCGTCAGTCCAACCTTTTGGTATGGAATGATTGGCATTGAGCCAAGTTTCATCTGTGAAAACGACATTCGACCAGTCTTCTATTTTCTTCGCTTGTCTTAAAAATTCACAGCGAGACAAGGCTATATCACGACGTTCCATTAAAATTTTTCTTTTGTCGGATTTCTTATACAAGAACCCGATTTGGTGCAGCACCTTTGACAAAGAAGATTTTTGACCACGAAACAAGCCACAATTTCGTAGAGACGCTACTAATTTTTTCAAAGGAGGAATCTCTTTGCTTGTGTAATAATTGTATATATGACGACGAATAGCATCAGTATCAAAACTGTCAATTGCTGTCACTTTACGGGGCTGACGTTTTTTCTTAGGCGTAGATAGCTTGTTCTGTTCAATACCACTACTACCATAGGCTTCTTTAGTGATTTTCGCCACCGTTGGAGCACTAATACCTAATGTTGCTGCAACACGGTCTCTAACTTGGGTTACTGGTATAAGGAATCCGCCATTGCGGCTTTCCTTTTCAAAAAATTCACGAAGCCGCAGCACTAACTCTCTGGATTGTCCTTTAAGCATACCTTTCGGCATTTTGCAAGTAAAATCTTACTGGGAGGAACGATACGCTCAACTCAATCAAAGTAAGAACAATGAAATCAATACGGTGGAATATAAATACTCAACACAGCGTATGAAAAATATGAAAGAGCACTCAGCGAACAGAAATGTGACTAGCACGGGAGTCTTGTTGCGAGTGACAGACAACACAACAAAATGGCGTCGCCGGCGCGCCGTTCAGTGTTGCCAATTCGGCTTAAAAAAAAGGGGTAGGCTGGATGAGAAAATTAGTGATTTACTACCGCAGACGAGGGCGCCATTGTCTCTAAGTAAAGTTTGGAGCAGCGGACCCCGCTTAATGGAAAAATGCTTCATAAAGTAGTTATTTTTTATTTTGCAAAGTACAAAGTAAAATATTTTGGGAGGACTGAATTAGTGGGTATGCAAAAATTAATGTGCCCAAATAACAAATATATTTACAGAAGTGAAGTTTTTAAATAATATGAAATATGTATTTAAGCAAAAATAAAATATCCGTGTTAAATCGATTAAAAGTTCTTCCTGACTAAAATCGATTATTACAAAACATAGTATCCGTAATACATTGGTACAACACTAATTGATCAGAATTCGACCTGCCAAAAGTAAAATAAATGGTTGGAACGAGTATAGTTATATTATATCGCATTTTGATCAACATTCCATTCGTTCTTGCTAGATATAGCCTATCGCATTACCCAGTACCGATTAATTGCTAATCCTATTTACTAGAATCTCAATGGGGAGCCCTGAAAGAAGATTAAAAATTAAACTTCAAAACTTTGCTGAACAAAGAACTGCATTTGACACGCTATTATAAAGAAAATCCGTCTCAAAAGTTTATTAAACCCAACTTAAAAACGTTAAAAATTAAACGTCAAATTTCGATAAAGATTTTATATGAATAATTTAAATGTTGATGGAAAAATAACGTTTGTAACGGTACAACCGCCGTTAACCTCATGCGTGCATTATAAAATTTTCCCTTGGACTTAAATCCGATATGTATTTTATACAAAGTATGTAGCACAAACACATTATAATCAACCCGAGCCTACGTTATGACAGGCCACAAATCAAGATACATAAAGATATAAGAGAATACCTATATTTATAAATATAAATTTATATAGTATACACAATTCATTTGCCGTGGGAATCATTATTGAAGCAAAATGTTACAAGGATAATTATAAGATACCCATAAATACCGTTGTAAAAAAAAACTAATTTTAACTTCTCAGCTTAGAATAATAACGTATAAAAGGATAGTGTCAGTACTTATACGATCAAAAACATGAAGCCAAAAATACTACATACGTGCAAGCGATTACACACGTACCTATACATGCACACCACTGTACATTAGAGTTGCGTACGCCGTGATCTCGTACACACGGAACGGTCCGGCGCAGGCTCCAACCTAAATGCTTCATTTTTTGTGCGCGAAGTTACCTTCTATGAGTTATTATTTTAAGTTCTACAGATTAGTTTCCCTAACAATGAACATAGGAAAACGAATTTAGAATTTTTTGTCATTTGCTTTAAAACTATTCCCTAATTTTATAATATTTTTATGTGATCTACGTTTACGATCGTGCTGTGTGGTAGCGGCTACTAATACTGCCAACCCTTAGATTACTCGTGTGACGAAGATCGACTACCTCCTCCCCTCGGGGAGGGCGTCGGTCGAGGAGAGGGTACTCCTCCAGGGGTATTCTATCGGACCGACCACTGACGACAAGTCACCCTACACCGTACACCCTACATGGTCGGTCCAACGACGAGGGCGATGTGCCACGGGTGGGTTACGGGGCCGCGTGCCGCCCCTCTATCGCCCCAGACGGAGACGGGCGGCGGGCACGCTGACCGTAGCCCACCCAAAAAAAAATAAAAAAAACACCCTTCGATTACTCGTGGGTGGCTTAAAGACCACTAAGAGCTCAAAATAGACGTAGGCCAACTTCATCTAATGCTGTCTAGTCAACAATTTTCAAAGAGGGTCGATGTTAGGCAAGAGGCCAGTCACAAAACCATTACAATATGTACTACAGAAGAGTAGTGCATATAGCTTCCATCCCAAGTAATTGTGATAAGAGCACCATTATGATATACGTTAATGATTGACCTGTTGTAGCTGAAATTGGTAATCAATAAAGTGTTACAGAGCGGTCATGAGTTTAAACCGTTATTTTTTATGGTAATTAAGATATTATTAACAGGTTGCTTTTAAAGACAAGAAATCATTGCAGCATACATTTGAAGTATGAGATTTATGTAAAAAAACACTTTACTTAATTTGAGACAGAAAGAGGTAGCCACAAATGGAACATCAATTCGAAGATGGCAAGCCTAAAAAAATGTTAAGTACATGTGACCACGTAGATAATACCTCTTTGACATTGTGATAAAATAACGATTGATTTTAAAGTAAATAAGTCGCCATTCATAATTTTTCTGTTCATTTTTAATATTTTCAAGTCAGTTTTATTGAAAACAAAAGTGGACCGATAAAGAACTTCGTTTGCCTACCCATCCCTCCACCAAGTTACTTCAAAAATATTAAGCGTATCGAGTCTTAAATTGGCTAAATATAATTAGCCAATACAAGACTCGAATTGCGACCTCTCAAAGTCTTACTTTGAGAGGTCGCAATAAGATATCATAATAGCTGAACTGTTGTGGGAACAGTTAGAATAATATTTTTTTTTTTTGTTTGGGCTAGGGTCAATACCCACGTTCCGGCGGAGTTGTGCATATGAAAACAGCTTGTGGTTTTTAGCTGGCAGTGACGCTGACACTTAACCTACGCTGAGCCCAGCATACCTCATCCCTCATAGGTGCCCACCACTGGTGTAAGGGACGCGTAAAGATTGCATTTTCCCACGCGAAAAAAAAAATATGGTCAGCATACACATCGTCCGTTTCGTGACGGAAGGGCGGCGTCCGGCCTCATAGCCCACGGTCTTGCCTCCTATTCGCCATTGGACCGGACAATAGTACCGGGTTCCTTGGCGTCCGTGGCCAGCCCGGCAGTTAGGGTAATGATACATCATCATCTCATAATAACAGCTTATATACATCTTAATACTAGGCTAGAATTTCATCCACAGCAGTAGGGCAATTGACCTATTATATACCGCTGGTCAGATGACATGGTATAGAATTTTATTTCGAGTTTGCCTTATTTTGGATAGACGATATTTGTGTTATTTGACCTTAGTCCTATTTAACTTACGACATCCACGGGCAGGAGATGAAATGGTGAATTGTCAATTCAGCTTTCGATCGTTCATTGCTGAACATCGTTCTTTCTCATAATTAGGGCCGTAATCGCGACACTTGCGATCGTAGTAAGGTGTTATGTGTTTCCCAGGACAGAATTACTGCCCACTCTCGAGGTGAGACTTTTAGCCGATATTTACGACTCCCACGAGCAATGGCGACAATTGTAATCTTATCCCTTCGCCACACGGGAGGATATATACATAGATAAAGATAGGGGACAATTTCATCATGAATGTCATGCCACTTTATCGTTGAAAGCAGTGGGAACGAATATACATTTCAAGTTCTAAATAATTAGGCAAACTTAGACATAACATCCTTGCTAATATTATAAATGCGAAAGTAAGTTTGTTTGTTTGTTACGCTTTCACGCTTAAAACACCGAACCGATTTCAAAAATTCTTTCACCAATGGACAGCTGTAATATCAGGGAGTAACATAGGCTATATTTTAACCAGGTATTCCCACGGGAACTACGGGTAAGACGACTGAAACCGAAGCGAGGGCGGGTTGCTAGTATATTATAAAAAGAAATATATTTAATCGTTGCATAAGTGACCTGTTCTCTTTAAATTGACCTTGTAAGCTTTAAGGATACTAAATTTAGCTTATTTCGATGTGCAATGCCAACAAGTGCATAAATAATGTATTGATAAGCGATAAGCTGACGTCAACCAATCACCTAACCTCCTTGCAACTCGACTATCGCACTCGTAAAAATAAAAGTCATAATAAAATTAGAGTACAAGATTTACGTGCGCCATAAGGAGCGGACCGTTGATGCTAAATTTAACTTTGGCCCACATATACTGTGATTCAATGACTGTTTTGCATTTTTATTTTAAAAAACAATGGCCACACTAAGCAGGGCACCCACTACCATATGTGCAAAGTGTGCAATGCACACGGGCGCCATCCTTTAAGAGCGCCAAAACCCAGGGTCAAAAATAGCAAAAAAATAATAAAAAACAAAAAACACAAATTAATTATAAAATAAAAGTTGAGAAATTAAATAGGAGTAGGTATACTTAAATACACACGAAATTTTATTAGTGTATCATCCAGTTACTGCCGATTAGACATAGGCGTTACTGGCTATTTATGCCAACGGCTACTGTTTATTTGGTGTGAATACCGATATGGATAATCGTTGCCAAATATCGATATCATCATCATCGCAGCCCACATACGTCCCACTGTTGGGCTCGGGCCTCCTCCACAATGGGAGGGAATTTAACCTTCTATACCATGCTGGTCAGACATGTTGAACCCTGTATGGGTTTAATCGACTATCGCTATATCGAAGTGCTGAAGTGTTAGTATAGGAACGCCACAATGTCAGTCCGTATCCGGGATAAGAGTACGAAACCGATCCAGTTGCAGAAAGGCGTGAGACAGGGAGATGTCATCTCTCCGAAACTGTTCACCACTGCACTGGAAGATGTCTTCAAGCTCTTAGACTGGACTGGACTCGGCATCAACATTAACGGCGAATACATCAAACACCTTAGATTTGCGGACGATATAGTCGTTATGGCAGAATCCATGGAGGACCTTGGCACAATGCTCAATGATCTCAGCAGGGTATCCCAACTAGTGGGTTTACGAATGAACATGGACAAGACGAAAGTCATGTCAAATGCCCATGTCATTCCTGTACCGGTCCTAGTTGGCAATGCGATTCTTGAAGTTGTCGATCACTATGTTTACCTAGGACAAACAGTCCAGTTAGGTAGATCCAATTTCGAGAAAGAGATCAGCCGACGAATCCAACTCGGTTGGGCAGCGTTCGGGAAAACCTCAGTGTCTGAAAACACAGGTCTTTGACCAGTGTGTGTTACCAGTGATGACTTACGGCACGGAAACGTGGTCCTTAAATGTAGGCCTCATATCAAGGCTCAAAGTCGCTCAGCGTGCTATGGAGCGGGCTATGCTCGGGATTTCTCTGCGAGATAGAATCCGGAATACGGAAATCCGCAGAAGAACGGGTGGTGAACGGGTGTAACCGACATAGCACGAAGAATTAGCACGCTGAAGTGGCAATGGGCAGGCCACATCGCTCGACGAACCGACAACCGAGGGTTCTCGAGTGGCGACCACGTATCGGACGACGCAGTGTAGGACGCCCCCCCACTAGGTGGACCGATGACCCATCACCTAAAACGTAAAAATATTCTATATTATTCTTAATAGAGATCGCATGAAAGTAATTAACAGAATTAGGTAGTAATAAATACTTACGAATCAAAACCGATCAGTCGCAGTATACGCTCAAGTTCGTACTGTCGGTTTTTGCACTGGCCGACGAGAGCCAGAGCGACATGACCCTGCTCCGTTCAGCGCCAATGCGCGACTGGCTTATGAGCAATTATGCCGTTCAATTCATAGTAATATTTAAAATTTAATTACGAGGGTGACTATTCGTATTTCAATTTGGTTTTTTTTTTACTGCTTCTACAATAGTCGAACAAATAGTGGATATTTTTTTAAATGTTCCAAGGTTAGTATTATTCACAAAATTAAATGTTTTACAGGAGCCATTTTCGTCAAATTAATCTTAAAGAAATATTTTTTTTTTAGTTTTAAAAGGAAGAAATCTTGAATTTCATTTTATACATACCCAAGAACAGTAATTTTCCTAACATCTACATTTTTTCGAGCTGCCATGACTTATGGTTTATTCGTACCTGAACTTCAAACCTCAGCGTTTTCGTAAAATCTCATGAACTTAAGTTCAAAATACCCTTGCCTTTTAATAAAATAGTTACAATATTGAGTTATAATTCTATACAAACACAATATAAAGATGTGTTTAATGTAGTGGTTATATAAATTTTTAGTAAGCTATTATCATGAACGAGTAACCAGTCCTCAAAAAACCACATTTTTGGGTTTACGGCCGCTTATTACCGAAAACGCTCTTAAATGAGTAATATTGTCGGCTTTTTAGCGACATATTCAAATTAAGTGACAGCGATCTTTTAAAACTTTGTTCTGTTCTTGAAGAACGACTGACAGATCAGGATAATAAGGACTCCAATGATTTGTTTAATGAAATTAAAGCGTTAAAGTTGTTTTCATTACCTGATGATACTGACCCCTTAAGTATTTTACAATATATATTTGAAAACAATTTAATCTCCAACTTTACAAACGTAAGCATTTCACTAAGAATTCTTCTGACATTACCTGTATCTGTAGCTTCTGGCGAGTGATATTTTGCAAAGTTAAAATCACTAAAGTTATTTAAGATCGACAATGCTTCAAGAAAGATTGGTGGGCTAGCGATATTAGCATTTGAACAAGAAATTTTTGATGGTATAAATTTTAGCGATGTAATTAATGAATTTGCAGTACCAGTCTCCGGAAAATAACTCTGCTACAATAGCTATTTTGTATTTTTCTATTGTACCTAGCTATCATTTTTGATTTTATAACGAAGTTACGTAGGTATTTTTTATCAGAAGTATCTACATATTGTATATTTTTTGTATATCTAAGTATTGGTAGAAAGTAGTACTATATATAAGTAGTATATATGTAGACATTAGGCAATCATCATTCTATCATTTGTTCCTAAAAAAGATGTGATTTTTAGTTTTGGGTTATTTTCTAGTATTTATAAACAACGTGTCTATACCCCATTACTTAAGTAAATGATTTAAAATAGGTGTGAACAAGAATTTATTTTAATTTATTTTGATATGATTTTATTTTGTTTGTTTCATTTTGATATTTTAGTCTACAAATAAATATGACTTTTAAAGTTCAGATTTTTGCTTTATTTCAAGCACCTACCTATCTTCAAAAAATAAAACGATCCAAAATGCCTTAAGGGGCGCCAAAATCCTTTTTTGCACACAGGTGCACGTAGCCCTTACGGGGGCCCTGACACTAAGGAATTAGTCGTTGAGGACTTACAAAAATACAATTAATGGCATATAAATAACAACGAAATTCACGCACTTGAGTATTGTCATAAATCAGAACGATCAATAACCGTATATTAATTAATATTGTCAATTATTTATTTTGTATGACATTTAAAATTTACACATTGTCAATTACAATTAGTTTGAAATTTACCCAATAATCTACCACCGATTCGGAACGCGGCCAGAAGCTGACAAAATTTGGTAAGGAACTTAGGGGCTCGTCATTTTTTTAATTACTTCTTTTAAATATAATTGCGTGTATACAACATGTCGAGTGTACCATATCCTACCCTACGAAATATGATTTTCTTACTCTCTTGCTCTTCTTGAACTCGTTTTGCGCTCAGATTACACCCGACCAAAAGTTTAATTGCAAATCCCGCACAAACATAGTAGAAATTATAGCTGAAAACGTACAAATAAGGATCATAACGTTTCCAGATGAAAGGTACAAATAACAAAGTTACCTATTCTACTATTATATTTGACTACACCAACTACATATAATACATGACTCTACTGGCAAAAGTACGATGACATTCTTAACTCGTGGGTTCAAAACCTATTTCTATTGATCTGTTTTATTTCGTATAGTAAGATAAATAACTTTCCGTATGGTGACGAAGTAAAAATACAGTTCATCACCCCATATCTTGCCCGTGGGTGTAATAAAAGAGGACTAAGTGATTAAATATGCATAAAACATCTATACAAGAGAAGGAAAACCCGAAATATAACCTCTTACCAACGTGGTATAGTAGATCAATTCCCCTCCTATTATGGAGGCGGCTCGAGAACAACAGTGGGACGTATATGAGCTGAGATGATGAATATAAATAACTAAGGAACTTTAGGTCTTTTCGAATCTCAACAACGGAAACTGCCAATTCCGAGAATAGGGTGTTCAAACAAACTCGTTGGCTTTATTAGAGTAATATAGATGACACAAAAACAACACGTTATTCACGAGATTTGTTTTTAATTAAAAAATAATTCTTATAATACCGTGGTTTTCTAGGGGAAATGCCCAATTACAAAGTCCGCAAGATCAAATTGTGGCCCAGATAACTTCATGGTCGGATAACGTTTTTAGCACATCTCGCTAAATATTTTTTGCATGGCAAAAGGTTTGACTCCCGTATTGTGACGTATTAAAAATACAACATTTCACCACCATTTACTAATCTGTCGGTAAAATTTACAATCGATTATAGCATTATCCTCATTATAGTCTACTTTGCTAATTAGATGGGGGTTTTATTTTTGTAGACTCGTCATCGTGTGTATATCCGTAGGGATACGCACAGGTCGAGCTAACCATCGAACACAAGGAAACGGTCCCAGTGGCCAGTTCAAAGGCGATAGGACCCTCCTTATCTGGTATGCGATAGGTTACGGTGCGCTGCTCTGTCGTCACCCCTAACAGATTGGGCAGGGCGTGGGTAGACCATAACTTGCCACAAAAAAGGCTACAGGGCACAGTTGCAACTCACCAACATTTAGTTATAAGATAATGTAACTTTTAATCTCATCTAACAGTGTTTGCTATAAAATATAAATCGATTCTTATTTTAGTACCTACATTAAATAAATAATACTTTTTGTTCAACTCCAGATAAAAGCTCAAAATCTCACGGACAACAATCAACACTAAAGCAACGATGGTTTCAGATAATGTTTAAACAATAAGTGGTGCGAATTTTTCAAAGTAATCCAAGTTAAAACACGTTCGCTGGCGAAAGTAGTGGTAGGCGCTTGCGCCTGCGCAGCTCCGACAAGTGAAAGTGTCGACGAAAGCTGACTGCGGAAGAACTGCTTTCAACGTCACCTACCCTAAAATAATATAATCCTACTTACAGACTTACCACCTAGACCATTGACGATAACTTCAAACAGCATATCCAAAGAGAATGTAAACTTAAAACAATTTCATTCTATGCCACACAGCTTTCGTCTACCACCTTTAGACACAAACACGAGGCGAAATTTGATTCCAAACGACTTCCTCATATGGTACAAGTACTAAACACTGTTCCAAGATTGACCTCCACTGTCGCTTTACAAGCTACGATAGCGCGATAACGTGTCATTTCGTTTAGTCGCTTATTCGATAGACATACCTATTTTGTTTTTTTTTTGAACAGACAGCAGCAGTTAAAAACCGGTTTTATAGATCTTCTATATATAGTGGGATTCTTTTAGCTCACTTTGGGTACGAAATATTATGGTTTATCACAAGCTTATTGTTTGTTATTTATAGCAACAGATAACAAAAAAGTATGCAATTATATTTACAAAATAACAGTTTTTTACTGAATACTAATCATTAGTATATTAAATAAAGTAATTATCTACGTAGGTAGCAGTCGTCGAGTGGCACGGATATGCTTCACACGCAGAACATTTGTAAGCATGTATTCTGCTAGCTCGCTCACTAATCGGCGTGAGAATAAACGTAACGGCTTAGAATAATAACGTATAGAAGGATAGGGTCGGTATTTAAAGCGATCAAAACGTGAAGCCAAAAATACTACATGCGTGCAAACGATTACACACGTACACACGCACAGTACTATACAAATTATGAAATCAAACTTTGTTTTTATTTTCATAAATCACCTCTGTGAACTTGACAGCCGACTTTTAGAAAAAATTTTTTTGTTATTCTCATAGGATTCCACATCGTTTGTACCCGTATGTACCACTTTGATTTTCGTTTGTACCTCAAACCAAAAAAAGTTACAGCGTTTTCAAAATTTGACCCGCAGCCGACTTTGGAAAATTAAAAAATTTAGTAAAGGGGTCTGCTTCGGGATCGTTTGTACCCGTTTGTACCACCTTCATTTTTCATTTTTCTCAAAACCCAAAAGTTACAGAAGTTTGAAAATTTGAAAAAACCAATTTCCACAACTTTTGGATTTTCGAAAATCTGCAAACGCAGATCAACGCTGAATCGTTTGTACCCGCAGAAATCACTTGTCTTTTCGTTTGTACCTCAAACCAAAAAATTTAGGGAGGTTTTCTAATTTTTCACAAATAAAATCCATGTAATTTCTGTAATTTTTGAGATATCTCAATTCTGCAAACGGGGTTCGATAAGGGACGGCGTCGTGAGGTTTGTACCGCTTTAAGTTTCGTTTGTACCTCAAACCCAAAAAAATGCGAGCGTTTTAAAAATTAAAAAAAAAAAAAACAATTTGAGATTTTCGAAAATCTGAAAACGTGAATCGACGCTGAATCGTTTGTACCCGCAGAAATCATTTGTCTTTTCGTTTGTACCTCAAACCAAAAAATTTTGGGAGGTTTTCTAATTTTTCAAAAATAAAATCCATGTAATTTCTGTAATTTTTGAGATATCTCAATTCTGCAAACGGGGTTCGATAAGGGACGGCGTCGTGAGGTTTGTACCGCTTTAAGTTTCGTTTGTACCTCAAACCCAAAAAAAAAATTCGAGCGTTTTAAAAAATAAAAAAAAAAAAAAGCGATTTTCAGATTTTCGAAAATCTGAAAACGTGAATCGACGCTGAATCGTTTGTACCCGCAGAAATCACTTGTCTTTTCGTTTGTATCTCAAACCAAAAAAATTTGGGAGGTTTTCTACTTTTTCAAAAATAAAATCCATGTAATTTCTCGTCGGGTTGAGAGCCTTCCGCTCGCCCATTGCCCGCGTTAAGCTGTCAAGGTCATCTGCGACCAACAGCTAAATACACATAAAAAAAAAAACCTAATTTCTGTAATTTTTGAGATATCTCAATCCTGCAAACGGGATTCGATAAGGGACGGCGTCGTGAGGTTTGTACCGCTTTAAGTTTCGTTTGTACCTCAAACCCTAAAAAAATGCGAGCGTTTAAAAAATAAAAAAAAAAAAAATAAAAAAAAACAATTTGAGATTTTCGAAAATCTGAAAACGTGAATCGACACTGAATCGTTTGTACCCGCAGAAATCACTTGTCTTTTCGTTTGAACCTCAAACCAAAAAATTTTGGGGGTTTTCTAATTTTTCAAAAATAAAATCCATGTAATTTCTGTAATTTTTGACATATCTCAATTCTGCAAACGGGGTTCGATAAGGGCCGGCGTCGTGAGGTTTGTACCGCTTTAAGTTACGTTTGTACCTCAAACCCAAAAAATATGCGAGCGTTTTGAAAATTAAAAAAAAAAAGAAAAAACAATTTTCAGATTTTCGAAAATCTGAAAACGTGAATCGACGCTGAATCGTTTGTACCCGCAGAAATCACTTGTCTTTTCGTTTGTACCTCAAACCAAAAAATTTTGGGAGATTTTCTAATTTTTCAAAAATAAAATCCATGTAATTTCTGTAATTTTTGAGATATCTCAATTCTTCAAACGGAATTCGATAAGGGACGGCGTCGTGAGGTTTGTACCGCTTTAAGTTTCGTTTGTACCTCAAACCCTAAAAAAATGCGAGCGTTTAAAAAATTAAAAAAAAAAAAAGAAAAAAAAACAATTTGAGATTTTCGAAAATCTGAAAACGTGAATCGACACTGAATCGTTTGTACCCGCAGAAATCACTTGTCTTTTCGTTTGAACCTCAAACCAAAAAATTTTGGGGGTTTTCTAATTTTTCAAAAATAAAATCCATGTAATTTCTGTAATTTTTGACATATCTCAATTCTGCAAACGGGGTTCGATAAGGGCCGGCGTCGTGAGGTTTGTACCGCTTTAAGTTACGTTTGTACCTCAAACCCAAAAAATATGCGAGCGTTTTGAAAATTAAAAAAAAAAAGAAAAAACAATTTTCAGATTTTCGAAAATCTGAAAACGTGAATCGACGCTGAATCGTTTGTACCCGCAGAAATCACTTGTCTTTTCGTTTGTACCTCAAACCAAAAAATTTTGGGAGATTTTCTAATTTTTCAAAAATAAAATCCATGTAATTTCTGTAATTTTTCAGATATCTCAATTCTTCAAACGGAATTCGATAAGGGACGGCGTCGTGAGGTTTGTACCGCTTTAAGTTTCGTTTGTACCTCAAACCCTAAAAAAATGCGAGCGTTTAAAAAATTAAAAAAAAAAAAAGAAAAAAAAACAATTTGAGATTTTCGAAAATCTGAAAACGTGAATCGACACTGAATCGTTTGTACCCGCAGAAATCACTTGTCTTTTCGTTTGAACCTCAAACCAAAAAATTTTGGGGGTTTTCTAATTTTTCAAAAATAAAATCCATGTAATTTCTGTAATTTTTGACATATCTCAATTCTGCAAACGGGGTTCGATAAGGGCCGGCGTCGTGAGGTTTGTACCGCGTTAAGTTACGTTTGTACCTCAAACCCAAAAAATATGCGAGCGTTTTGAAAATTAAAAAAAAAAAGTAAAAACCATTTTCAGATTTTCGAAAATCTGAAAACGTGAATCGACGCTGAATCGTTTGTACCCGCAGAAATCACTTGTCTTTTCGTTTGTACCTCAAACCAAAAAATTTTGGGAGATTTTCTAATTTTTCAAAAATAAAATCCATGTAATTTCTGTAATTTTTGAGATATCTCAATTCTTCAAACGGAATTCGATAAGGGACGGCGTCGTGAGGTTTGTACCGCTTTAAGTTTCGTTTGTACCTCAAACCCAAAAAGAATGCGAGCGTTTTAAAAATTAAAAAAAAAAAAACAATTTTCAGATATTCGAAAATCTGAAAACGTGAATCGACACTGAATCGTTTGTACCCGCAGAAATCACTTGTCTTTTCGTTTGAACCTCAAACCAAAAAATTTTGGGGTGTTTTCTAATTTTTCAAAAATAAAATCCATGTAATTTCTATAATTTTTGAGATATCTCAATTCTGCAAACGGGGTTCGATAAGGGACGGCGTCGTGAGGTTTGTACCGCTTTAAGTTTCGTTTGTACCTCAAACCCAAAAAAAATGCGAGCTTTTTAAAAATTAAAAAAAAATAATAATAAAAACAATTTTCAGATTTTCGAAAATCTGAAAACGTGAATCGACGCTGAATCGTTTGTACCCGCAGAAATCACTTGTCTTTTCGTTTGTACCTCAAACCAAAAAAATTTGGGAGGTTTTCTAATTTTTCAAAAATAAAATCCATGTAATTTCTGTAATTTATGAGATATCTCAATTCTACAAACGGGATTCGATAAGGGACGGCGTCGTGAGGTTTGTACCGCTTTAAGTTTCGTTTGTACCTCAAACCATAAAATTTTGAGGGGTTTTCTAATTTTCAAAATAAAAATTCATGTAATTTCTGAGATATTTCAATTCTGCAAACGGGGTTCGATAAGGGACGGCGTCGTGAGGTTTGTACCGCTTTAAGTTTCGTTTGTACCTCAAACCCAAAAAAATGCGAGCGTTTTAAAAATTAAAAAAAAAACGAAAATGACATTGGCCATTATTATCAGTTTATCTGAAGGATCACTGGAAAATGGGAAGTCCATGACGACCTGAATTCCAACAGAAAACCACTTGCTTCCGCAAGGAAACTCCTCCAAAAACAGAGAATACATATGTTATATTACGTCAAAGAACATTGATAACATATAAAATAGTCCTGATAAACCATAAGACAAGCAAGACTCTCCTTCCAGCAAGACTCGGCGCCGGGTCAGAAAGCTCGGTCTACGCAGTCTTGGTTGGAAACGAACGTTTCGGACTACATTAGAGCTGAAGACTAGCCGTCGTCTAGTCAAGATTTTAATCCGCTGGATTATGATTTATGGACAGTTTTAGAGAGTACATAACGTATAGTAAGGTAAATGATTTTAAAACGCTTGCAAATGATTTCGATTTGGGGCACAAACAAAACTCAAAAGCGGTACAAACCTCACGACGCCATCCCTTACTGAACCCCGTTTGCAGAATTGAGATATCTCAAAAATTACAGAAATTACATGAATTTTATTTTTGAAAAACTAGAAAACCTCCCAAAATTTTTTGGTTTGAGGTACAAACGAAAAGAGAAGTGATTTCTGCGGGTACCAACGATTCAGCGTCGATTCACGTTTTTAGATTTTCGAAAATCTGAAAATGGTTTATCTTTTTAAAACGCTCGCATTTTTTTTGGGTTTGAGGTACAAACGAAACTTAAAGCGGTACAAACCTCACGACGCCGTCCCTTATCGAACCCCGTTTGCAGAATTGAGATATCTCAAAAATTACAGAAATTACATGGATTTTATTTTTGAAAAATTAGAAAACCCCCAAATTTTTTTGGTTTGAGGTACAAACGAAACTTAAAGCGGTACAAACCTTACGACGCCGTCCCTTATCGAACCCCGTTTGCAGAATTGAGATATCTCAAAAATTACAGAAATTACATGATTTTATTTTTGAAAAATTAGAAAACCTCCCAAAATTTTTTGGTTTGAGGTACAAACGAAAAGACAAGTGATTTCTGCGGGTACAATAGATTTAGCGTCGATTCACGTTTTCAGATTTTCGAAAATCTGTAAATTGTTTTTTTTATTTTTAAAACGCTCGCATTTTTTTTTTGGGTTTGAGGTACAAACGAAACTTAAAGCGGTACAAACCTCACGACGCCGTCTCTTATCGAATCCCGTTTGCAGAATTGAGATATCTCAAAAATTACAGAAATTACATGGATTTTATTTTTGAACAATTAGAAAACCCCCCAATATTTTTTGGTTTGAGGTACAAACGAAAAGACAAGTGATTTCTGCGGGTACAAACGATTCAGCGTCGATTCACGTTTTCAGATTTTCGAAAATCTGAATTTTTTTTTTATTTTTTTTTTAATTTTTAAAACGCTCGCACTTTTTTGGGTTTGAGGTACAAACGAAACTTAAAGCGGTACAAACCTCACGACGCCGTCCCTTATCGAACCCCGTTTGCAGAATTGAAATATCTCAGAAATTACATGGATTTTTATTTTGAAAATTAGAAAACCCCTCAAAATTTTATGGTTTGAGGTACAAACGAAACTTAAAGCGGTACAAACCTCACGACGCCGTCCCTTATCGAATCCCGTTTGTAGAATTGAGATATCTCATAAATTACAGAAATTATATGGATTTTATTTTTGAAAAATTAGAAAACCTCCCAAAATTTTTTGGTTTGAGGTACAAACGAAAAGACAAGTGATTTCTGCGGGTACAAACGATTCAGCGTCGATTCACGTTTTCAGATTTTCGAAAATCTGAAAATTGTTTTTATTATTTTTTTTTTTATTTTTAAAACGCTCGCATTTTTTTTGGGTTTGAGGTACAAACGAAACTTAAAGCGGTACAAACCTCACGACGCCGTCCCTTATCGAACCCCGTTTGCAGAATTGAGATATCTCAGAAATTACAGAAATTACGTGGATTTTATTTTTGAAAAATTTGAAAACCCACCAAAATTTTTTGGTTTGAGGTACAAACGAAACTTAAAGCGGTACAAACCTCACGACGCCGTCCTTTATCGAACCCCGTTTGCAGAATTGAGATATCTCAAAAATTACAGAAATTACGTGGATTTTATTTTTGAAAAATTAGAAAACCCCCCAAAATTTTTTGGTTTGAGGTACAAACGAAAAGACAAGTGATTTCTACGGGTACAAACGATTCAGCGTCGATTCACGTTTTCAGATTTTCGAAAATCTGAAAATTGTTTTTTTTTAATTTTTTTTTTAATTTTTAAAACGTTCGCATTTTTTTGGGTTTGAGGTACAAACGAAACTTAAAGCGGTACAAACCTCACGATGCCGTCCCTTATCGAACCCCGTTTGCAGAATTGAGATATCTCAAAAATTACAGAAATTACATGGATTTTATTTGTGAAAAATTAGAAAACCTCCCTAAATTTTTTGGTTTGAGGTACAAACGAAAAGACAAGTGATTTCTGCGGGTACAAACGATTCAGCGTTGATCTGCGTTTGCAGATTTTCGAAAATCTAAAAATTGTGGAAATTGGTTTTTTGAAATTTTCAAACTTCTGTAACTTTTTTGGGTTTTGAGAAAAATTAAAAATGAAGGTGGTACAAACGGGTACAAACGATCCCGAAGCAGACCCCTTTACTACTGTAACTTTTTTTGGTTTGAGGTACAAACGAAAATCAAAGTGGTACATACGGGTACAAACGATGTGGAATCCTATGAGAATAACAAAAAATTTTTTTCTAAAAGTCGGCTGCCAAGTTCACAGAGGTCATTTAAACCGGACATCCCAGTCAAACTAAAGTAATTAAATAAAAACGAATAATTCAATTTTAAAAACCTATACTTTCATAGGCACCTAAGGCCCTGTCCGTCCACACAAGGATATTTCATATTTTTATTTTTGGGGTGGGTTGCGGTCGGCGTGCTTCTCGCACCAATCCACGCGAGGCGACAGTAGGGTGTAAGTAAGCACACCCACAACCCACCCACGACGCACGTCGCCTTCGTCGTTGGGCCGACCACCGGAGCAGGGTGACTTGACGTCAGTGGTCGGCCCGACAGAATCAGAATATTTGAGGTATCCTCCCATCGACCGACGCCCCCCTCGGGAAGGACGTCGGTCTTTCCTCACACGATCGGCCTCTCGGCGGGTGACGTACTATCCCCGGTCACGTCACCTGCAGCCTCGGCTAGAGCGGCATGAGGCGCAGGTATTCGCGCCTACGCCGCCCCAGTCGCCGGCGACGGATCGCCTCATCGAGGCTGCGTTCCTCGCGCAGGCGATCCGCCGCCTCCTTCCGCGAGACTGCTGTCTCGCAGAAGGTTGCGACCGCGTCCCAGTTCCTGACGGTGCCGACCATCGCCCTGGAGATAGTCGGCAGCGTCAAGTCGACACCGATGATTGCGACCGATGATTGGTTCACGGCGCTGCTCTGCCCAAGCGTCACAGACCTCGAGCGTATGCTGCGCCGTGTCCTCGTCGCAATCGCAGTGGTGGCAGGACGGTGTACTCTCCCTCCTAACGACCTTGTGCAGGTATTTGGCGAAGCATCCATGCCCCGTCAACACCTGCACCAGTCGGAAGGAGAGCACCCCGTGCCGCCGTTCCAACCACTGCATCAGCACCGGCCGGAAGGCCTCCACGATTCGCACCGAGGCCTCTCCAGCCGGACTGCCCAACGGGCAATGATGTCTCGGCGGGCGTCGGCGCGCCAGGAGGTGAGCTTCATTAAAGAGACCACACCGCCCTCCGCTCGCACCCCCGACACCCACCGATAAAAACCGGCGAGCATTTCCACCTCCAGGTCCCACGGGGGAGTCCCGGTCAACAGGCACGCTGCCTCCGTCGCCACCGTGCGGTATCCGCGTATGGCCCTGACCGCCATGGCCCTCTGTGGTCGCCACAGAAGAGCCCTGAGTCGGACGGTCATGGACCCCGTCCACACCGGTGCGCCGTACAGGGCCATCGACCGGATGACCCCCACGTACAGCCGTTGGCACGTAGCGCTCGGTCCGCCCACATTCGGCATAAGCCACAATAGGGCGGACGCCGCGCCGACGAGTCGTGGAGCGAGCCTGCGGAAATGCTCCCGGAACCACCATTGCCTGTCGAGCACCAGGCCCAAATACCTCATATGGGCCTGGATGCTGATATCAACCGAATGGACGGTGATCGAGACGCCGATGGGAGGGCTCATGCGGCCACCATGGAAGAAGAGGGCCTCCATCTTGTCCAGGGCGACCCTCAACCCCAACGCCTCGGTCCGCCCGACGATCTCTTCGGTGCGTAGAGTCACCAGGCTTGCCGCCTCTTCTAGCGTCCCACCGCGGGCTATGACGAGCGTGTCGTCGGCGTAACAAATCACGCCCAGCCCGGGCGATATTTCACCGTGCGGATTTTTGTTCGCAATTCTTTATCATATTGAATCTTATGGAAGTATCCGCACCCGCGGTAAATTATTCGCGCGGGAAAAAAGTCTGATTCAATGCAAATTGAACGCGGTGCAATACGATTTATTTTCGCGCGAATATTCTGTGTAGTATGTATTAAGCATGGCTATGTCCGCACTACGGAGTAAAATGCACGCGTTTCTCTCAGTCGTGCCACAAAAAATCCTGTCATGGATCTCAATGCTATAAGTGGGTAATCCTATGTTCATGACATCTTTTAATACGTCTGTTACGCCGCCTTAGTATTGGATTAATTAAAATTTTAGTTCGGTTGTCCATCTTGTTTCCGTTTGGTGACTGAGTAAAAATACAATTCACCACTCCCTATCTTGTCGTAAAAGACGACTATGGGATATAATATGCACATAACATCAGTGCATGAGAAGGAAAACGCGAAATGAAACTCTATACCAACATGTCTGACCAGCATGGTATAGTAGGTCAAATTCCTTCCCAGTATGGAGGAGGGCCGAGCCCAACAGTGGGACGTATATGGGCTGCGATGATGATGATATCCACCTTGTGTATCAGCTGAGAACCGAATTAAACTATCAAAAATCGTACGAAATTTTATTCACAGTGCAATTTCGATCGCGGAATATAAAACGCGAAAATAAAAAAAAAAATTCATGGTGAAAAATAGCAGTGCGGACAGGCCCTAAGCGAGCGAGTGTCGTCGGGCGGCTCCTTTGATCTTGTTTCGCCGGCTTTATTAGCCTAAACATAGACGAAATTCATTTTCGATAAAAAATTACAGTTTAGGTTTTATTGTTTTATTTTAATCAGCTGGTGTTAAGGCGAAGTTTGTCTTGCTTATGCGAACGTAATAATTGATTTATTCAATTTCTAATGAACATTTAACAAAGTACGAATGTGTTGCATATTAAGTATCGCTGACTTTATACATTTCAATCAGATTTACACGAAAAAGCTATGATAAAATTGAAAACTTTACATGTCTCTAATTCATTAACAAATCGTTATTTTTCTTTCAAATTCTTTTTTGGGGTCCTACCACCATTGCCTAACTCCCGTTTGACCAGTTGCCCCATAACCTGATACACCCTGTATAGCTTATTAATATTAAATGTCAAATAGTGGTATTAAGTAATCTTTGTTACATTGGAGAAATTGTATAATTTCTTTTTTCTTATCAGTCAATCCAGGATGTGTTTAAAAGTGACTATTTTTCTTAGTGGAAAAGTAAAACCACTTTTCTTGCCAAAATGAAGATTTATGTCTAACAAGACAAAGTATAAGAAAGGCTGAAACATATGGTTTGAACAGTGATTTTGACCTGATTGTGCTATATAAGATACAAGTATGGCCTAACCTTGTATTGTAAACAATTCATGATGTAATAGGTACACAAAACTTGGAAAAGGTATACATAGATATGTATATACTAAAAACATCAACATCCAATTAGCAGATTACTAGTTGCCAATTAAGTTCTTCATTCTAGTTTTCTATTCAAATAACTTTGATTACAATCTTATGTTGAGAGGGAAATGAGCAAGCCATCTGATGAAAAGCTAACAAGTTTGACATTAGGGGCATATCAACATCGGTCCAGCCATTTAGGAGGAGTTCAGTACCATACAAGAAATTTATATATAACGATTATGTTATATATAACAAATATTATGTTACCTTATAGTTATAATAATAATTTAATAATTTTAAGACAACACCATGCACTAAGGAAATAATCCTTGTATTGCTGGGAACTTTACAAACATATAATTAACGGACACAAATTACATCCAGACTCAGAACAACAAGTTATGGATCACACAAAGTGTTGTCCCGCGTGGGATACGAACCCCCGACACTGGCGTTGTAAGTCGCTATCTTAACCACTACGCCATCTGTGCAGTTATGGAGTATATCATTTGATGACAGAGTTAGAATGCAATTTACTACCCCATTTAAGGCTCATAAATGTCATAAACATTGACTAAGGGGGAAACGTGCAGATCATTTACACAATGGAAGCAAAGCTCAAGATACTCTATATCAAACCATCTGATCGGCATAGTATATAGCAGCTATACTCTAAGTGTGTTCCGCGGAACCCTAGGGTTCCGTGATACCTCTGTCGGGGTTCCGCAAGAATTTAGAAATAAAAAAATCAAAACACCTCTCTCTGGTCGCTCCGCGGCTGGGCGGACTCCGCGGCCGCGCGGAGACAAAACGCTATAAATGTTATTTATTTATTTATTTGTATTTGTATAAGCTTGTGTTACATTAGCTGGTACAATATCTCATAAGTTTGGTCTCAACAATTTTATACTTGTACAACGCGTTCGCTCTAAGTTTGTCGGTCTGTGGAATGCGCGTACCCTCCCCCACGTGACAACAAAACTTATAATGTGTCATAGTTTTACCCAAATATCTAACGTACACAATTTTTATTGTTACAATTAAATAAAAAATTTCGAACGTCATACACTCATACCTATCGCCAGCGGCAAACTTAAAAGGAGCGGGTAGTATACTTGTAAGCGCTCAGTCTCTTTGATAAAAGCCGCCTCTGAATTAGACGCTATAGTTGTCAACTAGCGACTTTCGTCTCTAACTTCAAAGGATAAAGTCGATATTGTTTACAACGCTATTTTTAAATTTCTGTTTTTATTTTTGCTTTTTGTTTATCAAAGGTGCCGGCTCGAGTATTTTCGAGAATATTTGAGATCGAGTCTAGGACTAAGTATAAAAGCGGCGATCGCGCGTTGGCGTCGTCCTCCGGGTTGAGAGCCCTCAGCGCTCACCCATAGTCCGCGTCAAGCTGTCAAGGCCATCTGCGGCCAACAGCTGTACACACACAAAAAAAAAAAAAAAAAAAAAAAAAAAAAAATTGGCGTCGTCAGTTGAGGATTAGCGTTCGGAGCGATAAGTTACTACCTACTTACAAGCTCGCTAGCGAGAAACTAGTGTTCATTGTTTTACTGCCTGCTGTATTCTGTTGTCTCAGTTTTATACATTTCTTCCCTGTAGGTTCTAAATTTAGTCTCTTATACGCAGTAACGATTGTGCATTATTTAAACCCCACTATCCTGACTTGTAACATTATAAATAAAGAAGAATGGAACGTTGGCTTAAAGGTGTTAAACGTGTTCCAACAACATCTTCTAATGACGCTGAATGTTCAAAAGCAATGCGCGCGGAGAATTTAGCAATCACCGATCCAGAAGATGATGCCATGAGTGCCACGACGTCAAGCTCGACGGTTTCAAAGACGAAAAAAAGGAAGTATGATGAATCTTATATCAGTTTCGGATTTGTTGATTCCAACGGCTCACCTCTCTGCATGCTCTGTAGTAAACTGCTTCCTAATAGTTCCATGGCACCTGCCAAATTGCGTCGACATTTAGAAACCGTACACCCCGAGACTAAAGACAAGAATAAAGAATTTTTTGTTCGCAAAAAAGATCAGTTATTAGAAAGTCAAAAAAATATGATGCATGTAACACAAACTACCAACGAAAAGGCCACGGAGGCATCATACTTAGTTAGCTATCGCATTACACAAGCAGGTGAAGCGCACACTATCGCTGAGAAATTAATAAAACCATGTGTATTAGACATAACAAAATGTATGCTTGATGAAAAATCTGCAAAGCATCTTTCTACTGTTCCGCTATCAAACGATACTGTTTCACGACGAATCCATGATCTGGCAAGCTACGTCAAACAAGAACTAGTTACACGTCTACAAAATACACGATTCGCTTTGCAAATGGACGAGTCGACTGATGTCGCTGGTTTGGCTATCCTGCTGGTTATTGTGAGATATCCATATAAAAGTTCTTTTGAAGAAGACATGCTTATGTGTTCATCGCTGCTTACAAACACTACCGGGGAAGAAATTTTTAATAAAATAAATATATTTTTTGAAGAACATAATCTCAGTTGGAACAATTGCATTGACATTTGTACAGATGGGGCCAAGGCGATGACAGGTAAAACAGCAGGAGCAGTGTCACGAATGAAAAATAAAGCGCCTAATTGTAGTTCCAGTCATTGTATTCTGCATAGACAAGCACTTGCGATGAAGCAAATGCCGTCTAATCTAAAATTAGTTATGGATGAAGCGGTAAAAATAATTAATTTTATCAAATCACGACCACTACAATCCCGATTGTTCTCATTATTGTGTGAAGATTATGGCAGCAAACATAAAACACTGCTGCTCCATACAGAAGTGCGATGGCTGTCTCGGGGAAAAACTTTAACAAGGCTATTTGAACTTAGAGCCGAGTTACAAATGTTTCTTTCAGCAGATACTTCTTTTAATTTGAAGGACCGTTTGTATGATAAAACTTGGTTGTTCCGATTGTCTTTTATGGCGGATATCTTTCAAAAACTTAACGAATTAAATTTATCGTTGCAAGGTAAACAGACAACAGTGTTTCAGGCCTATAATAAAA
Source organism: Lymantria dispar (assembly GCA_032191425.1). Classification (NCBI taxonomy): domain Eukaryota; kingdom Metazoa; phylum Arthropoda; class Insecta; order Lepidoptera; family Erebidae; genus Lymantria; species Lymantria dispar. Next base: position 5,613,393 of record CM063457.1, read on the forward strand.
TAACTGCTTTTAAAAGAAAATTAGATTTTTGGATCATTTGCATTGGTAAGAAAGAAATAGAAAGTTTTACGTTACTCAGTGAGTTTGTTAGCGAAAACGACTCAGAAATGTTTGAAGATAATGTGTTTGAAGAATTGGTCCAATATCTCAGTTCGATGCGCGCATCTTTTGAAAAGTATTTTCCCGAAGAACACAATACAAAAATTAAAGTGAACTCCTGGATTCATAATCCTTTTTTACCCAACTTGGAAAAGCCTGAAAACATGTCAAATGAGATATATGAATCTCTTTTAGAAATGTCATCAGACACAAGTATGGAGTCATTGTTCAAAACGACGCCTCTTAATGATTTTTGGTGCAGAATCCAAGATGAATATGCAATGCTTGGCCAAATGGCTCTGGATATTCTTCTCCCGTTCCCAACTACATATTTGTGCGAAACAGGATTCTCTACCTACGCAGCCACGAAAACAAAATATCGCAATAGACTGGACGCCGAAGCTGATATGAGACTCCAACTTTCTTCCATCAAACCTGATATCAAGCAATTGATGAAAAATAAAAAACAGTTTCATACCTCCCACTAGTTAGATTTTTTCTTTTTTAATGTTTTCTATTATTGTCCTTACCAAGTGGTGAAGTAAATAATAATTAGTAACTGATACATTGTACTTTTATTATGCTGATTAATATAGAATACACTTATAAAAATAATTGTTTTATTGTAGGGTTCCATCAAGTATTTTGCTTCCCAAAAGGGTTCCGTCATTTAAAAAGTTTGAGAACCACTGGTATATAGCATGGCCCTTTCACTTCCATTATGGAGGAAACTCACATCCAGGAGTGAGACATTTATGAGCTGAAATGTGGAATTCATAAAGATGGGTATGATTAATCTAACTAAGAAATATTTATACTAATATTACAAATAGGAAAGATTTGTTTGTTTGTATTGAATAGGCTCGAAACTACTCGACCAATTTCAAAAATTCTTTCTCCAATGGAAAGCTATAATATTAGGGTACTCACTGTTTTACAGAAAGAGAGAAAAGGGAATTACGCGAGTAAAACGACTGAAAGCAAAGCGAGGGCAGGTTGCTAGTTACTAATAATAGGTATTTAATATTTATATGGAAGAATAAAAGAATATAAAGACCAATTTCAAACTAAATAAGCTATAAGCTACATCTATCATTAAAAATTATATAGATATAATGTCAGGTATAAGTTCATTTATATATTATTTAATAGAAAATAAAATTACATTATCTTTGGTTTAAAATTTATACACCAAAAGGAGTTTCGGCGCGAATTTGGAAATGTCATGTTAAGCTCTTGTATTATATTCATTTTTTTAGTGTTTTATAGTGTTATAATGAATAATTTTGCTGATATTTTATGTAATATAATATAATTAAGGTGCTGAAGTGTGGTGAACGTGATATAACAGTGGTTTACGTGTATTTTCATATTCAACCGGAATTCCCAGAGAAATCATCGAATTAGGTTTTCAGTGCTTAATTAATGATAACGACTTGACTAACTGACGGACAATGACTATAAATAAGTTATACTATAAGAAGAAGTAAATAATTTGAGAACTTATAATTAATTTTGTAATTTGGTTTAAGCTGATGGCATCGTTGCCAAAGCTTCATTAAATAAAAAAAAAAATTATACACCAAAACCTCTTCTTATTCAACACACATATTCATATCAGATAAATTATTTACAATATTATTTATAATTAAGAACCAAAATCTTTAACAATTCATGTAGTATACTTTATAATTTTAATGAATGTTACTGTTACATTATTTTGTGTTTAAAAATTATATAAATACAGGGAACCAAGTGTCATTATTATAGAAAAAAAGTAGTAATTACACTATGTAAAATTAATGGTTGACACTGTCTGGCTAACCATAAATAGTTATGATGCTGTACTTGTTTACCTAAACTTACTGCGAGAGAAAAGTGAGTGTTATGGCACCTGGTAATAAATGGCACTGTACTCTAACAATGTAAAACTAGGAAATAATATCACAGGTCTTGGTTTACATAATATCACAGGTCTTGGTTTACAGACAATTAGTAGAACTTACCAAGCTCGCATCAAAGTCAATCCAGCACGAGTTAGCCAGCATGGCTGTCAAAGTGCAGGAACCGCAAACAAACAAACCTACTACACAAAACACGATGAAAAAAAACTTGATTATCCACTATAATCACATCACACACAATTTAACAATCTTGCACAAACGAATCATGGAACTTTATTTTAATCACAATCTATACTTATCACAAAAATCTGAGCGATTTAAGCCACAACACGTAGGTACACAAATAAACCACCTTCACCAGATTAGGTACTTGCGAAATGATATGTCAACTATCTACGTCAAATTATTTCTACAGATATACTATGCAAATGACTAATTAAATTAAACTCATCAATTATTTGTAACACAGATTAAGATTACTTGGCTTTAGAACAATGAACTGATGACGTTATGCATCTTTTTCATATGAATACTAGATATTTACGAAATACACTTGTACACAACCACAGCTGTGCGGAACTATTCGAAACTAAAGATCTAAAGAAAGAAGGTACAAAAACAATTTATGAACATTGAGTGAATGAGACTGATGATAGAAATTTCAGTCGATAAAATGTACTCTGTGGAAAACTGGCTTTTTTAGTTGAATTGCCATTCGGGCAGGCAAAGGGAGCAAAGACCATACTACCAAATCTTATGCAATTTTTCTCACATATTTAACGCTTCTTCATATTGAGTAACTTATTAATAGCCATCATCTATCAGTAATTCAAATCGTTATCATTAATTGGGCGCTGAAAATCAAATTTATTTCCGTGGCAATTTTGGTTGAACGTGAAAATACACGTAAACCACTATATTATCCACAACACTTGACCACCCTAACAGTATTATATTGCATAAAATGTCAGCAATGTTATTCAATAAAACACTAAAAGATGAATATATGTAATTCAAGTGTGACATGATATAGTCCAACATAAAAGAGTAGAAAATAAATGAATTTAATATTTTTTTTTTTACTTTTTTTTTTTTTTTTGGGACTAATCCCACCACACATTCCCACCACTGTAACTCCTGTAAGCCAGGATCCACAATGGTCTCCGTATAAGACACTGAGGTTTGACCCTCAGGAAGTCCCGGGAATCGCTTTTAATTGTCTTGGGACCCGCAACAAATTTAATTAGAAAAGAAAACAGGAGGAGTTGGAAAGATTCCACTTCCCTCCTATGCAAAGCGGGAGACATGAAGCAAAGTTGGCTGATAAGCCAGTAAATAAGAGTTTGTACAACTACGTGAAACGCAGCGGTACAGCACCACGGATTGGACAAAGCTTAATGGACCTATTTGTGAGCTTTAGGTTTGATTACAGTAATAGGTATGGCAAAAGCGCCTAAACGCACGGAAATTTTCTCGAGTTGCTACAAGATCCGAATAGTATACTACCCCAGACGTAACATGCATATTATCTAACATGACGTTCCGCTCGTTGCGCCAGAAAATGCACTCCCAAAGGATGTGATGAGCTGTTTGTTCAAAATTGGAGTTTGAGGTTGACAAAATGGTGAATCTACTAGTGTAAAATAGAATAATTTACTTCTAAAATTCCCATGGCCTGTGAGGAATTGGGCTACATAGTGGTCAATTTCTAGCCAAGTTCTCTCCAAACGTTCACGAACAGATGGAAAGAATAGATATAGATGACGACCTTTTGTTGACGAATCCCATCTTGCCTGCCATTCGGTCAGGAGCTTATCGTTAACGACGGATTGCGGTGCAAAAAGTCTAGTAATTTTATTACGATCGCGTGGTAAAAGAAAATTGTTAGTCATGTTTTCCCTAGTGGAATAATACATGGGCGCACGTTTTTGTATCTCTAAGTCGACCGGAAGTACACCTGCAAGTACTGGTAAGGCTTCGGTGCTAACTGTTCGGTATGCCTTACACAGAAATATTAGCGCTAATCGTTGACTCTGCAGTAACTTACGCCGAGCCGCGCCTATGGTAGTACGATCAGCCCAGGCTGGTGCACCATAACAGATACAGCCCAGATATGTGGCTGTATATATAATTTTAAGTGTGTTAAAACGAAGGCCCCAGGTGGAAGTTGAAATTCTGGTAAGCGCATAGAAATTTCGTTTGGCTTTTTCACCTACAGTTTTAATATGTTCAATGAATGAAAAACTTTTCTCTAGGACCAGGCCGAGGTAACATACTGACTCCTTCTTTTTAACTACAGTGTTGTTAAATTTTATACGGGGGCTCGACTGTAAATTACCTTTCAGTAAAAGATGATACGTTTTGTGGGGGGCGAAAGTAAGTCGATTTTGTATGCCCCATTTTTGTATTGAGTTGAGACATATATCCGCCAATTTCTCCAGTCCGTCTCTAGTGTTTGACTGTATAAGTAGGAGACCGTCGTCAGCATAGCCAATCAATGAGCAATTTTGCGGTAGAGGTAGCTCAAGAAGGTCATCAAACCCTAGATTCCACAAGTATGGGCTTAACACTGATCCTTGAGGACAGCCCAACGTCAGTGATTTAGACACGGCATGGTGACCGAGTTTCAGTGTGGTTGAACCTTGTAGAAAGTATGACTGTACGAGTTGGTAGATGTTCCTAAAGCATCCACGAGCCTTCAGTTTAAGAAGTAGCATCGGCCACCATGCGTTATCAAAAGCACCTGAGATATCTAGAAAAATACCTAGTATATATTTAAAATCTGATAGGGAAACAATTTTTCTAACGGCAATGACCGCGTCGACAGTCGATTTCCCCGGGGTAAATCCAAACTGACTACGATTGAATGTGGGGCCACCCGGTAACAAACGGGGAACAATCAGACGTTCTAAGAGTTTTCCTAGTGACGGCAGTAGAGTAATTGGTCGATATGACTTCGGGTCGTCTGGTGGCTTATCACCGTGTTTCGGTATTATACGTATAAACCCGTGACGCCATAGCCGAGGAAAGATGCCTTTCGCTATACAACGATTGAAAACTAGTAACATTGAGTCGGCTGACGTTCGACAAGCTTCTTTAAGGGTGTAGATTGTTGGCCTGAGTTCTCGATTTCGAGCGACCGCAGCGCCAAAGTTTAATGTAACATCCGACGGGGCGGATGAATGACCTAGAGAGCGCGATTTTCAAAATGTTTTGCAACAAACGTTCCACGTTGAGAAATTGTTATTGAACTTGAATATTTACAGCATAACAATAACGTTGAATTTTTGGAAACTAGCTGTTGATTCTTTTTAATAGATTAATAAGAGTAGTTGAGACACAATTTTTATGTTTTTCTATCATTACATTACATAGTATAAAACAAAGTCGCTATCCGCCGTCTGTCTGTCCCTATGTATGCTTAGATCTTTAAAACTACGCAACGGATTTTGATGGAGTTTTTTTTAATAAATAGAATGATTCTTAAGGAAGGTTTATATGTATAATACATGCATAATATAGTAGAGAAACGCTGATTAATTTAGAGGTTTCTAATGTGATGTCGTAAATAAGCACGTTTTTGCGCTTATATTGCAAACGTTGGCTGAACCCTACGAGATAGACCAAAATAATGTACTACAGTATTATCCATCTTAAAAAGTTCAACAAAAAAGTCCACGATGGCATATGTCTATCTCTTAGGGATAACCCACCATAACCATTTTTTATCCTCTACTAAAAAATGATTATTTACTAAGTGATTTTATACAATACAGCATTAATCCTTATCCAATTAAGTACCTTAAATAAATTGTGCATTTATTATAGATCAATATGCTTTTTATAGTATGTAATGTGAAGTGAATATTGCCGAAGATAGCGAAGATAGCGAGGGCGGGTTACTAGTTTATAATATAATATACAATCAAGAGTAGGTCCGGACTGACATTTTTGTATTCTACTTACCTAAAATTCCAACTATTTATTTATTTGTAATTTCACTACCAAAATTTATTCTAATTCGTAAAATATTCATTCAATAAAATAATTGCAAATTCAGTAGGAAGTGTGTTTATCTCTACGCAAGGAAATGTGCCTATTGCGTAAACTCAAATACTTACTTTTTGTTTACGATCACCTCGTCGATATCTAAAAAAAAATCCTAGGGTTTTAAAAAAAAGTCAATAAATGAAATACAAGTATAAAAATGATTTATTTACTACACAATAACAAATATGAGTCGCCATTACTCGCTATCCTAAAAGCGTGCTAGGGTTGTACAAAAATTAGTAAATAATTCATTTATTTACTAATTTTAACAGAAGTTTGTAAATTATTAATATACTAATTAAAAGTATGTAATTAAACAATAACGAAATATGAGTTCAAAATTCTAATGGTTTTTCATTCGATTACGGATCAAGTTCTGATTTCTGCTAATTTGATGATAAAATCAATGGCTATCACAAAACCTATCAGAATGAAAACGTTACCAGCTGCCCGATTCACGTAAGTAATAAAAACCGTAGCGCAGTGACGTCACTTCGTTTTGTGCAAATTTAGCCCTTTTAACCGACTTAAAAAAAGGAGAATTCTCAATTCGCTGTATTTTTTAACCAATTTTTATGATTCTTTACACCAGGTAACTCAGAAATTGTATAGTAATTGAGCTATTGGAAGATTTATGACAATCCAAGACTAGATAAGTAAGTGCGTTTAAAACAGACCTAAGTTAAAACGACTTTTGGACTGGCGTGTTTACGTGAATCGACTGGCTGGGTAGTTAAGTTACCTGTATCTTTCAAAATCATTAGGCGTTCTTCTCTTTCATAACATGTAAAGCTCTTTCTTTCCTCTCTTTCATAGCCTCTATGATACTGGGCGCGTCACGAATGGGCATGCTTCGTGACTGCCGAGGATCAACTAATTCTGGAAGTAGGCAATCGTAATAAAACCTAACTAATTTCATCTCCATTTTCTCCTCCCAAAATATGTCGTCCTTTTCTATAATATAAACTTTCATAGGTACAGTAGCACCAAACCAGATGCCAAGCATGCAAACGTTTCTTTTAGTAATATGTACCTGTCCCTGAATTTGGAAATACCAGTTATGATTTTTATTTATGACATAACCCTTGGAAGCCTTGTCCTTAACCCAAAAGGTATGTTTGGCCATTGCTTCATCAAGAGTCATGCCAGCTAAAGAATGTGGGCACTTAATTTCAATTAAACCGTTTGCATAAATGCCATCTGGTGTAGTACCAAGAAATTCATATTGATCGTCGACGAACAAACCGCAACCTTGTATACTAATATTCTCTTGAATTTCTAACTGTTTAATTGCGGTTTCTTCGTTTTCGATACCGTACCGTACAGCAGGCAAACTGGAGATATTACTACCATAAACGATTTTACGAACAAGAACAGCACAACTTGTGCTCTCTCGTTTTTTACAAACTTCCCCGAACGATGATGAGGTTAGTAATTTTCTCCTTGTACTCATCCACTCAGAACTACTTCTTTGCAAATGGGTCGACCTTTCAAGCTCCTCTCTTTCAGCACAAGACAACTTTAAATCGGCTAAAAAAGATGACTTGGCTTTCTCATATAATTCTGGACTCAGATCAGGTTTTTCGCAGTTTGGTCCATAGTGAGCGTCTTTCGATATAGCGCTGTGGCTCTTTTTCAATCTTAATTTAGGTTTAGCAATTAAACGGATTCTACGATTACAATTTTCCACTTTCGCGATCAAAGGATTAGGACTAGATTTAAATATTACTTCATGAGTTTTACTATGAATCGATCCTGTATTAAAAGACACAACAGCAGCTGCGCATCGGCCCGCATAAGAACCACGGGAAGAATAATTTACACGCTTACCCCCTACTAATTTGGCAATCACTGCGTTAAAACTTTCAACTATATTACTTGTACAATTATGAATTAAACTTCTAGAATGATATGACAGTCTTTTACTTAAAATGTGTACCGCGTCCATTAATCCGCATCCAACAATTGCTGGAAGCAACCCAACAGGTTCTATTCGACGAGTATCAGGTCTACAGAAATACTCTTTGCAATATTGGTGATTACCAAATACGTGTTGTGGACCATTTAGGATATCTTCACTAAGATTTTTTATTTTTTCTTCGAGTGACTGATTTTGATCGCCCCAATATTTAATAGCGCATTTTACACCCGTTCTTAAACGCAAATACCTTTCTTTTAGGAATTTCCGCAATTCGCAAGGATACTTAGTGTCTTTCGACAGTTTCTCCAAGCTATTGCAGTAGTTTCGTAAAAGATGATTTTTGCATTCAATTTTCTCTACTGTTAAATTACCGTACGGTCGCGAATCTAATATTTTTTTATAAGTACTGGAATCGCAGTCTGCTACAAATTTATTATAAATTACACCGTGATCAACAATGGAACGTTTAAACCCCTCAACTATTATGGTCGATTCCATACCGGTAGATGATCCCGAATAATTCTTGAAACAACGGTGTTCCGAGGGCTGACTGTCGTTCTTTGCGGCTCGTGCACAAACTACGCAGTATTTATTTTTAACTCCAAAAAACAATACTTTATTAGTTTTAATGCCAATTATCGCAGCTGCGCCGGACAAGGCGGAAAAATTCTTACCATAAGATCTCTTGCTCCAACAACCGTCAACAGCAACAGATATTAATGGTGTACCATTTTTATCAACACTACCTATAGACACTGCGTACTCCGCTTCTTCCTTGACAGCTTCTGCCATGGAATGTGCTGCTGTCTTTTCCCACCAATCGCAAACCGTATTATTAATTTCATTGTATAATGAAGGTGACATGATTGGTAGGGCTACTGCGGCAGTTAATGTTTTTAACTGATAGTAGCTCCCACCAGATGATATGATACCAGATACAATTTGATGATTCACTTCCATTCTATCGTCTTTCTTTTCAATCAAACACACAGTAAATTTCATACTACACATACTACATTTCATGATGAGTTTTGAGTCCAGACCAACTTTTACTTCACCTATTATACTGAGGTAACTTAACTTACAATCCATTGGACCGTGGTCCCCTATGGCCTGAAGAGCTTTAAAAAAAAAAGAAACGTCTACAACTCTACGCCCAACTTCCATTTCATCCACCTTTCCCTCTTGGTCGTTTTCAATAACTAGTTCCTGTAAAGAAAGATAATGGCTTGATTTTTTTTATAAAAAATAATTAAAAATTTAAAAAAATGCAAAAGAATTTAATACAATATTAGGTTCCTGATGAATAGAAATTATAATTTCTTTACGCATTAGGTATTGTTTTTTTATGACGTCACCTATTTGAACGTAAATTTTCTTTTGAGAAAGTAATTGAGAAGTATTTCGGTACTAAGGTGTTTGTCTCTCGATGAAAATAATAAATATTGCAAGAAAAAATCTATAGGTAGGTATTGAGATTTTGTCTTCGCCCATCACTAACTAAGTAGTTTGTTTATTTATGTAACAAGTCTACAAGAATTACGTATAACAACTTACCTCTATACAGCGCGTAGCATTGTTGCTCAGAGTCTCGGCCCCAAGGTTTTCTTTATTTTCAATACTGGAAATATTATTCATCAATATTATCCACTTTTTATTTATTTTGTACAACCCTAAGCCAGACGCTAGGCGTCTCGCGTCTGTTTGGCGGTATAGGTATGTCGACCAAGTTGCGCTGTCGCCTACCTACTTTCACATTTTGATATTTAGACAATACTAGCCGACCCGGCGAACTCCGTATCGCCTTTTTTTTTTTTTTAAAATCCTATTATTTTGATATTACATACAGATACTTCAATTTTATTTATCAGTATAGATATAGATAATACAAACCAATATTTACATGTTATTGTAGGTATATGTCTGAATCGGGCGATCTAAATCATATGACATATTGTATTAGCTTTGTAATGTACCCTGTTCAAATGCGATAATAAATAAGTAGGGAGGAACTTACATTTTATTCCGAGATCTTTTGGCTTTCATATTTTTATAATGCGTACAAAACTTTCTTTTCCCTGGCATGACACTCAAATTCAATCAGTCCTGCGAAAAAAATAGCCTATGTTACTCAGTGATAATGTAGCTTTCGAATGATAAAAGAATTATTAAAATCGGTCCAGTACTTTTTGAGTTTATTCGTTACATACAAAAATCCAAATCTTTCCTCTTTATAATACCTATTAGTGTAGATATTGTATTTTTTACGATTTATATCTAGTTCCATCATGGTTTTCTTTCAGACATTCATTATATCGATACTTTCTAATAACTGAAAATAAATTAATTATAAAAATGTTATACTTACAATTTTTTACAAAAAACACAAATTCACAATACGTAATTCTGCTGTCTGCAGCCGACAAGCGTGGTGTCGCGTTCACTTACAGAAAGGAACTGCCGCTTTTGACCACCGAGATTGCACGAATGAAACGAACGTTTTACCCATACATTTTTGTATGAAAAATTTACCTTAAAATATATCTAGATTTTAGGGCTTTAAAAGAGGAAGTCTTTGTTTGTAAAGGTATAAAAAGAAGTATACAGCTATACTTATTGGTTTCTTCAGTGTTCAAAAAGTGTTTCTTTTTATCAATTTGTGTTGATTTATGGGGTTAAATCTGAAAAATACGAAGTCATGTTTTTGCATTTTTACTCAATTTTGTGCGTTTGTTGACGTTTATTATATAACAACTATTAGGTTTAAGAGTTTAATATAAGCATGAACATACTTATTGGTCTTTGATTGTAATATATACAAATTATCATTGATATCAATCATATGTAAATAGGTTAAATATGAAAAATCGTAACACTCTTTTCGGTGATTTTCACGATCTACACCCTTAATCATTTTATTAGAGATTTTATCTTCACCGGCTGCTTTGTTTAGAGGAAGGGCTTTTACGGTATTTAAAAGTTCAGTTAGAGAGGGAAGGTCAGACATAGGAGATAGAGGTGGCAAAGTGGCCCACGCTCTTATTTGCGTATGATGTTCGCTATCAGCTGTTACGTTATCGTCCGGTATTAAAGTATTTATTAGAGCTTCTGTGGTCTCCTCTACACCCATGGTGTGTTTATTATCTATTTTGATATTTTGTATATAAGCTAGGTCAACTGATCGATTGGCTTTAAATTCGTGATATAATGGAGACCACGGGCCTTCATTTTCCAGTTTTTCTACTACCCTGTTTAATAACGCATCTTTAGACCTTTCCACCGCAATCCAGTAGTAAGACCTTGCAGTTCTGAGTGCAAGTGAGGACTCATCAAACGTTACTCCCGTTACACATGACTTTTTAAGTTTGTTAAATTTTCTACGTGCTCTTCGAAAGCGTCTGCGAAGTTCGGCCAGTTTATTGTTCCACCAGTCGCACCTTCTGGTGTTAGGGATAGATATGCGACCTAGGGCTATGTCAGCACAGTATATCATAGAGTGTGACATTATCTCAGCGCTTTCTTCCGCGTTTAATTCTTCGCGAGTGAAATGCCCGGCACACGAGGAAAATAACGAACTAAAGAATTCCCAGTTTGCTCCCTTACTTTTATATCTATAATTGTAACTCTCACTGGGAGGATCTTGTATCAGTCTCGGTTTAAATTCGTACACGATCAGGCGGTGATCACTACACGACGCGTCTGGGAGGACGCGCCACCTATCCAAGCGGACGTCCACGCTTGATAGCGTGACGTCAATAGAAGATTCGCCCAAAGGGCTGCAAAAAGTTGGTGGTGCATCAGGTGTATTATGGATGGACAGGTTCATCTCGGCGATGAAATCTTCTATCGCACACCGACGATCAGTATCGGTGTATCTAATCTTGCCATACCACAGAGTAGATGACGCGTTTACGTCAGCACCTACTATCGTTTTACGGCCCGTAAGAGACCGCAAGACATGACGGAGATGGTTTAAGTGTGAGGTGACAGGGTCTGAGTATTGAAAATAGCAGCTCACAACGTAAACCCTACAGGATGGGGATGTAACCTCCGCGACAGCACAGTGTGATGTCATTAGATTTTGTAACGATGTGACTGTAAATTTAGAATTTGATACATATATTCCGGCGCGTGCTTTGTTATCTAATTGCACAACCCTACTGCGCAAGCGAGCATTCTGGTATTGCTCTTGAATAAGTACTATGTCCAAATTATTTTCCATAACAAGACGGTCTAATTCTGATGTAGCCACCCTATCATTGTGAAGATTTAGCTGTCCTATGTTTAAGCTATCCATTTTTAATAGTTAGTGTTTAAGACTAGTTGTTCCAGCTTAAATTTGTAGGTGGGATAGTCCGACGCGCCGCAGGGGTGATAGTAAGGTTTCTTAAAACGCTAACAAGAGGCACATTTTGGTTTAAAATCAGGTGTTTCCTTATTTGTGCAGGACTTTTTTATATGTCCTTCCGTACAGTGACCGCATGTGGGTGTTTTTTCATTGCAGTATTTAGCGACGTGACCATACTGTTGACAGTTCGCGCAACGTACAATTTCAAGGTCGTCATAAAAACGGCAGCTAGCCCAATCTATAAAAACTTTATCTTTGGTGCTTAACAAATGGGTACGTACTTCTGAGTCGAGTTCTATGCCTATCCACTTGCGACCGTTCTGCAATTTTCGACTGCGAATAATTTTAGTGGCTTTAATAAAGTCGTCCTCTTTAATAGATATTTCGTCTTTAATATTTTGTCGATAGAGAGCGACTAGGAACGCATTGTCTTCCATAGAGATGGGGACGTCCTTAATTAGTAAGCGCGGTCGTCGACCTTTCGGTTTTTCTAGACGTAAACCCGCAGCCTTAATGGCGTCTACAGATTCCAATTTTTTAATCTGCTTTTCGTTAGTGACTCGCAGAACTACACCTGCTTTCGCGGCCTTTTTAACGCCTACTATTTGAAAGCCATCGTCAACTGGCTTAATCGCGCTCAATAACGCTTTCTTTGTGGCAGACGACGACGCGTAATCGGCTGAACGTTCAGCGGTCGGATAAGCGATAACGCAGGGAGCGCGTGACGTTCGCACCTCAACACTTGGCACAACCTTTGGTAGCTTAAGTTTTTCAGCGTAAGATAGTTTATGAATATTTGACGGCGGTTGGGTTTTAGTATGGCTTAATTCTAGCTCAATATTCGCTAATTTAGACTCATTAGACGATGATTTCAAGGCTAAAAGAGATACAATGGTAGTAACACGTTGAGTGTAATCCATTATCGTTGTTTTGTTCGCGATGTTCATGCGAGAACCTTGATCGTTGACGATATCGTTAATTTTCGATAAAAATAACGATGCCTCCGTGACGAGATCGCAATAGTAGGCCTGTCTAGCATCGCTAATATTAAGTGATGGAGAATTTTTTGCACTATTCTCCTGTTGAAGCCTAGTTTCGGGTGTAACGTAGGCAGGCGATGGCTGGGTATAGAGCGCACGCCTGCTGTTGGCAGCGGGAGGTGACCGCGGTGTCAGCTGACTGAGGCGAAAATCTTCTTCACCGCGATCAGGGGGTTCAGTGTCCGTATAATATTTCGACATTTTATAATGAAATAAAAGTACTCAACGAATGTAAACAAAGTAACAATCAACGAATAAAAATTATTTTGTTCGTAAAGTGACTTGTCACTACCCACTACTTAATAAAAGTTAAAGACTTACCGATTTAAGCTGGATTTTAGAATAAATAAGCACAAATACCTATCGTAATGAACATAAACACGCACTAAACACAATAAAACACAATTAGAAACAACGCACGAGCCGATAGTTAATCCTTAAAAGGACAAAAACTATTTTTATTATACGCGCTAACTGAATTCGCACTGCATCGAGCGGAGGGGAGGAGGGAAGTCGAGAGAAGAAGAGGGAAGGGAAGTTTTTTTTTTACTTACAAAATAATTGAGATATAATATAAGATTTTATCTTTGAATTCCTTTTTGATGAAGTCTATAAGATGGTCTTACATTTAATAAAGACGAACGGCCTAGCTAAGAACACACCGCAATCAATGGCCGCTTAGCGCGGGACGTTGATAACGAGAACAAATGTACTAATATGTTCTGGGACGCCGCTAGACGGCAACATAAGCGGTTTAAACCGAGCAAATTAGGGCAACGGCGTGCGGCGTGGAGTACGACAGTAACAAATGTAAGCGACACTCAATATGAGATAGGGTATAATGAGATAGGGTGATGCAGTCAATGGTAATATAGAGTAGCTACTAGCCAAACTATTTTAGACGATTTTAAAAAAAGGAACTCTGCACAGAAGCTTTAATCCCCTAATTTTAATCGATTGCCTTTATTTATCGCTGGTTTGCGAGAATATCGACGTAACTCAAAATTATGTTAAATTTTATATCATATGCCAAATGATCCTTGATATTTTATCGTGAATAGAGGCATTTTCCATTAATCAGTGTAGTCATACCCTCAATAAATCATTGAAATATTATGTTATGCACGAAACATTTATAAAAACAATTTAAAAATGCCCGTCTCTAAAATTAATAATTTATAATGCTTATAATGCATTATTATTACTAATAATTTTGTTTTTTTTTCATAGTAGAGTCAAATACTACATTATTCTCTTATCGCCAAGACTTTATATCATCAACCTAAGATACTGGTGTTGGATGCCAAGTCCGTGGCGTGGGGGTCCTCCTATACGGACGACCGAGGACGGGCGGTCGAGGACTGGGCGGCGGCACTGGGCCTCTGTTTGCTGAACAGAGGCTCGGTGCATACGTGCGTGCGACATCAGGGCGGGTCGATAGTGGACCTTTCCGTTCGCTAGCCCTGATGTCGTCGCACGCGTGGGGAGCTGGTGCGTCGAGGAGGAGGTTGAGACCTTGTCGGACCACCGGTATATCCGGATGGAGGTCTCCCTGACAATCTCGGCGCCCGGCAGGGGTCACGGGGCGGTTAGGCGTCCTGCGTTCCCGCGATGGGCTGTGGGTCGCTTAGACCAGTCGTTCAATCGTGGCTGTCCTCTGCCAACCAGTTGGACGGGGTGGACGCCGAGGCTAGCCGCATCCGCAGTGCGTTGACGCAGATCTGCGATGCGGCCATGCCCCGGGTACGGCATCTGCCCCCGAGGAGGGCTGTCCACTGGTGGTCCCGGGAGGTGGCCGATCTCCGGGCCGCATGTATTCGCGCCCGGAGGGCCTACACCCGCAGCCGGCGGCGCCATCACAGCGCGGAACTGGAGGGCCAGCTTTACGACGGCTACCGCAATGCGCGGTCGGCCTTCAGGCTGGCCGTCCGTTCCGCCAAGGACGCCAGTAGGCGGGAGATGCTGGAAAGTCTCGACCGTGACCCCTGGGGTCGCCCCTATGGCGCGGCGCTGAGTAAGCTCCGCACACGGGGCCCGCCCCTCACCGAGACTCTCCAGCCCAGCTTCCTCACCCGGGTCGTCGAGGACCTGTTCCCACGATGGGCGGAACACACGCCCCCGGTCATGGCGCCGCCAGACAATGACCGGGAGGGCGATGGTGGCAGTGTTCCGCCCATCACAGAACCGGAGATGGGGGCGGCGGTGGCGCGCATGCACGGAAAATCCACCGCCCCCGGGCCTGACGGTATTCCAAACCGTGTGCTGGCCCTTGTCCTCGACCATCTGAGTCCCCGCCTCAGGGAGCTGTTCCACGCGTGTTTAGCGTCCGGTCGGTTCACTGGGTGCTGGAAGGAGGGGAGGCTGGTTCTCCTGCCGAAGCCGAGACGGCCTCCGGAGTCGCCATCGGCCTACAGGCCTATCGTGCTGCTCGATGATATGGGCAAGCTACTGAAGAGGGTAGTAGCTGCCCGCATCGAGCGGCACCTCGTTGGCACGGGGCCCGATCTGTCGGACGCCCAGTTTGGGTTTAGGAGGGGTCGTTCGACGATCGAGGCCCTGTTGCGCCTGAGGGCCGTGGCGACTGAGGCCGTCACCGGCGGGGGAGTGCTGTTGGTGGTGTCCCTAGACATCGCCAATGCATTCAATAGTCTGCCATTCAGCTGCGTCAGGGAGGCGCTCCGTTACCACGGAGTGCCAGCTTACCTGAGGCGGCTGGTGGCAGACTATTTGGAGGGGCGCAGCGTCCTCTACGCCAACCGAGTAGGGGACGTTGTGCGAACGCCCATGACGTGCGGTGTTCCACAGGGGTCGGTCCTCGGACCCACCCTGTGGAACATCGGCTACGACTGGGCGTTGCGGGGGAGCCTCCCACCCGGGCTGGGCATGATTTGTTACGCCGACGACACGCTCGTCACAGCCCGCGGTGGGACGCTACAAGAGGCGGTAAGCCTGGCGACCTCAGGCACCGAAGAGGTCGTCAGGCGGATCGAGGCGCTGGGGTTGAGGGTGGCCCTGGACAAGACGGAGGCCCTCTTGTTCCATGGGCCCCGTATGGACCCTCCCATCGGCGTCTCGATCACCGTCAATTCGGTTGGGATCAGCATCCAGGCCCATATGAAGTACTTGGGCCTGGTGCTCGACGGGCGATGGTGGTTTCGGGAGCATTTCCGCAGGCTCGTCCCGCGGCTCGTCGGCGTGGCGTCCGCCCTACAATGGCTGATGCCGAATGTGGGCGGACCGAGCGCGGCATGTCGACAGCTGTACGCGGGAGTCATCCGGTCGATGGCCCTCTACGGCGCACTGGTGTGGGCGGGATCCATGACCGCCCGACTTAGGGCCCTTCGGTGGCGTCCACAGAAGGTCATGGCGGTCAGGATCATCCGCGGGTACCACACGGTGGCGACGGAGGCGGCGTGCCTGTTGGCCGGGACTCCCTCGTGGGACCTGGAGGCGGAAATGCTCGCCGACATGTATCGGCGGGTGTCGGGGGTGCGCGGAGGGGCAGTGTTGTTTCCCTGAGGGAGCTCACCGCCTGGCGCGTCGACGCCCGCCGAGACGTCATCGCCCGTAGGGCAGACCAGCTGGAGAGGCCTCGATATGGTGTTTGGACCGTGGAGGCCTTCCGGCCGGTGCTAATGCAGTGGTTGGAAAGACGGCACGGGGTGCTCTCCTTCCGACTCGTACAGGTCTTGACGGGACATGGATGCTTCGGCAAGTACCTGTACAGGGTCGCTAGGAGGGAGAGAACTCCGTCCTGCCACCACTGCGATTGTGACGAGGACACGGCGCAGCATACGCTCGAGGTCTGTGCCGCTTGGGCAGAGCCGCGTCGTGGACTCGTTGTAATCATCGGTACCGACCTGACGCTGCCAACCATCTCGGCAGCATCAGGAATTGGGACGCGGTCGCAGCCTTCTGCGAGGCAGTTATCTCGCAGAAGGAGGCCCCTCCTCCACCCGTGGCCTTACCGACATCTAGGTCATTAAGGCCTTTTCGTGGGAGAATGCCCACGGTACTTGCCAGTGGCTCATTTCCCGCGCACATCATTGCTCCCTACAAATTATGCTTGTCCCCTGTACTCATTCCCACTCTCCCCCAGATGGGGGCTACGTCACAGTATACGGCTCACTCGTCGGCGCAGTCCGTTACCGGTAATCGTCGTATCCTATTGGGCCCTCATTTGAGCTTCCTAAGGCTGTGCCATTTCTTGGCAAACCCCTTGAATAGGCTAAAGTTACCCTCGCTGGCTACAAGATCCTCATAGTAGATCGGGTCAATTTCCTTCCTGATGATGCCATTCAATAGGGTGTCGCGAGCTTCTTGGTATGTGACGCACGACCAGAGTTCATGGTGCAGGTCCTCCGGTTCCTTCCCACAGTGACAGATGTCGTTGTCCTGTAGGTTCAGCGCATGTAGCCTCTTATTAAAACAACCATGACCAGTGAGAAGCTGTGTGGTCTCATAGTTGGGCGCCACCCACCTCTGCAGCAATCTCCGCCGCACGTCAGGGAAGAAACGAAAGGTTTCGCGGCCTTTGCTGCTGCGCTCCCACCTGTCCTGCCATGCCTCAATGGTGGCCTGTCTCAGTGCACCTTCATGTTCCCTCTGCTCAGCGGGTGCACGTGGAGCCACACCGCGGTCTCTTCTTATATCGCCCGCCAATGCGACCTCTAAATCGGCCGACAAAACTCCCGCGACAACTGGTAGTGCATCCGTGCTGGTCGTCCTGTAGGCCTTCGTAAGCAGTACTAGTGCAGGCCTCTGCATTCGTAACAATTGCTGCCGGATGTTGCAGATCGAAGCACGGTAGGACCAGCATTCCGCAGCGTAGGTCAGCGTGGCGATGTAGGTGCCCTTGTAAATGGTTTTTAGGGCGTGGTATCGCAAGCCCCACGACGTCGCAAACACCCTACTGACCTTCCCGAAACAGGCCATCGCACGTTGGCCGATGTAGGCGGCGTGTCGGCTGAAAGACAGGGCCTCGTCAACGATCACGCCAAGCACCCTTGTGGACTGCGAGGTGGCAATCGAGCTGCTCTGGTTTCTCATTCGGACGCAGGGGGGTCTGTTTTTAAAACGTCCTTTGATTACCACCCCAACAGTCTTTTCCGCAGAGACGCTCAGCCGGTTTCTCACGCACCAGTCTTCAAGGATACCGACTGCACTGGCCGCCCGTGCCTCCAGCTCACGTCTGGAGTTGCCGGCCACAAGAACGGTGACATCGTCCGCGTACGCCACCACGTGTTTGTGCAGGCTCGTCACTGTCGTCAGGAGATCGTCCAACAGAACATTCCACAAAGTGGGGCCCAGCACCGAGCCTTGTGGGCAGCCCATGGTGCAGATTTTAGTGCACTCCTCACTCCCGACGCGTAGGGTGACCGTTCTTCCGACGAAGTAGTTTGATAGCGCCCGGTAAACATTTGGAGCGCATCCCTTCTGCTTACACTTGAGCAGCACCATCGGCCACCATGCGTTGTCAAACGCGGCCGAAATGTCAATAAATATTACGTACATGTACCTTTCTTCGCATAGACGCACGGTGTCCAGAACTGCCTGCAATGCTGTGGCTGTAGAACGGCCCGCTCTGAAACCATGCTGGCGATAAGTTACTTCCGATTGTGGGAGCACAGCGTAGTAACAGCTTCTCCAGGATCTTGTCAAATACCGGAAGCAGCGTCACCGGTCTGTAGGCCTTGGGGTCAGACAGCGGGCGTCCGTTACCCTTAGGGATAACAACCAGTCGGCCCCTCTTCCAGACACTGGGGAATACTCCTTCCCGCATGCATGCCGCCATCACTTGTCAAATATCCCAGCTGGCCACCTCCCAAGCCTTCTTAACAATTAGAGGCGTAATGCCGTCCAGACCTGGCGCTTTGTTCGGCATGTTTTTGACAATTTCAGCAGTTGTCGACAGGTCCGGCGTGATGGTCTCCCTTTTAGATGGGATCAGCGCAGCTGCTACTCTGACGGTGGTAAGGACTGTCTAATAATGGGTTGTCGTCCGGGCACAGGTGTGCCAGTAGCTTCGCCAAGGTGTTCTCCGTCGTCGCCGTATATCCCTTGTAGAGTTTGACCGCATTCACTACGTTCTCTGGCGGCCGCACTCTACCACTAGCCTGCCGGTACGCAAGGCCCCATGGATCCTCGTTCCCGCTGTTTGCCAGGTCCACAAAATATCGCTCCTGCGTTTTGACCCGGTTACATCGGAACCTTGACCGCTGCACTCTCATCACGCGCGCCGCGTCGTCAGTAGCGGGACCCTCGCCATGCACGCGCTTGCATAGTTGCCACCGTCTCCTTGCGCGACCGTACTCCCGACGAATGTTGTCAAGCTCAGTCGTCCACCATGCATAACCCCTATCCCGCGTCGGCCTGGTTCTGAAGCCGAGCTGTGAGGCAGCAGCATCTGTTACGCATTTAGTTAGTTGCACGGCCAGTTTGTCGGCCGGGGCGCCCCATTGCATCCTCCCCAACTTCAGCTGGAGAAGTCCCTGGAAGGATCCCCAGTTCACTCCAGCGTCTCTAAACTGTAGTCTGTCCGGCGTCTCGGGGGACAGCAGCTCAGCCATGTTGGACTGACCGATGGTGAATGTTATCAACCGATGGTCGCTCGTGCTGGCTCCCTCCCTCACCATCTATCGGTCTGCAGCGACTCCACGCGTGTGCAGGGTGATGTCGATGTTCGATTCACCGTTTGGGCCACTAAAAGTAGCTAGTTGCCCGGGCTGGTTAAGAATTTGCAGCCCTCGAGCCAGGATTAAGCCCTCCAAGTCCTGCCTCCTCTGTTCCGCCACAGTGCCCCGACTGGTGAGGTGCCTAATATCACTATGCCACAATGCAGAATGGGTGTTACAGTCAGCTCCAAAAACTATCATCTGCCCGGGTAGGCAATCCAGTAGATGATCCAGGTGTGCCAGGTGGCCGTCGATGGGCTCGCTGTACTTAAAATACGCAGATATTATGTAAATATGGTATGGGCGTCCTATGTAAGACACTGCGCATCTGTTGTTACTGAGGTGTGGGAGAAAGGTAACCGCAATTGTATTTGTGGCAACGTAGACTCCGGCCATGGCATCATCACCGCTCTACAATATCCTGCTGCCACCATAACCAGTATGCTGCTCTTGGACCAAGATGAAATCCAACTCATATTCTATGGCGATAGGAGCTAAAGATGCGGTGGCTACTGAAGACCCGTTGAGGTTTAACTGCCCAATGTTAATTCGGTACTGCTTGCTGGCCATCAGTACGCAGTAACGGCTGCCTGTCGCTGTTCAGCGTGCTGTCTTGCTGGGCAGTTTTTGTCCGCCGTGTTGTGACCGGTTGGATCACGACCCAGAATCTTGCAGGTAGCGCAGCATTGTGGCTTGTTGCATGGTTCGACGCCGTGCTCAGCTTCTCCACACTTGTTACACACTGGGGTGTTTGTCCGACAGTAACGGGCTGGGTGGCCATATAGGGCACATTTTCTGCAACAGGTTACTGATATATAGTCCTCGACAACTATGTGGTCCCAGCCAATAGCCAGCGTATCTCTACTGACTAGTACTGTCCTAATACGCTTGTCGCACTCCACAACCACTGTGGTGGTCGTGCCCCCTATTCTGGATCTCTTAAAAGATAGTTTGCACCCTGCTTGCAGCTGTTCAAAGGTCAATTGGTCACGAATATGAAGGTTTTGAGCAAAAATGTTGTTTAGTGTTTATTACCGATGTCTGTATCACCCCGTATATTCCTTAGTGCTACCAGCGGTCGTCGCTCCTTTGGGTCCACAACCTTTAACGTTGTGGGCATGGCTTCCCGTAATTTTTCAACCTCACTCTTATTACGTGTCTGTATTATGAGGCCAGCGTTGGCTATACGTCGCACATTAGCTACCTCTATACCCAGTGCCGCGGGTGACACTGTCTTGCGTACCTCGTTTTTAGTGTCGTCCGCGGTCTTAAGCCTATCCCGGTTGTCATCAGTAGGGTAAACGGCAATAACCGGCCCGCTACTCGGAACTGGAATTGGAGTCGCACCACGTGCTTTTAACATTGCTGCATAAGTAGGTTGCAGTACTGTCGCATCCGACATCTGTTGTGCAGCAGCCGCACCCTGCGTCCATTGTACCCCAGTCGCGGCCTTCTTCTCTGCCTCGGCCAGCCGCAGGGTTAAGTGACTTATGATTGCAGCCAGCCGTTCCGTATGTGCGCCCATTTTCGCTATTTCTTCCTTATTCAATCGGCTTGATTTGGCGCGTACTGAGTCCATTATGCCTTTGGTCGATGCCGTAGTGACTGCGACAAGTTGCGAGATTGTCGCCACAGCCAGGGGGTCGCAAAGTTCTGCAGCGCCGCAGTCATCGATGTTTGCAGGCGGTGTGGGCGGCGGGGGGGGATTGGTCCGGATGTAGGTCTAACTTGGGCTCTATGTCCAGAGCCAGCTGGAGGCATAACTAGATTCTGTATACCCCCTATGGGGGGGGGGGTCTTTGCAATGCCCCTCCTCCCGTCATAAAGCTTCCTCCTTAAGACCTAAGCGATGTAAGGTGCCTCTTCGACTCCGCTTGCAAGCGGGGGGGGTTACGTCACTAGCCTCAGTCTGGGCAACCGGGCTCATCGGTAACGGAAGGGGCGTGCTGAAGCAGGTGGGTGGGGTTCTAGCCAGAGATCGTCGCGGGGTGAAGCCTGCATCAGGCGACATCTCTAGTATGGCTTCAATTTCCTCTTGCTTCCTCTCTACCAGCTCGATCCGGCATCGCTTCTTAAAAGTCAGAGCTCTGTCAGAAGTGCTGCCACCTATCCTACCACTGTTGCCGCCTGGTGGCGAATCCCGAAACTATTCGTATGTAAATGTCACTGTCAAACGTCAATGCTCTTTAGACGTCAAATATCATAATGCTATGGCTATTTTAACCAACGATACTTTTGTACATAGTGTTCACACTGTACGTCACAATAACCACCATAACAAATATTGTTTTTGCTTAGGAAAATACGGTTTTTGCACTCACCCTACCTCGATATTAGTCCTATAGGTCCTTAAACTTACTCTTGAGCGCCAAACACGGGTAATAGTAGCACAAAAAAAAAGGTCACTATCCTAACTAAGAAATAAAGAAGTCACTATCTTATTATGTGGGTATTTGCACTATAAAAGTTGCTGTTTTATACACTAAAATCGTCACTGGCGATGGAAACTAGTTTAATTTCCAGGCCGGAACATAGCCTGGGGCACACACGCACCTACAAAAACGATCACTTCCGGAAAAACACGTTATGTCCCGGTAAAATAAAATTTTATAGGAGAACGTCACAGAGTACCCGCACTATACGTCCGTCTACTACGAAAGCCGACGATGTTGGAACTTTATTTTTCATAGCAGCCAGTCCCGGCTTCGCACGGGTTAGGTTATTAAACAAACATTTCAAAAGTTATAAATTTTTACACACACAATCCCATACATACTGTCTTGTTTTTGCGTGGGGTTAATAAAAAAGGGTAAATTTATGAAGAAAATTCGAATATTAAATTTTATAAATTTAATGCTATTTTTTTTGTATATTTCGTTGTTTCTTTTTTTTCTTAATATTTTATTTTTAATGTTTGTAAAAAGGCCATATGTATTTACTTTCTCTGCTCTTAAAAATCAATTTATTGAGTCAGAGTTTCCCTGTAAACGATATTTGATGTTAATTTATTTTGTGGCAGCAAATTAAATTGATTTTCAGGGCCTCCGACCCGCGATAGACCAACATACAGTTGGCCATGAGTAAAACAATCTTTTCGTAGCTCAATCCCTACTAAATCGAAGGTTTGGCCTTGGGAGTTGTTGATAGTTAGGGCGAAAGATGTTTTCACCCGAAATTGAACCCGTTTAAATGGGATTGGCAGATCAGTTGAGATCATCGGTATCCTAGGTATATGAGCTAGTAGACCAGCTACTGTGCCGGTGATAATGGTTGCTACAATGAAATTGTCCTTCAATTCCTTCAGCAAGCCGCTGCTGATCACTCGATAATCGAGTCTAGCGGACGTGCTTGAGAGGTTGCCGAATTTTCTTTAGCAAGCCGCTGCGAACGTTCGATATTCGACTCTCACGCGCGTACTTGAGAAGTCCTCAAATTTTGTTGAGCAAGCTTCTGCGAGCTCTCAATACTCAACTCTCTGGCACGCGATTAAGACGCGTATTCTCATTGACTTGCAAGATGATTTTCAGTTTCTGATTCTCCATCATGGCGTCTCCGTGAAACGCTCGCCTGGGAACTATTTCTACAAAATTGAGATCTAGATCTTTGGGCATTTTAAAATGAGAAAAAAATTAAACTGGCTTTGTATTAAATTATTTGCTTAATAGCTATAAAAATGTAATTTAAAAATTATAAGAACTACTGAGTCGCTAAGCTGTTTAGATAGTTAAAAGTTACAATATATTATTTACTGAAAAATTGCAAAAAAAAATGTAGTTAGTTCTGAAAAGAACTTTGTTTAGTTCTGAAAAATAACTTTTTTGTTGAGTTTAATTACCTGCTGAACAAATTTAAAGCATATATTAAAATATATGAAAAAAATTTAGGTGAGGTTTCCCGATGGAACCGGTGGCACCCGCTAGGGATGAACAAAATTAAGAATAAAAAGTGAAAACGGATTCCACACACGACCGCTGCATAGGGAGCCGACCGCGCAAGTGAGCCGCGCGGCACTTTATTTCTTTTTTTAAGCTATTGCATAGCTTTTATCGTGGGATTTGAGTGCGGCGACCGAATCAAGAAATTCCGTAACGAAAATAAAACCTAACACCAGCCTACCATGTAGCTCGGACGAGCGTTCAGTGTGAACTGTGACGGTCGTCGACATTCAACGTTCGTCTGTCTCGGTGCGCATACGTGCCACCGCTTTGCGTAGCTTACGTCAAAAAGTGTTTTCGCGTGTTTTCTAACGGTCCCAACGATCTTCAGCGGACGACAGTAGTAATTCAAACCACCTTTATTGTTATACATATAGTACATTTGTTTTCTTATCGGACACCATGCTCAAAAAGTGTAACTTGAATTAATATCTAAGAAAAAAAAATACTGCATAAATAAAAAATAAATAAATAATTATAATTGCATAAGTTGATAAAAAATGCTATGAAATAGCTTTACCGCGGCAGTCCCCGAGTGCCACACGTTTTTTTTTAGGGGGACGGCTACGATCGGCGCCCTCGTCGTATGGCTCCGTCCGGAGCGACAGAGAGGCGTAAGCACGCACACCCGCAACCCACCCGTGACACGTCGTGTTCGTCGTTGGGCCGACCACCCGTGCAGAGTAACTTGTCGTCAGTGGTCGGCCCGACGGAATACCCCTGAGGAGTAGCCTCTCCTCGACCGACGTCCCCCCCCCCCCCCCCCTGGGGATAACGTCGGTCTTTCCTCGCATAGTCAGTCTCTCGGCGGGTGACGGACTAACTCCCCGGTCCAGTCACCCGCGGCCTCGGTTAGGGCGGCATCAGACGCGGCGCTTTAATTCTTGATATTGACTCCCCTCCCGTACCCCAGTGACGCATACATCACTTATTACGGTGCCGTCTAACCGAGTGGTGTGAGCGGCGACCACGCGACTCCTTTCAAATAACTTACATTTTTAAACTCGTGATATCTTTCGAATGGAATGTCTAAATTGAATAATTCAAAAAGTTATATAATTGTATTGAAGCAGTCTTAAATATGAAGTCATTTATTTTACCAAAGTATAAATAAAAGAGCTTTTGTAGCGGTGGCAATTGATAATATTTTTTTAAAATAAAAAAAACACTCATTGTGACATAACTATAATAGTTAGACATATGCTGTCGCGATATTTTTTGTAGATAATATTTTACGAGATTTCGTTGATTATAGAAATCAATAGTTTTCGCAGCGCACGCGATATAAGGAAGTTTTTTTGTAATTTTTGCACACCTTGGGTTACATTATTGAAGTTTTAGTATGGGTCCCTAACTTTTTTGAAAATTTAATATAGCCTATGTTCACCGGGGATAGTGTAGCTTCCCAACAGTGAAAGAATTTTTCAAATCGGTCAAGTAGTTTCGGAGCCTATTCATTTCAAACAAACAAACAAACAATCAAATCTTTCCTCTTTATAATATTAGTATAGACTACATTAGCGCAATGTTGCAGCCGCGCATTGTCCATTACTATTATTGAAGCCTATGAGATGTTCAGAATCAGCTTTTCTATCACCCACTTTTTAAAATTCACTCTACATTTCGAACATCGAACAATACTTCGTATTGTACTTTTAGAAATACCTGAAACAATACAAAAATATGCATAAATAGAACATTATTAAAATACTAATAAGTTAAATAAGCAAGTAATCCTTCAGTGTGGAATGTTCTTGTAGTTTTATATCTATACTAAGACATAAAACTACATGAACATTCCACACACCATTTTCTAGAACTGACTCGGAAAAAGTAAGCTAGGCTCTTAAACAGATTATTAAGTCTATAAGAGTGACTTTTTTAAATTTAAGAGTGCTGCCTCAAATTTTGCATCGGCAATAACACCAGTGCCATGTAAAGGTACATACTCTTAATAGCCAATGAGTCTCTATATGGGGCTTTTAAAATTTCATAAACAAATATGTTTCAAATTTGTTATTGACCAATATAATTTTGTAATTGATAAAGTCTCAAAATGATTTAGTTACGCTATATACACCACTTTTTTTGTTTACATAATCCTAACTTTAAAAATAATGCTAAAAATAGAATAATTATGTACCATTCAGAATATCACATTTTAAGATATATTGGGAGCTTTTTAAAATGTTTTATATTATTATTTATAACTATTTACCACTATAATCAGCTGTACATTTGTAAACATAATACAAGTTGGTCAACAATTGACCGGATTGAAATTCCGCTAAACATTGCAAAAAAACTTAAATTATCTCTCAGGCTCCACCGCGAATAACTTTATTCATGATCATTTACATTTCATCTGTTGAAATAGCCAAAATAAAAAAAAAAGAGTCTGTGTACAAAGTACGCATATCAGAAATGACACTCCTTTATCCTTCCATCCTTCATGCTGCATGCTTCACCTTTATCTCATTCTCTCACGCCGGCTGAATGGAATGAGCTCTGTCTGTGCATCTTGTAGCTAAAACAAAGAAAATAAAACCTTATGTCAAGCACGTAAGAGTCTTGTCGCGCGCAAAATAAAAATGAAGCCGAGTGAGAAGGCAACCACTGTATCCTGTGTCCCTTTCTAACAGTGACTTAGAGTTGCCAGGGTTAAGTTGATTTCAATTATTTCGTTGTTGGTAGAAAAATAAGCGATTTATGTAATGTGATAAAGTAAAAACATTTACTTCTAAAATGTTTCTAAATATAAATAATAATTTATTACCGACATGTTAAACCAATATTATTTGTTGCTACGTGCAAAACCTTATTAACGCAAAAATGTTGCGATCGGCGTATAGGTTTTCTTTTATTTGTATGAAATACGGACACCTGACCTGACAACCCCACATGAAATTTTTAAACATAATTTATGAATGAAGAATTACGGTGACCATGCTATCCAGTCCTAGTTCAAGAACAATAATAACTTAAATACCTATGTATTTTTTATTCCTTTCGATATTAAAATTACTTTGTTTCAATTTCAGATTTCCTAAATATCTTAATATTAAAGAAATATGGATAAATATTATACCCATGTATTATATACCCATAGGTGGGTACAGTTAATCCAAAAATTAACTTCGTTAATCGTTAATTAAAATTTTAACTTCGATAATCGTTAAAGCGTTAAATTCGCGAAAATTTAATGCAAGTTAAAGTTAACGTTAAAAGTTAACCATTTAAGACTTACTATTTTTTACTTAGACTTAGGTATTATTTAGACTACACTGTTTGCGTGCCTGTGTGGTGACGGAGGAGTAAGGGTCGATATACACGACAATGATATATCGTAGCGATTCCACTGCGCAGACAGTTTGTGCAGTTTTATTGATAGTGTGTACGAACATCGTCTTAGATTTTTCTGGTGGCGCAAACGATCGCGGTAGTTTCAAAATTATAAGTCGGAGCAATCGTTCAATTCGTTCGCAATGCTTGCTGTAGGTGCAAATCAACCTATCGCAAGACTATCGCAACAAGTAATAATATGTGGTGTGTGTCACGTGGACAGAGCAGCGCCTTGAACTTGACTAATGTAACGGACTAAAGTTAACGAAAGTTCAGTTTAACAGAAGTTAACAAGAGCGTTAACATTTTTTGAAGTTAACTTAAAAGTTAATCCGTTAACCAAAATTCGTTAATTAACGATTAACGGATTAACGAGTTAATGCCCACCTCTGTATATACCATTGTATTATATAATATTTCGAATGGCATCACACTGGAACTATTAAAAAGCATGTTGTAAGATGTAGGTAATTTTATTTAAGTGAAATTAGAAAAATTAATAAAAAATAGACAATTCCACTGATTTTCTTGCCGGATCTTCTCAGTGCGGTCGCGTGCCGATCTGGCGGTAATTTTAAGAAAAATGTAAAAAAATGACAATATGTAAGTGCCCCCGCTGGGTTTATACATAATAAATGATTTGAATTTGAAAAATTGAAGCCGAGCGAGAGCTCAGTGAAAGGCTTATTACACTACACGATATTCAGGGCCCTAACTTAGTAGGGGTGCTCTACAACAGCTAAATTGTGAAACATGTTTCACCTGTTTCAGTTATAGCGAAATAACAGTTTCAAAAAACCGTTCCAAAATAACAGCCTGTTGTGCTGTAATACAAGAAAAAAGGGGAAAATAACCATTCTTTGGGAATAATGTTTAGAAGTGGTTTCAGTGTTTGTTCCTAAAATTAAAACGATCCTTCATGCTTTTCATGCTTAGGACTGATTTATGTATATATAATCAGTCCTATATATATAGAGGACTGATTTAGGTATATATATCTCTTTCGTATTACCGCACAACAGGCTTATTTTGGAACAGTTTTCTGAAACTGTTATTTCGCTAAAACTGAAACAGGTGAAACAGGTTTCACAATTTAGCTGTTTTAGAGCACCTCTACTAAGTTAGGGCCCTGAATATCGTGTAGTGTAATAAGCCTTTTACTGAGCTCTCGCTCGGCTTCAATTTTGCGACAACAGCTCATTCCAGGAATGAGCTCTGTCTGTGCATCTTGCAGCTAAAACAAAGAAAATAAAACCTTATGTCAAGTTTCAGTTTCAGACGTTAAACTGAACATTATTTATTATATTGCTGGATATATCGTGAATGGGATGATTGACAAAATTTCTTGTACAAATTATCGTGTGGTGTTATTGGATAACAAGACCATAGATCACAACTACCGTGTCGACATATCACAATTTTCAGCATTTACTGCTTTTATTGATCGGGGAAAACTTACGCATGTTTCCAGATTTGTATTTGAAATTCTAAAGTACACTGAAAAACTGTTTATTACATTCATTATCATCTCAGCCCATATATATCCCACTGTTGGGCTCGGGCCTCCTCCATAATGGAAGGTTAATTGACCTACTATACCACGCTGGTCAGACGTGTTGATATAGGGTTTTATTTCAAGTTTTCCTTCTCTCGCATAGATGTTATATGCGTTTTATATCCCTTAGTCGTCTCGTACGATCACCCACGGGTAAGATAGGGGGTGGTGAATTGTATTCTTACTCCGTCACCACACGGAAAAGTTTTTTATTACACGGAAAAGAAAATTATTACATTATCAAATCAATAATTAAAAAACTTACATAAAAATAAAATTATCATGTATGTTGTCCAAGAATTTTTTATCAAACTACATACATTGTTAGATCCACCACATCCTCCTCAATCTATATTTGAAGATCCACATGATATTCAATTGGTGAAGGCGTTAGCGAATTCATATCTCAATTTACGTTTAACTCATAATGCAAAATTAGAATCAATGAAACATATGAGGAATAAGCTGGGTTTGCGGCAGAAACTTCACAAGACTGTTTTATTTAGCAATGTCTGATTTAGAATTAAAGTTAAATGTAAACTTAACTGTCTTTTTTGTTACCTAATTAATTAAATATACTACAAGTTTATCGTAATTTTATCTCAGTCCAGCTGCATGTCGCCCACAAGCATCAGTCGGTAAGTACCTACCTATAGGACGCGAGTGTGAAAAGCAAGCAAAAACAGCAAATGTATAGTGCTGCAAAGGGCATATTATCTGTGGCGACCACAGAGGGTCACGGCGGTCAGGGCCATCCGCGGATACCGCACGGTGGCGACGGAGGCAGCGTGCCTATTGGCCGGGACTCCCCCGTGGGACCTGGAGGCGGAGATGCTCGCCGGACTATATCGGCGGGTGACGGGGGTGCGAGCTGAGGGCGGTGTGGTCTCGTTAAGGGATCTCACAGCCTGGCGCGTCGACGCCCGCCGAGACGTCATCGCCCGTTGGGCAGTCCGGCTGGAGAGGCCTCGGTTCGGGGTGCGAACCGTGGAGGCCTTCCGGCCGATGCTGATGCAGTGGTTGGAGAGGCGGCACGGGGTGCTCTCCTTCCGACTGGTGCAGGTTTTGACGGGCCATGGGTGCTTCGCCAAATACCTGCACAAGGTCGTTAGGAGGGAGAGTACACCGTCCTGCCACCACTGCGATTGCGATGAGGACACGGCGCGCCATACGCTCGAGGCCTGCGGGGCTTGGGCAGTGCAGCGCTGTGAACTCGTCGCAATCATCGGTACGGACCTGACGCTGCCGGCTATCGCTAGGGCGATGGTCGACAGCGTCGGGAATTGGGACGGCGGCGCTTGTGAGCTTGTTATTACTATATTTACCTACGTAGCTATATTTAAGTATGAATATCTACCTATGATATCTACATACGTATAGATGACTTGAAATTATAATTGAGTTATCTATAGATTGTTCATTTGTATCTTTATATATATATATCTTGTATACGTTATACGTGACTATGCAAATCAGTAACGAGCAGTAATACTTGTGATTTAAAACAAAATGCGCACGAATCTTACGCACAAGCAGCAATTTGTAAACGCAATTTGGCAGCGGCACAGCGTTGCCAACTTCTCAAAATATTTATCTCTAAATCTTAGTTAAAAAGCCCTAAAATTGCCGCAATTACATGAAAATGCCCCTAAATGAATTATTTTATTAAAATAGGAATGAATAATAAATTGGTAACTGTACTGAAAATATATATATCCAGGCAAAAAAGAAATATCTCGTGCGCGCCGAAGCAGATAAGAGGGGCAAATATCTGGACCTGGCGCATGAGGAGACCGACATGACGGTGGTATCTATAGAAATAATTCCAATAGTTGTATCGGTGAATGGTTTGGTCCCAAAAAGGCTCTCAAAACACCACGAGAGGCTTGGTGTTAACAAATAGCCGGTGGCGGCCCATATTGAAAAAGCACTGCCGGACAATACCCGCATCGTCTACCGGTTTCTCTCCCAATAGACCTTAACGCTCCGGCCAATTATTGCCTAAGTCGCCGGAGTGTGACCTGCCACCTTCACAGGCGAAGTAGTGTTGGTTACATTAGGTAATAATAAATAATGTTCTGTAATACTATTTAAAATTCTTTACTCATACATTATTTAATACTTGAAATATAATGTCTCTGGTTTTGGGCGTTTGAAATCACACATGTTGACATTAAATAATATTAACATTTTAGCAGATGGATTGAATGTTGCGCAAGGTTATAGTATTTGAACATTTCTTAAAATCTAACTTAATTTTTCTGAACCTTTTAAGCCTTTAAATTTGTTTTCAGGTGAGAATAAAAAAACATCTAAGGCATTATCAACGTTGCTAATATTTATATCCATATCATGTTCCATAATCTGGGACCCACATGAGGTCAAGTATACCGTGATGGTTGAACGTGTGTAATGTAGATTTTGCAGGTTTTTATATAAAAAGTTATACGGTTATTATCCATATCTATATCCGTCTCTCTTTGCACCTGGTGTGTTAGATCTCGATACTCTTGCATTATGAAGAAAGTTTGCTATATTTTTATTTAACAATAAAATTGAAAACTGTTTATTTTACCACATTGTTCGTTATCAGCATCGAACCAATATACACGCCTGCGATCACGCCGTCTGCTCGCTCCACCACAGTTACGTATATGTACAATAAAACATGCATCTACTAGTCAGGCTATTGCACTGCTCAAGTCGCTGATTGCTTACTATCCGCAAGTTGATTTATCCGTCACCAAATTCGATGTATTGTTGAAATTTTGTTTGCATTTCTTATTTTATAATTTTACATGTAAATTATAAAATTGTAATTCCTTGTGGTGACGGAAATATCACAATTCACCATTCCCTATCTTGCCCGTGGATGTCATAAAAGACAAAAACCCGTAAGTTGTCTACACTGCAACTGCAGACACTGTCATTCGGTTGTCATTCTATCAATTCGCCAGCGCGCCTAGTGTTATTTTATTGTCATAGACCAAACTCCTAAATTATTAAAATAATGTTCTAGCAGTCCAAGCCGTGGATTTAACCATTTAAAGCACTGTGACAGTTTAAGCACCTAATTTGGATGTTGCCAGGAGATGAAAAATTATAGTTCTCAAATATTTAATTTCTACTCTTTTGTGTCGTAATATATAGATATTATATAGTCCTCTTATACCTCTACTATTCTTTCTAATGATCTATTCTGGGCAATCTTGGTGAGAAGTTGAAAGCGTTATGCCTCCTCTACACTACTCGCGAAGTAGAACGAAATTAGACGAATACGATAGTGTAGAGAGGCACTTCGGCTTACCTCGTCAAACTTTACTTCCCCTCTGGCGACTTCCATTTATTGTCGGTTTTTGCGCCCGAGTCAAAGGGCCAGAAGTTGCACGAAGTACCTCTCTACACTACTCGGCCGACTTCAGTAGTTCAGTACAGGGATGGGCGATATTTCTGAAAAAGATCGATTCTTGAATCGATTCGAATTGTCGTCCAAAGAATCGATTCACAAGAATATTGAGATCTGAAGGATCGATTCCTGATTAATCGATATAGCAATCTTTTCTTTTGGACGTGCTTGTGATGTCCTGTTTTTTTAGGAAATCTGAAAATGTTATTAGTCCTATAAAATAGTATAAAATATACTTAGTACCGAGTGGGCAGAAAAAAATCGAACGACAATTCTCTAGGGTAAAGTATCGATTATCTGCGCCTAATGCCGCCCTAGCCGAGGTCACAGGTGACTGGACCGGGGATTTAGTCCGTCACCCACAGAGAGGATGACCGCGTGACGGTGACCGACGTCCCCGAGGTGGAACGTCGAGAGGAGAGGGTGGGTACCCTCTCCTCGACCGCGACCGGGGTATTCCGTCGAGCCGACCACTGAAGACAAGTTACCCTGCACCGGTGGTCAGCCCAACAACGAAGGCGATGTGTCACGGGTGGATCATGGGGCCGTACGTCGCCCCTCTGTTGTCCCGGGCGGCGGAGGCGCTGACCATGGTACACCCCTAAAAGAAATGGTAAAGTATCGATTCACCGAATCGATTTAGTGCTTCGTATCGATTTATAAAATACATCTTTTGGGCCTGACAAATCGATTCTTCGATCTCATTTCGCCATCCCTACTTGAGTACTCAGCTTGAACATCCATTATAAACGTGCGCAAGCTATCGGCATCACAGAGCGAATGAGCTCATCGCGAAATTGAACGACTAGGTAGTGACCCACTTCGGACTTCAGCCGAAGTTTCCAGAGTACTTTGCGAGTAGTGTAGACAGTGTTCTCGAATCTACCGATTTTTCGGTATTTCTACCGATATGTTCTGCGCTCTACCGAAATGAACAATTTCCGAGAATACATGGAAAATCTCCCGATTTTCTACCGAATGGCGATTTAAATTGGCAAAAGGGATTTTATTTCGTCGTAAGTGTCCTCGTATCTTAACAAATATGACCTAAAAAAAAAGCTTATCAAAATTTGCCCGGAGGATGTTATTTCGTCGTAAGTCCTGCTGTATCAATAATACATCGGGACATATGTCCTAAAAAAAAAGCTCATCAAAATTTGTTGGGAGAATTTTCTTGCGATCGATATTACAAAATATCGATTTCATAGACGAATTTGATCCTACATTGTTTTTTTTATCTACCGATTTTAGGTCCAAATATACCGATTTTTGAGGGCAGTTCTACCGATTTTGCGTTTTGACTTTCGAGAACAGTGTAGAGGAGGCATTAAGTTTTGGTCTTGTTCTAAATTCAATCTTAACGTTGTAAGATATTATATTAAATAACTTTGATGGGATTTTATGTAATGTTATGCGGAGGAAATGCTGAATGTAGTAAATATGATTTATATGTTTTCGATGTCCTCGAAGTTACCTAAAAGATATCATTAAGTATGACCATATCACTGTTGCATAATGAGTTTAAATGAAGAGACTTGACATTACGTTCATGGATAATCGTTTCATAAAACTCCCTTAAAAAACTTCTACTATGAGACTACTTGTAATTAAAATATCTACATTAGTTTCGCGAGAATAGTAGCGCTCTCTATAGTTTTACCCTATGATTATTTTGTTTTAGTTCATTCGACTGCCAACAGAGGACATTGTGGGAATTTCATATATTAATGATCATTTGAAGATATTGAAAAATTCTGAAATAACGTGTATTTAAATGTACAAAATATGTTGAATGATTACTGTTTTTGCTTATGTCGTAAAAATGTTTTATATATAGATGAATATTACGGAAGAAATAAAATTCACGCTTAGTTCAATTGTGTAATTACAAAGTAGTCTGGCAGTCGATATTCTATGCAGCTCAACATATATTTCTAACTATGTAAGAGTCAATTCAATAGGACGACTAAACTGAACTAATTACAATGATATTATATTACCGAGAATATGTATAAACGTTGAATCTACCCACATTTTAAACTGTGTACTACAAATTGCAGAAAAGATTTAATTTTGCTATAATTAACATTATAAGAAGTTTTTTAATATTGGTTAAATATCAAACATAACTTGCATCAAGGAACGTTTTTGCCATAAAAATGGGCTTACTATAAGCCATCTTTTACAGCTAAACTAATATTAAATAAATAATTAAAATAATATAAACAATCACAACACAAACACTTTCATTTACTATCATTACAATTTATAACATTGTAAACTTGTGCATTTGGCCATTTATATCATCAGTCTATAACATTTTTATTCAAAAGCAATATACTACCAGGTAAACTAAAAGGGCCCAAA
Organism: Lymantria dispar; assembly: GCA_032191425.1. Lineage (NCBI taxonomy): Eukaryota > Metazoa > Arthropoda > Insecta > Lepidoptera > Erebidae > Lymantria > Lymantria dispar. The sequence goes on from CM063457.1 coordinate 5,648,034, forward strand.
CGGGACCTAATGTCTACAGCCCTCACAGCAAAATAATATTTATATCCAGCCATGAACTGTGTTAAAGTGCAAGCCATCGGTAAAGGCAATGCTTTGACATCTCCTATTTTTTTCCATAGTGCAGTATTAGGTGGTAATGATGTTTCTTGATAAGCGAAGAGTTGATAACTTGCTATTTCTTCATAACTATCTTCTGGAACATCTTCTATCTTCCAAGATATGACTAAGCCATTTTCTACTTTCGACAGCTTGAGATCCGGCGACGGTGGTAATGGTTTCCAATTTGGAGGTTGATATTGCTTCATAGCTAAGGGTAAGGGAGCTGGATGCCTGGCTGTTACTCTGTTTATTCTTACAGAGTTTGAATCCACTCTTTGAGGCGTCGGGCATCGTGGTCTGATACCTAAAACAATAATTAAATGTATTTTACAATAAAGTTGGTATATTATTTTATTATTTAAGCAATTAAATTTCTATTACTTACCTGCAGCAGGAATTGTTTTTAACATAATTGTTTGGCCAGGTCTTAAAGTTTGATTACCTTGACCACTGATTGGAATAAAAACTTTTCTAGGACTGCTAACGTTGGGGATAAACGGTTGTCTTTGTGGCGGCATAAGGGTTTGAGAAGGTACTACTCTTACTGGAGGAGCAATGGAATTTTTAGGTCCACCAGGCATTTTTGCTGGAGGCTCATCATCTGTTAAATCAACTGTTTCACCAGAAGCAATTTTATTATGTGGCCTCTTATCAGCCTTCTGTGCTGGTGAATGGTTCCTAACGACTCCATTTAAGGGATTGCTATTTTTATTCGGAGTACATGTTTGATTTATTTGGGTTATAGTGCTAGGAGTTTTCATCGATGGATTATTTGCTGGCACCAGCCTAGGAACTGGTATATTCTGGACATTTGGTTTTGGTGGACAAGGACTTCTCACAGAAGGATTGGCATTTCTGTTTTGTGGAGTATTTGTGTTTCTATTGTTAACATTTTGTTGTGGTACTTTCTTACGAGGAATAACCTTGTCCATGTACACTTGAACACCTACGGAGCGTGTTATTTTTAGAGGCGTTATTGGTGTGCCAGCTGCTGCCTTCTTTTGTTCTTCTTGTACAGATTTTAAAACAACCTGAAGGTCTCTATTTTGTTTTGCAAGCATCGTCGCTTTTTTTCTATAATCTTCTAGTCCTTGTGTCATTTCTTTTAATTTATTGTTAATGTCACTTAAACTACTTCGATCAACTATGCTCTCCACTATTTTTAGTATGCAAAATTCCTCTAAATCTTCTCGTGTCATATCGCCAAATTTTGTTTTAGCTGCTTTTACAAAATTATCTGGTATCAAGGGACTAATCTTTTTTGGCTTCTCATTTGCATTTTCTTTTGGTTTGTCATTGATATCTATTTCTGTTTTGGAATCTTTCATTGCGATTACTGGAGCTGTAGTTTCTGAAAAGGATAAAATGATTTAAAAGAATGAATGGTATGAATACAATGATCTTCTTAAATATTTTGTAGTTATCCAAAATAAGTATAGTACTTCACATAACCCAACAAAGTAATAAAATAGGGAATTGTTGTTAAGTAATCTATACCAATAAATAAAATTGGAGTGTCTCTTTGTAATATCAAAATAATAGGCTTTTTTCATGCTCGCATGATTATTTGTACTATACATATGCCTAAAAATCACTTTATATTATTTTTGTCTGGCTGAACCGATTTCAAAAATTCTTTCAGCAGAGGAAAACTATAATATCAGGGAGTAATATAAGCTATATTTTGTCCCGGTATTCCCACAGGATTGGGAACCACGCGGGTAAGGCCACAGAAACCGAAGCGAAGCGAGGGCGGGTTGCTAGTATTTAATAAAAACATTAACTCACCTTTCTGATCACTTTTGTCTATCAAGTTAGGATTGTTTGAATCAGTTTTTTCGCCGGTTTCTGAATCTGTATTCCTAATATCGAATTCTTTAGCTATAACAGTATTAGATTCGATATGCGTTTGTGTATTTTTCTCTACTTTACTTGTCTCTTCATCTATAAGCATTAAATCATCATCATCGTCAATATTAATGCATTGCTTTTCTTTTGTCGCTACAGTTTCAGATGTTGTTACTTTCCGATCCTTTTCACATTCTTCTTCCTCATCAGAAAATATGTCAAGTGTATTTGATAACTTACAAATAATAGGCTTATCTTTGTTACTATTATTTATAATAGGTACAGTATTATTGTTAGCAGGGCTGCTATTAATAGAAGGTAATTTGTTTAACTTATCCACTTTTTCACTATCGTTTGAAGTATTTTCAACTATTTCTTCGACATCCATATCATGTTGTAATTCTATTAATGAATTACCGGCTTCTGTATTTCTTTTAATTTCTAAGTCACATTCTTTCGCGACTGTTTTAGTATTCTTATCGTTTAAATTATTTTCAACTACTTCGTCGACATCCATAACATGCTGTAATTCTATTGGTAACTTATCGGCTTTGGTTCCTTTTGCGTTTATTTTACTGTCGTTACCGTCTGTAGAATTTTCAATTATTTCTTCAACATCCATATCATGTGATAATTCTACGGTGTAATTAAGCACTTCCGTACTGCCTTTCAATTTTATGTCAGGTTCTGTCGCGGCATCTCTTGGAGTATTTTCAATAATTTCCTTATCGTCCCCACCACGTGGTATTTCCCCTTGTGAATTATGCAATTCTGTATTGGCCTTAGATTCTGTGATAGAGTTTTTCTTGTCACTATTAGTGTTATTTTCGTTTGTAATATTTTTATTTGTTACCTCGACAGTATTATTTTTTAATACTGTAGATGAATTATCAGTTTCCAAAATGCTATTAGCCTCTATGAGAGATTCTTTCATTTCTATACTATCGCCTTCTTTTGTTACAATTAAATCCGCTTTACCTGTGTTTAAGCTCTCTATATGAATTTCTTCCAAATCAATTATTTGATTTGTGTCACTGGTTATCGTCTTCACACATTCTTTTGAAATCATTTCTGCTTTGGTTGCAAAATTTGCTTGTTTTTCACTTTGAACTGACATAACGATGGAATTTGCATCATTCTTGAATTCTTTTTCTTGTTCATTAGTTGAGGTAAGATTAATTTCATCTGGTACATTAATTTCTTTTATTTGATTTGCCATTTCACTATATTTAATTGAATGTTCAGAATTACTATTACAATGAACAGTTAAATCGCTGTCTATTATTTTGTTAACTTCTTGTTCTTGTTCTTGCACGGATTCTTTCAAGGGCAAATCTAATTTCTTTACAGAAAGAACTGACGATTTGACAGACGTCTCTTCGGTTTCAACCGAATCACGCATTTCCGTTTCCTCTTTACTATACGCAAGCAGATCCTTTTCTTTGGCTTCAATTGAATCATTCGCTTCGTCTACATTCGCTGCTTTAGTTTTGCAATGGACAGAAGGAACGGTGTCATCTATAACTACTGTTTCTGTCGCCTTTTCGCACTGAGCAGCAGAAACTTTTATTTCGTCTTTTGACTCACTGTTATCTTTTTCATCCTTAGCGGAAACATTGTCTGCAATTTCATTAGGATATTCTTTTACTTCTTCATCAACTTTCGTATTATTATCATCACTGTGGTGTGTTTCATTCAACAACAGTTGTTTCTGCGTATCTGGTTCATGAAAAGCTTCTTCCCTTATACTTATAATATCGTCTTCCATGTAATCCTCTTCAGAAATATCTATTGCTTCATCTTCGTTTTGTTTTTCTATAATATTTGAGTGATTGATTTCATTATCTGGACTAAGTGTGACTATAGAGTCACTATTTTTAAATTCATCCTCTTGTAAAATAATTCCTTGTAGGCTATTTTGTTCACCAACTACACCACTTAAATCTGGGCGACTGATTTCTGCCTCATTGTCAATTGGGATATTAACTAAAGTTTCTGCAATTTCATCTTTATTCACTTCTACAATATCTTTACTTACATTGTATTTCTTATCATTAGTGTCTGCTATATCAAGATACTTCATTTTGTTATTCTGTATGTCTTCGACTCCAGACATGCTTGTTTCTATATCTAAATTAGTATCAGTGTCGAAGATTAATTGCATTATATATCATTTTCTTAGTCGACCACGAAGACAGCACTCTGGAAACAAAAAAAAAACATAAATGTTATTGTATCTCCATATATGTGTATATATAAATTTAGATTAAGATGATTACGCAAGAACTACATTTCGTTCGTTCTTCTAGGACGCGCATCTAATTGTTCCCTGTAACTTTTAAGATGTCATCAGCTCGCTACATGCGAGCGTACAATTAGTATGTAGGTACAATACGCATGCTCTCTATCGAGAGTATGCGTTGCTATGCGGATGACAGCACGGGTGATGAGCGGTACACTGAGCAACGGAATATCCCTCGGAGTACTCAGGAAAGAAGGGTTCAACTTGTGTCTGAAGTCGAGCGCTCTCTGGGGCGGGCCTCGGAATGGGGTGAACGGAACCTAGTCCAGTTCAACCCCACAAAGACACAAGTCTGCGCGTTTACTGCAAAGAAGGACACGTTTGTCATGGCGCCACAGTTCCAAGGAGTAACTCTCCCAATTTCTGAGAGTATTGGGATTCTCGGCGTCAAAATATCGAGCAAAGTCCAGTTTGGGAGTCATTTGGAGGACAAAGCCAAATTGGCAAGCAAAAAGTTGGGCGTCCTGAACAGAGCCAGGTGGTACTTCACACCGAGACAGCGTCTTATGCTATACAAAGCACAAGTTAGTCAGCTAGACCCACTTGACTCCCTGCAAAGACGGGCTGTTCGAATCGTCGGGGATCCCAATCTTACGGACAGATTGGAGTAGCTGGAGAAGTGGAGAGACTTTGGGTCACTCTGTGTATTCTACCGACTCTTTCACGGGGAGTGCTCCGAGGAACTGTTTGACTTGGTACCACCGTCACCATTCTACCAACGTACCACTCGACATCGCAGTAGGGTTCATCCATTTCACCTGGAAACGTTATGGTCTTCAACTGTACGTTTCCAGCGATCATTTCTCCCACGTACGTGCAAGCTCTGGAATGCCTAATGCCGAATGAATGAACTACCTGCTGCTGTGTTTCCCGAGCGCTATGACATGTCCTTCTTTAAACGAGGTTTAAGAAGAGTATTTCCTTCACGGTAGGCAGCGGCCTGGCTGTGCCCCTGGTATTACAAAGGTCCATGTGCAGCAGTTTCACTTACCATCAGGTGTGCTGCTTGCTCGTTTGCCACCGTTGGCAATAAAAAAAATAAACAAAAAATATAACTAATATCACATAAACAATGGTGAATGAGTCTCACCGTGTAGTGCCAGGGTAAGAATACAATATGTCACCAACTCTTACATTGCCGTGGAAGTCGTAAAAGTCAGTTAAGGTTTTACTGCACAGTACTTTACTGGACAACTCATAACATCAACTGCGATCGCCAAATCGTCTATCAATAACTACATTATCCTCCCTTCCTTCTTTGGTAAGTTTAAGTTCAACAGTAGATGTTGATACACTGTTGGATAGTATAGCGTATAGGTAAATACATATGTATATGATCAAATCAAATAATTTATTCTGTATTCAAGGAACGATGCGAATGTTTGGCGAATATATTTGACAAACTAAAAGCAAATTATATATGTAATTGTGTAATGATATGATAATATTTATTATTTTTATTTACTCATAATATTTGAATAAAACAATATTATGGAACACTCAGGTCTGCAACTAAATTACAAATACTGTCTCTCTTATTTTTGTCAGTCTAATATAAACTAATGAATGGGGAGCCGGTTTTTTGTTCGGTTATACTGCGAAAACCACTGAACGATGAGAATAATATTTATACCATAAGATGCAGCATGTTTCGGAGAAAGATTTAGTATATGATATGTTGGTGAATACTTATCCGGAATTTATATTTGTCTTTGACGTGACAACGTCTTATAATTCGATGGAGCCGGCTGCACACATGAAAAAACATGACGTATGCGGCGTTACCTCGCTCTGAGGCGTTCCATTTAAGGCTTTTTTTTTGGGGTGGGCTGCGGTCGGCGCGCTTCCGCACTACTCTGTCCGGGGCGACAGAGGGGCTTAAGCACGCAACACTCGCAACTCACCCGAACACTACCTCCCATCGACCGACGTCCCCCGCTCGGGGAGGACGTCGGTTTTTCCTCACGCGGTCGGCCTCTCGGCAGGTGATGGACTAACTCCCCGGTCACGTCACCCGCGGCCTCGGCTAGGGCGGCATGGGACGTAGGTAGTCGTGCCTGCGCCGCCCCAGTCGTTGGCGGCGAGTCGCTTCGTCGAGGCTGTGCTCCTCGCGTTCGCGACCCGCCGCCTCCTTCTGCGAGATAACTGCCTCGCAGAAGGATGCGACCGCATCCCAGTTCCTGATGCTGCCGAGCATCTCCCTAGCGATGGTCAGCAGCGTCAGGTCGGGACCGATGATTGCGACGAGTTCACGGCGCTGCTCTGCCCAAGCGGCACAGACCTCGAGCGTATGTTGCGCCGTGTCCTCGTCGCAATCGCAGTGGTGGCAGGACGGTGTTCTCTCCCTCCTAGCGACCCTGTACAGGTACTTACCGAAGCATCCATGCCTGGTCAAGACCTGCACGAGTCGGAAGGAGATCACACCGTGCCACCGTTCCAACCACTGCATCAGCACCGGCCGGAAGGCCTCCACGGTCTAGACACCGTATCGAGGCCTCTCCATCTGGTCTGCCCAACGGGCGATGACATTTCGGCGGGCGTCGACGCGCCAGGTGGTGAGCTCCCTTAAGGAAACAACACCGCCCTCCACTCGTACCCCCGACACCCGCCGATACAATTCGGCGAGCACTTCCGCCTCCAGTTCCATTTAAGGCTTGCCATACAAAATATCTATCAAACAAATAAAATTAAAATTTTCTTTTGAAAAATGAAACCATTCCATCAGTATTTTCTTATGACGTTGTCACGTTCAACTATCGTCAGTAAACCGACTTTACAGACAACCGATTTTTTGTGTGAATGAATGTTTGTGAAATGTGAATTTTGCCAATAAAAAAAGAACATGATTCGATATGAAAATATGAAAATTACATTATTTTTGTTAAGTAATCATTAAACTTTTTGACATACCATGCATTTAACACTGTCAGCGTCACAAATTGTGAAATAACTCCACACTTCAGTAACATGTGCTTTACTCATGTTTGTAAATTTGACAAATACAATAATAATAATAAACTAATCTCAAATTACAACGAATATTTTCGAACGAATCTGATTAGTTTCATTCGTTCAACTTGTAACGGTTAACCTTTGCTATATTTGGCTTAAACATGGCTGGTACGAAATGTTAAATCCGTATGATATTTTGCACGCGCTTTATTTGAAACAACATTCATATATATTATATTCGCATATTCGCATTCGCGAATGTTGGAGATAAATATTCGCACTCACATTCGCATTCGCGAATGTCTCAATCCTAACATTCGTTACATCACTATTACATATCATAGAAGAGGTGAATTATATTCCACTACCACATGGACAGTTTCGGTTAAGGATAATAAAGTTTTAAAGATTTTAAAAGGAAAATATAAAGTCCAATAACTTCCCTAGCCGAGGCCGCGGGTGACTGGACCGGAGAGTTAGTCCCCTCGGCGGGTTGTATAGAATATACGTGTACAAATGTTATCAAAACAAACCCCGTTATCAGAACAATTTATATTATAATTTATGTATTAATAACATCACTAGATGCTATGACATCTTAAAAGTGACAGGGAACCGTCAAATGCAAATGACCGTTCTGAATGACATTCTCGCGGGGAAGCCTAAGCCCACCAGAAGATATATACGGACTCATGGATGGAAAGATTGAATGATATTACAAAATAGGCAGAGAGTACTTGAATTTCTTAAGCTATCTTTGTAATTCGTAAGTGCGAATTAGGAAGCCAAACAAAAACCTCGATAGATAGATGTCGAACTACAGTAAATTTAGCATTTGGATAAAGAGGAATAGATGAAAATGCTTGATTGTTTAATATAAAGATCTTATTTAAAATATACATATATTGAGGTAACCTATAAATATCCACTGCTGGATATAAGCCTACCCATAAGAATGCCACTCGAAACGATCCTATGCCACTTGCATCCTTAAGACATTCAAGATGTCATCAGTCCACCTAGTAGGGGATCGTTCTAACTTTGTTCACAACGGTTGCCGGTTCGACGAGCAATGTGGCCTGCCTATTGTCATTTCAACTAATTCTGCGGGCTATGTCAGTTACACTTGTTCTTCTACGGATTGTCGTATTCCGGCTTTTATCACGTAGAGGAATACCGAGCATAGCCCATGGCACGTAGAGCAACTTTGAGCCTTTTTATGAGCCCGACATTTAGAGACCACGTTACAGGGTCAGACCATGTTCTAGTAATATACACTGATAAACCTTTGCTTTTAAATTTAATTGTGTATAAATTACTCTGATAAATTTTAGTCCCATTGTTCGTAATTTGTAACGTACAGTAAAAATGCTCCCCCCAAACATATTCGAACTAGATTTCTGATGTGGCACTACACACGTAGCTTATTCTTATGCGGTGTCTAAACGGCACTAGCGTTAATAATTAAATATCAATTCAAATGCTCCACAATTAATAAAGACTACCTATAATCAGTAACTTTAAGTGGGCACAAGCACAGTACCAAACCTGTAAAAGAAATATTACGAATTTGGTTGTGTTCACTTAACCGTAAAAACATCGTCTCAAGTCATTTATGTCCTACTGTTGTGTACGTTCCTCCGCCATAATAAGAGGTAAATTGATTGATCAGACGGGTTGGTATAAGGTTTTATTTCGAGTTAACCTTCTCTTGCATTAATATGATGCGCATGTTGTACCCCTTAATCGTCGTTTACCAAAGCCACGGGCAAGAAAAGGGGGCGTGAATTTTATTAGGTCCAGGACATATGATACTAGCGTTCTGTCACTTTGATATGAAATATGTCCTCCTTGGTTAAGAATTCCGAATTCAAATTTATAAATTCATGTAGCTGGTACGTTTGAGTTTTCAAAACAGTCATTTATTTGTTTTTTCCTCATTATTTTTTTCTCTGACGTCGCTTATTACCGCACAATGGAAAACATGCAATATACGGTATATTTACGAGTACGAGTTCTACTTGGCACCAGTGCTGCAGAAATAGCTCGAAGGATAAATGATGTGTACGGCGCTGGTGTTGCAAAAGAAAGCACGGTACTTTTTTGGTTTCTGGAAATTTCGACCTTCAGAACCAACCTCATGGACGGCCGGAGACCAAAGTGGAAAATGAAGAATTAAAGGCTACTGTGGAAGCGAATCCATCACAAAGCACTTCACAGATAGCTGCAGGCTTCGCCGTAAGGGACAAAACTGTATTAATTCACTTGAAGCAAAACGGGAAAGTAAAAAAACTTGAACGATGGGTACATCATGATATGAATGAATCGAACTTGCAAACACGTGTCGACTGCTGTGTTACTTTGCTCAACCGACACAATAATGAAGGGATTTTAAATGGAATCATTACTTGTGAGGAAAAATGGATACTGTACGATAATCGGAAGCGCTCGTCGCAATGGCTAGCGAAACGAAAATTGCTGCAGAAAAAGTTACTTGTGAGGTTTGGTGGACTAGCGCTGGTGTCGTTCACTACAGCTTTCTAAAATCTGGCCAAACGATTACGGCAGACATCTATTGTAAGCAACTGCAAACCACGAAGAAAGAACTAGCTGCTAAACAACCGAGTTTGGTTAATGGCTCTAGGCACAGAAAAATTAATAAGATAGAACGGCCATGTGGGCGGGGCACGCGTGCCACAATTGCGATCAAACGGTCTTAATATTGACAAAATTCGTTTTACCGGTTCTTAGTTGCGCTCATATAGTAACCTTGAACGAAGCTCCGACAAAAAAGAGAAATATGCCGTCTGGCGCTGTTACAACGTGTCGAAAAAGAAGTCAGTTGCGTAGTTATAGTCTAAGAAGGCATTTCTTTTCATCGTTAAGTCCATAAACTTATTAATTCAGTGATATTTCTTAATTTTATGATAGTATTATGTCGTATGTAAGCAACAATTATAAAATAACAAAAAGGGCCAAACATTATACATCGTTTGCCGTACATGGATATCACCTTTTATTAGTCCAGCAACTGCGCAATGTATTGCGTTCAATGCGATATCACTAAGAACCGCCTTACCATACGTTTTCATTCAAAACATTGACGTTGAGCCACGCGTATCGATAGTGTTGTCCAACATACTATAAGTTATCGATTTCAATAATTAGCTGTGTTAATTTTATCATATAAATAAATACTTTTAACACTTTTAATTTAGTAATAGTTATATTAACAATATTTAAATATGTATTTAAAAATCAATTATTCTGGTATACATTACCTACTTAATTTATCTTGTATATCTATAGTACATTCTTGTATATCTTCCGTGTGGTGACGGAGTAAGAATACAATTCACCACTCCTTATCTTGCCCGTGGATGTCGTAAAAGACAACTATGGGATATAATATGCGCATAACATCTGTGCAAGAGAGGGAAAACTTGAAATGAAACCCTATACTAACATGTCTGACCAGCATGGTATAGTAGGTCAAATTCCTTCCCATCGTGGAAGAGGCCCGAGCTCAACAGTGGGACGTACGTGGGCTGCGATGATGATAATCTACAGTACAAACTTCATATTGCTCATTAGCACTCTTTAGCAATTAATAAAATAGAAATAACAAAATAATAGTAATAAAATATCTATGTTCGGAACCAATCACCAAATACATATATATATATATATATATATATATATATATGTGTGTGTGTGTATATATATATTTTAATAAAATTATCATTGACCAAAAGATCTTACATTTTATTAGAAGTTTAATATTTTATTGTAAATACATTTTAATTTTAGATGCCCACGAAGTCCAAGTATTAGAATAGAAAACTATGGATTAAGGCAACTGGTAGTTAACTAAATACCAACTAAATCTAGCACAATTTGTTCACAACATTTTGTAGAATACTAAAATAATGGTAAAGTGATCAAATATTATTGTATTTCATTTTTATTGGCAAACTAAATGTTTAATTAAGTAGGTATTTAGTTGTCCTACAAAATAATTGTTCTATTCTTCCTTAAAATGAAATAATTTATGATAACAATGAATTTCTTGAGACTGGTCATTCATTGCTAGTTATTATATATAAGTGTTGATTTCTAACTTTTCATAAGTGTTTAATTTTCATTCCAAGTAATGTTGACATGATAGTCATCATTTAGGCTCATATACGTTCCACTGCTGGGCTCGAGCCTCCTCCGAAATAAGAGCCAAATTTACCTTACTATACTATACTAGTCAGACAGGTTAGTATAGAGTTTTCTTTTGAGTTTTTCTTCTCTTGCATAGATGTTATATGTTTACTATATCTCTTAGTTATCTCAATATATTAGGATGGGACATCCGCGGGTAAGATACGGAGTGGTGATTGGTATTCTTATTCCGTAACCACACGGATAATGTTAGTACATTTTTGTTTACAATAAACAAAAATGTACTACCAAGTAGCAGTAGTAGTATATCAAAAAAAATTAAATAACAGTTTTGTTTTTAAGTTAAATAATAACACCAATAAAGATAAACCGAATTTCAATAAACAATAACATTTTAACATATTTTAAGAATGATATCTGATGCTTACGCGAGCATTACATATTGTAAATAAAACTACTTATACTGATTATATCGCGTTTATATTTGATTTAGGATTGCCCGACGTTTCGAATACTTTACACCATTCATGGTCACGGGCGGTCTAAGATGTCTGACGTCCAAACAAGTCAACGTTATTACAGACGTCCATGGCCCCCGTCGCAGAGACCGTATGAAATCACCCACAGTTGAGCGCCTCCATGCAGTACTACCTTATGTGAAAGGAGTCACTGACAATATTGGCTCAATCTTGAAAGGGGCTTCCATAAAAACTTATTTTAAGCCACTCAAGAGGATTAGTCAATTCGTACCACCTGTCAAGTGCTAGATCCCTCTACAAGATGCAGGAGTTTATAAACTTGTCTGTGACTGTGGTCTCTTTTTAATACATTTTAATTGTATGTACTGGTGTGTATATGGGAACAATATAATATACAAATCGCTACTCCCTTACGTAATTTATTATAGCACTTAAATTTTCTGTCACCTATACAGAGTGTAGTGAGGAGTATTTTATTTGCATGATTTTACTGTTAAATTACTGACTTGCATTACAAATAACTTCAACACACACACAAGTAAGTGCTTAATTTAAAGACATTAATATTTTTGTTTCGATAAAACAGGCTAAATAAATATCGTGTAGTATATCGACCATGGCAAGCACTAGCGTACATGTGCTTTTTTATATGTGGGTATACGTTGCCTACAGAACTTACTTATAGTTTGTGTACCAACTGCAACTTCGAAATTGATGTGTGTGTGTTATGTTAGTGTGTAAAATTGTTGTAAGCATAGACCTTGTATATGTGTTAACATCAGCGGGAGGGAGGAATTCCGCCACGCTGGTTTTCGAACAAAATCAGTCGAATGGCCTTTCTAAAGTATTAATATTTCTGTGGCTCTAGGCCACTGCTGCTTCACAACAACGCAGAACCACACACTGCACAACAAACAACCACTAAGTTAGATGAGCTACAATTGGAATGTCTGCGACATCCACCGTACTCCCCGGACCTTTCTCCAACAGATTACCATTTTTTCGGAATTTGGACAACTTCTTACAAGGAAAAAAATTCAACTCCGATGCAGCAGTGCAAACCGCCTTCAAAGAGTTTATTTATTCTCGCCGCCATGGTTTTTTTAGTAAAGGGATCAATGAACTACCTATGAAATGGCAAAAGTGCATAGATAACAATGGTGCATACTTTGATTCGTTAAATATATTTTACAAAAAAAATTGACGTTATAAATATATCCTTTAGTCGTCTTTTACGACATCCACGGGTAAGATAGGGAGTGGTGAATTGTATTCATACTCCGTCACCACACGGAACATCTATGAATATTTAAAATTGACTTACATTTCCCGTTCAGTGATGACGTGTTATTTGAAACTAAAACAATTAATATATAAAGTACCTATATATCGAGACAGAACATCCATTACCTGTTATCCTATCTAAACAGTATTTAAACTCGGCTAGTTCAGCCGACTTAAAAATGGCAACATTATTCGTGATCCAGTTATTTTGACACAATTTTAACTTGAACTCGCTTTTTCGACTTATTAAGATCGCTATTTGGACTTAATAGGTATTTAATAATCTGTGGTCACTTTTGTAAAATAGTCCTGGCCTTTGTCTATCGGATTGCGAAGTAGATCAACGTATTAGCGGAAATATTGAAAAATATTTTTATTTACGTTTTTTACTATAGAAATTTGCTATATTTTTTCATACGGTCAATATATTCATGTTTATATAGGGTCTATCTATAAGATAAAATGAATTTTAAAAATTTGTCATCATCCCCATTTTATATGTAAGGGCCTAATATTATTCCGTCAGCAAACGGAAAACGCACTTTGTATGAACTAAAATCGTTCTGCTTTAAAAATTAAAAATAAATTTCACATTGTATTATTATTTTGCCGTGTGGTGACGGAGTAAGATTACAATTCACCACTCCCTATCCTGCCCGTGGATGTCGTACAAGACGACTAAGGGATATAATATGCACATAAAATCTGTGCAAGAGAAGGAAAACTCGAAATAAAACCCTATACCAACATGTCTGACCAGCATGGTATAGTAGGTCAAATTCCCTCTCATTGTGGAGAAGGCCGGAGCCCAACAGTGGGACGTATCTGGGCTGCGATGATGATGATTGTAATTATTTCAAGCATGGGTGTAGTCAGAGGCTTTGGAGTTTCAAGACATATTCAAAATAAGAAAAAAAAAACGTGTGGCACTCGGGGACTGCCGCGGTAAAGCTATTGCATAGCATTTTTATCAACTTATGCAATTATAATTATTTATTTATTTTTTATTTATGCAGTATTTTTTTTTTATATTAATTCAAGTTACACTTTTTGAGCGTGGTGACCGATAAGAAAATATTTTTTTTTTCTTTTATTGAATAAATGAGAAGTTAATATCGTTTAAAATATTTTTTTATTCATATTTAAAACACTTTATACACAAATTTTACGCGTACAGCTATTCACCAGCAACTTCTATTCACTGTTGTACATAGTTACACCTATGTACCTATACATATATACCTACATGTATACTTACGGGGCGCACATGCGGTGAGTGTGGCATTATAAAGATATGATAGATACCTATACTATACACTTATATACTTTCTCACAAACCAGCTGCTTACGTTTTCGTCCGATTTCGGAGCAGCTCGTCTCGATACGTCCGAGCTTCGTACAGTCGTACCATATACATACACGTTAAGCGAACATTCGGCCGAGCTACATGGTAGGCGGAGTGGGGGGTGTTAGGTTTTATTTTCGTTACGGAATTTTTTGATTCGGTCGCCGCGCTCAAAGCCCACGATAAAAGCTATGCAATAGCTTAAAAATATGACTGCATATTAGTGTCATTTTCACTCATATTTTTTGTATTTATATTATCTTGAACCCCCTCCGAAATTAGAAGTTGACTTACGCCAGTAATCTCAACCGTTCTATATATATTCACAAAGATTATGTTTCAAGAACGTTTTGATTCACTCTTAAAATTTTATTACTCGGTCTTGTACCGGGAGACAAATCTATAAATTTCAAACAGCATTATAGCCGTGTCATTCTCTTATGAATGAACGATTTCCATTGCGTCATCAAAATTGCTTTGCCATTTTTATGTTACAGTAATAGTGAATTGTAAGATTATAATAAGAAAAATATAAAAAGTTTTATAATAGATGGTAGATCTACTATGATTTATTTGCCACCAGATATATCACTCAATTTGTTTTTTATGATAATTAGAAACTGTAATCCGCTATGTGACAAGATTTTCATTTAGTAGGTATGTCGATACTCTAGAAATACTATACAATAAAATTATTTTTATTTAGATTTACGCAAATTTTATACGTGGCACCGAACGTAAGGCTAACAAAAAACAAAAAATATGTTAATACTTCATTTATTAATCACTCGCCATCAGCCTATCCACTGCTGAACATAATTATTATATCAATAGACACAATGCGGACGCTTGGTGGGTGGATTGACAATCTCACTTGGCGTTATCAGCTTCTCAGGAGAATACTACTTTTGGTGATCCTCAGCCGGTTTTTACGACTCTGACATACGGAGAATAAGTGTTACTATCAAAATTGTATTGTCGTCTTTATTATTAATTTACTAAGAACTTTTATTCGTATTATATGGCTATACCGATCGCTGTTGCATCTTCTAGAGAGTCAGCAGAATAGCCTAATGCCTGCAGCCTTTCGTACATACGCTGACCACCATTTTAAACGGACGATTGGTACTGTGCATTATTTCAGGCAGATCGCTAATAATAATTATAAGTAATCTGCCATTGCCATTACATTCAGTCTTTAGCTATCGACTATTGGACCTAGACCTGCAAACTTCTCCATTTTATATATAGTCTTCTATAGTAGATAAAAGACTGTCCCTACGTTATTTGGGATTTCACTTATCGTGTTAGATCAAGCGCATAACACTAATATTGTAAGACAATTTTTGATTTTAGTGCTTTCAAGTCAACTAAAATTCACACGATACCTATGACCGGTTTCATTCAAGTAAAAACCACTGCTGACCAATGTCAATTCAATAATTAGTATTTCGATGCCCGCTAAAAAGCTAGGTGAAGGTAACTGTAGGATACCTAGTTCAATAAAAATGAGATGGTGTATTTTACATATGTAACAAGGTTATAATGCAGTATTCACGGTGACCAGCAAATATTTGTGGTCTAAAATTATCGTTGCATTAGTGCCTTTCTAATGAAACCGGTTTGGGATACATCGGTTGGATGGTTTCAAAGTCTATAGTCATAAAAAGAGTTTTTGTGATTTAAACATATAGATTACTTGAGGTAGAGCCACAGTGCTGACAAATTTCTGCCTGTCGTTATATATGAGCCAGCTAATCCCAGACCAACTATCTAGGAACTCAACTCTCGCAGAAAATAGACGCCCGAGTAGTCGTGATTTGGCGCTCAGAATCATTCGGTAAGAAATAGAGCTGTAGGTCCTAACAACATCTTATAGTATGGGGTGACCATATGCTCCTGGCATTGCAGAGCTCCACGAGCACTACTAGAGCAGCTACTATTTATCATAAGGATAAGCTTGCTCATCTACCGCAAGAGAAAAAAATTGGACACCTTTTGGACGAGGGATTCGAGGCCTGAACTCTACCTTCGAATTCTTTTATATATATATATATATATATATATATATACTACTGCTGACCCAACAGACGTTGTTCTGTTCAAATAAAGCGCCACCTACCGGGTCCAATTGTGAATCTAAACCATTCTCGAATCTCATTGAGCACACACAAATTACTTAAATTACTTAAATCCAGTCAACACATATCGCCATCTGTTAGAATCTTTTGGAGTTAACAGATAATTGTGAGTGTCAATTAATTATAGACAAATAATTTGTAATAAAATAAAATTGCGACTATAATTAAAGATCTAAGTTATCCTATGTTTCAAGTTGGAGCAAACTGCACACGGTGTGCAAATTTGATTAAAATCGGTTAAGTAGTTTAGGAGTCCATCGCGGACAAACATCGTGACAGGAGATTTATATATATTAAGATAAAACAAAATTTGTAGCAGTGATGATATGTGACAACCGTTTTAGATTAGGTAATTTAACAGAATTAGGTATATTATATACAGTTTTAAGAGTACTTTTATTCTCGTGGCAGTATTAAAGAAAGACAATAATAATAGATAGACACACACAAATACACATACACGCACACACACACACACATGCACACACGCAAACAAGCACTCAACACTCGCACACACAAAAATGAAAAAGCGAACTCATCATATAAAAGCACATCCTTCGTAATTCAATTCATTAATGTTATTTATATTATTATCATTCTTATTCTTATTCAAAAAATACATAGAAAATATATATTCTTATCAGTCAGAAATTAATTCGAATTGCAAAAGAATCAGAGAAAATCGATCATAAAATTTTCTATACGACGTTCGCGCATAGAAATAATACCAACTCGGTACACGCATACTGGTTAGTTTTCTCTACCTGCTAGTACACTATCTAGGTGTTAGGCGCTTTTTAGTGGAGCTTCAGCGATAAGTAATCTGGTTTAAGTTACAGCTAACCTCCAATAATAGAGGATTCTAGGCAATGCTAGACGTTAATTTTAATGTTTGTGTTTCCCGTGTGGTGACAAAATTTTAATACAATTTACCACCCTTTATCTTACCCGTGCGGATCGTGAAAAGAGACTGAATGAAGGATATAATATATAAATAACATATATGGTAGGGAAAGAAAACTTGAAATTAAACGCTATGCCAACACGCCAAACCAGCGTGTTATAGTAGGTCGATTTCCCTCCTATTTTAAAGGAGGCCCGAGCCTAGCAGTGGGTAATATATGAGCTGAGGTTGATGATGATGAATATTTATATGCGAAGTATTTCTATGCCTAGAGACAAGTAGGGATAAGCCAAGTTCCAAAAATTGAGAGATCTTCAAAAACGAACCACTAACTATAGGCATATTGAAACATGATATAGCTCTCTCGTTAAATTTTAACTTCTCAGCTATAACAGTTAGGCTTATACATACAGCAATGTCTTGTTTTGATAGAAACGAGAACGGAGACGGAAGAAGAAAGAAAAAAGTAACAATCTCGAGACGATAGACGCTTCCTCGCTCACATAAAAACAGTTACATTCAAAATTGACACAATAACCGCACCATATTGAAATCATATTCAGAATTATAACGGGTGTAGAAGTAGAAGGCATATGTGATACATCTAGATATAATGAATTTATTAGTGAAATGTATATATTTGTAAACGTTGAAACTTTCCTACTTTTCTACTTCTCATAAGGGTTAGTTGGTGCTAATCCTTGTAAGAACTTAGAAAAATATATCATAAGCATCTTAGAGCTAACAGATAAAATATTCTCGACAGACAAAATTCATATACAAGTTAGCTTAATACAACCAAACTAAATGTAGCCTATTTAACTACAATTTACCATTAATAAACAACTATCTATTTAAAGACTAAATTATGCAATGGAGAACGCATCCATTCTCTAGTAAGCAAAAAAGTTTTATATCAACCATCGAGATTAATTATATTAAATAATAAAAAAATGTGATAAGGAGGGATGAAAGGCAGGTAACAAGAAAGGTTTTTATGTTTTTCAAATGTGTTTTGACACCATTTGCATGCACAAACCATCATAACCACCTATTTATTTTATAAGAGTCGCGTACGTACGTGCAGTACAGTGACCTTGTACATTACGGAATGATTCCGGCGTAAGCTCCATTAAGCTTCAATTGAAATGCTTCATTTTTGTGCAGCGACTTACCTTCTATACGTTATTATTCTAAGTTAGGGGCTCACAATGTCTTTATCTAGAATATTATTTACTTACTATTTTATATATGATACTCCATTTTATTTAGAAATGTTTTTTTCGATGTTATAACGTCTTATAAATCGATGAACGCCGGCTGAACGCACGATAAAGCATGACTCATTGTCACGTTCCGCCTGAGCCAATCGTGAATGCGAGAACGCGGAACAAGCGATAAAAAGGCACGATCGGCCTAAGCATTCGGCTCGTGACCCATCTAACACTAATTTAAGTAAAAAAAAAGCGTCCGTGCAAAGTACGCATGTCAGTAGTGAAACTTCTTTATCCTTCATCCTTTATGATTAATCCGTCAATTATACCTAGACGGATTTAAAAATAACATAAAACAGTACAGGACTTCCTAGCTATGATTGGCTAACGAAGTTCCGCAGGATTTGTTTGTTTAAAATGTAAACATGATAAACAGGCTGTTACAAAATATTAACTTTAATTTATTTTATTTTATTATTTTTTTATAACTACCACTATCGAACATTTAAATATGTTAGATATGTTTCTTAGGTCGGATACTTTTATGTTTTTTTTTTGTAAGACGATAAAAAAGTCACCGTGTATATATTTGTCTCATTCTTTGCCGGCTTCATCCTACACATTTTTGTATTTATGTCTCTTACCTGTCGTTTTTTCCATTGTATCCGGTTTGAAATCAAAACGATTCTAAAGAAGTTTCACTTCAAAAATATTGAATCAACGAGTGTAAATAAATGTTAATTTATCGAAAAAAGTGTAATGTTCAATTATTATACAAAATAATGATAATTCTGTGATAATAATTCAAGTCATTTTATGACTTGAATTATTAGCACAGAACTTCATAATTATAATTCAAGTCATTTTATGACTTGAATTATAATTATGAAGTATGCAATTTTTCATTCACGTTTTCTTATGACGTCATCACATAAAATTATCGTCCGTAAACAGACTTTACAGACATCCAGTTTTTAATTTAAGATAATTTTATAACCATTTTAATTTACCTAACTTTTAGATACATCTATTGGTGAGAAGTTTAATATTAAAGTTATTAGGATATGTAGGTAATTAGGTATCTATGTCTTCTTTACGGATATCTTTCATTGTAAACACAAGAAAGATAGGTCTGATTTTTGCGAATTTTTATAGGGGATAGATATCTCACAATTGGGTTCTTTAAGGACTTCAGTCTAGAAGATGGGTTGTGACAAATATCGGGAGACTCGCAGTTGCAACTGCTAAAGTAACTTCAACATCACTGAAGAATATTACCGTGGACCACCTGCGGTAAATGTCTAACTGCAAACTTTGGCAACGGAAAGTAGCCATGACTCGCTAGCTTCACCATGAATACACCCTTGAATATTGAAATTGTGACCATATCTCTTTCCTTAAGGAGTATATTTACTGAACCTGTACTGTACGCACAGGCAAGGGTTAAAAATAATATAATACAGACGGAGGAAGCTTGTTTTTTTTTTATGAAAAGCATCTGTCATTACATGTCTTACCATTTAATTGATTTTTTAGAAATCGACGACCATGCCAATAAACTTATTATTTGAAAGATGGAAAAATAGTAAAAAAGCCGAATTTTAGCAGACAAATACCGATAACACTAAAATATAATGTTGACAGGCAAAATACAGAAATAATCAAGCACCAGGCCCAAGGTACTTGAGGTATCATATGGGCCCGGATGCTGATCTCAACCGAATGGACGGTGATCGAGACGCCGATGGGAGGGCTCATACGGCGCCCATGGAACAAGAGGGCCTCCTTCTTGTCCAGGGCGACCCTCAACCCCAGCGCCTCGATCCGCCTGACGATCTCTTCGGTGCCTAGAGTCGCCAGGCTTGCCGCCTCTTCTAGCGTCCCACCGCGGGCTGTGACGAGCGTGTCGTCGGCGTAACAAATCACGCCCAGCCCGGGCGGGAGGCTCCCCCGCAACGCCCAGTCGTAGCCGATGTTCCACAGGGTGGGTCCGAGGACCGACCCCTGTGGGGACACCGCACGTCATGGGCGTTCGCACAATGTCCCCTGCTCGGTTGGTGCAGAGGACGCTGTGCCCCTCCAAATAGTCTGCCACTAGCCGCTTCAGGTAAGCTGGCACCCCGTGATACCGGAATGCCTCCCTGATGCAGCTGAATGGCAGACTATTAAATGCGTTGGCGATGTCTAGGGACACCACCAACAGCACTCCCCCGCCGGTGACGGCCTCAGTCGCCACGGCCCTCAGGCGCAACAGAGCCGCGATCGTCGACCCCTCTTAAACCCAAACTGGGCGTCCGACAGATCGGGCCCCGTGCCGACGAGGTGCCGCTCGATGCGGGCAGCTATCACCCTCTCCAGTAGTTTGCCCGTGTCATCGAGCAGCACGATAGGCCTGTAGGCCGAAGGCGACTCCGGAGACCGTCCCGGCTTCGGCAGGAGCACCAGCCTTCCCTCCTTCCAGCACCCAAGGAACCGTCCGGACGCTAAACACGCGTCGAACAGTCCTCTGAGGCGGGGAGCCAGGTGCTCGATCGAAATAACTACTTAAGCTGTGTTTACACAATTTAGAATACTAGCTTATGTAGTGGGTCTCACTATTTAAAAAAATGGCCGGTTTATATTGAATAGATTTTGAGTTATGAAGGTGTCGAAACTTGGTCTAAATGGTTTGTGTAAATATACCTCGGTGCGGGTTTTTGCTTGAGCTTGGCTTGCACGTTGCCGCGTGTCTAGATGACGAAAAATCATATAACATTTTAATTATTATATTTCTATAGCTGGATAAATACATCAAACTTTTCATTGTTATTATCATTTTTTTTTTATACTGTTACATAATTAAATTCTTGAAAATGTGCTAGAATATTAATGCGATTTATAGTGCTAGCAATATCAAGTGTAATAATGCGCTCTAAATATAAGAATACTTTTATATCGGTAAACACACACAAAATACATTCTAAAATACTCGTGCACAAGTAAAACAAAATGGCGGCTGTCAGTTCCGCCGCACGAAATACCGGAATAAATTCCCCAAATCCCCACTCACTGGTGTAGTTCTGCAACGCTGATCGCCCAGCACGCCAAAGCGCAACGAGCGAATCTGTTACTTCGCTTACTCTTGGCGTGAATATTGCGCGCGCGACAGAGAGAGGTATATAAATCGAACAAGGTGAAGGTGGAAAGCTAAAAGCGACTAAAGACTTCAGTGAGGTAATTGAACGAAGACCAGATGTATCATCACACACAAATCAGCCATATGAAAACAAAACAAAGATAATCGTCGTTATTATTTCAATGACGGAATATCTAAACTTTTTCTTTATCTACTGCTCAGTTTAATGGATTTTATTTGGTGGAGGTATAGGTACCTATTTAAATCAATTAAATTCGCATTTAGCAGGTTGGTAATGACAATATTCCATTTTTTTAATTATCTTTTTATTGCAGTAAATTGTAAACGGCAATGAAAATAACGGTACGATATTGAAAACATATTTTTTTTTATTAAATACATTGTAAACACCAACAATTTTAAATAATAGCTAAACTTTATCATCGTGTCGTAAATATCTACTTTTTCGCTGTCAGTACTCTCTATAACAGTAGTTGACATTTATGGTCAATGCACTGCTGCTCCTAATCAAAACACGATATTTTGAACCTAATATTTCTCATTTAGTACGAAACAAGTAATGTTTGTTTTTATTTGGGAGCGAGCAATTTCCGAGATTAACGCATTCAAATAAACAAACAGTCAAATGCTGCATGCTTATTACAGATTAAATAAATTACCAAAATAGAGAGTAACATGACCAATGAATACAACGCGAATAGGTATTAATTTTATAACAACACATAAAAAAATAATATATGCTGTGTGGTAGCGGCATCGAATACTACCAACCCTTGCTTTGCTCGTGGGTGTCGTAAAAGACGACTAAGAGCCCTAGATTGACCCGGACCAACTCCATCTGGTACCATTTGGGTCAACGATTACATTCCCAAGGAGGGTTGACGTCAGGCAGGCGGCCGGTCATAAAAGTCATTGCCGAAACTTTTTGCAATATGTCAAAACAGATGACATATTGCGTCGACCCCAAGGAATTGGGATAAGAGCAAGATGATGATGATGACATAAAAAAATAATATAGGTATCACAATTTTTAAATGGCTAATTATTCCAAACGCCTGTACAATTAATAATCGCGCGCCTAAATAACAAAAGCGGGACCAATAAAACCAAAAGAATAAAAAAATATGTGTATAATAATAAGTTGTTAAAAATATAAAACACCATTCTTAAGTAGAAAAAGAAACAAGCAATTTGTCAATAAACTAAAAAAAACGCGAGGTATAATTAAAAAAAAAAGAATGAAACATTATGTTAAATAAACGCTATTAAACAATAACGGACCGAAAGATACGTGCGCTTTACCACACGAAACGAATCATAATATTAATAAAACACTAAATGATTACAAACACTCACCCGAATTATTAAGTAAGAGAATGAAGGAGTAGAAGAACTATCAAGAAGAACGCAAAACACGATAACAAACGGGTGCTCAGTTCCGCATCTAAAGCGATACTGGCAGGAGACAGAGAGAGAAGAAAATGGCCGCCGTATGCGTGACGACAGAGACTGTAGACGGAACACGGCTAAACACACAGAGTAGTCGTGCTACAGAGCAATACTTTCAACGGCGGGCATTACAGATGAAATTACTCGAAGGAAATAGATATACTAAAATTACACGCGTGTGATAAAGACAGAGTATCGGCAAGCGAACACGTTGAATGTTATATCTCAATTAATACATTACTCTGTATATTATTACACAGCGAGGTCACGTTATTATAATAGTTGTTCGTTCTCTTGCGTTCTACTTCTGTTATAATGAGGGTATCTTATCTTTCGAAATCACACATTACATTTAATTTAGTCTGTTGTTCCTAGCATATTTCGTAATAAAATTTAATACATGCGTATTTAGGCCTAATAGAATAGGTAGGTAAATAGATTCTCTTAATGCTAAATAATTTATCTAAGTACCTGTGCAATAGCTAGTTACATAGTGGTATACACTCTGTGTTAACACTCAATTCACACTAGTTTACAGCTACAAAAACTGAGCGAACTCAGGATGGTAATAATGTGCATCTTAGATTCTAAAATGGGTAGGCAGGATTGACCTATTTAAGAAATAATAGATGATAGACCTACTATTCCAAAACTGATGTTCCAAGATTTATATTTTAGAAGTAAATGGTAGCATTAAAACAAAAATAGCAGCTAGCATTTTGTGTTCTGGTCGGTCAAGAATATGCGACGTTGCCGTTCTTACGTAGAGCTACGTTGGAGCCGAATTGAGTGGGTCGTTTGAGTTGCTGCCGAGATCACCCGATCAGGGAACGAACACGCCCGATCCAACACATAAGTACGTCAGTTATACGTCATCATAAAAATAGATGTTTACTTTTAAACAAAAATACCTGCTAATTAATAGCTAATAACCTAACTGGCAAGACAATTGAAAAAAGATAGAAGTAAATTACGTATCTATCTATTAACAGCCAAGATATTTCTATTATCAAGAGACTTGTTAGGTAGTGTTCTAGAAAATTTCCACCTAACCTACCATTCTTATCATTGATGAGAAGCGCGGATTGTATCGTATTATTGTACCTATAAATTGGCTTTAGTATTTAATAACTTAGTCGCTTGCACTACGAATATAACCTAAAAAATGTAAAATTTAAAGATCAAAGATATTTTATTACACCAGCATTTTTTTTTTAATAAAATACATTCTCACCAAGCAAAATTCTGAAATATACCGTAAGAATAAAAGAGGAGGATCATAAGATTTATGAAAATTTATTCGAAAAGATTTTAGTGTGAATTGATGAATGATTGTATGTGACGACATCAATAGCGATGGCTGATCGTGAATTTATTGATTATATTTAATGACACAACTTATATGTTTTAAAACATCAATTTTAAATGCATGAGATTTTCTTATGTATTAAATGTTATGAATAATTTGGAAACAGAAAACAATTCTAGAACGGCAGCGTTTCAGCTGTTAGGCGCACCCAGATATTTGCGCGTTGTGAAGTGTACAATATTACAATTACCAAACCACGAGCAAAAACGATCTCTAGATAAACACATGATAACGTCTAGTAATTACTACTAAACTTTCTACTAGTTTAGTAACCATAGATGTATCACTTTTTATTTGATAAATAGCTAGATAAATACCCTCTTAAATTAATCCTAAGAACATAATTATAGTTAAAAAACGACAAAAGTACGGTACAAATTTATATTAGGCATAATGTCCTAACATGATTGATTTTTTGGTCATTCTTTATTCCATCTTTCAAAAATAATTTTATAAGTTACTAAATAATCTTTACTAGAGACCTTAAATAATCTTTAATTGATAGTATTTCAACTCAGTTTCTAGTAAACTATAACTTATGGAACAGATGTCAATAATAATTGCATGAAAGTGCATATGATTTAAAATATTGCATAAGAGCATAGAATACAATGTTAAGAAAGAATTGAAAAGTCTATAAATAATATGTGAATTTTATTTAAATAATAGAAATTAATAAAAATATTTCTCTACCAAAATCATGGGTCCTCATTTATTTCAATAAATCAACTTGATAAATGGAGTACAACCTGATTACGGTTGTTAAATAATTCTGCCTTATCTTTTTCTTGTACCAAACCAAATATTAAATTTAGTTCTCCTCTAAATATATTAAACTTTGCAAACGAAATGTTTAAAATACATTGCTGCGTGAGTTGACTTGCTTAAAAAGTTTTTTTAAATCACTTTTCATTGTATGAACGAATATATTACGTTCGCTTAAGGAGAAACGATTCGAGTGCGACGGAGTAATATGGACAGTATAATGTGACCATTATTAGAGGTGGTGACCCATCTCTTTATTTCCCATGGGTGATGTAATAATCGATAAAAGGATGTAAGTAGATAATATCGTCGGTAGGGATTGAAATCTTGGAAATGAAGACATCATCAACCCATCTGGTCATTGTAGTGTGGTATGCTAATTTCCTTCATCTGGAGTATGTCCTTCCCCAACGGTGGAACATATATGGACAAAGAACAACACAGATGAAAAAAACAATAACAGAATAAAGAACAGAGCACAATTTTGGCCACAAGTTATCCTATCTTTGGTTATAATTATCATATGTATATATTTATTCGCTAACATTATTTCTAAATAGGCAGGTACTTGTAGGTTATATTTTGTACATTTCAATAAAGGCAAAGTACCTAAGACGTAGGTGGAGAGTGTTAAAAAAGGAATAAAATATAACGAAGTTACTACAGTGCCGAAATAATACAAAAGAACTTAGCGGTGTGACCGATAAAGACGGAAAGACCATCACAGTGAAGCGAGCGCCGTGCAAACAAAATGGCCGTCTTGTGTAATCAGGTTGGGATAAAGTATGAAATATAACGCCATCGTTCTTTTATTTTATTCAGATTTTCGGTGATGAAGATTATCTTTTAACGTGATGTGACGTAGTTATGTAGGTACATACTTATCTATGCATTTCAAATTAAATAGGTGTTTATCTATACACCTACCGCATTAAGGTACCTACTACGTAAAAAAAGGATTGCTATCTACTAAAATACCTAGGTACTACTAAAATACCAAGAAAATGAGGCAGCAGCAGAAATATATTAATCTCTAGAGTAACGTAAGATGGCACCGCCCGATAGCGGTTTGGCAACGTCGCAAAACCAAGTTCGTGCCGGGCAGGCGGTTCTGCCACAATATCAATGATTGTGTGCTCAATGTCATGCGCATTAATGACACTTTAAGTTGGTCTCACTTGATTCTGTAATGCGCATGCAGGACTAAGGTTGACTAGACGACTTAGCATTTCATATTGGTGAACAAATACGTCGTCGATAAAGCTCAGTCATAGGAAAAAAAACAGCTATCTATTATGCGGCGCAATCCCCCGCCATGACCCGTGCATGGACGATTAGTCTGCCGTACAAAATGCGACGTTGCCAAGTCGGCATATCGACTTCACTTTACGATTATGATATTACAAAAGTTCTCATTTCTAATGCTTCTTCATTGCTGAGGATGTCTTGGTGCTTGTATTTGGAATCTAAGAACTTGTTAGAAATAATAATCCGGTACCTATCTTAAACTCTAGGTGAAACTAAATAGGCAACTAAGTAGGACCCATGCACATTTTGAAGGCGGCTGAAGTGTATATTTGACTGTAGCAGTCCTCTTGAGTGCCTGTCACTCCTGACTATAAATCAGAATTAATCATTCCGATGACGGTTTTTACATTATGCCTACTAATTGAAAATCGATCTGTCAATCTTGGGTCATAAGTAGGTACATAGATCGTGTTGAAATAGGTAATAGCGCTTATGCAATTTTTTTAAGAGGAACAGCGTTATCTCATACTAATTTAGGAAGCTTAAGATCTAACAAATAAAACAATAGGAAATTAGATAAAAACTTTCTGGTTAGCTGCTGACTGAGCCTGACTCGGCTTTCAAGCGAAGCTGCTCCGCTTCCAAGTTGAAAATTTTGAGTTGATTCTTTTGTATATAGGTAATTTTAAGACGTTGGAATGCAATGAGTGAAATTACAGGGGTATGGGATTAAGATTACCATCTTAATATATATAAGATAATTGAGATAAGGAATTGGTTTTAAAACAACGATTAAAAAAATTTATACTTACCCATCTATTTTAAATTATTTTTCAATCATCGTGGTAGTATTTTGCAATTTAACGTTTTTAATCACTAAAATAATTTTATTAGATACAACAGTTGGATTTTTTGGTAGGAACTCCACGATATTCAGTTGACTGTCTCAAATCCAGATAATTGGAAAATTGATTCATTTTCATAGCTAAACTTACCAATCATCAAGATGAGCAGCTGATAGTGAAGTAAAACAGAAGCCCTGACCACTGGCAAACCGTTTCCAAGGAAAAGTAGATGCTAAAAGTAAGTAGATTGCGAACTACGAGTGACAGTAATTACCTACCCGAAGTTGTGCGGAGAAATACGAACAATCGCCATCTTGTCTTAAGTCATTCCACGAGTTGAAACGAAAAGAAAATCAGTCTGTCTAACGCATACCTATCTAACTCTTGTTATACAGGTAACTAATAATTTATCTTATAATACCTACGTTTATGTATATCAAAGTCACTATATATGTACTCACCTACTTACTTCATTTACGCTTTATAAGTTATGTAGGTAGGTACTGATAGTTACTGTGATTGCAATTCTCGTTTTCCATAAATATCTACATATATACATTTTAATGAAATATTTACTGACATAGGTACTCAGATATAAGGCACGTCTGACATTAAATAATAATTTGTCAATTGTTTCTCAATATCAGACAGACGACAGTCCTTTATTTTTGTTCGCAATTTAAAACCACTGCAATGTGTCAATCAAAAATTCATAACAGCAGGTACCTATGATCCCACTTATGCTGCTAAGGCCATTAAAGCAAGAAGAAGAAGAAGTACCTATGATCCTTCCCTGACAGATGATCACATTTGTAGTGTCAAGATATGTGAGTCTAGTATTATTCAGTTTCAGACAATTGGGTACATAAATTCGTCATATACTTTTGTAAAAATAAAACTTATCAATTTATGAGATTAGTTAGGCAATTATGATTATAAAATATTGCATAAATATATGAAAAGATTATCAACACAATAGCGGTACAATTTCTATATTGTCAGGTATAAATAGATTTGTCTAAATATACAAAGTAATTAATAATTAGCGTTAAAGTTCAAATGTATGTATAATCTACAGCAGTATCCACATATTATTACATTAAAATATAGATACATGGAATATTCAATTTATAAATAGACAGATACCAAATGGTCTCTACTAGTGACATCTGTTATTTTTTAACTCCAATGGTCTAAGATCTGCTCAAGTCGTTTATTGTAGAAATCAAAGATGGCGCTTATACATTTTATGCAATTGTTTATAAAACAAAAAGTCGTTTGGCAAATACTCAAACCGAGTGGCCCAAAAACTAAGAAAATAAAAAATAAAACAAAAAGTTGAAAATCTTCACAATATTTTTTCGAACATTTTTAAGTTTTATTCCTATAGTTTTTATTCCATTCCATAACGCACTTCCTTAGTTGTATTTTTCTTTTAGGCGCAGTTCGTAGTAGACATAGAGCCTCTAACACTTTGATTATGGCTGCTCAAATAATTTACGAATGTCATTTTAATCATATGAGGACTTATTGTACACTAGTTTACCACGAACGAAGATCTAAACATTCACTTTGTCAGTTTTCGTTCTAAAGATATATTTTTGCATTGCTTATTTTTCATCATACCTGGTTACTTACGATGTACAGTAATATTTTTTATGCAATTATTTTCAATGCCCTCTATCGAACGTCCTTGAGCTCGCGTCAAGATCTTCTTAACCAGTAAATTGCTCTTTACATTCTTTATTCCTGTATGGTGATGGGTTATAATAATCAGTTGAATATCCATAAGCAGTACCTATGAGCTGCAGTACAGTCATGTCAAATAAATTATCAATTGCTATCCCATACAAAATGTTACAAGTGTGTAACGAAATCAAGTGACATGCTAACAAGAGTACTATTTTCTGTATGTCGCGAGAAAACAAGTGAGAGTATAACAGAATTATTAATAGAATTAACAGAAGAAAGGCAGCAAAGTAAATCCTTTTTTTTATAAAACTCATACGTAAAACACCAAAGAGATTATTACTTAAACCTGGATTAGAAATCCGTTTCAATTGCTTTACTTATTCAGCATCTTCTTCTCAGGTGTTATAAGTCTCGCTGCTGGATTACAGTATGAGGGTAATTGACCTACTATGATAATCTGGTCAGGTCGGTTGGCAAATGGTTTATGTCATTTTTTTCTTGCACCGACATTATGTGCATAGTATTTTAATAACTCGTGCTCATCTTTTAAGATAGAAAGAGGCTTCAGTCCGCCCGTGATCATGAATGCTGTAAAGTGTTCGAAACGTCGGGCAATCATAAATCAAATATAAATGCGATAAAATCCATAAAAGTAGTTTTATTTACAGAAAAAGGTTACTGAATTGTATTCTTAACCTGTCACCACATGGTCTAAACTTAAGGTCATAAGGTCTAGCTTAACTGGTTCAGTTACTAAATAAACTAAAATATCCGAGATGGTGATATATAAGTCTGCTGAAAAGTAGAACGAGAGAATAATTTAAGAACTGTTTACTCCTAAATTTTACAGTACCTACTTACTTTTTTTAACTACGTCGAAGCCCAGAGGAGAAGGGTTACGTGATTGACCCGTATTTGTATAGATATGAAGGTCTGTTTTTATGAATTTCTGCTACTCCACGGCCCAATCAATTTTAATAAATGATGCCTACCCCTATGGGAAATAGGCGTAAATATACATATGTATACATGGTACGTCATTAGTGTACAAAGAATCGTTTCATTTTGCTTTAGTAAATGCGTCCTATTTTATATTCAAAAAAGGATACATTTACTAAAGCAAAAGTCGCTTCGGTTACAGTCGCCTTACACGCAGTTCCTGGTCCTGTGGGAATATTGGGATAAAATATAGTCTAAGTTATATATATTAAAATAAGTCTAAGCTTTTAGAGACAGCTACCTGGTAGTAAAATATTATCAAAATAGGTCCAAACGTTTTGAAGATTACTCCAAACAAACAGAGGGACAGAAAAAATTAAACTGGTTTTTAGGCATAGGTGTTCAAATAACCGTGTGATCATGAAATAAAACCAATATTTGGATGTTAAAAACAGACACATCAATTTTATTTAGTTCTATAGATGTATAGATAATTCAATAGTGCATAATAAATCTTCATTATTGTTTGTTTACTTCTTATATTATCTTATCTTGGACAGTATATACGTAGCTAGGTAGATTGGATATTTTAAACACCAAGACTGTAGCTCTTTGTCATTATTGTAGGATAAAGTATGTTATTTTATTTTTTATTGGTTTAAATTATTTTCGTATGAGGATGAAAAAAGAAATTTCGTGTGTAATTGTAATTTATTATAATTATATTTCAGACAGAACTGCTTATTTATTACTTTATCACTACAAATGATTACTAATGAGAAGTGGAGAAACAAACTAGCGTACCTATGGTCTTAACGTATTGGCTCGAACGAAGAGAAAAGATCGTTCAAGCCTCAACTGTGTAACATTCGCTTATTCAATACCCACATTAAATAAAGGTTGCCACTGTAGCTTCAAAGCGTTAGCACACAATTGGTGAGCCCAAATTAAATTAGGATGTTAAAAACTAAGTGTCTACAGACAAAATTGTCGTACAGATGACATTTTAGGAGGTTAATTAACTTTGGGGACAGTATATAAATTATAAAGGTAGCATTTCTATTGTTTTCTTCTTACTCTAAGATATAATATATCTTAGAGTAAGTATATATTACATATCATGTAATATATAATTTCAGAGCCTATTCTGTTCGTCTAACTTTGTAACATACATACTGAAGACAAACAAACCTAAATGCGTACGAGATGAAATTAGTTCTTAAAATAATAATAACTGCAAGGTTGTTTTAAATATCGGAATTTTTTTTCAAGCGTCAAACTCCAATTAAGCATCGCAATAAAATCCACGCCCACCGATCAGGGCCGGTTTAACTCTATCAGGGTCCCTAGGCAATGCAATTCTCAGGTCCATGGTCCAAGGCCCATGAGCAGCAGTATCACTTACAATCAGGTGTACTATTTTCTGTTTTGCCACATACAGCAATAAAAAAAGGAATAATATTGAGGCAATATACAAATTTTCATAAAAAAATTGTTCTATAAAATGTTTTTCTTTTTGGTGCATGCTCGGAGCCCCTAGGCAGTTGCCTAGTTCGCTTTATGGATATCCGGCCCATCCACCGATGGAATCGTGACACAAGAAACCTTACAGAGAAGCGTTACAAGCAGGTGGTGATAGGTGTATGACCGTTTGAAGTGGCACTTTCGAGGGGAGAACTTGTCTATACATGGATCTTGATAGCATGATGAAAATATACTACAATTGTGCCATATTTTTTTACACAAGTGTAGAGCAGTTCCACGACACATAACACACAGTTATATAAAATAATGTAACCATACGGTTAAATGGAGGTAGAGACTTACTATGGTGATAAAGGAACAAAATCAATCGCCACCCCATCTCCCATGGATGTCGTAAAAGATGAGTGTATTAGTAGTCCAACGAAAGACCTTGTGCGACGTTTTCCTATCAAATTAATGCGCTTGCTTGCGTACGGCCAAAAATGTCCTTAAATGACGAGAATATATACCAAGATTGTCACAAGTGTGAGTAAAACTAGAGAGGGAGAGCTATTTAAGTGAAAATCCGTAATCTCAGCCCAATCTTTTACTACTACTTTTATACATATATGTTATATGTATGTATAACTAATTTGTATGGGATGTGGAGTAGCGTCTCTCTCGCACGATAGTTGAGAATATTTTGACGCAAATATGAATGTTAAGATCATTGACCGTATAAATTCCTAATACATATAAAGAAAACGCAAGCGGGTTGAGAGCCCTCAGCGCTCACCCACCAGTCCGGGTAAAGTTGTCACAGCCATCTGAGGCTAACAACTAAGTCACACAAAAAAAAAAAAAAAAAGAAAACGCATGATTACACTAGTCATTATCAATCTGATTTCCTAACAGGTAAACCTAACCAAGAAACTGTACGTGTACGTCCAACCTTAATCAGTAAAATTATGACGAGAATCGAGATTAATAACAAATGTCATTGTTTATTAATAGAGGAGCTGTGTAAAATGACAAGTAATATATCCATATGTTTGTATAATATAAAATTTGGTATGGTTATGTAAAAAACTTAATCCTTTTAGGTTTTGCTGAGTTGAACTTGTAAGATAAAAAGGGAAATAATAAAAAAATATGAAAAGAAATGCTAATCATTAATTTCGGCTATTATATCTTTTAAAGAATATTTTATTAACCTTTTATCACGACTAGCGGTACCTAGTAACGAATCCCATGCACTAAGCATCATTCTATGTTTATCTGCACGCTCCTACTAAAAAATTTCTGAACATTGTGTTTTTATAAATCAAGGAACAAAATCGCTTAGAGTTTTAGCGGCACTATTAAAATATCATATAGCGATGTCGATTTTTATCAATGTTTTAGTGTTTTGTACTGTTATATTTAATAATTTTGCTGGTATTTACTTAATGTATTGAAAATACTTAAGTGTAGTGAAATGACACAGGATAACTGAGGTTTAATTTCATGTTCAGCAAAAGTTCTTATAGGAACAGTAATTTAGTTAATCGCTAATTATTAGTACTGACGACTTACTGACGCACTGTGATTATGGATGATTATGAATAAGCTATATAATAAGAAGAAGTCTTAGAAAAAGTATTATATTGCTCTATAAGTTGTGAGCAAAATTACTGTATAAGACTTATGAATTTTGTAATTTTATTTAAGCTCATAGTTTTGTTGCCGAATTTAAATAAAAAAATGTTTGTCTGTAAAGTCAGTTTACGGACAATAATTTTACGTGATAACATCATAAGAAGGCATTGATGAAAAATTGCATACTTTTATGCATTGAATTAAATTATTATCACAGAATTATGATTATTTTGTATAATAGGTACAATGACGGAGTTGATTGTAAATTACATTTATTTCGATAAATTAACATTTATTTGCACTCGTTAATTCATTTTTTTTTTACTTAAATCATTCAGATTAATGAAATTAGAAGTAACAATGTCATATGCCACATCGCGCCTCTCTACCGCTCTTTCTGTACACTCGGCTCACGCGGAACGTGACAATAAGTTATGCTTTTTCGTGCATGCAGCCAGCGTTCATCGATCAAAAAATTGATCGTAACAAAGTTCAATAGAAATTGTAATAGCTAATAAATGCTGCTATGCTAACAATTTTACCAATTCGCATTACGCAATACGCAGTTATACTCAGCTACCATTAATACGCTATAGGTACCTAATAGCGAACGAATATGAAACGCCTCGTTGTCTTGTCCCGCTCGTTCGCATTTCACCAAGAAAATTATGTGAGAAATTTGCTCATAATAATAAAATATGCTCTCCAAAGACATTAGGGCCTAATGTTTGTTCTTCACTTAGCCAGCATACTCTACAGAATGCCATGATAAAGTTTTACTTTTACTAACCTTAGTAGTAGACTTCATTTTATAAAAGCCTGGTTACTTATCGTCCAACCTTACCTCAGAGGTTAATTAATCATTTCGTTTATTTATGGTCGGAAAATGAATCCATTCAAATTATTTTTTTTACGGGCACTTAAGTACATATTCTCAATTGTTACACTATTAACTTAAGCCCTTTAGACTACCTACCATCGGATCGGTATGGTACCGGTACTAAAAACCAGCAAGAAACTCAGCGGGCAGCTCTATTAGTTTTATGCATATACATACTACCAACTTCTTTATATTATTTCTTATATATTACTAACTTCTTTTAAATAAAGTTAAACAGAAGACAACGTTCTTCGAACCGCAAGATAAGTAATACAATTCACAAATATAATTCAAACAATTATGGCTGGACTAGATACTACAAACGTCATCCAATCACAAGTTATTTATTTAGAGCAGTCGTCACATTGAACTTTCCACAATGGAACGAATAGCCGCAGCATTCCCACGAAAAGGCATAAATTAACAGTGGCCGAAGAAAGAGAGCTTAAAATCGTACAGTCATCATCATCATCACAGCTTATATACGTTCCATAGTTATAATTGTATTCACGAAGTGCCGCAATATCAGGGGTACAGGCAAAAGACAAACAAAAGTATTTTTAGAATCTTGTTTGAGGATCGATATTTCATATTGTTCGGGAAACACGAAACAGAAAGTTCTATCTAGGCCATGGACGCTGAAAATGTACAGTCGAAGACGATATCATCATCATCATCACAGCTCACATACGTCCCACTGCTAGGCTCGAGCCTCCTCCACAAATTGATCTACTACACTAAGCTGGTCAAACGGGTTAGTATTATTGGGTTACTTCGAGTTTTCCTTCTCTTGCATAGGTGTAATCTGCAATAATCTCTAAGTCGCCTTTTACGACACCTTTTACGGGCAAGGAAGGGAATGGTGAATTGTATTCTTACTCCGTCACCACATGGAATAAAAGACTATCATTTTTCTTTTTTATTTTAAGGGGCAAACTATTGTACCTCGCCCGATCTGACCATTAAGATGGCGATCTATTTACAAAATCTCTCGAGGATCCCATATGGTGGTACTTGACATAGAAAGGCCCTGTTCCAGACTCTGTCCAAAACCTTAGCGTTATCTAGGTTGATCTTCCGTGTGGCGACAGAGTAAGAATACAATTAACAACCCTTCTATTTTGCTTGTGAATGTCGTAAAAGAGGAATATACGCAGGTAACATGTGCACGAAGTCTCGATATAAAACCGTATTCCAACGTCTGACTAGCGTAGAATTATTAGGTACATAACCATCCCATTGTGGAGGAGGTCCGAGTTCAACAGAGAATATATGAGGACTACGATCATCTAGGCTAAATGCTAATGCCCCATCCTCGCTCTCTAAGGCCTCTGACTAACAGAGTTTCAAGTACACAAGAAAATCACGAGCCACCAAACGACTAAAAGAAAAACCGTATTGGCGACTGATAAACTGATGCACATTGAGTTTTCAGGATTGCCAAGTAGGTAATATGTTTTATTATAGACCTTTGTTACTTGTAAATTAAAGAAGAGCAAGTGCTAATTGGAGACGCGAAGAAAGTGGGGTTTTAGTATTTTTCTAAAACACATTAATTTGAACGCTGAATACATAATTAAAATATTTTATCGAACAATAACTTCTTTGCGCGAGCCTGATTGACATTGGTATTTATAGTCCATAAAATATAGGATGATCCCTGTGACAGTTGTCCCTAGTGTTGTGACGCTTACGATAAAGTCCGTAATTTTTTATCGATAGAACTCTTTATTTTTATAATTGTGATTTTCTATTATAATTCATATATAATCAATAAACATTTTTTTGAATTTATTTCAAACAAAAACTGTTTTTTGATTGTATATTTTTTCAAAAGGAGTACAATCAAGGTCTAGGTCACTATTGTCGTCATCACTGGAGCGTTACTGCTAGAATATTTATCAATTTTTACCAAATACGGACAGTCGTTAGATCAATCAATCAATTACGACTGTTTTATAAATAAATACATGTATCTAGTTTATTATCTATTTATAAATAAATATACACAATAATGCATATATAATATTATCATCTACTCTGAGACGAAAAATTGTTTTTTAATGTTTAATTAATTCATTTTATGTATTTTATAATGTAAATGTCTGTTTTAATTGTAAAAAATATGCTCAAAGTTTTATATAGGTACTGTATTGGGTTTATTTTTTTTTATGAATAATTGAATAAAGATCGTTTATCGATTTACGTATATCGACTGTCCCATCTCTTTTTTATTTTCAATTCAGTATGATCTTGTACGTGTGTAAGCGTCTTTTATGTATAAAAAGTTTATTTGATATTTCAGTACTTACGAGGTACATTTTAGGCATGAATATTAATATTTTTATATGTATAATTTATTGCAATTCAGTTGCAATAAAACTGGCACGAAAAGAATGAA
The DNA here is from genome assembly GCA_032191425.1 of Lymantria dispar. Taxonomy (NCBI): domain Eukaryota; kingdom Metazoa; phylum Arthropoda; class Insecta; order Lepidoptera; family Erebidae; genus Lymantria; species Lymantria dispar. The sequence goes on from CM063457.1 coordinate 5,684,598, forward strand.
AATATATTTGAAACAAAATGAAATCGTAAACATGTCGCTCGTTCAAACTTAGTTCGTTGGTTTCGTTGACATCTGTCACAGAGATCAAGCTATATTTTATGGACTATAGTATATACATTATTTTAATTATTTTTATTTCGCCACATCATAACATTATACAAATAAAGCAAGAAATTAACTTTATTGAAATCAACAAATACATTGATAATAAATAACAAAGAACGTCAATAACATTTACCTAATTAAGTAATAATACACTATTGGATGAATAGGGATTATTACCTTTGCCTGCCCAAACGGACGAATCTTATCAGGAAAAAAAATGTTTATGATTACGGGTTTTCGGCGCGAATTTGGAGATGTCATGTTAAGCTCTTGTATTATATTCATTTTTTTAGTGTTTTATAGTGTTATATTGAATAATTTTGCTGATATTTTATGTAATATAATATAATTAAGGTGCTGAAGTGTGGTGAATGTGATATAAGAGTGGTTTATGTGTATTTTCATATTCAACCGGAATTCCCAGAGAAATCATCTAATTAGGTTTTCAGCGCCTAATTAATGATAACGACTTGACTTACTGACGGACAATGACTATAAATAAGTTATACAATATGAAGAAGTAAATAATATGTAAAGAAAAATTGTATCAGACTTGGCTGTATGGGCTTTAATCCCTTTGCCTGTCCATATGGACAAACAGAACAAAAAAAAATGTTTATGATTACCTACTCTTGGCGTCTTCGTTGTTGTAGGTATTGGTCCAGAAATTAAAAAATAAAGTGTTTATAAAATGATTTTTCACTTTATACGACGTAACTAAAGAAGTTTTGTTCTGGTCTCCAGACAAACGTTATTTTGCGTTGATCGCTTGCGTTATAAAAGTACGTTGACCAAGATGGCTGATATAAAGGTGAGTGAAGCGTTTGGCGGCATTTTGATTGTTCAACGGCTGAATTCGTATTTAATGTATCATAATTATTCAAATTGTAAATACATATGATATTTATTAGGAATGTATGTTTGTATAGTATAATTATGTTTCAGAATTGCGCCTGTTGGTACTGTTGAGACCATGGTAAATAAAAAGATGTTGCATGTTCATGTTTTAGCCCTTATTAATTTTTAATTGATAGTTTTTTTTTAATTTGCACAATGTTTTGTAATTCAGATTCAGTCTGTTCTATTTACAAACTTCTTGCCGAATGAGTAATCTCACGGGTGCATAATCATTGTTTATAGCATCCAAGGTTTTTAAATTTTAACAGTTTTTTACTTCTTACATTTATTGTTATTTTGTATTATTTATTATTACGAATATTATCACTTTTGAAATTGAAAATATACTAGATATATTAAATTTATTATCATATTCAAATAATTATTTTTTATTTATTGCATCTTTGCGTCTGCATAGAATTTTATGTTCTATAGTTTGAAGTATTTAGCTGAAGGCAACAACACGATGGAGTTTGCACAAATACTTTTATGATAGTTATAAAGATGTATTGGCTGCACAGCTGTTGTAGTGGTTATGATACTGCCCTACAGTGCCAGTGTCACAGGCTCGATTCCCATGCAGGACGATACTTGTTAATATTGTTGTTTTAAGTCTGTATATAATTTGTGTCTGTTAATCATATGTTTGTTAAAATCTCCTATATTGCATACATTGTATTTCATTATCACATTAGCTACTCCCATTACATATATAAAATAAACTAAATTTTATCTTTTGGAACCACATTTGTTTGCCTACCCACATTATTCACAATTCATTTATGATGATTTTCTGCAAAATAAATTAGAATTTGATGCTAATGAATGATGTTGCACAGTAGGATGAGACAGAGACAACATTTTTTTCTTTATTACATTACTAGCAACCCGTCCTCGCTTCGGTTCCAGTCGCCTAATCTGCATAGTTTCCGTTCCCGCGGGAATACCGGGATAAAATATAGCCTATGTTACTCCCTGATATTATAGCTTTCTATTGGTGAAAGAATTTTTGAAGTTGGTTCGGTGGTTTAAGCGTGAAAGCGTTATAAACAAACAAACATCCTTACTTTCGCATTTATAATATTAGTATGGATTTTCACACATGACTAAAGAAAAAAGCTGCTTATGCTAATTGCACAGGGTAAAAATTATCATTATACAGCTACTTTCAACTTTTGCAAATTATAACTTAAGAATAATAAAAAAAATTACAATTCTTCAGGCAATGTTTAACAAAATGACCACTGCAGCCCAAAATGGCACAGTGGAGGTGCCACCTCCTGCTAAAGGAGGGAAAGGCACCATTGAAAATATATATCAGAAGAAAACACAGCTGGAACATATACTGTTACGTCCTGATACATATATTGGATCTGTTGAACGAACCCAGGAGACCATGTGGGTCTTTGATAAATCTAAGGAGTGTATGGTCCAGAAAGAGCTAAGTTTTGTACCAGGTATGTACTAGTACTATATACTAGTTCTAAGCTCCAGAGTAATTTTTTGATGTGATACATCTGTATTGATGTGAAACATCTATAGGCGAGGGTGAACCTGATCGTTGGCGTTTTTTTTTTCTATTTGTGTGACTTAGTTGTTAGCCTCAGATGGCTGTGACAACTTTACTCGGACTGGTGGGTGAGCGCTGAGGGCTCTCAACCCATAAAATGTGTTGATTGTTGGCGTGGCATTAACGCCATTATGTGTACATTTGTGTAACAAAACCATAACCTGTTTTATAATTTTGTTTAACGCCATCTAGTGAGCTCATAATAAATTATTAACCTAAACACATACTAAAGTTGGGCGTATTTTATATATACATTATACCAGGGATGGCGAACCTTTACATATCCACGTGCCTACACATTTTTTTCATGAGGTCTTAGACGTGCCATAAAATAATTTGGACTTTGTTATCATTGGCAAAATGATAATAGTTAATACAATCAACTCAAAACTCTTTATTTACCCACTACAAAAATAGAATCAAAGTATTAATAAAATATAATAATCATAGTATTATAAAACTTGACACTTTTTTCGTAGTGCAGAATGCATTTTGTAAACATTAACGTGCCCAAAAAAATGTGTAGTGTGCCATCGATGGCACGCGTGCCATTGGTTCGCCATCCCTGCATTATACCATGTTAGTTCCTGTCATAATCTGTTCTTTTATGCATATAGGTATGTATAATTGTACAAAATGATTTCCATGTTTAACCTTTGCCAGGCGTCCTGAGCGACGGGTCCCTTTTTTTTAAAGAATTTGATATTCTTATTCTAGTAAATAAAGTTGTTTTAAAATGTTTCTCAGGATTGTACAAAATATATGATGAAATATTAGTGAATGCCGCTGACAACAAGCAAAGAGACCCTAAAATGGATGTAATAAGAATTGACATAAATCAAGAACAGAACACAATATCTGTTTATAACAATGGTTGTGGTATACCAGTAGTTATGCACAAAGAAGAAAAAATGTTTGTACCCACAATGATTTTTGGACATCTATTGACATCATCAAATTACAATGACGAAGAAGAAAAAGTGACGGGTGGAAGAAACGGATATGGTGCTAAGCTTTGCAACATATTTTCCACTAAATTTACAGTTGAAACTGCATCAAAACAATACAAAAAACATTTCAAACAGACCTGGGGCTCTAATATGACCAAAGCTTCCGAACCTAAGGTTAAGGAAGCTGGCAAGGATGACGATTTTACTAAAGTGACATTCAGCCCTGATTTATCTAAATTCAAGATGGAGAAATTAGAAGATGACATTGTAGCACTTATGAGTAGAAGAGCATACGATATTGCTATGACAACAGCAGGTGTTAAAGTTTATCTTAATGGTGAAAGGATAAAGATAAATAAATTTAAAGACTATGTAGATTTATACATAAAAGGTAAAGAAGATGAAAATGGGCAACCATTGAAAGTAGTTTATGAGAAAGTAAATGACAGGTGGGAATTAGCTCTGACTATTTCTAATAAAGGCTTTCAACAGGTATCTTTTGTCAATTCTATTGCTACGACAAAAGGAGGCAAACATGTAGATACAGTAGCAGACAGCATTGTGAAGAATATTTTAGAAAAATTGAAGAAGAAGAACAAAGGTGGTGTGAATATAAGAAATGCACAAGTAAAAACACATATGTGGATCTTCATCAATTGTTTGATTGTAAACCCAACCTTTGACTCACAAACTAAAGAATTTATGACTTTACAAGCAAAAAGTTTTGGTTCAAAATGTAATTATTCTGAGAAATTCATGAATGCAGTAACAAAATCTGGTTTAATGGAAATAATACTCACATGGGCCAAGTTTAAGGAACACACGGAGCTTGCGAAAGCGTCAGGGAAGAAAAAGAGCAAATTGAAAGGTATACCAAAATTGGAGGATGCTAATGACGCCGGTACTAGTAAATCGCATTTGTGTACGCTCATACTTACTGAGGGAGACTCGGCCAAGACCTTGGCTGTGTCAGGACTTAGTGTTGTTGGTAGAGATCATTATGGAGTCTTCCCACTAAAGGGTAAACCTCTCAATGTCCGAGATGCTTCACACAAACAATTTAAAGAAAATGTTGAGATAAATCATGTGATCCAAATTCTTGGATTGCAATATGACAAAAAATACAACACATTAGATGACTTAAAAAGTTTGAGATATGGCAAAGTGATGATCATGGCTGATCAGGATCAGGACGGTTCTCACATAAAAGGTTTGATTATTAATTTCATACATCACAAATGGCCTGGATTATTAAAGCTGCCATTCTTGGAAGAGTTCATTACTCCTATTGTGAAAGCTACCAAAAAAGGTAAGGCGATATCATTTTACTCCTTACCCGAGTTTGAGGAATGGAAGAATAATACAGCTGATCATAATGAATATTCTATAAAGTACTACAAAGGTTTGGGTACTTCGACTTCGATAGAGGCTAAAGAATACTTTCAGAACATGGAGAGACACAGAATTCAATTCAAGTATAGTGGTCCTACAGATGACCATCATATTGAATTGGCATTTTCTAAGAAAGGTGCCGATCAACGTAAGGAGTGGTTGACAAATCACATGGACGAAGTTAAACGTAGAAAAGAAATTGGTCTGCCCGAGAGATATTTATATACTAAGGATACAAAAACTGTTACATACTCTGATTTTGTCAATTTGGAGCTTGTACTTTTCTCTAATGGTGATAATGTAAGGTGAGTAAATTGATATAAGAAATGGTATGCTCACTATTTTATGGTAAATCATGCAATATGTTAGTTATAACGGTCCGTTCACGACCTTGCCGCTGTGAGCTGTAGCTAAGCGCGGAGTGGCGCACAGGGGGAAAATTGCGTATGTTTCGTCTCAAAACTCAGTATCTCAGTTGTTTCAAAACTAAATGGGCTGTAATTTTGCACACATACTTGAATGTTTAAATTTTAAATGAAACAACTTTGATTTTAAATATGTTTATAAATTAATTAAAAAAATAAAATTAAAAATACACAAATTATATAAGAAAAATACAAAATATGCTTGTTTAATTTATATAAAATGGTAGAACATAGCAATAACATATTATAAACGTATACTACACTACTGCTACATAATATATATACTAAAATTACAGACCAAACTAGAAAAAAAGATTGTAAATAAAACTACTTTTACGGATTATATCGCATTTGTATTAATTATTTATATATGTATTATATATTAATTTATAAATTTTATTCCATTACAACGACTTTCAAATGAAACTGTTTTGAGATGTTGTATGGGACTTTATCAGCGTGCGCCGCTCGGCACGCCGCGCCGCTTGCCGCTAAGACCAAAGTCGTGACCAGTGTGCCTACTCTTGAATCTCGATTGCAATCCTAAATCCAATTACAGCTCGAATTTGAGCAAATTTGGTACTCTTGAAAGCGACACTAGTGCCGATTGTAATCAAAAGCGGTGGAACGTTTCTAAACTAAATGAATTCGACTCTCGTCGATTAAGTCAAATATTTGCTACTCCCGACGTGATTTTGATGTAGTTTAAAATAGTTAATGTGGTACAATTTTAAGAAAGCGTCTTTGTGGTGATCCAGTTTGATAACGTTAATTTAAAATAAGAAAATATGACACATTTGGTGAAAATAACAACGGGGAACGCGAAGAATTCATTCTCGATTTTGTTCAAGAGTACCAAATATAAATTTGGTGAATTTGGAATTGAATCGGATTTGAAATATGAATTGTTTTCAAGAGTAGGCACACAGGCCGTAAGTCTGCCCACAATTGGAAATAATATCTGATAGGTGACTGGCAAAGATTATCATCTCAGCTCATATATGTTCCAATGCTGAAATGTGAGGCAATTTTTTTTTTATTGCTTATGGCGATAAACGAGCAGGCAGCACACCTGATGGTAAGTAATGCTGCCGCACATGGACCTTTGCAATACCAGGAGCACAGCCAGGCCGTTGCCTACCGTGAAGTAAATGCTCTTCTTAAACCTCGTTTAAAGAAGGACATGTCATAGCGCTCGGGAAACACAGCAGCAGGTAGTTCATTCCAGAGCCTGCACGTACGTGGGAGAAATGATCACTGGAAATGTACAGTTGAAGACCATATTGTTTCCAGTAGACATGGAAATGATTGCTAATTTTATTTCATTTGATGAAATTATTTTTTTTTTCACAATGATTTCACATGTGAAATTTCACTTCCAATGATTTTTTTTTTTAGCAATGCTCTAAAGTCACATTTACTACACGCTTGCTATTACAAATGCAGAATGATTTATGATTCATGGCGCTACAATATGAATTAAATCATTAGCTTTTTGTTGGGAACATACAACTAGCTTTTTTGATTTAATTTTATAAAGTGATACTAATTTGAGTGTCATTTATTAATTTCAATAGGATTGCAGTTAAAGAATAATTATAAAAAAATAAGTTAAACGAAATCTTTATTTATTTAAATGAAATCATGAATTCATACGTGAGTTTCTAGATTGTCTCATAAAGTCTGTGGAAAAATTTTGTAGATTTCCACTATTTTAAGTATTTTACTAAAATCGGCGATAACCGACTAACTTTGTATTCGATTATTTTAATTACGTGATTCAATGTTGTATCTCGAAGCTGACAGAAATAATTATTAAAATAATGAATTCGTTCGCTATCCTTAAGGGGACCCGGTGGTCTAGAGCCCGGAAATATTATGCTTTTTCAGAATTTTTTTTCATTATATAAATAACAACCAAACCTTTTGAAATTTTTTGGGGCTATTTTATTGTTATTTAAGTTTATAAAAATCATTACAACTAAGAAAAAAAATTATTTTTAACATTTCAAAGATGACGTTGAAGTTAATCTCTTTAAAAAAACGGACTCGTGCGGCGCAGAAGGTTTCGGCACTTCAGATGGTCTGAAAAAAAAAAGAAAAACGGAATTTTAATCAGTACGAATATAGCTATCGCTGGAACTAGAATCAAGGCAAAAAAAAATTTTTTGAAGAATTGGCACGTGGTCAAAAAATGAGGTCCGAAAACAGCATTTTTTGTTAACATTTCGCATGTTAAAAAATCGAAATATTTATCGCAAAAATTTTATTCTAGTTCCTGCGATAGGTATATATAATAATATATTTTCATTCCAGACAAATAGGCCGAGCAGTTTTTTTTTTCATCTGCGCCAGGTCAAAAAAAGTCATTCCAAGATAAACGCGTTTAAAGTTTTAGAGAATGAAATTCTCAAGAAAATTTGATTTTATCTTATACTTACGATTAATCAGCTATTCCGGCACCATAAAGTATACCCGTGTGGTGACGGAGTAAGAATACAATTCACCATCTTACCCGTGGGTGATCGTAGACGACTAAGGGATATAAAACGCATATAACATCTATGCGAGAGAAGGAAAACTCGAAATAAAACCCTATACCAACACGTCTGACCATCGTGGTATAGTAGGTCAATTACCCTTCCGTTATGGAGGAGGCCCGAGCCCAACAGTGGGACGTATATGGGCTGAAATGAATGAAAGTATACCCTCCGTCCTTTCAAATTCTTGAATTTCATCAGTTGTTAATTTTTTACGAGCAGATCTGGCCTCTGGAGTCGCTGGTACTTTGCCGATCGGCCTTATAGACTCGTCGCGCGTCACGTTTATGAGCAAGCTGTTCGGCATGTGGGCCAACTTTTATGCCCATCACAACTAAAATTTTTAACAAGCTTGTAAAGCCTTCATTAAAAGTGGAAGCTGCACAATATGTTGCGATATCAATTACTTTTTTTCCGCAAAATTTATGTTTCGGCGCTAACTGCCAAACACAAGAATTGAAACACTCGTTATTATTTTGCGTGTTACTGCCAAGACATCGTTCCAACAGATTATCAAGCAGTCAAATCCTCGTAAATAGGCTTTTCCTTTTCGACTGCTTTTTTAAAAATAATTTTGCCAACGGACTTTGCTGCAATTTTTATATTATTTAAAATACTGTAATACGTACTGTTGCAAATACCACGTCCTAGATCCATCAATCCACAAAAATTATTTATACCTTGAAAGCCAACACCAAGCATTCTCATTGTAAAAACAAGTCTACGATTAATTTCATAGGCTTTATCAATGAACGGAGAAGATGGAATTAGAGTTTCTTTACACTCACACTTAACGGAAAGTTTAAATCCTAATCCACGTTGTCCATTTTTACTGAAATTCACCTCCTTGTTGCAATCTTTACATTTTAATAACTGGTGCAGAGTAAAAAAAAACGGCTGTGAATTGAATTATACAATAATTCATTGTGGGATCTACATTGTACTCCAATGCTCCACCGAGGCTCAATTTTTTGGCCGAAGTACTTGTATAATCTGTCGTATTTTCGGTACTATAACGATTACCATGAAGTTTTCTTTTTACACCTTTAGAATAAGGCCTTCTGGATGCCGTTTTATTTTGCTTACGATCCATTTTCTAAGCAAAATATATATAATATAATATTTTCACTTTTATAAAAACTATTGGACAGCACGTGATGTTGATTCCTTCAGAGACAACGATATACTAACCCATGAAGTTATCGAAACTAAAATATTCCCCTTCAAACTTAAATGTAAAAAAAAGGAGCATCTGCATGCCGCCGAACAATAGAGCAAATCGCTCGGCCGGCCGGCTCGACTACCTGCTCTGGCGTTAACCTTGTAAATACGTTTTAGAACATAAAATACTCGGAATTTCGTCACCAAATTTTAACAGTATATTTTTAAAACACTATACTTTCGAAATATACAGAAAAAAACGATTTTTTGAAATTTCTAGATCACCGGGTCCCCTTAAAGAAAACTAAAAAGTGTAATTAGAGCATAGACTTTATTTAGCTGCTAAGCAAAATTTTATCAATGAACTTTCCCTCATACTTGATACAGGCTTGGGACTGACAATATAAAAATTAGATCGCAAAAATAATTATGTTGAAGTGCACATTTATGTAGACAAGAAAATATTTTATACTAAGTTAAATTTTAACACATTTATAGGCATATTTAAGAGTTCATTGATTTTGTATACAACTTTATACACAGGAGTTACTCGTACATATATTATTAACTTTTTAAAATTGGTTTTGGAAAATGGTTGATGGTCCTGGGTCTGGAGTAACTTTTTGTCAATATATTTTTCCGTTTGTCGTCTTTTTTACGTAGCACGTATGAAATTTTTGCCTGTTATTGTTTACGTTGCGGCATATTTTCTGGCGAGACAATTTGAGTGTTTGTTGGATTTCAATTGGTTTAGCCGAGCTTGATGATCCCGCCTGTGCGATAACAGAAGCTGGATGACTTTCAAGCGTAACAGCCACTCGAGTTTGTTTTTGTTGTGAATTGGAATAATTTTGGTAAGCACTTAAATATTTGTGGTACAAATGTTTTTTTAAAAATTAATAACGGAAGTTAAGTTATACGAATAATTCTTTTTACATAATATACATTTTGACAGTTTTAGTTGGGATTCTTTCATAATGATCCCAAATAGATGCACTCATTTTTTCTTTTTGCAAAACCTAATTTAATGTTTAATCAAGCCAGTCAAGAAATATATATTCTATTTGAAATAAAACTATTTTTTATTGCGTTTGTAAATGATATAATAAAAATGATTTCCCTATGTTGCCAATACTTTACAGCGTTCATCGTCACAGGACGAGTATAGATATCTAGGGTATCTTCGTCCAACAAGTCATTGTCATTTTAAAAATCATTTCTTGTCCGATATATCTTAGTATGGCTGCGTGCTGATCAGGGGCTAACTTATTAGATTTTATAGTTTTAAATTAAATTGTGGTGATGGAGTAAGAAAACAATTTACCCCTCCGTCTAGCCCTTGGATGTCGTAAAATACGATTAAGGAATATATAACGCATATAACGTCTATTAAGAGAAGGAAAACTAGAAATTAAACCCTATACCAACCTGTCTGACCAACATGATATAGTAAGGTCAATTGCCCTCGTATTGTGGAAGAGGCTTGAGCCCAACAGTGGGACGTAGTTGCGCTGTAATGATAATGATGAAATTAAATTGACGTAATATAATAATTACCATAAAATTTTATGTTTAATAATAACTTCTTCATTCCATTTCCATTCACTGGTGGTAGGACCACATTGTCGACAGTTATCTGTCTACAGCCGCGGGCCGGTCCGTCCGGGGTAGTACCACGCTCTCGCAGAAAATCGACGTCTGAGTAGTAGCAATTTGTTACTGCGCTTCGTTCGGTGAGCGAGAGAGCCGGAAGCCCAACGTTCTGAGGGTGTTCGCGTGTGGAGGGTTTTGCTGGTGTCTTTGGTATCACCGAGCCTCAATGCACGCATTCACACTCCCTTCACTTTTTTCGCGGTAGGCAGCGGCCTTGTAAAGGTTCATGAGCGGCAGCAAAACTTACATCAGGTGTACTGTTTGCTCGTTTGCCACTGCTTGCAATAAAAAATAATAATAAAAAAAAAACTAATGACGATGACTTGTATGATAAAAGATAGCTTAGTCATCCCGTGACCACGGACACTGTAGTATTTGAATCGTCAAAAATCATATAAAATTACGGTAATGCTGATAAAAAATAGGTATATTTCAAATGTGTAATAGTCGCGTAAAGATGAGCATCATATATATAATATCTATTTGGAATACACTTTACACAAAACACTAAACACTAATCGATATTTATTTACACTAAATAACTTGAAAACAATCTGAAAGCAAAATTATAATAAACGCGTATCGCCTTTAAAGAACGTCACACGACAAGTAAAATTTCATTTCATTCATTTTATAAACAAACAAATGATTTTGTGATTTTGCTACAAATCATTGCAAAACAGTTAATACTTTAAAGCACTAAACTTAAAGTTCAATTTTAAAATTGTTGTTTAATCATGGTCGAAGTTCAAATTAAAATTATGATACAAGTGCGACCGTATAGCGACGAATCAGTAAATTACATTTTGCTCTTTCTATCACGACTGAATAAATATTATTACTTGTCCCATTTACTCTTGTCGACTACGATGATATGCGATTGAGCTGTGATGTGCGACGTAGGCAAAGTGGGTAACAGAGAAGTAGCATCATATGATTTTTAAGGCAGGTGACAGAGAAGTAGCATCATATGATTTTTAAGGCAGGTAACAGATGTGACATATGAAAAACCATATCATATGATTTTGCCCGTGCTACTTGTGAATTATGCCATACTTAGTTTCCAGGTGAAATGGATGAACCCTGCTGCGGTGTCGAGTGGTACGATGGTAAAATGGTGACGGTGGTACCAAGTCAAACAGTTCCTCGGAGCACTCCCCGTGAAAGAGTCGGTAGAGTACACAGAGTGACCCAAAGTCTCTCCGCTGCTCCAGCGACTCCAATCCGTCCATGAGATGGGGATCCCCGACGATTCGAATAGCACGCCTTTGGAGGGAGTCAAGTGGGTCTAGCTGATATTTGGGCGCGCTTGCCCAGAGATGTGATCAGTACTCCACATGAGGACGAGCTTGCGCCTTGTATAGTACGAGACGCTGTCTCGGTGTGAAGCACCGCCTGGCTCTGTTCTGGACGCCCAACTTTTTGCTGGCCAATTTGGCTTTGTCCTCCAAATGACTCCCAAACTGGACTTTGTTCGATATTTCGACGCCGAGGATCCCAATACTGTCGGAAATTTGGAGAGTTACTCCTTGGAACTGAGGCGCCATGACAAACGGGTCCTTCTTTGCAGTGAACGCGCAAACTTGTGTCTTTGTGGGGTTGAACTGGACTAAATTGTGTTCACCCCATTCTGAGGCCCGCCCTAGAGAGCGCTCGACTTCAGACACAAGTTGAACTCTTCTTTCCTGAGTACTCCGAGGGACATTCTGTTGCTCGGAATTTGATTGAATTGATGAAATATTTTACCTACTATACTGCACTGGTCAGATGGGTTGGCATTAATTTCAAGTACCCTCCGTCTGCAGTGATACTATCTACTATTTAACGTATTAGCATATGCTTATTAATATTAGAAATGCGAAAGTAAGTTTGTTTGTTACACTTCCACGCTTAAATTACTGAACCAATTTTAAAAATTCTTTCGCCTATGGAAAGCTAAAAATAGAAATATCAGGGAGTAACATTATATCCCGGTATTTCTATGCAAACGGTTACTAAGCGGATGAGGCGACGGAAACTAAAGTGAAGCGAGGGTGGGTTGCTAGTATTGTATATTTTGTAGTACGTTTTTTTATTGCGTTTTAGGGCAGACAAACAAGCATGCCATGCGATGTTAAGAGGTAACGGTTACTGAAGGATCTTAGCAGTACCAGGTTATGCTCCTGGTATTGCCAAGGTGCTTCAGTAGTAGTGAGCTCTGTCCAGCATGTGAAGAGCTCACCTTTACCTTGTTTAATAAAGGACATGTCATAATGTTCAGGAAATACTGCAGCAAGTAGTTCATTTGAGTAGCTGCAAATCTGTGGAAGAATGTTGAAAATGCATAACTATTTCAAGTCTTATAACATTTATTGTAGATATATTACATTGTTTTCTTTCTGTCTTTTTAGGGAAGTAAGGCAAACATGTCCAACAGTGGGCAGGAAATATTGCCCAGATTCCACTTAAAATAAGTTATTGTAACATTTTATTATGTTACAGGTCTATACCTTCTATGATAGATGGTTTGAAACCTGGTCAAAGGAAGGTGATTTTCACATGCATAAAACGTAATATATGCAAACGTGAGGTAAAAGTCTCCCAGTTAGCCGGTTCTGTTGCTGAAAAGTCTGCATACCATCATGGTAAGTGGCAATTGAAAGAATTTTTGTTAGTGAATCACATTTCTTTCATAATACTAGGTGATCCAACAAACACTATTCTGTACATATTGATCGCAACGCCACCTACTAGATCTAATTTTCAACTAAACCATTCTGGAATCCATCTGAACTCATACAAAATAATTAATTAATATTGGTCTAATAGTCTAGCAACAAGTTCAGTCATGTTGTACATGTTTATAGACAAACTATTATTTCATGTTTTTTATTCCTGTGATGCCTCAGTTAAATGGCCTCGAGACATGCTCACGAGGGACATGTTTAGGGGATTATCTCTTAGGATAGGAATGAGGATAGATAAAATACATTATACATTATTGTTTCACAGGTGAACAATCTCTGGCGATGACGATAGTGAACCTGGCACAAAATTACGTGGGGTCAAACAATATAAACCTACTGGAGCCACGTGGTCAGTTCGGCTCGCGACTTTGCGGCGGCAAGGACTCGGCCAGCCCCAGATACATATACACACTCATGTCTCCACTCACCAGGCTTATATTCCACCCCCACGATGACCCACTACTTGTTGTTAGTATATATTTACATAATTATATCATAACTATATTATTTAATATAGAATTTGTGGCTATCACTTCCATTAATTCATGTCCATCGAACATAAGCGTCCTCACCAAAAAGAAGATAAGGTCATCATCGACTTTGGCATGCGGATTGGCGACTACAGTCAGTGCTGTATGTTTCACAGAAACCCATTCTTCTCATAATCATTTAATGACTGTCACAGAGAAACTTTTGTGACCCAAGTCTGAAGCTTTATCCTTTTTCTTATTGTTCTTTATTGATAGTCTATCCCCAGGTGGGTTGCCACTGAAGATGTAGTGGTAGGACCACACTGTTGACAGTTGTCAGTCTACAGCCACATGCCGGTCTGTCCTGGGTACCACATTCTCGCAGAAAATCAACATCTGAATAGTAGCAATTTGTTACTGCACTTCGTTCGATAAGTGTGAGAGCCGGAGGCCCAACTTTGTTAACGTGTGGTGGGTTTTAGTGATGCTTTTAATATCACCGAACCTCATTGCACGTATTCACACTCCCTTCACTTTCTTCGCGGTAGGCAGCGGTCTTGCAAAGATCCACTAGCGGCAGCAACACTTACCATCAGGTGTATTGTTTGCCACCATTTCATTTTAAAAGAAGACCACGAATCGTTGTTGGTGGTCCACCCAAATAGCGATAGAGATGCAGATTCAGTAGAGGAGGCAGAAAGTGTAGAGCAGGTTATTGGGTTGTACGCCGTCTAATCTGCTGCCTTATACAGCTTAGGCGGGTTGTAACCGGATATTCATTATGTCGGCTCATATACACCTCACTGCTGGGCTCGGGCTTTCTCCACAATAGGAGGGAAATTGACCTACTATTCCACCCTGGTCAGACGAGTTGGCATAGGGTTTTATTTCGGTTTTGCCTTCTCTTGCATAGATATTCTATGGTTATTGTATCTCTTAGTCGTCTTTTACAAGTGAGGGGGTGGTGAATTGTATTCTTAATCTATCACCACATGGACACCAGATATTATGTGTCCAAAAAAAAAAATTATTGCAGGTTAAAAATGCAATGTTTTCCGCCTTTCTATTTCGCCTGAATTCCATATGGTGATATAGAGTAGGAATACAATCCACCATCTCACTTTACCGTAGATGTCTTAACAGATGCTTCAGGGATTAGAAAAACAGATAATGTCTATGAAAGAGAAGAAAACCCGGAGTTCAAACCCTATACCATCCCATCTGACCACGGCGTGGTACAGTGGGGCAATTCGCCGTTCATTATGTAGGAGACTGGAGTTCAGCTGTGGGACATGCATGAGCAGAATTCAGATGATGATTATTTGAGTAGTATAATAGTTAAAACTGGCCTGGTCAAGGGCCAAGTGATAGGGTAAGTTTCGTTGAACATATCTACTTATAAAACTTACAACATTAATTGTGATCGCCAAACCAGCCTTGCCCGCCAAACTTGGCGATTATGGCATTAGCCCTTCCTGAGGTAAGCCGGCGCACTAGTCTACTGCACAACACATCTACTGTTTATAATTCATAATCTAAACAGTTTACTACTCGAGTTTAAATTTAAAACACATTCTTAAAATCTTTTCATTTATTTCATTATTTTTTTACTAAAATTATTTTGTTTTTTTTTAGCACGAATTAGAAGATAACCAGGTAATTGAACCGGTTCAGTATCTTCCTATTCTACCCATGGTACTCGTGAATGGCGCTGAGGGTATTGGCACGGGCTGGTCGACGAAGATACCTAACTACAATCCCAGAGACATCTGTGATAACTTAAGGTAGGTTGTATTAATGCACTGTCAACTCATTAACCTTTATTATTTTTAACTAGCAACCCGCCCTCGCTCCGCTTCGGTTACAGTCTTACCTGCGTAGTTCCCATTCCCATAGGAATACCGGAATAAATTATAGCCTATATTATTTGGGGATAAGTACCACTAGTGAAAGAATTTTTGAAATCTGCTGAGTAGTTTTTGAGTTTATTCATTACAAACATACACACACAAAAATACCATTTTGTCCTCTAGTAAATGTGCTAGATCGGCGTCCACAGCCTATTCTCGACAATTTGACGCATCGTTCGCAAGAACCTTCGTGAAATAGCAAATCTAACCACAATAAAAAAATTTTTTACCTTGTAAGACAATAACCAGCCAGCCACAGACATACAAAGGCAAAGTGTACACGGGTTGATTTGTAAAGAAATTTAAAAGTGGACCGTCGATAGTAACCTACTATAAACGTGTGAATGGTACAATTTTAAATTTTTTTAATATTTCAGGCTTTTTTAGTATTTGAATACCTTGCCCTTACGAGTTTATAGAAAGTGAAAAACAATTGTTACTTGAAGACTAGCAACACTCGATCCCAGTCCAGCTGTTTAGAGGAGTTCAGTGACATACACATGTACACAAGAAATATATATATATATACTAGCAACCCGCCCTCGCTTCGGTTTCAGTCGCTTTACCCGCGGCGTAGTTCCCGTTCCTGTGAGAATACCGGGATAAAATATAGCCTATGTTACTCCCTGATATTATAGCTTTCCATTGGTGAAAGAATTTTTGAAATCGGTTCGGTGGTTTAAGCGTGAAAGCGTTACAAACAAACATCCTCACTTTCGCATTTATAATATTAGTATGGATAAAAATTACATACCTGACTAATTACTAGACGAGAACTATTTAACAGGTTGTTGAGAACTGAATTTTCTGGATGGAAACTGACGAAAACTGTTTGATGGGCATAGGTTTTTATTTACAGTTAACATTGTCTTGCACCAATATCTGTATCTTTCGTGCGGTGATGAATTAAGAGCATGCCCTTCGGGTCAATATATATATATATGTTTTGTCGAAATATAATACAGAGATTGGTACCAGATTACGCGTTAACTAATAGAGCAGCTGTCACTCCCTACCCAGTACCCGTTACAGTAAAATTCCTTTTTTTAACAGACGCATGTTGGATGGCGAAGAGCCGAAGCCCATGCATCCCTGGTACAAAAATTTCCGCGGCACTGTTGAAGGATTTGGTGATAAATACGTTATATCCGGCGAGGCGTCCATCTTGCCGGACGATAAGATCGAGATTACTGAACTGCCTATTGGTACATGGACGCAGAACTACAAGGAGAATGTATTGGAGCCTATGCTTGGAACAGAAAAAGTGAAGGCACTTATATCAGAGTACAAGGTTAGTAAGAACAGTTAAAAACATTTTTAACTAACTTTACAAAATTTCTCTCTTTCTCTTCTGAACTTGAATGTTTAGGTATATTTAGTACTAGCAACCCGCCCTCGCTTCGGTTTTAGTCGTTCCCGTGGGAATACCGGGATAAAATATAGCTTAGTTTACGCCCTGACATTATAGCTTCCCATTGATGGAAGAATTTTTGAAATCGGTCCAGCCGTTTGAAAGATTACCCAGATCAAACAGACAGACAAAAATTTTTTAATCTGAATTTTAGGCATAGTTGTCGTGCAAATAACCGTGTGAGCATGAAAAAAGCCTATTATTTTGACATTACAAACAGACACTCCAATTTTATTTATTGGTATAGATGTCTCTTTATCTCTTTGTACTATTTTTTTGAAGTGATTTCTTTTAAGACATTAATAAATGTGAAGGACATCGGGTCCTTTACATTTATTAAAGTTTTAATGGAGATTTAATTTTTTAAATAAAGATCTTTTAATGTTTGTTACATCAAAACGTCCAATGTCCAGTTGTGACAATGGTATAGATGAGAAAAAGGTTAGTAATTTTTTTTATTCAAAATTATTACACACTTATTTGGCCATTGACCATGAACGCTGATAAATGTTCGAAACGTCGGGCAGTCAAAAATCAAATACAAACGCCATATATGCTGTAAAATAGTATTTATAATGTGTAAAAGTCGCGTAAACATTAGAAAACAATTAAAAGTACTTATAATATATTTCTTTCACAGGATTACAATACGGATACAACTGTGCGTTTCGTAGTGACACTCCTGCCAGGTAAACTGCCAGAGGTCGAAGCTGAGGGTGTGCATAAAGTGTTCAAACTGCAAACCACCATCTCGCTCACTTGCATGAATGCTTTTGACCACAATGTTTGTCTTAAAAAGTAAGTTCAAGTAGAGAAATTGCACTAAGAAACATTCTCCTATCGTTACCTTATTTTAATTTTTCATTCCTCACCCTCGCATTTCACAAAAATTAAAAAATTAAATAATACTTTGAAATAGGTTGTAGCAGTATCTACCGAATCGTAATATATTTTTAACGGTTACCATCTAAGCACTATTGTCTTAACCGGAGATGGGGGCGGCGGAGGCGCGCATGCGCGGAAAATCCACCGCCCCCGGGCCCGACGGTATTCCAAACCGTGTGCTGGCCCTGGTCCTCGACCATCTGGGTCCCCACCTCAGGGAGCTGTTCGACGCGTGTTTAGCGTCCGGGCGGTTCCCTGGGTGCTGGATGGAGGGGAGGCTAGTTCTCCTGCTGAAGCCGGGACGGCCTCCGGAGTCGCCATCGGCCTACAGGCCTACCGTGCTGCTCGATGATACGGGCAAGCTACTGGAGAGGGTAGTAGCTGCCCGCATCGAGCGGCATCTCGTCGGCACGGGGCCCGATCTGTCGGACGCCCAGTTTGTGTTTAGGAGGGGTCGTTCGACGATCGAGGCCCTGTTGCGCCTGAGGGTCGTGGCGACTGAGGCCGTCACCGGCGGGAGAGTGCTGTTGGTGGTGTCCCTAGACATCGCCAACGCATTCAATAGTCTGCTATTCAGCTGCGTCAGGGAGGCGCTCCGTTACCACGGAGTGCCAGCTTACCTGAGGCGGCTGGTGGCGGACTATTTGGAGGGGCGCAGCGTCCTCTACGCCAACCGAGTAGGGGACGTTGTGCGAACGCCCATGACGTGCAGTGCTCCACAGGGGTCGGTCCTCGGACTCACCCTGTGGAACATCGGCTACGACTGGGCGTTGCGGGGGAGCCTCCCACCCGGGCTGGGCGTGATTTGTTACGCCGACGACACGCTCGTCACAGCCCGCGGTGGGACGCTACAAGAAGCGCTAAGCCTGGCGACCTCAGGCACCGAAGAGGTCGTCAGGCGGATCGAGGCGCTGCACTGTGATCAATAATTACAATTTAGGATGACAAAAATATTTTAACTTGGAATTACAATAATCTAATACTGTCATTGAAAATATTGCTATTAAAATAAATTAATCTTTATTTAAATTCACTTTTTGATATTCCAACGTACAAAAAAAATTAGTGTGAAGGTTCTTCCTCGTTTGTATCAAAATTAGGTTGTTCTAATAATTTTATGACTTCTGCAGGAAAAATACCTTTCTGCTTTAGGGGTAAGGGGCGTAAAATCGATATCAGAGGATCTGATGACACCAATAATATTTTGAATAAATCATCATTAGTCTGCTTGCGTGACATTTTTCGGGTATTGTGTTCTCTATAATATTTTACATCTTTATGGCGACATTCCTGTGCGTCTTCCCCTAATTGTCCAATAGGCAATAGGCAACAAGAAATGATCAATTATGTCTTTGCCATGAGATAAAACTTTATGTATTGTGGGTGGCATGCTGTACCATCCGTATAAACTAACATATAATTTCGCCGTATCTCTTGCATATTTATCAAAGAGGGCACTATTTATTTTATATGGACAGCTTAAAGTTTTCAGAATAGTCCCAAATCTTACAATCAAGTCACGATCGATGTCTGTGATCTCGTGTACTATATCAGGATCGGCAAAAAATCTCCTAGCAGTGTTGCCGTCATTGGTGTTGCCGAAGCCCGGTAAAAACGTGCGAATCATCCGAATCCTCTTTTTCAAACTTGTTTGTAATTTTTTTGACTACCACTGCCATCCGCGCCCCATTTATAGGTAATTTCCAGGCTTAAGTTACTATGATCGCTAAAAGACATAAGCAGTTCTTTTTGGTTTTCAGCGATACTGTCACGTATCGCTGAAAACGCTGTATGATCTACTAAATTTTGTAATGGAACTTCAGCCAATATGTCTGTAATTTGTATGTTCGGTGGATAACACTTGGCCTTCTCTTCTAAAAGTTTATAGTACGGTGGATACAATTTCTGTAAATTTTTTCGTATAGCTGATGCCCTAAGTTCAATATACTGAAGACTTGTTAATTTCAATTGAATAAAAAGTGCTAGTGCTTCTTCTGCCGAATAAGAAATATCATTTTGTACACCGTCTTGTAACTTGACAGTACAGTCAGGAGATGATGAAATATTATGAAGTGTTGAAGTAGCCCTACGTTTTGCGACTGAATGAAGTTTCATCTCAGCTGCTAGGCACAACTCTTCTTCACTTCTGGATGATACTTCGTCTTTTAACCTTCTACGCTTAGTTCTCTCACCTAAATCCATGAAATCCTTTTTCGGGTGTCCTCTACCTACAGACCCACAGAAGTTGAAGGCTGTTCAATATTATGATCTCCAGATGTTATTGTGCATTTAGACAACCAATCCTGATTTTTTTTTTCAAATTTGGTAACATAATTGCCGATTTTAATCCAATTTCTGGAAGCTGATAAACAAAAGCTATGTACTGAATTTCGTAACTGATTTTGTTGTTGTGTTTTCAAATCTGATACTCCAATGACCTCACAAATATAGTTCAATAACATATCTTTAGATTTCTTAGTTGCAGGTTTAATTGGCGGGTGTTTTTTGAGATAATTAAACAAACCGGCATTTCTAACTGTACCACCGTTGCCTGTATAAATAAAAAGTTTGTTCAGGCAGGGGTACTTTGGGGTATTTTTTTTTAATTGAATATCATACTATAGACTTCCAATTATCGACTAGTGTAAAAATGTCTTATGTTCTAATATGTTCCTCGTAAGATACAGGCTTTAAAATATAAAAAAAATGTTAAATTTTAAGTTAAGTTTTGAATATTTCTTCCTAAATTACTGTAACAATTAACAGCTACTAAGTGTTATACAAAATGAAGCACATACCTTTATTAATGTGTATCATATTTATTGATGCGCTATAATGCACTGTTAAGTCACAACAAATAGATAACTGTGCGCGAAAATAGGAAGTAAATTGAACAAATCAATACAATTAGCTAGAACACTGCATTCACTAGCTGATATCTCAGTAATGACTTACCTTCAACCGTTCATATTAAACAATAATATGTGGTAAGTACCCCCAATCGCATAGAGATAATTTGTTTTACATACCCTCACAATGTCAAATTTGAATATTATCCACCTAATATCTAATAATTGATCACTGTGCGCTGGGGTTGAGGGTGGTCCTAAACAAGACGGAGGCGCTCTTGTTCCATGGGCCCCGTATGGACTCTCCCATCGGCGTCTCGATCACCGTCAATTCGGTTGGGATCAGCATCCAGGCTCATATGAAGTACTTGAGCCTGGTGCTCGACGGGCGATGGTGGTTTCAAGCGCAGGCTCGTCCCGCGGCTCGTCGGCGTGGCGTCCGCCTTACAATGGCTGATGCCGAATGTGGGCGGACCGAGCGCGGCATGTCGACAGCTGTACGCGGGGGTCATCCGGTCGATGGCCCTGTACGGCGCACCGGTGTGGGCGGGATCCATGACCGCCCGACTTGGGGCCCTTCTGTAGCGTCCACAGAAGGTCATGGCGGTCAGGATCATCCGCGGGTACCGCACGGTGGCGACAGAGGCGGCGTGCCTATTGGCCGGGGCTCCCCCGTGGGACCTGGAGGCGGAAATGCTCGCCGAATTGTATCGGCGGGTGTCGGGGGTGCGCGGGGAGGGCGGTGTTGTCTCTTTGAGGGAGCTCACCGCCTGGCGCGTCGACGCCCGCCGAGACGTCATCGCCCGTTGGGCAGACCGGCTGGAGAGGCCTCGATACGGTGTTTGGACCGTGGAGGTCTTCCGGCCGGTGCTCATGCAGTGGTTGGAAAAGCGGCACGGAGTGCTCTCCTTCCGACTCGTACAGGTCTTGACGGGGCATGGTTGCTTCGGCAAGTACCTGTACAGGGTCGCTAGGAGGGAGAGAACTCCGTCCTGCCACCACTGCGATTGCGACGAGGACACGGCGCAGCATACGCTCGAGGTCTGTGCCGCTTGGGCAGAGCTGCGTCGTGAACTCGTCGCAATCATCGGTGCCGATCTGACGCTGCCGATCATCGTTAAGGTGATGCTCCGCAGCATCAGGAATTGGGACGCGGTCGCAGCCCTCTCAGGCAGCGGGTCGCGAGCGCGAGGAGCACAGCCTCGATGATGCGACCCGCCGCCAGCGACTGGGGCGGCGCAGGCGGGATTACCTGCGTGCAATGCCGCCCTAGCCGAGGCCGCGGGTGACGTCGCCGATGGAGTGAGGACCTTGACTCCCCTGCAGCAGGTCGAGTAACAATAACTGCGGTTGCCCCCCACCTGCACCGGTCGCTAAACAGGAAGCATGTCAACATGAGTTTTAGGTTGACGCAAGTATTTACTGGACACTGATGTTTCGGTAAGTACTTGTATCAAATCGTGAGGCGGAAAACGGCCCCTAGCTGCCATGAGTGTGGCGCGCCAACTGACGACGCGCGTCACACCTTAGAGATATGCTCCACGTGGGAGTCCCAGCGACACGACTTAATGACAGATCGGCGATGACCTGTCGCTGGTGGCTGTCATAAACAAAATGCTTGATGACCCCGCATGCTGGGCGGCCATGGCATCCTTCTGCGAAGCCGTGATGTCGCAAAAGGAGGCCGCAGAGCGGCAACGCGAGGCAGATGCCACCGTTGACCCTCTGCGTAGACGACGGCCAGGTAGACGGCGCCCGCAGTATGCGCGCCTTCTTCCTTCATAGCGTGGCATAAAGATGAGGCTAACAGACCATCGAGGCGTCCGAGTTGAATGCCGAAAGGCGACCCTCTGACGTCCCCAGAATGACAGGGTAGTGGAGCCGCTGATGGTTTTTAGTGGGTATTCTGGGAGGTTACGCCGTCCGGTGAGTTCCACATACCCCCCGCCCCCCAATACCACCAAGGGGGACATGCATAAAAGCATTTTCCATCAGGTGACCGGGGATTAGTCCGTTACCCGCCGAGAGGCCGACCGCGTGAGGAAAGACCGACCTCCTCCCCGAGGTTTGGGGCGTCGGTCGATGGGAGGGTACCCCGGGCAAGGAGGTGTTCCGTCGGGCCGACCACTGATGACAAGTAACCCTGCTCCAGTGGTCGGCCCAACGACGAAGGCGACATGGTGTTCGGGTGGTTTGCGGGTGTTGCGTGCTTAGGCCCCTCTGTCGCCCCGGACGGAGTAGTGCGGAGGCGCGCCGACCGCATGCCCACCCCAAAAAAAAAAGCACTGTTGTCTTTGTAATAAGATTGGGTCTCTGTCTGTGTAGTGACGGAGTAATAATATAATTCACCACCCCTTTTCTTGCGGATAACATAAGAGCAAGACAAGGAAAAAAAAACACCCAATTCCCACAATCCCTCCCATTGTGGAGGCGGCTTGGGCCCAGCATATATGAGCTGAAAAGATGTATGAGATCAGTTTGAGGCAAGATAGTTTGGATGACTCATACACTTATATTTTATGATAATAGGTATGATAAAGTTGAAGAAATTCTCCGAGACTTCTACGAATTAAGGTTGACATATTACGCAAGACGTAAGGAATATCGCGAGGGCAAGTTGCAAGCAGAAGCTGACAGGCTGTCCAACCAGGCCAGGTTTATCCTAGAGAAATGTGACAAGGGACTTGTGGTCGAAAATAAGAAAAGAAAAGTGATGGTCGAAGAACTTATTAAGAGAGGTATGTTTTCTGTTGCACATGAAGATTGATGGCACACGACAAGTGCAGATAAAATAGGGTTATTTAATTTATATGGTTTTAAATAATCTGTTAGTGTTGTTTACTCCTTAATTTCCCATGGGAGCTGTAGATTTACCGTAAGGAGTATCAGAGAGGGGAATAGCAATTTTGTCTATGGATCTAACAGCAACTGCTATGACCATATATCCTCTTAAGAGTGGCGACTATGGCCTTATCCTATGGGAGGGTAACCTAACCTTTTTTTGTTCAAGTCGAGTGAAGCCACATATGAGATTTCCCAATGTCTTCATTGGGAAATCTCATATGTGGCTTCAGGCCAGAACAGAAAGCTAAAATATTAATTTTAATAAATTAGTCCTGCACTTGGTATGGGGGATGGCGAAAAAGAGCTGAGTTAAGATGAGCCAGTTCTTATTTTACATGCTATGCATACAGAATTTTCTTTTTTAATTCACACTTTTTTAGATATACAATTTATGTGTTGTATACAGGCTGTATCAGGTTATGGGGCAACTGGTCAAACGGGTGATAGGCAATGGTCATAGGAACCCATAAAAAAATATTATTTTTATTTACATGGTGACATATTTAAAGTCTTCCAAATAAAACACCATAAAAATATCCGACCAAAGAAACATATCTAACATATTTAAATGTTCAATAGGGGCAATTATAAAAATAATAATAAAATAAATTAAGTTTAATATTTTGTAACAGTCTGTTTATCATGTGTACATTTTATACAAAAGCAATCATACGGGATTTTTTAAGCCAATCATAGAATTATGTCCACGTGGACGGCTTTTACAAAGCGTAATTCATTACGCTAGATACCTAACAGGTATCCTTTGCAATGCCCAATTGGCGCCGCGGTCAAGTGGTCGTAGTACCTACATCAGCTGTGTTGAGTACCTATGCGCTCGCTTATTTATAATAACTTATTAAAAAATATTCTATTAAATATTGTTTTTAACCTTTTAATTGTATGAATGAATAGTAGATACTGGATACTTTAATTGACCTGTTTTTGTAAGACGACATAAATGTCACCTTGTATATTATTTCTTATAGATGCATTTTGGTATAAAGTATTTTCTGTAATACTTCATTATATCTTAAATATTTAAAACAGAAGTTTTGTTGAAAAGAAATACTTGACTCTTTGATTGTGAACTTTAAGAACATGACTATTAAAGTATAAATATACTGTCGGCAGGTTATAGTTACATATGTTACAATGAATCTTATGAATTTCACAAAAAATAAAAAATAGTTGCATTATAATAAAAGAAAAATCTTTACAGGCTATGCTCCGGACCCCGTAACTGAGTGGGATAAACGTGCCAATAAGAGGCAAGGATTAAATGCCGTTGAAGATGATGCTGATCAGGAATCTGAAGAAGAACCTGAACCGCCACAGCAAGAGAAAGGGAAACCTGTGGATCCAGGTAATATAGTCTGGACGTATTTTATGACTTAACCTCGAAACTACTGGATAATTTGTGGAATATTTTAGATGGTCAGGGACCTATAACACTTTTGATTTAAATTTACAAAAATTCACTTATGTAGTACTTCGATGGAGTTGATGAATAAATATTTGTCTGACTATTTGTGTATTACATAAATTGCCATAAAAATCGTTTATTTTAAAACAGTCATCATTGTTGTCTCAGGTCTGCAATAGCATGCAAATTGATCTACCATGACTATACCATGCTGGTAGGCATGTTATATTTCGAGTTTTCCTTCTTTTATAAAACGCAATTATATGTAAAGCAGTATTGATTATGAAACATTTGCTGTGTTGTAGCGGCTTCGAATACTACCAACCCTTGCTTTGCTCGTGGGTGTCGTAAAAGACGACTAAGAGCCCTAGATTGACCTGGACCAACTCCATTTGGGTTACATACCCATAACGATTACATTCCCAAGGAGGGTTGACGTCAGGCAGGCGGCCGGTCATAAAAGTCATTGCCGAAACTTTTTGCAATATGTCAAAATAGATGACATATTGCGTCGACCCCAAGTAATTGGGATAAGAGCAAGATGATGATGAGTATTGATTATGAAACAAGACTCCAAATTTATCAAACAAGGAAGGAAATAATATATAAGGCATATATGTTAATGTTTATGATGTTGATGAATGTGACATTTCATTATGCTGAGATTAGGGTATTGAATTTTTTATCACCAGTAAATTTTCTTGATTTTACTAGAATGCTTTATATGGCAATACAGATATATAATATTGCTTATGTTACCTTCTGATAATGCAGCATCTACCCCTTGAAAACTCACAACGAAACTATAACTCGGCTGACCAGCGTGGTATAGTAGGTCAATTTTGTTCATTAACAATCTAATGCCTTGTAATGATAAATTAAGAAAATTTGTAAAGAATATAATGTCTTCTGTGTGATGACAGAGTAAGAATACAAATTGCCACTACCTTGCCCGTGGATGTCATAGAAGACTACTAAGGGATATAATATTATGCAAGAGAAGGAAAATTCGAAATAAAACCCTATATCAACCTGTCTGACTAGCATGATATAGTAAGGGTGCTTGCCCTTTTATTATGGAGGAGGCTCGAGCCCAACAGTGGGAGCTGAAATGATGATGAATTATGATGATACTCCTTTTTTTATATTACAGAAGCAATCCAACAGCTAAAGGAAGTGAATAAGTTCAACTATCTGCTGGGCATGTCTATGTGGATGTTGACCAAAGAAAAGAAGGATGAACTCCTCAAAAAGAGGGATCAGAAACTCGCCGAACTGAATGCTCTCAAGTAATTTATCCCATATACCTTTTTTCGTTTTTATTGTTGGCAAAGGTCGTAAGGGAACTACACTAGTTACAAAAAAAATGTAGATACCTGAAATCTGTGCCTTCTCCTGGTATTGGATATCATGTATACGTGTGATAGTTAATATAAGTAGTTGGTCATCGCATCATCATCATCGTAGCCCACATAAGTCCCACAGTTGGGCTTGGGCCTTCTCCTCAATGGGAGGGAATTTGACTTACCATGCCGATTATGACAGCCTGACATGTTGGTATAGGATTTCATTTCGAGTTTACCTTCTTTTGCACAAATATTATGTGCATCTTATATCCTTTTACAACATTAATGGGTAAGATAGGCAATGGTGAATTGTATACTCCATCACCATACGGACAAATAGTTGGTATCTTCAAATAAACTGACATTTGGTCTGACCATAGAATATTATTATTGATTTGGCTTGTGATTGTCACATGTCAATAGATAAACTGCTGTTGGGAAAGAAATTGAAGCTGAGCATAAATACATTTGTAGACAGCGAATAAGTTCAATAAATTTTTATGCATAGCCTATCGATGTCCATTGTTTGACATACATACACACCCAGGATTGCATTATCCCTTAATAAGGAGGAATAATGCAAGCCCATCTGCAGGCGGATAGGTGATTAAAATCTGTATTATAAGTTGCACAGGAGTACTGCTGCCCATTCTCTCAGTGATGTCTTAGCTGGTTTTAATCATTCCTTCTGGAAAGTAAGGGTTGTTGACACATTGTAATTTTAACTCGTCACTACATGAGGAGACAGAGTAAGAATACTATTTCAATTCTCGTATGGTATCGGTGTAAGATTACAATTCACTACCCCCTCTCTTGTCTGTGGGTGTCGTAAAAGAAAACTAAGTAGTTAAATATGCATATAACATCTATGTAAGAGAAGGAAAACTTGAAATGCAACTCTATACCAACACTTCTGATAAGCGTGGTACAGTAGGAAAATTTCCCTCCTATTGTGGAGGAGTCTCAGCCAACGGTGGGATATATAGAGATATAAAAATGGTAATTGTCAAAAGGGCCAAGACTGCAGCTATGTTATGGCACGACGATTTGGACGAGCTCTTGGTGAAGCTGGATGACTTGGAGGAGAAGGAGAGACAAGAAGAGATCAACGTGAACAAGAAGACTGCCAAGGCTAATGTGAGTTATTTCTAATTCATTGCTTTTTAAAGTAAACCTTACGGTAGGGAGTAAATCTTTATAGTGCATGTACATTACAAACATGTACATATGTAATAGACATAAATTACATTCAGAAAATGACAAATTTGTGGATTACACGTGTAAATGAAATTCAAATTTTCAACACTGTGGAATGTATTTTAATAAACTGATTTTTTTTCTACATTAGGGACCATCCATAAAGTACGTCAAACGTTAAGCGGTTAGTGAGGAGATTGACGAAGTGTGACATTGTGTGTCAAGTGTCCAAACTTTCGTGACGTCACTTTCAAAATCTTATACATCTAATTATTAAAACTAGTGATCGCCGTGTGGTCGAAGTTCGGCCATAATTCATTTTAATTAATTTTTCTGCTGCACAATTTTCTTTTCATTTATGTATAATTGTAAATTGAGCAAGTTGTATTCCACTAATAACTAATATATAAGTACAAATGTCTATTAGACGGGTCTATTGTTTACGGGTCGAACCCGAAACAATAGTGTATAAGCACGCGCATGTGTGCGTGTGTGTGTAGTAACTGCGTTGTAGTGTGCTTAATGCCTTTTTTAATAAATTTTATGTATTTATAATCCATTATTATATCAAATTTTTGTTTTACGCACTTCTCCTTAATATATTCTTCGACTGTGCCAAATTTCATAATGATCCATCGCCGGGATTTTCGTAAAAAGGGGTACAAAGCTTTTCCTTCACGTATTTATATATAGATGGTAATTCTGAACTATTAACGGAAAGCTTAAAAATATTTCCAAACTTATCAGTAGCATCAGTTCTGACAAATGCTGCCACACGCTGCGCGTTTCGTCGTGATACCATTATTTATATTTTGTAAAATTGCAATATATTTGACGTCACACTAGGGAAGGGGTCTCACAAATGCGACTAACTGGGACAAGGAAAGAGGAGGGGTCAAGTTCAAAGTTTTTTTATTGCTTGAGCTATCAGCGCACCTGATGCAAGTGATACTGCCGCACATAGACCTTGGCAATACCAGGGGTACAGCTAGGTCTTTGCCTACCGTGAAGAAAATATTCTTCTTTAACCTCATTTAAAGAAGGACATATCATAGCGCTCGGGAAATACAGCAGCAGGTAGTTCATTTCAGAGCCTGCACGTACTTGGGAGAAATGATCGCTGGAAACGTACAGTTGAAGACCATAACGTTTCCAGGTGAAATGGATGAACTTCGGACCTTCTACGGTGCCGAGTAGTACGTTGGTAAAACGGTGACGGTGGTACCAAATTAAAGTAGAATGTCGTGACTTTAATTCAATTCAATTCATTTAATTTGCTAAAATATGGTTATTACAGGTGTTTACAAGTCGATAGAGTACATCATATTCTGCCCCGTGGGGCGTGCAAATGGTTATATAATATAATGCTATTTTATATTAATTACATGTCAAAAATATAATTTTAATGTCAATAATATAATTTGTATAAAAAAGATAAAAAAAAAAATATTTAAGATTTAGTTACATACAGTTAATTATAAAATTTTTAATGTCCATATATATTTGATGATTTTATTAAATTATAAATGTCAATTTATATTTCAGTTAATTCGTATTCGATTTTATCTTCTAAATATTGCTTACAATTGTAGTAGTTTTTATTTATTAATAAATTCTGTAGTTCTTTTTTAAATTTGTGCAACGGTAGTAATCTCATATTTTTTGGCAGGTTATTATATATTTTTATTGACATGCAATATGAGTTTCTATTATATATTTCTAATTTAATCACTGGCATTTTTAATTTAGCTTTATGTCTCGAAGTACTGTCAAATTTTTTGAAGAAGTTAGGGTATTTTTTAACAAATATACACATTTCATAAATATATAGACATGGGACGGTCAAAATTTTGAGTTTAATAAAATGTGGCTTACAGGTATCCAAGAAGCTAATGCCACATATTGCTCGAATACATTTCTTTTGTGCTCTTAGTACTCTATCAGCATCCACTGAGTTTCCCCAAATAATTATACCGTACCTAAATACAGATGCGATGTAAGCATGGTATGCGGTTAGGGCAGTGGCTACATTAACCGTTTGTCTTATTTTTTTTATGACATATACAAAGCGATCTATTTTATTAAGCATTTTTTCTATGTGCGGTTTCCAGTTACAGTATTTATCTAGAGTGATATCCAAAAATGCACAATCGCTGACACAGTTTATTTGTGTTCCGTTAAATTGTATGTTAAGAGGAGTAGTATGTGTTTTATATGTTTGAAAGTGTATTATGTTTGTTTTCGTCAAATTTACTTTTAAGTTATTATGTTCTAACCATTTTACAGTGTTTTTAAGAGCTAGTGTAGCATCATTTTCAAGTTGGGTTTTACTAGAACCTTCAACTATTACTGTTGTATCGTCAGCGAAGAGTATTGTGTCTTTGTTTATGGCGCCTGGCAGGTCATTAATATACAACAAGAACAACAAAGGGGCCAACAAACTGCCTTGGGGCGTACCACAACTATTATTTTTGTATGTAGATCTGTAAGGTATATTGGTTAGATTTATGAATTTTGGTAATTTCGACACATTGCAGACGATTGTCAAGATAACTATCTATCCATTCATGAGCTTTACCACGTATACCATAGTTAAATAGCTTCGATAATAAGGTTTTGTGACATACGAAATCGAATGCCCTGGTCATATCTAAGAAAAGACATGCTACCATTGTTTTATTATTAAGAGTTTCAGTTATATGTTTCATCAATGAGAAACACGCTAATGTTGTGGAACTACCTTTTCTGAATCCGAACTGTTCTTTTCGAAAAATGTTAGCTGATGTTAAGAAGTTTTCTATTTTATTATACACTAGCAATCCGCCCTCGCTTCGCTTCGGATTCAGTCGCCTTACGCGCGTAGTTCCCGTTCCCGTGGGAATACCGGGATAAAATATAGCCTATATCACTTCCTGATATTATATCTTTCCATTGGTGAAAGAATTTTTAAAATCGGTCCAGTACTTTTTGAGTTTATTCGTTACATACAAACTTACAAATTTTACCTCTTTATAATATTAGTATAGATAATACGCTCAAAGACTTTCGAAAGTATTGGTATCAATGTAATTGGCCGATAATTGCTCAAAAGTGTCCTAACACCTTTTTTAAATAGGGGCTTTACAATAGATTTTTTTAAACGATCAGGGAACTTTCCTTCAGAAAAGGATAAGTTTATTATGTGCGTTAATGGTTGTGCTAATTGAGCTGCACATCTTTTTAGTACTTTAGTACTAAAATCATCGTAGCCAGTGGAATAAGTATTTCTGAGTGAGATTATTGCTTTGAGAGTGTCAAATATGTCTATTGGTGAGAGATATATAGTTTTAGAATTTTGGGGAATAGAAGTAATAGGTGTTTGTTGATAACTAGGCTGGTATCCTGGTATGCACGTCGAAGTATAGAATTGGTTAAAAAGTTCACAAATTTTAATAGGATTCTTGTGTATTTTATTATTATGTTCTATGCAATTTATTTCGATTTTATTCGTCATGTCATTTTTGTTACTTTTGATGATTTGCCACGCGGCTTTACTAGCGTTTTTTGCCTGTTTAATGTAATTAAAGCTGTTTATTTGTTGTACTTTATTTATACATTGTTTTAAAATTTTTGAATAGTTGTAATATTTTACTTTATTTATATTTTTATCGTGTTTGTAGAGGTGGTATTGTAAGTATAGCATTCTTTTCTTAAGGCAACATTTTTTGATACTTTTTGTTAAGCAACGATTTTTAATATTTTTGTAAGTGATTTTGATTTTTTTCATTGGAAAGCATAAATTGTAAAATAGGATAACAGTATCATGGAAGCTATCGAATGCTTCATTTGTTGAGCCGTGTTTGTATATTTCTGAAAATGACAGGCTTGAGATGCACTCAATGAATTTGTTCATGTTGTCTTCATTAAGGTCTCTTATTTTTTTAAATGAATAATTAACTGTATTTTTAACGTTAGGAGTGGTTTTCATGTCAACTGTCAATGATTGTGCAGTTTCGTGATCAGAAAGTGCCAAATAATGAAGATCAGCTCTAGCATGTTGAATATTGCTCACTATCAAATCAATGCACGATTTTTTCCGTGTAGGCAGTTGTATATGACTTTTAAGGTTATTATTTTTTAGGATAGACAGTAATTCTTTACATGGTTTGTTAAGTGTCAGGGTGTCAATGTTCCAATCACCGCAAAGGATAAAGCTTTTATTTGAATTTTTACAAAGTTTATCTGTAAGTAGCTCTAACTTTTCTAAAAATACATCTGTGCATGAGTTGGGTGTCCTATATATACATACTACGATAAGATCTAAGTTTGTGATTTCAACTGCGCAACATTCGTAGTGAATAGCCATCGGGGTTGGCAAGTCAGTAACTTCTCTGTAGTCTAGGTTATGTCTCAGTAGGATACAAGAGCCGCCTCTGCGTTGGTTTGGTCGTGAAAAATATGATGCCAATTTATAATTACCTATTCTAAGATTTGATTCAGTACCGCTTTTTAAGAATGTTTCGGTTAGACATACTATGTCGATAGTGCCTACAATTTTTGCTAAGTCCGTAAACGTAGTCTCAATTATTTCTTGTTTTTTAGTACGCCTGCTATATTTTGGTGTATTAGTGTTACCGGTCGTACTTTATTACAGTTTTTAACGAAAACAAATGGTATTAAGCGATGTCTTATTGCCTTTTTTAGTAAAGTACGATGTAAGTTTAGTTTGTGTAGTTCTAGTTCTTGTATTTATTTTAGTTATGTGTGTATAGGGTTGTAGTGTCTGGTTGTTAGAGTCAGTAACCTTACATCTTATTTTGTTAATAAATTCGTTATGGTAACGTTTGTAATCAATTTCAATATTTAATCTATGACATAATCTTTGGAGGTAGTATTTATGGTTATATATGGGTCTTACACCGTTCAAATAACTGTAATTAGACTCTTGATGTATTTTAAGGTATTTACAATATTTATAATTGTTAATAATTAATTCTAATTTTTCATTAATCATGTTTTCATTTAAATATGGGTTGTATTGGACGTTGGTTACAAATACAGTATACCCACGCAAACTATATAACACATTACATATTTCTGATAGCAATACATACGGCCGTTTGTCGTTAGAACCTATGACGAACACTACAATATCGTCAGCATGCAAAGTTTTTAAGAAGTCACGATTACAGCTGCTTATTATTTGTGTACTTGTTGCGTTCGGTTTAATAAACGATATAATCTTGTAGTTATCATTCCATTCATTAAATCTTGTCTTTGATATGATTTTGTTCAGGCCATAGGCTTGTTGATCGCCAAAGATATAGATATGTTTTTTGTTATTGTTTGATGATGAAGTCTTTGTCATTATATTTGTGTCTTGTATTTGTGAGGTAATTATCTCATTTTGTGTGGAATTGTCGTCTAATAATAACATTTTTGTTTTCTTATTTAAAATTTTTGTGGTTATTGTATTAAATTTTTCCATGGTACTACTAGCGCCATCTACATTTTGATCAATGCCAAGGGTGGATTTTAGTTGTAGATCGTTACTTGAGTGTAGTAGATATGAATTTTTTGACCTTTTGAGAGTTACAGACATTTTAGGAGTGTATGGTGAACCTGTACACATTTTTTTAAGTTGAGTTATTTTTTTTTCTTGTTCGTAGGTTTGTTGTTTGAGAGTATTATTTTCTGTAAGAAGATTTTCTATTTCTGTGTGTGCTATTTGTAGTTGTTGCTTAAACCATAGTATTTCCTGTTTGTAGTTTTCAATGTCTTCGTTGTACACATGCCTTGTAGTGATATCTGGCAAACTTTTTGTGGAGTAGTCAGATGTTGACGACATGAATGACCAATTGAGTGATTCATTTTGTTTGTTTTTATGTTTACGTATTGTAACATTTTGATTATCCATGTTAAATCAAAGCCTTCACGTATATTATTATTGTTCTATATGTAATAACATTTATATAGGGGTTGCGACCTCTATCCTATGATATATTCATCTTTTAACAAAATTAATATAGTTTCTGCTACTCTACGATAGATGTCAGTAGTGAACCACTTTTAATAATATATTTATTGATTTTACTACCCTCCACAATGGCACTGATTCTCGATGCAATTTCAAATATGTATTTAAAATATTTTCAGTAACGGTTGTGGTACTGTATTATATAGAAAAATTGCTAAATAGTTATCCTCAGTGATGTTTTATGTTGTGTACGTGCTTGATATATATGTCATCCTTACCTTCACAGCCACGGTCTTGTTGTTTGTTAATGATCACTTTCCATAAACAGTAGCTTTGTGTTGATGTGAAGTTTTGTTTTTAACTTGATAAGAAGCCGTTGTCAGCCGGAGATAACATTTTCACTTAATATTTAAAACGTTCGATCACTTTTAAGATAGTGTAGATATTCAAAAGCCAATTAGAAATATTTTTAACATTTAATTTGCCTGGAGCTCAACGTTTACGCGACACTAGCGCCGCACCCCCCTTTAATGACGTTAGTGTGACGCACTTCATGTATGAACACTTAAGAAGTTAATCATTTAAATTTTATGCCTCGCCTTTAAACAGTATATACATATTTCTTAGAAACTAAGTAATAATTATTTTAATACAATATTTAACAGCAACACTTTTTGCCTTTGTTATGCTGCTCAGGAAAAATTAAAGGTAAACCATAATATTGATTAGTATTGAAATAAATATCGAATAATAATAAAATACTTATGAATTGAACACCTTTTTCATGCTACTCAGATGGAAAGAATAAAGGTAAATTTAATTTCATGTTTTAAGTGCATCAATTGGCGTAGTGGTTAAGATAGCGACCTACATTGCCAGTGTCGGAGGTTCGAATCCCATGCGGGACAACACTTTGTGCGATCCACAAATTGTTGTTCTGAGTTTGGATGTAATTTATATCCGTTAATTATATGTTTGTAAAGTCCCCCGCAATACAAGGATTATTTCCTTAGTGCAGGGTGTTGTCTTAAATACATAAATAAAAAAAAAACTCATCCATCATGACATAGACGGCCACTGCACGAGAATATCATACAGAAGGATATGGTGCCACTAGCATCCAACGGTTTCCTACGCCTTTCAAGATACTATATCATTCACCTAGAATAGTTCGTTCTACGTTGCGTCGTCCGATTCGTGGTCACCATTCGTGAATCTTTCTTTGCCAATGGTTGTCGTATTGAGCAATGTTTCCTGTCTTGCCATTTCAAAATGCAAATTTTTCTAGCAATATCTGTTACACAGCTTTTTATTTGTATTTCTCTATACCAGACTTTATCACGTAAAGAAATACCGAGCACGGCCCACTTGATAGCAGGTTGAGGAACTTTGAGCCTTTTATAAAGACGACATTTTGTTTACATACATGTAATTAACGAACACAAATTACAATCTGAGCGATCTGTTAGGATGGCACGCCGTGGGTCCTTTTTAAAAAAGCACTTTTATACTGCCAAACTTATATTGAATCAAAAAGATATATGTATAAATTATAACGAATTGTACTGTACTGTAAAATTGGACTCTGACTCCGATGAGCCCTCATGTTGTCCTTATAAACGTCTCTACAGATTATTGTAGTGATTGGGGGTTTATGCTTAGTTGACAACTTTAGTAAACATAATTTGTTCATAACAGATCGATATATTGTCGATCGCACAGTGTTGTCCTGTGTGCCATTTGAACCCGCGATACTGATACGGAAGGTCGGTTAACCACTCCGCCATCTGAACAGTCTCAATTTAGAGACCTCGTTTCACGTTTTTTTAATTAAGTGTTTATAAAAATATAATTTAGAATGAATAAGTCAGAACACAGGATTTTAAGATTCCCTTCTCTTGCAGTTTGTTGATTTCCTTAATCGTTTTTACGATACCTACCTACGACTATCCTAGTTTTATGTCATTACCACCCGGCAAGTTATTTTTGTTATAATCTATTTATTAATCAGCTCAATCGAAGCATTCCTGTAAGGCTTGGTGTAGTAGATGGCAAAAATTCAAGGTATATTGGACGTCCAGCCTAGCGATTACTGTTAGTGTTGCCCAGGAGATCGCAACTGCTAACCGTCAGGGTGTTACCTTAGCCAGTCGTTATGACTCCCACAGTAAAGTAAGATCGTTGTCGTGCCGTTGCATGTGTTGTTAGTTTTTATCATTTCGGCTCCAGTACGCTTGGCTCCAACTTCCTCCTCAATGAGGGGAAACTGACCTCATAACCACGCTTGTCAGACAGATTGGTATTTTTTTTTTTTTTTTTTTTTTTTTTTTTTTTTTTTTTTTAATGGGTGGGCTATGGTAAGCGCACGCGCGGTCCTGTCCCTCCGGGGCGATGAAAGGACGGCGCGCGGGCCCATAACCCACCCGTACCCACGTCACCTCGTTGTTGGGCCGACCACCGGAGCAGATGTGACTTGTCATCAGTGGTCGGCCCGACGGAATACCCTTTCGGGTAACCTCACCTCTCGACGTACTGGGACGTCGGTCGCCATCGCGCGGTCAGCCTCTCTGCGGGTAACGGACAATTCCCCGGTCCGATCACCCGCGGCCTCGGCTAGGGCGGCATTAGGCGCAGATACTCGCGCCTGCGCCGCCCCAGTCGCCGGCGGCGGAACGTGTCGCCGAATAGGAGCTCTACTCGCACACGATCCGCCGCCTCCTTCCGCGAGATTAGACAGATTGGTATAGGCATTTATTTTGAGTTTTTGTTCTCTTGCAAAGATCCCTTACGGGTAAGAATAGTGAAATAACTCTGTCACCACACAGAAAGATTAGTTTGTATCATGATATTGTAATTTTACGTTTATTTTATAGGCAGCTAATAAAAAGAGTCGTAAGTCTCTTATGGACACGGCACCATCAGGCGTCGGCCGCAGAGTTGAACCCAAAATCTCGGAGGACCTGATCAAGAGGATTCAAGCTGCCGAGAAGGCCAAGACGAGGAAAGAGATTAAGAAAGAATATGATCCGGTTAGTATGATTATATGTATTATCTAAATGATAAAAATTAAGGTCAAACTGTTTTCTTTCTCAGGACGCTTGGCATCGAAAACATCGAAATTATTTTGTTTGTATGTATATATGCATAAAAGAACAGATTACTGCAGGAACTAATATTGCATAATGTACCTATAAATAAAATATTCCTTTTTTTACTGCAAATATTGGCAAACAGTACACTTGATGGTAAGCGTTGCTGCCGCTCATGGACCTTTGCATGACCGTTGCCTACTGCGAAGAAAGTGAAGGTAGTTTGAATGCGTTTTTTTTTTTTTTTTTTTTTATTGCAAGCAGTGGTAAACGAGCAAACAGTACACCTGATGATAAGTGTTGCTGCCGCTCATGGACCTTTACAAGGCCGCTGCCTACCGCGAAGAGAGTGAAGGGAGTGCGAATGCGTGCATTGAGGCTCGGTGATATTAAAGGCACCATCAAAACCCTCCACACGCAAACACCCTCAGAAAGTTGGACTTCCGGCTCTCTCGCTCACCGAACGAAGCGCAGTAACAAGTTGCTACTACTCAGACGTCGATTTTCTGCGAGAGCATGGTACTGCCCCGGACGGACCGGCCCGCGGCTGTAGACAGATAACTGTCGACAGTGTGGTCCTACCACTCCAGAATAATGAGGTTCGGTGATACTAAAGGCATCACCTAAGCCCACCACACGCAAACACCCTTAGAAAGCTCTCTTCCGGCTCTCTTGTTCAATGTACGAAGCGCAGTAACAAATTGCTATTACTCGTCGATTTTGTGCGAGAGTGGTATTACCCCGGACGGACCAGCCCGCGGCTGTAGACAGACAACTGTCAACAGTGTGGTCTTACCAGAAAGTGATAATTTTTATACAATAAACATTTATTTTCCTTAAATACAAGAAATAAAAATTCAAAACCTTTTCAAATTGTGACAACTCGCATTCTTTTAATCAGTGATTTTTGCAATAATATAATAGTTATGTTCGTTACCTCTGACGATATTACTGTGGCATTTGGTCAGAACTACACTTACTATCATAGAGTGTGGTGAGGCTATGATCTATCACCTCATCTCAGCTCGTATGCGTCCCACTATGGGGCTCAGGTATTGTGGGCGGTAATTAAATACCACGATATTTAAATGTGTTGGTATAGGGTTTTATTTCGAATTTTCCTTCTCTGGCATTGATTTTTCATATGGCCTAGTCGTCTTTTACTACACATTTCATTTGTATTGTATTTTGTATATTCTAGGATGATCCAACTGGAATAAGTCCAGCCAGTAATGAGAAGAAGCCTAAAGCTCGAGTAAAGAAGGAGAAAGTAGAGAAATCTGAAAAGACAGAGAAAACTGAAAAGGCTACCGGGGATGGCTTAAAACAGACTAAACTTGCTTTCAAGAAAGAACCTAAAAAAGTATGACAGACTTAATATTATATCCTATTTTTTTTTTTTTTTTGAAATAATCATTGTTATAGAGGGCGTCTTTACAAACATATAAGTGACCGACACTAATTACACCCAGACTCAGAACAACAATTTGACCCTGCATTTGATTAGCACCCATGACACTGACCGTGTAGGTCGGTATTTTAACCACCACGCCATCTGTGCAGTCTTATGTCTTGTAATGGAGGATATAAGCTATTCGTAAAACATTATTATGCTTTGCAGAAACGTATGACCTTCAGTGGTAGTGATTCAGAAGACATGTCAGGATCCGATCTTGAGATCGTAGAGGCACCTGCGCCGCGCGAACGAGCAAACGCCAGGAGAGCTGCCACCAAGGTAATCTATACCTTAAGACCATATACAATAATAAAAGTAGGAAATAAATAACAAACTTTTTCCAAATAGATTGTTTAAATACCCGTAAACAAGTTTAAAAACTTAAGGTTCTTGAAAAGGAAAATTACCTGGAAAACAAGGCGCTTAAAGGCCGTCCTTAAGTATCTTTAGATTTTTTAGGATTGCATGTACCATGTGACATTTGCGGCATCGTGAAGAATCTAGGTGTATAGCATTAGTGGATTATTGTTAATATATGTATACTAGCAGACGCGTTGCTGTGGCTAATGTTTTTCTTACATTACATTTTATTAAACTATTTAAGTAGAACTGTAGGAGAACATCTGTCATGGAGGTCGTCATATTTTTTTACAAAAGGCATCCATGTAAATAAGCAAGTTAAAATCGTATATGATGTTTGTAGGTTTGACATAGCAGCGCCATTTATTAATTAATTACTCAATCCAGTCAACAGATGTCGCCATCTATTAAAATAGTTTGGAGTTAGGTAACAGATAATTGTGAATGTCAAATAATAGACAAATAATTTGCAATAAAATAATATTGCGACTATAAATTAAGATGTAAGCTATCCTATCTTTCAAGTTGGATCAAACTGCACACGGTGTGCAAATTTGATTAAAATCGGTTAAGTAGTTTGAGTCCATCGCGGACAAACAACGTGACACGTAATTTATATATATTAAGATATAGACCGCTTGAGTAAGATGAATATCTGTATCTTGAATAGTGCGATGACTACGCTATTGCCGATTCCCTCTGGGATTTTTGGTAGAACACCAAAACAATTACTTTGTATTCATTAACACTTTCTCGGTATTCAATACCTAAAATATCATCAAACTTATTTAAATCCTACAAAATCCGCTGAAATATTTAATAGAACTAACACACACACATGATATTTTCACATTCTCCCCATAAAATAATTATGAAAAAAGAGAAGACTCACTCAATTAATTTTAATCCACATTACAGGTGGAAAAATACAAAGATGGCGAAGACAGTTCCGAATCGGGATCCGAACCGGAGCTGTTAGAGAATAAACTCGATTCTGATACAGAAGTGCAGCGTGCAATGTCTGTTAGCGATGACGAAGACTTCACTGTCAAAAAGAATGCTAACAAAAAACCTGCCGAGATGGACTCTGGTAAGGACAGAACACATCTTTATAGCTCTACAGAATACAATGGTCACCACCTGCATACTTCGGGAATCTTAAAAAGTGGTAGGTATAGGAGAATGGATAATTTCCTAGGGAACGGATCTTAAAAAAATGCTCAAAATCCTATATGTATGATGTAGTTAGTACCGAAATGTGGGTCAAAATTTAATAACTAATTTCTGTAGCGGGTGAGACATCTTAGTCTGCCCATGACCATGAAAGCTGTAAAGTGTTCGAAGCGTCGGGCAAAGACAAATCAAATACGATTAGGATCAAATGCGTAAAATAGTTTTATTTATGATGTTGGGGAAATTGACCTACTATACCACCTTCTGTGTGGTGAGAATACAATTCACCACCCCCTATCCTACCAGTGGGTGATCATAAGAGACGACTAAGGGATATAAAACGCATATAACATCAATGCGAGAGAAGGAAAACTCGAAATAAAACCCTATACCAACACGTCTGACCAGCGTGGTATAGTAGGTCAATTACCCTTCCATTATGGAGGAGGCCCGAGCCCAACAGTGGGATGTATATGGGCTGAGATGATGATGATACCACGTTAGTCAGATGGATCATTATAGGGTTTAATTTCAAGTTTGCATTCTCTTGCTATGTTATTTGCAAATTTAATCTCTTAGTCGTCTTTTACGACACCCACGGGCAAGAGAGTTGGGTGGCGAATTGTATTCTTACTGTGTCACCACGTGGAAACTAATATATGATGACTTTAATATCTATTTTATACTTTTCTAGACTGTTTATTTGATTCTCTTATCGAAGACACGAGAAAGGAAGAAAATGAGAAAGCCAAGAATGGTTCCCTCCCCACCACAGTCTTATCTTCTAGTGAAGATGAAGCGCCGGCGCCACCAGACAGTCCACCGAAAAAGAAACCTGGTCCTAAACGGAAGCTGATGAATGAAGATAAACCAAAAGCTAAGAAGAGGCAGGCTAAAGAGATTACCAGTGACGATGACGACGATGACAGTATATTTGATACTAAAAAGGTATGAGATTATCATAAATAAATTTTGCAGTGTCTTCATGAGTTCCATAGGAAAGTGTGGACTGATTAAAGAATAAATTAATCCCTCACCACTCAAAGTTCTATGTTCGCTCACACACATATCGTCGAGAGATTTGCGAGTTACAGGGTAGATAATGCCTTAGCCGTAAATTACTTGCCAAGTTATTTTCAAACTCGATCTGAGTCTATTCCACCCGAAGAAAGACCAAGGTGATGATGTTTGTGCTAGACTGTTTTAAATATTTACCTCTTAAATTAAAAAAAGAAATAATTGCGCTTACGTGCTCAAGGTTTGTGTGTCACCAAATTATATTAACCAATTGATTTCAATAATGTGATTTCTAAGATTTAGGTTATAGATATCTTTGTAACGATTGTTAATTATTATTAGTCTTCCTAATAAAAGCTTTTCTTTGTAAATCATATTCCCTAACATTTCGGAGTCTTAATCTAATAGAATATCAGTCAACACAGCTCAACACTCACACACACTCCACAATGAAGAGTGATATTGTCTAACAGCATTTTCTTAACATGTCATTATGTAGGAGGGAGAGTACAGTCCTACCACCACTGTGATTGCGACGAGGATACGGCGCAGCATACGCTTGAGGTCTGTGTCGCTTGGGCAGAGCAGCGTTGTGAACTCGTCACAATCATCGGTGCTGACCTGACGCTGCCGACCATCGCTAGGGCGATGCTCGACAACGTCAGGAACTGGGACGCGGTCGCAGCCTTCTGCGAAGGCAGTAGTCCCGCGGAAGGAGGCGGCGGATCGCGCGCGCGAGGAGCGCAGCCTCGATGAGGCTATCCGCCGCTGTCGACTGGGGCGACGTAGGCGCGATTACCTGTGCCTCATGCCGCCCTAGCCGAGGCCGCGGGTGACGTGACCGGGAAATTAGTCCGTCACCCGCCAAGAGGCCGACCGCGTGAGGAAAGACCGACGTCCTCCCCGGGACGTCGGTCGATGGGAGGGTAACCTAAATAGGAGGTATTCCGTCGGGCCGACCACTGAAGTCGAAGTCACCCTGCTCCGGTGGTCGGCCCAACGACGAAGGCGACGTGCATCGCGGGTGGGTTGCGGGTGTGCGTGCTTACACCTCTCTGTCGCCCCGGACGGAGAGGTGCGAGGAGCGCGCCGACCACAACCCACCCCAAAAAAAAAAAAATGTCGTTATGTGAGAGGTGACTATATTTTGTCATTTAAGAATGAGCATTTACTCTCTCATGGCAAGGGAGACTCATGCTGTAGACAGTTTTAGCGATACGATGCGACCTAACCGTGCTTTTGGTTAACAGTAGAAACCACTTGGCCAACTGCTTGTTTCTGGACACATATTGTGGCCATTAATTTCGAGTGGATGTCATGAAACTGGCTGAGAGATCACTAATAACAGTGACATTGATAGCAGCAGTTTCCCGGGCATCTTATACGCTAACTGTGATCGTCTGCCTCCCTACTAAAGGTGGCGATTGTGCCATTATCCACATCTGATTAGTGGATAAGCTATGATGCTTTATTGGTATAAGTCACGGTATGTTCTCATTATAATTGCAGGAACAAAAGAAAAAGGCGACAGCGGTACCCAAAAAGAAAGCAAAGAAGAAGGATGATAGTGAATCTGAATTATCAGATTCCGGTTCCCCTGTACCGCCTCGTAAGCAGACTGGCTCGCGGGCGAGACCACAAAAAAAGTACAACTTCAGTGACGAATCTGACTCCGATTAACATTTGAAGTATTTTAATGTGAGTATCATTTTTATTTATTGCACCTGTGGTGATCGGTTATGAATATCATGTCTAACCGTGCTTTCCTTGACAGTCGTAAAAACCGCCTGAGCAACACTCTTCTGGGAGACTTATTACTCCAACGGCGATTGCCTATACTTAGCAGTTATGGCATTAAAATGTGTAATATATCATCATTATCTCAGCTAGTAAATATCCCACTGTTGGAGCTCGAGCTTCGTCTACAATGGGAGAGAAATTGACCCTGGTCACGTGTTTGTGTAGTGTTATTACAAATTTGCCTATTCTTGCGGATGTTATCTTTTACATTATATCCTTTAGTCCTCTTTTACGAAATACACGGGCAATTAAAGAATTGGTGAATTGTATTTTTAATCCTTCACCACACGGAAAACGAAATATACATTTTTTTTTTATTATTATTATTGCAATCTGTCTTCAAGAGAGTTTCTAGGCAGAATGTTTTGTAAGATACATGTCCCACATATCAATATTCTTATAAATATATTTTTCAGTCTTGGGTCTTCTAATAATTGGAAAGATATCATCTATAAAGTGTTGAGCCAATAAATTAGGATGTAGTTGCAATCTGTTTTTACATGATGTGACTCCTTAATTACTTCTCCACTGTTTTGATACCAAGTTCTTGGTGGAGTCTTTCATTTTTGACGCACCATGGTGCACCTAATATCACCATGCACCATGGTAATATATAACCTTGATGCTTATTAAAAGCTTTAACTACATTAAGTCGCTGGTGGTATTGGACATTTCATTTTTATTTCTTTTTTACAGATACCTGTAATGTGAACAAACTTTTACCTGTGAATGTTTTAAGTGTACAAATGGTTATACCATTATCCATTGTAACAAGTACGAAGTATTGTTTTTTGTTTTAGTAAAGTACTTTGTAATCTCAATGTTACAAATAAGTTATAATTACATATTTGTAATTTTAGTAAATTTACTTACTGTCTTATCAGGCTTAAAATAATTATAAAATGGTTTTGTAAGAATTTTTGAGGAAGATTCTATAATTAATTTCCATTTCAAACTTGTAAATATCTGGTATTTTATTCATTGAATAAATTCATTTAATTTTTCTGACTGAAATTATAATTTCAATATCTTATTCAAACTTTCCATTTTATTTTTAATTATTTGTATCGGTATCTATATTATAATTAGCGTTAATACAATATTCCGGCACTCTCACAACTATTTTTTAATTTATTTTCCATTTCCTGTAAAAATGATATTCCATATAATAAATGAAGTTGGAGTCATTATAATTTATATGAAACTATAATTCATTCTATCATTATAATTTATATGAAACAATAATTTGCCTGATAATTTTGTAAATAAAACATTTTAAGAATATATATTGTGTTACTTTATTTTCTTTTTGTCATACCTATCTTTGAAGAACAAAACCGGTGTACACACCTCCAAATTTCACTACAAAATTTTCTAGATCAAAGTAATAAAGTCGAGCTTCTGTATTGTGATGGAAAATGAACGACTACCTCTGCCATTCTTCTCATTAGGCATCCTACAAAGCGATTAAGATATAAGC
Source organism: Lymantria dispar (assembly GCA_032191425.1). Classification (NCBI taxonomy): domain Eukaryota; kingdom Metazoa; phylum Arthropoda; class Insecta; order Lepidoptera; family Erebidae; genus Lymantria; species Lymantria dispar. Next base: position 5,728,683 of record CM063457.1, read on the forward strand.
AGATACATCAACTGCCAGAGAAATGCAGAAGAGATGAATAAATAGTCCTTTTTTGCGACAAGGTACAAATAATGTTAAGACGGTTTGAAACCATTTCAACCAAATGGTTTAAAACGAAAAATACGGATTAAATATGTTTTAATCTATTTTCAAGCTGAAAATAGTTATTATATTTTTTTAAATTGTATTCCTACATTCTTTCTACAATTGCGAAAGGGGTCACATATATGTATACTGTGCTAAGACTTATTACTGCCTTATTTCCCTATTCTATTAGTTCTTACCAACCTACGGGCGTACTTATTAAATAACTATGTACTTAAATTTTTCGTTGAGGAAAATTGTTCAATTTCATTCATTTCATCGTTTCAAATATTACATCATATGGAATTAAAATAGATTTAACTCAACTAAAGAATAGAATTGATTTGCTTGTGCTCTATGGATATAAAATATGTATAGATTTTATTTTAATCCATCGTCATGTCTATTATAATAAATTTAATCACTTTGGTTTTAAACCAAACTCACACCTCATTACTGTATGATAGTAAGACATGGAACGTTGCTTGCTGGCACACACGCACAACTAAAACTGCCAAACCCCGTTGTTGCATTATTGCCTACTTGTAACTTAATCGTTACAATCAGTGGCGGCTGGTGGGTCAACAAAGTGGTGGTGCACTTTACTTGCTCACTAAGTATTAAGATTAGAAATTGCAATGGAACAACAATTTATAAAAAAAAATTACATTTTTTATTATTGTCGAACTCGTTACATTTTGTAGGTATACATGTGAAGAAACATGTGGTTTTATTTTGTTTTCACACTTCAAAAAATAGTTATAAAAGAGTGCAAATCTAAAAATAAAAAATTTGGGGCTTTTTTTATTCAATTTAACGAGGGCCTTGGCGGTCCCGCCAATTTTATATCAACTTTATTTTGAAAAGTTTTAGCATGCTAGGTTCATTTACACTCACACCACACACGGTAGGTACACGAAGTATAGAAAAGAACTAAGACCAAAATAAAAAAACAATTACTGAATGTAAAAAAACGATATTTAACGCTTCGCAGGATACATCGAAACTACAATCTAGATACGTCGCCGCCGCCAGGCAAATTTCGTCGAAAGTCGAGTGCTCTCGGTAATGTTCGGTTCGCCCGTGCGTCGCTCGAGCAGACTCATTTTTCGGTATAATTCTATGAACTATCTTGTCTCACGCGCCAGGCGTTTTAACTCATCCATACTCATAACTAATACAAGTTGTATTAGCAGTCCCCGTGCGCTCGCCTCAGCGCACGAGATATTTTTTTTACAGGGAAAATAAGTTTTATTAGTTTAGTAAAGCGTTTAAATTATTTCGTCATAATTTGAAATTATATTTGTTATATGTTTTTGTATGTTTAAATAATAATAATATGTATTATATTATTTATATATAGTAATTTAAAATATAAAGATGAACTAACATTGTAATTATTAAATCTTTTGAATTGGTGGTTCAGTGCAAGAGCGCACTTAAGGTACAGCCGCCACTGGTTATGGTTACAATATGACTTGTCTGTGACAAAAATCTGCCGCTAATAAAATATTTTTTGAAGACGCACGTAGTCTCTTAGATGCGTAAGTTTAATCATGGCACCATGTATAATCGTGTTTGTCTTGTGTATTTATTGAATTTCTTAATATGTTACGGATTGAATTTAAAGTTCTTTCTCAACTCGAGCCTCGACCTATAGGAGGGAAATTGACTTACTGTACCACGCTGGTCAGACGTGTTGGTATAGGGGAATTTGAAAAAAATAATAAAGTACTTTAAAGTAATGAAGTCAGATATGACATCAGATGACCAAAAAGTACTGATAATGAACAGTAAAACACTTATTTTAGTCGTAATAAAATTTTAAACCTCGACTTTTTGGTTTAAAACGTTTCAGTTGTTTCCCATTGTTCGTCCATCTATAATCAAGATGTAAGCAGATAACATCCAAATTCAATAGACTCAGTGAACTTCAAAACACTTTTCTGAATGAATAGAAACTAGATGAATTCATCTGGCTAGGAAGGTGTCGTAGTGGTATAGGTGTGGAATCTGTAGATAAGTCATTATGTACTCGATCATATATATTAAGACCATATGGGTATGTACATAGATCATACACGTACACATACGATAAACGTACACAGACCACATATTTAGGTACACAGACTAACATAGTTGATGTCATATCGCATAAATTTAACAAAAACTAAATCTGTAAACTTATAAGAAGTGCGATCAAAATATTCTTATTAATTATCTACACCAATAAATAAAATTGGAGTGTCTGTTTGTAATGTCCAAATAATAGGCTTTTTTCATGCTCACACGGTTATTTGCACGATACCTATGCCTAAAATACAGATTAAAAAAATTTTGTCTGTCTGTTTGTTCCGGATAATCTTCAAAACGGCTGGACCGATTTCAAAAATTATTTCACCAATGGAACGCTATAATATCAAGGAGTAAACTAGGCTATATTTTATCACGGTATTCCCACGGGAACGGCAACTACGCGGGTACAACGACTAAAACCTAAGCGAAGCGAGGGCGCGTTGCTAGTACAAAATAAAAACAACTACAAATATGAACAATCTCTTTTAACAGTAATCTATACCAATAAATAAAATTGGAGTGTCTGTTTGTAATGTCAAAATAATAGGCCTTTTTCATGCTCACGTGGTCATTTGCACTATACATGTGCCTAAAAATCACTTTATATTTTTTTGTCCGTCTGTCTGTCTGTCTGTTTGTTCCGGGTAATCTTCAAAGCGGCTGGACCGATTTAAAAATTTTTTCATTAATGGAAAGCTATAATATCAGCGAGTAAACTAGGCTATATTTTATCTCTATATTCCCCCGGGAACGGGAACTACGGAGATAAGACAACAGAAACCGAAGCGAAGCGAGGGCGGGTTGCTAGTTAAACATAGAAAAATAAAAGACAATCTCATTTAATGATACATTTGTAGAAAACTAGGTCTATCTTTGAAAAGTTTTATTAAATCAAGTTATTAAAAAGTATTTGTCAGAAGTGGGATTCGAACCCACGCCCTCAGAGAGGACCAGAACGCCCTACACCCGCTTTTCGCAGGCAAGTTACCTTGAGTCTGGCGCCTTAGACCGCTCGGCCATCCTGACGATAGTTACACATACGAAATATTACTTTAGTCATAAACGGTTAATCAAAAGATTTAATTACATCGGTAACTAACAGTTGACGTCAGAAAATATTTATATGAATGACACGAACTTATTGTCGTAATGAAATTCGTTCATTAAGAAATGTTTGACTCGTTCTTCATTTTTGACTGTCAAAGTAGATAACGTGTAGGTTGTGCATTTCGATAAATATTATTGTTGTCCGTCTGGTGACGCAGTAAGAATACAATTCACCACCTATTTTGACCGTGGGCGCTGTAAAAGACACTGAGGGATATAATATGCAGATAACATAGGTACAAGAGAAAGAAATTACCAAAGTTGGAGTCACTGGAGCGGCGGAGGGACTTGGGTCCCTTTGTTTTTCTTTTTATTGGCAATGGTGGCAAACGAGCAACCGCTACACTTGATGGTAAGTGTTGCTGCCGCTCATGGACCTTTGCTAGGCCGCTGCCTACCGTGAAGGAAGTGTGAATGCGTGCAATGATATTCGGTGAAAATAAAGCCATCACCAATACCCACCACACGCAAACACCCTCAGAAAGTTGGGCTTCCGGCTCTCTCGCTCACGAAACAAAGCGCAGTAACAAATTGCCACTACTCAGACGTCGATTTTCTGCTCAGTGTGGTACTACCCCGGACAGACCGGCTCGCGGCTGTAGACAGTCATCCATTTCACCTGGAAACGTTATAGCCATCAAATGCACGTTTGCAGCTATCATTTCTCCCACGTACATGCAAGCTTTTGAACGAGCTACCTGCTGCTGTGTTTCCCGATTGCTATGTCTCTCTTAAACGAGGTTTAAGAAGAGTATTTTTTTCACAGTAGGCAACGGCCTGGCTGTGCCCTTGGTATTGCAAAGGTCCATGTGCGGCAATATAACTTATCATTAGGTATGTTGCTTACTCAGGTACACAGGTCAGAAATAAAACCACGGGCATAGGTTTACACGTCGATGCTGGCCACGAACGTTAAGGGCCGGTAAGCAGTGGTCGGCCATACGGTGGGTTATGAGACCTCTCACTACCTTTTCGTTACCCTAGACGTATAAATAGGATTAAACGGAGTTCGAAGGTAGGAGAGGAAAGCCTAGATTGTTTATAAGAAAACCCATCATGTTTGGGCTCATTGAGATTGTAACTACTTCTGTTAATTTCTCCTATTGCCAAGGCAGTGATGCTTGGCATTTAGAGTTCATTCGTGTCGGAGATTATTCAAAATTCGTAATTTTATTTATCATCATAATTTCAGCTCATATACGTCCCACTGCTGGACTCGAGCTTCCTCCAAAATAAGAGAGAAATTTACCTACTATTGTAGCTCGCCACGCTGGTCAAAAGTTTTCCTTCTCTTGCATGATGATGATAGATGTTATATGCATATTGCATATCATATCCCTTAGTTGAGGTTTACGACATCTACGGGCTTGTCCGTTAACTTAATTGGGGGGTCAATTGTATTCTTGTTACGTCACCACACGAATATTGTAAACGACGTATAACGCGAGTTGTACGATCGGCATCTGAAAAATAAAAATAATATTATTAAATAACTGTATTACAATAATTCTTAAATCTAATATATATTTAGTATATACTTACACAATTAAACTATTAAATATGTATGTACTTACCTTATTATTTATACCTTTTTCCTCGTAATAACATAACATAACATGTACTTGTACCTATATATTATATAAACATTTATGAATAAATGCGTCGCCCTTTGCTTGCATACCGACGTGCGAATTTTATGTTTAACGCGCAGATGGCGTTGATCTCTTCTTACCGATTCACGATACGCGCAACATCACGTCGCACTCTGTTAGCAAGTTAAAAGGTGTTTATAAAAGTTAGAAGTGTCGCCTCATTTCGAACCCACAACCACTCCACGCATACCTGCATTCGCAACAAATATTATTATATTATATAATTTATTTCTGTTAGCTAGCCTGAAAATTAGTTAACTACATGTGTGTTATGTACGTACACATTAAGGTCCTTAATCTCACATTCCCTTATTTTTCAAATAACTTTCGTTAAAGACAACACAGGCACCAAGTCCTTCTCCACGTTGACCGGTGCTACACGGGCCTGATGAGGGGTCCGTGGAAGGAAGAGAAACTGTATATTATAATTTAAACTAATTTATTAATGTAAAACACAAACATTGTTTCTAAGCCTAAACGCCATCTTTTTTATATATTATTGCATCATCCTATTTTACCAGAGCCACAGTCTAGATATGTCACAGACTAATTTTTCATTTACAGTATAACAACATATTAAGTTAACAGGGCCATCGCTAAAACATGTTATAAATTAATGAAAAACATTGTAAGGGTTGTAAAAATTTGATATTTTTTTAAATTAGTCCTATCTTGAGAGGATAAAGAGAGTTGGATTACATTCACCACAGTCAGCAATTCCCTGAGATAAAGTACCTACCTACCTTATTCAAAAAAATTAACCTAGAAATGACTACTTTCGAAATATTTGTATTGATTTCTTATAATGTATTTGCCAAAAATTTTTTTCGAAGCAATATTTTTGTGAAAAAGAGAATTAGAAATGACAAAAATGGACCTTTGCTTATACGGCTTTAATGATAAATATCGTAGAAAATTTAAGAAAGAATTTACCCATTAATCATTTCGTCAATACCCACTTTTAAACATAGGTCTTGGGAAGGCCATAATGGAGGCAAGGAAGTATAATTAATGTCTGTCACAATTGTCAGGGATGGCCGACGAATTAGCAATTGTATTAGCCTTGGGTATTAGGTATCCCATTCGCTTGAAAATCCCTCAGCTGGTTTTTATAGCTCCCAAGGCAAAGAAAGATGAAAGTAACACATTCTCAGAACCGTCAACATACCATGCGGAAAAAGATTTATTTGGTTGAGATTAATAAAAATATATGTCAGAAGTGGGATTCGAACCCACGCCCTCAGAGAGGACCAGAACGCCCTATACCCGCTTTTCATGGGCAAGTTACCTTGAGTCTGGCGCCTTAGACCGCTCGGCCATCCTGACAATAGTTACGCATCCAAAATATTTAGTCATAAAAAGTTAATCAAAATATTCAATAAGGATAAGGAATAGTTGACGTGAGAAAATATTGTATAAAGAACACGAATTTTCGTAATTAAATTCCATAATGTCCTTGGTTGTCTAAGTATGTGCGGAGCGACGCCCACCGAGACGTTATTGCCCGTTGAGCAGTCCTGCTGGCAAGGCTTCGATTCGGTGTTCGGACCGTCGAAGCCTTTCGGCTGGTGCTGATGGAGTGGTTGGGTCAGCAGCACGGGGTCCTCTTCTTCTGACTGGTGTAGGTCTTGTGGAGGCATGGCTGTTTCGGCAAGTATCAGCACAAGGCACAAGGTTTCTCCCTAGAGGACGCCGTCCTGCCACCACTGCGATTGCGACGAGGACACGGTGCAGCAGACGCTCGAGGTCTGGGTCATCGTGAACTTGTCGCAATCATCGTGTGAGGGCGATGCTCTGGCAACACAATCTTGTTGCCGAGGTGACGAAGGGGACGATATCCGAAAGAGTAACACGCTGGGCCGGCCACGGAAGTCAAGGAATCGGTACCAGTGGTCGGGCCAGTGGCGATGGGAACGGAATACGGTAGGTTATGGGGCCGCCTACAAAAAACAAAGGTAGATAAGATGTAGGTTGTGCTTTTCGAAAAATATATTGTTTTCCGTGTGGTGACGGAGTAAGAATACAATTTTATTCACTAACCTCTCTCGTCGTGGGTGCTGTAAAGGATGCTAGAAGAGAACAAAAACTCGAAATGACATCTTATGCCTCCACGCCGCCGGGGCTGGCCACGAACGTTGCTGATCTGGTAGCAGTGGTCGGCCCATTGGCGAAGGATAGAGAATACTGTTGGTTATGGGGACCCTCGTCATCCTTTCGTTACCCCGAAGGAAACTGAAAACGTGTGTTTAGACCTTATCCCATCCAAAAAATGCCTACACGTCTGACCAGCGTGGTATAGTAGATCAAATTACCTCCCAAAATGGAGGTGGCCCGAGTCCAACAGCGGGACTTATATGGGCTGAGATGATGTTGATGATTGATTTTAAACCCCAACGCAAAAGAAGGTTGTTTGAAGATTGACCCGTTCCTATGTGACTATCTGTGGCATTGCAGCTCCTAAATAAAAGGACGGAAGACGGTTTTCAAGATTTAACTCTGCTCTTTTTTAGGGAACCTGGACACATCATCATCATATACGTCTCACTACTGGGCTCGAGCCTCCTTCATAATCGGAGAGATATTGACCTACTATACCTCTCTGGTCAGACGGGTTGGTATAGGGTTTTATTTCGAGTTTTTCTTCTCTTGTATAGACATTATATGCATATTATATCCCTTATTCGTCTTTTACGACGTCCACGCGCAAGAAAGTTGTATTCTTACGCCGTCACCACAGGGAAAATTGGACCCATATTAAGTAAATACCTAATATGGGTCCAATTTTCCCTTTAATATATACTCGGCGTGTGGTCAAAATTCGGCCATAATTCATTTTAATGAATTTTTCTGCTACACAATGTTCTTTAATTTTATTTATGAATAATTGTAAATTGAGCAAGCTGTATTTCATTAATAACTAATATATAAGCACAAATCTTTAGACATTGTCATCATAATTATGATTGTTTGACATTCAGTTCGACCAGAGATTTTAACCGTAAACAAAAGTGTATAAGCGTTGCTACGCAACACACTCACACAAACGTGCGCGCGTGTGTGTGTAGCGATTGCGTTGTAGTGTGCGTAATGCCTTTTTCAATGAATTTAATGTATTTCTAATCCATTATTGTATAAAATTTTAGTTTTATGCACTTCTCCTCATTATATACTTCAACCGTGCCAAATTTCATACATGCCCGTCCACGTAATTTTCGTAAAAAGGGGTACAAAGTTTTCGCTTCACGTATTAATATATAGATTCAAAGGCATGTGACCTAATATTTGAAACACTCATGTACGATGGTATAGATGATAGATGGTATAGATAGATACTTTGATGTTGGAACTTGAAGGTAGGAGACGAAAGTCTGGATTGCCTCCAAACCCATCAAGTTTGGATTCGATTTAACCACTTCTGTTAATTTCTCTTATTGCCGAGGATGCGTGACTTGATATCAGTGGTCTATATTAGCTAGCCTAAAAATTAGTTAACTGTGACACAGCTGGTTATCAACACATTAACGTCCTTGATTTCTTATGCCCTTTTTAAATTACTTTCGTTCAGGACAACACAGGCACAAAGGCTGACTCCACATAAGCCGGCGCTACACGGACCATCGAAAATACATGTTATGAAATTAATGTAAAACATTGTAAGGCTAGTACAATTTGTAAATTTGAATTAGTTATCATAAGTTAGTATATAATAAGGTATCTTGAGGGGATTCATGTATTTGTCAAAAATTTTCAAAAGGAATGTATTTGTCAAAAAGAAAAGTGGACATGACAAAAATGGGTATTGTTTACACGGCCTTAATGATAAATTGCGTAGAAAACTTAAAAAAAACTTTCATCCATCAATCATTCCGTCAATAACCACTTTTAAACATAGGTCTTCCCAAGGAGGCATAATGTCACAATTGTCAGGGATGGAAGGCGAATTAGCAATTGCACTTGGGGTTATGTATCCTATGCTTCAGCCAGTTTTTATAGCTCCCAACAGAAAGAATGATTTAGTAAAATGTTGTCAGAACCGTTACCATACCACGCGAAATAGGTTTACTTAGTTGAGATTAGTAAAAAACATTTGTCAGAAGTGGGATTCGAACCCACGCCCTCAGAGAGGACCAGAACGCCCTAATACCCGCTTTTCACGGGCAAGTTGCCTTGAGTCTGGCGCCTTAGACCGCTCGGCCATCCTGACAATGATTAGGTGCATGAAATATAACTTTGGTTATGAATACGTAATCAAAATATAATTCATTGTCACGTTCTATTACTCTGTTGTGTCAACCTTAAAGCATTAAAAGAAGCAGCGATTAAAAGAAAATTGAGTTAAAAATATTTATTGTCAACAATTAGTGACAACGAGCAGGGGAGCCGTCATAAAGCGACAAATGAAATTCTGATCAGGCATTTTCTCATTATTTCAATGAGAGGTGAAACACGCATGTTTATTCTATTGTTGTTACTATAATTGTAAAGCATAGCGTGTATTGCCAAACGAATTTGTTATTTAATCTGTGTTTTATGTTTGTGGCAAACGGTATTGGTCATGCTCACTGAAGGGTCTGCTTGCGGTAGCTACGAGGAGCGGGTCACTCCCTTCCCTCCATTGTGGTTGAGGGGAGTAATGGCTGCTCTAATGGTTAACTCGTGATCGGGTACCGCTTGCGGGATCGGGTCTAGCCATGGTCCTTTTTCATTATATTTAATAAATAAAACTACTTTTACAGATTATATCGCGTTTGTATTTGATTTATGATTACCCGACGTTTCGAACACTTTGCAGCATTCATGGTCACGGGTGGACTAAGGTGTCTCATGTCCAACAAGTCATCGTTATTACAGACATAATTATCCCGTAAACATCAGATATCATTATGTATTGTATGATAGTTCGAAAGGCATCACACTGGGCTTTTAATAGACATGTTGTTGTATATTATTTTATTTAAATAAAAATAGTAGATAATTAATAAAAAAGAAGACAATCCCACTGAGTTTCTTGCCGGATCTTCTCAGCGCGGTCGCGTTCCGATCCGGTAGCAATTTAAGGTAAAATGTAAAAAAAAAGTGTTAATATGTAAGTGCCCCCGCGGGGTTTATGCATAATAAAGGATTTGAATTTGATAACTAAAACTACTTTACGGATTTTATCGCGTTTGTTTTTGATTTGATGACCCGTCACCATAAATAAAATACGAATCAAATACAAACGCGATAAAATAAATTTAGTTTTATTGGCAATAACTTTAGCCATATGTACTATGGAGGAAGAATACCACAGAAATATGAATACTTTAGAAAGGCCATTCAGCTGATTTTGTTCGAAAACCAGTGTGGCATAATTTCCCCCTCCCGCTAATGTTAACACATGCAAATTAACCCATAGCTAATTATTGAAATCGATAACTTATAGTATAATGATATCTGATGTTTACGCGAGCACTACACATTGTAAATAAAACTACTTTTACGGATTATATCGCGTTTGTATTTGATTTATGATTGCCCGACGTTTCGAACACTTTGCAGCATTCATGGTCACGGGCGGACTAAGGTGTCTCACGTCCAACAAGTAATCGTTATTGCAGACATTTACAATTATCTACCCGATACAGAAAATAGTTATAAATCGGGCATCATAAATCAAATACAAACGCGATATAATCCGTAAAAGTAGTTTTATTTACAACTTATTGTATGTTGGACAACACTATCGATACGCGTGAATCAACGTCAATGTTTCGAATGAAAACGTATACTACCACGCTAATAAGGGCGGTTCTTAGTGATATCACATTGAACGCAGTACATTGCGCGGTTGCTGGACTAATAAAAGGTGATATCCATGTGTGGCAGACGATGTATAATGTTTGGCTCTTTTTGCGATTTCATAATTGTGGTTTATAAACGACATAATACTTTCATAAAATTAAGAAATATCACTGAATTAATAAGTTTATGGACTTAACGATGAAAATGCCTTCTTAGACTACAACTACGCAACTGACTTCTTTTTCGACACGTTGTAATAGTGCAAGACGGCTTATTTCTCTTTTTTGTCGGAGCTTCGTTCAAGGTCACTATATGAGCGCAATTAAGAGCTGGTAAAACGAATTTCGTCAATATTAAGACCGTTTGATCGCAATTGTGGCACACTTGCCCCGCCCACATGGCCTTTCTATCTTATTAATTTTTCTGTGAAGAATACATATTGAGTCGACGATAAGGAATCGGGCAGAGCAGGATGATGATGATGAGGTTATCCGTGTAATGACGGAGTAAGAATACAATTCACCACTCTCTTACCCATGGGTGTCATAAAAGACGACTGAGGGATACAATATCCAAGAGAAGAAAAGTTTGATATAAAACCCTATAGGTACCAGTCTGTCTGACCATCGGGGTGTAGTAGGTATCTTTCTTATTATGGAGGAGTCTCGAGCCCAGAAGTGGGACGGATATTAGGCGAGATGAAGAAGAGGTTTATCAACTACTAGCTTATGCTCGCGACTTCGTCCGCGTGGAACAGTTACTTTGGGCTAATGCTAACATTAACCCGCGACTTTGTTTACGTAGAAGGTAAAAATATTTTTAAATAATACAATTCTGTCACACATGATTTTTGCGAAACCTAACCGTTGATATAGTGCACGCAACGCTACCTCTCAAAAGGGGAAAAAACCCGAAATTTAAATTTTTTTTATTGTTGCTCCGCTCCTATTGGTCTTAGCATGATGATATATAGCTTATAGCCTTCCTCTATAAATGGGCTATCTAAGAATTTTTCAAATCGGACCAGTAGTTCATGAGATTAGCGCGTTCATACAAATAAACTTTGCCGCTTTATTTAAATTTTTTAAATTTAATATTAGTATATATGTGGGACTAAAAGTCCCTAGATCTTTATATTGTAGAGTACCTACTATGTATTCGAGTATAAGAAGTGTAAACTTCTTATTTCTTCGCAGATGTGAAAATGTATCTCATGCTGTTTTTAAATAAAACAATTAATGCTGTTACAAACAAATATTTATTCAAAAATAATTTTCTTGAAATCATTTTATAAATATTTCTAATATATTGTGGATTATTTTATATATAGTTTTTATTAACATGCATATTTTAAATAGGTCATATATAGGTCCCTGACTTATATCTATACACTCTTATTAACGATTAATTAATATGGCATTTAATACAGAGTGCGACCATAATTAATATATTATTTACATTGAATTAAATGTTTTATTAATTAAACATAAAATCTTACTAGATTTAGGTACAATATTAAAAAAAATATAATATTTATTCTAAACACACGAAAAGTTGAATATTTCATAAAGTTTCAAAGTACGTATTTATTGTTTGAAAATTGGGTATTTGACTACTATTACCGTTATATTTTATAATGTACGTAAATGAAAAACAAAACATAGTAGGAGGAGCACATTCTATCTCTTTCACACATCAATGTTTGTTTTATGCAAAATACAGATTAGTATTGCGATTGCGATGTTGACGTCACATTGTTTGTATCGCCTTCTCTGTCTAATAAACGAAATTGAAATGCTTGCAACGAGTAAATATTGCTTTTTTACAAACTGATATAATATTTAATCTATTTTATATACCTATGTAAATTTTTATACGTGCAATAGAAAAAGTAGTCAACATCCCAATTAATAGAAAAACAGAAATTACACAGTTACGATTACCATTGCTTCACTTGATTTGCCGATTTTATACATCTAAATAAAAAGGATTTATAGATGATAGATATCTTACAAATCACAACTCACTTAGAACTACACGTACATTGCGTGATTGCCCTTATGTATAAAGAATGAAGGTTTATTTCATAAATTACAAAAGGGGTCGGCGATTCAACTACGTATAATGAGGGATAAACTAGTATTTCGTTAACAACGTTAATAAATTTTCGAGCTATAAAGTTGTATCTACTTATATACTTAGTACTCGAAATGCGCTAAAAGTTTATTAGTTAAACAGTTATTTCGTTTGATATTAAATATGACTCAAATGGGCTAATATTTTTAACAAATATGTAGAGAAAATATTAGAAAGTACTTATATAACATTAAATTTCCAAATATATTAGCCAATCAAAAATTTTTAGTTATAGTGATAATTTAGAAGAAAATAAGTAATGTCTAAACAAGACTTCCTTTACCTTTATTAACATTTTATAAAAAAAATAGTTAAAACGTCGCTGGTTATCAAAAAGTTTTAAATTAATTATGCATTATAACTTGCATATTGATGGAAGAATATGTGAATTAAAAAATGTCGCAATTAGTGTTTTGGCAAGAACATCAAAACACCAGGCGTACTTAGAGTTTATTTAATATTTTAATGTTTTTATGCTGTAATATATAACTGTATTATGTAATAAATATGGTGTAATATGTACTGTATTATATAATTTTGGACTGCAAATTATAAAATAGTTAATGCTTATGACATGTCTTTATATTTATTAAAAACTTCCAGAGAAAACATCTAGGATAGCCATCGCTAAAATAGCTGAAATGAAGAATATATCTTAAATCGATAAAAATATTTTTAATATACATTGATAGCGGAAGACACGCTAAGCAATTATAAAAAAGACCTCTGTACTTAAGAAGTCTATCATAGAAGTATTAATTGCTAACAAACCATCATATGACAAGTGGTTTATGCGCTCTTTTCATGAAATAGCTAAATTTCCTATATGATAATCGAATACGATCTCTTCTGAGACTGTCCGAGATTTTATTTAGCGTTTTTACTTCTCGGATAATTCGAGATTTTTGCTATTTGTACAATAAAACGCATATTATTAATCAGAGTCTTGTATTTTTATACGATATCCTTTTAACCACATATAAATCAATACATTTTCAATACCTACTAAGTTTGCTTTCCCTGTCTGAGTACCCTTTAGCACTTTCTCGATCGGAATATTTGCCGTTGTATTTGTTCGTGTTATATCTGTCACTGTGACCGTTCTTGGCGTATTGTTTTTCACTGGCGCTGTAGTGTATCTCGGATGGACCAATAGTTTTGGACCAATGGTGAGTCCAGTAGAAGTCATCCGGATACCGTGGGTAGGGATTCTCTCGGCATAACACTACGCAGTATATAAGACTGCCTAAAAGCGTGATGAAGCCGAATATCAGGAATACGATGCCCAGAATCCTGTAAATAATGTGTAATTGTTAATTTTCAAATCATTCATCATCATCATCTCAGCCCATATATGTCCCACTGTTGGGCCTCCTCCACAATGGAAGGGTAATTGACCTACTATACCACGCTGGTCAGACGTGTTGGTATAGGGTTTTATTTCGAGTTTTCCTTCTCTCGCATAGATGTTATATGCGTTTTATATCCCTTAGTCGTCTCGTACGATCACCCACGGGTAAGATAGGGGGTGGTGAATTGTATTCTTACTCCGTCACCACACGGAAAGTCAAATCATTTCATTCAAATCATTACTCCCTATCATTTTAAAATAGGATAAACAGCCAGCTTTGTCATATGAAAATTATTATTAACGAACCTATGTTATAATAATGTATTACCTAATTCTTTTTTTTTTTTGGGGGTGGGCAACCCCCCCCGGGTTGGGTTATGGTCGGTGCACTCCTCACTCCACTCCGTCCGGGGCGACACAGGGGCATAAGCATGCACACCCGTAACCCACCCGTGACACGTCACCTTCGTCGTTGGGCTGACCACCGGAGCAGGGTGACTTGATGTCAGTGGTCGGCCCGACGGAATACCGCCTAGTGGGGTTCCCTCCCATCGACCAACATCCCTCCCTCGGGGAGGATGTTGGTCTTTCCTCACGCGGTGGCCCTCTCGGCGGGTGACGGACTAACTCCTCGGTCCAGTATTACCTATCTAGAAAGACTTACATAAAGGCTTCTGGCGTAATTTGTGCCACAAGAAATTAATACAAAGGTATCTTATTTATTTAATTAATAATATTTAAGTAATTTTCTTTATACTCTAAGTTGCCCCTTCAAGGATAAATCCGCTATTTACAGCTCGCTTATTTCCCGCTACGACTGTCCGGTAATGTCAGTATAAACTAAAAATCTTCCATATCGAAGTTTTTGTACTTTTATTTCTTATTTTATTCTAAAGTCATTAACCACAAACCTCTCGGTAAAGATTTATAATTTACAGAAATGTTAAGAAATTATGTTGACCGTTTTATCGAAATGAATGTAAAGCGATTTTTAATGTCCCATTGTGATAAATTTGTATTTGCGGTTCAATTGTAATTAAATATGGGTAAGCTTTTAAGTTAGACACTATACTAACATAATTTCTACCTCCAACGATGCCTTAATTTTAGGTAACACCTAAAATAAATAACGCACTTCTTGCTTATTGATGTTAAATAAAATTAAAATTTTGAGTAATACTTAGCAATGTTGCACTTAAACAACATCAGTGTTATTTATATGGTTAGCCTTAGGTGTTACTTAAACTTCAGGGATGATTGGCCAAACGGAGATTGTTTAGGTATTATTTCGTTTCGGTTCGATTTCGGACGGACCGGCGTTTAGTTGGACGGACTGGAGATTAGTCCGCCATCCGCAGAGAGCAGAGGTAGGTCATGGGGCCGCACGCCGCTGATCCTTCGTCTCGGACAGATTGGGCGGGGTGTGTCCAAACCATAGCCTCAGTCGCCATAGCGTCAGTCGTGTTGAAATGGGGTTTTACTTCGAGTATAAAAAAAAGCATTTGATTAATAACTTGTATGTGGATAACAGATAGATCTTACCATACAAACAAAGGTTCAAAGAACTGTAGTACGATGACAAACCCGAGGGTGACGAGTATAAGGCCCAGGTTGAGGAGCAGCATTAAACAGCACATGCCCTTTACATTTGGACAGAAGGGATTTGGGGCAGCCATTGCGTCTACTTTTACTCCAGCCTGAAATCATAGAAATATTTATTTTAATAATCAAACATCTGGTATATTGAATCTATTCATCCAGTATTACTTTTTATTAGATACTTTTTATATTTAAAAAGCCTTGCACTACGGCAATAATCTTTGCATTGCGGGGGACTTTAAAAACATCAACGGATACAAATTACATCTTTTATAGAACAACAATTTGGGAATCGCATAATTATTGTCGTGCAGGGGACACGAACCCGTAACACTGGCACTGTAGGTCGATACGCCATCTGTGCAGTTAAAGAATTACTGTCAGACATATAGGCCTCCCTAATAGGGGTTAAAGCCATAATACCATGATATGCAGGCTGACTGGAAATCGAAGTGTTATAAGATTCCCATTTTTTTTTATTCGGAGCGGGCTACGTTCAGCACACACACCTAGGGCCGCCACCTTTTTTATTCAATAAAGTATAATGGTTAATGAATGAAGAAAAATTAAGTACTTTATGTTCAAATAAAGTACGGTTAGCATTATTTTGCTTCAAAACATATTTACGATTATTTTTAGGCAATTTTAATAATTATCAATGCTTATTTTATAGTAAATAAATATTTTTTTTTAACAGATTCAAAGACACGTTATTTATCTTGGTATTTTTTTCTAGAGAAATCAATTGGGGCGAAATAAAGTATAATGGCGTACATTGTTGTTCACATAAAGTATAGAGTACAATTACCCGAAATAATGTGCAATACTTTATAATAAAGTACGGGTGGCAACCCTACGCGCGCCGTTCGTTCCGTATGGGCGCGTAGCCTCATAAGCCACCGTGTTGCCATCCTTCGACATAGGGCTGACTACAGGTCCTTGTAGTCCGTGGCCAGCCCGGCAGGGTTTTAAGACTCCCTGGAGCCTATTCTTCCTGACGATTTTTAAGCCAATTTTAGACGACCTCTACAGAAAATTAAGGAGTGGTGACGCATTGGATTCTTAACCCGTCGCCATGTGAGTAGCAACAATGGCATTGTGAGCAACAAAAACCTTAAACCGAAGGAATACAATTATGTCATTTTAATCAATATCAGGATAACTATCCTGCATGGATTCCTATCCAGTAGTAGTGTGTAAGTAGTGTTATATTTTATATCCATCCATGCATCCATCATCAGGATAATTCAGGATATCCATCCATCCATGTATTTAAACGTTATAAATAAATTATTATTATTATATTAAGCTTCCGTGTGGTAACGGATTAAGAATACAATTCACCACTTCCATCTTGCCCATGGATGTCGTAAAAGACGACTAAGGGATATAATATGCATATAAGATCTGTGCAAGAGAAGGAAAACTCTATGCCAACATGTCTTACCAGCACGGTATAGTAGGTTAAATTCCCTCCCATTGTGGAGGAGACCCGAGCCCAACAGTGGGACGTATGTGGGCTGCGATGATGATGGTGATGATTATATTAAGAGTAGGATATTAGTTTTAAAAGCTAGGAATTATTATTATTTTATATGTAATATGTGTTTTGGTAAATTTTAAAGAAATTGTTACCTTTCTGGACACTTTGGATCTGTGTGTAGATGCCACAGAGGGCGCCACTGCGCTCCGGTACGAGTAGACGCTGCGAGGCGCTCGGGACTGTCGGCTGTTGAAAATAATAAATCAAAAGATCAAAAAATATTTCTTATTTATATTATTTTATTTGTGATGTAGAATAGAATACAATTCAACACACATCTTGACCGTAGGATGACTCATGTATATATATAATTATATCTGATGTTTACGCGAGTATTACACATTTTAAATAAAACTACGGATTTTATTGCGTTTGTATTTGATTTTTGATTGCCCGACGTTTCAAACACTGTGCAGTGTTCATGGTCACGGGCGGACTAAAGATGTCTCACGTCCAACAAGTCATCGTTATTGCAGAAAATTTATAATTATCTACCCGATACAGAAATAGTTATTAAATATTGACCCACATTTTGATACAAATATATTATATAATGTATATATACATTGTTACCTGTACCTATAATTTATTATACAGGTAACACCTAGATAATCAAGAGAAGGAAAACTCGAAATAAAACCCTATACCAACACGTCTGACCAGCGTAGTATAGTTGGTCAATTTCACTTCCATTTTAGAAGAGGCTCTTGTCGAGCGAGTAGTTGGGTGTACATATATGAGCTGAAATGGGTTTGAATTAAATAAATGTGCGGTTATTTATCTACACAGCTGACAATAGATTAAAGTAGAAGTTTTATCTATACCAATAAATAAAATTGGAGTGTCTGTTTGTAATGTCAAAATAATAGGCTTTTTTCATGCTCACACGGTTATTTGCACTATACATATGCCTAAAAATCGCTTTATATTTTTTTGTCTGTCTGTTTGTTTGTTCTGGCTAATCTTCAAAACAGCTGGACCGATTTAAAAAATTCTTCCACCAATCGAGAACTATAATATCAGGGAGTAAGCTAGGCTATATTTTATCCCGGTATTCCCACGGGAACGGGAACTACGCAGGAAAGACAACTGAAACCGAAGCGAAGCGAGGGCGGAACAAACAGACAAAAGAAATATAGAGTGTATTTTAGGCATATATAGTGCAAATAACCGTGTGAGCATGAAAAAAGCCTATTGTTTTGACATTACAAACAGACACTCCAATTTTATTTATTGGTATAGATTTTATATTTATTAGTAAACTTTTTGTTTTTTGCCTCTCTCTTATATTATTAAAGTCCATGAGTCGTAGTTACTAGCTGTTTGCTCGTTTCCTATCTCAGATTATTTTGTGTAAAAAAAGAAACCGCCTTTAGATAATTTTTTAGATTTTGGTTTATTATTCAAAAATGGCTTGTTAGATTTCAATAAAATTTTCATGGGACCATTTAAGAAGTATATCCTTTCCAACAAAAAAAGAATCGTCAAAATCGGTTCATAAACGACGAAGTTATCCGCGAACAAACATAAAAAAAGCGTATATATACGGTCGAATTGAGAAACCTCCTCCTTTTTGAAGTCGGTTAAAAATAAAAAAGAGGCAAAATAATACTGGCTTGTAATATACTATATGTATGCGACTATTAATCGCGGGACCTCTGGTTGGGTTATTTGGCGGGAATGAAAAACAAACGTCATGAGGTAGTCTTGTATTACAGAATTATATTCATTATCTTAAGTGTTTTAACGTGTTATATTAAATAATACTGTAATGTGATACGGAGGAAATGCTGGGGTGTAATGAATATTATATAACAATGCTTTATATTTTGCCACCAAAACTTCCAGAAGATATATTATCAGTATGGTTATGACACTGTTGAAGACGACGATTTGACTTATTGATTGACAATGATTTTAAATGAAGTAATAATTTTGTATAAAAACTGAAGCATAAAATGTGAAGAAACTGGTAATTTCTGAAGAAAATTGTATAAGACTTGGTTGCATGCACTTTGTCATAGGGGACACAGCCTACACGAACAGAATCTAAAAAAGGTGTTTAGGAAAAGTGTTATTTTTGTAGGCTTCCTTATAAAATTTAAGATAAAAATAATGCCTAGAAATGTGCATGGTCGCTACTAAAACATGGCGAAATATCGTAGTAGCATACCTCTGCTATAAAAAAACTAACAAAACAAGTTACAGCTGATTCTATATTTATAAATGTGTATGCAAGAAATGGTTCAGTAAATCAGGTTACAAACAAAAAGTGCATCTTGTAATTGTGTAACATAGATCAAAACTGGTCACGATTCTCGAAACGATTCAAATATCGATAGCTATAATCGAATCAAGGTCGCCGCGACAAATGTCACTGTTGTATTATATAATCAGAAACTAGTATTATTTTCTTACCTTTTTTTGGGGAGAAACTTTTTCGATAATAATTTTAAATCTCAAAAATAAAAAAAAAGCAATGGGAATAGGCTGTTTGTAAATGAAATGAAATGATTTATTGTTCACATAAAATAGAGTAAGACATTTCTTTGTATGACATTCGGATGTTTATGACTTTTCTTTTGTTTTTATAAACAAAAGTAATAATTTTTAAAAAGAATGTTAATTCATTTAATTCTGCAGGTTAGTTCCCCTAAGCATATTCGCATAGTACCTATTCTGTATATTCGCTGTATTCCTGTGAGCATGGGTAGTCATACATCGGGGTAATAAAATAAAAATTGAAACGCGATAAAATCTTTATATGTTTATGTAATTTCTCTGTTCGTGTGAATTCATAAACGGCTGGACCGATTTTCAGGATATTTTTTTGTGTGCGTTCCAGTGGATGCTAGAATATTTGATTAATAATTAGACTCGCTAGATGGCGCGATTTCAAAGAGAATTCCTTTTTTTTTATAATTGCACAGAATAGCGTCTCTTTGATCAACTAATATAATAATAACTATTTCATTTAATATAGCAGACTATGTATTCCATAGTTCTTTCCAAGCAGGAGATAATGACATAATCGTCACTCTTGGCAAACGGAGATCACAGTTGTTGATGTACATATGTTTACCAGAAGAGTGCCATTCTCCTGGTGATTTTTCAGTCGGTTTTTACCACTCCCATCGGGATTCCTACTTCTTCTCTCACTCATTTTCTATTACGCATAAGAGTACTCACTACAAGAGAAGGAAACCTTGGACAAAAACTCTACGTCAAAAACAAGTAGAATATTGCAAATGTATATCACCTTGTTAAGTGTCCTAAAGATACATGGGTAAAAATATCCTGAATATAATCATCATCATTATCGTCATCGCAGCCCACATACGTCACACTGTGGGCTCGGGTCTCCTCCACAATGGGAGGGAATATGACCTACTATACTATGCTGGTCAGACATGTTGGTATGGGGTTTCATTTCGAGTTTTCCTTCTCTTGCACAGATCTTATGTGCATATTATATCCCTTAGTCATCTTGTATGACATCCACGGGCAAGATAGAGAGTGGTGAATTGTATTCTTACTCCGTTACCGCACTGAATATATTAATATTTTGGTTTTATTGCCAACGGTGGCAAACGAGCAAGCAGCACACCTGATGGTAAGTGAAACTGCTGCACATGGACCTTTGCAATACCAGGCCGCTGCCTACCGTGAAGGAAATACTCTTCTTAAACCTCGTTTAAAGAAGGACATGTCATAGCGCTCGGGAAACACAGCAGCAGGTAGTTCATTCCAAAGCTTGCACGTACGTGGGAGAAATGATCGCTGGAAACGTACAGTTGAAGACCATAACGTTTCCAGGTGAAATGGATGAACCCTGCTACGATGTCGAGTGGTACGTTGGTAGAATGGTGACGGTGGTACCAAGTCAAACAGTTCCTCGGAGCACTCCCCGTGAAAGAGTCGGTAGAGTACACAGAGTGACCCAAAGTCTCTCCGCTGCTCCAGCGACTCTAATCTGTCCGTAAGATTGGGATCCCCGACGATTCGAACAACCCGTCTTTGCAGGGGGTTAAGTGGGTCTAGCTGATATTTGGGCGCACCTGCCCAGAGATATAATATATAGATATTCAAGATATTTGTCGCCAAAACAATTATGTTATATTTTTGTTATTACTATACTATTAGCTTTGTTGTACTCGCATTAGTCTATGGTTGGCCACCATTACAAGTTAAACACAGCCTTCTATACAAATGAGTTCCGAACGAGCTGTCAAAACATCCTTTTTTTAAATTGAGACTATTAACTTAACAAACAAAAAATAATCAAACATTCCTGACGTCACTTTTTGTAAATTCATTGACAGTTTAGAGAGAAAGTTTGGTATTCAATTGGTTTGAAAAACTTTATAACAAGTCAAGAAATACTTAGTCACTATGAAACGGTCGACTGTTGGTTTATTTTAAATAAGATGTCAAACTTTTAAAAAAGGAATTAAGGAGAAAAAGTTATTGAATAGGCTGTTTGTGAGTGCGATGAGTGGACGTTATTTTTTTAATTTAAACGTTGGCAGTAATAAGGTTGTTATATGTATAAATGTATTGGATCTTAACTTTCTTTATTGGTTAATGTTAGCCCAACAACAAGAGCCTTTTAGTATGCTTTCAATTACAAGATTTATTATTATTATCGTATTGTTATTACCTTGACAGCCGACTGTTTAATGGTGCAGTTCAAGTTATTCTGATACTTATCGCCTTTGAACAAGAATTGCTTAGATGGGGCTTGTAATATTCAAACTATCCACGAATGTAAGAAAATAAATTCATAGTAATATATCATAAGCTACGTCCTATCTATTCTTCGTTATTCCTACTTTATAATCTCAATATGCTAAAAGTATTATAAAGAGTAAATGTAAAATAAATATTATATATATTAGGGTGGTCATTAAAAATTAAATTTCTTGCGGCGCCCCCTAAAAAGCTTCCTTTTAATTAAAAAACACTGGGATTTTTTTTTTATAATTTTTTCAAGTTAGACACGTGCCTCAAAACGATTCAAGTTAATTTTTGTGTAATATCATGTTTTTTTCAGGAAACTTCTTATTAAGTATGAAGAAATAATTATTTTAAGAAAATCTATTGTTATTTTGATTAACTATTGTATTCTCATGAATTTTGGTTCTGTGGTTGTTTATATTTTGTATGAAATTGTATTTATCATTAAAAGTCTTCAAAAACATGATTATACCTAAAAATTGACTTAAATCATCTTGAGGTACGTGCTGTCTTGACTTAAAAAAATTATAAAAAAATTTCCCCGTGTTTTTTCATCAAAAGGAAGCTTTTTAGGGGGCGCCGCAAGAAATTTAATTTTTACATAGAAGGATAGTGTCGTTACTTAAGCGATCAAAAACATGAAGCAAAAAGTACTACATGCGCGCAAGCAATTACACACGAGCACACGCACACCACTATACAAAGAATGAAATCAAATTTTGTTTTTATTAACATAAGTCGTCGAAATACTTTTAAAAGTAATATTAATACACTTTTTATGTTTTTCAAATGTGTTGTGACACCATTTGAATGCACAAACCGTCATAATTACCTATTTATTTTTTAAGAGTTGTGTACGTAGTGACCTTGTACACTACGGAACGATTCTGGCGTAGGCTCCATTAGGCTCCTATTTAAATGCTTCATTTTTTGTGTGCGGACTTACCTTCTATACGTTATTATTCTAAGCTCTATACTTATACTATTCACCAGCGTGGTAAAGTAGGTAAATTTTCTGGCTTGCAGCCGAGCAGTAGGAATTATATGAGTTGAGACTAGTAGAATGAAAGATACAGTTTAGCAGCCGAAGGAAAATTGCCAGGATGAGAATTTTTAGGGAATATCACAGAAACCTGTCTGTCTGGTTTGCCTCAAATATGTAGATATAAATATGTATATGTATATTTGCCTCAAATATATATATAATAGTAACCCGCCCTGGCTTCGCTTCGGTTTGAGTCGCCTTACCCGCGTAGTTCCCGTTCCTGTGGGCATACCGGGATAAAATATAGCCTTTGTTACTCGCTAATATTATAGCTTTCCATTGGTGAAAGAATTTATGAAATCGGTTCCGCGTTTTAAGCGTGAAAGCGTAACAAACAAACGAACAAATAAACAAACAAACATACTTTCACATTTATAATATTAGTAAGGATGTAAATATCGTGAGGATGTCTTTAATATTCTATCAGTTACCCTCGTCTTAAACTATCGTTTACCCCTTTGGTTTGGTAAATTTTTCTCCTATTGTGGAGAAGGCTCAAAAGAGGAGGCTTGAATAGATAAAAGGTATAATAGGCTGATGAATCAGATTCGCTACTTGAAATATTGTTAGGATCCATTTAAAGATCATTATCATCAAGATAAAATGCTCGTTAAATATATAAAAGATTTTTAAATTAGATCTTTTGAAATAAGGTATAGGAAAGAAGATCCACCACTTCCCATGCTTAGACAGTATATTGCATAATCTGAAAATAGGAAGGACTACGGGACAGCATCAATGTAGGTTATGATAAGTAGCGTACTGAATTTGAATTTGCAATTTTGAATTGAAATGTTGAACTTCGAATATGGTACTCCATACTCGCGACACGTATTTCGAATGATGAATTGATTGAAGCAACTTCAGGATGGTACGACTTTGAATGCGTGTTTTAAAGACGCATTACAAAGACTCTTTTATACATTTCAAAATAATAACGAAATTGCGTCATGTATCACCTATTTCATTCAATTATGTCCAATTAGATCTTCTTTAGATTATTAGAAGTATCTTTCAAATAATGCACAAGTACTTTTATAGCTATACTAGCTACCCATCCTCGCTTCGCTTTGGTTTCAGTCGCCCTGCCCGCGTAGTTCCCGTGGGAATACCGGGATAAAATATAGCCTATGTTACTCCCTGATATAGCTTTCCATTGGTGAAAGAATTTTTAAAATCGGATGGGTGGTTTAAGTGTGAAAGCATAACAAATAAACAAACTTACTTTCGCATTTATAACATTATGTAGTAAGAATTAAAAGTATTAAAGAATGTGCAATTACTGATGTGCAATCTGCTTCCATTCCAGTTGTATCTTAATTGTGAAAAGGAACGGGATCGTTTTTGTAGAATCATTGACCATAATATTATGAAAACAAAAATTCAGCTAGACTTCACAAGTCTAAATAATAGGTTATGAATCCTTTTTAATCCCAATCAACCAATGCATAGTTCCCGAGGGATAGTACCACCAAATTCCAAGCTAACTGCATGTTGGGTAAAAGCTAATTTGAAATAATTATATCAATTATAATATTTGGATGCAGGCGCGGGAACCAAAAGTGAGTTCTCAAGGGACAAGTCATCCAATTGAATTACAGAAAAAAATGTGAATCACATAACCGTTGGGTATCATAGGGCTGGCTTGAATCCATGGGAAGATTTATATATGAATAGTTTATCCGTATGGTTTTTTTTTTGGGGGTGTGTTGCGGTCGGCGCGCTCCTCACACCACTCCGTCCGGGGCGACAGAGGGGTGTAAGCACGCACACCCGCAACCCACCCACGTGCACGTCGCCTTCGTCGTTGGGCCGACCACCGGAGCAGGGTTACTTGTCATCAGTGGTCGGCCCGACGGAATACCCCCTATTTGGGGTACCCTCCCATCACGTGGGAGGACGTTGGTCTTTCCTCATGCGGTCGGCCTCTCAGCGGGTGATGGACTATTTCTTCGATCACGTCACCCGCGGCCTCGGCTAGCGCGGCATGAGGCGCAAGTACTCACACCTACGCCGCCCCAGTCGCCGGCGGCGGGTCGCCTCATCGAGGCAGCGCTCCTCGCGCAGGCGATCCGCCGCCTCACAGGCGATCCGCCGCCTCAACAGGCGATCCGCCGCCTCAACAGGCGATCCGCCGCCTCAATTTATCCGTATGGTGACCCCTTCCCACTGTCTTACTTCACCGTTCCTGCGCGTAGGTGTTGTTAGAAAAGATTATGAGATATGATATGCATCGTTACAGGATAAGGAAAATTTTAGACACAAATCATCCAGGACCATTCACGGCATAAATAACATGTGAACATTGTCGTAGGATGTAAATCGTAACGCAACGGAATTAGTAACCTTAGGTAATTATCAACAAATTCGGCTATGGACAACTGTCATGCCGTGTTGGCTACAGACGACAAGGAACTTGATGGTCGACCCAATGCCGAAAGAGAGGGATTACGGTGAGTTAAGAGGCCGCGCGCCGCCTTTTCTTCACCCCAGACACTGTGCACTGACCGGGCGAAATTTTAAGGGCTAAGTTACTTCTTATATAGACAGGTAGTAAAATATTACTGAAATCGGGTCAGCCGTTTTGAGGATTACCCGGAACTAACAGATAGACAAACAAAAATTAAATTGGTTTTTAAGCATAGGTATCGTGTAAATAACCGAGTGAGCATGAAATAATAGAAAATAGTTTAAAAAAACTAAAAAAATATGCTTAAATCGCTAATTCTGATTATCCTAGTAAAGATAACGGGTCAAACTGTTTAAAATATTGAATCGTCATCGGTCCTTAATAAGTATGCCAAATTTCGAGTTAATCCGACGTTTTGAAGGGGGTCAAAATCATGTTCAAAGATTCCGTTACATACTAACATAGATACGTCTGAAGCTAATAAAAGCGTATTAAAAACAACTACAATTTTGAGTATTTTGACATTACAAACAGACGCTTCTATTTTATTTATTTGTATAGATAATATGTCGGTATTTGTGCCAAATGATGGCAGCCCTACAATATTCCCGTAAAGTCACCATCAAGGACGGAACAAGAAATTAGAAAGTAAACCAAATTAGTTGCGGTCAGGACACTGTGTTGGAACCACTTGTCATACTTATTACCGACCACTGGTTTTTATGTTACGGACCGAATTACCCCTTTTTGTTGTCTATACGATCGTATTGATTCAAGACGAACGATTTGGTAATATTCACACGCTCGATTTGATTTGAATTTAAATTTTTTAAAGCTTCTAACAGTGCTCTTATTTCTATTGAGTATCTACTGTATGTACTGTACGAAGTAAGAATACAATTCACCACCTCTTATCTTACCCGTGGGTGATGTAAATGACGACTAAGGGATATAAAATGCATATAATATCTAAGCAAGAGAATGAAAATCTATACCAACAAATAAAATTGGAGTGTCTGTTTGTAATGTCAAAATAATAGACCTTTTTCATACTCACACGGTTATTTGCACTATACATATGCCTAAAAATAATTTTATATTTTTTTTTGTCTGTCTGTCTGTTAGTTCCGGGTAATCTTCAAAACGGCTGGACCGATTTCAAAAATTCTTTCACCAATGGAAAGCTATAATATCAGGGAGTAAACTAGGCTATATTTTATCCCGGTATTCCCACGGGAATGGGAACTACGGCGATAAGGCGACAGAAACCGAAGCGAAGCGAGGGCGGGTTGCTACTTCAAAATAAAATCCTATACCAACACGTCCGATCAGCCTGGTATAGAAGGTCAATTGCCCGACCATTATGGAGGAGGCTCGAGCTCAACAGTGGAACGTACATGAGCTGTGATAATCGTAATGAGGATGATGAAGTTGTTATATTTTCTGACTTCCAATGATAATTCCATGTTTCGTATTTCTCTATTTAATTTTTTAAACAATCAATTTGGTTGTCTAGGTCAATTTTAAAGGTTCAAAGTGATTATGTAAAAGTATTTATTGTATTAATCTTTACCGACTCGAAAATGTTTGATTATTATGTGTTTTTCAGTTAGTTTTAAACTATGATTTGCTTGCCTAATAAACTAAAGAAGACTGTGACCTAGATATTGATACCTATAAAGGTATAAATTATCTGCATAGAGATTTCACGTCCGTGTGGTGACAAAGTAAGAATACAATTCACCGCCCCCACTCTTGCCCGTGGGTATCGTAAATGACGACTAAGGGATATAATATGCATATAATATTTATACAAGAGAAGGAAAACTTGAAACAAGTGGTTATTTGTATTCTTACTCTAATATAATTACACAGATAATCCTCATTATCTCGGCTCATATACGCCCCACTACTCGAGCCTCTTCCATAATAGGAAGCATATTGATCTACTATAGCACTCTGGTCAGACTGGTGGTATACGGTTTATTTCGAGTTTTCCTTGTCTCTCTATATGTCCTTCAGTCGTGTTTTATGACATCCACGGACTGTTAAATTGTAATCTTACGCCGTCACAGCGCGGATAAAATGGTTCAAACGTTTATTTAAAATCGCTTTAGTTTCATAAGTAATTTCAAACCAATAACTAGTAGACAAATAAGTTCAAACGTTTAATTCAAGTTCCGTGGTAGTTAATAAATCGTGGCCCAGATTCCTTGGCTTCGATTCCCGTGTCGCGACATCATTGAACTGTCGGCAATGCAAGCCTCCTTTGAATTATATGACCATAGATTTATAGCTTAACTGTAAACTTGTTTTGCAAGTATAATTTGTTTTGATATAAACCTTGTTTTGTGGTTTTGCTCGCTTTGCTCATAATACTATCTATATTAAAAAAATGTTATGTATAATACACAATACATTTATATATGTATTGTATATTTTTTTTATTTGCCGTGTGAAACCGGAGTAAGAATAATACAATTCACCACCCACTATCTTGCCTGGGTATCGTAAAAGACGACTAAAGAATATTAATACACGTGTAGAATATGCAGATAACTTCTATGCAAGGGAAGGAAAACTCAAAATTAAACCAAATTTTAGTGGGACATATATGGACTGCGACGATATATAAAGCTGAGGAGTTTTTTATTTTAAAAATAAAAGCTCTCCCCCTTAATAGATTAGCTTTTCTTGCTAGTAGGTGTAGTAAAAGACGACTAAGAGATTATAATATGCATATAACATCTATATGCATGAGAAGGAAAACTCAGAATAAACCCATGCTCCAACACGTCTTACCAGCTTGGTCTGGTAGGTCAATTTACCTCCCAATATGAAGGAGACTCGAGCTGATAGTGGGACGTAGATGAGCTGTGATGATTAATGTTGACGTCACATTCTTTGTATTGCTTTCTCTGCCGAATTATAAAAATTGAAATGAATGATTACACCCCTTTTTTTACCCCCGACGCAAAAAGAGGGGTGTTATAAGTTTGGCATCGATGTCTGTCTGTGTGTCTGTGTGTGTGCGTCTGTCTGTGCCATCGTAGCTCTCAAACGGATGGACTGATTTCAATGTGGTTTTTTTTTTATTTAAAAGCAATTTTCTTGCGGTCGTTCTTAGCTATGTTTGATTAATATCGCTCCAGGGGTGTAAGAGTATCAGCTCTTTTCCAAAATGATGTAATGGCGAATGGTAACTTGATTAAACGCTTCACGCGTGCGAGTATATTCGTTGAATAACAATTAATTGATAATTCCTGTTGAAGAGAACGTAATACTATTTTTTAATAAATTTTAATTAGTGTCGGGGGTAATTCAAAATTTTCTATTTTGCTTATATTAAGTGAAGGTTGTGTAAAAATTTATAAACTGCACTGTCTCTATTTTCTTGCGTATTTTAATATACAGGCCCTAAGCGCTTTAGTAAATGCTAGATAAATGCTAGATAATGCAAGGCTATAAAGGTTTACAGTTAGCATATTCTGATGGGATTATGGGCGTGATTCATGCATACATATTTGTTCCAGTAATTTTCCAACAATCTGTGCTTTTGATGTTATGATTTTGTTTAACATTGAGGCCGCACAGACTTGCGGTGGCCTGCAGCAAATTTTTAAAGGTTTTGTAATTCAAACTTTATGTAATTCAATTAATACAAATCCTACTAATATTATAAATACGCGAAAGTTTGTGAGAATATTTGTTGCTCTTTCACGCAAAAACTACTGAATGGATTTTGATGAAACTACACAATAATATAGCTTACATATCATCATAACACATAGGCTATAATTTATCTCGATTGTCCTACGGGAAGGGGAACTACTCGGGTAAAACTACAGGGTGGTTAACCGCTGCTGTCTGCGGTCACTCCAACGGAAGATCCAAGAAGTCGCTAAAGATTTAATATAGAGCAGATGGGATAATATGATAGAAGAGCTAAAAGGTACGATCTTCTGCCAGGATGGCTGCCAACTCAAAAAGACATCACCCTTTCCATCGTCAGATTTAACAAGCCTCTAGTGTTCGTACAGGAAGAAATGTTCAAATGCTGTATCCATCATCATCGCAGCTCATATACGTCCCACTACTGGGCTCGAGCTTCCTCCATATTGAGAGGAAAGTTGACCTACTATACCACGCTATGTCCGTGTGGTGACGGAATAAGGATACAATTCACCACTCCGAATGTCCTAAGAATCGACTAAGGAATATATATAGGTAATAGGTACGCATATAACATTTATGCAAGAGAAGGAAATCTCGAATTAAAATTTTATATCAACTTGTCTGACCGGCATGGTACTTACCATATAGTAAGCTCAATGTTCTCCTTATCGTGGAAGCTGAAATGATGATGAGGATACCACGCTGGTGAGATAGGTTGATATAGGGTTTTATTTCGAGTTTGCCTTCTCTTGCATAGTTGTTATATGCAGAATATTCCTTAGTCACCTTTTACGATATCCACGTGCAAGAGAAGGGGCTGAGTGCAAAAATAAGTGTAAAATGACGTTACGCGTTACGCAAAGCTTACTTTATAAGTTTACTTCGTAATATTTCAAGAAACTTTTGCAATTTTATATTGTCTATTTGTATATAAACCAAGATGCAATAAATTTATTTAACGATCTCTGACCGATGAACAAATAATTGTTGTTTATTTTATCATTTTGTATGTATGTCTTTGATCTAAGATCTGGATTATTTACTAAATAAATCAAACCGCCTACAACGTTTGAAATTGTAAAAAATAAGTGTTCATTTATTTGTGTATCTAATCTAAATGAATACCAATATCTCTATTGCATAACAGTTAATCTAAGTCCATGTGGTTGCGGAGTAGGTATACAATTAACCATACCCTCTCTTGCCCGTGGGTGTCATAATAAGACGACTAAGGGATACATATATGCGGATAACATCGATATACGGGTTGAGAGCCCTCAGCACGGGTTGAGAGCCCTCAGCACGGGTTGAGAGCCCTCAGCACGGGTTGAGAGCCCTCAGAACGGGTTGAGAGCCCTCAGCGCTCACCCACCAGTCCGGGTAAAGTTGTCACAGCCATCTGAGGCTAACAACTAAGTCACACAAAAAAAAAAAAGATATACCGTATACCAACCCGTATGACCAGCGTGGTAGAGTAGGTTAATTGACTATTATTTCATGGTTTAATATACCATGAAAGAAATTTCCTTCCTATGGTGAAATAAGGCTGAGCAGTGGGGCGTATATGAGCTGAAATGATGAATTAAACTCTTTTATGACCTGTGTCCTCGACAATTAATTTTAAAAGCTTATTAAGTAAAAGACTAAAATCAAAAATAAATAAAAGCGGGTGTTCAAACTATGGTCTTAATATTCAGGTTTTTTATTGATACTAACTGACCTAGCAGACGTTGTTCGGATCAAATCTAAAAAAATAATACGACGAATTCTCGTTGAAATCGATCGCAGCGCCAAATCATTCTCATATTCATCGGAACAGGTACAAAACATCATTAAAATCAGCCCAACCATTTAGAAGGAGTCCAATTACAAACACACAAACAGAAGATTTATATATAAAGATATTGTTATGTTAGTAGTGCTATGCTTGTTGTGAGATCAGGAATAATAGTTTTAAGATATTGGAAAAACGCCCGTTTATTTTGTTATGGGGACGTAGGACCATAATACGGCACGTATCGAACTCCGTTGAATTAATTTAGTAGAACTAAGGGTTTAGCCGAAATAACGGTAAAGAACACTTGTTTACATATAAGCTATAGGTATTGATGCAAAATTCTTTCCATGCGGTGAATGACGGAATAAGAATACAATACACCACTCCCTATTATGAAAGAGAAGGAAAGCTTGAAATATACCAACATGTTTGACGAGTATGGTATAGAAGGTAAATTTCCCTTCTATTGGGGTGAAGGCTTAAGCCCAGCGGTGGGACGTGTCGTGACGAAGTGACGATATTTATAAACAGTTTAATAATAAACAATTAAAATAAACACCATGGGCCAATGACCTCCATGGTATAATTAAACCATGCAACAGTTTCGCTATGATGAGATTAATAACGGATGGTCATGCGAACTAAGTTGCTAGTTTTTTTCGAGAGAAAAATGTAACGTTATATAGTCAATTACGGGATAGTGTTACCAACAGCAATTGTTGAAAAATTCCAGTTGATTAGGTAGATAAATATTATTGATCCATGTAGTGACAGAGCGAAAACAAAAATTCACAAACTAAGGATATACCTGTATAAAGGTATATCAAGCGTATATATAGGCGTATCAAGCGTTCTGCGCAGTCGCCGTTGTCATGAAAACTGTTAGTTTATCATAAAATAGATTCAGTCAAAAATATGTAATGTGAAATGCCAAGTCTAATAAAAAATTCTTTCATTAGAAAAGTCGGTTTTTTTGCCACATCCACAATCTTATATCTTTAAACGAGCAATTCTTGTAGTATATATATATTTTCAAGATCTCGGAAACGGCTCCAACGATTTTGATGAACTTTTGGCATACTAGAGGTTTCGGGGCCAAATAATCGAACTAGCTAGGTTTCATTTATAGAAAATGTTGTTTTGTCGGTGTTTTTAGCTAATCAATGCAATGACATAAAATGTCAATAGAATAAGAATTTAAATTTCGGCGTCGCCGTCGAGAGTGACAATAGCTCAGTTGGTAAGTTGTCCAGTCGCATTCAAACAGCGTGAGGTCGAATCTCGGTGTTATTATTATTCTATTTTTGTAATTTTTGATATATTTTTCATTATTTCATCATTTTTTTTTCTAAATAAGCTCGCTAATAATATCAATGACTTACAAAAAAAAAAAAATGATACCGAGCAAAGCTCGGTCAACCAGATATTGTATTTAAAAGCACACAACGATTTGTAACTAACGTAACGGTAGTACGTACCTGATCTCAGATGGTGGTCTGTATGCTCCACTGGTGACGTAGACCTCGGAGCCTGAGTCTCCACCTACTCTTGGTGAGCCGTTAGTGTGGGGATGCCGTCGAGTGTTCCTATGCTCTCCCGACGGTGACCTTGTCCGCTCATCCATCGTCTGAAACAAGGGCATATGTTATACGTAAAAATTTGGTATGCTTTGCTATGCATCTCTGAATTTTCTTAAATCCTACGCTTAAGTTCTTATTAATTTAATTAAAATTATTTAGAATATTAAAAAATATTTAGTTATTATAAAAAATGAAATTGACTTTAATTAAAATTATAAAAGAAATATTTTTTTCAATTATTTAGTTCTTCTTCTTAAAATATTCTCTTAAGTTCTTATGCCCATTGCCACCACCGGTCCCTAAAGTTTACGTATCACTTAAGGTAATATAAATAACACCTATTAACCGCCTAAGATATTGTCATCTCGGCTTCATATTTAACGATAGAAGAGAAATTGCCCTAATATACCACGCCAGTCAGACAGACTGGCATAGGTTCTTATTTCGAGGTATCCTTCTCTTACATGGATGTTTTTTTTTATTAGGGCTAATCCCACCACACATTCCCACCACTGTAACTTCTGTAAGCCAGGATCCACAATAGCCTCCGTATAAGACACCGAGGTTTGACCTTCAGGAAGTACCGGGAAACGTTTTTAATTGTCTTGGGACCCGCAACAAATTTAATTAGAAAAGAAACACAGGAGGAGTTGGAAAGGTTCCACTTCCCTCCTAAGCAAAGCGGGAGACATGAAGCAAAGTTGGCTAGTAAGCCAGTAAATAAGAATTTGTACAACTACGTGAAACGCTGCGCGTCATGCCGCCCTAGTCGAGGCCGCGGGTGACGTGACCGGGGAATTAGTCCGTCATCCACCGAGAGGCCGACCACGAGAGAAAAGACCGACGTTCTCCCCGCGGGAGGGACGTCGGTTGATGGGAGGGTACCCCACTAGGGGGTATTCCGTCGGGCCGACCACTGATGACAAGTAACCCTGCTCAGGTAATCAGTTCAACGACGAAGGCGACATGGTGTTCGGGTGGGTTGCGGGTGTTCGTGCTTACGCCCATCTATCGCCCCGGACGGAATGGTGCGAGGAGTAGGCCGACCGCGACCCACCCCAAATAAAAAAAAAACTGCGCGAAACGCAGCGGTACAGCACCACGAATGGAACAGAGCTTAATGGAGCTACTTGTGAGCTTTAGGTTTGGTTACAATAGTAGGTATGGCAAAATCGCCTCAACGCATGGAAATTTTCTCGAGTTGCTACAAGAGCCGAATAGTATATTACCCCAGACGTGACGTGCAGACTGTCTAACATGAGGTCTCGCTCGTTACTCCAGAAAATGCACTCCCAAAGGATGTGATGAGCTGTTTGTTCAAAATCGGTGTTTGAGGTCGAACATGGACAAAATGGTGAAACTATTAATTTAAAATAGATCAATTTACTTCTAAAATTCCCATGGCCTGTGAGGAATTGGGTCATACATAGTGGTCAATTTCTAGCCAAGTTCTCTCTATACGTTCACGAACAGATGGAAAGAATAGATATAGATGACGACCCTTTGTTGACGAATCTCACCTTTCCTGCCATTCGGTCAGGAGCTTATCGTACACTATGGATTGCGGCGCAAAAGTTTAGTAATTTACATATGTAGATGTTAAATGAGTATTATATCCCTTAGTCGTCTTTTACGACACCCACGGGCGAGATAGGGAGTGGTGAATTGTATTATTAATCCGTCACCACACGAAAGTAAATTCATATATCTTAATGATACAAACTCGATAAAATTTCATTACACATTATTTCATTATGATTGCGTAAATATAAATGAAAATTACGAGTAATAATAATAATAGTATGTGATTTATCAACACTTTTACTTTCGCTGTCATCTCATATCATTCGCAATAATTAGTCTATTGTATGACTACGTTATGTGTAGATTTTATTTATAATATAATTGCGTAGTCACATACCTTTTTTTAATTTTAATTAATTATTTCACACACACACAATGGTAATGTGTATTCTCATGTTAGTGATATAAAATTTTGGATCTTGAAATAATCATCTTGGTTCATATACGTCCCATTGCTGGGCTCGAGCTTCTTTCATTAGGAGGGCAATTGACCTTATAAGCTGGTCAAACAGGCTGATATAGGCCTTTGTTTCGAGTTTCCCTTCTCTTGCATAGATGTTAATGCGTATTATATCTCTTAGTTACCTCTTACAACATTCACGGGTAAATCAGGGAGTGGTGGATTGTATTCTTACTCCGTCACCACACGAAAAAGGTATAATGAAATAGTATTGTTATTTTACCGAAATTATATACAAACTCAAAATAAATATTTGCAGATCCTGTTTGAGAATCGAACTACGTCATCTATGCATTCATTATTTAAAATTTAATTCAGTTAAATAAGCAACAGCCGGAACTTCTTAACAACAGATAAAAAAGCACGTTATTTAAACCAGAACTGTTTGTAATTGCTGTGTTTTGTTTAAAATTAAATGTAGAAATGCGTTTTGCACTTAGATCAATAATATAGCCACTAAATCAATCAATGTCACACTAAATCTCAGCACGCATTTTTTTTACCACTTAATAATACATTATTTTTTTATATGTTTCGTGTTCAAACAATATGAGGCTAATATAATCGACTCAAGGATTTGCATAAATATATTAGGAGGAATAGGTATATTTTCTGTGCGGTGATGGAATAAGAATACAATTCACCACTCACTATCTTGCCCGTGGATATTGTAAAAGACGATTAAGGAATATACTACGCATATAACATCTAAGTATACAAGAGAAGAAAAACTCGGAACAAAACCCTATTCCAACATGTCTGACCAGCGTGGAATAATAGGTCAATACCCTTTCATTATGGAGGAGTCTTTAGACCAACAGTGGGGTATATATATACAGGCTGAGATGATGATGATGAAAAGAAGGAATACTCGAAGTAATCTCTATACTAACCTGTCTGACCAGCATGGTGAATTACCCTTCTGCTGTGGAAGAGGCTCGAGCCCAGCGCCACGCGGTTCAGACGAGTTGGTATAGGCTTATATTTCGAGCTGTCCTTCTCTTGTATAGAAGTTTCATGTCTATGTGTACATGTGCATGTATATGTCTGTCTACTTAGTCGTCTTTTACGACACCCACGGGTTTAAACGGGTGGTGAATTGTACTTTTACTCCCTCACTACATGCCAAATTATTGTATCATCTTTCAAAGCGAAGGATATAGTATCAGTGTGGTGACCGAATAGGAATAAAATTCACTGCACCTTTCTTGTGACGTTTAAATGACGCCAGTAGAGAGCATCTACTGCAAGGGAAGAAAATCTTCAAGTACAAATCAAATAATTCAATAATCTACCACCGGATCGGCACGCGGCCACAAGCTGAGAAGATCCGGCAAGAAACTCAGCGGGATCTACTGAGTAAAATATTAGCTAAAAGATAGCTTTTTAACGTTTTGATGTTTTATATTTTTTGTCTAATAAAACCTTAATACCTTACGTTTGATGAAATTTTTGACAATATAAATTCTGAACATTTTATACAAATATCACTCTTGAAATTAATGAGCTAAACTGAACTAAATACTAAATACTTTATCATTTTATTAACGCATTTTCTATTTAACCGATATATTGATATTTTTTCCTCAAAATATCGACGTCTCAATTGATATTTTTATAAACATGACCTATTTATGACATGACATATTTATTTTCACTTCTGACATCCCTAGTTGGACGTATTTGACCTGTGATGATGATGATAGGTACTATTTGCATATCATATCCCTTCTTTGTTTTTTACGACATCCACGGGCAAGATAGGGGACGGTGAATAGTATTCTTACTGCGTCACCATATGAAAAGGAGAATGCCCAAAACCAGGCCCTTTTCAGTTGGCAATGGGCCCTAACCAAATACTATCCTAAATTCATATCTTATTTTTATACTTTCTCAGAATTAATTTTAGGGTAACTTATACCCTAGCGTTAAAAATAATAAATAAAGGTCATAAAAATGAACTTAGGTTTGTGATTAGTAAAAATCGGAGTGACACATGTGTGTTGCCAGGTCAAACCAAAATAATTTATCAAAATACATCGATACATTTTTATCGATTATGAAGGTGAAATTAGACGAATTATTGTAGTCAAAAAACTAACATATATATTTATGGCTGTATCTCACCTTATTATTTTTAGTTTTTACAGATTATATTTTATTGAAAATAGCAATTGGCGGCAATAATTACAAAACACACAAAATGTTTATTCAATCATCATCATCATCCATCCTATCGCTGTCCACGTTTAGGATTGATGTAGGCCTGCCTTATGTTTCTTTACAAAGTACGGTCCTGTACCACTTGCATCCAACGACGCCCAGCAATTTTCACTAGGTCGTCGGTCTACCTCATTCGTCCTACACTGATACTACTGTCCGGTACATGGTCGCTACAAGAAAGCCTTTCTTTCCCAGCGGTTGTCAGTTTGTCGAGCAATGTGGCCTCGCCAATGCCACTTTAGCGTGCTAATTCTTCGTGCTATGTCGGTCATACTCGTTCTTCTACGGATTTCCGTATTTTGGATTCTATCCCGCAGAGAAATCCCAAGCATAGGCTGCTCTTGCAACTTTAAACTTAGTTTTGAAATCTACATTTAGGGAACATGTTTCTGTGTCGTAAGTCTTTCAGTCACTGAGCTATATTGAATAAGAAGATCTTTTTAAATTTTTCGAAGACTGCCCAATCGAGTTGGTGAACCTCTTTCTTGAAATTGTATCTACCTGTTTGTCCTAGGTAACGAATTATCGTTACCTAGGACAAACATGCATACAAAATCATTAGATCGACAACTTCAAGTCGCACTAGTCGCACTGTCGACTAGGACCGGTACTAAAATGACTGGGCGTTTGACATGACTTTCGTCTTACCTATGTCCATACGTAAACGCGTTAGTTGGGATACTCCGCTGCGATCGTTGAGCTAAGGTTGTTGAATAAAAATAATATAAGGAATAGCTGCAAAATGTGTTTTTTTTTCATGTTCAATCGAATTTTGCAGTTATAAAAATTACAAAAGTAATGTTTATTTTTCAAATTACAAGCAATACACAGATAATATCTAACATGATACCCAAACTTAATATATTTTAATTTACTTTTCAAATCGAGTATCGATTGATCGATTTAAAAAAAAAATAATTAAAGGTAATTAGTTCTGGTAACACAGAACACTATGGCGCCGTGTCGTTTACGATTTCATATT
Organism: Lymantria dispar; assembly: GCA_032191425.1. Classification (NCBI taxonomy): domain Eukaryota; kingdom Metazoa; phylum Arthropoda; class Insecta; order Lepidoptera; family Erebidae; genus Lymantria; species Lymantria dispar. The sequence goes on from CM063457.1 coordinate 5,766,485, forward strand.
TACGAATTACGTTGAGTTGAATGGAAGGATAGAAAGAGACAAAACTATTCCGCAAATTGATTTAGGATTTTATGCTATTTTTAATTTTTTATAGTTTCTATGAAATAAATTCCATCCAGCTATTGTAGACAAGTAGTGTTATTACATTTAAGTACTTTTTTAATTAATTACAATTAATTATTTGTCAATTTTTATTCAAAAGGAAAATATTAAAAAGCGACGCAATATTTTTCTGAGTGGTAATGCTACCCATTTAGGCATTTTTTTCAGATTGAATCTAAGTCATTTACGATGGTTAGCATTAGGATCTTACTAATTAATACAGGCGGTATCATTTATGTTGAGCATATAAGGGTATTCTATACGGTAAATATAATTGTATTTACCGTATAGAAGTAAGTGATGAAATGGAAGTGGATTTCCCCTTAATATTAGTTTAAAAAAATGTTCAATTAGGGCGAGAATCAAAACGCGACATGTAAATAATATAGAACATATTATTTTTATTTGCTTGTAAGTAAGGATTTAAATAGGGCAACTCCTCTCGATTTCATTAATTACTTATTATTGTATTTGTCTTGTTTGAAATCGAACGGTAGGCTGCTGTGCACACACAATGACAGTATTATGATACCTACTTGAGGTGAGGCCCTGTTAATGATGTACATAAATGCGCCAGCTCAATTCTTAGACAATATACCTATTACGTAAACTGTTCTTAAGTATAAAATGTTGATTTTACTATTCCTGGTATTCAGTTAGCAGTATATTGTAGTTGTTGCCAAAGGCGAACCCTTCCGTAAAATTATAACTTTGTATGACCATATACCTAAATCACATTCATAAAACCTCAGTTGATAGGCCACACCTATTATTATCACACAGGACTATAGCTTAAGCTTATGTTAAATACATTAGCTACATGATTACTTTTGTAAGCATATTGACTAAAGATAATAGGTACTATATTTTCGTTTGACGTATTATCTCAAAACAGTTCACTAAAAATAAGATTACGCGTAAACCTGGGTACGAAAATGAAAACTAATTTCTAAATATAAAACTAGAATAACTATCCTACAACATAGAAAAGAAATTATAGAGGCCCATTGACTTTCATATTGAAACTAACTCTCGAACAAAATGGGCATTCTCCTTTCACTGTTTTCGCGGAAGGTGAATTCTTTTTTTTTTTGTGTTTTGGAAATCGTATTTATATATCATAACTTGCTTTGTTTATGTAGATAACATACCCGTGTAATATTATTTTGTTTAAACAACTTCGACATCTTGTGGCATTTATAGTAACATTAACACAACCACAATATGTCAACCACCATTTTTATTTCAACAGTTGTTTTGAAAACGGTGATCATGCAGTCTTGACGACTCATTGTTACCAAAATTTCATACGATTTACAAACATTTCTAACTAGCCTATATAAACTATCTCTATAAACATTCCGTATAATACAATATTTTTTTTAATACAAGTGATAGTTTCTGATATTAACGTGTTCAAACAAACAAACCTCTTCAGCTTTATAATAGTAATATAAATTCTTAATGACTATTAAAAAGTTCACATTCACGAAAACCATAAAGAACAAAAATAAATTTGGTGGAAAAACAAGTTCAAATCATAACAACCGGTTTATTCTGTTAACATTCCTAAGACTTTGACGAAATTTAATGAGAATATTTTATGGTTCGTAAGTCCTCGTTGTAAATTATTTAATGGCTTAAATTTTCTACGCAGTTTTGCATGTTGTGTGATTAGCCCTTGGTCTACCACTGTCATGGTGGGCCAAGGGGAAAAGGAGTTCTGTCTAGGTGTCAAAAAAATCAAGCCTACTGAGTTGTTTGGATTGGAACAAAAAGTACATATTCATCATCATCATGGGCTCGTGTCTCACCCACAATAGGAGGGAAATTGACCTTACTATATCACACTGGACAAACAGGTTGGTATAGGGTTTTATTCCGAGTTTTCCTTCTCTTGCATAGATGTTATATGCGTATAATATCCCTTAGTCGTCTTTTACGACATCTATGGGCCAGAGGTATCTACGGTAGGAGTGGTGAATTGTATTTTTACTCCGTCTCCACACGGATATTGTCAACAAAAGTTATAAAAAGATTTGAAAATAAATCAATGTGATTTTATTAAATTCCTACATTCTTATATAAATAGTTTAAACTGCAGTTAACATTTTTAATCGAGCAAAGTCAACGGCCATGAAAATAAATGAAAGTATTTTTGATATAACTACTGAAAATAGATTTATTACTGTTGTAGATTTATATATCTGGTACGTCAGACCATATCAATTAAAACTATTACAAGCATCTTGAACAGAACGCGTGGATAATGTTAGTAAATTATTTTCGCATTTGCCGTACCCTAAAGCCATTATTTTACTAAATAACTATTTGTGTGTAATTTAGTTTGTATTTGATTTGACAGTTTTCAGCGTTCATGATCGCGGGTTCTATCATATTCATGAACGCTAAAATGTTCGAAATGCAATGGGTAATTAAAAATAAAAGTAATAATTGCCGAAGAATTTTGTTTTTTTATACTAATATTATAAAGAGGAAAGATTTGTTTGTTTATATTGAATAGGCTGCGAAACTACTGGATCGACTTCAAAAATTCTTTCACCAATGGAAAAATATCAGGGAGTAACATATACTATATTTTATCCCGATATTCCCAAGGGATTGGGAACTTGGCGGGTAAGGCAACTGAAATCGAAGCGAAGTGAGGACGGGTTGCTAGTAATTTAATAAGAAATTAAAATGTCGGGTAATTAAAAAAAAAATACAAATTTGGATGAAAGACTAGTGCTTCTATGGTGGACCGGGGAATAGTACGTCACCCGCAGAGAAGCTGACCGCGTGAGGGTCCGGGAAGAGTCGATACCTGAAAGGGTATTTCGTCGGGCTGCCTATGTAGGATAAGGAACTTGGCACCAGCAGTCTGCCCAATGGCGAAGGGGTGGGAATACGGTGGTTATGTGACCGCCCTTCATCCTTTTGTCAGCCTAGGCGGAACGGATGTGTGTAGTGACCATTGCCGAGTAAAAAAAAAGGTGGGACGTATAATATGAGTGTTTCGTCTAGAAATGAAAAGTAAAGTAGCTTTGAATGATTAATCTATTAAAAGATGCATAAGTTTACACAAATACATACTCATAAACAGGAAATACAAAGAAAATTTGTATTCATTTAAAAATACTGACGTCATACGCACGTGTGTTTGTTAGTATTGTCTAAATAAGTAAATAAAATATGTAAAAACATATTTGTTTCCTTCATCATGTTAAAACGGTCCTCATTGTTTGTTTTGTGTTGAACCCACGCTTTCTGCCGTCACGTGAACACGTATTCCAGTTAATAAGAGGGAAAATAAAGAATTTTTATAGAAATAATTGTTTGTCGGCAGTAAGTACGTTAGACGGCGCAGTGAAGAATGAACCCCTTTGGGTGGACTGACGACATCTTTAAATTCACCGGGAACCGTTAGATTCTAGTGGCAAAGGACCCTTCTAAGGGGTATCCTTGTGGTAACGCTATGCAAACGATGGACGTTTAGGGGCTAATGGATTATACTAGGTATATAAATAAATATAAACGCCTTACGTCCCTTAGTCGTCTTTTACCACATCCATGGGCAAGATAAGAAGTGGTAAATTGTATTCTTACTCCGTCACCACACGGAAAATAAAGGGAGATTAAAGTTTCTGTTTGTAGTGTCAAAATAATATGCTTTTTCATGTTCACACGATCATTTACACGCAACTAATGCCTTTTTTGGGGGGTGGGCTATGGTCAGTGTACCCGCCGCCCGGTCCCGTCCAGAGGGACGGCGCGCGGCCCCATAACCCACCCGATAGCACGTCACCCTCGTCGTTGGGCCGACCATCGATGCGGAGTTACTTGTTTTCAGTGGTCGGCCCGTCGGAATACCCTCTCCTATCGACGTCCCTTTCCCGGGACTCGGTCACCGTCGTGAGGTCAGCCTCTCCGCGGGTGATGGACTAAAATCCTCAGTCCGGTCACCTGCAGCTTCTGTTAGGGCAGCATCAGGCGCAACGCAACTTATGCCTAAATGGCACTTTCAAAAATTTTGCTTGTTTGTTTCTTTATTTGTTCCGGGTAATCTTTCAAATAAGCTGAATCGATTTTAATAATATTTTACTACCAGATACCTGTCTATATAAGAAGTAACTTAGGCAATTATACCTCTCAAGAAACTCCTATAAATTTTTGACCGATCCAAAAATCGAACCCGAGACCTCATGGACTGCAGGTAATATTTTAGAAGATATTGGAAGCAAGGCGATAGAAACCGAAGCGAAGCGAGGACTGATTGCTAGTAATACAATAATATAGATTTTTAAACTTTACTAGAAATATATCTTTAGCTGTATATTTTGAAGACGTTTTCAACAGGTACCTATATACCTTATATGATTTATTTGTTTGTATATATTTTACGACTCATAAACATGAATCTTTATAACAGAAATGGACACGATATGAGCAATGTTTATAACGATTTTCACGACAGCGATTTTAAATATTTATGCGTTTAGGAAACGGTTTGTTATTTCTAAGAAATCTTGGCTGCCATAGCGCCTTTTAGCATATCTTTAATTGATATTAAATATAAATTATATTCTACGGTTTATACACATCCAGCTATTGGATCCGTAAACCTTTCATCGTAAGAGGGAGATTGGTTTACTTATTATCTCATAATGATTAGAAAGGAGCATAAGGATTTCCTTCGAGTGTTTTTTATCGCATTTAGTGACCGACAAGTAGTCATTGATGTGGTAACTTCAGCAATAAGGGTAAAACCAAGTTACCTACTTTAGATGCAAGATTGGGACAGGAAGAGAGGGAAATCCTGCGGGCCACGGATGACAAGGAACTCGGTACTAGCGGCGACCCAATAGCCAAGGGGAGGAAAGAAAAGAGGTGGGTTATTGAGCCACGTTCCGCACTTCCGATATCCCGGACGAAACGGATGTGTGTGATGACCATAGCCCACACAAAAAAAAAAACATAATGGAAGAGGGGAAATGATATTTGTTTTAATCAGCTCTTTCCCACACCGAACAAAGCGTGGTAGCAGTATCTACACTACTCAGAGGTCAATTGAAGTTCCTTTCCATCATTTCTTGAGAAGTTATCTGCCAAAATTCTTACATCTTCTTTTATAACCACGGGAACGCCAGGCTTGTGAATTGTTTCTTACTCCTTACAGAAAGGTAATTTCTTAATATTTGTTAATGTAAAACAATTTAGTTTGAGTGCACAGATGGCGTAGTGGTTACTGACCTATTGTACCAGTGTCATCGGTTCGAATCCCACGTAGGACAACACTTTGTGCGACCCACAAATTGTTGTTCTGAGTTTGGATGTAATTTGTGTTCGTTAATTATATGTTTGTCCCCCGCAAAACAAGGATTACCTCCTAAGTGAAGAGTGTTGTCGTTTAAAAAACTATTTTACTAGGAGACAGAGGTAAGCAGATGAGAATACCTATTTATTTAGTGCTATATTTGAATAAATCATAACTGTAAATAATAACTGTCAACTCACCGTGTACTCTGACAGCGTTCTTTCTGATGGTGCCCGATGACTGTCATTCTCGTCCCTTGATGACGCCCTAGGTAAATAACCTGCAGATGAAGGAGAGTCCCCACCAGACCTATGGGTCGCCACGTAGTGATTATTCTTCACTTTTTGCACCATTTTGTCCAATCACTGACGTTTACACATAATCATATACTAAACGCTGTCAAGCACGAACTGTCAACTGACAATCACTTACTATCCGTTGTTAATTGCTGACACAATTTTTATTTAAGCGAGTCCGTAGCATTTTTTGTTTCTTTTTTTTTTGTTTTATTTTGTTTGTCGTTCGTTGGCCCGTGTTGATGTCTTCCTGTAACAAGAAAAAATAATTCATTTAAATAAAATTAATAAAAAAATAATTGTTTTAATGATGTTTACTTTATTTTATTACTTATATTATTTTGATTTGATGATTACATGACGGTAACTTCCGTCCAGGGTATGTCCGAGGCTCTTTTGTTTAAAAAGTTAAGGCTATACACCGGCTACCCACTTGAAACCCAGGTTCCTTGCGGTGGTTCTTAGCTATGTTTGGTTAATATCGGTTCAGCAGTGTAAGAATATCAAGATTTTTTCCAAAATGATGTCCAAAATTATTACTTACTCGATTACCAGTACCAGTATAATCGTTAAATGACAATTAATTGATAATTCCTGTTGAAGAGAACGTAATACTTTTTTTTATTATTATTTTAGTTTGTGTCGGGGGTTATTCCAAATTTCCAATTTTACTTATTTATTTTATGATGATGACCATGATAGATTATATCTGCAGACTAATAATCTATTCCGCTAGGAACTTAAATGTTTTTTTTTATGTATCAAGGTATTTCGACTTGCTAAGAACAACGCGTTGAAGAATGAAGGTCGATTTATATCAACTATAATTATTAAAATATAAATGATATATGTACTTAGAATAAGAATGTTTGCAGTTAGAAAAATGTGGTTTAATTTTTTATGCCTGTGGATCAAAAAATATATTCCTATTTCATTTATCGTTCATTCATCTCAGCACATAACGTCCTATATGGCTAAGGAAAATGAAATTGACCTACAATACTACGCTGGTCAGACGGGTTGGTATAGTTTTAAATCGCGGTTTCATGCTCTTGCGTAGATGTTACCTGCCTGGAGGCTCGAGCCCAGCAGTGGCACGTATATGAACCGAAATGATGAAGGAATTAATAATCTTTCTATTTCTTTTTATTACTAGTTTTAATACATGTAAAACCCTTTCAATCCATATTCATTACACTTTTGCACTTTTTGTGCATTACACTATAAAATCCAACAGCCGATTGACCTATAATGATGAACGTAGATTTCCAAAGGATAATGCTATAATCGCCACGATTTGCAAGCTAGTTGGCGATCGTAGTTAGTGTTATAAGTTTGTCAGGAGAGCGCTACTGCCCATTTCTTTTAGCTGGTTTGCCGACTTCCACGGCAAAGAAAGGAGGAGGTGAAATTATATACAAAACCTATCATTACACTGGGCTATATAAATGACACCAAAAACAACAGATTTAAAATAATATATGTATGTAATAAAAATTACAACTCATTTACTTGCCCGCCAAAACTTATAGGACTGTCATTATATGATACAGTGTAATGGAAAATTTTTCCAATAAACTTTAGTTCAATAAAAATACCATTAGTTTCAATTTCATCTTTATTACCGTTATATTATTAAAAAAACACGCAATACATATGGATCTCATAAATATCTTTTTATGCATAGTATATGTAAACGAAATCGAAGCGTTTAGACGACCTTGAACGTATTAGTATAGCTAGCAATATCGCATTCTAATAGTCTTGAAATAGAGTTCAATATCCAATAAATCGTATATGACTTAAATTATTGCACGTGAAACAATGGCATGCCGATCTTGGGCGATTAATGACGCAATCGAGAAACGAGTGCGCAGGTATCGATATTTATCGATATACTTGTTGAATTGCATGTAATATTGGTGGTTTTACGATAACATCGATTTTTATAACCGAGTGAACGTAATTTATAAATAAAAAAATTGTTCCTACTATTGAAAAATGCTGCCTTCGATTTTTAATGATATAATAATACCTTTGAGCTTTTTTTTTCTTATCTATTGACAGGTAATATAGAATATTTTTATAAACTCATTAGGAGTTGATTACTCTGTGATAATATGTTTTGTAAGTTTACTCCTTTGTATATATTAACTACTTAAACTTATTTTTGGCGTGAAAACTTCTTGAGGCATACTGGTGGGTATTGAAGTGGGTATTAAATCAAATTGTGCCACCATGCTGGGATATGTATGCATGCTCATTCGAGTAAAGTCAGCTAAGGGACCATTTTTCGGGTTCGGGTTAGGATTTTTACAGATAAATGGTACGGAAACCTACGTGCTCGCGCAACTCGCACTTAGCCGGTTTTTCAATTTACTCACATTTCGACGACAAAGTTTTGGAGACGTGAAATTATTAATTAAATAATAATTGGCTGAGCCTACCTTTGACGCTCCTAGATAACTATTTAAGTCTATAAGCCAACTGAAATGACATAATTAATTTTTTAACTATTTTTTTATTCTACTCTTTGTATAATACAATGGGACTGACATAGTCCTTAATAAAAGTCCCCAAATTAAATGAGAATAAAAAAATAATAACAAATACAAACGGGAAATATTATTTCAATACCTCATGCCTAATGCGGGAATTCTCATTTCAGCTCAGCACTAATTTGGATAAGGGCTGGAAAATATGTATGGTTGGCGTTTGCAATTGATATTATAATATATTTCCTAGAGTACTGCGGAATCGGTACCAGTGAACGGCATATTGGCTACCCTTAACTCATCATCCACCAGCCTACAGATGTCCACTGCTGGACATGGCTTCCCTAAGAGAATGCCACTCGGAACGGTCCTGCGCCACTTGCATCCAACGGATCCCTGCGATTTTAAGGATGTCATCAGTCCACCTAGTGGGGGGTCGTCCTACGCAGGGTAGTCCGATTCGTGGTCGGCACTCAAGAACCTTTCTTCCCCAACGGTTGTCGGTTCGGCGAGCGATGTGGCGTGCTCATTGCCATTTCAACGTGCTAATTTTGCGGGCTATGTCGGTTACACCCGTTCTTCTACGGATTTCCGTGCTCCGGATTTTATATCGTAGAGAAATACGGAGAATAATAATAATAAATAGCACGTTGAGCGACTTTGAGCTTTTTTATGAGGTCGACATTTAGAGACCACGTTTCAGTGCCGTAAGTCATCGCTGGTAACACACATTGGTTAACTCTACCGCAAGAAAAAATGTCTGTTCAGTTGCTATTCAATTCAAAATTTCTCAACAAATGATTGTTTTAGTCGTCAGTCGAATACAATATGTATTGTTATAGTTCAATGATCAGTTGTGATGCTTCAATGAACATGTCATGATGAATACGATGTTTATTTGATTGGTTTGAAATGGGGTGAAGGTTTGATTGGGTAATATTTATTTGGATTTTCATTTCGATTACATAAAGGCTGTTTTTTTGGTGTGATGACGGCGTAAGAATACAATTTGTTACCTGCTTTCTTATCCGTGGGTGTCGTAAAAGACATCATCATCATCGCGGCCCACATACGTCCCACTGTTTGGCTTGGCCTTTCTCCACAATGGGAAGGAATATGACTGACTATACCATGTTAGTCAGACATATCGGTATAGGGTTTCGTTTCGAATTTTCCTTCTCTTGCACAGATCTCATGTGCATATAATGGGTTAAATATGAATATAATATCTATGTAAGAGAAGGAAGATTCGAAATGAAACTCTATACCAACACGTCTTCGGGCCGACCACTGACGACAAGTCACATCTGCTCCGGTGGTCGGCCCAACAACGAGGTGACGTGGGTACGGGTGGGTTATGGGCCCGCGCGCATTCCTTTCATCGCCCCGGACGAACTGGACCGCGCGTGCGCTTACCATAGCCCACCCATAAAAAAAAATACCAACACGTCTGACTAGCTTGGTTCAGAGGTCAATTAACCTCCAAAACAGTGGAGGCCTGAACCCAATAGTAGGACGTGTATCGGTTAAAATGAGATGATTTCCACAGAAACGGGAACTACGTGGGTGAAACTGTGAGAATTTGCTAGTAATCATATTCCAAAATGAAATTATCTACGAAGTTTATATATTAGAACATGGTTTTTGGTATTTACGCGAGTATTACACATTGTAAATGAAACTATTTTTGTGGATTCCATGGTCACGGGCGGATTGTCCGTCCGAGAGGACTGTCTGACTATCAACGCTGTAAAGTGTTTGAAACGTTGTCGGACTATCAAAAATCAAATACAAACGCGATAAAATCCGTAAAAACAGTTATATTTACAATTATAATTCAAGTATTTTTTTATACAATATCGGTGAAGTACCTATTGTATAACTGCATAAAATTAATATTATGTGTCGAATGGAGGTTTCAGGTTCTGGCCCGGGACAGGAAATAGCAATGGTCTATTGTCAGACTCACAGAAATATTTCTTTCAATGAATGAATATGGTACAAGTTAAAGGAGAATAATTTTCCTCGTGTTAATCTGTTTTTCATGGTTCACATTATTGGAAAGATACTTTTGTAACATAGTATTTTAGTAACTTTCCGTGTGGTGACGGAGTAAGAATACAACTCACTAGAATAAAATTTATTGTCCGTGGGTGTCGTACAAGATGACTAATATAATATGCATATAACAGCTAATAAAACCCTTTTTTTATGGCGTGGGAAAATGCAATTTTTACGCATGCCCACTTTAGAGAGATGGGGTATGCCGGGCTCAGCGTCGATTTATTGTCAGCGCCACTACAAGCTAAAAACCACACGCTGTTCCTGACCCTCGGTTACGGCGAAGTTACGGGAGCGTTTTCACATGCACCACAACTCCGCCGGACCGACATATCCGCTGCTCGCGGACTCACCTCGAGACGGTACTAGTCCCTCTCCTTACCATCTCCGGTAGTGCTCATGGCCATTTATTCCTCTTTGGGGCCTTATACCTAATGTGGGACACCAGTCGCCACCACAACCGGTGCCCCAGCTAATAAAACCCTGCACCAACCTTTCTGAGTAGCATGGTACAGTGCAACGGCCTATTGTGGAGGAGGGCGAAATGAAGTATAAGTAGGATAATTCTTCTTCCATTGCGGAAGAGGTTCAAGTCCAGCAGTGGGATGTACAAGAGCTGATGCGATAATGATCATGGTAATAAATATTTGTTGTTTTAAGTTATTATATGTATATTATATATTTGCGTATTCCAGGAGACTAGTGCCTAAACTGGAGTCTTGAATCGGCTTTTATACAACGACTACCTTCTTTATGAGAAATACGAGTAGGATTATAGTTTTGTTGTTTTGCATACGGTAGCAGGCGAGCAAACAGTACACCTGATGGTAAGCGATGCTACCGCTCATGAACCTTTGCTAGGCCGCTGCCTACAGTAAAGAAAGTGAAGGGAGTGTGAATGCGTGCGTGAATGGTTCGGTGATACTAACGGTATCATCAAAACTAACCACACCCAAACACTTTCAGAAAATTGGGCTGCCGGCTCCCTCGCTCACCGAACGAAGCGCGATAATAAATTGCTACTAATCAGACGTCGATTTTCTGCTCAGTGTGGTACTACCCTGGACAGACTGGCCCGCGGTTGTAGACAGACAACTGCCAACAGTGTGGTCCTACTGCTATATTATCTTTATATATAAATTTCTTGTGTACGTGTGTATGTCACTGAACTCTTCCTAAATGGCTGGACCGATGTTGATGAAATTTTTTTTATGTGTTCAAGGTGATTCGAGAATGGTTTAGATTCACAATTGGACCCTGTAGGTGGCGCTGCTGTCGATTTTAAGGAGAATTCCTTTAAACAGAACAGTGTCTGTTGGGTCAGCTAGTTACCTATGTTATTCTTACCCCATTAAAATGGTTTTAACTTCACCAGATATTGATGTGTCTAAAAAATAAGAGTTAGTAACTTGTACCAAGAGTCAAAGGGGTATTTTCAACGACCTATTGTTTTTGTATGTTGTACTTCGGTCAAGCAGGTGCTGTGAACGAACCCAGATAATACATTCTATATCTTCCTGAGGTTGTTGTTATTTAAATGAGAAAATTTTCGGATTTATCTTTCAGTACATAATTACACCGCGTGCTAAGAAGTGGCCAACTCGTTCTAAATCATATACTACACCAACTTCACAACAAGCAATCGATACCGCTGGTCAGATCCCTTGCCAATAGAGAAACAATATGGCAGGTTATGGAGCCGTAAGTAGCTTTTCCGTTGTCACGGATGATTTAAACTCCCGTGTAGTCTATCAGAAAAAAGATTTCCTACTCCATAAAATATAGGCAAGTAAATAAATATTAAAAATGTTAAAATGTGTAATAATTATATTAGAAAGAATATATTCGTGTGGTGACGGAGTAAGAATATAATTCAGCATCCCCTCTCTTGCTCGTGGGTGTCGTAAAGGACGACTGGGGGATATAATATGCATATAATATCTATAATTATAAATTTAAGAAAAATGGAAAAAAAAAATGACCTTATGTAAGTGCCCCCGCGGGGTTTATACATAATGAATTTGAATATGCAAGAAAAGGAAAACTCGAAACAAAACCCTATACCAATACGTCTGACCAGCATGGTATAGTACGTCAATCTCCTTCCCATAGTGGAGGAGGCCCATGCCCAACAGTGGGACGTATATGGGCTGAGATGATGATCAAATAAATATTAATACAACAATTTGTTAATCGAATAAAATGCTGTCCTTTAAACATCATATTCTACTAGTAATTTTATTCGAAATCCATTTCATGTTTTTTTTTAATTTCTAGTCTACGGAGTCTCTTTGTTGTTTAGACTATGGAGTAAGGCACTATTAAACTATTAAACAGTAGACATTAGATACTTGAACGCCGAAGGGTATTCAGCGTAGTCACGAAGTGAAAATAATACGAATGTTCACACCATATACGGTGCTTATTTAAAATACAATGGACTTGTTAAATACTTCAGTGAAGTGTATAATTAGAATTAACTTTTAAGATTGGTTAGCAATTAAGAAAAGCAGTCCCTGCGGTACTAAGTAGTATGAATACAATGGATCGCCATTTTGCTTATTGCGGGTGACCTAACAGACGACTAAGTATGATCAGTTTCTGTAGCGAGCGAGCCATACGCTTAATCTAATGAGTTCCGATGTTTACGCGAGTATTACACATTATAAATTAAACTACTTTACTTTAGTGAAGTATTCACTAAGCTTAACATTCTTACGCTTCTTAGTGTGGTAATATACCAGGTGGCTATCTATGTCAGAAACAATTTATTGCAATGTACTAAACCAAGCTCTAAACACTTATATTTTACAAGACATTGTGATAACCTATCAGACGTAGTGAGAACATTTGCTAAGCCAGAGAGGATGACTCATGTTATGGGCCTAGCGGTGTACAATAAATTGCCTACACTGGTAACTTTCGTTCCTAGCCATAGCTTTATAGTTTCAAGGTTCGCCTCAAACGGTGGCTCGTCAAGCAAGCGTTTTACACATAACTAGCTGACTTAACGGACGTTGTTCTGTTCAAATAAAATAACGCCACCTACCACTTCCAATTATGAATCTAAACCATTCTCGAATCCCCTTGAACACTTACACAAAATTTCATCAACATCCGTCCAGCCATTTAGGAGTTCAGTGACACACACACGCACACAAGAAATATATATATATATATATATATAAAGATATGACTTTTAAAAATGTTGTCAGTACCCAATGCGTTTACATGTTTTTGTTATTATTTTTATAGTTTATTTATTTATTTTTCTTTTCAAATTGCTGACATTTTTATATTGTTAAATTATAATCTTATTTATTAATAATGACATGTAAGAAACCCTTATGAATAAATGAGTTATGAGTTACTATATATTACAAATTCAAAGCAAAGTCTGAATAATGAAATAGATGTTACCACTCCCTATCTTGGTCGTGGATGTTGTAAAAGACGACTAAAGTACATGCGTGTATCATCTATGCAATAGTGGGCGTCTTAAAAATAAAGCCCTACACCAACCTGTCTGACTAGCATGGTATAGTAAGGTCAATTTCCCTCCTATTGTGGAGGAGGCTTGTGCCCTGCAGTGGGACGTATATAAGCCGAGATAATGTTGAGATGATGATAATACAATAAATATCAAAGACACTAGATCCGGCGTGAGAAACTTATGTTTCGGCAGGTTAGCTCAATAATATTTTATGAACAACGTAGATGTTATTACTTTTCGATATATGGGGAGTGCGGACGTATGACCGCACCGTCACGCCACAAAACTAATCAAAAACCCATCATATAAAAATTATATCTCAACTGTTCTCAAAATAGATTACAAAAGTATACGCTACATATGATTTTAAAATATAATTTATATCTTTATATATATAAATATTCTGTTCGAGTGTTTGTAATTGACCTCTTTTTTTAAACGTCTGGACCGATTTTGATAATTTTTTTGTGACTGTTCCTATGGATATGAGAATGGTTTAGATATTAAGTATAGGGTTTTAATTCGAGTTTTCCATCCCTTGCATAGATGTTATATACATATTAGAACACTTAGTCGTCTTTTACGACATCCATGGGCAAGAAAGAGGGTGTTGAATTGTATTCTTAATCTGTCACCACACGGAGAAAAATTAATAATTAAATAAGTATCCATATTTTCATACCAATAAACAATATTTTCGGCAACATAACAATTTTTTGAAGCATATAGCTTGGTATATTATAGCTGTTGGTGTTTCATCGTCTTCAACGAGCATTAGGTAAGTTACAAAACTATGATATCATTACATCTATAATTACTGCCCCGCCTCACATGGTGAGTATAAGGATAAGAACTATCACTGTATCTCAATTTGTTTAAATTATGACTATACAGAATGATTTGTAAATAATATGGAAAATAAATGAAATGTTTTTTTTAAAGACAACATTCTGTAATGAGAAAATGTGTGATGGCAGATTTAAACCATCGAAATTATTTTGTACAAGTACATACGCATATAAAAGAATAGAATACGATAGGAACTAATATAGCATAATGTATAAATAAAACATGAGGATTTTTTTTCAGAAAATTATGATTTTTATTCAATAGACATTATTTTCATTAAATACAAGGATTAAAAATTCTAAAATATTTCAAATTGTGACAAATCAATTCTTTTAATCAGTAATTTCTGTAATAATATAATATGTAGTTATTATCGATGTCTTTGAAGATATTACTATTACAATTGGTCGGAACTACACTTACTATCATATAGCGTGGCGAGGCCTCGCCACGACATGCGTCGATTTACGCCACGGTATGTGTCACTTTACGCTATGCCAATGATCAGGTTTACCCTCCCCTATAGATGTTTTACATCAATAATCCTTATATTAGGATGGATTTTAAAACACGCGATTAACGAAAATTACACTCAAATTCAGAACAACAATTTGTGGATCGCATAAAGTATTGTCCGGCACGAGGATCGAACCCGTTGCATCTGGCACTGTAGGTTAGTACCTTAATCACCATACCATCTGCGCAGTCAATTATTAATCTTTTAATTAAAAATAATAATATATTTTATTTATACACATAATGTCTAGGGCAAGATAAGGGGTGTTGAATGGGATTCTTACTCCATCACCATAGCACGGATTTTGGAAAGGCACTTAAAAGGCGCACTTTCCTTTATTTTTCGTGGAAGTAATATGAAAACGGCCGTGTGACCTATGAGAGAATGCGTAGGGGCCTTTCCTGGGGACCTTATAATATTAACTGTGATTGCCAGCGCGGCTGCCTAGTGTTATGTTTATTGCATTATATCCACTTGCGTAGACCTATATCTAATGATAGGCATCAATAGATGGATGGATGAATGAAAAGAAAAAAAAGAGTATGTGTACAAAGTACACATTTCAGAAGTGAAATTCCTTTATCCATTATCCTTCATAGGTTTATCCTTTATCTCATTCTCTCGCCGGCTGAATCCTTGAAGACATTTACGTGTTTGTGTCTCTATGGGCTCGCTTTTTCGTTTCATCCAGTTTGAAATCACAACGATTCTAAAGAAGTTTCACTTCAAAAATATGTACATATCTATTTGAATCAAGCTGTATATGATAGCATACATCTTAAGCCACAAAATGATTCGGTAAAATATGGCTGGGATTATGATCACAGCTTTGTACTATTACAGCTACTTTTTTATAGTTTTCGCCTTTATTTGTAAAGAGGTAAGCAGACATAGAATATTGACAAGGCTCAAAGTCACTCAGCGTCCTGTGGAGACAGCTATACTCGATATTACCCTACGAAAAAAAATCGGAATACGAAAATCCGTAACCGTTGTAGTCTGAAGAATTAGTTAAAGTGGCAATGGTCAAGCCACATTGCTCGTGGAACTGGCAACCACTGGGGAAGGAAGGGTTTAGGCGATTACGAATCGGACGACGCAGCGTAGTACGATTTATCAAGGTGGCCTGACGTCATTTTTTTTAAAGACAACACTTCACTGTGGATATAACCCTTGTATTGCGGCACTCATCATCATCAACATCACAGCTCGCATACATCCCACTACTGGGCTCGAGCCTCATCTCTATAAGGAGGGAAATTGACGTACTATATCACGGTGGTCAGGCGGGTTGGTAGGGTTTTATTTGGAGTTTTTCTTCTTTTGCATAGTTGTTATGTACACAAGAGAGAGTAGGCGCCTTTTACGACACCCACTGGCAAGAGAGAGTGTGGTGAATTGTATGCTTACTCCGTCACCAGCACACGGAGTGAGAACACAAGAAGTAAGAATGGGAATACTTTACAAGTATATAATTTACACTCAAACTCAAAACAACAATTTGTTGTTTCCACAAAATATGGGAATAAAAGCAATGACACTTCGTATGGTAGGTCGTTATCTCAGCTTCTACACCATCAGTGTAGTAAAAAAAGTTATTATTTGTAGGATGGCGTGCAGGCACGATAATTCCTTAAGTTTCTCCTTACATAAAGTATAACTTAAGGAATTAATATGGCGTCGACTTTTTTAATGTCGATAACAAATTGGAATAATCAGATTTGGTCGGCTTATTTAAATATATTCTTTCAACGTAAATGTTTATCGTTATTTTTAGGGTTCCATACTGAAAAGCGAAAAGCGGAATCTTATCTTTCTTCTCTTTCTTTCCTTTAATTTTTCTTGTTTTGTACTAAATTTTAAATATTTATACATGTATACAATTTCGAAGGGCATCACACCGGAGCTAATACCATATGTTGTACGAAATATACAATTACAGTGAAACTTGGTTAAGTGAGACATCAAGGGATTTGCAATGTTGTTTCACTTTTAGAGGTATTCCACTTACCCAGTGTCTCAGATGTCTAGGTATAATAAATATCTATCTCATTTACAGAGGGTTCCATTAATAGAGGTCAGAATACAGGTTATTTCAGTTATAGAGGTGTAATAAATAAAATAACGTATTACGTAACAATATAATGAGTTTTAATAAAAAAAAAATTAATAAAGATAATCATACAAATGTAATAAACAAAAATTATCAATTATAAAAATCTGTCATTTTAGTTTGTCTTTTGGAAGTATCAGCCAAAAACATCTGATATGTTTTTCGATGTTATAAATTTTATCAAATATGCTTTGGTCACCAATTGATGTCATTTCAAAATAACTGTGCAAAATTTCTAGTACCTTTACTGCATCGCGTTTAGAAATTTTTACTAAATTTACTTCCGCGCTCATTTCATCGTCATCTTCATCATTTTCCAATGAAGAAGACGAGAAGGCATGTACAATGTCGCTTTCATTAAGTTCTCCTGAAACTATTAAACCGTCATCGACGTTTAATAGAATATGAATAATTAAAAAAACAAAGTGATATTATCTCAGTTACAGAGGTTTATGCGTATAAAATTCACTCGCTGTCTCAGTTACAGAGGTAATAGAAGTTTTCCTCGTCCCACTAACAGCGGTAATTTAGTGCCAAAGTGTTGGGACCTTAGCATGAGTTCCAGTTATGGAGGTTTCACACTTATCCAGGTCCCACTTAACCAAGTTTCACTGTATATACATTTAAAAGATTTATACAAAAATGACAGCTCGCCGAGTTTCTTGCCGAATTTTCTCAGCTTATGGCTGCGTTCCGATCCGGTAGTAGATTATTGTATTGTGTTCAAACGATGTGTAAGTTTGACAATATGTAAGTGCCCTTAAGCCCATAAGCTCCTTATGCAGAATAAATGATTTGTTTTGACTTATTAAAAAGCTTCCGCCGTTCGTTTAGCCGTCTCTCTACCTGTCGGTCAGCGGCCAGTTTTCAAATACAATTATCGTACCGCCTGCCTAGATAACTATCATCATCTTCCTCTTATTCCAATTACTTGGAGACGATTCAATATGTAATTTTATTTCATAGTAGATACATATTACAGAATTCTCGGCAATAGTTTTATGACCGGCCGCCTGCCTGACGTCAAATCTCCTTGGGAATGTAATTGTTGACCAAACGGCATCAGATACAGATGGACTTGCTCTAAGTAAGAGTCTTAGTTGTCTTTTACGACACCCACGAGCAATGTAAGGGTTGGTAGTAATCAGTGGCGGCTGGTGGGTCAACAAAGTGGTGGTGCACTTTACTTGCTTACTAAGTATTAAGATCAGAAATTGCAATGGAACAACAATTTAAAAAAAAAATTCATTTTTTATCATTTCGAACTCATTACATTTTCTAGGTATACATGCGAAGAAACATGTGGTTTTATTTGCTTTTCACACTTCTATTGTCGGTCCCGCAAATTTTATATCAACTTTATTTTGAAAAGTTTTATCATGCTAGGCTCATTTACACTCACACTACATACGGTACACGTAGTATAGAATAGATCTAAGACCAAAATAAAAAACAATTACTTGACGTAAACAAACAATATTTAACGCGGATACATCGAAACTATATCTACTTACGTCGCGACCGCCAGGCAAATTTCATTACCGAGAGCACTCGACTTTCGACGTTCGGTTCGCCCGAGCGGCGCTCGAGCAGAGACTCATTGTTCGGTATATTTCTATGAACTATCTTCTGTCTCACGCGCCAGGCGTTTTAATTCATAACTAATACAAGTTTTATTAGCAGTCCCCGTGCACTCGCCTCAACGCACAAGATTTTTTTTTTACAGAGAAAATAAGTTTTAATAGTATAGAATAGTTTAGTAACACGTTTAAATTGTTTCGACATAATTTGAAATTATATGTTATATGTTTTTGTATGTTTAAATAATAAATATTAATATTGTAATTTAAAATATAAAGATGAACTAACATTGTAATTATTAAATCTTTTGAATTGGTGGTTCAGCGCACGAGCGCACTTAAGGTACAGCCGCCACTAGTAATAGTAGCTAGTACTACACAGCGCTATTATATTTTGTATAGTAGTACGGATTCCTTCTTGAATAACGACTCGCGCCTGGCCACTTTTTTGTTTCTTTATGATAACAACCAGTGAATTGCGTGTCTAAGTTTAGAATTCAGTATAATCTGTATGATATACAGGTTGTATTAAAATGGAGGAATTATATTTAATTTTGTTTAAACACTTAGTCTAATCGGATAAGGAAACGATGGCCATTGGCTTCAGATTCGAATCTTGACTCAGGAAATATTGTTATTGTTCTTTCCGATATAAATGAAATGGAATGGAATAATAAATAGAATGGAGTGAAATGGAATATTTAAATTATTCCAGTGATTTATTAATTTTAAACATATCTCCAGGAAAAACAATAACATTTTTAATAATTGAATAATTAAATATTACATTGTGGTGACGGAGTAAGAATACATTCATATTGGCTGTGGTTGTCGTAAAATACGATGTTCAATGCACATTGAACATGCAACGCAGCAAATTCAAAAGTAGAGCATGTCAACA
This sequence comes from Lymantria dispar, assembly GCA_032191425.1. NCBI lineage: Eukaryota > Metazoa > Arthropoda > Insecta > Lepidoptera > Erebidae > Lymantria > Lymantria dispar. Next base: position 5,786,206 of record CM063457.1, read on the forward strand.
TACAAGTAAAGCATGTCAACATACAAATTTGCAAAATTAGCACTGACATGATTAAAGACACTGCGCTATACTTTACACTTACGACACACTAACACAAAATGGTATATGTGTGTATTAGCAATAAGTAGTATATAAGGTGTACATTGTGTAAAATAAATCAGATTTGAATTTATTCATCTCTCAGTTACTACCCTCTCACTGCGGCCAAGACACCCTTAGCCATCAGTTCTGATCGGTCCTGTGAGTCTGCTTGACCGGCAGTGAGAATTACCAATCCTCCACCCAAACCTCCCTCTCACTGCGGCCAAGACACCCTTAGCCGTCAGTTCTGACCGGTCCTGTGAGTCTGCTTGACCGGCAGTGAGAATTACCAATCCTCCACCCAACATCCATCTCACATCTACCTGTCACCTTAGGTAGCGCGGTGCAGGTATCCCATCATATAGGCTAGGAACTTAAGGGCTTTAGGTACATCAAACTATAACCTTAGGTTCTTCTGTCAAACACGGCGTTAGTCCACTAGCCCAGACTACGCCTGTACATACGATTAAGGGATATATTGTGTCTATAACAGCTATGCAAGAGAAAACAAATTCGAAATAAAATCCTATATTAACCCGTCTGACCAGCGTGGTGTAGTAGGTCAATTTCCATGGCAAAGGAGGCTCGAGCCCAGCAGTAGAAGGTGACTTGTGATTTTTTTTTGTTGCCAAAGATGGCAAACTAGCAAGCACACCTGATGGTAAGTGATACTGCCGCACATGGACCTTTGCAATACCAGGGGCACAGCCAGGCCGTTGCCTACCGTGAAGAAAATACTCTTCTTAAACCTAATTTAAAGAAGGACATCTCATAGCGCTCGGGCAACATAGCAGCAGGTAGTTCATTCCAGAGCTTGCACGAAATTATGGTGATGATGGTTTAAGTAACACAAAAGTCGGTGTTATAATGAGGGTCGAGCTCAGTTGTAGGATGTTGAAGCTGTGCTGATTCCAAATAAATCCCGAACAAAATAAGATACCAACTATCGCCACCTCTTTCTTACCCGCTGGTAATATTAAAAATCGCTTAAGGGGGTCGTGGCGATTACGGAGCTATCTCTTTAAAGTCATAAGCGGTACTGCGCTTTGTGATATTTATGAGGGAGACTAACGTCCAATAGAGGACGGTGAATGGTTGAAGGACAGTTATGATGCTTCTCAGGAGTATCTCACCTCGAAGTTTAGAATTTTGATCGGCAATGATCATTATCACAACGTTTCTCCGTTATATGCCACAGTGTTCAGACTAGTTGGGACAGATTTTATTTGGAGTTATGCTTCCTTTGCATTTTTTTTTTATTTTGGGCAGTATATGGTCGGCATACTCGGTGTTCGTTTCGTTCGTGGCGACGCATAGGCAGCGCGCAGTCCCATAACCCAATGTATTCCCACCCTTTCGCCATTGGACCAACCACTGGTACCTAGTTTCTTGTTCTTCGTGGCCAACACGGCGGGATACCCTTTCGGGTATTGTTCCTCTCCGATGCCGTCGTGTTTCCCTTGCATACATCTGCATATTATAATCTTTTAATCGACTTTTACGATAACCACGGCCAAAAAGTGCTGAATTATATTCTTACTTCGTCATTACACGGATTAAAATCGGTTCAAAACTGGGTGTTTGGAGAACTAACCTAATCTAACTAATATTATAAATGCGAAAGGGATTTTTTTTTGTTACCCTTTCACGACTAAACCACTGAACTGATTTTGAAAATTCTTTCACCAATCAAAAGCTACATTATTCACGAATAACATAGCCTTTATTATGCCAGTATTCTCTGGCTCTGCGCGGGTGAAACCGCTTGAATTTGCTAGTTTATCTATATGTATAGATAATTTTTCATTTGGTGACAGAGTAAGAATACAATTCACCACTCTTATCCGTGGGTATCATAAAAGGCGACTAATGGATTAAATATGCATATAACATCTATGCAAGAGAAGGAAACCTTGAAATGAAACTATACCAACACCTGTGAGCATGCTATAGTAGGTCAATTTCCCTCCTATTGTGGAGGAGGCTCGAGCCGAACAGTGGGACGTGTATGCGTTGATATGATGATGAAATGAACAGATAACGCGGCGTGGGATATAGTATCTACTATGTCGAAATATCTTAGCAATAAACATTTATTATCTTACAAATATTATTCTTCTATGTATAAATTACACCATTGACATTTTGGTATCAAGGACGTAAGATAAGGCTAACAAAACTTGGAGTCCAGCCGCGCCTATACTGGCCCTTATTTATGTACATTGCGAAACTTAAGGGCATTGGTCATTTAGCCATTGTCTTTCAAAACTTAAATGTTAAATGAATTAGGTAATAAAAATATAATATTGTAAGGCGTGATAATAACTTTAATGGATTCTATTCGGTCATCAATCAAGTTTCGATTTAATTACTGTATAGATTTTTGTAATAGATACGAAGTTTATATATAGTGAAATCATATTGCTTACTAATAGGCAGACTATTCGTGTGGTGATGGAGTAAGAATACAATTCACCACTCCCTTTCTTGCCCGTGGATGTCGTAAATGACGACTATGGGGTATAATATGCACATAACATCTGTGCAAGAGAAGGAAAACTGGAAATGAAACCCTATACCACCATGTCTGACCAGCATGATATAGTACGTCAGATTCCCTTCCATTGTGGAGGCCGCAGCCCAACAGTGAGTATGTGGGCTGCGATGATGATGATAATGATGATGATTTTACTCGTGGGTGTCTGACGACTAAGGTATCTAATGCAGATAATATCTATGCAAGAGAAGGAAAACTTGAAACCCTATGCCAATACGTCAGACTAACGTGGTAAATTTCCCTTCCATTGTGGAGGAAGCTGGAGCCCAGTAATGAGACGTATATGAGCTGTGAAGAAGATGATGATGATATAAGCTAGAGAATATGTTTCACTCTTCTAACTTCGCGAGAAAAATAACTTCAGCATCGAATTAAGAATGACAAATATACATATAGCAGAGTTTCTTCTGGCGAACTTTTCATAACACAATCATAGTTGGGGATAATCCCACTACACACTCCCACTACTGACTCTTGTAAACCAGGATTCACAATGGTCTCCGTAAAAGACACCGCAGTTTGACCCTCACGAAGTCCCGGAAAATGTTTTTAATTGTCTTGGGACCGGCAACAAATTTAATTTAAAAAGAAAAATAGAAAAGTTTGTGTGTACTTATAAATGAACGTATGAAGTTGAACTTCTTTGGCGTAACAAGACAAAAATCTTTTTGTTTTTTCCTCACGTGATCCTATGTTTCTAGAAAACTAACACTAACAATAGAATAATAGAAAAAAAGGTATTTAATACATTGAAACTTTTGTTATAATGCATTTGGGTTGAGAGCCCTCAGCGCTCACCACTAGTCCGCGTAAGGGTATAACAGCCATCTGAGGCTAACATTCCTAGTCCAAACAAAAAAAATATAATGCATTATTTAGATCAGTGATGGGCAAAGTACGGCCCGCGGGCCAACTCCGGCCCGCCGATAGTTCATCCATCCTAAATATTCTAGTCAGCATTTTGGCGCGTTAAGTAAATAAAATCTGACGTTTATAATTGAAAATTTCCGAATTTTTAATGAAAGCTCCAATTCGTCAGGGGTGTTTTGAGCTTTCATTATCTCATAATTAACATGCCATAATTTTAATTATCTCGGCAGTCTGTCGCAGGTATTAGTTTATTTAGTGGAAAAATTCCATTCTATTCACCTATCGGTGAAGCTAAACTAGCCGCGTAGTTTATGTGTTGGGAAATACGGGGCAAAGCGTGGTGAAATGTGAGGCGCAAGCGGTGGCGGCGAGAACAGAAAAACTCAATCAGAAACCGATTGACTGATGACCACCTTTTTGCACTGCTGAAAGTTGCTTCGTCACAGATGGAACCTACTTTCGAAAAGATTATAGACAATCAAAAACAATCCCATTTCAAGGCGTAAAAGTAAAAGGTATTTTGTTTATTAAAAAGCTTTAATACAAAATGTATTTTTTTTTAATTCTGGCCCTCCTCTAGAATTTCTTAACCTTTGTGGCCCGCCATTAAAAAAGTTTGCGCACCACTGATCTAGAGGGTAATAATGACAGTGTGTGGGCGGATAGTAAATATTTACTCTCATCATTTCTTCCTAAGGTGTCAAAATAAGTGTAACTTCAAAAAATGAGGATTACAATTTCTAAGCTCTGTCATAAGAAGATTCATTTCAACCGGTATAGATTTAATCATATCCTAATTATACGCTTTTAACTAAGATCTCGGTGTATCTCTGGTGGTCTAGCGTTAAGAGTAAGTCATTAGACAAGACAGGTGTGTCCTCAGCCTTAATTGGTAGCTATGTTGCGTCGTATCGGTAGTGTATCGACAACTAAAGAGAATATTTTGTATTACGAGTAGTTTAAAGATAAAAATAATTACTAGGTTTAAGGAAGCGTAATACTGGTATCATATTGTGTGGTCTTGCTTGGAATTCCATCGATGAAATAAGGTATTTATACGCTAATGGTGAATTTTGTTCCGATAAATAATATTAGTAATATTCAACGAATAATGAAGACTTTTTAAAAAAGTAGATATTTTGACGGAAGAATTTTTTGTTGAAAAGTACTTACATTTTCGATGTTAGTTCAAAATAACGTAAAAATAATACCTAAAATAAAAAAAAATAAAAAATTACACTGTTTGGGACTATAAAAAGGTAAGTTTTCACCAAATTTCGTGTTTTTATCTTGTAGAGATTTTTTTCTATCTTTTTTTATCTTCTTATTTAAAAGATAAAATACCATAAACTTAGCTATTTTAATTTTTCACATAAATTTTGAGCTCGTGTGGAAGAAGTGTCAATACAAAAGTTGTAGATCTGTTTTTACCTATAACTTTGCCATAACTTTTTTCCATAGGGCTTGTAATTTTAGGTGAGGTTACCCGAAAGGGTATTCCGTCGGGCCGACCACTGATGACAAGTCACATCTGCTCCGGTGGTCGGCCCAACAACGAGGTGACAACGAGGTGACGTGGGTACGGCGGGCCCGCGCGCCGTCCTTTCATCGCCCCGGACGGACGGGACCGCGCGTGCGCTTACCATAGCCCAACCATTAAAAAAAAAAAAAAAGGGCTTGTAGTTTTACCGGAAGTCAAGATAAACTGTTTTTACTCTAAAGAACTCACCTCCTTCTATTTCTCGACTTCAGATCGCTCTTGATTATTTTCCTCTCATTTTTGTTATATTCTCTTCCTGTTTAATCGGTACTCCTATTATTACTTTCAGTTTAAAAAATTATCAACGTTCAGAAGGTGTTACTATCAGTTGTCTGACAGTCAAGTGATTAGTGCCACTACGGGCGCGCGCTCCCGGACTGCTCCAGCTGCTGCTGTCGTGCCTCCTTCTTATATCCTAAGACAGTAGTATCCTTAACCCATTTTCTTCCATATTCATCCACCATATCCCATCTTTTTCCCATAAACAAAAATTCCCAAGGCAAGGCAGGCAAATGATGAGTTTCAAAAATTATCAGCCCTAGTCTATTTAGAGAGATTTGTGAGTGTCTGTTTCAACTTGGTTTAACACGTTGCCACGTCTCTAGATTTGAATCGTTATGAAAATATAAAAGAAGCACCCAAAAAATTATTAAACAACAGTGTGTTTAATCTTTAAACGCGATAGTAATAAATCTAAAGCATTAAAATAAAAAAATAAAAATTAAAATAACAAAAAAAAAAAGAACCGCAAAAAATATATGAGTGCGTATTAAAAACTCACATTTTTATTTTACTGAATGTTTGTACCGCGAGAAAAACTGCTTCCGTTAGAAAAACATTAGTGTACCTATCACTCACATCAGAGATATGTTTTACTTAAAATTGTTTTATTATTATATATTAAATTAAATTCTTATTTATAGAAAAAACACCGTATGGTGACGTAGAAACAATCACTATCGAATCGTTTCTTCCTCTTCCTTTTGGTAAAATATGGAATAATATCTTATACCAACCAGTCTATCCAGGGTTGCATAGATGTGTGCAAGATCAACATACATTTCTATTAGCGTTCACAGAAGTCTTTTCTGCTATTTGATGCGACAAAGTTCGTTTTCATCATCATCATCGCAGTCTACATACTTCCCACTGTTGGGCTCGGACCTCCTACACAATGGGAGGGAATTTTACCTATTATACTATGATGGTCAGACATATTGGTATGGGGTTCCTTTCGAGTTTTGCTTCTTTTGCACAGATGTTATGTGCATATTATGTCCCATAGTCGTCTTTTACGACACCCACGGCCAAGCTAGGAAGTGATGAATTGTATTTTAGCAAACTGTACAATTACAAAAACACGATTAATGATTATTTTTCTTCTTCTTTTGTATTGATATACAGCTACTAATACGAGCCCATTATTTCCTGTGTCAAGTTACATTTTTCTTTACCATTATCGGTTGCTTCACTTCTTGAGTTTCATCATATGAGTAAGTTAGTCAGTGAGTCAAATCGTCGTCCTCAACAGTGCCATGGTCACACTTAATGGTATCTTCTGGGAATTTTGTTGATAAACGAAAACATTTGTAAAGCCCTTCTATATCATATTTAATACACCTCAGCAGCTTTCCCTAACACGTTACATTCAAAATTATTTTAAATCATCATCATCTTGCTCTTATCCCAATTACTTGGGGTCGACGCAATATGTCATCTGTTTTGACATATTGCAAAAAGTTTCGGCAATGACTTTTATGACCAGCCGCCTGCCTGACGTCAACCCTCCTTGGGAATGTAATCGTTGACCCAAATGGTACCAGATGGAGTTGGTCCGGGACAATCTAGGGCTCTTAGTCGTCTTTTACGACACCCACGAGCAAAGCAAGGGTTGGTAGTATTCGAAGACGCTACCACACAGCAAAATTATTTTAAATAACAAGTTAAAATACTACGCTATTGAATATAATACAAGATATGTCGCTAGCCCTGCCAAAACTCGCGTGAATAATAATATTTTATTAATTTTATTACACACAAAGATTACATAAGTATGTTTTTCTGTCCATTTACATCAGAGTACTGAGAAGGGCTCTTTCTTCCTGGCAGTGTAAATTACCTAATACACATGTTAACCAGATGGGTTGATTGAAGGTTTAAGATCTAGTTTCTGGATTTTAAAGAATCTTGCATAGGTACTTTGGCCGCCATTTAAAACAACAGGTGGAGTTAGTGAATTGTGTCCTTATTCTGTCACCACAAGAAAAATATAATCCATTTAAATTTTATTTCACCGAACTTGTTTTTATTAGGCTTATTATTACGAAATAGTCGCACCTTATCCGCAATGCCATTTAGAATGCAAAGACAAATGTCACTAGAACAATAGAATTAACTAATCATGTACAAAAATTCAGACAATGTGGGCGTATTGAATTAAATTAATCTAGAATTGATTGTAGACCGCTAGAAATATGGAATGGGGAAGCAAAATGGGTAAGAAGTCCCACGCCGCCCATGGTCGCCTTGGATGATGGCTAAATCCATGATTGGAGTTAGAGTTGGCATGGTCTTGTTTTGGGAGCGCTTAAGGTCCGACCACTGCCGTACTGGATCTCTTTATCGTCATATGAGTGGACCACCGATACCGGGACCTTATTTTCAGTAACTATTGTGTAGAGGTACTCGCGTGAGAACAAAATAAATTGAATATTTAATTACAAATCACTTCGTCAATTTGAAAATACAAAAATATTAATTAAAATTAATGAAATCGAATAGCGCGAATTACATAGATTATGCGCCCTGATATAGTTAATTTGGGTAAATCATGGTTGGTCCTTAAAAGCAGCAGTTTTCGCCCTCTTACCGTATTGAACAGCCAAACAATTTTTTACTTGGTTGGTTCTCGTGTTGTCAATGGGCCGACCATTAGGGCCTCATTAATAAACTCGAAAGTCGTTCAACATGCTAAAGAGAGGGCATGGTATTTCTCTACGTGATAAAAACCGAAATAGAGAAATCCGCACTAACTGACACAGACGAAGAGTTTGAACGTTGAGATGTCAATGGGCAGGCCATATCGCTCTTCGAACCGACAACCGTTGGCGAATAAGTTCTCGAGTGACGACCACGAAGCGGACGACGAAGCGTCGGATGACTCCATATTAGGTGCACTAACAACTTCTTGAAAGTAGCGGGGATGCAAGTGTCACGGGACCGTTCCAAGTAGCATACTCGTGGTAAGGCCTATGCCCAACAGTGGACGTCAGTGGGCTAGTAGCTGGTATGGATGGGTGGTTGGCTTTTCCCACATCCTTGCATGAGGTGATATTGTATTAATGATTCGTATTAAAAGGAAAAACCATCCGATTCATTAGAAAAGTTTCATCATTCATACCAAGAATCTTTTTAAATAATTCCATATAAAGCGATTAATCAAGGTTGTCACGTTCATAATAAAATGCATAAGATTACCTGAGTAATACAATGAGATATAAATCGCAAGTAGCATTAGGGCATTGAACCCGTTGTAATACGAAGGGCTGGCCACCTGCGAATCTAAAACAAGTGAAGCGGGCGAACGGATTACTGCTGCCGAGATAACGGACCAAAATGATAAACTGCCCCGCGGCTTGCGACTATAGGGCTAGCAGAACTTCTCATAAGATTTTTATTAGCTTCGCTTGTTTGTATCTATTAATGTAAAGACAACTTACGTTTATGTTATTATACATATTTCAAGAATCAAGACGTCGAGGTTTCTGTCGTTAGAAAATATCAGGCATATCATCATCATTTATTTCTTTTTTAAGTCCTTCAGCCGAATATTTTCGTTAACATTCTGAATAATGGTTATTAGCCTTATGCAATTTTATTTATAACATAACTTTTGATGGTTTTCTTCTTATTGAGTTGCTGGCCCATAATTATTGTCTGTCCATTAGATAAGGGAACGCCCTTTAATTGGGCGCTAACAACCAATTTAACGATATATTAGGGAATTCTGGCAGACCATGAAAATATATGTTAATCTGTTATATTATATTCAGTACACGTTAGCACCTTCTTTGTGCATAAAATATCAGCACAATTATTGACAACAATGGCATCCTTACTAATGTTATAAATGCGAAAGTAAGTTTGTTTGTTTGTTACTCTTTCACGCTCAAACCACCGCACTGATTTCAAAAATTCATTCACCAATGGAAAGCTATAATATCAGGGAGTAACATATGCTATATTTTATCCCGGTATTCCCACGGCAACGGGAACTACGCGGGTAAGGCCACTGAAGCCGAAGGGAAGCGAGAGCGGGTTGCTAGTAATGAAAATAATTTAAAATATAATTTTATGTGCCCACCAAAACTGTCATGTATTTCATAGCAGGGAGTATTGTCAAATACATAATAAAAATACGTTGATAGCAATATTATATTTTTCATCTTTTATCTGAGGCCACATGTGTCCCATTATTCGATGGCGCTCTTCATTTCCATCCTCATCATTTCAGCTCATATACCCTCATTTTTGAGCTCGAGCCTCCTCCGCAATAGGAAAGAAATAGACCTATTATAGCACGCTGGTATAGGGTTTTATTTCAAGTTTTCTTTCTCCTGCATAGATGTTATATGTGTATTATATGACTTACTCGTCTTTTACCACGCCCTCGGGCAAGATAGAGGGTGGTAAATTGTATTCTTACTTAGTTACATTAAAGGTCTTTTTCAGATGAAGAAAATTCGCTTGCTACACCAAACTGCTGCTTTCTGGCGTAAAGGGTTGACAGGGGGTTTTAAATAATATTTTTTTTGTTATGATTTTATCTACTGATATCCTTTACCTAATTATTTTTTACAATATCAACGAGAAAAAGGTAGTGACTATTGTATTTTTATTTTAAACGGAGATTTTAAACTAAATCGAAAGAATACCTTATTTGGGAACAGTAGCCCAGCCCTAATATTGTACACTTCGTACAAACTGCTACAGCGTAGACGATTTTTAATATTATTGTAACTTAATATGGACCGTATCGTTAACAATTAAAGTTTAAATTTAATTATCGTTAAAACTTGTACAATGGTCGAATGTCGCGGAATTGGGTCGGAACCGATCGCGCTACTATTATGAGAATAGTTTAGTACTTACTATAGGCGTTATAGTAAAGATAACACTGATAATAGTTAAGATTTTAGTATAGCTTTATTTTTTACTGGAATGAATATCGTCTTCTAAGACTATCTTAGAAGACGCTTTTCTAAAGTCTTTCTTTATTTTTTTTTTTATTGCCAACGGTGGCAAACGAGCAAGCAGCACACCTGATGGTAAGTGAAACTGCTGCACATGGACCTTTGCAATACCAGGGGCACAGCTAGGCCGCTGCCTACCGTGAAGGAAATACTCTTGTTAAACCTCGTTTAAAGAAGTACATGTCATAGCGCTCGGGAAACACAGCAGCAGGTAGTTCATTCCAGAGCTTGCACGTACGTGGGAGAAATGATCGCTAGAAACGTACAGTTGAAGACCATAACGTTTCCAGGTGAAATGGATAAACCCTGCTACGATGTCGAGTGGTACGTTGGTAGAATGGTGACGGTGGTACCAAGTCAAACAGTTCCTCGGAGCACTCCCCGTGAAAGAGTCGGTAGAGTACACAGAGTGACCCAAAGTCTCTCCGCTGCTCCAGCGACTCCAATCTGTCCGTAAGATTGGGATCCCCGACGATTCGAACAGCCCGTCTTTGCAGGGAGTCAAGTGGGTCTAGCTGATATTTGGGCGCACCTGCCCACAGATGTGAGCAGTACTCCACATGAGGACGAACTTGTGCTTTGTATAGCACAAGACGCTGTCTCGGTGTGAAGCACCGCCTGGCTCTGTTCAGGACACCTAACTTTTTGCTTGCCAATTTGGCTTTGTCCTAAGTCTAACTTTATAAGTTGGACACATAACTTAACGACGGTCTTCTCTTCGCTTGAGAGGATTCCTCTGGTCTTTTATACATTTGCAGGTAAATTGTCGTGACCGATTACTTTTATATTTAATTATTATATATTACTAGCAACCCGCCCTCGCTTCGCTTCGATTTCAGTCGCCTTACCCGCGTAGTTCCCGTTCCCGTGGGAATATTAGGATAAAATATAGCCTATGTTACTCCCTGATATTATTGCTTTCCACTAGAGAAAAAGTTTTGAAATCGTTTCGGTAGTTAAAGCGTGAAAGCTTAACAAACAAATAAACAAACAAACTTACTTTCGCATTTATAATATTAGTAAGGCTATGGTTATTTTATATTTAACTCATTACATGGTTATGCTACGAGTTCCGTGTGGTTACGAAGTAAGAATACAATTAACCACACCCTCTTTTGTCCGTGGGCGTCGTAAAAGATAGTTTTTTTTTATGGGGGTGGGTACGGTCGGCGCACTCCTCGCTTCGCTCCGTCCGGGGCGACAGACGGGCGTAAGCACGCACACCCGTAACCCACCCATATAGAACGTCGCCTTCGTCGTTGGGCCGACCATGGGTTCAGAGTTCCTTGACTTCAGTGGTCGTCGTAAAAGATGGCTAAGGGATATATGCAAGTAACATGTATGCAGGAGAAGGCAAACTCGATATAACCCTATTTAAACATGTCTGACAAGCTTGGTATAGTAGGCCAATTTCCCTCCCATTGTGGAGGAGGCATGAGCCCAACAATAGGACATATATAAGCTGAGATGATGATTTTGATGAGATGATGATGGCTGTCACATTCAATTTATCACTTCGTTTATTCTAAACAACTTTGATGCTATAGTACTCCACACGGCTGTAGCTGTTAGCTGTATATTTTAATAATTTCCTGTTCATTGATTTCGCAAAAAAAACAATGTGATCTGTGATTTCCTGTCGTTAGACAAAGTGTCGGGTATAATAATTTATTATATGTCCAAATATGTAGTCTGTAATTTTATGTATTAAGATTTTTTTTTACGCGTAGAATATTTATTTCAATGTATATAGCCAAATACAGTATAACCGCATAAATGACTTAATGTTTTATTTTCAAATAGTAAGAAAGAAAGAAAAATAGGAAGACATATCTCCCTCAAAGGGGCACATCTATATAACGTAGTTAAAATTACTTCCTAGAGAGGAATCAAAGAGTGTTGTCGGTGTGGTAGTGGAGTAAGAATACATTTCATCACCCTTTTCTTGACCGTGAGTGTCGTAAAAGACGATTAAGGGCTTAGATATGCATATAACATCTACGCATAAGAAGGAAAATTCGAAATAAACTCTATACCAACACGTCTGACCAACGTGGTAGTAGGTTAATTTCCTTCCTGTGGCGGAGGAGGCTCGAGCCCAAAATGGGACGTATATGAGCTGAAATGATGAAATGAAAGGTCTTAGAAGAAGGTAAAATTATATAATTATATTTTTTTTTTCAGCAAGATAACAAACAGATCGAAGCCTAAATCTAACCAAGATAACTACACCATCCGTAAAATTAAAAATTTCTGTATCACTAGTCCTAGGTTTGGTTCTCACATAGGACAGTTTTTTTGGCGGACGACAAAATTGTCGTCCTCAATTTGGGCGTATATTGTTTCTATTAATTATATTTTTGAAGTCTCCGTTATACAATACACAATAATATCGCATGTAATACAGAAAAGCATTTCTTTTTTATACAAACAGATAAGGAACATATGAGAAAAAGGCGTAGTGTTTTAGAAGTAAAATGATGTTATAATAACAAACATTTTAATAAATGATCAGTTCCCTTTTGTCATAATGAAAAAAATATCATCATCATCTCAGTCCATATAGGTGATACTGTTAGAGTCGGGCCTCCTCTAAAATGGAAAGGAAATTGACCTACTATACAACGTAGGTCAGAAGTTGGCATTGGGTTTCATGTCGCGTTTTCTTGCTCTTGCATAGATGTTATCTGCAAACCATATCCCTTAATAGTCTTTTACGACATCCAGGGTAGAGATTTGTATTAGAAAGTAATACAAATCTCTGACCATCTCTTGGTCTCATAAATAAAAAAAATAATAAAAAAGCATTTCAATAATACTACTCTTTATCTTCATATTATATTTATTTTTTGTGTACGGTGTATGTCACTGAACGCCACCTACGCCGGTAGGTGGCGCTTATTTGACCAGAACAAAGTTTGTTGGGTCAGCTAGTCTTGATATATAAATTTCTTGTGTACATGTGTATGTCACTGCACTCCTCCTAAACGGCTGGACCGATGTTGACGAAATTTTTTGTGTGTGCTCAAGGGGATTTGAGAATGGTTCAGATTCACAAATGGACCCGATAGGTGGCGCTGCTGTCATTTGAACAAAACAACGTCTGTTGGGTCTGTTAGTCTTTATATATAAATTTCTTGTGTACGTGTGTATGTCACTGCACTCCTCCTAAACGGCTGGACCGTTGTTGACGAAATCTTTTGTGTGTATTCAAGGGGATTTGAGAATGGTTTAGATTCACAATCGGACCCGGTAGGTGGCACTGCGATCGATTTCAAGGAGCATTCCTTTTACCATTTTTTAGATTTGAACAGAACAACATTTGTTGGGTCAGCTAGTTTTGTATCGGCTATTTAAAAAAAAAATACTTCACTTATTTAGATAGTGTCAACGCTATTTAAGATCTTGCAGATGATGTAATGTCATATTTTTTTGTTGCAGTATTGAATACTAATAAAATAATATTTGTTAAGTTCGTGATTAATAACTTATGTGTATAAGGAAAAACAAACTTTATGCGTCCTTTGTCGTGCTGTCATTATATTTGACATTGATGTAGAGCTTAGATACTTTATGATGATTAAAGTATTACTTCAAACAAAGCAATGTAATATGTACTTATTTATGATCGCCATCTTATTTATGGTCGTAACAAATAGTTCAGTTTTTAAGCTGTGTTAGGTGTACTGATTTGTTTAATATAAATTATTTATGAAATAAAACTTGTTTTGATGCAACTAAGCGACGTTCACTAGAATAATATTAGCAGTCACAGTCATAAACTGATGTATGGATGGACAAATCTTGGTAATTCGGCAATTCGGTGTCTCGCGACAGAGTACACTTGGCTACTAATAAATAGGATATGAAAACAAAGGTACCCTGTTAATAATTGTATATGTTACAGAGACTGTTATTATATTTATCTCTATTCCAAATACTTGGAGTTAACGCGATTTATACTTTTCTTCTTCGTGTATAGTGCAAAAGTTTTGGCAATAATTCTGTGACCGGCAGATTATCGGCTTTAAAATTATCAGACGGCATCAGATCGAGTTAGGTCTATGTTAACTTTTTAATATTGGTTCATCTCACTCACTCGTTTAATATTGGTTTATCTCACTTAATAAGTAGCTTTGACAAAGTAATATTATTTCAAGAACTTTAGAATTTTTTTTTTTTCCTATTAAAAGAATGAGGATCATTCACAGTTATATTACAAGAATACGTAAACTAATATAGAATGTCCTAGAATTATCAATGTCAATAATAATGACAAAATTATACGAAGATAACGAAACACCTGATGAGTTGACTAAAATAACATCATTTATTTATAACATTATTAACTGGATCACATTTTTGATATTTGTTAATTTGTGTGTTAATTGCTTTTACTGTAAATTTTGTGACATTTAAAAATTGTTTCCGTTGTCTCTGGTAAGTACCGTTCTGTTGATTTGACTGTTTAGGTTTAGGACTTGATTTTGGTGGCTTACTAAAGGTTGTGAAGGAGATAGTAATTTAAGTTGTCAGGAATATAGAAATAGAATGGATTTTATTTACAAAAATTGCACTATCATCGAGAAAAAAAATAACAATAGTAGCCTTGTTCCTAACTAGTTATTTATAAGACTAGCTGACCCAACAGACGTTGTTCTGTTCAAATCTAAAAAAATAGTAAAAGGAATTCTCCTTGAAATCGATCACCACGCCACCTACCGCCTCCACTAGATCGGGTCGTACCAACTCAGT
This sequence comes from Lymantria dispar, assembly GCA_032191425.1. Classification (NCBI taxonomy): domain Eukaryota; kingdom Metazoa; phylum Arthropoda; class Insecta; order Lepidoptera; family Erebidae; genus Lymantria; species Lymantria dispar. The sequence goes on from CM063457.1 coordinate 5,801,261, forward strand.
TCATGTACACCACTTTGCTGAAGATCATCACATGATCAAATGCATAGTTTACGATTCTATAAAGAACATAAGACAAAAAATAATTTTTATATAAGTATCATTATTTGCCTGCCCTCGTCCCACGCTAAGTGGTGTCGGCACAACATATTTTTATCTTCCATAGCCTTCTATCAGCCATTATATCTGCACTCACTACTTTCACACGCATATCCTCATTCACACAATCCATCCATTTCTTTTTGGCCCTGCCACGATTTTTACGTCTATCCACAAACATATTAACAACCCTCCTCGTCACGTACCCTTCATCCCCCCTCATCACGTGTCCATACCAAGACAATCTCGCGCTCCTAATCTTCTCTATCACTGGTGCCATTTTTATATAAGTATATAGATACAATGTTTAGATATAAAAGATTCTTAATCATCGGTTGCTTTAAGGACAATAGTCAATAATGTAATTATGTTGAAAAACAAATGTTCTCAAGGTCGAGCTATTTTTTTTTTATTGCAAACGGTGGCAAACGAGCAAACAGTACACCTGATGGTAAGTGTTGCTGCCGCTCATGGACCTTTACAAGGCCGCTGCCTACCGCGAAGAAAGTGAAGGGAGTGTGAATGCGTGCATTGAGGCTCGGTGATACCAAGGGCACCACCAAAATCTTCCACACGCAAACACCCTCAGAAAGCTGGGCTTCCGGCTCTCTCGCTCACCGAACAAAGCGCAGTAACAAATCACTACTACTCAGACGTCGATTTTCTGCGAGAGTGTGGTACTGATCCGGACGGACCGGCCCGCGGCTGTAGACAGATAGCTGTCGACAGTGTGATCCTATCACTACATTTGCCGTGCCTCTATCGTGTTAAGTCGTTGATGTCACTGTCATGAATGTTATAGATAGTCATGTATTATTAGATTCTTTTAACATTTGAGTGCCTAACCTATTTGCATATTAAGTTAGACTATCTCAAATCAATCATAAAAGCTAGGTAATAAATTTGACCGAACCGAATATGTCATTTAATGAACAAATAAATATGCTAAATTGCTAATAAATTGCGTTGTATGGTATTAATGAAGTTATTAAATTGAACAGCTCGCAGTAATCAACATTATTTAGGGTTGCGATTCGGTCAATTAAACCTGCATGCTGATTTCTTTTTCAGATTGATGGATGCTACCTTCATGATGTTTAGAATATAGCCTATACAGCCAAAACCGTACCATAACACTACTATTTTTTTTATACCTTAAACTTAGCGAAATGCTGTCAAAATTATATAATTGTAAATCTTTAGCGTGATAGTTTAACCCTTTTTTGTATTAAATTTTGCGAAATGACACTGAAGTTAAGTATAGTAATATACATTATAAAATCCAAAGATTTAGATATAGTTTATTGGACATTAGTGACTCTGATAATATCTTATATTTTCACCTTTTAATAGACCAGGGACAGCTCCATCTGATGGCGTCTGGTCAGAAATAACATTCCCAAGGAGGTTTGATGTCAGACAGGCGGCCAGTCATAAAACTATTAGTTTCTAATAATGTATCATCCAACTTATCTATTCTTCATAAAAGTTCAATTTAACATGCTTTTTAATCTGGTGTTTAGAAAAAAAAAAACATATATTTTTAAAGCTAGTGTTACAACCCTAAATAATTTTATTTACGTTATCAGCTGGTCAGTCCCGGACATCATAAAGAATGTGTCATATCCATAAGATTTAGCGATAAGCAAAAGCCGACGGTGAACCGCGAAATGAGAATGCTAAAGAGCTGTAAGCAGTTAATTATTTATATAGTGGGATGTCAAATGCTATAAATTCAATAAAATAAATGATCACAAATTCTATTTTAGACAGGAAATGTAATGTGTTTACGAAAAGCAATTTTATAAACCACACTCAATATTCATATATTATATTTGGTCTAATAATTTTATTGTTAACTAGCAACCCGCCCTCGCTTCGCTTCGGGTATAGGTTATAATCGTTTTACCCGCGTAGTTCCCGTTCCCGTGGGAATACCGGGATAAAATATAGCCTAGTTTACGCCCTGATATTATAGCTTTCCATTGGTGAAAGAATTTTTGAAATCGGTCCAGCCGTTTTGAAGATTACCCAGAACAAACAGACAGACAGACAGACAGACAGACAGACAGACAGACAAAAATTTTTTAATTGCTATTTTAGGCATAGGTGTCGTGCACATAACCGTGTGAGCATGAAAAAAGCCTATTATTTTGACATTACAAACAGACACTCCAATTTTATTTATTGGTATAGACTAGCAACCGCCCTCGCTTCGCTTCGGTTTTAGTCGTTTTACCCGCGTAGTTCCCGTTCCCGTGGGAATACCGGGATAAAATATAGCCTAGTTTACGGCCTGATATTATAGCTTTCCATTGGTGAAAGAATTTTTGATATCGGTCCAGCCGTTTTGAAGATTACCCGGAACAAACAGACAGACAGACAAAAATTTTTTAATCGCTATTTTAGGCATAGGTGTCGTGAAAATAACCGTGTGAGCATGACAAAAGCCTATTATTTTGACATTACAAACAGACACTCCAATTTTATTTATTGGTATAGACTAGCAACCCGCCCTTGCTTCGCTTCGGTTATAGTCGTTTTACCCGCGTAGTTCCCATTCCCGTGGGAATATCGCGATAAAATATAGCCTAGTTTACGCCCTGTTATTATAGCTTTCCATTGGTGAAAGAATTTTTTAAATCGGTTCAGCCGTTTTGAAGATTACCCGGAACAAACAGACAGACAGACAGATAGACAAAAATTTTTTAATCGCTATTTTAGGCATAGGTGTCGTGCAAATAACCCTGTGAGCATGAAAAAAGCCTATTATTTTGACATTACAAACAGACACTCCAATTTTATTTATTGGTATAGATTTGGTTATTAATTGTAAATTAAACTATTTTATAGTTTTTATCTACTTTACAGTGTTCACGGTTACGGGCGGACTGTTCGGTCTAGTCCATCCGTGATCATGAACTCTGTAAAGTTTTCGAAACATTGGGCAATCAAAAATCATATACCAATGCCATAAAATCCGTAAAAAAATTGAAATTGTATTTAATTACTATGAAAATATTAAATTGTTGCGGTTATTTTTTATGATGTTTTTTAGGAAAAATGTGCAATAGTAATTAAATATTATAGACAATTAAAGAAATTACAAGCAATTAAAGTTATATGATGAGGTGTAATCTATCTCTTTCTCGCACAACGATGTTTGTTTAGTTCAAACGCCCATTAGGATCGGGATTGCAACATTGACGTCACATTATTTCTATTGCTGTCTCTATATAATTAGCAAAATTGAAATGCTTGTATACAGCTCATTATTTAAATAAATTTCATTTTGTTTTCACAAATCAATATAGTTTTTATTATTTTTATTATTTTATATGTGCGACATCAAAAATTAGTCAACATTAATTTGAGGTTGTGTGTTTGTGGTGAGTGAGTAGTATTATTTCATTAAAACAATTTAATAGATTATTATATTCTATTAATAACAGTATATAATATTTAATATTCATATATTTGAGCAATATGAGCGAAAATCGGCGACTGTTTCCCAGTTCCTAACGCCGTCGAGCATAAACTTAACGATGGTTGGCAGCGTCAAGTCAGTAGCGATGACTGCGACGAGTTTATCGTGCTGCCCAGGCCACGCGGATTTTGGGTATGTACTTCGTGTCCTCCTCGCAACCGCAGCAAAACAAAGTCCTCTCCTTTGCCATGAACCTGTGCAGTTACTTGCCGTAACAATCATATCCCATACACAGAGGCGTAACTATATCATCTGGGGCCCACGGCAAATTCTTTTGATGAGGCCCTATCAGTAAGAATCATCACGTTGTACTTAGGTAAAATAAATCTTATATAACTCAGGTACGTTGTTAAAAATTTACTTCTGAGCTCGCGGCGTTTCGGGCCGGGGCCCTCTCGGGTCGGCGGCCCGTGGCATTTTGCCAGCCCTGCCACCCTATAGTTACGCCACTGCCCATACATGAAGGAGTGGATCTCGTTTCACCGATCTAAATATTCCATCGGCGCAACAAGGCCTGTACAGAGTGTACAGTCCGAACACCGATCCACGTTCTCTTCAAAAGAGTGCTTAAAAACCATCAACTTACGTGTATATAAATGATTTATTGATGAATTAATTAAATCGCTATCGCGATCGCTTGTTAAAGTGATGCAGTTTATCAATGACAAGGCCGCACGCGTGGGAACCGCCATCTGTCGCAAGTTACACTAACCAATGTACATTTTAACTTGAACGTTAAACTTGATTATTTTTGCATTTTAATTAATTAACAGTCAATGTCCGGTTATTATATCTTACTGTCTTGTTTAAGGGCTGAATATGAGTCAGTTTTGGGTTAGATCATCGGCCCATCGATGTCAAGAAGATGTATCATCATCATTTCAGCCTATATATGTCCCACTACTAGACTCGGGCCTCTTCCACTTTGAGAAGTAACTATTATACCACGCTGGTCAAACGGGGGTAAAAAGGGTAGTTAATGTCAAAAGGCTTTTGCTGCGCATATTCCTTCATTTGCTCTTAGATATATGATATTTAAACTTTAGTCATCTTTTATGACATCCACGGGAGAGTGAGAGGGGGGACGAATTGTATTCCTACTCCGTCACTAAACGGAAAAGATGGATAATTGATAATAACTATTATGCTTGGCATAAGTTTTAGGGTTAACGACAGTAGTTGAATTTTTCAAAGCGCTGCTGTTTTTGGAATTCTCATGGGAAAATATAGTGCCGGCTATCGCTAGGGCGATGGTCGACAGCGTCGGAAATTGGGACGCGGTCGCAGCCTTCTGCGAGACAGTGATCTCGCGGAAGGAGTCAGCGGAGCACCTGCGCGAGGAGCGCAGCCTCGATGAGGAGATCCGTCGCCGGCGACTGGGGCGGCGTAGGCGCAACTACCTGCGCCTCATGCCGCCCTAGCCGAGGCCGCGGGTGACGTGACCGGGGATTAGTCCGTCACCCGCCGAGAAACCGACCGCGTGAGGAAAGACCGACGTCCTCCCCGAGGGGGGGACGTCGGTCGATGAGAGGGTACCCCAATAGGAGGTATTCCGTCGGGCCGACCACTGATGTCAAGTAACCTTGCTCCGGTGGTCGGCCCAACGACGAAGGCGACGTGGTGTTCGGGTGGGTTGCGGGAGTTGCGTGTTAAGCCCCTCTGTCGCCCCGGACGGAGTGGTGCGGAGGCGCGCCGACCGCAGCCCACCCACAAAAAAAAAAAGGGAAAATACAGTGTAGCGTAATATCCGATATAAATAATTCTATTAAGTGAGATATATCCCACCCGATCTCATGGACTCCCTACACTATAAAAATAAATAAAATCAGATTATAAATGAAACTTCTTGTATCTTATTTTTTGGTACTGCTAAGTTTTCCACAGCTTTATTAATTTTAAAGTGACGTATGGGAAGGTCATAATTTTCCGTGTGGTGACGGAGTAAAAGGGTGTCGTAAAAGACGACTAAGGGATTATATATACATTTAACATCTATGCAAGAGAAAAAGAAAATTAGAAAGTAAACCCTATACCAACACGACTGACAAGCGTGGTATAATAGGTATAGGTACGTATAACAGTTGAACAAACAAACAAGTGTTTAAAATGGTAAAAATTACATATTCATAAGTTCCTGCAACCTGCAAAGCACATGACTTTTAAATATCAAGATATAAAATTGTTCTCACGCAATATCTTTACGAGATTGAATCATTATAGTGAAAATACTATACAAATTATCTGACCAGCGTGGTATAGTAGGTTCTATTCCTCGTATTGCGGAGGAGGCTCGAGCTAGTTAGAACGAGTATATGAGCCGAGATGATACGTTTATTGTCATTTGTTAAGAATACGCCTACCCATTCCTTCCAGTCACCATCATTCATCATCATTTTATTCTATTGTCGTCCACTGCTGAACGTGGGCCTCCCTCATGTTACGCCACATAATGCGGTCTCGTGCCGCCTGCATCCAACGACGCCCAGTCACTTTCACCAGGTCCTCGGTCCATCTAGTTCGTCATACACTGCGTCGTCTGATACGTGGTTGCCCATTGCCACTTCAGCGTGCTAATTATTCGTGCTATGTCGGTTCCCGTTCTTCTGCGGATTGCTGTATTTTGGATTCTATCTCGCAGCGAAATCTCGAGCATAGCCCGCTCCATAGCAAGCTGAGCGACCTTGAGCTTGGTTACGATGCCTAAATTTAGAGACCACGCTTCCGTGCCGTAAGTCAACATTGGTAACATACACTGATCGTAGACCTGTGTTTTCAGACACTGAGGTATGTTGGACGAGAAGATCCTCTTAAGTTTTCCGAACGGTAATTGATCGTAATAGACGACTAAGAGATGCGACCACATAACATCATTGTAAGGAAAGAAAAACTCGAAATAGTACTTTCTTCCTCTATGTACGACATTTAAGCCCAATTGTGAGACGTTTAACAGTGGTAGGAGCACACTGTCGACAGTTATCTGTCTACAACCGCGGGCTGGTCCGTCCGGGGTAGTACCACACTGAGCAGAAAATCGACGTCTGAGTAGTAGCAATTTGTTACTGCGCTTCGTTACGTGAGCAAGAGAGCCGGAAGCTCAACTTTCTGAGGGTGTTTGTGTGTGGAGGGTTTTGGTGTTGCCCTTGTTATCACCGAGCCTCAATGCACGCATTCACACTCCCTTCACTTTCTTCGCGGTAGGCAGCGACCCTGTAAATGTCCCCCTGTAAATGTCCATGAGCGGCAGCAACACTTACCATCAGGTGTACTGTTTGCTCGTTTGCAATAAAAGAAAGTTTATGGGGTGAGATTATGATGATATGTATATCTACAACTAATTAATTTAATAAATGCGAGGACTGTATTTAAATTTATAATTATTACTATTAGCTTCTCGGTTTCACCGTTTCCGTTCCCGTGAAAATATGGGAATACATGTTATCCGCTGGTAATCCAGTTTTCTATTGGTGAAAGTATTTGTAAAATCGGTTTACTGGTTTAGGCTTTAAAGTGTAACAAACGAACATACTTTCGCATCTATAATATTAGATAGAATGATGCATAATTTTTGGCAAGTTTAAGTTTTATGTTTCATAAATATTTATGTGCGTTCAATGCTTTACATATCGAGGTTATATACCTACTCCATTATATTAATTAAAATGCACCTACATAATAGATAATTTATTCAAGACCATAAGGTCATCTTTTGTTACATTATAAAGCAAATATAATAATTATAACAACAATAGTCTGGCTCATAAAACAGCTACTCAGTTCTTATATAAAAAAAACTAACACGCTTATTAAAAAGTAATTGAGTTAACTTAATAACAAAACATTCTCACTTAAATAAAATTATCTTTAACAAAAGGAAAGAGTAACATCACTATTCAAAGAAGCCTTTAGTGATGCGCCGACAAAGATTATCGACTCGTGTGCTTTCGATTTTACAAATAAATTATTTTTGATTAAAACGTCAGTCAGAGATGCGCTCGATCATCGATTTTTGTCTCTGACATTTATAAAAATGACTTTTGATTTAAATACATCTTTTGTGTCTTAAAATATTGCTTTGTATGGATTAATTTGTTCTTAGAAACTTAATAATTAAGTTTTTTAATCGTGGATCACTAAATGACTTCATGATCAATGTATGGATAGTTTAACGCTTGTTGAATTTAATTCTGTGGTTTAGACGGCTATATTGATTCTAGTTAATTTATTCACGTTTTGTTGCAGTGTGCATAAATTATAGTCTTGTTCTTTTTTAGCACAACTCCGTTGTAAGGAAAAGAGGTGAGCCGTCGCTCAGGACGCCTGGCAGATGTAAAACATCGAAATTATTTTGTACAAGTATTTATGCATAAACGAAAAGATTATGACAGGAACTAATATGGCATAAAGTATTAATAAAATATTACGATTTTTTTTCCAGAAAATGATGTTTTTCATTCAATAAACATTTATTTTACTTAGTATACACTATTAGTATAGGATCCCGCTATACAACGACCTTCACCGAGATGCTTATTTGATGAAACTTACTTTTTATGTAATTTAATATGTCAATAAATATATTGCATATGGGTTGCCTAACAAATTTTAGTCCAGAGTATGATTCATTAATAATTAAAAAAATAATATTTTTTTTGAACATTGCACTGGTTTGATTATTAGACAAATTCTATACCAATTGAAAGTATGAAGCCCATAGAATATGCAAACGTTAGATTGCCTATTCTTTTCCGGTCACAACTCTCGGGTAGCCAGATATAAACAGATAAATCAATACTAGCATTTTGCACCGGTCTGATCGACGTTTGCATATTCTATGGGCTTCATACTTTCAATTGGTATAGAATTTGTTTAATAATCAAACTGGTGCAATGTACAAAATAAAAAATATTATTAATTAATCATACTCTGGACTAAAATTTGTTAGGCAACCCATATGCAATATATTTATTGACATATTAAATTACATAAAAAATAAGTTTCATCAAATAAGCATCTCGGTGAAGGTCGTTGTATAGCGGGATCTTAGACCATATAGGTATGGGAGCTCAGTGCGGCGAGAGAGATAGCGCACAGATGCTTACGCACAACATCCCGTCGCTTCGTCTCACTCACACACTACTATGTATAGACTACGTATGTATGGTAGTAGTGTACGTATAGACTACGTATTTGTAGTGTGTACGTTGTTGTAGTGTGGCGCTAACGCCACGCTATATATGTAGATACATATATAGCGTGGCGTTAGTGCCACACTACAACAATCAGGTTTACCCTCACATGTTCCGTCATATAGCTTGACGTCGTAATGCCACGACCTACTTACGCCACGTCAACGATCAGGTTCATCCTCGCCTATAGATGTTTTACATCAAATAGTATTAAGTTATAAAAGTATAAGTTATTCCGTAACCACACAGAAACAAATGAATAGTAGTTTATAGTCTATATTTTATATTTGAAATGTATCGAATACAATTGATTTACTTCTTTAAAAAGTAAAAGTTAAATTGATTCTAGCGTATCAAAAGATGTACTATTGAAATCATTTCAAACCACCTGAGAAGTCATTAAATCTAGCCTAAATTGAAAACGTAATTATTTAACCTAAATCTTTAGATCTGTATTGATTCACAGTGTTATCTATGAAGAAAGTGGATCACATAAACAAACACACTGAAATACACTTTCTCGCGGAGAATCGATTGTATTATTATTGACATAGAATTTAAATTACTAATAGTTATCTAGAAATCAAAGGCATTTTTGTATATTGCTTAGCTAAATAAACAATGTTGTATAGTCGTTGAGATTATTAACTAAAATTGTGTTTATAGGTGACTTAAAAGCCGATTAAAGTGGGCCTAGTCAATCGGTATTCACATACATTTCTGGAGGCTTTGCCACTATTCTTTGTTACCGTACAATCCAATATTCTTTATCTTTATATATAAATTTCTTACTAAACTTCTTCGTAAACGGCTAGACCGTTGTTGATGGAATTTTTTGTGCGTGTTTAAGGGGATTCGAGAATGGTTTAAATTAATATTTCGCCCCGCTAAGTGGCGCTGCGATCGATTTCAAATAGAATAACTTTTTTTTTTAATTTGAACAGAACAACGTCTGTTGGGTCAGCTAGTCTTTATATATAAATTTCTTGTGTACGTGTGTATGTCACTGAACTCCTCCTAAACGGCTGGACCGATGTTGACGAAATTTTTTTGTGTGTATTCAAGAATGGTTTAGCTTCACAATTGGACCTGGTAGGTGCGCTTATTTGAACAGAACAACGTCTGCTGGGCCAGCTAGTATATTATATTTCTTGTGTACGTGTGTATGTCACTGAACTCATTCTAAACGGCTAGATTGTTGTTGGTGAAATTTTTTGTGCGTGTCCAAGGGGATTCGAGAATGATTTAGACTCACGATTGAATCCGGTAGGTGGCACTTATTTGACCAGAACAACGTCTGTTGGGTCAGCTAGTTTTATATAAAAAAGTGTATGAATACTTATGTGTATGCACGTAAGAAGTTACACTTCTTCGGCGAAACAAAATAAAAATCTTACTATTATAAATACTTTATCCTTCATGTTATTCTACATTTGTAGAAAATAGGAGACTAATAATAGAAAAAAAGATACTTAATACACTGAAAGTTTTATGATAACGCATTATCTAGTTGACATTTGTGACAGAGTGCGCACGCGTCGTATAAAAAGTCGACTGACGAACTTCAGAGTATCGATTTTTCGTGACGGTGTGAGCGCGTAAAAATTTACTCTCATCATTTTTCCCTTACGCGCCAAAAGAATAGCGATATTCATATTTTTGCAAGAATCTTAATTAAAATTATTTACCTTTTTAAATTTATTAAGTGTCCAATTTGTGCAGCATAATCTGTAACAAAAATGTTATTTATTAGCTTTGATTTTTTAAGAAAGAAAGAATAAATCTAGTCAAATATAGTGACAATGGCAGTCAAGCGTACTACCCAGTCGCTGTTGGTATAACAACTACTGAGATAACAAAAATCATTATTGATTCATTATACAGATTATTAAATTACAGAATGAAATAAAATCAACCTTTTATTCGCGGTTACTATTACTATATGTATATAGTTTCGAATACATGATATTCATAGATCTTTTTTTTTGGGAGGTTGGTTACTGTCGGCGTACTCCTCGCCCGGCTCCGTACGGGGCGACAGAGGGGCGTAAGCACACACACCCGTAACCCACCCATATAGCACGTCGCCTTCGTCGTTGGGCCAACTACTAGGAGGCTAGTAGGGATGTGTAATCGATTTTTATAATAATTGATTATTACAAAAAAATAATCGATTAATAATCGATTTTTACAATCGATTATCAAAATAACATAAATCGATTATTAATTGATTTTTTAATACTCGAAAATAGATCGAAATTATTCGATTATTCATTGCCAGATTTCCTAAAAAAAATCATCACGATTGTTTCATCATCACGATTGTTTCATACTATATTAGAAAATAAAGCTCTCATTTCCTAAAAAAAAGTCATCATAATCCAGTTGGGAGAAAAAAAATCGATTATTTTATAATCGATTTTTTTTAATTAATCGATCATTTTGTAATTGATTTATTTTAAAGAACAAAAAATCGATTATTTTCCTCCAAGTCACATCACTACCTCCTAGTACCAACCTCTGATACCAAGTTCCTTGTCTTCCGCCGTCGGCTCGACAAAACGGCATTAGATGTAGTTGGCTCATGTCAATGTAAAACTCTTAGTTGACTTTTACGACACCCATGGCAAACGTAAGAGTGAGAAGTATGTAGTAGCAGTACATAATAATTTAAGTAATAATTATCATCACCTCACCTCATAAATGTCCCACTACTGGACTGGAGCCTCCTTTTAGGACAGGACATTAATGTGATCATGTTGGTGAAACAGGTTGGTATAGAGTTTTATATCTAGTTTTCCTTTTCTTGCATAGATGTTATATGCGTTTTATATTCCTTAGCCAGACAGAGTCAAGAAAATGGTGAATTGTATTCTTACTCCGTCACCACACAGAAAATCCTTATTATAAATGCGAAAGTAAGTTTGTTTGTTTGATACGTTTTTACGCTTAAACCACCAAACCGATTTCAAAAATTCTTTCACCAATGGTAAGCTATAATATCAGGGTGTAAGTTAGGCTATATTTTGTTCCAGTATTCCAATGGCAAAGGGAACTATGCGGGTAAGGTGGTTGAAACCGAAACGAAGCGGGGACGGGTTGCTAATCTTATATGTAAATTTCTTTTGTAGGTGTGTATGTCACTGAACTCCTCCTAAACGGTTAGACCGATGTTGACGATTTTTAATGTGTGTATTCAAAGGGATTAGAGGATGGTTTAGGTTCACAATTGGACCCGGTAGGAGGCGCTGCTTTTAATTTTTTTTAATAGAACAAGGTCTGTGGGGTCAGCTAGTAATATATATGTCCGGCCGACCACTGATGACAAGTTAACCCTGCTCCGGTGGTCGGCCCAACAACGACAGCGACGTAGTTTTCGGGTGGGTTGCGGGAGTTGCGTGCTTAAGCCCCTCTGTCGCCCCGGACGGAGAGGCGCGGAGGCGCGCCGACCGCAGCCCACTCCCAAAAAAAAAAGCTAGTAATATATATATATATATATATTTAACTAATTTGTATGTAGTTAAATTGTGATAACGGTAGCTAATTGGTGTCTAAAAGACCCTCTCCCGGATGTATATATTTCTTCCCCGGCATGATTTTATCTGATATGTTCACAGCATCTTATTGAAACAAGAAACGTATGTCTCCTGTACTGAAACTTTAAGATCTAATGTATTGATTTCCTAATCCAATCGTGACTATTAAGACAGTTGTATACATGGCTGCCAACCTTTTTGATTAATTAGCTGTTAGCTGTAGTGAGCTATATATATTTTTTTTATTTTTTAAAACAGTATCCTCCACTAAGGAAATAATCCTTGAATGACGGACAAACTATATCCAGACCCAGACCAACAATTTGTGGATCACACAAAGCGTTGGGTGTATCGGGATTCGAATCCATGACAGTGGCACGGTAGGTCGTTATCTTAATCACTACGCCATCTGTGCAGTCAACTTTGATATTGTATATGAGAGGGTACTGCTTTGTAGAAACGGTTATTAATATTATGGAGCCCTACTTTCGTCGTAGGTATCGTAAACGGCTACTAAGAAGTTTAATATTGAGCTTTTATTTTTCGCGTAAATGCAATCTTACACAAGTCCCTGGTAGAAGAGGTGAGGTATGCTGGGCTTAGCGTCGATCAAGTGTCAGCGCCACTACCAGCTAAAAATCATACGCAGTTCCTGCCTCCCGGTTATGGCGAAGCCACGGGACCGTTTCCATATGCACTACAACTCTATCGGAGCTAATTGTCCGTGGTCCACTCTATCCTGTACCTTCTGATCAACAGCTACATTCCTAAAGAAAGTTGAGGACAAACAGGTGAAGTCATGAAATTATTGTCGAAATTTTTGCAATACATACGATGGCAGAGAGATACATATTACATCGACCTCGAGTAATAGTGATAAGAGCAGGGTGACGATGATGAAAGAAAGAAAAAAAGTAAGCCGTCGCTCAGGACGCCTGGCAGATGTGAAACATCGAAACTATTTTGTACGAGTAGAGACACGGTATCGAATATAAAGTATCGATACTGAACTCATGAGTAGTATCGAAAGATAAGTAACGTACTGATTAAAGTATCTAGTACTTTTACTTACTTTATCTTTAGGAATCGAGTACTTTTCTTTCAATACCGATACATTGCATTCGATACTTTTAGTCAATAAGTACTTTTTAGCAGGTATTGTATCAAATAAATTATCCATTTTAAAATTGACTTTACGGCTTATATTTATGGTAACGTTATTTAGTACAAAAGTAATTAAACTTCCAAAATGTAGCTTGAAATACTTTCATCCGTTCACAGACGTTCTTTTGCACGATAGGTGCAATTTATAAACCAGAAATAGCGGCATCTATCGAGCTATGCAGCATCGAGCACGAAGTGCGCGATTTAGGTAACATAAATAGTGGCATCTATCGAGCTAACGACCAACTCTCAGACCAATATATTGAATATTTAATAAAGAAACCTTTAATCCTGTAATGATAATAAGACAAGCTATTTAAATTATTTTAGCGTTATTGGTCCTTGCAATTTTACAAATTGCAAAGTTTACAAATTTTAAATGAAATCTGACTGTTTTAAGTGAGTCAAAATCCAATTCCTAAGAAATTGGTGACATACAAGGAAATAAATATATAAAAATACAGCTGAAACTAATAAAAGCCTATAAAAACGGTTACCCATTTTTCGTAGTTGAAAGTAAACTAAATCCCATACCTACTGATATATTTATATTATGAAGTTATTATACATTAATTTATAAAACAAGTAAATATGCATAAAAGAACAGATTACGTCAGGAACTAGTATGGCATAAAGTATTAATAAAACATGGTGATTTTTTTCCAGTAAAAGATAATTTTTATTCAATAAACATTTATTTTCATTATAGGTAACAATTTACTTTGGGTTCACTAGATGGCGCTGTACAAAATTTTAAATCGCATCATGGTTTCGTTACAAATTTAGATATGTATATGCAGATATTTATTTTACAGTAAATTTCCATCCGACGTCCTCGTCACGTCCCCGACGAAGAGGACGACAATATCACACTCGCTCAACAAAGAGCCTACACGGCCCGCGAGGCCTTAACAAATAAATATCCGCGGTTCCGCCCTCGCCGTCGAGGTGCGAAACCGCGCCGCGCAAAAGTCACTACTAAAAACGTGGGCACGCCCACTTTGCCTCCAGCGACGCCCCAAGCCGAGGTCCGTTCCCCACAGGGGGAGCCCTTGGGCGATGTCGCTTAGCATACTTTTCTCTGGGTTGAGAGCCCTCAGCGCTCACCCATAGTCCGCGTCAAGCTGTCAAGGCCATCTGCGGCCAACAGCTGTACACACACAAAAAAAAAAAAAAAAAATTACAGTAAATTAAGAGGGGACCGCAAGGCGTGGCGTCAAATCGCCACGCGACGATCGCGGTCACCCTCGCCTATAGATGTTTCACATCAAAAAAGAAAGGAAAGAAAGAAGAGAAAGATAGAAAAGATCTTTATTTGTTTTTACAATCCTATAACAAAATACAAAAAACATAAAAAGTAAAAAACAAAAAATAAAACGCAAAAACAAAATGGAATTGGGCTCAACTTATGGTTGGGAATATGAGTGCACCCCTGCCGTTGATTTTCAGCCCAAGCCCAACTTACAAAATAATAGCCTATATTATACTGCCCTCTGAACACAAACCAAAACATAAAAATAGTTTACTATTTATTTTTCTTCCATATATATTTTTTCTTCCACCTATCTTTATGTCACACTGTAGTCTGAATTAGAGATCGTTCCAGAACTAACCTTCGATGACAATAAAATAAGCATAATATAATTTTTAATTAAAAAAACAACCGCCTTCAAATTGTATCTTCCATCATCAGCTCTGCAACGAGATGATGATTACCAGGCACAAATACCTAAATAGCTTTACGAAGTATAAGGAAAACGTTAAAATTGCCTATACAATTTTGGAATTCCACCAATTTCTCAAGGATACCATCATCAGATCCTGACCTGATGACTATGGGACCACCTGGGAAGTATACCCTATCAAACAAAAAAGAATTTCTCATATCGATACAGGCATCTTTGAGTAATCGGTGAACATGTATAAAAAAAAATATTGCGATGAATTGAGAACCTCCTTTTTTTGAAGTCGGTTAAAAATAAGCGTCTTGCAGGCTAGCGACAGGTTCAGCGTACCATCAAGTTAATATCATTTTTAATTCGCACTATATATCTATGTGAAACCAGGGCAGGCGAGTTGGTAACAAATAAAGATCTTCACAAAGATACGCAGACATTTTCCGTTGCGAACATGGCGTGTATATAGTGTTTATGGTTCTATGGTGGCGTAATACCGTCGATTGTACCATGTTTCAAAGCCAGCGCATGTATACGTCCTCATTCAGATAGTAAACGTGTAATATCTAGATATATCCACACGAGTTACATCTGTCTAAATACTGTTAGAATATATGGGCGACCGCTTTTCACACGGCGGTTTTAATACTCGTAAAAGAGAATTATTATATTGTAGTTAGCTTTCCAGTGATGGTATATTGTTTCGTCATGTTAGTTTTTCGAGTGTGAAAAACATTTATAGTTATATGGTGATTTTATATACTGATATCCACGGGGATAGGTATTGGAAAATAAGCCTCTGATCGGGCCACCGAAACCAAAAATTCGTTCCACCTGATGACAGAGTAAGAATACAATCTGCTACGCCTCTTTTTTCTGTGGAGGGTCTACGGTCGGCGCATCCATCGCCCGGCTCCATCCGGGGCTACAAGTAACCCATCCGTGACACGTTGCCTTCGTCGTTGGGCCGACCACCGGTGCAGTGTGACTTATCGTCAGTGGTCGGCCCAACGGAATACCCCTGAGGAGTACCCTCTCCTAGTCTGACGTCCCGCCTCCTATTGCGGAGGAGGCTCGAGCCCAACAGTGAGGCGTATATGAGCTGTGTGATTTGTCGCCAATTAGGTTATTTCTCAGAGCCTTATCTAAAGTATGAGGGAAACTGACCATAATAGGCAGACTGGTTGGTAGGAGAAAACTTAAAAGTTTTCTCTTGCATAGTCTTGCATATATGCACATTCTAGTTGTCTTTTAAGATACCCACGGCCAATTGAGAATGGACACGAACACTTATTATACTTTTTACTTATTACTGGGGATTGTGAGCGGCAGGCTTTTAAGTACACATAACAATACTAAAAATTATATTGATAAATAGTGTTTAGTCGTAGTTACTACAAGATGTTAACATTAATATGCATATAAAATCTGTAAAAGAGAAAGAAAACTCGAAATCCTATACCAATTCGTTTCACCAGCGTTATGTAATAGGTTAAGTACCCTCCTATTATGGAGGGGGCGCCTGCATCCATCAAGGTGGCGGTCCATCTAATGTGTGGGGTTGTGGTCCTACACTGCGTCGTCCGATATGTCGTCGCCACTCAAGAACCTTTCTTCCCCAGTGATTGTCGGTTCGTCGATCCATGTGGCCGGCCATAACCATTTCAATATTAATTATAATACCAAGTTGTATTAAGTTTAACTTAGTAGCCTTAAGCAAGAAACATGTAAACAAACTAGTACCTACTGTATAATTTTTCATTTTGTAAAATTATTAGGGATTAGGAAGTGGAATTGTTGGTTGCTTTCAAATGTCTCTCAAATTGTCATACGGAAGACCTGTACTTCAAACCAACAGCGGTCTATGATTAAGTAACCGATACAAGAAACTGAGAATTTATTTTAATAGGAGACTTGTCCTTTTATGTCTGGTTCAAGTCAAAAGCGTATTGCCTGTTTTAAAGCAGCCAGCACTAAGGAGATAGTCCTTATATTGTGGGGATATACAAAAAGGCAATTAATTAATATACACAAATTACACGCAGACGCTGAACAATAATTTGTAAATCGCGCAAAGTATTGTCTTCTATGGAATTGAACCCATAACACTTGGCATAGTAAGCGAGTATATCTACCACTACGTCGTTTATCGTCGTCCTCACAGCTAATATATGCACATTCCACTGCTGGGCTAGAGCCTCATCTACAATGAGAGGGTTATTGACCTATTATACCACGCTGGTCAGACGGGCTGATACAGGGTTTTATTTCGAGTTTTCATTCTCTTATATAGATGATATTTGCATATTATCCCTTAGTCATCTCATCATCTCTGCAGTCACATTATCTTCTTATTCCTAAAAAGCTTTAATTTTGTCCATTAACTTATCCACAGTTGAAAGTTTCGACTCGGCGCCAACTTCGCATCGATGAGTAGGTCGTCTTTTATATTAAATCGTATATTTTTTATCTATCTTGTTTTCAGTGCATTTTTGAATACTTTTAATACGTTTCTTTTATTTATTTAGTTTCCATTGTGACAGTTGACGCAAGGTACAAGATGCATATATTCGAATAACTTTAGGAAAGAAAAAAACACGGATTCATTATTTCATCATCCTCATCTCAACTGACTTCTGATGTTTATGCAAGTATTCATAATCAGATCATCACAGTTTATACACGTCTCATTGTTGGACTCGAGGCTACTCCGCAACGGATGGAAAATTGACACCCTATACTAGTATCTCGCTAGTTTGGTATAGAATTTTATATCGCGTTTTCTTTTTCTTGCAATATTGTTTTTTGCATATTATATCCCTTTCCTTTATTTTTATGGGTGGTCTATGGTAAGCGCATGCGCGGCCCATTCCGTCCGGGGCGATGAAAGGACGCCTCGCGGGAACATAACCCACCCGTACCCACGTCACGCCGTTGTTGGGCCGACCACCGGAGCAGGGTGACTTATCGTCAGTGGTCGGCCCGACGGAATAGCCTTTCGGGTACCCTCACCTCTGGAAGTCCTGGGACGTCGGTCGCCGTCGCGCGGCCATCCTCTCTGCGGGTGACGGACTAAATTCCCCGGTCCGATCACCCGCGGCTTCGGCTAGGGCGGCATTAGGGAGTTATTATTATATTAGGGAGTTATATTATAGGGAGTTATTATATCCCTTAGTCATCTTTTACGACACCATGGACAAAAGAGGGGATGGTGAATTGTATTCTTACTCCGTCACCACACGGAACTTGAGAATATATGATTTGATTTATTAAAATATTTTTGATTTAAGTCAAAAAAGCTTGTAACTTGCGCCACAAATATAAAAGTATAATGTTTATCCACAGCTGTGTTCTGTGCTTGTTTACTTGAGATGACAGTGAAGATATGTCAAGTTAGCAGTCGGCTTGACCATTGCCTTTCTGATACCAATACTGGTAACTAGTTGGAAAACGTATTATTCAGCCTTTAATATTGATACGGTTACGCCTTTGTATTAGTTATTAATATAGTGTAGCCATTCGCTTGCATGATTTTAGCATTAGATTTAAAAATTACAATTAGATACGTATTATATTATTGGCTATTTTTACTATTATCGTTACTACGTCTGTCTATTTGTCTCTAGCCTCCTCCACAATGCGCGTTTTGGTCTAATATACCGCACTGGTCAAACGTGTTGGTTGGTGTTATTTCGAGTATTCTTTCTATTGTATAGATATTGCATATTATATCCCTTAGTCGTCTTTTACGATACCCACGCGCAAGATAGTGGGTGGGGAATTTTGTCTTTCTCTGTCACTACACGGAAAATTAACACTATTAAAATAAAATATTCTGTATTCTATAATATTCTATATTATTCGGTTCTATCTGTGCCTACAAGTGGGTCGATTCGTCTTTCTTAGTACGACAATTTTGCAGAAAATCGAAGTCTTCGTAGTAGCTATCTGCTACTGCGCTTTGTTCGGTGATTGAGATAGTTGGGAGATTTGGGTGCATAGCTATACTTATTAAGATCTCTGCAAGAGAAGAAAAACTCAGAATAAAACCTTATACCAACACGTATCACTAGCGTGGTTTAGAAAGTTAATCGCTCTCCTATTAAGAAGGAAGCAATCGCCTAGCAGTGGGACGTATATGAGTTCTGATGATTATGAGAGAACATATATTATAAAATAGAGAATATTACATTGATTAGAATATTATATAATATTATTATTGTTAGTTAAAAGCTAACACGCGTAATATCATCAACGTCACATAAGAAAGAGAAGGCGTGAGAGAGAGGGGGTGGGTAGTCAGAGAGAGAGAGTGGGTTTTATCCATCTATAATACGTAGCGCATGCAATGGATGCTCTCAGTTTGCCCCGTTTTTGCAACATTTTTCATTAATGCCTCGCTTCTATTGGTATTAATGCAATAGTATATAGCTTATAGCCTTCCTCGATAAATGTGCTATCCAACATCAATAGATTTTTAATTCGAACTTTTAATACCTGATATTAGCACATTCAACCAGTTAAACTTTATGGTTTTATATTTACTAGTGGTCGCCGAGTGGTCGAAATTCGGCCATAATTCATTTAAATTATTTTTTTTGCTACACAATTTTCTTTTAATTTTATTTATGTATAATTGCATATTGAGCAAACTATATTTCACTAATAACTAATATATAAGTACAAATGTATATTAGTTACTACATTGTCATCATAATTATAATTATTTGATATTTAACCAGATATTTTAACCGTAATCAAAAGTGTATAACTGTTGGTGTGTGTGTGTGTGTGTGTGTAGCGATTGAATAGTAGTGTGCGTAATGCCTTTTTTCATGAGTTTAATGTATTTCTAATCCATTATAATATGAAATTTCAGTTTTATGCACTTCTCCTCATTATATACTTCAACTGTGCCATATTACATACCTGTGCATTCACGTAATTTTTGTAAAAAGTGGTACAAAGCTTTTACTTCACGTATTAATATATAGATAAATAACTTTGTTTATTCTTTTTAAAGATGCGAGAGTATAAAAAATAAAAATATCATACACAACTTCCAATAGATTCAGACTTCAGTTTATTCCAAGTTTAAAAAGAAATAAAATTGTAACAGCCATTCATACACACTTCTCTTATCTTAGATCGACATCCTACAGGTATAGAAACGCTATTTGAAACTCTTGTTTATTTTCATTGGAGGCTTCAATGTTATCTGTCATCATGGTATCACGGCCGTGGATCGTGATGTGAGACCGAGATCTGAATACGTCACGTATAGACATTGCTGGTAATTGCTTAGGGAATCGACAGAAGTGTAAGTTCACACAAGATATGAGTTAACATTTTGTGGAATTTTTACCCTTTTATTTATCATCTCGGCCCACATTATTTATACTGTTTGTTGCCTGGCTTGGGCCTCCTCCATATTGGAAGATAAATTGGCCCACTGTACCACGCTATTCAGGCGATTTGGTATAGGATTTTACGTCGAACTTTCCTTCACTTACATAAATGTCACCTGCAAATTATATCCTTTAGTCGTCTTTTGCGACACCCACAGGTAAGAGAGAGCGCAGGGAATTGTATTTTTACTCCGTCATCACACGAAAACTCTTTTAATATGTTTAGTTTTTTTGTATTCAATATTCGGTGACAAGTTTTTATGTTAATAATCTATACAAAAGTGATTTCTAAAACTGATGGGATTCCGATTTACGCAACAAAAGCTGCCAAATACGGGACTCACCTCTTAAAAAGGGAATATTAAATATTACTAACACTGAGATTGCTTAGTTGCCGAAGCTAGAAGAAAAATAAAAGTTTGTCGACGCAAAACCTCACGACGTGGACCAACTGAGAGTTTGTTTCAAAGCACCTATTGAAGTGAAAACGTCTTTAAGCGCGTTGAGCACTTTTTGTGTGATCAAAAATCATGGAACTCAGCTCATCATCACCGCCGCCTATCTCGAGAAATAATATCCTATACCTGCTCTTTGTTTCCAAATCCACAAACACCAAGCGCTAAATATGAAATATTATTCAAACTTTGTTAAAAATATTGCAATTTACATTGTCTACTAAATTATAACCAATTACCCTCTTCTAAAAATCTAGATATGGGTTGGGTGTTGAATTTTAAATAGTCGTATTTTTTTTTTGGGGTGGGTTGCGGTTGGCGCGCTCCTCGCACCACTCCGTTCGGGGCGACGGAGGGGCGTAAGCACGCAACTCCCGCAACCCACCCACGATGCACGTCGCCTTCGTCGTTGGGCCGACCACCGGAGCAGGGTTACTTGTCATCAGTGGTCGGCCCGACGGAATACCCCCTACTTGGGGTACCCTCCCATCGACCGATGTCCCCCCCATCGGGGAGGACGTCGGTCTTTCCTCACGCGGTCGGCCTCTCGGCGGGTGACGAACTAATTCCCCGGTCACGTCACCCGCGGCCTCGGCTAGGGCGGCATGAGGTGCAGATATTCGCGCCTACGCCGCCCCTAAATAGTGGTATGCCTTGAAAACCATACAAAATGTTGAACGGTAGCAGACGGGGACTTGCCTACTTAATATTATTTTTGCTGTTCTTTTAAATTGGACTTCTGTACACTTTCTGTCCGATGGTTAAGTCTCACAGAGGTACAGTACATGTCACGCCTAAATGACACCGAGACGGTGATCTCATTGCGTTTTTGCACGATTCACCTGCGCGTGAGCTTTTATTCACTAAACGTCATAAAACATCAATCGATGCACACAAAAAATAATCTTAATAATATTTATATAACGGTTATATTTGCGTGAGTGTGCGTATCTGTAAGAATCCAGTACATTAATATTGAATCTTATGTATGTGAGAATTTTACGCCACCGCCATTTATGTTGTTTTTCCCGCGATCGGTTTGACAGGAATTCTAAGTACGATGTGTCATTCTTCGACGCATCTGTCGATTGTTTTATCAATAGCTATTAATATTGCTTATTGCGTAATTTATTTTTTCCGTGTGGTGACAGAGTAAGAATACAATTCAGGACCGCCTTTCTTGTCTCTGGGTATGGCAAAACATGACTACTTGATATGGTATCATCATCTTCATTCAGTCTATTGCCGTCCACTGCTGGACGTAGGTCTCCCTCACGTCTCACCACAAAATGCGGTCCTGAGCCGCCTGCATACAAAGACACCCAGCAACTATCACCAGGTCGTCGTTCCACCTAGTGGACTCCCCCACTACGTCCTACACTGCGTCGTTCGATACGTGATTGTCGCTCGTGAACTTTTCTTCCCTAGTGGTTGTCGGTTCATCGAGCGATGTGGCCCTGCCCTTTGCTATTTAGCGTACTAATTCTTCGTGCTATGTGGATTACACTCGTTCTTCTACAGATTGCCGTATTTCGGGTTTACCTCGTAGAGAAATTCCGAGCATTGCCTCTTCATAGCACGCTGACTTTGAGTTTGGTTATGATGCCTATATTTAGGGATCGC
The DNA here is from genome assembly GCA_032191425.1 of Lymantria dispar. NCBI lineage: Eukaryota > Metazoa > Arthropoda > Insecta > Lepidoptera > Erebidae > Lymantria > Lymantria dispar. The sequence goes on from CM063457.1 coordinate 5,823,892, forward strand.
GTTTCCATGCTGTAAGTTATCAGTAAAACTTAAAAAAATGATACCCTATACCAACCTGTCTGATCAGCGTGATATAGATCTAAAGCCGAACTGCTTTTATTTTTTTTTTGAGGTGGGCTGCGGTCGGCGCGCCTCCGCACCACTCCATCCGGGGCGACAGAGGGGCTTAAGCACGCAACACCCGCAACCCACCCGAACACCACGTCGCCTTCGTCGTTGGGCCGACCACTGGAGCAGGGTTACTTGTCATCAGTGGTCGGTCCGACGGAACACCTCCTACCCGGGGTACCCTCCCATCGACCGACGTCCCATCGGGGAGGACGTCGGTCTTACCTCACGCGGTCGGCCTCTCGGTGGGTGACGGACTAATCCCCGGTCACGTCACCCGCGGCCTCAGCTAGGGCGGCATTGCATGCAAGCCGAACTGCTCATGTTGTATCAGGTGGTTTTCATCTGCAAGGCAAGGGTTTTTAACCCATGATGAATTAAGCACTCGTATATTTCACTAAGATTGTTAAGAAAACAAGACGAGAAAATTTTTAATTTTGAGAAGTTTTTTGTTTTTAATTACTGGGTTTGGATCGCTTCTTGCTGGGTTTGTGGATCCCTAAAACCACGGCTTCTTTCCATTGAGCAGGAGAGATTATTAGTAGATTATTAGTATTAGACCACTGGGTTAAATATACAGTTCAATAAAACCAATAAAATTCGAGGAAGAGCTTAGTAACTCTATTGGTTTTATCATCCGAACTCAGAGCTTTCCTTGAGCCTTTTCCGTTGGAAATTGCACTGAGATGTCTTACATTTCCCAGGAGAGACCTGCTTCTCACTCGCAGGTTGAATTCTTAGCCACTTCTTACGACGCCCACAGGGAAGCAAGGGATGACAACAATTATATGCTTATTCCGTCGCCACACGGAGAGGCATATAATTTCGAAATGGCGGCCATTATAAGAAATATACCTTATTCAGCTGCAATTGAATTGTTACATTTCTTATTGCCTATATTTTTATGTCCGTTATTTTCGTGGGAACCATATTAATGGAGTTCTATTACAATCAATTTAATTTGAGTTTGCTGATGTTTTTGATAGTATAACTGTTCGTGGTAGATATACTATCTAGTGTAAGCGAAAGTCTAAAAGTGAGTGATTAGGAGTACTGATTGTCATCGCATGAACATGTAATGAGGTGGGATTGGATGAGAGGAGATGAGGGAGGCAAGGTGTGTTATCAATATAAGGCCATTAGTATATGGAAGGTAAGAAAACGTTATGCCGAAACCGTGTGGGATGAATTTAGGCAATAATGAAATAAACTGTTAGTGGAAGATAACAATTTCTTTTTTGGGGTGGGCTGCGGTAAAGAAGAAAAGAAGTGGTAGATAACAATAGCTCATTACAATAATTCTTATAATCACAAACTTATAAAGCGAAATATGAATGCGTTGGATCTCTTTTAGAGATTCTTCTTTTTAGCGGACTATGGTTGACCGCAAGTTGTCCAAGGTGCGTTTTGAAAAGATTGATTTAATGCGCTCTAAGACTTGCTCTAAGTTGTATCAGGTAGCATAACCCTCTGTCTTCATGAGTAGTATAAAATTACTTCAATAGTATTCACGGGTTATCCTTTCTGTTTCTAAGCTCAATCGCTTGGGTAATCCCAGGACCTTGCTTCTAAGTAATAAGCCTTATTGTGTATGAAAGATTGTCTTCGAAACATCCTCAATTATTGTATTTTTAGTCCAGAAAATCCAACAAATAAATATATGAAGGCAATCTAATAAATTTATACCATAAAATAAGGTTATTGTACTAAACAATCTAGATTTAAAGATATAAAATTAATATTAAAACAACTATTAACTATTGATGTCCACTTAAAATATTAAACATTAATTAATTCAATAACATTAATTCTAACGGGTCCATTTTGTTGTTTTCTAGTTCGTTGTCTCAATATTGTGTTAAATTTACATTTGGTTATTCCATTTGGTATTTATACTAATATCAAATTATAAATCTATAATTTCCATGTCAACAAAACAATGTAAATGAGGTAAAATATTCATAAAATATATTACTTTACATTTTTTTGATGACACAGAAATTAATACCCAATAATGATGCGTTTAGAGTCATAGTTATTAAAAAATAATCCTGTTAGGATAAAGTGAGAAAATAATTCTTCATAATTCTGATTCTCTTCCTTTCCTTTTGGTGATGTAAAAGACGACTAAGATTTATTTAGTTACTAGCTTTTTTTTTATGGGTATGGCTATGGTAAGCGCGCACGCGGTCCATTCCGTCCGGGGTGACGAAAGAACGGTGCGCGGGCCCATAACCTACCCGTACCCACGTCGCCTTCGTCGTTGGGCCGACCACCGGAGCAGGGTGACTTGTCGTTAGTGGTCGGCCCGACGGAATACCCTTTCCGGTACCCTCACTTCTCGACGTCCCTGTCCCGGGACGTCGGTCGTCGTCGCGCGGACAACCTCTCTGCGGGTGAGGGACTAAATTCCCCGGTCCGGTCATCCGCGGCCTCGGCTAGGGCATCATCAGGCACAGGTACTTGCGCCTGCGCCTGCGCCGCTCGAGTCGCCGGCGGCGGAACATGTCACTGAAGAGGAGCTCCTCTCAAGCACGATCCGCCGCCTCCTTCCGTGAGATGACGACCTCACAGAAGGCGGCGACCGCGTCCCAGTTCCTGACGCTGTCGAGCATCTCCCTGGCTATGATCGGCAGCGTCCGGTCGGCATCGAAGATCGCGACGAGTTCACGGCGCTCCTTCGTCCGCGCGGGATACACCTCGAGCGTGTGCTGCGCCCTGTCCGTCGCAATCGCAGTGGTGGCAGGACGGTGTGCTCTCCCTCCTGACGATCTTGTACAGGTACTTGGCGAAGTAACCATGCCCCGTTAGCACCTACATCAGTCGGAAGGAAAGCACCCCGTGCGTCCGCTCCAACCACTCCATCAGCACCGGCCGGAAGGCTTTGACGGTCCTGACATCGTACCGAGGCCTTTCCAGCCGGACTGCCCAACGGGCAATGACATCTCGGCGGCCGTCGACCCGCTAGGCGGTAATCGCCTGCAACGAGACCATGCCGCCGCGGGCGAGCATCTCCGACACCCGCCGGTAAGTTACTAGCTGACCCAACACAAGTTGTTCTGTTCAAATAAAATAACACCATCTACCGGGTCCAATTGTGAATCTAAACTATTTTCGAATCCTCTTGAATATACACAAAAAAATTCGTCAACATCGGTTCAGTCGTTTAGGAGGAGTTCAGTGACATATACACGCACACAAGAAATTTATATATATATATATATATATATATATATGAAAATAATCGTACTGCAAAAAAGGAAAATTTCAAACAGATACGTTTGAAATTTTCCTTTTTTGCAGTACGCTTATACCATGCTATCTGGTCAGTAATATAGTAAGCTATTTTCTCTCTCACTGTAAAATAGGCTCATTTCCATTCATTATCGTCTCAGCTCATATATGCTACCCCTGGCCTCGAATTTTCTCTACAATAGGAGGAAAATTGCTTACGCTGGTTAGACGTGATAAAATACATTGATGTTTAAATTGCATTAAGTCCTACCTAAATTCTACTATCATTAATCACGGCCATTCACGATCCTTGGGAAATCCTAAATATCAAATTTATATAAAATTATTAACGGAAATCGGTCGGTATTACCTTAATAACGGGTAATATTAAAATTAAAAAACAGTTTTTGTAGGTACAATCTGACATTTACTATAGCCTTCAAAGTTATGAATCGTATCAGTGTTCCTAATGACGAAGGTTAAATCATGACATTTCTAAGTAGATTTATAGTTTAACTAATAAAAATTACTTACAAATATCATGATATCAATGTTTTGTAGCAGATACAGATCTTTTTTAATGTTTTTCTCTTAATAAGGAAGGATGATTGATCCTGCTATGTACATATTTCAAAATTGATAAATCTTATAAGCCAAATTTTGCCAAGATTTATCTAGATGACGTATTGACGTCTTAGAATGTGAACCGAAAAATGAATAATGATTTAAAACTATAAGAGGTTGTTTAATTACAAAAATGCCCAGGCGTCAAATGTCTAAAATTGATGCCGTAAAGGAAAAAATGAATAAAAAGAACAATTTTTTTGAGCAACAACCCTAGTTGCTTTTAGTTTGGACTCCCGTCCCGTAGCTAATGATGGCCACTAAACCTCCCAGTGTGGCCAAAGTTTTCCATAACAAAATAAAAATAAACTGCACCTTATCAATCGCATTTGTTGCTTATCTTACTAAAAGCGCTAGGATATATCAAATCAATTAGCACGTTATATAATACCTCATACTGCGCTTCACTGAACCTTCAGATATTTACTCAATATTAGGGTTGGCAAAAAGTAGATTTAAATTTTTAGTATAAAACTATTTTTTTATAATTGTCTAGCTGTCTCAACAGAGATTTTCTTAAAATCTGAAAAAATAATAGGCATTCTCCTTGAAATTGATAACAGCGCCACCTAGTGGTCCAATTATTAATCTAAATTATACTCAAATCCACTGGAATACAAAAGAAAACATCTAAAATTGCTCCAGCCTTTTCTGTGTGGTGACGGAGTAAGAATACAATTCATTTCTTATCCATAGGTATCGTATAAGACGACTAAGGGATTAAATATGCATATAACAACTATGTAAGAAATAAAACCCTATGGTAAGACATCTGACAAGGGTGGTATAGTGCAAGTGATGGGACCGGGGATTAGTCCGTCACCCGCAGAGAGGCTGACCGCGTGACAGCGACCGACGTCCCGGAAAGAGAACGTCGATAGGAGAGGGTACTCCCTCAGGGTATTCCGTCGGGTCGACCACTGAAGCCAAGGAACTCACTTAATTTCCCTCCTATTATGGTGAAGGCTCAAGGCAACAGGGGACTTATATGAGCTGCTCCAGACGTTTAGCTGAAGTTCAGTCACATACACATGGGCAGAAGAATTATATGTATAAAGATTTTACTTCTTACTTAGAAAAGAAGTAATATTGTCATATCACATAATATAGTAAGGTCAATTTCTCTCCTATTGTGAACGTATATGAGCTGAAATGAACGAATGAATTCTTATAACCTCTGTCTCAAAAAAAAAAAACATGGCCGAAAGCATATATATTATTTATATGCTTTTATGAATTATGAAGTTTAAAATAAAATGTCTTTATTATGATCAATGGTGACAACCCTGTTTCTCATCCAAGCATACAATTCCAGTTACCTTCGGTCACACTTGGGAGGCGCTAATCAAATTACGGAAACTTACGGAGGATGGCGACTTGACTTCCTATGTCGTATTATGTAACGACAGCCGATGTTTGCTTAACAAAGCAGTCCTTTTAGCTGGAGGTAAGTTTTAGTATTGAAATTATTGTGAGACTGATCCATATTATAATATCTAAAACGGCAAGAACACTCACGTGCTGAGATCGATTACGTCGACCCGAGTTTCGAGCATGTCCGATGCTCATCATCAGGGCGAGTGCGCAGCGGCGTCTGTGAGGCCCCGGCGTGCACGGTAAGTTAAAAATTAACTAAATGAAATTTGTTCTTAGGTCCCACCGAGGATCAAAAGTATTTATATTTCATCATCATCATTCTTCATTACCACTTCAGCTCATATATTTCTCAATACTGAGCTGAAGCTTCCGTTGCAGTAAGAGATAAATTGATAAACTAAATCACGCTGGTCAGACGTGTTAGTATAGGGTTTTATTTCGAGTTTTCCTTCCCTGAGTATTTATATATGTATGAGTATTAATATAACCCCCGATAATTATCCGACTGCACGGTGTAGAGATTATAAATATAAACTTCGTATGCTTGAGTTGTGGATTCGATTCTTGACAGTAATGTAAGCAGTGTATTTATGGTTGATCTGGGTTTGTGTATAATCGCTAAGATCGCCTTTATTACATAAATACATACATAGATTCACGCCTCTTTCCCATAGGGGTAGGCAGAGACCACTTCTTTCCACTTGCTACGATCTTCAGATATCACTTTCGCCTCCTCCACATTCATTAATCTAACGCATGTTCGTCGGTTTAGAATACTTTTAACCTCGCCTTTCTTTAGAACGTTTTCGATTTGATTATGGAACGTCCGTGTTGGTCTTCCGCTTCCAAAACTTCCGTTCACATTCGTCCTATAAATTCTCCTTGTCAATCTCATTTCATTCATTCTCGCTACATGATCAAATCAGCTTAAGATAAATTTTCAATCCTTGTCACTACATCTACTTTCATATCATAACGTTCCCATCATTCATCATTATCATCATCATCGTAGCCCACATACGTCCCACCGTTGGGCTCGGGCCTCATCAACAATGGGAGGGAATTTGACCTACTATACCATGCTGGTCGGACATGTTGATACAGGGTTTTATTTCAAGTTTTCCTTGTCTTGCACTTCCCTTCATTACAATGATTTATTTTTAGCTGTGTGATTGTAACTTTTTTTTTACATGCTACGTACAAGAATAAATATTTATTTAATAGATAAAAAAAAACATAAAGTGCCAGTTTGTAATGTCAAAATAATGCATTTTTATCATGCTCACATGATTATTTATACGATATCTACGCCTAAAAAGCAGTTTATTTTTTTTGTCTGTCTGTTCCGGGTAATCTTCAAAACGGTTGCATCTATTTTGATAATATTTTATTACCAGGTAGCTTTTTACATAAGGAGTCACTAGGAGGTTATATTTTATCCTGCTATACGCGAGTTAAACTGCAAAAATTTGCTAGCATGGAGTAAAACTGTCACAATAGAAACATAGTATTTAATAACGGAAGCTTAGAATAATAACGTATAGAAGGTAAGTTCACGCACAAAAAGTGAGGCATTTCAATTGGAGCCTAATGGAGCTTACGCCGGAACCGTTCCGTAATGTACAAGTCATTGTACTGCACGCACGTACGCAACTCTTAAAAAATAAATAGGTAATTATGACGGTTTGTGCTTCAAATGGTGTCAAAACACATTTGAAAAACTTAAAAAGGTTTTTAACATTACTTTTAAAAGTATTTTGACGATTTATGTTAATAAAAACAAAATTTGATTTCATAATTTGTATAGTGGTTTGCGTGTGTACGTATGTAATCGTCTGCGCGCCATTAGTATTTCTAGATTCAAATTTTGAAAGTTCGAAGTATTGACACTATCCTTCTATACGTTATTATTCTAAGACTGATACTTATCCTTCTATACGTTATTATTCTAAGGACGGAAGTATCGAAATATAACTATAAAATACTCTAAATTTCAAAATAGAAATAAGCTGTGTACATGAAATAACGAATTTCACAGTGTCCTTTAAAAATATGTTAAAATAGTCATGTTCAAATAGAATTACAACATTTGTGTAATAGATTTAAAGGAAATTGCCAAGGATTGACCGGTTCGTCGCCATATTGGGTAATATCATTCGTCACAGCTGATTACCAACGTTCGGAAATACCTCGTTAGTTTTAAAACTGACGTAAATAGATCGGTACAATATTTACTGTTTATTTAGCAATAACGTTTCTGAACTGTGTAATTTTTAAAGATAGTTGCATTCATTGAACGGTAATATTACTAAACAATCTTTAGACTTTTTACAGATGGATTGCTATTATTTCTACGTGTGGAAATAGCTGGTCCATATAACATTATTTCTAAAGGTCAAATACAGATTTCCAGGTTGCTTAAGCTTTAAACAACTCTGCAATAATAAATTAAGGAAATCCTCTAAATAAGTCTCACAAATAATTAAATCTAAACAAAAAATAAAACTTTAGATCGTATAGCTGCTATTTACGAAAGTATTATTGAAAACATATTAAATATTGAATTTTAATTAATATCTGGTTGACCGAGCTTCGCTCGGTATATTTTTGTTGAATTTATTTAGATATATATTAAAAAAAAAATAAAAATTAAATAATGAAAAAAATAGGGTGTCCCTAAATTAAACGTCCAACGGTAAGTGGGTGGTAGATAACTTTATGACAGCTATGAAAAAAAAAATCCATGTCACTTTTTTTTTGATATGAGCATATTACTAAAAACGGCGAAAAATCAGACCTTGTACGATATTTTCAAGTACTATAACGACAAATAGGCTAGTTTTGGCATCGGATATATCTTGTTGGAAGCGCAGATAACTGCACTATCGACCACACGTACAATTAAAACTAGACATGTTACAATAATATAAAAAAAATATACATTTGTTATCGCTATTGTTTAATTTTTTCAAAGAAAACGTTTTTTTGGAGATTCAAATTTATTGTTAGACTAGCAACCCGCCCTCACTTCGCTTCGGTTTTAGTCGTTTTACCCACGTGGTTCCTGTTCCCGTGGGAATATCGGAATAAAGTATAGCCTATGTTACTCCCTGATATTATAGCTTTCCATTGGTGAAAGAATTTTTGAGATCGGTCCTGCCGTTTTGAAGATTACCCGTAACAGACAGACAGACAAAAAAAATATAAAGTGATTTTGAGGCATATGTATAGTGCAAATAACCGTGTGAGCATGAAAAAGCCTATTATTTTGACATTACAAACAGACACTCCAATTTTATTTATTGGTATAGATTTTAAATTACTGAAAATTAGAAGCTTTTACATATCTTAAGCTTTAAGAAGCTTTTATCATATCTATATACGGTTTTGACATCTATCGCCACAGAAACAGTGCCATAGACATAGCTAAAGATATATTATTAGCGTAGACCATCACGTGACTATGTCGATGACTTTTTACATGAAATTACTCCCCATTAACACTGGTCTATGGAACCCTTATAAGAATCTATATATATTAATACGTGAAGCAAAAATCGGTTGTCTGTAAAGTCGGTTTACTGACGATAGTTGAACGTGACAACGTCATAAGAAAATACTGATGGAAGGGTTTCATTTTGCAAAAGAAAATTTTAATTTTATTTGTTTGATAGATATTTTGTATGGATCAAGCCTTAAATGGAACGCCTCAGAGCGAGGTAACGCCGCATACGTCATGTTTTTTTCGTGTGTGCAGCCGGCTCCATGGAATTATAAGACGTTGTCACGTCAAAAACTTTGTACCCCTTTTTACAAAAATTACGTGGATGAACAAGTATGAAATTTGACACAGTAGAAGTATACAATGAGGAGAAGTGCATAAAATTGAAATTTCATATAATATTTGATTAGAAATACATTAAATTAATTAAAAAAAGGCACTACCATGCAACCACTACACACACACACACACACACAAACACGCACACCAACGTTTATACACATTTGTTTACGGTTAAAATCTCTGGCCGAACCATTGATGTAACAAAAAACCCTGTTACATCAATGGGCCGAACTGAATGTCAAACAATCACAATTATGATGACAATGTCTAATAGACATTTGTACTTATATATTAATTATTTGTGAAATACAGCTTGCTCAATATACAATTATACATAAATAAAATTTAAAGAAAATTGTGTAGCAGAAAAATTAATTTAAATGACTTATGGCCGAATTTCGACCACTCGGCGACCACTAGTGCAATTAGAAATGACATTATTATCACCCTGTTCTTATCCCAATTCCTTGGAGGTGACGTAATATGTACTTCCTTCTACCGAACCCAATTAAATATGACAACTTAAACATTTTTCAGAACAATAAATCTACGATGTTTCTTCGTTCCGAAATAACTTATTCGTGACTGTTACTAAATAACTAGGGTCATCGCGCCAAATAATTGCTGACAGCATTTCGCTACTAGCGCCATTTATTATCTACTCCATAAAACACAAATTAGTACGTTAACATCTAAACAGTAAGGTTCATAATCCATTTTGTTTTATGTAGCTATAAAGTTTGTAATTTGGCAGTGGCATTGACATGATACGTGATGTTAGAACGTGGTCTGCTGTATAATGTGTTGCTAGCACAGCCCTTGACAAGTTTTTTTATAATGCTTTTTTCTTACACAATCTCATTAATTATTCCTTAGGCATTATACTGTTTGACATTCATTATGGTTTTAATCTCTATGGTTTTTAAAATGTACGCTTATTTCAGAAATGCGGGCAGATTTGGCGGGAATCCATACTAATATACTATAAAGCTGATGAGTTTGTTTGTTTGAACGCGCTAATCTCACTATCCGTCACGGTCCGATTGGAAAAATTATTTCAGTGTTAGATAGCCCATTTAACGAGGAAGGCTATGGGCTATATATCATCACGTTGAGACCAATAGGAGCGGAGCACCAATAGAGAATGTTACATTTTTTTTCGTTTCAGAACTTCCGCGCTGCGTGCGCTGCGTAAACGGTTAAAGTTTCGCAAAAATCGTAGTGATAGAATCGTATTATTTAAAAATATTATTATCTTCTACGTAAACAAAGTCTCGGGTCAAAGTTAACCCCAAGTAACAATTCCACCCGGACGAAGTTGGGGGCAGAAGCTGGTATTAAAATATAATGTCACGTTTATCAGGCAATGTTAATCTTGTGGATCGGTGGAAGCTTCAAATAGTGCAATAATGGATCCGTTTTTATACCGAATTTTGAAAAAAATATGGGTATCTATCTAATAATAGTAATTCGTAAGGAAATTGCTATTTACTTCTATGGACCAGTTTCCAGGTGAAATGGATGAAACCTTGTGCATATTATATCTTCTTTCTTCGTCTTTTATGACATCCACGAGCAAGATAGGGAGTGATGAATTAGATTCTTACTCCTTCACCACACGGAAGACTAATGGAAATAATATGCAGAAAACATCGATGCAAGAGAAGGATTATAATTTAAATTATTACACTTTATCAAAATTGATAAATGGATATTATAATAACAGATTTGATAAACATGTATTCTACCCATATCGGAGTGAGTCTTAAAAACCGGCTACGTTACACCCAGGGGATTAGTCAGTATTAATGCAGTAATAGCTACGATTGGCAGTCAGATTGGTAGTCGTAGTTGGCATATAAGTTTCATAGAAGAATGTATATTTAATAGTAAATATTCTTTATTTACCTACATAAGATTTTATACTAAACATTTCGAGTTCCCCGATTCCTACGTTAGTTGCATACTGTGTTGCAGGAATAAGTATACAAACAAAAAAAGAGGCTTTAATTTGACCTCATATATTGTAATTAAAATGTAATAACCAACGCATGTAAATTATATCAAAATGTAAAGATAATTGTACCTGTTCAATATCCTTGACAGAAATAACCAAAGCATGTTAATTTGCAGTAAAATGCATATCATAACAGATACATGGCGAATGAAGTCATGAATTATTTATTATTTCAACATAAATAATATAAGAATCACGATGTTTATGTATTTTTGTAATAAAACACTTAATATTCGTATATAATAAAGTAATTAATTTGACATAGTATAATTGAATTAACATAGGTATTTTAACCGTTTCTATAATTTTTATAACTAAATTTTCTTTAATGGCTTATGTTTTTCGTCATTATGTGGCCTATACATAGCAACATATATAACCAAAATAGGAAGGAAATCCGTGTGGAGTAAAAATACAATTCACCACCCCCTCTTTTGCTCGTAGATGTCGTATAAGACGATTATGGGATATCTACATTTCAGCTCATATACGTTCCATTGTTGGCCTCGGGCCTCCTCCATAATGGGAGAAAATTTGGCCTGTTATACCATGCTGGTCAGACGTGTTGGTATAGGGTTTCATTGCGAGTTTTCCTTCTCTTGCATAGATGTTATGTACATATTAAATCCCATAGTCGTCTTTTACGATATCCACGGCAAGATAGGGAGTGGTGAATTGTATACTTACTCCGTCACCACACGGAATATGCTTACAATATGTATGCAAGAGAAGAAAAACTCAAAGCAAAACCTTGTATCAACACGTTTGACCAGCGTGGTATAGTTGGTCAATTTCCTTCCCATAATGGAGTAGACCTGAACCAAACAGTGGGATGTGTATGGGCTGAGATGATGAGACCACGTTGGTTATACGAATTGGTGTAGGGTAAAATTTAGAGTTTTCCTTCTGTTGCATAGATATTATATGTATATTAAATCCCTTAGTTGTCTATGATACCCACGGGCAAGATAGTGGTCAATGGTCTTACTCCATCAGTACAGTGCGTTCGATGTTGTGATATTTTTTTTATTGGTTAAAAGATTTTCACCACGATTATCAATCAGTCTATTAAAATTCATTGTTGGACTTTCTCAAAGGGAATGAATTTACGGCCACGCTTGGCAGGCTGGTCGAGGTTGGCATTAGCTTTTACTGCCGTTCATTGATCTAGTAATTCCTCAACCGAATTCTACGACTCCCATGTAAGAGTTGGACTGAAGACAGACCTTACTTAAAAATTAAGTATATTTAGTAACGAATTTTGTGAAGGAAAAAAAGGTTAAGACATAAATTGTAGGAAATTTCCTCTACAATTATTTTGTATAAACATGTTTTCCTGTAGAATGCGTGGGAAAGGAGTTATTATCAAAAAACTGCTTTTAGGCGCCATTTTCCAATATGGCGGCGGGAGCGGCAAAGATACAATGTGGCAAAGTTGAAATTCGGAAAGAGCACGTCAAAATCTATAAAATTGCCAATTTTCAAAACTTCCGGAAAACTTTCCAGGTAACCTCTATTTTTCAACCAAATGACTATAAATAAAGTATCGAATATTTTGTTATGAAGGGTTCGGTTAAAATGTATTATTTATAAGGGAAAGTAACTGATAAATGAATATTGAAACGTAAATTATTGAAGTAAATTACAATAAAAACGGAATTAATTTACTAATATCACGTCGGTACTTTCATTTTCAATTTCTGATTCACTTTCTTTCTTATTATTGTGACAAGATGCTTAGTTCTCAATCGATTTATTTTTTATTAATTTTCGGAAATTCTATGCCCTGGCTTATTTATGATGAGTACGTGTATTGGAACGAACTAGCGAAAGTGAGCTCTAAATTTAAAATTGGCGCCTTCTGTGAAAGAAATGATGAGAGTGTATCGAGAATTTAAGATATCGTAATTTAAAAATAGAATTGTATTTTTTTTTCATTTTTACATTAAAAGTCTTAGAATAATAACGTATAGAAGGTAAGTTCACGCACAAAAAGTGAAGCATTTCAGTTGGAGCCTAATGGAGCTTACGCCGGAACCGTTCCGTAATGTACAAGTCATTGTACTGCAGGTACGTACACAACTCTTACAAAATAAATAGGTAAATATGAGGGTGTGTGCATTCAAATGGTGTCATAACACATTTGAATAACTTAAAAAGGTTTTTAACATTACTTTTAAAAGTACTTCGACGATTTATGTTAATAAAAACAAAATTTGATTTCATAATTTGTATAGTGGTTTGCGTGTGTACGTGTGCAATCGTCTGCGCGCCATTAGTATTTTTAGATTCAAATTTCGAACCTTCGAAGTATTGACACTATCCTTCTATACGTTATTATTCTAAGACTTTTTACATTAAAAGTATACTTTTCAGTGGAACTAAATAATTTTTTTTTTAATAGAAAAATTGCATGTTTGTGATCAACATGAATATAATTCACCACTCATTGCCTGGGTTTCGTACACGATCTATGTCAATTCGAATGGACAGCTTGGAATAGCAAGTCACTTGTCAGGTTCATGAGCGACAGTTACCGTTAACTATTAGATTGTCTATCACGAAAGGCAAAAGATATGTTTGTTTATGATTCATATTTATTTAAGAATAAGTAAAACGGAAAATTATGAATGTCCCTCGACGCAAACTAAATAAGAAAAAAAAAACAAGTATCACGTTCTCATGAACAGGAATTATCAATTAATGGTCATGTAACGAGTATACCGGCACGCGTGTAGAACTTAATCAAGTAATCATACGCCCTTAGAATAATAACGTATAGAGGGTAAGTTCGCGCACAAAAAGTGAAGTATTTCAATTGGAGCCTAATGGAGCTTACGCCGGAACCGTTCCGTAATGTACAAGTCATTGTACCGTACGTAAGTATGCAACTGTTAAAAAATAAATAGGTAATTATGACGGTTTGTGCATTCAAATAGTGTCATAACACATTTGAAATACTTAAAAAGGTTTTTAACATTACTTTTAAAAGTATTTCGACGATTTATGTTAATAAAAACAAAATTTGATTTCATAATTTGTATAGTGGTGTGCGTGTGTATGTGTGTAATCGTCTGCGCGCCATTAGTATTTTTAGATTCATGTTTCGAACGTTCGAAGTATTGACATTATCCTTCTATACGTTATTATTCTAAGCATACGCCATTACATCATTTTGAAAAAGGACTGATACTCTTACACTGCTGGTCCGATATTAATCAAACATACCGCAAGAAGACTTGCTTTCAAATGAAAAAAAAAGTGAGCCGTCGCTGAGGACCCCTGACAGATGTGAAACATTGAAACTATTTTGTACGAGTAGAGACACGGTATCGAATATAAAGTATCGATACTAAACTCATGAATTGTATCGAAAGATAAGTAACGTACTGTTTAAAGTATCGAGTACTTTCATTTACTTTATCTTTAGGTATCGAGTACTTTTCTTTCGATACCGATACTTTTGTATTGGATATTTTAGTCAATAAGTACTTTTTGGTAGGTATCGTATCGAATAAATTATCCATTTTAAAATTGACTTTACGACTCATATTTATGGTAACGTCATTTAGTACAAACGAAATGAACCCTCTAAAACGTAGCTTGAAATAATTTGCGATTTATAAACCAGAAATAGCGACATCTATCGAGCAAACGACCAACTCTAAGCTACAATATATTTTATAAAGAACTCTCTAATCCTGTAATGATAATAAGACAAGCTGTTTAAAGTGAGTCAAAATCCAGCTCTTAAGGAGTTGGTGACATACAAACAAATAAATACACAGCTGAAACTAATAAAAGCCTATAAAAAATGAAATGCTTTCATCCGTTCACAGACATTCTTTCCGCACGAAGAGTGTGATTTAGGAAACAGAAATGGCGGCATTTATCGAGCTAACGACCAACTCTCAGCTTCAATATATTTAATAAAGAAATTTTTAATCCTGTAATGATAATAAGACAAGCTATCTAAATGATTTTAACGTCATTGGTCCTCCTTAAATTTTCAACTTTTAAATGAAATTTGACTGTTTAAAGTGAGTCAAAATCCAATTCCTATGAAGTTGGTAATATACAAAGAAATAAATATATATACACCTGAAACTAATGAAAGCCTATAAAAAACGGTTCTCCAGTTTTCGTAGCTGAAAGTAAACTAAATACCATACCTACTGGTATATTTATATTACTAAGTTAGAGAATTTTACATTAATTTATAAAACAAGTATATATGCATAAAAGAACATTAGATTACGACAGGAACTAATACGATAAAACTAAGGCATAAAGTATTAATAAAATATCGCGATTTTTTTCCAAAAAATGATGATTTTTATTCAATAAACATTTATTTTCATTAATATACATTATAAGTAACAATTTACTTTGAGTTCACTAGATGGCGTTGTACAAAATTTTAAATCGCATCATGGTTTCGTTACAAAAATGTAGGTATATGCATCCAAATATTTATTTAATAGTTAAATAAACATTAGGGGACCGCGAAGCGTGGCGTTAAACGCCACGCGACGTACACGGTCACCCTCGCCTATAGATCTTTCACGTCAAAAAAAAACTGCATCGAAATAGGTCTGTCTGTTTGAGAGCTATGATGCAACAGACAGACAGACACACAATACACACACACACACGCAAACAGACAGAAATCGACGTCAAACTTAAAACACCCCTCTTTTTGCGTTGGGCTTTTAAAAAAAGTTGCAGTCGCGAAAATCGAATGAAAATGTGGTTATGAAACAGTTAATTAGTTCTGATGATTAAAAAAAAATAATAATTTGGCGGCAGAAAAATAAAATACTATTAAAATACCGCTCCCGTTACTTCTTAATATATCGAAGATCCACGCCGCGGGTTCCAATAACCAGAGGTCAAATCGTGAGGTCTCAAGATGAAAGTAAGATTGGTACTTCCCTTAACCCGACCGAGTTTTCTGATGGCCATGACGACATCACAAAAAATTTCACCGATACAGTTGCCGTAACGGAGGCATAATAAAAATAGTGGAAGAATACTGTAACCTTAGAATAATAACGTATAAAAGGTAAGTTCACGCACAAAAAGTGAGGCATTTCAATTGGAGCCTAATGGAGCTTACACCGGAACCGTGCCGTAATGTACAAGTCATTGTACTGCACGAACGTACGCAACTCTTAAAAAATAAATAGGTAATTATGACGGTTTGTGCATTCAAATGGTGTCACAACATTTAAAGGTAATTCGATGATTTATGTTAATAAAAACAAAATTTGATTTCATAATTTGTATATTGGTGTGCGTGTGTACGTATGTAATCGTCTGCGCGCCATTAGTATTTTTAGATTCAAATTTTGAAAGTTCGAAGTATTGACACTATCCTTCTATACGTTATTATTCTAAGACTATAACTATCTTATGACATCGTTTGCAATAAAAAAAAAGTGAATCGTTTTTGATGATTCTTTTTTATTTTTTAAAGCTGCAGTTTCCCATTTATAGTCTCATTAGAAATGTGTTTAATGTCTGACCCGCAATTTTTAGGTTTTTATCTATACTGTTTACTTAGTTTAATTAAAGTCGGTTTATTTTGTTATTTTTTTGTATTATTTATGTAGTGTGTCCGTGTGGTAACGGAGTAAGAATACAATTCACCACCCCCTCTTCTTCTTTTTTGTCTTGGTAATCAGCTACTAATACGAGCCATTTTTGCCAGTGTCGAGTTGTAATTTTCTTTACAAAATATAAATTTTTTCTAATTAATCTTTGTCCGTCAGTAAGTCAAATTGTCGCTGTCAACAGTGTTATGGCCACTGTTAACGGTATCTTCTGAGATTTTTGATAAAAAAGCTATGTAAAGCACTTTTATATCATATTCACTATACCCCTAGTCCAATTCCTTCGTCACATATTACATTACATGCCGTCAAAATTATTTAATTTAACTCTTTGAATCACTAAGATATTGAATAAAACACAAGACCACCACGTGACACTGCCACATTCCCGTCAAAAAACCCACCACCCCCTCTACCGTACACCCCCTCTTTTAGCGTCGTAAAAGTCGACTAAAGGATATAATATGCTGATAAAATCTATGTAAGAGAGGGAAAACTCGAAATAAAATTCAGGTTTTATCCCATACCTACTAAAAAAAACAGTATGTTGAAATTTTTGTTTTTTTTTGGGTAATCTGGCCGCACTCCGGGATAATGAAAGGGCGAAACGCGGCCTTATAACCCAGAGTATTACGTCCCCTTTGCCATTGGGCCGGTCATTGGTATCTAACCCTTGACGTCTGTGGCCGGCCCGATTGATGTAAAAGTTTAACAATTGGCCGTCGAGGAATCAAACCAAAAACTTATGGTCAACAGTTACAGTTAAAGCAGTAGACTAAAAAGATAAAAACACACATTTGTACGAGTATTTGACGACATTGTAGAAAATGTCTGTGAATTATGTGAAGTAATCTTATTATACAGAAATAATTACAATAAAAATTTCATGTTTAGGGCACTTAATTAGATGAGAAATAAGTAATTATGAAAATACAATATGATATTAAAAATGTTATATTTTATTCAAGAATAGGTTTTCGAAATACGCTTTATAAATTAACGACAGAGTACATTCACAGAAAACACATGTCTACGACCAGTGTTACCAGTGAGGCTCGGCACGGAAACGTGGTCCCTAAATGTAGACCTCATAACCAAGCTCAAAGTCGCTCAACGCGCTATGGAGCGGGCTATACTTGGGATTTCTCTACGAGATAGAATACGAAATACGGAAAACCGTAGAAGATCGGATGTATCCGATATAGCATGAAGAATTAGCGCGCTGAAGTGGCAATGGGCATTCCACATCGCTCGACGAATCGACAACCGCTGGAGAAAAAAGATTCTTACGTAGCGACCACGTATCGGACGACGCAGTGTATGACGCCCCCCCATTAGGTGGACTGGCAAGTTAGTAGTAGGAAGTTGCTGGGCGTCGTTGGATGCAGGCAGCACCTGACTGCACTTTGTGGCGAAACATGAGGGAGATAAGTTAATAAACAAACCTTGACTAAACATACATATCTTATATCTTTAAACGAGCAATTCTTGTATATGCAAAGCTGTATATATTTTCAGAATCTTGGAAACGGTTCCAACGATTTTCATGAAATTTAGCATACTAGAGGTTTCGGAGCCAAAAATCGATATAGCTAGGTTTTATTTATAGAAAATGTTGTTTTGTCGGTGTTTTTAGCTAATCAATACAATGACATAAAATGTCAATAGAATAGGAATCTAAATTTAGCCGTCGCCGTCAAGAGTGACAATAGCTCAGTTGGGAAGTTGTCCATTCGCATTCAAACAGCATGAGATCGAATCTTGGTGTTATTATTTTTGTTTTGTAATTTTTGATATTTGTTTCATTATTTCATCATTTTTATTTTTTATTAATATACTCGTATATCTAAACAAGTCAGTCAGAAATACAACTTACGAAAAAAAATATATACCGAGCGGAGCTCGGTCAACCAGATATTTTATATCTAATATCAGTAACAGAATTGCGTTAAAAACCTACGGGTTGGTATTCATCATCATCATCTCAGCCTTACGCTACTCTACTATGGAAGGGAAATTGACCTACTATACCATGTTGTCAAATGGGTTGCCATTCAAATTCAAATCATTTATTATGTATAAACCCCGCGGGGGCACTTACCTATTATCATTTTTTATTACATTTTTCTTAAAATTACCGCCGGATCGGAACACGACCGCACTGAGAAGATCCGGCAAGAAACTCAGCGGGATTGTCTATTATTTATTTATTTTCTAATTTCACTTAAATTAAATTACATCTTACAACATGCTTATTAATAGTTCCAGTGTGATGCCATTCGAAATATTATATAATATACTTCACAAATATAATAATAATGACAAATATAATGAGAAGATTATGGTTGGACCAGATCCCGCAAGCGGCACCCGATCACGAGTTAACCACTAGAGCAGCCATCACTCCCCTCAACCACAATGGAGGGAAGGGAGTGACCCGCTCCTCGTAGCTACCGCAAGTAGACCCTTCAGTGAGCATGACCAATACCATTTGCCACAAACATAAAACACAGATCCCATAAAAAATTCGTTTGGCAAAACACGCTACGCTTTACAATTATAGTAGCAACAATAAAAAAATAAACAGATACGTAATTTCTATCATTGAAATAATGAAAATATTCCTGAATGTGGAGCTGCTCATTGCCAGTCCGAGTTATCATGAAGATAATCCGAGATTTTATAATAACCTTTTAGATAAAACCTACTCTTGATTGCTTTTTTAAACTTAGTTTTTTCTTACTTGCATAGGTGTTGTATCCCTTAGTAGTCTCTCATAACCCACGGGCAAGAGAGGAGGGTGGTAAATTGTATTCTTACTCCGTCACCACACGAAAAAAGAGTTGATATTATATAAAAAAAAAATATATTTTTGTGTAAATTTCAAGCTGTGCATCATATACGCATAGGTTAAAAGGACCCCATACCACCCACTAATTTCGCATAATTACCAAGGTCCTTTCCAAGATTTTCACCCCCGTAATGTAGCACTAAGTACGTGTAATAGAAATGTCTCAATATGAGGAAAACAGTTTCAATTTTTCCATTGAGTATGTGCATACGCAATTCAAGCAATTAGGCTTTGGCCATACGCGCAGATAAATTATCAGACAAAAAATTATTCTACGATAAATACTGTTATTAAAAATTATATATTTTTTTAACATTATAATACCCCACCTTGTTTTGCCTGTGGGTATCGCAAAATACGATATAATATTTTTTTTTTTTTATAATAAATAATATGTATATAACATCTATGCAAGAGATTGAAAACTCGAAATAAAAGCCTATACCAAGACGTCTGACCAGCGTGGTATAGTAGGCTAGAGCCCCCTCCATAATGGGAGGGAATTTGATTTATATCACGCTGGTCAGACGTGTTGGTATAGGGTTTTGTTTCGAGTTGTCCTTCTCTTGGAGTGATATTATATGCATATTTTATCTATAAGTCGTCTTTTATTACACCCAAGGGCAAGAGAGGGGATGGTGAATTGAATTCTTACTCCGTCACCACGCGGATTTTTTTCATTTAAAAGTATTTTTAAGATAAATTATAATTAAATGTGATGAAGAAAGATTCCAAAAGGTATGGAAATCGCCGACAAGTTTAGCGTTACGTATGTCACAGCGCCTGATGCCGCCCTAGCCGAGGCCGCGGGTGATCGGACTGGGGACTTTAGTCCGTCACCCGCAGAGAGGCTGACCGCGCGACGGCGACCGACGTCCCGGGACGGGGACGCCGAAAGGTGAGTGTACCTGAAAGGGTATTCCAGGCGACGTGGGTACGGGTGGGTTATGGGTCCGCGCGCCGTCCTCTCGTCGCCCCGGGCGGAATGGATGGTGTGTGCGCTTACCATAGCCCACCCATAAAAAAAAAACGTATGTCACAAAAGTCTTGTCGCTTGTCTGCCTAATTCCTTAACACGTGTTGTGAAAGTGTTTGCTTAGATCTGATATTATGAACGCTAGTTTTATACCTAGTCTAGTTTATTGCCGAATCAATTATGGCGTAACAATTACAATCTACTTACTGTTTTCAACATGTTTTATTGTGTTATAGTTTTACTTAATCATAACATACATTTACATCGTAAATATTTGTCTTATTTTTATTTAAACTTTTATGCCGTGTAGTGACGAAGTAAGAATGTAATTCACCATCAACATTTCTTGCCCATGGGTGTCGTAAAAGACGACTAAGAAATATGACAATCACTGCTTTGCATGCATAGTGACATAAATAAAAATTACTGATTTTAGAGAAGAAAATTTTAAAATTGTTTTATAAATGTTTGAATGCACACCAGAATATTTAAATGATTTATTGCGGTATGTAGTGCCTATACTGATTAATAGAAAACGCCTCGTCTAAAACTAAATCGTCGAAATACTTTTAAAAGTGACGTTAAAAACCTTTTTAAGTTTTACAAATGTGTTATGACACCATTTGAATGCACAAACCGTCATAATTACCTATTTATTTTTTAAGAGTTGCATACGTACGTGCAGTGACAGTACAATGATTTGTACATTACGGAACGGTTCCGGCGTAAGCTCCATTAGGCTCCAATTGAAATGCTTCACTTTTTGTGCGCGAACTTACCTTCTATATGTTATTATTCTAAGGGTGAGACAATAGTATTGTGTCAATTATAATTATACATAGGTGAAATGTACTTAACATAACATTTTTTCCACAACAAAAGGGACATAATCCTTGGACATAATAATCCTTAAATATTAAAATGAAAAAAGTATTTTAGACCTACTGAATATATTCTTATATACGTAAAATTAATGGCAGTACTAGTATGTACCAAATTGTCCATAAATTATTTTGAAATTCGAACAATATTTCAATAACATTCCAAATTCAATTTTGCACTATAACGTAATAATATAATTTCACGTCGGACCGTTAACTATAGAGTAAAATAATATACCGATCGTGCCTACTTTTGCGTACAATGTAAACCTTAACGGAAACTGTGTAGTTATGGTAATGCGATATGGTATCGCGAGACTGAGTAGTTTGGAAATCGAAAGTAGACTACATGTTGCGAACGAGATTGGTCTGTGTACAGTCGGGAATAACGGTCATATACTTGATATGTTTAAAAAGGGAAAAATCAAATCCTTGTTAAGGCCTGCTGTACTGTATGGATCAACACGTTGAGCTACAAAAGCGTCGGATGAGAGATAAATGTATGTAGTAGAGATGGGAATATTGAGATGGGTGTGTGGCGTGAAATAAAGAATGAACGCATAAAGTTGTGCTAGTGACGGAGAAATGAAGGTGTGAACGCTTGACGTGGTATGGACTTATCATGTGACGGAATGAAAATAATGTTGAGAAGAAATTTTAAATATAAATGTTGAAGGCTGTACGACTAAGAGAGACCGTAGGTTTTTCTTTATTGCCAACGGTGGCAAACAAGCAGACAGCACACCTGATGGTAAGTGATTCTGCCGCACATGGACTTTGGCAATATCAAAGGCATAGCCAGGCCGTTGCCTACCGCGAAGTAAATACTCTTCTTAAACCTCGGGAATACAGCAGCAGGTAGTTCATTCCAGAGCTTGCACGTACATACGTGGGAGAAATGATCGTTGGAAACGTGCAGTTGAAGACCATAACGTTTCCAGGTGAAATGGATGAACGTACGTTGGCAGAATGGTGAATGGTAGTAGCCAAGTCAAACAGTTCCTCGGAGCATTCCCCGTGAATGAGTCGGTAGAGTACACAGAGTGACTCAGTCTCTCCGCCGCTCCAGCGACTCCAATCCGTTCGTAAGATTGGGATCCCCGACGATTTGAACAACACGCCTTTGCAGGGAGTCAAGTGGGTCTAGCTGATATTTGGGCGCACCTGCCCAGAGATGTGAGCAGTACTCCACATGAGAATGAACTTGTGCTTTGTATAGCACAAGACGCTGGCTCAGTGTGAAGTACCACCTGGCACTGTTCAGGACGTCAAGGAAATCAGTACCAGTGGTCGGCCCAATGGCGAATTGAATGGAATACGGTGAGTTATGGCGCCAAGCGTCGCCCCGACCCGTAATGGACAGAATGTGTATTGATCAAAGCCCGCATAAAAATGGGTCAAAGGAGGACCAAATAAAAAATAGATGGACTGCGCGAAGCGTGATATAGATAGACAGGGAGTCAATATATAGATGACGTCTGATGGGGTTGTATGTTAGGAGAAGGTATATGGCGTTCACCCTCAAGTATTTGGAATAAGAGCAGCATGAAGATGATGATTTTCCTTAATAACAATTGCAGCAAATGATTACAATAAGTTATAGGAATACCATTTATTAGAGGCCATGAATTTTAACAACTTTAATGTCGATTATAGTTGTCACAAAACCGCTATAAGTACATTGATTTGAGTCAATTCCAGCAAACTTTTTTTGCTCAGCTATGTCAAATTTGTAAGAGTACGGAAGAACTGCATAGGACGCAATAACCTGGCACATTTCTCTTCTTCATCTACTGAGTCCGCCACCAAAATTGTTTCCTTTATTTCGGTGATTTTACCGAAATTTCTACTTATTGCCCTAAAATCAAGCGCGGATCGACCGTTGTAGGCACGACAGGCACTCCCACAACCCTAATAGATTTGTGACTTCACACTGTCACTGTAATATACAGATCGATAGGCTAGTAGATAATAATATAACCAATTCCTTAATAAAAAAACGTGTGATTCAGAAAGTAACAATGTTAGTAGATATATCTAGGAATGCGCTATGTAGATTACGAGCTAGTTGATAATTAAACTAGCATTTGCCTGATTTTGAACCCACGCCCTTATTTAAACGCTAAGGTCCGCGCCTACATCAAGTCCCCGAGGTGCGTGGTCGATCGCAAAATTAGCTATAATCATGCAGCAGATCTTGAAGACGAAGTCTACTGCTAGACATAGACCTAATGACATAACCGCTATGATCTGCAGGCAGACTTCGATAAAATAAATATTAAAATTGCTCCAAAACGTGTAACACTTATCTATACAACAGTACCACCATTTATGGTAGCCTCTCATAAAGCTTATGTACACAAGCTGGCGTTGCATAATTACGTATAATCTATTACGATTAATAGTAGTAAATGCCACCGTAATGTTTCGTTACTAATATTGATATACAAAATGTGAAATGAGTACATATTGCTTCAACCCCAAGTAAGCAGGATGAAAATAATATATTAGAGGGGGCGGTTTATTATCCCCTTTTGGGAAAGCCTATGTTCAATGGACGTCAATAAGCTAATGGATAGATGAAACTTTAAAAACATAACAACAAAAGCGAAATACATAGCGATCAGGAAGAATTGGTTTGTAATAAATCATCATCATCATCATCTTGCTCTTATCCCAATTACTTGGGGTCGACGCAATATGTCATCTTGACGCCAACCCTCCTTGGGAATGTAATCGTTGACCCAAATAGTACCAGATGGAGCTGGTCCGGGTCAATTATTAACAAATATTTAACAATTAACAAATATTTGACACAGAAACCAAAATGTTCGCATAACATTGTAATATTTGAATAGAAAAGTTATTCAACGGATATTATTATATCAGAAACTGTATCTACTTAAAAGTAGAATTGTATCCTTTTCAAAAATAAGAGACGGTTGTACTAAATATCAATAGCTACTTCTAGGATATGGATCAGCCATAATTTTCTGTATTATATCTAAATATATAAAAGAAAGTCGTGTTAGTTACACTATTTGTAACTCAAGAACGGCTGTACGGATTTGGCTGAAAATTGGTGGGGAGGTAGCTTAGAACCAGGAGACGGACGTAGGGTACTTTTTATTCCGTCTTTTTTTTAATGGTGTTTACAAGATTTCGCCAATAACTCTTTTATCCCGTTTGACAGCGTTCCCGTGTGACATGACATAAAATGTCAAAGAGAATACAAGTCACTATGAAACGTAGCATAAAAATACGCATTTGATATGTAATAACAAAACGCAAATGACAGCTAAACGTAATTTTGTCTATAGTTAAGTATGTTTGAAAATTTTGATAATTATAATTTTGTCAGAAATCAATAATGAGTAAGTATTCTCTTTGAATGATCATTAACAATGCCGCGACCAAGACGATCGAATCTTGCCCGACAAAGCTGTAATGGTTCTGCATTAGAGACTATATTTTCGGAAATATAGAAAATATTATTACGAAAAAAATTATGGCGGTACGAAGTTCGCCGGGTCAGCTAGTTTTGAAATAAAATATCCAATTTTTTTAACAATACCCTGCCCTAAGGAAATAATCCTTGTAATGCGGGGACTTTACAAACATATAATTTAACGGTTGCAAATTACATTCAGACTGAGAACAACAATTTGTAGATTGCACATAGTGTTGTCCAGCGTGGAATTCGTGCCCGCGACAGTGGTACGTAAGAGGGGTCCTAACCACTATATAATCTGTGCAGTCAGGCTGTATCGAAGGGTAGTATAGTAGAACTAAATCAATTACTATTTCAATATATACTAAACTAATTACTAAATCAAAATATACTATTTTATATAAGAGAAGAAGTAAATTAATACTTTAAATTTTTAACAAATAAACCGACAACCGTTTATCATGATTGCCATTGTAATTGTAACAACTAGACCAAATTATAATGAGATCACACGGGCAGCATCAGTTTTAAATAAAAAAAAATTATCAAATCAGGTGGCCCAGTCCAAAATTCTGAGGTAAAAAATACAAAAAAAAAAATTAGTCGAATTGAGAACCTCTTCCTTTTTTGAAATGTTGTTAAAAATATGACTAGCTGGCTTTTCTAATTTACAGTGGTAGATTATAGCCTTAATTTTAGACAATTATGTATGTGCCTTTGTAGGGTTTACCAAACACTACAAATTAGCATTTCCCTAATTACATCACTATGCTAATAAACGAATACTTCTGTCAACAAGTGTACAACTTACACAAACATAGATCAGTGAAAGTGTATACGATTGTCTACGCGTGACCGACTGTTGACCATTACCATGTGAATGAATGAGTGAATGAGTTAACACCTCACGTACCGCTGGTAGTGAAGCTAAGCGAACAACAGTTTATTGTTCTTACAAAATGTATTCACAATGTAACTATGTGAAAATATTTATTTGAACAGAGAACTGGAGCTATTTATAAGCTTATGATAGTATTTAAACATAATTGTTTCTTTCTTTTTCTTTGTTACGGTTAATTTTTATTAGTATGGTGTAAGTTTCTTTCGAGTCATTTGACTTAATGTTTTTGACAATTTGTAAATTGCAACCATTGTTATTACAGTGTTCAAGACATTTCCATGTTGCGACGAAGTAAGAACATAATTAACCACCCCCTATCTTGTTCGTAGGTGTCGTAAAAGACGACTAAGATATACCTATGTATAATATGCATTTAACATATATGCAAGAGAAGGAAAAATTTAAATAAGCCCCATGTCGGCTCCTTTGACCACTACGGTGTAGTAGATCAATTTCTCTCCTATTGTGCAGGTTTTCAGTCCAACATTAAGATGTATGTGGAGATAATGACGATTCAAGTTCAATTCTATTTCTACATTTTTTTAAGATTTTAGAATAATTTCAAATCATTGTCATCAATCTTTTAAAAAACAGACATTAAATTATATAATTTCTATCGCATAAATTTGTCCATAGTCAAGATTAATATATGAAAGTGCCCATTTATTTTTATCTGCGCTTCATAAATCTTATACCTTTATTATATTAAATACTTAAATGTTTAGGTATTTATGTATTTAAATATGTAAATACATATATCATCATATCTAGTAAACAATAAATAAATCTCTAGCAAACACTTTGATTTTAAGACCTTAGTGCTTATTTGTAATCAGAATCCACATAAATATTGTGGATTACATCTGGCTTCTGACCTAACAGTCGTGTTTTATCTATAAACAGAGTAAATATGCACGGTATTAACTTAATACCAAAAATGTATTATTGGTTTTGGAAGACGATTTACTACGTTAGACTAGTTTATAATATCTTTATAGATGGAAATCATCACCATCATTTCAGCTTTTTTACGTCCCACTGTTGGGCTCGAGAGAAGAGAAGGAAAACTTGAAATAAAGCCCTATACCCTCCTGTCTGACCAACATGGTACAGTAAGGTCAATTTCGCTCCTATTGTGAAAGAGGGTCGAGCACAACAGCGGGACGTATATGAGCTGATATGGTGATGATGGGCTTGAGCCTCCTCCACAATAGAATGGAGATTACCTTACTATACCATACTGGTCAGACACGTTGGTATATTTCGACTTTTCTTTCTTCTGCATGGAAATAATATGCGTTGGAAATACAAAATGGTTAATTTATGCTATGAATCTATAGGCGAAGATGGAGTAAAAATATAATGGTTACACCCTCCTCCTTCGTTTTGCATTGGTTATGTAAAAATTAATTAAAGCATGTAAGTAGATAATGCAATTGTAAGAGAAGAAAACTTCGAAATAAAACTATTACGGTTATCATAATTATAATTCTTTAGCGCGTAGAATTTAGAGTACAATGTATCACCATCATTTACTTTCTTGTAGGCTGACTGAAGGATTATCAAGGGAATAGGGTGCAGTTTTCTCTTGGGTAATTTATAATACTAACCTACGCAGTGAGCCAATCTGTTTGCGTGACCTGATGATCATGGCATTATTTGCCTTTGGAGATCTGTATAGCGTTATAAATGAAATGAATTTGTTTTGAAATATGACTTAAGGTAGGGATTGTTTTTTGGTATATTGTTGTTTGAGATATAGAACAAGGATTATGTTTTATAAGACTCCATTTCCAGGCTCTTGTTATAGTTATCACTATCATCTCATATACTAAAAACCCCGGAACGGAAAATAACAGGGCTCAAACCTCATCTACTATAGGAAGAAAATCAGCTTACTATACCACGTTAACCTCGCTAGTTACACGGGTTGCTGTAGAGTTTTATTTTCAGCTCCTCTTCTATCATATAGATGTTGTCTTTATATCCCTAAGTCGTCTTTTACGAAAGCCACAGCCCAAAAAGGAGTGTTGAATGAGGGGTTCAGAATTATATTTTTATTTCATCACCGGAGATTAAAATTATAATAAAAAGAATGCTACATGGGTTGTTATTGCAAAACCATATGGTTTTGCAATTACAACGCGATACGTGAACGATATGAAGGCAGACTAAATATTATGAAAATAAAACTCACTCACCTCACAGTTAATACTGTTCATAATAAATGAGAGGTGTAACGATCATTCACTCAGTCATTCATATTACCTACTCACGAAATTAAAATCCGCATTTCATTCACTTACGTGTCTCGCAACTCTTTTGTGCGAATACTAAGGTTGCCAACAACAATATAAAAGAAAACTTGCCTTTTTTTTACTAACGGGTTTATATATTATTTATAGTTAAAAGTTTAAAAATAAATATCTTATATGTGAAAATGAGTATATATATTAGTATATTTCATATAACTATTTATACTTCTATCCATTTATTGGTTCCTTGTATCCATTGTTAGATATAATGTTCTTTCTCATGCAATGTCATAAAGAAAAGCGGTATGTTAAACTTTATTCAAGCATGACGCCCTTTTCTTTTGATAGGCCTTGCTCTGGACGCACTCTGTTTATACCGTTCCGCATCCGAGGCAAAGGAAGGGCAGCCTGTCGCGCCATTATCTGGCGTATTAACTACCTATAGCCATCTTTTTTCATTTAACTGTAGGCCGTAATAACTAGTTTTCACTTTTCTGGTAAGAACCTCCGCCGATTTTTATGCACCTTCAGGCAAGCAAGGAGTCACGACAATTGTATTCATATCCTTTCGCCATGTAAGGTTTGGTAGTTTTTATATTGATAAAATTAGTTAGCAGTAGTTTGATTATTGATATTGGTAATTATGATAGCAAGTTTTTACATCTACATATCAAGGAGTAAGTATCAGTGATCAATAGGGAAGTACTAAGCTGGGTTATGGGTGGCACCCCACTCTTCCGTCACCCTAGACAGAACGGACGAGGGGTGTCGAGACCATAGCCTACCACAAAAAAAAAGGTTATTCTTCCATAGACAATAAATAATTTACCAAAGAGTGGCATCCCTAACAAGCACTGACGTATGTCACCGCATGTCATTGTATGGTGTTGCGTCTTTGAAATATGCACGCTATTTGTTTGCTCGTCTGTTCGTTTGTTACGCAAACATTACGTAATCTGACTGATCGTCTTGTGGGAAAATTGTTGTCTTTGTGTATTTTAGACGTAGCGTGTCGTAGTACTTAGTGAAATTTGAGTTTGTTTTTTTTAAAGACATCTCAGGCACAAGGAGAAATACATCTATACAAATATATTAATAGAAATTAAGTACAACCAGATTGAAGATAACAGGCTGAAATATTTGGACTCCGTGGGAATGGAAGGCTCGGTCATTCATTCCCATAGGTGGCAACTAATTAGGGAAGAAAGAAATGATTTTCATTTGATTTACTAAAAAAACATTGAAAATACGAAGAAATACCTTCAAACCTGTAATTTTTTTTAAAAACAGCATCCTGCACTAACGTGACTTGCACGGCGTAAGGAAATGAAAAACGGCGGGAAACAACGTTTTGCTAATTTTTTTCTTTTTTGAAATGTAACTCTTTTTAATAATATCAAAACCAGCCAAATATAACTAATAGGTATAGCCAAAGAGATTTTATTAAAAGTTTATACGGAATATATATGAAAAGACCATTTTGGGGAGTTTTTGGCGGGAATCTGAAGTGTTATGTGGTGTTCTTGTATTATATTCAATATCTTAGTGTTTTAACGTGTTATGTTAAATAATATTGATGCCATTTTATGTAATATATAGCGACAGAACTGCTGAGGTGTAGTGAATATGATATAAAACTGCTATACATACCTTTGTATTTCCACCAAAATTCTCAGAAGATACCCTTAACAGTGGTCATTACACTGTTGAGGGCGACACTTTGACTTATTGATAGACCATTACTGACATGAAGAAACTGAGAACTTGAAAAGATAATTATAACTCGACACTGGCAAAAATGGCTCGTATTTGTAGCTGATTGCCAAGACAAAAAAGAAGAAGAAGAAGAAGAAGAAGACCATTTTCCCTAGACCTATTATTTAGTAAGGTTTGAAATTAACGCACCATTGATCATAAAACAAATACGGTAAAATAAATAACGGAATGTGAATCCCTACGGAATAACCAATGGGAAACAGTGCTCGTGTGAAAACATCAAAGCTATTAGGAATATTTTTATTTTCTCACATAAATAATTATTACAATACACATTAACAGTTCAATGCCTAATATATCTTTTGTTTTACACTTTCCCTAACAATTTTATTAGATACACGGAACTTTTTCTTTATTTCTTTCGTTATAATCATTTTTCAATGCAAAACAATTTGATTT
Organism: Lymantria dispar; assembly: GCA_032191425.1. NCBI lineage: Eukaryota > Metazoa > Arthropoda > Insecta > Lepidoptera > Erebidae > Lymantria > Lymantria dispar. The sequence goes on from CM063457.1 coordinate 5,854,201, forward strand.
AATCAGGTTTCAAGTTGCTATTTCTCATATGTTTAATAAACTATATAGTTATTTACAGTATAATTCATCCATCCATCCATCATTAATGGGCTCAACCCCCCTTTACAATAGGAAGGCAACTGATCTATATAGAGTTTTATTTCAAGTTTACCTTCTCTTATATGTTATATGCATATTTATTGCCTTTTTATGGGTGGGCTATGTTAAGCGAACACGCGGGCCATTCCGTCCGGGGCGGCGAAAGGACGGCGTGCGGGTCAATAACCCACCTGTACCCACGCAACCTTCGTCGTTGGGACGATCACCAGTGCCGAGTTCCTTGTCCTCAGTGGTCGGCTCGAATATTATTCCCTTAGTCTTCTTTTATGACCCCCCAGGCGAGAGAAGACGTGGTGAATTATATTCTTACTCTGTCAATACACGGAAAGTATAGTAAGTTTTTAATTCCCACGCAAACCATGAGACAGTTTATTTCTTCTCTAAATTGAAAAGATATCGTAGCTAATACTGTTTATTTTTTTGTCGTCATTGTTTTAGTTCACCCTTTCGGAGTCCGCAGCTGGACGTAGGCCTCTTTATAGAATGTCATATTGGACCCGGTAGGCGGCACTTCAATCGATTTCAAGGAGAATTCCTTTCATATTCTAGATTTGTAAAAAAATAGCGTCTGTTAGCTCAGCTTGTGATAAAAGCCGGATCGGCGATTTAGTCCGGGCACCCGCGGAGAGGTTAGCCTCGCGACGGCCATCGGCGTCCCAGTAGGGGACGTCGAAGGGAGAGGGTACTCCATCGGGCCGACCACTGACATCAAGTCACTCTGCTCCGGTGGTCGGTCCAACGACGAAGGCGACCTGTCGCGGATGGGTTACGGGAGTGCGTGCTTACGCCCCTCTGTCGCCCCGGACGGTGTGGTGCGAGGAGTGCGCCGACCGCAACCCACCCCAAAAATAAAAAAAAAATAAAAAAAAGCTTGTGATGAAATATAACTCTAAAAGTATTTCAAAGAGTGAAAAAGAGGCATGGTATTTTTCAATTTAACGAACATACGAATACAAATAAATATCACTAAAATTATAATATTTAATACGAGAACAAATTACACATTAGAGATTATCCGGTAGAAAACAAAAATTGGCTGCCAAATTGTTTGACTTATGTTTGAGATACCAATTAGATTTTTTTTTTCGATTTCGTTATAACTTTGAGTAACAATTGCCCCCAGATATTGTGCATATGAATATACGACCAAGAATACAATACCTTAATTACTTTTTGCAACAGCCGTAGCTTTTGAATTATAATAAAAAAATCAACAACCGAACTACCATTAACCAAAACAACGAGTAGGTAGTTGAAACAGAAAGCCTTATACAATAAATATAAGGATATGCAAAAAATGCAAAAATAACTGTTTCTTATTTTTTCTTATTTCCTTATCAAATGAATAAATTACTTGTTTGATAATGTGTTGATTACCAAATATAGTATTACTGCTTTTGTTTCGAGATTGTCCGTTAGCTTATCATTTTGGCGCCGTTTCAAAACGGTACATTATTATGTCTTTTTAAATCTAGATTAAGTTTCATGGTTTAGTCTTAATTCTCTAGCAGTGGTTTTTTATAGTCCGTTATTCCAACAGTTGGGTATTTATTGCATATCAATTACCAGCATGACCTTCAGATGCTCTTTAAAAAAGTAGAGTCAACAACAGTTTTTCTTTTTTTAATCATTTTATGGCATGGTTACAAAGATCTTTATTTATAACATTTCATTTACATTCATTATTTATTGGTATGTCAAGTCGTCACCTTCAATAGAGCGATAAACATTCCACATCATTAATAATTTATTTTGAGACTCGGTGAAATACGAAAATATACGTACAACACTATTATTTCATATTTATTATACTTTTGCACTTTCCTGGAATCACAGTACATAAAATTTCATTAAAATAATTTAATATAACAGGTTAAAATGTTGAATATAATATAGGACTGTCACATGACAGTTTCATGTTACCGCCATAACTTCCCACTAATTGTTTTGGAATTAGGTTGGGGATTAGCTACAATTGATGTTATGAGTTACAAAGGAGACCGTTGCGTCTCATTCTGTTGGTGATACCTTAGTTTTTATAAGTTACCATAGACAAGAAGTGGGTGTTGGTACATTGTATTTTTATCCCGTCTCCACATAAGTATCGAGTACTATACGGAGCACCTACGTATTGCCTAATATATATTTGTTTACGGAAACAAAAGTGTCATAATAGTATTTCTTGCAAGAAGTATTTATGAATATTATCATTTCTACCATACCGGCACCATAGACTTTAGATGAACGGCATCCTAATGAAGAAGGAAGCCAAGTAAAATACTGTTTTTATGTTTTTATATGACACTTAAGCAAACGCAAGTATTTTAATGTGACTCGGTATCTCGCAGATCACTTTAATTCGATGGAGTGTCTTGTCCGCCTTGGTGTTTTATGCCAGGAATATTTTAATGAATGAAAATAATACTCCGTTATCCTTGAAAGAAAATGTTTAATGAAAGGAGTTTTAATTTATAATTCTGGACTATATAAAAAAATAACGACTGATATTAATGTTATTAATAATTCACCTTAGAATAATAACGTACCTATAGAAGGTAAGTTCGCACACAAAAAGTGAAGCATTTCAATTGGAGCCTAATGGAGCTTACGCCGGAATCGTTCCGTAATGTACAAGGTCACTATACTGCACGAGGTACGCAACTCTTAAAAAATAAATAGGTAATTATGACGATTTGTGCATTCAAATGGTGTCACAACACATTTGAAAAACATAAAAAGGTTTTTAACATTACTTCTAAAAGTATTTCGACGATCTATGTTAATAAAAACAGAATTTGATTTCATAATTTGTATAGTGGTGTGCGTGTGTACGTGTGTAATCGTCTGCGCGCATGTAGTATTTTTAGATTCATGTTTCGAACGTTCGAAGTACCGACACTATCCCTCTATACGTTATTATTCTAAGGTTTTCACCCTGTAAAAAGAACGGGTAGCTAGGAATTTTCATTTATCTCATCTCAGCTCATATACGTCCCATTTCTGGGCTAGGAAGTCATCAAATTATTTGAGAAGTCAGAACAATCATTAAAGCGCAGACTAGCGTAATATAATGCTGTTTTTTTTTATAAATACTTTATGGTACCATTTAAAGTATAATACAAAAACGCTTAGAATAATAACGTATAGAAGGTAAGTTCACGCACAAAAAGTGAGGCATTTCAATTGGAGCCTAATGGAGCTTACACCGGAACCGTTCCGTAATGTACAAGTCATTGTACTGCACGAACGTACGCAACTCTTGAAAAATAAATAGGTAATTATGACGGTTTGTGCATTCAAATGGTGTCACAACACATTTGAAAAATATAAAAAGATTATTAACATTATTTTTAAAGGTAATTCGACGATTTATGTTAATAAAAACAAAATTTGATTTCATAATTTGTATAGTGGTGTGTACGTGTGTATCGTCTGCGCGCCATTAGTATTTTTAGATTCAAATTTTGAAAGTTCGAAGTATTGACACTATCCTTCTATACGTTATTATTCTAAGACAAAAACGTATAAAATACATCACATCTACAAGAAAATTGACCATATACACATAACAAAAACATTAAATTAAATTTAAATTATTTAAAATTCGAACGCAATACATGTTTTACTCTATTATAAAAAAAAAAAAACTACCTACGTACTTAAAGACTTGACCACAAACAATATTTATGGTCAGTAATAATTTTAAACATTCTAAATAGCTTTAAATAATTTCTATATAAACATTGCAACACACAAAACAAATCAAAACGGACATTGTATGCATTAATAATTTCATTCTAGATTTAAGCCCGTTAGATTTAATTCCATAAATAAATTACTGGAGTCAAGTCGGACGTGTAAATCTTATTAGAATGTCTATATAATTCTAAGGCGAGAATTTCCATGTGTAAATACTCGCGAAGGTGTTTGATAGTTACTTTAGCCCACTACATTACATTGCAATTTGCTCTGAGGTAGAAATATACGTTTAAATGTTACATAATTGACATCTTGAATGTTACCGATATCACAAAACTAAAATAAATATGTTAATACTTTAGAATTATAACGTATAGAAGGTAAGTCCGCGCACAAACAATGAAGCATTTAAATTGGAGCCTAATGGAGCTTACGCCGGACCGTTCCGTAGTGTACCAGGTCAATGTACTTGCACTGTACGTATCTACGTACTTAAAAGTTTTAAAAAATAAATAGGTAATTATGACGGTTCTTGCATTCAAATGGTAACGCAACACATTTGAAAAACATAAAAAGGTTTATAACATTACTTTTAAAAGTATTCCGACGATTTATGTTAATTGTTCACGCTGACACCGTGACGTGTCGTGCGATGTCGGTTAACTCCGCCTAGATTCGTTCGACAGTGTGCACCCTGCCATTTTGACATTCTTGAATTGACACTCGCGAAAGACTCTTGTGACGTATCAGTTCCGTGGCGCCCGCACTATCTAGTTCCGCATTAAAGACACGAAAGTACCACGTTGGTCAGCCTAGTGTAATACCGTAATAGTGATATTGAATAGACAATAAATTCAGTGCCCGCAATCAGCTCAACCTAGCTCGTCGTGAACACCACCTTCAGCCCGGCAAGTCTGCACTACCACCAAAGCACAGGAAAGACGAGGTAAGGTCTCCGCTTGATTCCCATATTTCCCGAACAAACCCCCATTTTGTGGGAACCAGTCCCACTAGTGGGATTGGCTCCCGCTGGTCCTTCGGCAAGCCCACGTCGTTATGTTGTTGGCATAAGGTGCCCCATACAGTCCACTAAGCCACACCATAACATTAATAATAACAAAATTTGATTTAATAATTTGTATACTGGTGTGCGTGTGTACGTGTGTAATCCGCTTGCGCGCATGTAGTATTTTTGGCTTCATGTTTTAGGTCGCTCGAAGTACCGACACTATCCTTCTATACGTTATTATTCTAAGGTTAATATAATACATAATAATTATAAAAGTAATGCAGTCGAGATAAAAAAACGTATTATTAAGCATAACTCAAAAACTACTCATTAAATATGAACCACCTTATGGTCTTCCAAAAAAAAAGGAAACATCAAAATCGATAAATATCGATCGTATAATATAAAAAAATATACAGTAAAATTGCGAACCTCCTTTTTTGGCATCGGCGTAAACATTATCCATGTGGTGACGGAGTAAGAATACAATTCGCCACGTCATCTTGCTCTTGGGTGTCGTAAAAGACGACTCAGGGTATATCCCATATCTATGCAGGAGAAGGAAAACTTAAAATTAAAGCCTATATCAACCCGTCTGACCAGCGTGATGTAGTTGGTCAATTTTCCCCCCTTTGCGGAGGAGGCTCGAGCCCAGGAGTGGGAACTATATGAGCTGTAATGAATGAATGAATAAACAATATATAAATAACTAGCAACCCACCCTCGCTTCGTTTCGGTTACAATCGCCTTACACGCATAGTGCCCGTTCCCGGGAATACCGGGATAAATTTATTTTATCCCGGTATTCCCACGCCTGGATAGATTTTGACAATATTTTACTACCAGTTGTCTGTATTAGGGGTAACTTAGAATTTATTTTATCCAAGTATTTGTACGGGAACTGGAATTATGCGGATGAAACCGCGAACCTGTTAGTCATTACTAAATTAGTACGTAGCTGAAGAATATAAATAAGAAAATTCATTATTTATTTCATTTAAAACATTCAATGTTGCTAAATAGGACGCGTCGAAGGTCACTGTGACACAGTTTTCTAAATAGAAAATATATTTTTGTTTAAACACATATTGTAACTTTGTAACTTTAAGAATGGGTAATCTATTTCATGTTGTTTAAAACTAATTGACCCCATAGGCATTTGAAGCTGAATCGTCCCAAGGTTGCTCCGTTCAGAGTAGAAGCATGTGTCGAATAATGAAGCACTGCGGGGAATTGCAAGTTAACGTTCTGGAATGTACTCATTTCGCCTAGCCGAGGCCGCGGGTGACGTGACCGGGGATTAGTCCGTCACCCGCCGAGAGGCCGACCGTGTGAGGAAAGACCAACGTACTCCTCGAGGGGGGGGCCGGTGGTCGGCCCAACGACGAAGGCGATGTGGTGTTCGGATGGGTTGCGGGTGTTGCGTGCTATACGCCCCTCTGTCACCCCGGACGGAGTGGCGCGTGGAGTGCGCCGACCACAGCCCAACCCAAAAAAGGTAATTTCGTGAGGGTTAGAAAATTTCATTATCTCTCATTCTATCTTGGGCCTATCCTATATTCCTTCAATTCCTTTGAGGGGTACGGTATGTTATTTAACCGTCGTCGGTGACTGATGGGCCTCCTTTCCTTTTTATTTTGAAATCCATAAACATTGTTTTATTAAAATTAAAAGTTATTTGAAACTGTTTGGTGGCGGCTATGAATAAAACCAAAGATTATATTGCTCGTGGGTGTCGTAAAAGGGGACTAAGTGCATTACATAGACCTGTACCAACTCCATCCGATATTGCTTGGTCAACAATTACATTGCCAGGAGGGTTGAAATTAGGCAGACGAACGCTTATAAAACTATTATATTGCCAATAATTTTTGAATGATTTGCATCATGTATGATGGAGGAGAATAATTGAGATAAGGCAATAATTGCCTGATTATTCGATTTAATAATTTTCTTTTAGTCACGGGAGGACTATTTGGTTTAGTTAGATATTTGACTAATAGTAAAATATGGATTAAGAAAACAGAAACGTTGCGGCGTTGACGTCACTATGTTTATATGGCTTTTTCTGTCTAATTGATAAAACTAAATTGCTTGTCACTAGCTCATGAAAATATATGGTATGCTATTTTCAATAATCGATATCATTTTTGGACTATTCAATATATCTATATATACAAAAGAAAGTAGTGTTAGTTACACTATTTATAACTCAAGAACAGCTGTACCGATTTGGCTTAAAATTGGTGGGGAGGTAGCTGAGAACTAGGAGACGGACATAAAATACTTTTTATCCCGTCTTTTTTTAATGGTATTTACAAGATTTCGCCAATAACTCTTTTCTTCCGTTCGATCGCGTTACCGTGTGACGTGACATAAAATGTCAAAGTGAATACGAGTAGGTACGCGTCGCATTTGATACGTAATAACAAAACACAAATGACAGCTAAACGTAATTTACTTAATAGATAAAAATTTTATGGTTGGTATGGTTGAAAATTTTGATAATTATATTTTGTCAGAAATCAATAATGAGTAATTTGTATTCCCTTTGAATCATCATTAACAATACCAAGACCAAGACGATCGAATATTTCCCGACAAGGCTGTAATGGTTCTTCCATTAGATACTATATTTTCGGAAATTTAGAAAATATATTTACGAAAAAATTTATGGCGGTAGGAAGTTCGCCGGATCAGCTAGTATGCCATAAAAAGTAACGAAGTTTACCGTGTAGTGACGAATAAACAATACAATACAACACTTCCTTTCTTGCCTGTAAAAGACCATTAAAAAATTTTAATATGCAGGTAACATCTATGTAACAGAAAAAAAACTCGTAATAAAATCGTAGATCACCCAAGCCTTCTTCACAATAGGAGTAAAATTGACATACTATACCACGCTGGTCAGACGGGTTGGTCTAAGGATTTTATATCGAGTTTTTCTTGCTTTGCATATGCATAATATGCATAACTTAGTCGCCTTTTACGACACCCACGGGCAAGATAGGGGGTTGTAAATTGCATTCTAACTTCGTTACCTCGTTTAGGTCAAAAGATTATTTAAATATAACTATAATACTAATTTAATCTATTACATAACTTATCTATTTGTTAAGCAAAGTTTCGATGATGATGTTATCTGCAGACTATATCTTTTTGTCGTAGTTTAGGGCCACGGGCCAGATAGTGGTGAATTGTATTCTTATTTCGTCATCACACAGACAATTCTAGATTAATATATAGATTGGCTATTACAACACATTTCTGATAAGTATTTTATTTATAATCTTACCAATTCACATAAGCATTGCCAATGTACCTGTAAACATAAAATTGATAATTAATTATGAATACATTCAAAAACTAGGAATTTCAATGGGAGTCTTATAGGCATACAAATTTCTGATATTTACGCGAGTATTATACATCATCATTTCGGCTCATTTACGTCCCACTGCTGGGCTCGAGCCCCCTCCATAATAGGAGGGAAATGGACTTTACTATACAATGCTGGTCAGACAGGTTGGTATAGGGTTTCGTTTCGAGTTTCCATCTCTTGCATAAATCTCATATGCGTAATATATTCCTTAGTCGTCTTTTACGACACCCACGGATATGAGAGGGGGTGGTGAATTGTATTCCTACTCCGTGACCACACGGAAAACGGAGCAATACACATTTCAAATGAAACTTTTTTTGTAGATTTGATCGCGTTTGTATTTAATAAAAATAAAACGGTTGCAAGAGGAAGACCCCGCTACGTTTTTGGATCAAATTGGAGATGTGGTGGTGAAAGACTATGTTATACATAACCGTAGAGAATGCATGAAGACTTCGACGAGTCTCGCACTCATCGAAGTCGAAGTATGTCAGAATCGTGGCTAGTGACAATCCATAGTTTCTGTCTACTCCTCTGGGAAGCAGGCATAAGGCTATCTATGTGTGTATTTGATATTTAATTTCACAACATTACAAACACTTTACAGCGAACTCATGGCACGGCACTCACGGCAGCACCATAAAATACTATCCATCACAAAAAGAGATTTATTTCAAAAGTGTTATAGGCAATCAATAATAAGGCAGATATTTTTTATAAAACATTATAATTTTACTATGAGACCAATCTTTTTTACGATAATGTCAAATGTTGGTGTTTCCATGTGGTGACGGAGTAAGAACAGAATTCAGCATCATCTTACCCGTGGGTATTGTAACATGCGACTAAGGTATATGTTTGTGCATACAACATCCGTACAAGAAAAGAAAAATTCGAAATAAATTCCTATTCCAACACGTCTCACCAGTATTCTTTAATTTCCATTTTAATGCTGACGGTAGTAGACGAACATACAGCATACCTGAACTACCGCTCATGAACCATTGCTAGGCCGCTGCCTACCGTGAAAATATAAAGGGAATGTAATCGCATGCAATGAGGGTCGGTAATACTAAAGGCATTACCAAAACCCACACGCAAACACCATCAGAAAGTTGGGCTTCCGGCTCTCTTGCTCACCGAATAAAACGCAGTAACAAATTGCTATTTCTCAGCCATGACACACCCCAACCAACTAGTGGTTGGGGCGGCTTCCTATAGACCCTCCAAAATCTCCTCTATCCGACGTCCTCGTCACGTCCTCGACGAAGAGGACGACATTATCACACTCGCTCAACAAAGAGCCTACACGGCCCGCGAGGCCTTAACAAATAAATATCCGCGGTTCCGCCCTCGCCGTCGAGGTGCGAAACCGCGCCGCGCAAAAGTCACTATTAAAAACGTGGGCACGCCCACTTTGCCTCCAGCGACGCCCCAAGCCGAGGTCCGTTCCCCACAGGGGGAGCCCTTGGGCGATGTCGCTTAGCATACTTTTCTCCGGGTTGAGAGCCCTCAGCGCTCACCCATAGTCCGCGTCAAGCTGTCAAGGCCATCTGCGGCCAACAGCTGTACACACACACAAAAAAAAAAAAAAAAAAAAAAAAAAAAAAAAAAAAAAAAAAAAAAAAAAAAAAAAAGCTATTTCTCAGACGTCGATTTTCTGCTCAGTGTGGAACTACCCCGAACGGCAGCTGTAGACAGACAACTGTCAACAGTGTGACGGTATGACATAGTCTGTCGCATAGTGGATTAGGTTCGAACCCAGCAGTGGGACGTATATGAATTGTGATGATGATGACGATGATATGTGCTGTGTGGTAGCGGCTTCGAATACTACCAAACCTTGCTTTGCTCGTTGGTGTCGTAAAAGACGACTAAGAGCCCTAGATTGACCCGGACCAACTCCATCTGGTACCATTTGGGTCAACGATTACATTCTCAAGGAGGGTTGACGTCAGGCAGGCGGCCGGTCATAAAAGTCATTGCCGAAACTTTTTACAATATGTCAAAAGAGATGACATATTGCGTCGACCCCAAGTAATTGGGATAAGAGCAAGATGATGATGATGATGATGATATGTTACACTACAATTATCTATGAAATTTCATACATTCTTAGACGCAATCCTTTATTTCGAAAAGCCGTAGTAGTATTTGTGGTCTCAACGACACAAACATCCTTACTAATATTATAAAGGCGAAAGTAAGGATGTTTGTTTGTTACACTTTCACGCTTAAATAACCGAAACAATTTTAAAAATTCTTTCACCATAGGAAAGCTATAATATCAGGGAGTAACATAGGCTATATTTTATCCCGGTATTCCCTCAGGAACGGAAACTACGCGGCGACTAAGGCGACTGAAACCGAAGCGAAGCGAAGGCGGGTTGCTAGTCTTGAAATAATATATAAACATTTATCAGCAACACACTAATATAATTATAGATAAAATTATTTTATAGATAACATTTAAATTTATAAATAGTGGATAATATTCATCATAGCTTCATGTGGTGACGAAATAAGAATACAAATTCATCACCCCCCTATACTGCCCGTGGGTGTCGTAAAAGAGGACTAAGGGATATGTTGTGAATATAACGACTATGTAAACATGCATATAGACTACACAGATGGCGTAGTGGATTAGTTATCGATCTGCAGTGTCAAGGGTTTGAATCCCACGTAGGACAACATTTTGTGTGATCCACAAATTGTTGTTCTGAGTCTGGATGTAATTTTTGTCCGTTAGTTATATATTTGTAAAGACCTCCGCAATACAAGAATGCTTACTTTAGTCAGGGTGTCTAACTTCAAGTTAAGGAAAACTAGAAATAAAACTCCATACCAACACATCTGACGTCGTATAGTAGGTAAATTTTTCGCAATTTGTGGAGGCGGCTCCAGCCCAGCAGTGGGACGTATGTATATAAGCTGAAATGATGCTAATAATATTTTAAGTTTCCAAATCCATTTTAAAATAAATACAACGTATTCTCTTGAATTTTTAAATTTTTATCACTTAGCATATATGTACTATAAAAAACTATAAATAAATAGGTATTAGGTCATTAAGAATACAATTCCCCACCCCCTATCTTACCCGTGGATGTCCTAAAAGAAGACTAAGAGATATAATATGCATATACTATGCAAGAGAAGGAAATCTCGAAACAATATCAACACATTTGATCAGCGTGGTATAGTAGGTCAATTTCCCTCCCATAGTGGAGGAGGCCTGAGCTCAACAGTGGGACGTGTATGGGCTGAGATGAATGAATGAGGGTAATACAGATAATAAATACAAACAAATAAAGCACTTCTCCATTCCATTAGGTACCTATAAGTATCACAATTAACCTCTCTAGAAGCCATACTTAGCAGTATTTCATTACCTTATATGTATCTGTTTTATTATCCTCATTATTACAAAACCGTTGTAGCATTTCCTTACCATCGGAGTTGTAATAGCTAATAATGTATTGAAAATATAGTCGGTCAATTAAACGAGTGAAATTATTGTGAATCGCCGCGTCGCGCCTTCGAGATCCAGCTTGTTTACTTGTCAAATAAGGAAGCGAAAGGCTTGGTAGCTTGTAACATAATATATATAATACTAGCTGACACAACAACGTTGTTCTGTTCAAATAAAATAAAAGGAATTCTCCTTGAAATCGACAGCATCGCCACCTACCGGTTTCAATTGTGAATCTAAATCATTCTCAAATCCCCTTAAACACACACAAAAAATTTCGTCAACATCGGTCCAGCCGTTTAGGAGGAGTACAGTGACATACACACGTACGCAAGAAATATTTATATAAGACTAGCTGACCCAGCAGACGTTGTTCTGTTCAAATAAGCGCCACCTACCGGCTCCAATTGTGAATCTAAACCATTCTCGAATCTCATTGAGCACACACATTACTTAAATTACTTAAATCCAGTCAACAGATATCGCCATCTGTTAGAATTTTTTGGAGTTAACAGATAATTGTGACTGTCAATTAATTATAGACAAATAATTTGTTATAAAATAAAATTGCGACTATAATTAAAGATCTAAGCTATCCTATTTCTCAAGTTGGACCAGACTGCTCACGGTGTGCCAATTTAATTTAAAATCGGTTAAGTAGTTTAGGAATCCATCGCGGACAAACATCGTGACAGGAGATTTATATATATAAGACTAGCTGACCCAGCAGACGTTGTTCTGTTCAAATAAGCGCCACCTACCGGCTCCAATTGTGAATCTAAACCATTGTCAAATCCCCTTGAAGATGCACAAATAAAAATTCATCGTCATCGGATCAGCCGTTTAGGAGGAGTGCAGTGACATAACACGTACACAAAAAATTATATATAAAGAAGATTAGAGATGTGTCGACTAGTCGGTAAAGTCGATTATTCGGCTACTATCATAGTCGGCGACTATTCGGCAAAAAGCGCCGACTATTCGGCTTCTTACTTTGTATGTATTACCTAATAAAATGTATATAGGAGGAATTAGATTTAATACGGTACTCGAAGTATTTGCTCTTTTTAGGGTTCCGTACTCAAAGACTAAAAACGAGACCCTATTACTAAGACTTCGCTGACTGACCATCCGTTAATCTATCACCAGGCTGTATCCAACAACCGCGATAGCTAGACAGTTGAAATATTTACAAAATATTTATTTCTGTTGCCGTTACAACAATAATTACTAAAAGCAAAATAAAATAAATATTTAAGGGGGGCTCCCATAAAAGAAACGCGATTTTTTTGCCCGATATCGATAATGGCAACAGGTAGGTACTTAAAATATTCACAAAATACTCAGTTGTATTTTAGCTTTAATAATAAATAAGAAAATTAAATTAAAATAAATATTTGAAGCCCTACCCTATACAAAAAAAATTGTACCTAGTCAACGGTACGGACCTGCAATCGTGCGCGAGGCGGACTCGCACTCTTTCATTCATTTCTTACGACCAAAATCCATGGTCAAGACTATCTTTTTGACATGATTAAATTTTGATTAAGCTCTATCACTTCAATGAACAATAACAATATTAAAGCCCTTTTTTTTTTAGTGTTGGTTGCGGTCGGCGCGCTCCTCGCACCACTCCGTCCGGGGCGACAGAAAGGCGTAAGCACGCTCACAAGCAACCCACCTGCGATGCACGTCGCCTCCGTCGTTGGGCCGACCACCGGAGCAGGGTGACTTGACGTCAGTGGTCGGCTCGACGGAATACCCCCTATTTGGGGTACCCTCCCATCGACCGACGTCCCCCACCTCGGGGAGGACATCGGTCTTTCCTCACGCGGTCGGCCTCTCAGCGGGTGACGGACTAATTCCCCGGTCACGTCACCCGCGGCCTCGGCAATTTTACAGCCCTATAATCCATTGTATTCCCTTTCCAATGTTATTAGGCCGACCGCTAATACCGAATCTTTGCAGTCCGTGGAGACAGTGCGCCTTGTGCGAATCAACTGTAGGTAAACTTATCGTCATTAAAATTTTCAAACAGCCCCGAAACCTTGATCGACTGCGACGACTATTCGGCGGGTTAGTCGGCCTCTTCACAACCGACTATTCAGCTAGTCGGCACATCTCTAATTATTACATTATGAACTAGAAACTATAAAGTAAGTCATTATCTCAGCTGATAACATGTCTAGCTATTGGACCCAAGCCTCCTTAACAATGGAGTATATATTGAGTTTCCTATTGTGTTATTCCAAGTTTTTATTCTCTTGTATCATCATCATCATCGCAGCCAACAAACGTCACAATGGGAGGAAATTTGACCTACTATGCCATGCTGGTCAGGCATGTTAGCATTTCGAGTTTTCTTTCGCTTGCACAGATGTTATGTGCATATTATATCCCTTAGTCGTCTCTTACGACACGGGCAAGATAGGGAGTGGTGAATTGTATTTTTACTCCGTCACCACACGTTAAAAATCAATACATATTCAAAAGTAAGAAACACTACGTTACATGCATTGAAATACCATAGAAGGATGTACAGACGAATGTAGGAAGAATTGCGTCATGCGTATTTAGAATGCAAGCCGATTGCACTCTCGCTGTACTTTCTCTGTGAAGCCTAATTTCTCCTTCTAAAAGCCATATGAGTTGCGTAGCTTACAAAAATATCCACTAATACTTTGCTTATTGTACATTTTAAGGATATACATACAAATATCGATAACTTTTATCAACAATTTTTATAAATGAAATAGTCAATAAAATTGTCGATAAAAGTAATTATCGACAATTTTACCTAAAAATAAAATTTATGAAAAGGAATTTTCATAAAATAATTACCCAACATGCAAATATATATAATTATTATGGTAATTTATAATTGAATAATTTTAAATTTTCCTTTTGAGAGCTTCCGCTGCATAATCGGTAATATTTTCGCAGAAATCATGTGTGACAGAATCGTATTATTCAAATATATTTTCACCATCTACGTAAACAAAGTCTTAGGTTAAAGTTAGCGTTAGCCCAAAGTATCTATACCAGGCGGACTAAGTCGCGAGCAGAAACTAGTACCTTCTAATCGTCCTACCAATTGGACCAGCGTGGCGTATGACAGTCAAATTGTTACTTTTTTCGTCTCGATGGGATTTTATGATAGTATGTTTAGATTGCTATAATAGTAGGCTTTATTGCCTAAAGTAAGAGATATTGTAACTTATAATATATATAATATCAATCGTAATAATACAGTTATTTCTATAATTTCCATGATTTCGACGCATCAAGAATCGCCTTATAACTCGGTAAAAACGTCAGTAAATTTTACGCAATAAATTAAACACAATAATAGAATTTCTAGAATTGAAAGTAAATATTTACATACGTTCAATTTATATTGTCTCGAATGCTAGTAATGTATACAAAGTTATGCCAATCCATTTGTTTACACTGTGAATATTTTTGAACGAAGAGAATTGCATGTAACTTAAACAATTGCATAGTTTTCTTATGAAATGCTTCAAGTATAGTAACTATTTGCGGCTAAATTTGTTTTTGTTCAATAATCCATATTCTATTTGAAATGTAGATAAATTATTTTATAAAATATTTATATACATTACAATTTAATCCTCACAAATAAATAAAATGTCTGTTTTTAATGTTAAAATACCTACTATTTTAGGCCTGAGAACCAGTTTAAAAATTTTTGGTGGTTCTGTTCGTTTTTGGTAATCGTCAAAACGGTTGGACCGATTCTGATAATATTTTACTACTTGTCTATACAAAGGGGTAACACAAGCTTTTTCTCCTCTCATAAAACCCGTTTAAAATATTGCTCGGTCCGGGCATCGAACCCAAGGCCTTCAGACGTGTATTGTAATATTTTAGAAGATATTAGAGATTTAAAATGAGGGGGGCAAGGTGATTGAAACCGAAGCGAAGCGAGGGGGGATTGCTAGTCTATACCAATAAATAAAATTGGAGTGTCTGTTTGTAATGTCAAAAGAATAGGCTTTTTTCATGCTCACACGGTTATTTGCACTATACACATGCCTAAAAATCACTTTATATTTTTTTTGTCTGTTTGTTCCGGGTAATCTTCAAAACAGCTGGACCGATTTCAAAAATTATTTCACCAATGGAAAGCTATAATATCAGGGAGTAACCTAGGCTATATTTTATCCCAGTATTCCCACGGGAACGGGAACTACGCGGGTAAAAGGACTAAAACCGAAGCGATGAGTTGCTAGTTAAAAATAAAAAAAAGAAATATAATTTATACAACAAACATTTTACAATAAACATTATGTTAAGAGTCATCACCCTGCTTTTTCCCCCATTACTTGGGATCGATTCAATATGTACTCTTATTTCACAGTACATATTGCAAAATATATTGAGAACTAGCAACCCGCCCTCGCTTCGCTTCGGGTTTCATTCGCCTTATCCGCGTAGTGCCCGTTCCCGTGGGAATACCATGATAAAATTTAACCTAAGTTACATAGTTACAGGTTGTAAAATATTATCAAAATCGGTCCAGCCGTTTGAAAGATACAGACAGACAAAACTTGTTTAAACTGGTTTTTCTTTTTTTTTTACCGTGTGAGCATGAAAAATGCCCAGTATTTTGTCATTACAGATGCTTCAATTTTATTTTATTTGTATTTATAGTTTTATGATTCGCCTGACGTCAATCCTTCTTGGGAATGTAATTGTTGACCAGACGCCATCAGATGGAGTTGGCCTAGGTCCATGTAAAACTTCCGGCAGAGTTGTGGTGCCTGTGAAAACGGTCCCATGGTTTTTAGCTGGTGCTGATAATAAATTGACGTTGAGCTCGGCATACCCCATCTATCAAAGGTGGGCATGCGTGAAAATTGCATTTCCCCACACGAAAAAAAGAGGTTGATGTAAAGCTCTTAGTCGTCTTGTACGACACCCACGAAGAATGTAAAGGTTGGTAGTATTCACAGCTGCTAGCACATATTTTAGTTTAATAATGTTTAACACAAATGACGTAACATTAATATGCAATAATCTTATATATTCACTATCACTAGAGGTCCGTATAAAGACCTCAAGGCTAGTGACTCCATCGCCCACACGTTGGCTAAGCGATATATATTCGCCACAAATTATACAGCATGATTATGAAATTATTACTTTTAATAGCGTAGTTGTCCTTTTTTTTTTCGGCGCACTCCTCGCTCCTCTCCGTCCGGGGCGACAGAGGGGCGTAAGCACGTACACCCGTAACCCACCCGTGACACGTCACCTTCGTTGTTGGGCCTACCACCGGAGCAGAGTGACTTGTCCTCAGTGGTCGGCCCGACGGAATACCGCCTGAGGAGTACCCTCTCCTCGACCGACGTCCCCCCCCTCGGGGAGGACCTCGGCCTTTCCTCGCGCGGTCGGCGTCTCGGCGGGTGACGGACTAATTACAAAGGACAACAGTCCTAGATGGGATTCGACACTGGCACCGTAGATTGGTATCTTAACCACTTATCATTCTTATTGTTAATTATTATATTTCTTTTCCTTTTTTTTTCTCTTATCGTTATTTTTCTTTCTTATATATTTGGGGATAGAGGTTTGCTGAAAACCAGCCCTGCATTATTTCTATGCAGCACAAGGCTGAGAGTATTCCCCTATAGTCAAAACTAGCAATCCGCCCTCGCTTCGCTTCGGTTATAGGTTATAGTCGTTTTACCCGCGTAGTTTCCGTTCCCATGGGACTACCGGGATAAAATATAGACTAGTTTACGCCCTGATATTATAGCTTTCCATTGGTGAAAGAATTTTTGAAATCGGTCCAGGCGTTTTGAAGATTACCCGGAACAAACAGACAGACAGACAGACAAAAATTTTTTAATTGCTATTTTAGGCATAGGTGTCGTGCTAAATAACCGTGTGAGCATGAAAAAAGCCTATTATTTTGACAATACAAACAGACACTCCAATTTTATTTATTGGTATAGATTAAACTTAAAAATATTATATTGGCATAGATTAAAATTAAAAAATTCTATTCTACACCACGCGTGTAGTCATGTTTTGCTTTGCTCAAGTGTATCTTTTAATTATAAATATTAAAACATTCTGTATATACATACGTCATATAATGATGAAAACGGACCTCTTAGAAACCAGACCAAGGATTTTGAAGTATTTTCAAGTGTTCGGTTAGGTGAAACGGGGGCGTAAGATTTCCGGTGTTGGTGGAATGGCAGCCAGTGTAGGCTGAGTTATCGAGGTAATTGATGTGTATTGTGAAGTTTAAGACTATAAGATTAAATTTAAATTATAACTGCCTCAGTTTTGTGAAATGAACGTTTTCATTTATTTCTTTTTTTTTTTAAAAAGACAACACCTGCACTAAGAAAACAATTCTTGTATTGCGGGAGACTTTATAAACATATCATTAATGGACCCAATTACATCTGGACTTAGAACAACAATTTATGGATCACACAAAGTGTTGTTTCGCGTGGGATTCGAACCCACGACTCTGGCAGCCACAATACGGTAGCCCTTAATAGTCCTTACCGCCATGACCCTCTGCGGTCGTCGCAGAAGGGCTCTGTTGCCGGCGGTGTGGGACTCCGACGAGATAGGGGCACCATACAGTGCCATGGACCACAGAATGCCAGTGTAACGTCGCCGGCAAGACGAGCCAGGACCGCCAGCGCCAGACCCAGGATCGGCAGAAGCCTTATCAGTGCCGCAACCGACTTGACGAGCCTCGGGACGAGCTGGGCAAAGTGTGGCCCGAAATTCCAATTTGAAGCGAGGTGCAGACCCAAATATTTTATCTGGGCCTGCACCGGCATGGCAACCCCAGACACTGATGTGTGCTCCTCTTGGGAGCTCGACGTGGGCCATGAAAAAGGAGGGACTCAGTTTCTGGTATCTTAACCATTACGCCATCTGCGCAGTCAACTTATTCAATTCCGTTTTAGTTTTGTGTAATCAGACGTTCTAATTAATGTAAAACATTAATGGAGACATACTATGGACTTTAAGATAACAAAAACAACGCTTAAATGGAATAAATGTCGTATGAATTAAATAAAAATTATTTTTTAAAATTTATATTCTTTTTCTTTTGTTTTATATAAAGACAACGTCCTGCACACTACACTAATGATACAATTCTTATGCGATTTACAAACATACAATTAACGGATACAAATTACATCCAGACTCAGAACAAGAACAAGAATTTGTGGATCGCAGAAAGTGTTGTCTTGCGTGGGATTCGAACTCGCGACACTGACAGTGTAGGTCGGTATCTTAACCACGACGCCATCTGTGCATATTATTCTCTAGTAAACATTTGAAATCGTTATCGTTAATTCAATACGCAGTAAATATTGATTTTGTATAAAATATATATCGTTACTAGCAGACCCGGCCACGTGTTGCTGTGACTAATGTTTTTGTTATATTACATGTTATTAAACTATTTAAGTGAAACTGTAGGAGAACATCTGTCATGGAGGTCGTCATATTTTTTTACAAATGGCATCTATGTAAAAAAGCAAGTTAAAATCGTATATGCCACGTTTATAGGTTTGACATAGCAGCGCCATCTATTAATTAATTACTCAATCCAGTCAACAGATATCGCCATCTGTTAAATCGTTTGGAGTTAATAGATAATTGTGAATGTCAAATAATAGACAAATAATTTGCAATAAAATAATATTGCGACTATAAATTAAGATGTAAGTTATCCTATCTTTCAAGTTGGATCAAACTGCACACGGTGTGCAAATTTGATTAAAATCTGTTAAGTAGTTTAGGAGTCCATCGCGGACAAACAACGTGACACGTAATTTATATATATTAAGATAATAAATGTTATGTTATGAATATGAAAACGTGGATGGGAATTTCTGACCTACTTAGGTTAAAAATTCCCATCCTCATCAAATCTAAATGACTGAATAAATCTGGAGAAATATAATATCATATAGTGTTTTCAATCCAGGCAAAATCAATATTTCTATGAAAAGGTATTGGTTGACCCAACACTAACGTAGGCGAAGTCGCAATCATAGGCAGTATTAGGCATGAATCCTGGAGTTTGTTTATTATCTATGCCTTTTGCGTTTTTTCTTTTATTATACAGTTTATTGTCATAAAATTTTTGGTTCACAAATACATTATAAATTGATTCAAAAAAAGACATGGGGTATCCCCATGTCTTTTTTTAGAAAAGTTTATATAGTCGTTAAGTTTTCTTAAATTTTCTAATTTTCTGTGCAACTTTCTTAAATTTTTTTCCGTAAAAGTCATTTTCAAAGTATTAGAAAACTTAAAAAAAAAAGAAGGATGAAATCGGTAAAGTCGTTCTCAAGTTAAGTTATTGTCCTGCCCGAACAGCGTCACCTACCGGATCCAATTGTGAATCTAAACCATCCTCGAAGCCCCTTGAATACACACAAAAAATTTCGTCAACATCGGTCCAGCCGTTTAGGAGGAGTTCAGTGACATACACACGTACACAAGAAATTTATATATAAGATTACACCCCATTATATTATTACATCTCTTACCACATGGAGAGAAAAAATCAACTAACTTTTGAAACAATTAATTCTGATGTTTACGCGATTATTACAAATTGTAAATACTATTGGGGAGGATTGAATATGGTCATTCTCTTCCCCTGAACGCTAAGAAGCATTCGAAGTGTCGAGAAATCAAAAATCAAATACAAACGCAATAAAATCCCTAACAATAATATTATTTAAAAGCATACTTTTATATAGTAAATATATAAACATAAACTAGGTTTTTTCCTTAAACTATTATACTATTGTTCAATGATAACAGTGATAACTTCTAGAACAGGTTTGGTTTCGCACGGCACTAAACATTGCCTCATATTCACTCGGTACGCAGCGGACGACACTACAATTGACTTATCATTTTGCGCCCGTCACAATGTATCGTCATTAGTATATAACGAGGACTTCTCTTATCATTCGTCATTATACTCTAAACAGTGTGTCTACGATAAACAGTTGTTTTGAAAACAGTCGTGTACGATTAGCTATTGTGATAACAGGTATGTATTGATTTATTTATCTATTTAACCGCGAAATACAAATTTATTAGGCTGAAGACTTAAGAACTGAAATAAAATTAATATAATTGGCAATAAAATTATGTTTTGTGGGGTTTTTTGGTTACTGGAGGGCTGCGGAAAAGTGTTTAAAATGTTGGGAAAGTGAAAATAAAATATAAATATGATGAAATGTATAAAAACAGTTTAATTTCAGAAGTGTTAATTTTATATAAACAATAGCAACCCGCCCTCGCTTCGCTTCGGTTTTAGTCGTTTTACCCGCGTAGTGCCCGTTCCTGTGGGAATACCGGGATAAAATATAACCTAGGTTACTCCTTGATATTATATCTTTCCATTGGTGAAAGAATTTTTGAAATCGGTCCAACCGTTTTGAAGATTACCCGGAACAAACAGACAGACAGACAGACAAAATTTTTTTAATCTGTATTTTAGGCATAGGTGTCGTGCAAATAACCGTGTGAGCATGAAAAAAGCCTATTATTTTGACATTACAAACAGACACTCCAATTTTATTTATTGGTATAGATAAACCATTGTTAAAATATTTTTTTTTGTATACGTATGGTGACGGAGTAAGGATACAATTCACCATGCTTTATCTAGCACATGCATTTGTAGTTGCATTTTTTAAGACACCCGCGTACCCTAAGGGATATAATATGTGTATAATATATTAACCCGACTGACTAGCCAGGTATAGTAGATCAATTTCACTTATTGGGGCAGACGCTTGAGCCCAACAGTGGGACGTATATGAGCTTGAATGATGATGATTAATAGCTTTTAATTACTTTGCTGTGAAATACAAAGTTTTTGGGAAAAATGGCCGTGTGGTGAAGGATTAAGATTATACTTCACCACCCCTTTTCTTGCCCGTGGGTAAAAATGAAAGGAAAATATGACTAAGGGATTATAATATAAAGATAACATCTTTGCAAAAGAAAGAAAACTCAAAATGGAACCTGTATGGTCAGATACAGTAGGTCAAATTCTTTCCTATTGTGGGAGAAGCTTCAGCCCAGTTGTCGGACGGACGGAGTATATTGGGTGAGATGATAGTGTTGAATATAGTTTACATTCCCATTTAGTGAGAGTTTAAAATACAACGTGACTTTGTCCTCATTATTATTCCTTCGTAGCTGTAAAAATTAGATGAGATATCATCAAATGCGTAGTAGCACTTTTTTGGGAATATTTTCTTGTTGTATGATGGCGGCAACTAACCCTAACATTGCGTGTGGGTGTCTTAAAAGACGACTAAGAGTTATTTCATGGACCTGGCCCAACTCCATCTGATGATGTCTGGTCAACAAATATAGTTCCACGATTTGATGTTAGACAGGAGGTCGGTCTCAAAACTATTGCCAAAACTTTTGCAATACGTAATATAGAAAACAAAAATACGTGGGGTGACGGAGTCAGAATACAATTCACCACTCCCTATCTTGCCCGTGGATGTCGTAAAAGAAGACTATGGGATGTAATATGCACATAACGTCTGTGCAAGAGAAGGAAAACTCGAAATGAAACTCTATACCAACATGTTTGACCAGCACGGTATAATAGGTCAATTACCTTCCCATTGGGGAGAAGGCCCGAGCCCACCAGTGGGACGTATGTGAGCTGCAATGATGATGATAACTATAAAAAAAAGGACACGTTGATCCCAAGTAATTGTGATAGAATAGGATAAAGAGGAGGACTATTTTGGGAACCTTTTTACACTTAGGTATTGCTATTGCCAAGCGTAATGATTATGGGATGTCCCTTTGACCTACGTATATCAATAGCGATCTTCGATAAGCTTATAATGATGACTCAGATTATGCTAGAACCAAACTAATTCTAAATGACAAGTCAAAAAATTGCTGCATGTAGTGGCAATTTCCTTAGTATATTTTCTAACACAAGGCGCCAATTAGCAAATGAAATATTTCATCATTGGTGATCTTTGTTCAATATGCTATGACACAAGGCATAGATACATGATTATATTATCGTATTAAGGGGGCATAGAGCTTTTGTCGCTGACCGATTTTAGGTATTTTATGCGTTTTGTGTATGTGTGCGTGAGGAGAACCGACAAGAGCAGGCTACAGGAGCCGTGCACCGATTAACTAGCGAGGGTGCTAATAATATTTACAAAATAAGATGACACAAGCGATTTAAAATATTTTTATTGAAGTTATTTATAGTATTCTTTTATATTTCTTGATACGTTTATAAAATGACGTATGCGCAAGCGACACAACCCACCCGTCCGGTAGCCGAAGCAACATTAAAGCGGATAGGGGGGAAGAGTAGCGGCTCTAGCTATGGTGGTCGATCCACGGACGAATTTAGGTTTTTCCTTCATATTATTAAAACAAATACACGTTTTAAAAATCTAAAGTATATGAGTTATAGTAAATATGTAGTTTTATCAATATTCAAAATTTTATAAATTTTTGTGAAGTATTTACGCCGTATTGTGTAACTTTGGATTTTTTTTCTATCGAGGCAATTACAAGTGATCGTGTTTATAAATTGTATAATCTATAGAGTATAATCCTTAAATATCTTATATAAGAATTACACAAGTAAAGCGTTAATAAGGATACAGTAAGGGATCAAACGAACGCATTTTTATTGTAATTGTCGTGGTGCCCTCTTAAAACAAAATTATGTATAAGAATAAGCTGGAATAAGAGCAGGTTGATGATGATAATAAAATTAAATCATTTTTATATATACGTCCTGTAAGGACACTTATATATTGTCAATGTTAGATTTTGTGTTACTCGTATATTAATAATCTATCAATAAACTATCATTGGATTAGAATGCATGCAAGCTAAAAAGATGCGACAAGAAACTGGGAGGGCTTTTAATTTTTTATGTTATTTATTTTCTAACTAACTTAACTTGCATGTGTATTTATTATTTACGAAATAAGCACATTCGTATAACGTAATAGTAACTTATTCTATACCGCAAAGGATAAATTTCCGCGTAATATCAGAAATCCTCATAGATTAGTTATAGAATCTCGACCACGTACCACCAAGTTCATGAAAAATTGTTATTCTATGTGTATATTAGTTTATAACAAATTACCAGAACATATCAAGACACTTTCTCTTCCACAATTTAAAAAACTGTTGTGTGTGATGTGAAAACTTTTGTGTGAAGTAAATTATTTCATTTCATTTCACTGAGATGATTATCTCAGCCCATAAACGACCCACTGTTGGGCTCGGGCCTCCTCCATAATAAGAAGAAAATGATCTACTACACCAATCTGGATAGACAGAGGAGGTTGCTTGATTTATAAGATTTTATTTCGAGCTTTCTTCTTTGTTTTTTACGGCATGTGTTTGTAAACTGAGATGATTAAGTCTTCTGACCAAAGGGCTATGGCAGTTTAATTTTCCTGCAATAACAAGACAGTTTTTTCTAGGCGTAATAATAGTATTGGCGCAATAATCTAATGCTTGTATTAGAGGAACAATTTAATAGCACCATTTCTTATAAATTATTAATATTTTCCATATTTTCAGGAAGAAAAGAAGCCAATAAGAAAATGCCCTGCTGCAAAGAATCAATTAAAAACACTTTAGTCTGCGCCATGAGCGAATGTGTCTGCATTCCAACTGAAGGCAAACCATTCATATGTTTAAACAAGACTAAAGAAGGAAAAATCGTGCTTTGCCATGATTGCAAGGCGGTTCAAATAGGCGATAACGAATGGAAATGTGTAGATTCATCATGCATTTGTATACCAACTGACAGCAAACCTTGTCTTTGTGTCTGTAATGATGCACAAGATCAGATCAAGATTTGCGATGACTGCTTCTGTGCAAATGCTGAACAATGTAAGGCTATTTCTAAGAAGTGTGATAAAGAAGGTTGCGTTTGCATCCCGACTAATGGACAAGATAAAATCTGCATCGCTAAAAAGGATGGTAGAATTGTTCTCTGCAATTGCAAAGAAGCCGGCGTTTGTAGATGTCAATATTGTAAGTGCGTTGACTGCCATTGCCCCAAGTGTGATAAATCTGAGTGCATCTGTATGCAGACTGATGGAAAAACTTGCATCTGTGTGTGCGAGAATGATGAAGGCAAGATAGTTCGTTGTGATGATTGCACGTCTGTGAAATCTAGTAAGTGCGATGACTGTGTGTGTGATAAGGCTGGCTGTGTCTGTATCAAAACCGATGGCAAATCTTGCATTTGCGTCTGCAAAGATGCCGAAGGGAAGTTTATCCGCTGTGACGGCTGCGCTTGTGAGTCTAGCAAATGCGGCGACTGCCAATGCGCCAAGTGTGATAAATCTGATTGTATTTGTTTGCCAACTGATGGCAAATCTTGCATCTGTGTATGCGAGAATGATGAAGGTAAGATAGTTCGTTGTGATGATTGCAAGTGTGTGAAATCTAGTAAGTGCGTTGACTGTGTGTGTGATAAGGCTGGCTGTGTCTGCATCAAAACCGATGGCAAATCTTGCATTTGCGTCTGCAAAGATGCCGAAGGGATGTTTATCCGCTGTGACGGCTGCGCTTGTGAGTCTAGCAAATGCGGTGACTGCCAATGCGCCAAGTGTGATAAATCTGATTGTATTTGTTTGCCAACTGATGGCAAATCTTGCATCTGTGTATGCGAGAATGATGAAGGTAAGATAGTTCGTTGTGATGATTGCAAGTGTGTGAAATCTAGTAAGTGCGTTGACTGTGTGTGTGATAAGGCTGGCTGTGTCTGCATCAAAACCGATGGCAAATCTTGCATTTGCGTCTGCAAAGATGCCGAAGGGATGTTTATCCGCTGTGACGGCTGCGCTTGTGAGTCTAGCAAATGCGGTGACTGCCAATGCGCCAAGTGTGATAAATCTGGGTGCATTTGTTTGCCAACTGATGGCAAATCTTGCATTTGTGTATGCGAGAATGATGAAGGCAAGATAGTTCGTTGTGATGATTGCAAGTGTGTGAAATCTAGTAAGTGCGATGACTGTGTGTGTGATAAGGCTGGCTGTGTCTGCATCAAAACCGATGGCAAATCTTGCATTTGCGTCTGCAAAGATGCCGAAGGGAAGTTTATTCGCTGTGACGACTGCGCTTGTGAGTCTAGCAAATGCGGCGACTGCCAATGCGCCAAGTGTGATAAATCTGGGTGCATTTGTTTGCCAACTGATGGCAAATCTTGCATTTGTGTATGCGAGAATGATGAAGGCAAGATAGTTCGTTGTGATGATTGCAAGTGTGTGAAATCTAGTAAGTGCGATGACTGTGTGTGTGATAAGGCTGGCTGTGTCTGCATCAAAACCGATGGCAAATCTTGCATTTGCATCTGCAAAGATGCCGAAGGGAAGTTTATCCGCTGTGACGACTGCGCTTGTGAATCTAGCAAATGCGGCGACTGCCAATGCGCCAAGTGTGATAAATCTGATTGTACTTGTTTGCCAACTGATGGCAAATCTTGCATCTGTGTGTGCGAGAATGATGAAGGCAAGATAGTTCGTTGTGATGATTGCAAGTGTGTGAAATCTAGTAAGTGCGTTGACTGTGTGTGTGATAAGGCTGGCTGTGTCTGCATCAAAACCGATGGCAAATCTTGCATTTGCGTCTGCAAAGATGCCGAAGGGATGTTTATCCGCTGTGACGGCTGCGCTTGTGAGTCTAGCAAATGCGGTGACTGCCACTGCGCCAAGTGTGATAAATCTGATTGTATTTGTTTGCCAACTGATGGCAAATCTTGCATCTGTGTATGCGAGAATGATGAAGGTAAGATAGTTCGTTGTGATGATTGCAAGTGTGTGAAATCTAGTAAGTGCGTTGACTGTGTGTGTGATAAGGCTGGCTGTGTCTGCATCAAAACCGATGGCAAATCTTGCATTTGCATCTGCAAAGATGCCGAAGGGAAGTTTATCCGCTGTGACGACTGCGCTTGTGAGTCTAGCAAATGCGGCGACTGCCAATGCGCCAAGTGTGATAAATCTGATTGTATTTGTTTGCCAACTGATGGCAAAACTTGCATCTGTGTGTGCGAGAATGATGAAGGCAAGATAGTTCGTTGTGATGATTGCAAGTGTGTGAAATCTAATAAGGGCGTTGACTGTGTGTGTGATAAGGCCGAATGTGTCTGCATCAAAACCGATGGCAAATCTTGCATCTGCATCTGCAAAGATGCCAAAGGGAAGTTTATTCGCTGTGACGACTGCGCTTGTAAGTCTAGCAAATGCGGCGACTGCCAATGCGCAAAGTGTGATAAATCTGGTTGCATTTGTTTGCCAACCGATGGCAAATCTTGCATCTGTGTGTGCGAGAATGATGAAGGCAAGATCGTTCGTTGTGATGATTGCAAGTGTGTGAAATCTAGTAAGTGCGCTGACTGTGTGTGTGATAAGGCTGGCTGTGTCTGCATCAAAACCGATGGCAAATCTTGCATTTGCATCTGCAAAGACGCCGAAGGGAAGTTTATCCGCTGTGACGACTGCGCTTGTGAATCTAGCAAATGCGGCGACTGCCAAAGCGCTAAGTGTGATAAATCTGGTTGCATTTGTTTGCCAACTGATGGTAAATCTTGCATCTGTGTGTGCGAGAATGATGAAGGCAAGATAGTTCGTTGTGATGATTGCAAGTGTGTGAAATCTAGTAAGTGCGTTGACTGTGTGTGTGATAAGGCTGGCTGTGTCTGCATCAAAACCGATGGCAAATCTTGCATTTGCGTCTGCAAAGATGCCGAAGGGAAGTTTATTCGCTGTGACGACTGCGCTTGTGAGTCTAGCAAATGCGGCGACTGCCAATGCGCCAAGTGTGATAAATCTGGGTGCATTTGTTTGCCAACTGATGCCAAATCTTGCATTTGTGTATGCGAGAATGATGAAGGCAAGATAGTTCGTTGTGATGATTGCAAGTGTGTGAAATCTAGTAAGTGCGTTGACTGTGTGTGTGATAAGGCTGGCTGTGTCTGCATCAAAACCGATGGCAAATCTTGCATTTGCGTCTGCAAAGATGCCGAAGGGATGTTTATCCGCTGTGACGGCTGCGCTTGTGAGTCTAGCAAATGCGGTGACTGCCAATGCGCCAAGTGTGATAAATCTGATTGTATTTGTTTGCCAACTGATGGCAAATCTTGCATCTGTGTATGCGAGAATGATGAAGGTAAGATAGTTCGTTGTGATGATTGCAAGTGTGTGAAATCTAGTAAGTGCGTTGACTGTGTGTGTGATAAGGCTGGCTGTGTCTGCATCAAAACCGATGGCAAATCTTGCATTTGCGTCTGCAAAGATGCCGAAGGGAAGTTTATTCGCTGTGACGACTGCGCTTGTGAGTCTAGCAAATGCGGCGACTGCCAATGCGCCAAGTGTGATAAATCTGGGTGCATTTGTTTGCCAACTGATGGTAAATCTTGCATCTGTGTGTGCGAGAATGATGAAGGCAAGATAGTTCGTTGTGATGATTGCAAGTGTGTGAAATCTAGTAAGTGCGTTGACTGTGTGTGTGATAAGGCTGGCTGTGTCTGCATCAAAACCGATGGCAAATCTTGCATTTGCGTCTGCAAAGATGCCGAAGGGAAGTTTATTCGCTGTGACGACTGCGCTTGTGAGTCTAGCAAAAGCGGCGACTGCCAATGCGCCAAGTGTGATAAATCTGGTTGCATTTGTTTGCCAACTGATGGCAAATCTTGCATCTGTGTGTGCGAGAATGATGAAGGCAAGATCGTTCGTTGTGATGATTGCAAGTGTGTGAAATCTAGTAAGTGCGTTGACTGTGTGTGTGATAAGGCTGGCTGTGTCTGCATCAAAACCGATGGCAAATCTTGCATTTGCATCTGCAAAGATGCCAAAGAGAAGTTTATCAGCTGTGACGACTGCGCTTGTGAGTCTAGCATAAGCGGCGACTGCCAATGCGCCAAGTGTGATAAATCTGGGTGCATTTGTTTGCCAACTGATGGCAAATCCTGCATTTGTGTATGCGGGAATGATGAAGGCAAGATCGTTCGTTGTGATGATTGCAAGTGTGTGAAATCTATTTTGTAAATCTAACAAGCATTTGTATAGATTTTTACTATCACTACATTGTTAATTTACTATATTATTTTGGAATATATGTAACTGTAACCATGTTTATTTTAGATGTAGTTTTTAAGGGTGACTGGAATATATATTATGTTATTTTATTGGGGATTCAATTTAATTATATAATATCATATAATATCTAATATTTATGTATTATATCTAATAGTGATTTAAATAATTAAAACTATTTGATTTATTCAATAAATATGTATGTCTTATTATTATTATAATAAATAAATATATATAAGTTAAAGTTTGTTTGATTCTAATGCTTTATCTATTTAAACTACGTTTAAATACATTCTTTTTAATGGATTAAACTGTGGTCAGGTCACACATGGGAGGTCATACAAGGGCCGAGAGGACCGCATGTAAACACACAATCTGTCCACACAACCTCTTCATCGGAATTTGGGCGTGCCACAGGTATCGGTACTTATAAAAGTCATCCTCAGATACCAGATTTATAAAGTGTTAATATTATATTATAGAACATCATCATCATCATCCTGCTCTTATCCCAATTACTTGGGGTCGACGCAATATGTCATCTGTTTTGACATATTGCAAAAAGTTTTGGCAATGACTTTTATGACCGGCCGCCTGCCTGACGTCAACCCTCCTTGGGAATGTAATCGTTGACCCAAATGGTACCAGATGGAGTTGGTCCGGGTCAATCTAGGGCTCTTAGTCGTCTTTTACGACACCCACGAGCAAAGCAAGGGTTGGTAGTATTCGAAGCCGCTACCACACAGCACAATATTATATTATAGAACATCTGAATAATATGTTAAATCAAAGGTCAATTTGCAGAGGGAACTCAATTCAATTTTGCAGAGGGCCATATATTAAATTTTGAATTGGTAGGCGGGCCAGAATGAAAATAAAAACAAATTATACTGAATTACAACATTTTATTTAATAAATTATATAGTATATAACATACGGCTGTCAAAAATCATTCGATCGCGGGTCTTATTGATACGGCCCAGTCGCCATGTTTGACAGGCTGGTCAGCGATCGCAGTTAGAGCTAATACGTTTACCAGGACATAATTGCTGACCACTCTCCTTCGCTGTTTTTTTTTATTTATTGCCGAGGGTGGCAAACGAGCAGGCAGCACACCTGATCCCTGGATCGTCTTGCCGGCGCCTGTATGCCGGTATCTTGCGGTCTATGGCACTGTACGGTGCCCCTCTCTGGGCGGAGTCTCTCACCGTCTCCAATAAGGCTAAATTGCAAAAGGCGCAGAGAGTCATGGCGGTGAGAACAATACGAGGATACCGTACGGTGTCATGGACTGCAGCCACAATGCTGGCGGGCGATCCACCCTGGCCGCTACAGGCTAGGGCTCTTGCAGAAGTCTACCGCTTCTGCACTGCGACGCGGGCCAGGGGCGAACATATCACCACAAGAGGACTAAGTAGGGCAAGAGAAACGGCCCGAAGGACAGTTATCCGGCGCTGGAGGGAGGAATTGGAGTCCCCCGTAGCAGGGCGGGGGACTGTAGAGGCGATTGCGCCCCATCTTCACCGCTGGATGAAACGAAGGCACGGCAACCTGACCTTCCGGATGACGCAGGTGCTTACCGGACATGGGGTGTTCGGTAAGTACCTGCATAGAATCGGACGTGAAGAGGCCCCCGGATGCCATGAGTGTGGCGCGCCAAATGATGATGCGCGTCACACCCTGGATGTATGTCCCGCCTGGGGGCCTCAGCGCCGCGAGCTGTCGGCGTTTATAGGAACAGACCTGTCGTTGCTGAGCATCACATCAAATATGCTCTACAGCGACAGGTGCTGGTCGTCGATGGCCTCTTTCTGCGAGGAGGTCATCGCTTGGAAGGAGGCCACGGAGCGAGAACGCGAGGCACTTGCGTCCGCTAACTCGCTCCGTAGGCGGCGACTAGGGAGAAGGAGGCGCCGATACGCGCATCTCCTCCCACCGCCTTGAACGACGACAGGAAGTGGCCCGACGGCCTTGCGTAGGAGTGCCGGGGATCGAATGTCACTAGACGATCTCTCCGGCACTCTGCAAAAGCGCGGAAGGGACCGCTGTTGGTTTTAGTGGGTATTCCGGTTGCATAGGTGACCGGCGAATCCCACACACCCCCCTCGTCTGTTACCGGCGGGGGGCAGTGCGTAAATTGCATTTAACAGCGTTAAAAAAAAAAAAAAGGCAGCACACCTGATGGTAAATGATACTGCCGCACATGGACCTTTGCAATACCAGGGGCACAGCCAGGCCATTGCCTACCGTGAAGTTAATACTCTTCTTAAACCTCGTTTAAAGAAGGACATGTCAAAGCGTTCGGGAAACACAGCAGCAGGTAGTTCATTCCAGAGCCTGCAGGTACGTGGAAGAAATGATCCCTGGAAACGTACAGTTGAAGACCATAACGTTTCCAGGTGAAATGGATGAACCTTGCTGCGGTATCGAATGGTACGTTAGTAAAACGGTAACGGTGCTACCAAGTCAAACAGTTCCTCAGAGCACTCCCCATGAAAGAGCCAATAGAGTACACAGAGTGACCCAAAGTCTCTCCGCCGCTCCAGTGACTTCAATCTGTCCATAAGATTGGGATCCCCGACGATTCGAACAGCACGCCTTTGGAAGGAGTCAAGTGGGTCTAGCTGATATTTGGGCGTGCCTTCCCAGAGATGTGAGCAGTACTCCGCATGAAGACAGAACTTGTGTTTTGTACAAGACGCTGTCTCGGTGTGAAGTACCGCCTGTCTCTGTTCAGGACACCCAACTTTTTGCTAGCCAATTTGGCTTTGTCATCCAAATGACTTCCAAACTGGACTTTGCTCGATATTTCGACGCCAAGGATTTCCATACTGTCGGAAATTTGGAGAGTTACTTCTTGGAACTGAGGCGCCATGACAAACGGGTAATTATTTGCAATAGGAGTGAGGCGTATTTATCATAACATATATAAATCACAAGTATTTGAAGATAACAGATAACAGTTGTTCTTGCAAGGTCATTATATCTGTTAAAAAATAACATTTATAATACATCGATAACAGCCGGTCTAGTCCGGCTGTTATGTTAGTACCTACATAGCTTGAAATAACAGAACTGTTCTGTTCTGTCAGAACAGTCAATAAAAAACAAAATAACTATTCTTGTCTTTGTCTTTTGTGTAATATTGTCATAAACTAAAACGGGACACGTAGTATTTATTTGAATTAAACCAAAATTATAGTATGTCGTTTCATAAGAAGAAATCCTCTTTGAAAAGCGAATTCTTAATTAGATCGTGTTATATGTTATTTCATTGATTAATCTATCTCGCTCACGCCTACTTGAAAGACTATTTGCTATAACGAGAAGCATCTAGTGCTATAACCCGAAAAATAGAAATTGCAATCTAACAAGAAGATATCATTGTTAAATCGTGACTCTTTAATTAGATCGTGTTATCTGTTATTTGGTTGATTAATCTATCTCGCTCACACCTATTTGATAGACTGTTGCTAAAATGAGAAGCATCAAGTGTTATTATAACCCGAAAAATAGAAATTACAATCTAACAAGAACATATCATTGTTGAATTTTGACTTTTTAATTAGATCGTATGATCTGTTATTTGATTGATTAATCTATCTCGCTCACACCTACTTGATAGACTGTTGCTAAAACGAGAAGCATTAAGTGTAATAACCAGCAAAATAGAAATTGTACTCTTTCTAGCACATATCATCCTTAAAAAGTGACAACTATTTCTTTTCGTATTATGAGTTATCTGTTTACATATTTTGTGTTCGGAAACACTGCAGAACCAATGTTGGCATGATTATTTTATTGTCTTATATTATTTTATTGTCAAGCGTTGCTTCCTTAAGTAGGTATGTAATATCTGGTCGATCGAGCATTGATCAGCATGATGAATTTTTATATTTTTTTGTAAATGGTATTTTAGTGAACATATTTAGATATTTATTAACAAATAAATAAAAATGTTGAAAGAATTAAAAAAATATCAAAAATTAAAGAACAGGATAATAACACTGAGATTCGATCTCAGGCTGTTTGAATGCAACTTAATAATGATTGGCGATGGCTAAATTTACAATCCTATTCTAATGACATTTTATGTCATTTTATGGATTAGCTAAAAACACCGACAAAACAATACTTTCTATAAATAAGACCTAGCTAGATCGATTTTTTGGCCCCGAAACCTCTAGTAGGCTAAATTTCATGAAAATCGTTGGAGCCGTTGCCGAGATTCAGATTATATATATGTATAGCTCGTTTAAAGATAGAAGATTTAATATAAATGGGTCAAACAATTTGCATATTTTATAAAAGTTAACCCTAGCTACGTTTCACTATAACTTACATACATACATATTCTGAGTATTAGTGAGTATTTACTTGCTCGTAACCCTATTGTATAAGGCACAGCTCCAGAAGGTTTCTAAAAAAAAAATTAACATGTTCCCCGCAGAAACTTCGGGATAATAGGTAATAAAATCCGTCAGATGCCCAAAAAAAAAAAAGAACTCAACGACAAATTCCAGGTAAAGTACATAGTACTTGATACTTTAGAGTATCGATACTTTATTGAGTACGATACTTTTTCTTCGATACTACTCATGAGTACAGTATCGATACTTTCCGTTCGATATCATGTCCCTACTAATGGGCCATGATTGAAAAATAACACTTGTTATTTAATAATAGAAATTGGTACCTGTTATTATTGCGTAACAGTAACAGAAATAACAGATATTACGTTTGTCCTGTTATAACCCATGTCTAATTTGCAATGATGTGGGTCCTTATTTTCGATTTCCATGGGCAAATAAGGGATATCAAAAATAATATTCTTATGTCATCACCACACGGGATCTAAATAATACCATCTTCTTTTTAATTTTTTTTCATAATTCACATTTGTCTAGTGTTGTGAATGCCCCTTAACAATGGAAGGGTATTTGACTTTAACTGTTTTTTTTTTGGGGTGTGGGTTACGGTCGGCGCGCTCCTCGCACCACTCCGTGAGGGGTGACAGAGGGGCGTAAGCACGCACACCCACAACCCACCCATACAGCACGTCGCCTTCGACATTGGGCCCTGAGTCCCTAGTCCTACATCTATAGGCCAGGGTGAACCTGATCGTTGGCGTGGTGTTAACGTTACGCTTTGATATGTACATTTTTGTAACGAAACCATAACCTCTTTTAGAATTTTGTACAACGCCATCTATTGAGCCCAAAATAAATTATTAACCTAAACACATACCTATAGTGTATACTAATGAAAATAAATGTTTATTGAATAAAAATCATCATTTTCTGGAAAAAAAGATCGTAATATTTTATTAATATTTTATATCATATTAGTTCCTATAGTAATCTGTTTTTTTATGCATATATACCTGTACAAAATAATTTCGGTGTTTCACATCCGCCAGGCGTCCTGAGCGACGGCTCTCTTTTTATTTGACTTATTTCCTTAGTTTTCATTTCGAAACCATCAAATAATATAACTGACATAATTTAAATATTGTTCGATCAGCAAGTAAAAATAAGAGTAAATCACTATAACAAGGCAACTGATGTACTTGTAAATAAAGATTTTTTTTATATGGAAAGGAAAAAAAAATGTTAATAAAAATGTTACTTTATAAGTCATCTTTGGGAGACAACTATTACAAACCTATTAAGCGTAATAATTATTAGATCGGTCGGGTAACATTACCCATTAAAATCGTAAACGCTAAATGCTCGTCATAATCTGTGACGTACACGTGCTTGAGTTGTCAAACTCAAACTGACATAAGTGACAGTTTTGACAGTTGCGTGGGCGGTATGTTATAATAAAATTCTTTTGTTAGTTGTGTTACATAATTATTTTATTCTTTTGTTGCTTTTTTAATAAGTCATCTTCGTTTGTGGGTGGTCGTTATAAATTACTTTTTTATAACACAGTAGACAGTGGATAATTATAAAGTCCAATGCATTATTTTTACTATTACAAACTTTGAATATATATCTATATATATCAAACAACTATTTGTTTGATTAAAAGAAATGTATGCTACGGTTACCTTAGAATGTAATTAAGAATTATTAACAAAATAAATTCAAATACTGCATTTATGTCATATTTGGGTTACGAGATCCTATAAATGATTAGGAATTTGTGAACAAAGGTGCTGAGCAATTCGGAGACAACATAATTCGTTTTATCTTATTTCTTTTTTTTTAATCTATTTACGTGTGGTTACGGTGTAAGAATTATTCACCACTCCCTATCAAGGGCAAGCCCATGGGTGGCGTAAAAGACAACGACGAGATGCATTCAACATTTATCCACGAAAAGGAGAATTTTAAATAAAACCCTATACCAATATGTCTAATGAGCATGGTATATATAGTAGGTTAATTTCCCTCCTATTGGGGAGGAGGCCCGAGTCCAGCAATGGGACGTTTTAGCCGATGCCACGGGTGACGTGACCAGAGAATTAGTCCGTCACCCGCCGAGAGGCCGACCGCGTAAGGAAAGACCGACGTCCTCCCCGAGGGGGGGACGTCGGTCGATGGGAGGGTACCCCACTAGGGGGTATTCCGTCGGACCGATCACTCATGACAAGTAACCCTGCTCCGATGGTCGGTCCAACGACGAAGGCGACGTGGTGTTCGGGTGGGTTGCGGGTGTGCGTGTTTACGCCCCACTGTCGCCCCGGACAGAGTGGTGCGAGGAGTGCGCAGACCGCGACCCACACAAAAAAAAAAATATGGAATGGGACGTTTATGAGCCGAGACGACGAGACGAAATCCATATAGGTACATCGCACTGACGGGAACCGGCTACTGAGGTAACAAAGGAATATAACAAATATATTAGAGGAAATATAGCAATCAATGCAATAATTAATATTGTTTTACCGTATAGTGAAATCATAGATTGCCGTGTGGTGACAGAGTAAGAATACAATTTACCACTCCCTATCTTATCCGTGGATGTCGTAAAAATCCACTAAGGTATACAATATCAAAATAACGTCTGTTCAAGAGAAGAAGAACTCGAAATAAAACTACATCAACATGTCTGACCAGCATTGTATAGTAGGTTTATTGCCCTCTTAATGGAGAGGAGGCTCAAGCCCAACAGTTGGACGGGTACGAGCTGAGACGAAATCATAGGATGAATCGTATTGTAAAAGACAATACAAAAAATAACACACACCATTTATCTGTCTTGTTCCTTAAGAAACGAATTATTTCAATTGACAATTCCAAAATTGGTTTGTAGTTTTAATGTGAAAATAAACTACTTCATCTAATGGTACCAAATTGCATTGTAAGACAGTCATAAAGATTAATTTGAAATGTAGGAAAGTAAGGGAGACTCATTATCATTACCGCTCATGTACGTTCCATTGCTGGGTTTGAACCTTTTCCGCAAAGGGAGAAAGATTGTCCTACTATACCATGCTCGTGAGATGGATTGGTATAGGGTTTTATTTCGAGTTTTTCTTCTCTTGCATAGATGTTATATGCCTATTATATCTCTTAGTTGTCTTTTACGACACCCACGAGCAAGATAGGGGGTGGTGAATTGTATTCTTACTCCGTCTCCATACGAAAAAGGGAGATTGAACACTATCTAACTAGTCAACGTTACTGTTAATCAATTTACCTCACATCTCAAGAGAGGACAGAATATGGAAGACGATCAAATTGGAATAGGATATAAGGAAATCTTCTTCCTTCTATGTTCGGCTTATTAAGACACTGATAGTTATACAAATTCAAATTCTTTATTTGTCGTAAACAGGGTACATACATCATCATCATCATCATCATCGCAGCCCACATACGTCCCACTGTTGGGCTCGGGCCTCCTCCACAATGGGAGGGAATTTGACCTACTATACCATGCTGGTCAGACATGTTGGTATAGGGTTTCATTTCGAGTTTTCCTTCTCTTGCACAGATGTTATGTGCACATTATATCCCATAGTCGTCTTATACGACATCCAGGGGCAAGATAGGGAGTGGTGAATTGTATTCTTACTCCGTCACCACACGGACAATGGGTACATACATACAGGTATTAAAATACATTAGACCAAGCCTATTTAGCTATAATCATAGCATACAAAGTATTATAAAACAATAAAAACAAAAAAAAAATAAGTATCCTAAAACATAAAATAAAAATAATTACAGTCTAATAATCTGGATTTAAAAGCGTTCATTGTAATCCATAAATTCTTACACAGAGTAAAAAGTGTTTTGCTGCAACCTTGTTCGAAGTTGAAATATAAATTTATTCAGTGGTAATTCTTTAATGACGCTTAAAATCATGTTAAAAATTAATAGACCCATAGCGTAACAATTTCTTTTTTATTTGCATTTTAGTCGTTCTAGGAACCCTATTTATTACTAATTAACCCATTATTTATGTTATATTAAAAAAAAAATCGGTGACAGAAAACAGATTGGAAAAATTTGAGATACAAAAACAAAAAGCAAATTACAAATGTTATGGCTGAAGTTTATTGGTCTCGATCCACTTGCGAACTAGGTCGCCCATTGCGTAGTCCT
The DNA here is from genome assembly GCA_032191425.1 of Lymantria dispar. Taxonomy (NCBI): domain Eukaryota; kingdom Metazoa; phylum Arthropoda; class Insecta; order Lepidoptera; family Erebidae; genus Lymantria; species Lymantria dispar. Next base: position 5,891,591 of record CM063457.1, read on the forward strand.
AAACCCATCGAATAAACTTGAACTTGACTTACAAAGACCGTGACATTTTAGCTAATATTAAAAAAGCGAATGTAGGTTTGTTGGTTTGATTGTTCGTTTATAGCATAACAATATAGAGTAACATTTCACCGAGGGAAAACGTATTGTTCGCGAAAAATTCAATGAAAAGTGTGTGTGTGAAGATAAAAATCTTATAAAAATCTTTCTAAAAAATATTTTCTTCGCGTTATCCTATGTTTGTAGAAAACGACAATTATAATAGAAAAAAAGGTATTTAATACATTAAAAGCTTTATTATTCAACATTATCTAGTTGACATTTGTGACTGTGTGCGCGCGCATCGTAATAATGTTGACAAGCTAACTTCAGGGTGTCGGTTTTTTGTGACGGTTTGTGTGCATCGTAAAAAATTACTGTCATAAATTATCTCTAACACGCCAAAAGAAGAATAACTTCAAAATCTAGATCTATGTGAATGAATGGTCTTCTACGCAAAGACGATTAGTGATGTACTGGAAAGGTTTTAAGAGAAGTTTTGTGAACGATACGAACGACATGCTTTTAAATATTTAGATTATTTACATCCCAAACCATATGGTAAAAGTCTATTCCGTAAAAGACTATGTCGTTAAAGTCTATTTTGAGTTTTATACCTATTGGAGTGTTATATACTTACTTAAGTAGTATCTTATGCGGGCAAGGAAGAAAGAGGTCGAAAAAAATTGTATTCTTACTCCGTCAGCAAACGCTAAGATACTATTTATTAATCATCATCATCGCAGCCCACTGTTGGGCTCGGCCCTCTTCCACAATCGAAAGGAATTTGACCTACTATAGCATGCTGGTCAGACATGTTGGTATAAGGTTTCATTACGAGTTTTCATTCTCTTAAACAGATGTTATGTCCATATTGTATCCCATAATCATCTTTTACGACATCCACGGGCAAGATAGGGAGTGGTGTATTGTATTCTTACTCCGTCACCACACGGAAAACATACACATACGCATATTGTATAAGTAAAATGTTACATTAACGTTATAAATATATCTACAATAGAAAGAAACAGTTCTTTGCACTTGTCTTCAAATTATAATGAGATTTTAGAAGCGTATAAAGAAAATACGACTTGTACTGTATTAACATAATTCTCTTAGTACAATTTGTTTCGGCCTATATGCTTATCCGCCTGTTAAACTAGCATTGTTTTGGCACTAAACTTTTGGTATATTAAGGTCATATAAATGTAGGTAAATTTAAAAGAGCCTCGTTATTTATTCAACCTAGACTATGTTAGTTTTTTAAAGAAGATAATTTATTTGAACTAACTGTTCAATTAGATATTTTATGTTAAACCAGCAACTCGCCCGTGCTTCGCTTCGGTTTTAGTCGTTTGACCCGCGTAGTTCCCGTTCCCGTGGGAATACCGGGATAAAATATAGCCTACTTTACGCCCTGATATTATAGTTTTCTATTGGTGAAAAATTTTTGAAACTTTAACGTCTGGTGACGGAGTAAGAATACAATTCATCGCCCGTATCTTGCCCGTGGATGTCGTAAAAGACGACTATGGGATATAATATGCATAACATCCGTGCAAGAGAAGGAAAACTCAAGGAAAACAATGAAACCCTACGCCAACATGTCTCACCAGCATGGTATAGTAGGTCAAATTCCTTCCCATTGCGGAGGAGGCCCGTGTCCAACAGTGGGACTTATTTGGGCTGCGATGATGATGATGATCTTTCTCGTGGGTGTCATAAACGACTATTAAGAGATTTAATATGTATACAACAAGAGAAGGAAAGCTCGGAATAAAACTCTGCATCAACACGTCTGATCAGCGTGATATAGCAGGTAGAGCCCAACAGTGGGACGCATATGAGCCGACATGATGATGATAATGATATTGCGGGGATATAATTAATGGATACAAGTTATACGTATACTCAAAATAACAATTTGTGGGTCGGTCAAACTGTTGTCCCGCATGGAAACCAAACCCACGACATATGGCAAGATAGTTTAGTATGTTAACTAATACGCCATCTATTCATACTTATGGTTATTCTTGTTACGTTTGCAAATAGCAAACCTGATTACCTTGGTGGCTTCAAGGCCGGACATTACCATTGAATATTTTTTAGTTAATTTATATTTTTAAATCTGTAGATAGTAAAGGTGTGTAAAGATTTCAATAATCTTATTATTTCAATTTAGTAGAAAACAATCACAAATATTTAGGATTACTTCCGCTCGGGAAGGATTCTATTCATCAGTGGAATTTGATAAACTGCTGATAAATATTAGGAATACTATAGGAACCATGTCTTCCATCTCCTTGGGTATATGTTAGAATAAGGAATTAGTATAGATTGGCCTTAGAAGTACCTAAAATAAAACTCTATGTCTAGGCGAGTATCTATAAAGAAAGGTATAGTGGAATAAATTCCTGTAACTGGATCGAGACCTATGTAGAACCTATGTAGAGTATATGCTGAGAAGAAGAAAATGGTTATTGCTATTGACTTCTATTATATTTGAATTCATGCTGTGAAAAAATTACAAACGCATTTCCTTTTTTAGTTAGAGTAAGGCAATTTGTTGGAACTCACCGGATGCAGAGCAGTCAATTATTAATCGTTTCGTTGAATTCTTTGATTATTTTCTATTTTCGTCCATAATAATTTCCGTATGTCAGCAGCTTACTTACAAACAAACAGTTCTGATGTCACAAAATATATCAAAATTACCTGTAAAGTAAAAAGAACTTGTTACATTTTGACTCACTAAAATTTACATATTTAATTCACCGCCCGGCGTCGGATTAAGAGATAATCTATCACCACCTCTTACTTGGCCACGGTAGCTGTTAAAGCCAGCTGAGGAGAATGGCCAAGCATTCTACTGGGCAAACCATTATAATGGCGATTGCCAATCTACCTGCCGAGCGTAGCAATAGCATTAAATGCAGAGTCAGCCCATATCTAATAGAGGACGTAAATAGGTTTATGGGTGGACGTGGTGTCTATTCTCTTGGCCTTACCTACTTCATCCTCGCCATCACAGCCTTTAAAGAACAATTAGTCTGCTTAAGTATTATTATTCACGGACACGTTGCTGACAGTTCTTTGTCTCTAGCCATAAATGGATCGTCTCTTTCGAAGTGGTACCATTAGCTATTATTTATTATCAAATACGTCATACTATTGGGCTTGAGCTTCCTCCACAATGAGAGACAAATTGACCTACTACATCACGCTGGTCAGACGTGTTGGTATAGGGTTTTATTTCGTGTTTGCCTTCGCTTGCATATTATATCCCTGAATCAGAGATACGGCATCCACGGGCAGGATTAGAAGTGGTGAATTGTATTCTTACCCCGTCACCACGCAGCAGAGTGGTATCATACTCTTGCAGAAAATTAAAATTCAAGTAATAGCAATTTGTAAATACCCTTAATACAATGAGCATGAGACCTGAAGCCCCTAACTTACGAAGTTAGGCAGCGATCTGACTATGCTCTCGGTCTTGTAAAGTTCTATAAGCGACAGCTCGCCAGCTTGTCTGTCATTATAATTATTACAGTTCATACACGTCCCACTGCTGGGAGCGAATCTCCTCCAGTAAAATTGATCTAGTATACCACGCTGGTCAGAGGCGTTGGTTTAGAGTTTTATATCAAGTTTGCAATTACTTGCATATATGTTATCTGCATAATTATATAATCTTTTAGTTGTCTTTTACAACAACCGAGGGTAAGACAGGGAGTGTGAATTGTATTCTTGCTCTCTCACCACACGGAAAATCTTTACTATCGAAGGCAGTAAAATACATGCTTTAACCTATATTATAATATCCGGGACGCGGCCGCAGCCTTCTGCGAGTCAGTGATTTTGCAGAAGGAGGCGGCGCATCGCCTGCGCGAGGAGCGTAGCCTCGATGATTCGATCCGCCGCCGGCGACTGGGGCGATGTAGGCGTGAGTACTTGCGCCTCATGCCGCCCTAGCCGAGGCCGCGGGTGACGTGACCGGGGAATTAGTCCGTCACCCGCCGAGAGGCCGACCGCGTGAGGAAAGACCGACGTCCTCCCCGAGGGGGGGACGTCGATCGATGGGAGGGTACCCCAAATAGGGGGTATTCCGTCGGGCCGACCACTGATGACAAGTAACTCTGCTCCGGTGGTCGGCCCAATGACGAAGGCGACGTGCATCGTGGGTGGGTTGCGGGTGTGCGTGCTTACGCCCCTCTGTCGCCCCGGATGGAGTGGTGCGAGGAGCGCGCCGACCGCAACCCATAAAAAAAAAACCTATATTATAATATAGGCAAAAACACAATAAAACAAATAGATACTACACAAATCATTCCACATTAATGGTTAAAATGCTTCTTGTCTAATGGCGTGTTAAAATGCAATGTTTTAGATTTACGTGGATAACAAAAAACTTCTCAGTCAATGAATAAGCATTATTACTTTACTGAGAAATTATAATATCAATTATTATATACTAGCTGTGCTTTTCCGTGTGGTGACGGATTAAGAATACAATTTACCATTATGGAAGAGAAGGAAAGCTCGAAACGAAACCCTATACTAACCTGTGTGACCGGTATGTTATAAGGTCGTTTGCCCTCCTATGCACGAGCCTAACAGTGGGACGTATATGAGCCGACTAGCTGAACTGCGTCATATAAGAGATAGAGAGAGAGTTAGAGATAATGCATCGTAGGCTCATACATATAAAGCAACTAATCCCTTGATGGAATCTCTTGAAGGAATGATTTTAACCGTTTTTGCAACATTTTCTATTGATTGTAACGTTATGTTATATAACTCATAGCCTCCTCAATAAATGTCCTATCAAAAACTAAAAGAATTTTTCAATTCGAATTAGGAGTTTCTGAGATTAGCGCGTTCAACCAAACAAACTCTACAGCTTTATAACATTAGTTTTTTTTTTTTTTATTGCCAACGGTGGCAAACGAGCAAGCAGGACACCTGATGGTAAGTGAAACTGCTGCACATGGACCTTTGCAATACCAGGGGTACAGCCAGGCCGCTGCCTACCGTGAAGGAAATACTCTTCTTAAACCTCGTTTAAAGAAGGACATGTCATAGCGCTCGGGAAACACAGCAGCAGGTAGTTCATTCCAGAGCTTGCACGTATGTGGGAGAAATGATCGCTGGAAACGCACAGTTGAAGACCATAACGTTTCCAGGTGAAATGGATGAACCCTGCTGCGATGTCGAGTGGTACGTTGGTAGAATGGTGACGGTGGTACCAAGTCAAACAGTTCCTCGGAGCACTCCCCGTGAAAGAGTCGGTAGAGTACACAGAGTGACCCAAAGTCTCTCCGCTGCTCCAGCGACTCCAATCTGTCCGTAAGATTGGGATCCCCGACGATTCGAACAGCCCGTCTTTGCAGGGAGTCAAGTGGGTCTAGCTGATATTTGGGCGCACCTGCCCAGAGATGTGAGCAGTACTCCACATGAGGACGAACTTGTGCTTTGTATAGCACATTAGTACGAGTATATATTGTTGTGTGCATTTACATACTGTTATTTTTAATATTTTACATTAAATTAATACAAAATGGCGTTTGTGTGTTACATACAAGCGTCATGTAGTAGCGTTATATTATATTTCAAGTGTTATATTTCGATGGCATTTTATGTACATATGTCATGCGGAGGAACTATTGGGGTGTAGTGAATATGATATAAAAGTGTTTTACAAATGGTTACGTTGCCCATCAAAATTTTCAGAAGATATCATTAACAGTGTTACCATAGCAATGTTGAAGGCGACAATATGATTAACTAATATACTATGACAAATATGAAAAATTTAAAAATGTAAAATACTGAACGGCTCCTTCATGGCAGTTTCCGGAAGAGGTAGATCGTTTCGACTGTGCTATTAAACGTCTACTTGAAGAGACTATTACCGTGAGTCTTAATGAGTCGCAATGGTGCCAAGCGAGTTTGCCTATTCGGCACGGTGGTCTGGGTGTCCGGCGGTTGCGGGAAACTGGTCCGGCCGCTTTTTTGGCCTCTTCTTTTGGGTCTGCGGAGCTTGTCACTCAAATACTCTCACCTAACGGTGACGTGATCTGCATACCTTTCCAGTCTGAGGTCTTGAGTAGCTGGTCGGCTCTTTACCCAGGAGTTAACTTGCCGGAGAGGCCGGGATGCCAACGTGGCTGGGACGAAGGTACTTCGAGGTACTTATTCTCTAAAATGCGAGGAAACAGCTCGGGGGTCGAGTTGGCGCGTCTTACTGCCGCCTCGAGGCCGGAGTCAGGGGCCTGGTTGCATGCCTTACCTTCTCCTAATATGGGCACGCTTCTAGATGGTGACTCCCTTAGGGTGGCAGTGGGTTTGCGTTTGGGGTGCGGAGTTTGTGAACCCCATGTTTGCATATGCGGTACGCATGTTGATTCGTCCGGTCTGCACGGCTTGAGTTGTGTGCGATGTGCGGGACGAAGGCCCCGTCATCACGCTATTAACGAGATAATTCGGCGGGCTTTCGTTTCCGCCGAGGTTCCATGCGTTTTGGAGCCCCCGGGTCTTTCTCGTTTGGACGGCAAACGGCCGGATGGCCTTACGCTGATTCCGTGGCGGAAGGGTCGGTGTCTCATCTGGGATGCCACATGTGTTAGTACTTTTGCGGCTTGTCATCTCTCCGCCACCCAACAGTGCGCTGGGGGCGGCGCCGAGATGGCCGCAAGAGTGAAACACTCCAAATACGCTTGCCTGGAGTCGGCGTATGATTTTGTCCCTTTTGCTGTTGAGACGGCTGGACCGTGGGGCTCTGAAGCTAAGACACTGGTGCAGGAGCTTGGGAGGCACCTGCGAGGAAAGGGGCGGGATCCGCGCTCTGGGTGGTTTATTGTCCAACAGGTCTCGCTGGCAATCCAGCGCGGTAACGCAGCCAGTTTAATAGGTACTTTTGGGGCGGGGTCCGTACGTGGGGTCATTTAGTTTTTAAGTTTGACTCGTGGCTTCCTTGTCATTTAATATTAATTGACCATTTTATTTGTATTGATATAATGTTAATAAATTTTACTTTGTAAATAAAACTATTTTACGGATTTTATCACGTTTGTATTTGATTTATGATTGCTCGACCTTTGGAGCACTTTACAACATTCATGGTCACGGGCGGACTAAGATGTCTGACGTCCAAACAATACAATACAAACGCGATAAAATCCGTAAAGTAAGTAGTTTTGTTTACAATGCGTAATACTCGCGTAGACATCAGTAATCATTATGTAAAATACTGATCATTTGTGAAGAGAATTTTAACTTAAAACTGAGCTTGTATTAGTAGATAATTCACCATGTCATGATCATCATCTCGGCCCACATAAGTCCTAATGTTGCGCTCAAGCTTCCTTTACAATGGGAGGTAAATTAACCTATTATATGGTAGGACCACAGTATCCGCAGCCCAGGGCCAGTCCGTCCCGGGGAGGTTTAATACTCTAGCAGAAAATCGACGTCTGAGTAGTAGCAATTTTTTATTGCACTTCGTTCGATGAGCGAGAAAGTTGAAAGCCGAAGGTTCTGATTGTGTTTCTGTGTGGCGAGTTTGGACTGGGGTGATGCTTTTAGTATCATCAAACCTCAATGCACGCATTCACACTCACTTCACTTTCTTCATGGTAGACAGTGGCTCGACGATGCGCGCCACACACTAGAAGTGTGCCCCGCCTGGGGGCCTCAGCGCCACGTCCTGTCAACGGACATGGGAACAGCGGACCTGTCGTTGTCGACCATCATCTCGAAGATGTTCGGCAGCGACAGCTGTTGGTCGTCGATGGCCTCCTTCTGTGAGGCTGTCATTACAAGGAAGGAGGCCGCGGAGCGGGCACGCGAGGCACTTGCGTCCGCAGACTCGCTCCGCCGGCGGCGACTAGGCAGGAGGAGACGCCGTTATGCGCTCCTCCTCCCACCGCCCTGAATGATGACAGGACGTGGCCAGACGGCCAAGCGTTGGGGTGTCGGGGATAGAATGTCATCAGACGATCTCTCCGGCACCTCATAAAAGCGCAGAAGGGGCCGCTGTGGTTTTAGTGGGTATTTCGGTCACTTCTGTGGCCGGCGAGTCCCACACACACTCCCCTGTCTGTAACCGGCGGGGGATAGTGCTAAAATGCATTTTCGCAGCGTGAAGAAAAAAATGGTAGACAGTGGCCTAGCAAAGATGAACGCCAGATTACTTGCTATCAAATGTGCTGTTCGCTCGTTTACTGCCAATAGTAATAGAAACAACATACTATACTACGCTATATATACCTTAGTCGTCTTTTACGACATGTACGGCCAAGATAGGGGGTGGTGAATTGTTATCTTACTATGTCACCAGAAAGAGATGAATCCTTCAGGCCGACCACAGAGGACAAGGAACTCGGTACCGGTAGTCAGCCCAATGATGGTGACGAGCTACGGTGGATTGTGGGGCAACGGCAGGCGGGTGCGCTCACCATAGCCCACCTCCAAAAAAAGGAGATGATTCCCAAAACAAAAAATATGTGTGTGCAAGTCACACACTGTAGAAGTGAAACTTTGAAAAATTCCTGATTAAAAATACTTATTGGAAAGTATTGAAAAAATAAAAATTTACTGTATCGAAAATCATGTAAATAAAAAAGAAAGAAATATGTGTGTGTTTTTCAATTTATTATTAAGTTATTTAGCGTGACGAATTTTCGTGTCGTTTTAGCCTCACACCGTGCCATAAGAAGTTTCACTTCAAAAGTTTTACTTCAAAAAAGGAGGAGTTTTAAGTCATTATATATATTTCAAATCTTAAACCGTGAAGCACAAATATTACTGGCCTTATGTTTACCTGTTAATAGAAGTTAATAAGAAATGCATTAAAATTTATTACATACAACACTCAGCATAAATAAGTGATAAAAAAGTACTTTAAAAGCAATAAATGTGAAGTAATTTTGCAAAGTTGGAGTAATATGATAGTAAAACAAAGTAGCCAAGCTGACATTTCTAGTTTATCTGAATGTAAGTAGTAACATCGCATCGTAATAGCTATGACGCTGTCAATAGCTGAGTGGTATGTAATGACTGGGGACCTCCGTTACTTTGTGACGAATTTAGTGTACAAGGCATAGGCAATAGCGATTTTATACATTACTATTCATTTTCATCATCGTCATCACCATCATCTCAGCCTATATAAGTCCCATTGTTGGGCTCAGACCTCCCCCACAATGGGAGGGGAAATGACCTACTATTCCACGCTGGTCAGAAGAGTTGGAATAGAATTGGAGTTGGAATAAATTTGTATCAAGTTTTTCATCTCTTGCACAGATGTTATATGGATATTACATCCCCTAGTCGTCTTTTACGACATTCATGGCCAAGACAGGGAGTCGTCAATTGTATTCTTACTTCGTCACTACACGGCTATTTATTTTATATATTACTATTTACTGATACAGTACGAAGTATTATCACGCTGAAATAGTAATGAGCAAGCCATATCACTCGACGAACTAAGAGGAAGAATGGTTCTTGAGCGGTGGCTAAGTATCGGACGGCGCAGTGTAAGACGACTAGGTGGAATGAAGACCTGGTAAAAGTTGCTGGACGTCATTGGATGCAGGTGGCATATAACCGCACTTTGTAGCGAAGTATGCGGGAGGCTTACGTCCACCAATGGACGCCGATAGGCTGAATGGTGATGATAATTTACTGATATTTTATATTATAATAATCTATATATTTCGTTGGGTTTTATGACTTTCGCCACTTTCAAATTAGGGCCACTCCGATTGATGACGATGGAAGAGAATAATAGAACTTAGAAAAACAAATAGTCAGTGTAAATATGAGAAAAATAATTGTTTAAGAAAAATAATTGTGATGCATTTACTTTTTCTTTCTTTTTTTTAAAGATCCTGTACCAAAGAAATAATCCTGGTATAGCAGGGGACTTACAAACATATAATTAACGGACACAAATTATATCCAGACTCAGAACAATAATTTGTGGATCGCATAAAGTGTTGTCTTGCGTGGGATTCGAACTTGTGACACTGGTACAGTAGATCGGTATCGTAACCACTACGTTAAATTTTATTCCATCGACATCTATTTATTCCATCGCCTAATAGAACATATGATATAGTATATACAAAAAGTTTCCGATCTCCGCTTTAGGTTGTAACTTGCTCCACAAATAATATCTAGTGAAGATCAGTGCAGTTACCGTAAGCGTCATACAGTAAGTTAAACAAATCGTTGTAAGATTATCGCCGATAGTTACCGTTAGTTCAAAGACTCCCGTCACCTACAGCGTCCGGCCACCTGGATCGATCATATTGTGAAAGATAAATAGAACAAATATATCAATTTGGAAATATTAGTTATATGTAAAAGTTTAACTTTACTCATGAAGAAAAGAAGATTAACTTTACTCACGAAAAAAGTAAAAATGTTTTATGAATAAATTTCTTTTATTATAACATTCTTCAGACCGAGACAGCATCTTGTGTTATATAAAGCACATGTTTATCCTCCGGTGGAGTACTGCTCACATCTCTGGGTAGGAGCACCCAAATATCAGCTAGACCCACTTGACTCCTTGCAGAGCCATGCCATTTGAATCGTCCCAATCTAATGGACTGATTCGAGTCACTGGAGCATCAGAACGACATTGGATCACTCTGCGTACTCTACCGGCTCTTAATGCTGTGAGGAACTATTTGACTTGGTATCACCGTCACCGTTTTACCAATGTACTACTCGACACCGTAGCAGCGTTCTGCGTACTCTACCAGCTCTTAATGCTGTGAGGAACTATTTGACTTGGTATCACCGTCACCGTTTTACCAATGTACTACTCGACACTGTAGCAGCGTTCTGCGTACTCTACCAGCTCTTAATGCTGTGAGGAACTATTTGACTTGGTATCACCGTCACCGTTTTACCAATGTACTACTCGACACCGTAGCAGGGTTCTGCGTACTCTACCGGCTCTTAATGCTGTGAGGAGGTATTTAACTTGGTATCACCGTCACCGTTTTTCCAATGTACTACTCGACCCTGTAGCAGGGATCTGCGTACTCTACCGGCTCTTAGCGCTATGAGAAACTGTTTAACTTGGTACCACAGTCGCCGTTTTACCAACGTACTACTCGACATCGTAGCAGGGTTCATCCATTTCCAGGTGCTTACCGGACATGGGGTCTTCGGTAAGTACCTGCACAGAATTGGAAAAGAAGAGGCCCCAGGATGTCATGAGTGTGGCGCGCTAATAGACGATGCGCGCCACACACTGGAAGTATGCCCCGCCTGGGGGCCTCAGCGCCACGTCCTGTCAACGGAACTGGGAATAACAGACCTGTCGCTGCCGACCATCATATCCAAGATGCTCGGCAGCGACAGCTGTTGGTCGTCGATGGCCTCCTTCTGTGAGGCTGTCATGACAAGGAAGGAGGCCGCGGAGCGGGCACGCGAGGCGCTTGCGTCCGTTGACTCGCTCCGCCGGCGACTACGAGGGAGGAGGAGACGCCGCTATGCGCTCTTCCACCCATCGCTCTGAATGATGACAGGACGTGGCCAGACGGCCAAGCGTTGGGGTGTCGTGGATAGAATGTTGTCAGACGATCTCTCCGATACCTCGTAAAAGCGCGGAAGGGGCCGCTGTGGTTTTAGTGGGTATTTCGGTCACTTCAGTGGCCGGCGAGTCCCACACACACTCCCCTGTCTGTAACCGGCGGGGGATAGTGCGTAAATGCATTTCCACAGAGTGAAAAAAAAAAAAAGGGTTCATCCATTTCGCCTGGAAACGTTATGTCTTCAACTGTACGTTTCCAGACATAATTTCTCTCCAGTGTTGTCTGAGTGCTATGACATGTCCTTCTTTAAACGAGGATTAAGAAGAGCATTTCTTTCACAGCAGGCAGCGGCTTAGCCGTACACCTGGTACTGCAGAGGTTCATGTGCGGTAGTATTACTTACCATCAGGTATGCTGCTTGCTCATTTACCACTATCGGCTGAAGAAAATTATCACTTGTAGTGATAGAGAAGAAAGATTAACTAAATTGTGCATTTGAAGCCGAACCGTCTTGTGAATGCCTCGTTTAGAGGCGAAACACGTGTCGACTAAATATTCGAAGTTGTGCGGAAAGTTGCAATTTATTATTCTGGAAGGTGCTCATCACGTGAAAGTAAGATTTTCTTACCTCCTAGTCCACCTTGATCGTATCCCATATTCCTTACATTCCATTGTGGTGTGCGGTATATTGGTTAAACTTGGGAAAGTGGTGGATCTCCTTTCCTTCCTTCCATTTTAAAATAATGAAAATTCTACACTGTTCGAAGTAGCGTAGTATATTAGGTCAAGTTTGCATATGTTTTGGAGGACGGCCTTACTCAGTGATGTGATATAAATGAGCTGAAATGACGATGATGATGATATCTACTAGTGGCCCTCAATACGCTGATGGAGACATATTAAATTGTGTAATATAATACTTTCAAATTATCCATCGAAAAGTCTATTTTGTCGGACTAATTTCACAATCCAATGAGGCCCTTATTTATGATCATAGCGGATTATATAGCCAACAACTTGTTGGGCCGAAGCTCGAATAACATCTTAAAAGAACATATCAAGAAAATCCGGATGACATATGCGAGTATAAATCGAATTGATTAAAATTTTTAATGAACAAGTTTATAACTATGATATATTACTTTAGAGAATTATATGAATGTTTTTATAATTAGAAAATATTCATTCGTTATCTCAACTTGTGGTGACGGGTTAAGAATGTAATAACCACTGGCCAATGGCTTCCCGTGGGGAATTCAGAACCACCTATGTGACATTCTAAAAAAAAATTGCATGAGCAAGCAATGAGCATATCCTTGTCTCGTCTAGGGTTTTGTTAACATACAATTTCCTGTATCGGGTAGATAATTATAAATATTCTATAATAATGATGACTTGTTGGACGTGAGACATCTTAGGCCACCCGTGATCATGAACGCCGCAAAGTGTTCAAAACGTCGGGCAATTAAAAATCAATTACAAACACGATAAAATCTGTAAAGTAGTTTTATTTAAAATGTAATACTCGCGTAAACATCAAATATTATTAAACAATTGAGGGTCACAAAGAACACCCATTTAATGATGGATTAATTGATGGATTTCCATAATGGGACACGAGCCTCGCTCGAAGAGAGATAGAAATATACTTAATATCCTCTTGACCTCACTGCCTATGTACGTCCCACTGCTGAGCTTTAGCCTCCTCTACAATGGAAGGGAAATTGACCTACTATGCCACGCATACTAACTCATTCATCATACATCAGTCCAACAAACTTCGCTGTTTAAACATAGGTCTCTCTGAGGTGAAATTCTGATATAATAGCCACATGCCAAGCAGATTAGCCATAGGAGTGATTGTTTTAAGTAACCCAAGAGAGCAATTATCCATTATCTTAGAAAACCTCATCATCGTCATCTCAGCTCACACACATGCCACTGCTGGCCTCGAACTTCCTTCATAATAGGAGAGAATTTAACCTACTATATATACCACGCTGAATAGACTGGTTGCTACAGGATTTTATTTACGAGTTTACCTTCTCTCATCATCACCTTCTCAGCCCATATACGTCCCACTGTTGGGCTTGGGCCTCCTCCATAATGGAAGGGTAATTGTGACCTACTATACCACGCTGGTCAGACGTGTTGGTATAGGGTTTTATTTCGAGTTTTCCTTCTCTTGCATAGATGTTATATGCGTTTTATATCCCTAGGGTGGTGAATTGTATTCTTACTCCGTCACCACACCACCACCTTCTCTCAGGAAAATCTGCACGCTTTTGTATCACCCATGTAAAAATAATGAATTGCGTTTTCTTAAATCATCACCCCACGATAACTCCTTCATCAGTCAAGGGAAAATACTGATGATGAACGCGTGACTTGAATGCATCAACTTCAGGTTAAGATTCCGCAAAATGCGTTGTTTAATATGATGATATCATAGTATTTAGTTTTAAAATTGCGGAAGCGTTTAACAAAATTTAGATGAAAATGTCTATATTAATTGTAAATGTTATTCAACAGAGTTAATTATATCTCATCTTTAAATTGAAATATTATATTGAAAATATGATTCGACTTGATGCTAATATTTTTTTCCTGTTATTTCCGCGTAGTGGCAGAGTAAAAATATAATTCAACATCCCCCTTTCTTGTCTATAGGCGTTGTAAAAGACGACTAAGAGACATATTATATTATTACATTTAAAAACTAGCAAGATAGGGAAAACTCGAAACAAAACTGTATACCAACACGTCTGGCGAGCATGGTATCATCATCATGATCATAATTTCAGATTATATACGTCCCACTGTTGGGCTCGAGCCTCCTCCACATCATTTCAGTCTATCGTCGTCCACTGCTGGACGTAGACCTCCCTCATGTTGCGCCACAATGAGCGGTCCTGTGCCGCCTGCATCCAACGACGCCCAGCTACTTTCACTAGGTCATCGGTCCACCTAGTGGGGGGCGTCCTACATTGCGTCGTTCGATACGTGGTCGCCACTCGAGAACCTTTCTTCCCCAGCGGTTGTCGGTTCGTCGAGCGATGTGGCCTGCCCATTGCCACTTCAGCGTGCTAATTCTTCGTGCTACAATAGGAGGGCAATTGACCTTACTATACCATACTGGTCAGACAGGTTGGTATAGGATTTTATTTCGAGTTTTCTTTCTCTTGCATAGATATTATATACATATTATATCACTTAGTTGTCTTTTCAACGGGTAAGGTAGGGAGTGGTGAATTGTATTCTTACTCCGTCACCACATGGTATAGTGGGTCAATTTCCGTCTCATTATGGAGGAGGCTAGAGCACACCATTAGGAAGTATACGAGCTGAGGTGATATCCCTTAGTGGTTGCCTATGACTCTCGGACACTCACGAGCAAAATAGATTATGCTGAATGTTATTCTTACTCCATCACCATTTGGACGAGATCAAATTTTAGCAGTAAGTGTATCGCAGAATATTCTAGATTACTTTTTCATAACATAGGCCTTCTCACGAGAATGCTACTCAAAACGATCCTGTGCCACTTGCACTTAACAGTTCCCTTCGGCTTTCAAGATGTCATTCTTTGACTAATAACGTATAGAGGTTAAGTTCGCGCACAAAAAGTGAAGCATTTCAATTGGAGCCTAATGGAGCTTACGCCGGAACCGTTCCGTAATGCACAAGGTCACTGTACTGCAGATACGTACGCAACTTTTAAAAGATAAATAGATAATTATGACGGCTTGTGCATTCAAATGGTGTCACAACATATTTGAAAAACATAAAAAGTATATTAACCTTACTTTTAAAAGTATTCCGACGATTTATATTAATAAAAACAAAATTTGATTTCATAATTTGTATAGTGGTGTGCGTGTGTACGTGTGTAATCGTCTGCGCGCATGTAGTATTGTTTGCTTCAAATTTTTAATGGCTGACGTATGGGCACTATCCTTCTATACGTTATTATTCTAAGATGTCGTTAAAATATTTTTAAGACCCCTTTATTAATCAGTTTTAATTTAGTAGTATTTTTTTTAGTACTCAGTTTTTTAGTAGATAGTCAGTTTTTTTAGTAGTCAGTTTTTTAGTAGTCAGTATTTTTAGTAGTCAGTTTTTCAGTAGTCAGTTTTTTTAGTAGTCAATTTTTCAGTAGTCAGTTTTTTTAGTTGTCAATTTTTCCCTCGCAGATAAGTTTTTATAAATAGCTTATTATGTCTTAATTCTTAGTAGAATGACATTACAATGATTTCAATAATCACTGTATTGTACTCGATTTATCAAAATTCACAGCCATCATTGTATTGAACAATTCTATTAACGCGTAAAACTGCATTATTGAACACGTGAGGTTGACACCGTTACGTATGAACTTCTAGGAACGTATCGCAGTGAATAATGTTTCGAAGAGAAAATCAACGCGATCAAATCTGTTAAAATAGAATTTATTTCGAATATTTAATACACGCGTAATTGTTATAAATCATACTATTACGAAGGTAATTTTAAAAAGAAAATATTTATTATAATGAATACAATATTAGTTTGCTTAGTCGTAAAGCCTCCAGCAAAAGCAAGGGGTGCTGAACATATATATATATATATATATATATATATATATATATATATATATATATATATATATTCCTTAGAATAATAACGTATAGAAGGTAAGTTCACGCACAAAAAGTGAGGCATTTCAATTGGAGCCTAATGGAGCTTACGCCGGAACCGTTCTGTAATGTACACGTCATTGTACTGTACGAACGTACGCAACTCTTAAAAAATAAATAGGTAATTATGACGGTTTGTGCATTCAAAAAGTGTCATAAGTCATAAAACATTTGTAAAACTTAAAAAGGTTTTTAACGTCACTTTTAAAAGTATTTCGACGATTTATGTTAATAAAAACAAAATTTGATTTCATAATTTGTATAGTGGTGTGCGTGTGTACGTGTGTAATCGTCTGCGCGCCATTAGTGTTTTTAGATTCAAATTTCAAACCTTTGAAGTATTGACACTATCCTTCTATACGTTATTATTCTATGATATATTCGTTATTTTAATAATATCGATTTGTTAATAATAAAGTTCTTGTTTAACATGTTATTCAATAGGTCAAGCGGGTTTAGCCACGAATTAACAAGTAAATTCATATAATTCTGGTATCATCACGTAATTACAATTATTTTAAATAATTATTAAAATCCACATAGAACCAGCTCTTCATGCATATATTTATAACATGAAGTTTTATGGCTATTAACTTAATAAGCACGTAACAATTAAGAAAACATGTTTAACATTACAAATAAATCATTATGTTCGCTTGATAATAGTATTGTGTCTGTTTGAGTTTCAAAGCAACAACTGATCGTGGGTTTTGGCGGGAATGTGAAAATGTGATGCTCTTAAATTTTTTGTTTTATATTGTTTTACTCAACCCGCCCTCGCTTCGTATCGGTTTCACCCGCGTAGTTCCCATTTCCGTGGGAATACCGGGATAAAATGTAGCCTTAGTTACTCCTTATATAAATAGCTACCAGGTAGTAAAATATTATTAAAATCGGTCAGATTTTGAAGATTACCCAAAACAAACAAACAAACAGACAGACAGAGAGAAACATTTTAAACCGATTTTTATCATCATTTAAAAATAACCCATTATTTTGACGTTACAAACAGACATTTCAATTTTATTTATTTGTATAGAGTATAGATAATTTTGTTGATATTTTATTTAATGTAATATACAGAAAATGCTATACTCCAAATGATATAACAAAGTTTTTTTATGTTCAGTTTAAAATCCCAGAGGCATAATTAATTCGGTTATCATCGCCCAATTAATGGCAACGACATAATTTATGAATAGTGTATGAATTATCCAACGATCTTTTTTAATAGTTGAAATTGTAAATTTGCGACAGAACAGAATTTGTTGTGGCAATAAAACGGAAAGCACCTTCTCTTAGCATCCCAGGTCCAAGATTTTACGGCTATATTTATTAGAAATGCCATTTAAAAATCCAAAGACGTGAAAATACACTTTTGCTAAAATTATCCCACTCCCAACGTCCGACGTTGTTATGGTGTACGGCACGCAAAGGTGAACAGACCGGTCGCAAAGGACGTTTTTCGAGACGAGACTGACCTACAGGACCCGTTCTTTACTCGGAGGAGTATGTTAACAGAACTGGTTCTATATAATGTAACATTATGGAGGTTGGCTTAAACATGAAGCGAATATTATATAATTTAAAAGTAAAACTAATTTGTGAAATATATAATGAGATTACAAGAATTTAAATTTGGGCTGGACTTGAATTAATAATAACATAACATATAACATCTAGACAACTATTTATGCAAGAGAAGGAAAACTCGAAATAAAACCCTATACTAAACTGTCTGACCAGCATGGTATAGTAAAGTCAATTACCCTCCTATTGTGGAGTAGGCTCAAGCCCAACAGTGGGATGTATATGAGCTGATGAAGATGATGAGGATGAAAACTGTTTTACGGATCTTAACGCGGTTATATTTCGTTGTTTGCAAACGTTCCACCCGTAACCGTGAATGCTGTTAAACCCTCGAAACGTCGGGTAATCAAAAATCAAATAAAAACGCGACAAAATCCATTAAAATAGTTTTATATACGACTAGCAACCCGCCCTCGCTTCGGTTTCTGTCGCCTTATCCTCGTAGTTCCCGTTCCCGTGGGAATACTAGAATAAAATATAGCCTAGTTTACTCCCTGATATTATAGCTTTCTATTGGTGAAAGAATTTTTTAAATCGGTCCAGCTGTTTTGAAAATTACCCGCAACAAACAGACAGACAGACAAAAAAAATTTAAAGTGATTTTTAGGCATATGTATAGTGCAAATAACCGTGTGAGCATGAAAAAGGCCACAGAAAAATTAATAAGTATTAATATATCCTCTTTTTATGTTGTTATTTTCACCAAATGTGCCGTATTTTCTTACTTTAAATCAATAACGTTATCGAACTCGATCACCACAAAGACGCTGTCTTGAAATTGTGCAACATTAACGATTTTAAACTACGTCAAAATCACGTCAGGAGTAGCAAATATTTGACTTAATCGACGAGAGTCGAATTTATTTAGTTTAAAAAAAATCCACCGAATTTCATTCCAATCATGCGCTAGTGTCGCTTTCAAGAGTACCAAATTTGCTCAAATTCGAGCTGGGATTGGATTCAGGATTGGAATCGAGATTCAAGAGTAGGCACACAGATCTACCAAATCACGCTGATCTGACGTATTTATCATCATCATTTCAGCTCATAACGTCCCAGTGTTGGGTTTGAGCCTCCTTCACAATACGAGGGAAATTGACCTTAGTATACCATGCTGGTCAGACAGGTTGGTATAAGTTTTTATTTTGAGTTGTTTTATCAGTAGTTGAATTGATTCATCTTGACCATGCACTTCTTATAACATCAATATATTATATGAATATTGTATCCCTTTGTCGTCTTTTGCGACACCTACGGGCAAGGTGGATTGTATTCTTACTTTGTCTCCACACGGAAAATGTATGTTTTCCAATTACTTTTGACAATTTATTGGTATTATTTTAGTTTTAATGATTAGTTTAGTACCACACTACTTGTACCCTTGAAATGTTTGTATATTAAATTTTTTTTTATTGCAATTGATGGCAGAAGAGTAAGCAGAATACCTAGCTAGTAATTGATATTGCCGCTCAAGGACCTTAAAAAAAATCAATAGCCCACTTTTCCTACGTTTCGTTTTAAGAGTTTTAAAAGTTTAGTCCAGATTCTAACGTAGAAATTATTGCTGGAAACATATAGTTGAGATTATAAACGTTTTTAATTTAAATAGATAAACGGTTAGATGAATGTATGGTACGGTTGCGTAAAGGTGATAGAGATACCAATTAAAGCAGTTTATTTTATTGTTAGTTCTTAAAAACAGCAGCAGCTGTCTATGTACCAGTACCCTATAAAGAGCAATATACTAATCCTATTTAGGTATATAGGTTAAAAAATTCAAAAATTAATATATATCATTTCTATTATAAAGTACATCAAGTTACGACAAGTGCGATTTAAAAAATACGGTAACTTATCCATCAAATGTCGAGAAATATTTTCTATAATTACAATAGTGAAATAAAAATTGGTAACTTCTAGTGAAACATCTATTGATTCAGCTGCTAAAATCAACTCGCATAGATTACGCCTAGTTATGGAATACAACAGCCACCGTCTCATACCTGAAACAAATAAAGAAACATTAAAATTTTTGAAGCTAAAACTTCTTGAGGGGAATAACTTTAGGGTTTCCGTCACCGACATACTCAAGACTAGCGCACGCGCAGTGTGTTGTGCGCCTTAGGGGGCGTCCATAAATTACGTGAGGTGTTTTTTTAAATTTTCTGAACCTGTGAGATGTCGTGAGATTTTATTCAACCCCCCTCCCCCAATCTCACGAGAGATTTTTCAAAATGTTAAATAATATTTTCTTTCGAACAAATTAGTGAATAATCTTCATCGTATTACGATTACGCTAAAGATTAAATCTTAAGCATGTAAAATCTGGATTAAATGGACCAAAATGGTATAATTTTTTTTTGTTTCAATCAGAAAAAAAATTGCGTGATATTTGCCGAGACCCCCCCTCTCTCCAACGTAAGATGAGATTTGACCTGACCAGCTAACCCAGAACACCCCCCCCCCCCCCCCCCTTAAACATCTCACGCATTTTATGAACGCCCCCTAATAAGCACTTTTTGTATGGGTGAAATCTCGTGCGTTCGCGTCACCGACATACTTATAGCAGTATATTTGTAGTTATACAGCTGACGTATAGTGCTGTGTATATTTTATAAGTGAAATTGAACGGATTTAGTGTAAATTTTTATGTCTTTATACTGTGCATTGTTGAAATAGTGTTTTTGTTTGATAATTTATAATCTATATATTAATACGTGAAGCAAAAACTTTGTACCCATTTTTGTAAAAATCGTGTAAATAGACAAATATACAATTTGGTATAATTGAAGAATATAGTGAGAAGTGCAGAAAACTAAAATTTGATATAATAATGTATTAGAAATACATTAAATTCATTAAAAAGACATTACCTACACTACCATGCAATCGATACATACGCACACATACACTCTTATACACTTTTGTTAACGGATAAATCTCTGGTTGAACAGTTTGGCTGAATGTCAAACGACCATAATTATGATGACAATATTTAAGAGACATTTGTACTTATATATTAGTTACTAGATTTTGGCCGCGGCTTCGCCCGCATAAAAACTAACTTGCATATTGATCTCAAATAATATTATCGACCTAAAAAGTATTATATTTCTTAATTTAAGAAATACTCTATCATGTGTCAATTTTCATCCAAATCTGCTAAATAGTTCACGCGTGATTGAGTAACAAACATTCAAATATTTTCACATTTGAATATTACTTCCACACTTGTTATTTGAATTGTGTAATTAAAAAATCATTGTGCAGAACAATAGTGAATACTAAATAAATATTTTTTTTTTATTCAAACATAATGAAATTTCAAATTTTTCTTCTTACTTTAAGTAATGAAATATCAGGTTGACCGAGCTTCGCTCGGAATATTTTTGTAGAATTTATTTAGATATATATTAATAAAAAATAAAAATTATATAAAAAATTACAAAAAGAGAATAATAATAACACCGAGATTCGAACCGACGCTGTTGTATGCTACAAAACTCAAAATTAAAACTGGCCGTCTCCCAACTGAGCTACCGTAACTCTTGACATTTACAACGAAATTTGAATTCATATTCTTTAAAAATTTAATGTCATTTATTGTTATGCTAAAAACACCGACAAAAGAACATTTTCTATAAATAAAACCTAGCTAGATTGATTTTTTGGACCCGAATCCTCTAGTATGCCAAGTTTCAACAAAATCGTTGGAGCCGTTTCCGAGATCCTGAAAATATATATATTTACAAGAATTGCTCGTTTAAAGATATAAGACTTACTAAAGGGTGTGATGAATTTACTTACATATTCCGTCACCACATGGAAGGTTGTTTATATACGCCATTTGTATTCTGACATGTTCTCATTCTCCGCAAATCTAATACCACAATTTCTTATAACTTAGACCAAACAAAAGCTCGCAATTAAGAGCGCAAGTGTTTTAAACGCACACTTATAAATACGAGTGAATAATTGCCTACATTAAAACTTATCTTAAAGTTAAAAGTGGATTGAATGTCAGAGAAATATCAGGGCTCTGAACATCATTGCATTAAAGACAATATTATGTACTTCGTAATAAATCCTGTCTTGTTGATACAGAGGAATAAATATTTCTTGCGAATTACGAGAAACAAGAGCCCATGTGGTAATGTAAGAGAAGGAAAACTCAAAATAAAACCCTTTTTTTGTGGTGGGCTATGGTTGCATTATTATAACCATATATGTGCCAAAATGAATGAAAGAATATTTTATAGGTATAGTAATACCACGCTTTTATTTCGAGTTTTCCTTCTCTTGCACAAATATTCTATGCATTTCTATCTAATAGTCTATTTTTTTGTCACTCGGAACGGTCTTGTGCCACTTGCTTCCAACGGTTCCCTGCGACTTTCAAGATATTATCAGTCCACCTAGTAGGGGGTCGTCCTACGCTGCATCGTCCGATTCCTGGTCGCTATTCGAGAACCGCGATATGGCCTGCCCATTGCCATTTTAACGTGCTAATTCAGTAGGCTATTTCGGTTACACCCCTTCTTCTAGGAATTTCTGTATTTCGGATTTTATCACGGAGATAAATACCGAGCATAGCTCTTTCCATGGCACGTTGGTTGAGCGACTTTGAGCTTCTAGCATAGTTATTATATATGTATTATATATACCCTTTGGTCGTCTTTTACGACACACGGGCAAGATATTGAGTGCTGAATTTTATTCTCACTCCGTCACCACACAAATAAAAATAGCAAACAGTCTTTTCATATTACGTGAAACTTATAGATAGAAATTCGACCGGAGACATCGCTTGTCGATAAACGTGACGGCAAACATTTAATAGCCCATTAGATTCCCTATCACGTGGATTATAACAACAATTTGAAATGTATATTTTAGTATATAATAGAATATATTATTATTTATATAAACCTGTTAACTGGTTCTAAAACAAGTTATAGTTAAATATTCTATAAATATCCCATATTTATGTAAAATCGTGATAAATATTTATATTAAAAACATATTTAACATAAAATATTTGATACTATTTCTCACATTCTTATAATCATCATCATCTTCATCTGAACGTATATACGTCACATTATTGAACTGTAGCCTTCTCCCCAATAGGAGGGTAATTTATCTAGTCTAGCATGCTGATTAGATGTGTGCTATAGGGTTTTATTTTATACCTTCCCTTACATCGATGTTACATGTATATATATACATATATAATCTTTTGCTGTGTGGTGACGGAGTAAGAATACAATTCACCACTCCCTATCTTGCCTGTGGATATCATAAAAGACGACTATGGGATATAATATGCACATAATATGTGCAAGAGAAGGAAAACTCAAAATGAAATCCTATATCAACGTATTTTTTTTTATGGGTGGTCTGTGGTAAGCGCACACGCGGTTCATTCCGTCCGGGGCGACGGAAGGACGGCGCGCGGGCCAAAAGCCCAAAAAAAAATGCCAACATATTTGATCAGCATGTTATAGTAGGTCAAAGTCCCTCCTATTGTGGAGGAGGCTCGAGCCTAACAGTGGGACGTATGTGGGCTGCGATGAATGATGAATAATCTCTTAGCCGTATTTTACAATACCCACGGGCAAGAGAGGGAGAGTGCGGAATTACTCCGTCACCACACAGTGGTATTGTTTACAAGCGTAATATTTACGTCCCTCCTTTTCAGCTTATAGAATGCCACTATTATCAAGCCATTGTTAGGCTCGAACCTCCTCCGCAGTAGGAGAGGTAATTAAATACTATATCACCCTGTTCAGACTGGCTGTTACAGAATTTTATTTTGGGTTTTCTTTGACTCGCAACGATTTTTCCATTTACGCTCTTAGACGTTATTTATGGCGACGGGAAAAAGAGGGATGTCCCTACTCCATCATTATATCATCTCAGCTCATATACGTCCTAATACTGGGCTCGAATCTCCTCCAGAATAGGAGGAAAATTGACTTACTAAACACATTGGTCTGATGAGTTGGTATAGGGTTTAGTTTTTGCACCTGATGCCGTCCTAGCCGAGGTCGTGGGTGACCGGACCGGGGATTTTAGTCCGTCACCCGCAGAGAGGCTAACCGCGCGACGGTGACCGACGTCCCGGGAAAGGGACGTCATGAGGAGAGGGGTACCACCTTAGGGTATTCTGTCGGGTCATCCACGGGAGACAAGGAACTCTGCACCGGTGATCGGCCCAACGTCAAAGGTAACGTGCTATGGGTGGGTTATGGGGCCGCGCGCCGCCCCGCTGTCGCCCCGGATGTACCCGGGCGGCGATGCGCTTACCTACTGGTCATTTATCCTGCCTGGTAGAGCCTAGCAGTAGAACCATATATGTGCCAAAATGAATGAAAGAATTTTTCTGATGCAATTTTTAATACTTTTTTAGTAACTTAAAATAATGATTTTGCATTATTTCCGTAAATATCCCAATAAAATTGCCGTATATGTTATTAAACGCATTACCATAACATAGCCGCAATAAAAAATATATGTTCATGGTAATTTAACCATAGATATCTGTGTAACGTGAGTGCTTTCTTTTTTAAATCGTCTTTAATGTAACCATATTTAGTTAAGTGGTAGTTTGGTAATTTTATAAGTGTCATAGCTTTTCCTTTTTTGAATTTGCATACTAATGAATTTGAATTATTTGCATAAATAGTAATATTGCTTTTACGTAAAGTATGTTATGTCATAGGTAGGGTTGGCATGCGTCTACTTTGATTTAATATTTTTGAAGTGATAATTTCTTATGGGAGGATAAAACGTTTCGTAACGTAACGCGTTACAGCGCTAGTCTCTGTTTTTAACTTTAAAGTCTTTTTTTATTGCAAACGGTGGCAAACGAGCAAGCAGTACACCTGACTATGTGCAATGAGGTTCCGTGAAACTAAAGGCAACATCAAAACTCACCACACGCGAACACCCTCAGAAAGTTGGGCCTCCGGCTCTCTCGCCCACCGAACGAAACGCAGTAACAAATTGCTACTTTTTTTTTTTGTGTGTGTACAGCTGTTGGCCGCAGATGGCATTGACAGCTTGACGCGGACTATGGGTGAGCGCTGAGGGCTCAACCCGGAGAAAAATATAAGCTAAGCAACATCGCCCAAGGGCTTCCCCTGTGGGGAACGGATCTCGGCTTGGGGCGTCGCTGGAGGCAAAGTGGGCGTGCCCACGTTTTGATTAACGATTTTTGCGAGGCGCGGTTTCGCACCTCGACGGCGAGGGCGTAACCGCGGATATTTATGTGTTAAGGCCTCGCAGGCCGTGTGGGCTCTATGTTGAGCGAGTGTGATATTGTCGTCCTCTTCATCGAGGACGTGACGAGGACGTCGGATGGAAAACAAATTGCTACTACACAGACGTCGATTTTATACCAGAGTGTGGTACTATCCCAGGCAGACTGGCCCGCGGCTGCAGACAGACAACTATCTACAGTGTGGTCCTACCACTATGGGAAGGATTTAAAATATAAAGCATTTGTGAATGAGATGCATGTGGAGTAAGAATAAAACCGTCACCTTTTATTTTTATTTAAATATTGCTATTGTTGTTGCTTATGACATTTATAAAATAAAAAATATGTAATTTCATAATAGCGATGTATGAATATATAATATTTTATAAATAATATAATAACATATAATAATATTAGGTAATATTTGCAAGAACATTGACCTAGTTGGAACTTAATTGTAAAGTTTTAACTAGTTAAATCGAAAAAAAAAAGACGATATAGTGTTTATAATACACTGAAATTCGTGACGATGTTAGAATACAATATGTCATCGCCCCCTTCCGTGATCGTGAAAGACTATTAAGAAACGGCAGCAGGTTACAGTAAAGAGGAAAACTCGTAATTAATTTCTATATCAAACCATCTGACCAGCGTGGCATAGTGGGTATATTACCCTACTAATCTAGAAAAGGCTCAATTCCAGCTGTGGGACATGTATAAGTTGAGATGAATGATCTCTCAATGATATTCGGTAATAATCAGTAGGCAGCCCAATGGTGATGGAGAGGGAATATGCTAGATTTCTGTGCCCTTCTGTCGGCTCGGCCAGATTACAGATTAGGCGGGCTATATCCAGACCATAGCCTACCCTAAAAAAAGGCATTGTATATTTATCTGCGATTATTGAGATTCATAAAATTACTTATTTTGCTTTTTCTTTTATTAATCTAGAATTTATATTAATATAATTTATAAAATTTGTCATTATCATAAAACCGTCACGCGATTCGCCTATCTGCGCGTCGCAGATTAGGTACTCCCCGGTCTGTATGCAAACGACCTCGGCTAGAATGGCATCAGACGCAGATAAAATACACAAAACCTACGGCATGGCAGACTATTTCCCCGGTCCGTCCCCATACAGGTAAAATACACATATTTTACCGTATTTCGTTTTGTGACAATTTCTACCAAATTACATCATTCAAAAGTCATGTTAGTGAACTTCTTTTGAATATTATGATAACCCTATTTAAGGTGATGAATAGAAGGTAATGATATATTCTAACACTGACAAGGAACCTTCAATAGCTCGCATGTAAATATTAGCCACAAAGGCGCCCACGCCTGGCCTTGCGACGTGTAGTGAATTAATTCATATTTCATGTGCCTAACTAGTACTGTTTGTATATAACATTTAAATGCACGAACTTATTCCGTAAATAACAACTATATTATGTGACCTTTATTTATCTATTTAGAAGATAATTATCACTTATTTATACTGTGAAGGATATAGTAACTAAACTTAACTAAGTTTTTAATAAGAATTGCAAGTAAGAAGTGCGAAAAATATCTATTAATGAGAGAATTCACAAGTCTATTCATATCATTTGCAGTGCATTACTACATGAATGATTCACGTTTCTCGAGAAGGATTACTTGAAATAAAACCCTATACTAGCACGTTTGACCAGCGTGGTGCAGTAGTCAATCTCTTTCTCTCTGAGAAGAAGGCCCGAGTCAAACAGTGCAACGTATATGGAGTGTGCCCATGACGAATTCACATTTAATTTATTAGGGTTATAATGATTTTCGTGTGGTGACGGAGTAAGAATACAATTCGCCACTCTCTATCTTACCTGTGCATATCGTAAAAGACGAATAAGGGATATAATACGCATATAACGTCGATGTAAGAGAAGAAAACTTGAATTAAAACGCTATATCACCCTGTCCGACCAATCCTATCCTACTAATCCTACTAACCCTACTAATATTATAAACGCGAAAGTTTGTGAGTATGTGAGAATGTGAATTACAGATGTAAAGATGTTTGTTGTTCTGTCACGCATAAACTACTGAATGGATTTTGATGAAATTTCACAATAATGTAGCTTATATATCAGAATAACACATAGGCTAATTTATCCCGATATTTCCAAGGGAAGAGGAACTGTGGGTGAAACCGCAGGGCGCTGCTAATAGGGTATAATATGGTCAATTTCCTCCCTAGTATGATGGAGGCTCGAGCCCTGCAGTAGGACGTTTATGAGCCGAGATAATGATGATTAACAATATTTACGCGCAATTTTGAAATAAAATTCATTTTTACGGATTTCATCGCGTTTCTATTTAATTTTGTATTTCTTGATGTTTCGAATACTTTTCAGCGTTCACAGTCACGGAAGGATAATTTTCTGTTTAAAATATTTTTATTTCAAATATTAAATTTCATCATCTTCATCATCATTTCAGCCTATCACTGTCCTCTGCTGGACGTAGGCCTCCCTTATGTTACGCCACAAAGTGCGGTCCTGTGCCGCCTGTAGGAACACTGATCGTAGACCTGTTTTCATACACTGAGGTATGTTGGACGAGAAGATCTTCTTCTTCTTGATATTGAATTTATTTTGAGGCAAGCAACTTTAATGTTTAAAAAATTAATTATTATGTTTTTTCTGTGAAAGAACGATTGAAATACTATACCACGTTGGTCAGACGTGTTGTTATATAGTTTTATTTCGAGTTTTCCTTCTCTAAGATAAAAATAAAATAATATCAATCAATAAAAATATAGAATTGATTCAAACCGGAAATATTTTCACGGATGACATGTCAATGCATGTATTTTTTTTTGATACAAGATAATTATTTAATAATTATTCACGACACGTGGGCGACTGTTATGAATGGTCTCTGTTACCTTGGCATAGTTTTGTATGTGTTCATACAATGTGTTAGTCATCTTTATGTATACACAGGTAGATTTACTAGAATCAAATTTTAAATTCATGAATGGCATGGTGTTTTACTTAGTTTTAGTGTAGAACACCCCCCCCCCCCCCCCCCCGGTGGACCGACGATCTGATGATAGTTCGTTGGATGCAGGCGCCACAGGACGGCACTTTGTAGTGAAATATCTCTGGGAGGCATACGTTCAGCAGTGGATAGCGATAGGCTGGAATGATGATTTGTAAAGTTCCCAAGATCCTTAGTGCAAGATGTTTATTACGTGGTTTAAAAAAACCGGCTAAGTGCGAGTCGGAGTCGCGCCTGAAGGGTTCCGTACAATTATCTATAGAAAGGGTAAAAAAATCGCAATTATTATATGGGAACCCCCCATACAACAAACGTGATTTAAAGCCTTAAATATTTATTTTATTTTGTTTTTAGTATTTGTTGTTATAGCGGCAACAGAAATACATAATTTGTGAAAATTTCAACTATCCTTTTTTTCTTTTGGGGTGGGTTGCGGTCGGCGCGCTCCTCGCACCACTCCGTCCCAGACGACAGAGGGGCGTAAGCACGCACACCCACAACCCACCCACGATGCACGTCGCCTTCGTAGTTGGGCCGACCACCGGAGCAGGGTGACTTGACGTCAGTGGTCAGCCCAACGAATATCCCCTATTTGGGGTACCCTCCCATCGACCGAGTCCCCCCCCCCCTCGGGGAGGACGTCGGTCTTTCCTCACGCGCTTGGCTTCTCGGCGGGTGACGGACTAATTCTCCGGTCACGTCACCCGCGGCCTCGGCTAGGGCGGCATGAGGCGCAGGTACTCGCGCCTACGCAGCCGGAAAATTTCAACTATATAGCTATCACGGTTCTTGAGACAGACACGGTTCCTGCCTGGTGACAGACAGGGAAGTCTTAGGTAATAGGGTCCCGTTTTTATGCTTTGGGTACGGAACCCTAGAAAAAGGTTGAGACCCTCTACTTTTGACGAATTCCACGGGCGAGTAAGAAAGGGCGATAATTGTATTCTTTTCTCGTCTCCAGTCCACACGGAGATAAATGAATGACGGAATAGCAAAATGTATTTGCTAATAAATAATCTGTTTTCCTATCATATTTGATGCACCGTAACACTATAACTATTCAATCAACATCAATTTTATTGAAAACATGATTCAACAATGAAACAGGTTAGTCATAAAATCAATGTTTGCCTGTACATTCCGTCGTAGAGCATGACAAACGAACGAGTATATAAACAACGGTTTTGGATATAAGCCAAAATGTACCCATTGTTAAATACGATACGATATTGCAAACAATTTGTATTATTTATGTATTTATCACAGCTCATACTCCGTCATCACACGGAAAATATACGTATATAATAAATAATAGTTAAAAAAAAAAACTAAAAAAATACGCTTTTAAAGAAAATCCAACTAAAAAATAGAAAATAAGTTTTTAAAAATTTTAATTAAGAATAGTGTATATAAGAAAAAAATATTTCTTTCGTATATACACTATTATTAATTAAAATTTTTAAAATTTATTTTCTATTTTTTAGTTGAATTTTCTTTAAAAGGTAATTTTTTTGGTTTTTTTTTAACTATTTTTCATTTTTTAGTTGATTTATCGCTAATCCTGATTATTCTAGTAAGGATAATGGGTCAAACTGTTGAAAATATTGAATTGTCATCGGTCCTTAATAAGTATGCCAAATTTCGAGTTAATCCGACGTCTTGAAGGGGGTCAAAATCATGTTCAAAGATTCCGTTACATACTAACATACATACGTCTGAAGCTAATAAAAGCGTATTAAAAAAGGAGTAATATATGGGATATATGTATATATCGAAGGGCATCACACTTTTATTTATGGTGCGGCCACATGCCGTCTGTACCCATAACCCGCGTTATTCACTCCTCTTCGCCATTGGGCGGATCACTGGTACCGAATCCTTGACGTCCGTGTCCAGGTCGGTGGGCTACTCTTTCAGGTAACCTCCTTTCCCGACGTCCTCCGGAGCGTCACCCTGACGTGGTTAGCCTATCTGCAGGTGACGGACTATTCCCCATTCCGGTCACTCGCGGCCTCGGCTATGGACATCACACTGGAGCTAATACTATATGCTGTTCTTTAAATTTAATTTGAAAAATTTTAAAAATTACAGGTTGCTGTGTTCATTGCCGGATCATCTTAGCTTGCTGCCGCGTTCTGATCCGACGATTTATTGGATTGTTTCAAGTGATGTGTAAATTTGACAATGTATAAGTACCGTCAAAGGGCTTATGCTTGTATTCTTACTTCGTCAAAGAAAACACCATGCCATTCATGAATTAAAATGATTTGATCTGATTGATTTAATGAAATTATCCATGTAATTACGGAGTAAGAATACAATTAACCACCCCATCTTTTGCCCGTGGGTGTCGTAAAAGACAATTTAGAGATGTATGCAAGTAATATCGATGCAAGAGAAAGAAAACTCGATGCAAAACCTTATTTCTACACGTCAGACTTGAGTGGAATAGTACTTGAATTCCACCCCCACTGTGGAGGAGATCGATCCCAACATTGGGACTTATATAGGATTATAATGGAATAATAGCTGTGCCTTAACATCTATTCCTTTTCCGTGAGTGGGTGAAAGATGGAATGTATACAAAATTACTGTAATGAGAAAGCTTGAAATAGGAAATATAAACCCAATTCATGGATTCCGTGTAAGCCATTAAATGGTGACGGAGTAAGAATACAATTCACCACCCCCTCTCTTACCCGTGAGTGTCATAAAAGACGCCTAAGGAAATAAATATGCTTATAACATTTAAGCAAGAGAAGGCAAATTTGAAATGAAACCTCATACCAACACGTCTGACCAGTGTGGTATAGTAGGTTAATTTGCCTCCTATTATGGAGGATGCTCGAGCCTAACATTGGCACATATAGGTATATGATCTGAAATGATGATGATTAATAAAACAATTTAAGGACCTTATCATCATCATCATTACTATCCTTTCATCCTAATTACTTGGGGTCAACGCAATATGTACTCTTCTCACATAGTACATATTGCAAAAGTTATAAGCAATAGTTTTATGATCAGCCGCCTCCCTGACGTCAACTTTCCTTGGGAATGTAATTGTTGACCGGACAGCTTCAGAGAGAGTCGGCCAAAGTCAGCGAATTCCTAATTTTTAACACGCTTTTATTAGTTTCACCCGTGTGTAACTATGTATGCATGTATCTATGTATGTATCTATGTATGTAACGGAATCTTTGAACGTCATTTTTCACCATTTTGAACGAACAGATTTTATTTAAACTTTGCACGTTTTTTTTTTTTTTAATTTTTGGGGTGGGCTGCGATCGGCGCGCTACTCGCACCACTACGTCCGGAGCGACAGAGGGGCGTAAGCACGCACACCCGCAACCCACCCGAACACCACGTCGCCTTCGTCGTTGGGCCGACCACCGGAGCAGGGTTACTTGTCATCAGTGGTCGGCCCGACGAAATAGCCCCTATTTGGGGTACCCTCTCATCGACCGACGTCCCTTCCTCGGGGAGGACGTCGGTCTTTTCTCACGCGGTCGGCCTCTCGGCGGGTGACGGACTAATTCCTCGGTCACGTCACTCGCGGCCTCGGCTAGGGCGGCATGACGCGCAGGTAGTCGCTTCTGCGCCGCCCCAGTCGCCAGCGGCGGGCCGCTTCATCGAGACTGCGCTCCTCGCGCGCGCGACCCACGGCCTCCTTCTGCGAGATCACTGCCTTACAGAAGGCTGCGACCGCGTCCCAGTTACTGACGCTGTCGAGCATCGCCCTAGCGATAGTCGGCAGCGTCAGGTCGGCATCGATGATTGCGACGAGTTCACGACGCACGCTGCACTGCCCAGGCGGCACAAACCTCGAGCGTATGCTGCGCCATATCCTCGTCGCAATCGCAGTGGTGGCAGAACGGTGTGCTCTCCCTCTTAACGACCGTGTACAGGTACTTGCCGAAGCATCCATGCCCCGTTAAGACCTGCATCAGTCGGAAGGAAAACACCCCATGCCGCCGTTTTAGCCACTGCATCAGCACCGGCTGGAAGGCCTCCACCGTCCAGATACCGTATCGAGGCCTCTCCAGCCTGACTGCCCAACGGGTAATGACGTCTTGGCGGGCGTCGATACGCCAGGCGGTGAGCTCCCTCAAAGAGACCACACCGCCCTGCGCTCGCACTCCCGACACCCGCCGATACAAATCGGCGAGCATTTCCGCCTCCAGGTCCCACGGGGGAGTCTCGGCCAACAGGCACGCCGCCTCCGTCGCCACCGTGCGGTACCCGCGAATGGCTCTGACCGAAATGGCTCTCTGGGGTCGCCACAGGGTAGCCCTGTGTCGGGTGGTCAGGGACCTAAACTTTGCACACTAGTTGAAGGCCCATGACAATGTAATAATTTGATCAAAATAGGCGAATATCCTGATTAGATTCGTCAGGATTCGATTCGTCAATTTCCAATCGTATCCTTTGTATAAAAGCAAGAGAGACAGAATTAGTGTGCGAACTACGCATGCGCGAAATTCGAAACTTCTATGATTCGGGCTGTCAGCTTGTAAGCGTGTTTTTTAGATTTTTAAACTATAATTTAATACTATCAAGCTACATCTTTTAACTAAAATTCTATACAATATTTTTAAGTATTAGCGCCCAGATGCACCTACGTATTTATTTTTTCAAAATTTAATTATGGCTGAACCAGATTCCACAAGCTGTTGTATAAAATTGTTAAATATTAAACGAACAGAAGCTTGTGTTTATAACTAATAATATTCCGCCATTTGTAATGTTTACATGCAGAAATATTTATCTTTTCTGTATTCTGATGTTGTTATATTTGTTTTATGGTTATTTTTATTGTCGTCTTTCATATTTTTTTCCTTTATAACAATTGTAATAAAAAGTTTTCAGTGAACGCATACCATGTTCGCATACCATTTTTACTCCGTCATCACACGGCGAAAATATATATGTAACACACTTAGAATAATAATATATAGAAGGATAGTGTGCAACCTTCGAATTTTCAAAATTTGAATCTAAAAATACTAATGGCGCGCAGACGATTACACACATTCACACGCAAACCACTATACAAATTATGAAATCAAATTTTGTTTTTAGTAACATAAATCGTTGAAATACTTTTAAAAGTAATGTTAACCCTATACTTGGCATAGTGTATGATCTGATACGTAGCACTTTAAAAAAATCTACTGCATTATAAAAATATTCTTTTAATATAATTATGTTATAATACGCTCTCGAATATTTATAGCTATTGTATTATTTCTTGTTTATAATAATGGGCAACACCAAAACAGTAGTAGAACGAAAGATAGCAGACCCGTCATGTGCGTCTACGCAAGGCAAGGTAAAAAAGTTATTGTTTTTATATATTTTGAACTAATCTTGTTGAGAAGTGGTTTGATTCTAATAGATTACTATACTATCTTTGCAGAATAGGCTTTATTGCGCACTAAAACATATTATAACTCCATTTTATAAGCTGTTTTTTCCGAGTGTTTCAAATATGATACATTGCCAGGTATTCAGGTATTTACATCTTTTTGATAATATATCAAATATGAGACATTGCTTGATTTGTAAACGTACTATTAAGTAGTGTATCACAGGTGCATATTCGACTCAATCAGCAGCAAAAACAACACATAGCTCGTAAATACATATCCCTTGTTTCTAGACCTAGGGCAAAGTCGGATCAGAGACATTTTGGTGATCATTTTATTTATGGGAGTCAAAGAAACGCCCTGTTACACTGGCTATACTTACTAATCTTGAGACTCTTATACTGACATCGTATATGAACAGTATTTAACTTCTTTACCACCGTGAATTGAAATCTAGAAATGATACGAAGAAACTAAAGGCTTCATAAATCGCATTGAGGTCTTTAGGAAGGACTTAGAAGCAATAAAGAAAAAGCATAAGCAGCTCAACAAAAACAATGCAGATACCGGTACCTGAAAGATCTCCAGCATTTAATATCGCTGTGATAGTGTTGCTCATTATCAGAGGGGAGGTGCATGTACTGCACAAAAGATCGGGCCAAATTTGCAAATGCCATTTGCCAAAAATGCATAATCTGGTTATACCTATAAACAGATTGTTTTTTTTTCGATTATCATAGAAAGAAATAAAAAAGAAGAAGATATAAGTTGATATAAGCACAAGTTCGTCCTCATGTGGAGTACTGCTCACATCTCTGGGCAGGTGCGCCCAAATATCAGCTAGACCCACTTGACTCCCTGCAAAGACGGGCTGTTCGAATCGTCGGGGATCCCAATCTTACGGACAGATTGGAGTCGCTGGAGCAGCGGAGAGACTTTGGGTCACTCTGTGTACTCTACCGACTCTTTCACGGAGAGTGCTCCGAGGAACTGTTTGACTTGGTACCACCGTCACCATTCTACCAACGTACCACTCGACATCGCAGCAGGGTTCATCCATTTCACCTGGAAACGTTATGGTCTTCAACTGTACGTTTCCAGCGATCATTTCTCCCACGTACGTGCAAGCTCTGGAATGAACTACCTGCTGCTGTGTTTCCCGAGCGCTATGACATGTCCTTCTTTAAACGAGGTTTAAGAAGAGTATTTCCTTCACGGTAGGCAGCGGCCTGGCTGTGCCCCTGGTATTGCAATGGTCCATGTGCAGCAGTTTCACTTACTATCAGGGGTGCTGCTTGCTCGTTTGCCACCGTTGGCAATAAAAAAAAAAAAAAATATAAATATATTCCAACATAAGATTACAAATATGTAACTGCAATCTAATCCGTCCGATATCTTGGAGTTATAAGAAGTAAAGAATGACATATTGCTTAGTGTTGTAATTTAATCAAGAATGTTTACATTATCTAATGAGCGTGATTTTTAGTATTTTTTATTCTATGTACTGGATTTTCTAAGCCTGTAAATGTCATTAAAGTGATACAAACAATTCGCTAGGTTTATTACTACAAGTCTGGCAATGTGTCATATATGATACGCTCCATAAAACCTAATTAAACATATAAACATTTTTTTTTATAATTTTTTTCGTCATCAATGAATACCTCAAACCTCACATAAACTATAATTTATCAACATTTACAACAAAAAATATCTTGCCAAGTATAGGGTTAAAAATCTTTTTAAATTTTTCAAATGTGTTGTGACACTATTTGAATGCACAAATCATCATAATTACCTAATTATTTTTTAAGAGTTGCGTACGTTTGTGCAGTACAATGACTTGTACATTACGGAACGGTTCCGGCGTAAGCTCCATTAGGCTCGAATTAAAATGCCTCACTTTTTGTGCGTGAACTTACCTTCTATAGGTTATTATTCTAAGGTAACAAATAAAATATATAACCAAAGACAAAATATATTGTGGAAACGTTCTTATCAATCAGCAGTGAAATAACGAAATCGATGCTCTATGCCAATATTTGAACACACATTACTAACAGTAAGTTTTAATAAAATGGTGTAAATTTAGAACCCAAAATAAACATGGTGGCTTTGTTCTTATGGTATTGTTTTAACTAAGTTATCTTCATTCCCTTTTTTACTATGATCTTTCTCGCAATGTATCCTTCAAATATGAATTTAAAATAAAAATACGAATCCTTCAGATACGAATTTAAAAAATATTAGATATAAACCCGGAAAGGCACTTACGTATTGTCAATTTGAAAATAATTACTTAAAGTAATCCAATAAACTACCATTGGATACGAACGCGTCCGCTACTGAAAAGATCCACCAAGAAACTCGTCGCGATTTTTTTCTACTCTACACCACCTGCATACGGCCCATCATGACCTATGCCAGCGTGGTGTTCGCGCACGTTAAGCCACACAGGATCCACAGGCTACAGACACTACAAAATCGCTTCATGCGCCGAGCTACGGGAGCACCGTGGTTCATACGAAACGTCGATCTTCACATCGACCTCGAACTGCCGACCATCAGGCAGTTTATGAAGCGGTGCTCTTAGAGCTACTTTGACTCTGCCATGACACACCCCAACCAACTAGTGGTTGGGGCGGCTTCCTATAGACCCTCCAAAATCTCCACCATCCGACGTCCTCGTCACGTCCTCGACGAAGAGGACGACAACATCACACTCAGTCAACTTAGAGCCTACACGGCCCACGAGGCCTTAACACATAAATATCCGCGGTTCCGCCCTCGCCGTCGAGGTCCCGCGCCGCGCAAAAATCATTAAGCAAAACGTGGGCACGCCCACTTTGCCTCCAGCCACGCCCCAAGCCGAGGTCCGTTCCCCACAGGGGATCCCTTGGGCGATGTCGCTTAGCATACTTTTCTCCGGGTTGAGAGCCCTCAGCGCTCACCCGTAGTCTGCGTCAAGCTGTCAAGGCCATTTGCGGCCAACAGCTGTACACACGAAAAAAAGAAAAAAAAATTCTACTCTTACTTTGTCCGTATATTTTTTTAGAATCAAATATCTTCTTTGTCATATGCTTGCAAGTGCTATAAGTTTGCTTTAAGCGATATCACATTATATGGATGAGATACTTATATGATGTAACGCAATTGCCTTTTATAAAACTACATCTTTATCAAATAAATAAAAAAAAACTATTAAAAATTTTTGCAGTAAATTGAAGTCAGTGTAATTGGTTGTTTATTAAACTTGGCTAAATTCTTTCATCATTATAGCAAATGTTCCATTCTGTTCTTTGCTATGGCTAAATACAGACATACTGCATAAATTAGCCGTACTGCAGACGGAGTAAGGATACGATTAACCAACCCTCTCCCTTAACCATGGGTGTCGTAAAAGACGACTAAGGGATTATAATATGTAAATAACATCTGTGCAAAAGGAAAACTCGATATCAAACTGTATTCCAACACGTCTGAACAGCGCAGAACAGTAGGACAATTTCCCTCTCAGTGCGGAGGAGGCCTGACCCTAATAAGAGGGTTTATATAGGCCGAGATGAGACGACTGCGTAAATAGTGCATGTATGAGAGTATGACGAATCCTGAATCATATCAAAACATGACACCTTCAACTGCGAGGTTCTTATACCGAAAAAACATGTGGGCAGTTTTTACGACAAATTCTTTATGGAAAATTACGATCATTTATTTTTGGATTATCTCGTAAAAATGTTAAAATAAAAGTTTACAGTACTGTTCAACTTTTGATGTTAAAAATCAGATGTTAATATAATAATGAAAGAAATTATGACCGTGCAATTAGTTTCACTGTGTTTTTTATTATTTTAAAACAAAAGATTTAATGTTAGTTTCCCTAGTTATAGTTTTAAAATTATAACAATGTTTTCAAAATATCTCTTGCATTTGTAAAAATGTTTTGGATATACAAGCATATTTACAGAACGCGCACGCATCGCTGTGCATTTGGAGCCGAACCGTCATGAGGATTCCTCGTTTAGAGGTGAAACACGTGTTGAATAAATATTCATAGTTCTGCGGAGAATTGCAAATTAACGTTCTGGAAGGTGCTTATCACGTGAGGGTAAGATTTCCTTATATCCTAGTTCAATTCGATCCTATCCCGTATTCTTTCCATTCCATTGTAGTGTGCAGTGTATTGATTAACCGTGGGAGAGTGGTGGGTCTCCCTTCCTTCTATTTTAAAATAACATTTATAATCCCAAGGAGGGTTGTCGTCCGGCCGGCGGCCTTCAATGCCAATAATTTTTGCAATATGTACGAGATAAGGGTACATATGCAACCTCGGTTGGGTTAAGAAAAGGATAATTATGATAATACGTTCATGACATATTGACATAAAAGAACTATTAAGTCAATAAAAAGATCTATAAAGTTAACAAACTATTTCCCAAACGTCATATTTTTTAAATGTAACAAAAGGTAATACAAAACATGTAGGTTTCGAATCATTATACTAATAAAACCTACGCGAAATAACCATGATGTCATCGACTGCTAAATATAGAAGAATAACTCAATGCTTAAAACAACAAACTTTGCATTGGGTCCTTCAAAATTTCTTTGGTTGCGCTGTACAACAAACGCACCGAGCGGGCTTCGTTCATTTAAATATATACGTGTCTTTTAAAAAAATGCTATTTTATACAAAAAGAATGTTTCATCATCACCACAGCTCATACACGTCCCACTGTTGGGCTCGAGCCTCCTCTATAATCGGAGGGAAATTAACTTACTATATCACACTGGTCCGTTCATCCGGGGTAGTACTACACTCTCGCAGAAAATCGACGTCCGAGTAGTAGCAATTTGTTACTGCCCTTCGTTCAGTGAGCGAGAGAGCCAGAAGCCCAACTTTCTGAGGATGTTTTCGTGTGGTGGGTTTTCGTGATGCCTTTAGTAGGTATCATCGAACTTCATTGCACGCATTCACACTCTCTACACTTTCTTCGCGGTAGGCATCTTGCAAAGGTCCATGAGCGGCAGCAACACTTAGCATCAGGTGTACTGTTTTCACGTTTACCACCGTTTACAATAAAAAAAAATCATATCCACAATTAATCTCTCTGTCACCATCTTTTACAATACCCATAGGTACGATAGGGGGTGTCGAATTGTACTCTTAGTCTGTCACCACATGGAAAACTTACTTTAGAAACAATTAACAGACAAATAATTTATGAATCAAACAAAAAATTGTCGCACTTGGGAATCTAATCCAATGCACCACTACGCCATCTGTGCAGTCAACTTGATTATAAGATCCTAAGTTCCAGGTCAAAATTGAGGGTAAGGTCAAATTTGATGTAACTTATTATTATGGATTTGTCAAGCCTTTGCCCGTCACGACGAGACATTCAGTATTGTTGTAAGTGGAAGCCTGACTGTATGATGTCATTGACGAGTTTCTAAATATGGAGACTTGAAATTCCCGTATTCGAATATGGCCGTAATCTTGACTGGTGCATTCCTTGATTTATATTGAGGTTGTATTTATGTCATCATCATCTTGCTCTTATCCCAATTACTTGGGGTCGACGCTATATGTCATCTGTTTTGACATATTGCAAAAAGTTTCGGCAATGACTTTTATGACCGGCCGCCTGCCTGACGTCAACCCTCCTTGGGAATGTAATCGTTGACCCAAATGGTACTAGATGGAGTTGGTCCGGGTCAATCTAGGACTCTAGGTTGTATTTATGTATGCTATTGTTATTGCGCTTGAATTAGGTATATTATTGCATCTTCTCCTGTTTCTCAGCTTATATATGTCCCATTTCCGTGTGAGGACGGAGTAAGAATACAATTCACTATCCCCCTCTTTTGCCCATAGGTGTCGTAAAAGACGATAAAGGGATATAGAAAGAAAGAAAGAAGAAATATAATTTATTACTCCTTTACGGGAGGGACACGTACAAGAACATAGAATAATAGTACAATAACATAAAAACAATAAATAATATAAAAGAGAAAACACAGCGAAAATAACAAAATTAGGGTCCCCTTCGCAAAAGAGGAAAAGGATAGCTGCTCAGCATAATGATGTGGTATCTACTCGGTAAAGTGAATAACCACAACGTTGTTATTCTGCAGCGTCCTGCAACGTTCGTCAGCGATGCACAGACAGCAGAGTATAGAAGATACTGTCAAAACAGAGCTACCTATGATACATATATGATATGCAAATAACATCTATGGAAGAGACAAAAGTCTCGAAATAAATCTTATACTAATTTGTCTGACTAGCGTGGTATAGTAGGTCAATTTCCCTCTCATATTAGCGGAAGCTCGCGATCAACAATGGGACTTATGTGGACTATGACGATTGTTTGGCATAGGGGTCCTATGTAAGGTTTATTAGCTTAAGAATCCACTGTTTATTGTTTTTGTTATATATCCTTGAATGTATGTAGTAAAAGTCGACTAAGGGATATAATATGTATATAGAATAGATGAAAAGTTGAAATGAAAGTTTATAGAAATACTTTTGACCAGCGTGGTGTAGTAGTTATTGTGGAGGAGACTCGAGCCCAGCAGTGGGGACTCGTAATAAAAATATAATAATAATGAATCTGATGCTTTCCGTGTGGCGAGGGAGTAAGAATACAATTAGCCACCTTGTAAAGATGTTATATCTATATAACAGTTGTCTTTTACAACACATTTGCAAGAAACACGGAGAGTTTAAAAAATATAAAGCAATATTTTAATATTGCTAGCAATAATCCTATAATTAAAATATAATCACACCCATTATGTTATAAGGAAATGATTAAAATTATTGTTTATCTAATAGCATATCCATAAATACATATGTATAAATGAGAATTCGTCAGGTATATAAATAGCTATGCATATCTATTCAAATACCGTGCAATGCAAGCAGATGACGTCACTATTTTAATTCACAATACATGCTGCCTACTCTACAATTCTGATCGATTAAAAATACAGTAGGTGCATAGATTGCGTAATGATCTCAACTTACTGTGCCAAGTGTTGCAGCTTTAATCCCTACGCAGAACAATTGTTTGCGCGATCTACTAATTTTCTGAGTCTGTAATATATGCCCGTTAATTTTTTGATTATAAAGACCCTAGCAATAAAAAGAATAGATCCTTACTGTAGGATCATGTCTCCTAAAAAGAGAGGGAAAGACGGAAGAAGAAGTCTGCCCGTGACCAAGAACGCTGTACAGTGTTCGAGACGTCAATCAAAAATCAAATACAAACCTGATAAAATCCGTAGAAATATTTTTAAGAGGGAAAAGACGTTTGATGATTCGTCATCATCGTCATAATTTAAATGCTCCACTGCTAAACTTAAGCTTTCTTTATAATAGCAGAAAATTTACCTATCATACTTCAGACCCTTTATTCTAGAGAAAGAGACAATCATAAATACAGTAAAACCCGTTTAAGACGATTTCGCAGGGACCCGACCAAAAACGCGTCTTAGGCGGGAAAGCGTATTATGCGGGCAAGGGAAAAACGTACCATTATTATTTATTATATTCTATTATTATTTTGAATATCTACATAGTGAATTTAACATTTAAAAATTACCTAAATAAAATGTTGTTTATTTTCTTTATTTAATATACTTACTCCTAGATACATTTTTAAATATTAAAAATAAAAAATATTTAAAAATATAAAAAAATGTTGCTTATTATTATTACGTTACTTAAAGTAATCACTTATTTTAGTTTGACAAAAAGATTTTGAGGCATTAGCAATTACAAGATTTTCAACGTAATTTAATTTTTGCAGTGCGTCTTCGCTTTGATTCAAAGAAGTTACATAACATTTTAAATCATTAACTGCTGATAATGCCTGGGTGTGTGACAAAGTCGGAGTTGACTCATCTTCTTCTTGGTCATTATCACTTAGGGTCGCTCGACAGTCGTCTCTTCGTCAGTCACTGGCTGCTGCCGCAAGGGGTAATATGTGTATTTGAGTGGCAGGTGTTGGCGTATTAAACGGGATGACGATCGTATTAACCGTTAAGAAATGTATGAAAACATGTCTCAAGTTGCTGGGACCGATGCAAAATGGCGTATTATGCAAGAAATCGTATTAAACGTGATCGCATTAAACGGGTTCTACTGTATTATGTGAATACGTTCATACAGTACTACATATATACATATATCTCGTCAGTCATCATCTCAGTCCATATACATACGTCCCACTGTTGGGCTGGGGTCTTCGTCTCAACAAGAGAGGAGCTGACCTACAACCCGCATAGCAGGTACAGACGGATTGGATTGGTTTTATGTCAATTTTCCCTTCTCTTGCATAGATAATATCTGCGAATTATATCTCTTTCTTCGGCTTTTACGACACCCACGGGCTATAAAGGGGATGGTGTATTGCAATCTTACTCCGTCAAAAAAATAGAGTGAAGCTTAATAACTATCTATTCAATTTTGTCTTATTGCCGTGGGAATCAAATCGTAGACCGTTAGAAAATCATAGATACGTTTGCGTACCTTTTTAATTCCTTCATTAACCTCCATATAACGACAATGACCTACTTCCAAGTTGTAAAGGGTTATGGTTATCATAACCGCTGTTAATTGCAGGGAATTAAATTTTATGGCGTCGGCACTATTTGTAAGTAAACTTGTTCAGGGGTATTTAAAAATAATAATATCTATTAAAAGTAGAATACCAGCGAGCAATAGAATTTCTATTATTATATGAAATTTCCTAAACTTAGATTTAAGATATAATATAGTTTTACTATATTATATTCGTGAGATCGAT
Source organism: Lymantria dispar (assembly GCA_032191425.1). Taxonomy (NCBI): domain Eukaryota; kingdom Metazoa; phylum Arthropoda; class Insecta; order Lepidoptera; family Erebidae; genus Lymantria; species Lymantria dispar. Next base: position 5,933,948 of record CM063457.1, read on the forward strand.
TTGAGAAGATTGTGACAAAAGAAATTAAATATAATCGTATTTATTCAATTGTTTTATACGGGCAAGTTATACAAGAGATGAAAATTTTATTCAAGAAATTTGAATTTTTTAAGAATTTTGAAAATGGAGCGTCGCTTACATTCCTTTTAATTTTTTTTCTTTAGCACTGCGCTATTTTCTGTTATTATTTATTAGAACAGTAAAAACTTATTTATTTCAAAATATTTTGTATTTTTATACATATAAATCTTCTGTTCGTGTGTTTGTAATTGAACTTCTAAACGGTTGGATCGATTTAGATGATTTTTTGTGGCTGTTCCGATGGATACGAGAATGGTTTAGATTAATAATATCAACCAGTAGGTGGCGCTACGATCGATTCCAAGGAGAATTCCATTTATTATTTTTTTAGAATTGAACAGAACAACTTCTGTTGGGTCAGCTGGTTTATAGACAGAATATTGGTGATTGTGAATTTTAATTAATTTTAAGTTTTCTATTGATTTACTGTATTTAAAAGTGTTAACTCTGTAGATGAGATGTAATTAATCAAATAGTTAATTACTCAAGAAAACTCATGTCATTTGGAATTTCCAAATTTACCATGACTTTCCTTACCATGGAGGTAAGATTTAGCTTACATAGAGAAATAGATCAATGGAATTTTAAAATATTTAACGTTCAAAACACACTATCGTAATGTCAACTCTTATACGTCCCACAGCTGGCCTTAAACGTCCATCACAATAGGAGAAAAATTAATCTACTATATAGACAGCTATATTTTATTAAAGTTCTTCCCCTGTTATTGTTTATTTTATTTTTGTTTTTTTTTTCTTTGTAGTTTCAACGACGTCCCCGGGCAAAAAAATTGGTGGTGAATTATATTCTTACTCCGTCACCACACGGAAAATTTTATAGGCCTAACCAGTTCTAACAATTTGATGAGCAGATGTTTTCAAACCGTGAAATGTATGATGATAACGAAGTAAAAACTGACAGTTATCTATAACAATTATTGAGTTAATTAATTAAGAAAACGGTACATTTTACTGTTTGGGTACGGTTATGTAGTTTTGGGTTTTATTGAAGAAAATATTTGTATCTTTTTAAGTTCATAATTTTTGGTTGGGTTGAATATGATTGTACAAATTGTTTAGCAGCCTTATTTGCAAGCTCCCATGTTGAGTGTCATGGGTTCCATACTCAAGGAGGATAGTTAAAATTTCTACGTGCGATCTAGGAATGGTTGTTCTGAATCCGAGTGTCATTTTTATCTGTTCTTTGTTTGTTAAAATCTCCCGTAACATAAGGATTTATTCTTCAGTGGTGTCGTGTCGTATCTTTAAAAAAAATTAGGACTTTTTAACACGTTTATATTAGCTTTGCATGTAACGGAATTTTTCAACCTAATTTTCACCCCTTTCTAAACGTCGGATTAATTTTATATTTTGCACAATTATCAAGGACAGTAAAATAATTTAAATAGTTTGTCCCATTATCCTTAAAGGATTAGCGAGTTGAGGTTTTCACGTGACTCGATAGATATCGCAAGCTCTATTTTCTACATCGCACTTTTTAATTAAATTATCTAAATAAACGTGTATTGTAGTTATTTAAACCACTTTTTCAATTTTATTATATATGTACTTTGTTTGCTATATTGGTTTATTTTTATAAAACTATTCGAAAAGTTTGTTATTGGATACCGTGGGTAATATTTTTTGAATAGAAAGGACTTCTAATATATGTTACATTGCTTTAAGCTAGTCAGTGATCACTTTGGTTGTATAAAAATATTCTAGGTATATTATTAACAAAAAATAAAAGAAAATATAAAGTCCATTTTCATTGTTATCTAAAAAGATAAATTGAAAAAATAACTTTGAATTCCCATTAATGAATCCATTGAGATAACCTCAAATAAACTTTTTAACATCAAAAGATCTACAATAAAGAATTTGAAAATTAAAGTAGCTACTATTGACGGGGGTGCGAGGGGTGACGGGGGTGTGAGCGGAGGGCGGTGTGGTCTCGTTAAGGGATCTCACCGCCTGGCGCGTCGACGCCCGCTGAGACGTCATCGCCCGTTGGGCAGTCCGGCTGGAGAGGCCTCGGTTCGGGGTGCGAACCGTGGAGGCCTTCCGGCCGGTGCTGATGCAGTGGTTGGAGAGGCGGCACGGGGTGCTCTCCTTCCGACTGGTGCAGGTTTTGACGGGGCATGGGTGCTTCGCCAAATACCTGCACAAGGTCGTTAGGAGGGAGAGTACACCGTCCTGCCACCACTGCGATTGCGACGAGGACACGGCGCGCCATACGCTCGAGGCCTGCGCGGCTTGGGCAGTGCAGCGCTGTGAACTCGTCGCAATCATCGGTACGGACCTGACGCTGCCGGCTATCGCTAGGGCGATGGTTGACAGCGTCGGGAATTGGGACGCGGTCGCAGCCTTCTGCGAGACGGTGATCTCGCGGAAGGAGGCGGCGGATCGCCTACGCGAGGAGCGCAGCCTCGATGGGGAGGTCCGCCGCCGGCGACTGGGGCGGCGTAGGCGCAACTATCTGCGCCTCATGCCGCCCTAGCCGAGGCCGCGGGTGACGTGATCGGGTATTAGGCCGTCACTCGCCGAGAGACCGACCGCGTGAGGAAAGACCGACGTCCTCCCCGAGGGGGGGGGGACGGTCGATGGGAGGGTACCCTAATAGGGGGTATTCCGTCGGGCCGACCACTGACGACAAGTTAACGCTGCTCCAGTGGTCGGCCCAACGACGAAGGCGACGTGGTTTTCGGGTGGGTCGCGGGAGTTGCGTGCTTAAGCCCCTCTGTCGCCCCGGACGGAGTGGTGCGGAGGCGCGCCGACCGCGGCCCACCCACAAAAAAAAAAGCTACTATTTAAACTACAAATTTGATACGGCCGATTGATACAATTAAATAAATCGCTTATTTTTTTTTTATTTAAAGCTGTATTGCAGAATAAAACAATAGAGATTTGACAAACAGCCTATTGAGGTTTAATATTCGGCACAGGTCTTACACAATATTTCGCGGGCAAAAACACTCCATTCCTCACTTGTATCCTTAAGCCGAATCTTACGATTCCTTCAGGCAAGTAAAACAGTCACTATAACATTGAAAGTTTTAGCTTAGTTAAAAAAATAAAATAAAAGCATATTAATAATGAATCTAATGCTATATAATTTCCGTGTATTGACGGAGTAAGAATACAATTCACCACCCCTTATCTTGCTCGTGGATGTCGTAAAAGATGACTCAGAGATTAGACCAGCAATAGTGCATCATCCGCAGAGAGGCTGATGGCGTAAGGACCCCGGGGGGGTATTGAGGAGAGATGGTACCCGAAAGGGTAACTCGTTGAGCTGGCCACGGACATCAAGGTTTTGGTACCAGTGGTCGCTCGAATAGCGAAGGGGACGGAATACTATGGGCTATATGCGCTATACTCGTGTCACCCTGTGCGTAACGCTTAGCGCGCGTTTAGATCATAGTTCGTCCGAATAAATCGGTTATCTCTAAAGTCGGTTTACTAACGATAGTTGAACGTGACAACGTCAACGTCGTCGAATATTTGACAATATATCACTGAACATATATTTAATATCGAAAGAATCATTAACTTTATCGCCGCAATTATCGTTGCTATAAACAATTGACACCACATTCACTTTTGACTGCACTTCATACTTGACGAAAACATGTAAATGTATTATTGTATAGCAGCTGTCCACGCGGACGCATCGCTCACTCAAGTAGGAGAGAGACAGATGTCGAACGCTGCCGAACGCGGAGGCCGATTGTGCCTCTTTGTCGCTCGTTCCGCGCTCTCGCTTGCACTTCAAGCCTTAAATGGAACGCCTCAGAGCGAGGTAACGCCGCATGAGTCATGTTTTTTTCGTGCGTGCAGCCGGCTCTATCGAATTATAAGACGTTGTTACGTCAAAAAAAGGCCTACTAGATTAGTATAAGTTAATATTCTTCCCATTATGGAAGAGCCTCGGTCCTAGCAGTAGGAAGCATATGAGTTCTGATGATGACGATGATTTTAATGCAATTAAATATCAAATTATATCAACACACATCAAAAAGTAGGTCAAAATAAAATTCAAACGTTCCGTTACAGACTCAGGTAAATAAATGCATTAATTAATTAAATATTATTTTTAGTAAATAAATCTTTATTAATTTTCTTTAAAGTCCAAAATTATCGACCATGTCATTTATTATTAAAATTCATGTCGACTGTGTTTAGGGGCCGTGTCTAATATTTTAAATATGCATAACTCTGGTATTTCTCTATCATTTAGATTTGAGGTAATAATACTTGAATAGAAATAGGCTCATTTGTCAGCATCCTAGGAACTGCATTCATTTTTATAGTGGTAGGACTACGCTATTGACAGTTGTCTACAATCGTAAGCCGGTACGTCGTGGTCAGTACCACACACTCGCCGAAAATCGACGTCTGAGTAGTAGTAATTTGTTACTGCGCTTCATTCGGTGAGCGAGAGAGCCAGAAGCTTAACTTGCTGAGGGTCTTTGCGTGAGGTGGGTTTTGATGATGTTTTTAGAATCACCGAACCTCATTGCACGCATTCACACTCTCCTCACTTTCTTTACGCTAGACAGCGGCCTAGTAAAGATCTATGAGCGGCAGCTTCACTTAACATCAGGTATTTCCAAGACAAAAGTGATTAGATTTATCAGGTTGAATTTAAATTTTCCTAATAAATAAAAAGAAAATTGGAAAATTTTGTTTTTTTAATCATCATATTTTTTTCCTAATGGCAATAATTTGTACAAAAAATGTAGGTCAAAATTAAATAACTAACACTGAAGTGGGATAGACAAAAATATTTATAATGACGATGACTAGTAAGACACCATAGTTTTCCCCTGATCATTAAGGCTGAAAATGTAAGAAATATCAAGAAAATCATATAATACTTACCATTATAAAATCCATAAAAATAGTTTTATTTTCTGTGTATAAATATTTATATTTAGAGTGAATAATAATATGTATATACAATATCTCGTTGACGGTATAGTTTTTTTTTGTATTTTTGCCGAACTTTTTAGATATAAATATTAATAAAAAATAAAATGATGATAATGAAAAAATATTATAAATTACAAAAAGAGAATAATAATAACACCGAGATTCGATCCCACGCTGTTTGAATGCCAAAACAAAACAAAAAGAGCCGGACAACTTCCCAACCGAGCTATTGTCACTCTTGACGAAATTTGAATTCTTATTCTTTTAAAATTTAATGTCATCGTATTGATTTGCTAAAAACACCAACAAAACAACATTTTCTATAAATAAAACCTAGCTGATCTTTTTTTTGGCCCTGAAACCACTAATATGCCAATTGTCATCAAAATCGTTGGAGCCGTTTCCGAGATCCTGAATATATATATATATATATATATATACATATATATTTATATTTATATATATATATATATATATATATATATATATATATATATATATATATATATATATATATATATATATATATATATATATATATATATAAGATAATACTATATTTATGGTGTAGACAAAGAATTCTATCATCATTTTCATCATCTCAAACCATATCCGTGCCACTGTTGGGCTCGGGCCTCTTCCACTATGGGAGGGAAATTGACCTACTCTACTATATCACGCTATTCAGACGTGTTGGCATAGAATTTTGTTTCGGGTTTCCCTTCTCTTGCATAGATGTTGTATGCATATTATAATCCCTTAATTATCTCTTACGACACCCACAGGTAAGAGAGGGTGTGGTGAATTGTATTCTTACTTCGTCACAACACGGAATACGTTTTCTATGAAGAATAAAAACATATTTATGGTATTGGCAACACCTACTTTATGCAAAAAGAGGCGAATTGTTATAACCGCCTAATTCAAAAATGGAACGTTAACTTTAAATAAGTTTCGTGAGTATTCAGTTCGTGAACCAAATTATTTAATTTAATCGTATTATGGACTACCTGTGGCTATATTGTTACATTATAAAGTATAAGATTACGATCTAGGCACGAATCGAAAGGTGATTATAGTTTTATTTTCTAGGTCGAAGATAAGTTATGTATTTGTAATATAAACCAACGGATTTTCTCTTAAAATGCTACAGGCAAGTCTTTATCTTTAATATCTTAGAATAATAACGTGTAGAAGGTAAGTCCGCGCACAAAGAATTAAGCATTTAAATTGGCGCCTAATGGAGCCTACGCCTGACTATGCCGTAGTGTACAAGTACACGTACATAAGTAACCCTTAAAAAATAAATGGGTGATTATGACGGTTTGTGCATTCAAATGGTGTCATAACACATTTGAAAAACATAAAAGGTGTATTAACATTACTTTTAAAAGTATTCCGACGATTTGTGTTAATAAAAACAAAATTTGATTTCATAATTTGTATAGTGGTGTGCGTGTGTAATCGCTTGCGCACATGCATTATTTTTGGCTTCATGTTTTTGATCGCTTAAGTATCAACACTATACTTCTATACGTTATTATTCTAAGCTTTATATATAAATTTCTTGTGTACGTCTGTATGTCACTGAACTCCTCCTAAACAGCTGGACCGATGTTGAAGAAATTTTTTGTGTCTTCAAGGGGGCGCGAGAATGGTTTAGATTCACAATTGGACCCGGTAGGTGGCGTTATTTACTTGAACAGAACAACGTCTGTTGGGTGAGCTATCTTTATCTTCTTTATATGTAAATTTCTTGTGTACGAGTATATGTCATTGAACTCCTCCTAAACGACTGGACCGATGTTGATGAAATTTTTTGTGCATGTTCAAGGGGATTCGAAAATTGTTTTGTTTCACAATTAGACCCGATAGGTGGCGCTGCTGTCATATGAACAGAACAACGTCTGTTGGGTCAGTTAGAATATATATATATATATATATATATATATATATATATATATATATATATATATATATATATATATATATATATAAATTTCTTGTGCACGTGTGTATGCCACTGAACTTCTCCTAAACGGCTGTACCGATGTTGATGAGATTTATTGTGGGTGTTCAAGGGGTTTCGAGAATGGTTTAAATTCACAATTGGAGCCGGAAAGTGGCACTACTGTCGATTTCAGGGAGAATTCCTTTTACTTCATTTGAAGAGAACAACGCCTGTTGGGTCAGCTAGTGTAGTATATTAATATTAATGAATTTTAAATGAAATAATAAGTAAATATTTTTAATACTTAGATAACATTTGGCTTAAATTTTATTATGTGAAAACAGTACAATATGCTATTGTCTTACATTTCGTTACGAGGTTCATAAATTTTTACAATAGCAAAAAAATGTTTATTAAATTCATGCTAGTGTATTAACTAGCATGAATTTAATGGAGAAATAACATTAAAAATAATAATAAAATTTTACTGCTTGGTGACGAAGTAAGAATACAATAGTTTAATCTCTTCATTTGAAGTAATTAGCGTAAGTCCGTTTCCGTGTGATGACGGAATAAGAATACAATTCATCACTCCCTATCTTACCCGTAGATGTCGTAAAAGACGACTAAGGGATAGTAAACATAAAACATCTATGCAAGACAAGGAGTATCTATACCAATAAATAAAATTGGAGTGTCTGTTTGTAATGTCAAAATAATAGGCTTTTTTCATGCTCACACGGTTATTTGGACGATACCTATACCTAAAAATCACTTTATATTTTTTTGTCTGTCTGTGTGTCTGTCTGTCTGTCTGTGTGTCTGTCTGTCTGTCTGTCTGTTTGTTCCAGGTAATCTTCAAAACGGCTGGACCGATTTCAAAAATTCTTTCACCAATAGAAAGCTATAATATCAGGGAGTAAACTAGGCTATATTTTATCCCGGTATCCCCACGGGAACGGGAACTACGGGGGATAAGTCGACAGAAACCGAAGCGAAGCGAGGGGGGGTTGCCAGTACGAAATAAAACCCTATACCAACTGGTCTGACCAGCAAGTATTATCATTCATCATCATTTCAGCTCATATACGTCCCACTGTTGGGTTCGAGCCTCCTCCACAATAGGAGAGAAATTGACCTTACTATACCATGCTAGTCAGAGACGTTAGTATAGGTTTTTGTTTGAGTTTTCCTTCTTTTGCTTAGATATTATATCCTTTGCATTGCATACGTCTTTTACGACATCCACGGGCAATATAAGAAGTGGTGAATTGTATTCTTACTTCGTCACTACACGGAAAGTATGATAGGGTTGATTTCGCTCCTATTGTGGACAGGTTCGAGCCCAGTAGTGGGACGTTTATAAGCCGAGATGATGATGAATTATCGTAAGTTTATTATGATATATAAGAAAATAACATCAATGAAAGAGAATGGAAATTACAAATAGAAAAATCCTACCCTCTACGGCCAGCATGCAAATTTGCCCACATTTGGGGGAAATCCGTAACTAACATCAATATGTAGGCTAAAAGAGATCAATATTCATATGAGTAAAGTGTCTGTTGTCAGATTGTTATTGGTGTTGCTAGACTATTTTGTTCTGTTGCCATATACGCTCATATACGTCCCACTGTTGGGCTCGAGCCGCCCCCTCAATAGGTTGGAAATTGACCTACTACACTACGAAGGTGTGACCGCTGGTCTAGGGCTGTGAATGTTTGTATAGGATTTTGTTTCGAGTTTCCTTCTCTCAAATATATAAGGAATAACTTATATAGGGAAATAATATTTAGAAAAATAAATTGCTTGATTATTATTTCTATTTATTTTATAAATCAATTTTTATTAAATAGATTGAAGATTAGACATGAGTCTAAGACTTTTATTGTTGACTAGCAACCCGCCCTCGCTTCGCTTCGGTTATAGGTTATAGTCGTTTTACTCGTGTAGTTCCCGTTCCCGTGGGAATACCGGAATAAAATATAGCCTAGTTTACGCCCTGATATTATAGCTTTCCATTGGTGAAAGAATTTTTGAAATCGGTCCAGTCGTTTTGAAGATTACCCGGAACAAACAGACAGACACAAAAATTTTTTAATCGCTATTTTAGGCATAGGTGTCGTGCAAATAACCGTGTGAGCATGAAAAAAGCCTATTATTTTGACATTACAAACAGACACTCCAATTTTATTTATTGGTATAGATCTTAATAATACTATAACTCAATAATATTTTCTCCTATCGGTTAATAAATCAATTTTCCTCGTCATCATCTTCATCATATCTCATATACGGCCCACTGCTGGGCTCGAGCTTCCTCCACAATGGGAAATAAATTCGATATGACTAATTGAATTTACCCTCTAACGCAACCGAGCCTTGCCTAATAGCACAAAAATGCGTCCCGCATATGAATTGAGAAAGAGAGGAAGAACTCTATCAAGTTCTGTTTCACTCTTACATATTGATTAAATTCTACTATTACACTCTTCTTAACTCTACATTTCACGTAGCCACTGTCCTTTATGACGTTGTGGAATTTAGCCAAAGATTTTTTTTAAAATATCTACTTATAAAATTGCTAATAAAATCGGTGAAATAACATTCCGAAGACCGTTGTCGTGTCAGAAATAACCTTAAGTATTGCTATTGCAACTTTTATTATATTAAATTACGTTATTTAATTGTTTGATTGTAATATTTCATGCTATTTAGTACTTCATAACATACTTTTGCTGTGTGTACTTCATATTTTAATTATTATTGCGTAAAATTTTCGTTGAGATTTGAAATCTTGGACAAAATATAACTAAAATAACTGCAATTATACAACTTCTGTTATTTACCTTTCTTTTTAGTATAAACAAAGTACTAATGAAACGCCAATCCGATGAAATATATGTAATTTTTTACACGTAATGTTGTCCGTGTGGCGACGGAGTAAGAATACAATTCACCACTGCCTATCTTGCCCGTGGATGTCGTAAGAGACAACTAAGGGATATAATATGCATTTAACATCTATGCAAGATCAGGCAAACTTGAAATAAAACCCTATACCAACCAGTCTGGCCAGCATTGTATAGTAAGGTCGATTTCCCTCCTATTGTGGAGGAGGCTCAAGCCCAACAGTGGGACATAAATGAGCTGAAATGATGATGATGAAATGTTCAAATGTTATTCTGTAATGGTAATGGAATATGAACACAAATCATCACCCCCTATCTCAACCGTGGGTGTTGTAAATGACGAATATAGGACATGATATCTCAGGATCTCATCAACTCGTGCAAGAGCAGGAGACCTCGTCATTAAATTCTATGCCAACACTTCTGACCAGCGTGGTGTCTCAATCTTCTCAGCTTATATACGTCTCATTACTGGGCTCAAGCTGCCATCAAGTTAGGAGGGAAATTGATCTACTATACCACGTTGGTCAAATGGGTTGATATAGTAGATTTATTTCGACTCTTTCTTATCTTGCATCGATGTTATATGTAATCACAGCCTTTAATCGTTTCCTACGATATCCACGTGCAAGATAGGGAGTGGTGAATTAAATATTTTACTGCGTCCTGACACGGACAGCTTGGTGTAATGTCCAATTTTTCTCCCATTGTGGGGGAATCCCGAGCTCAACGGTAGGACTTATGTTTTTCGAGATATTAAGGTGAAGTATGTTGGTATAGGGTTTCATTTCGAGTTTTCCTTCTCTTGCACAGATGTTATGTGCCTATTATATCCCATAGTCGTCTTGTACGACATCCACGGGCAAGATAGGGAGTGGTGAATTGTATTCTTACTCCGTCACCACACGGAAAACCAGCCATGTATACCAACATGTCTGACCAGCATGGTATAGTAGGTCAAATTCCCTCCCATTATGGAGGAGGCCCTAGCCCAACAGTGGGACGTGTGTGGGCTGAGATGATGATGATGAAGGTGAAGTTACCCAACTACTTATTCTTATTACGATTTCTACTACTTTTTCTATATAACAAGCAACTCGCCCTCGCTTCGCTTCGGTTTCAGTCGCCTTACTCGCGTAGTTCCCATCCCCGTGGGTATACTGGGATAAAATATAGCCTATGTTACTCAGGGATACAGTGACATTCTAATGGTGAAAGAATCGAAATCCGTCCAGGAGTTTTTGAGTTTATTTGTAAGGAACGTTTCCTCTTTATAATATTAGTGTAGATTACACCCTTAGAGGGTGAAAATTAAAAAAATGCTGAAACACGTCTTTATTTATTTTTACTAGAGTATTTTTGGAGAATTTAAAGAAAATCAATGTAGATTTTTTTCTCCTTAAACAAACTTTGTTACTGCGGTTTACCCCCTAGGGGCTGAATTTCAAAAAACCCTTTCTTAGTGAGTTTCTACGTCACGCAAAGAAACTAATGTCAAAATTTCATGTTTCTGGCTTCAGTACTTTCGTCTCTGTGATAAGTCAGTAAACTGACATCTTTCTACCTATTTTACACCCTTAGAGAATGAAAAAGGACAAACGCTGTAACACGTGTTTATTGATTTATATTAAAGAGTATTTGTGCTTAATTTGAAGACAGTAGCTAATGATTTTTTTTTCTTTCCATACAAACTTTACCGTTGCATTTCACCCCCTTAGGGGTAAATTTTCAAAAAATCTTTTCTTAGTGGGTGCCTACGTCATGAAATGAAACTACGGTCCAAATTTCATTCTTCTAGCTTCAGTAGCTTCGGCTCATATCCTGTTCCTTTATACGTATATTATTGTTAACGCCCCTGCAACACCCCTTGTAGGTGGAATTTTGTAAAATCCGTTCTTAGCTGACCTCTACTCGACGAAAGGAATTTTTGTGGCAAATTTCAAGTCTGTACGCCTTATGGTTCCAGAGATATGATGATGAGTCAATATATCGCTCGCAAAACCCGCCTCTCCTATATATATATATAGATATACCTTTATTTATATAAAATTATATAATGTGATCATTCACAAAATAGAGTAACGATGCCCAAGAGCACTCTGTGCTGTACGAGTCTCGATTCGGGGCTTTGCTGAAGGCAAGACTTCACTTTATTTTTATTTATTATTACGTTGATATAACGAGTGCTGAGATAACAAAAAAAATATATTATTAATCTCGCAAGACGATGGGGGTACTGGCATAAAATAATAACATTACCTATTTATTTCCGTGTGGTGACGAAGTAAGAATAGAATTCAGCTCTCTTGCCCGTGGGTGGCGTAAAAGAAAGACTCGAAATGAAAAAAGGATAACTCGAAATGTAACCCTATATCAACCTATTTGACTAGCGTGGTATAGTAGGGTCAATTTCTCTCTTATTATGCAGGAGGTTCAAGTCCAACACAGGGACGTATATGTACTGAAATGATGATGATTATCTAATTAAGTCCACGTATAGGAGATTCCCCCTGGCACTACTAGTTTAAACATAATCTATACCAATAAATAAAATTGGAGTGTCTGTTTATAATGTCAAAATAATAGACTTTTTTCATGCTCACACGGTTATTTGCACGACACCTATGCCTAAAATAGCAATTAAAAAATTTTTGTCTGTCTGTCTGTCTGTCTGTTTGTTCCGGGTAATCTTCAAAGCGGCTGGACCGATTTCAAAAATTCTTTCACCAATGGAAAGCTATAATATCAGGGCGTAAACTAGGCTATATTTTATCCCTGTATTCCCACGGGAACGGCAACTACGTGGGTAAAACGACTATAACCTATAACCGAAGCGAAGCGAGGGCGGGTTGCTAGTTATAATATAAAATAGCACCAAAATTTTTAACCATACACCCCAGCAGGCAGGTGAGTACAACAGATGGTGATCATTGTGACCGCCGACCCATGACGTCACTGGTAGCGAACGGTTACCGCTGTACGTGATCCCTAACTACGTTTAAATAGTCAAGAAGTCAAGTTAAACTTTAAAATTTATACGAAATATTTATTCTACGAAATATTTATTCTACAAAATATTTTTACTTAATACATTGTTTTTTGGGTGGCTATTTTTTTAATTCCACTAATCGAATTCTTCTGCGTAGTGAGTTTGATTACTGCACAGGACAGTTACTTTGTACATTTCAATAAGGATTGTTTTTGTGGTGTTTCTTCTGTGCGATAATCGTGTGTTTATTTTGGCTCCAGCGATTCAAGAATTCCATAACTTTTTAGAGGGTGTTGTCTTAAAAAACTATCAGACATAATTTCTTTTTTAAAAGATAACAGCCGACATTAAGGAAATAATCCTTGTGTTGCGGAGGGCTTTTACAAACATGGCACGGATTGACAAACATGCAATGGACAGAATAACTTGTGAATCGAACCCAACACTTGGTGCCCGATACTTGGCACTGTAGGTTGCTATCTTACCCTCGCCACGCCTGCCACGTATGACAAGGAACTCGGTACTGGTAGTCACTCCAATGGCGAAGGGGAAGTGACAGTGGCTTATGGGGGCCGCCCTCCGGCCTTAGTCACCCCGGACGGAACGGGTGGCGTGTGTAATAAAAACTAAAACCCACCAAAAGAAAAGGTTGGTATCTTAACCCTTTTTTTTTTCTTTTTGGGGTGGGTTGCGGTCGGCGCGCTCCTCGCACCACTCCGTCCGCGGCGACAGAGGGGCGTAAGCACGCAACTCCCGCAACCCACCCACGATGCACGTCGCCTTCGTCGTTGGGCCGACCACCGGAGCAGAGGGTATCTTAACCCTTACACAATTTATGCAGTCAATTTATTCATAGAATTTTTCGTTTTATTTATCCCCGAAGAAGTAGAAAGAAGTCTAAAATATCTTTGTGTTTTGAACTTTTGAACACTTTTTAGCATATAGATAGGTACGATTATGGGAGTACCGAGTCCAAAACAAAGCCGATAAAATCCGTAAAAATAATTATTTAGTAAAATAGTAGTAAGTTCCTGGGGTTTCGCCTGTGTAGTATAGCCACAGGAACAGGTCTGTACTCAGATAAAATATAGCCTATGTTACTCGTTGATAATGTAGCGCGAATGTAACGTAACGTGAAAGCGTAACAAACAAGCAAACAAACTCACATTCGCATTCATAATACTTATTAGTTAGGATATGTAATACTCACGTAAACATTAGAAATCATAGCACAAATGTACTTAAAATAGCTTCTTTTGTTCCATAAGACTTCTCCAGTATGTTTAGATAAAACCAGATATTACCCGGAAACCATTAAAAACTAGTCTCTCAATAAACACTTACTTTGATTACCATCACATGACAATGTTGTCGTATTTATATCTAAAGATGATGATGATGTAATCCATATTGTTATGAACTGAAATATATGATCGTAAAATATTTTACGTACGTTTTGTTTTACTTAAAATACAGGAAAACATCCCACCGGATGACAACACAATAGATTAGATTATTGGCTATTTCTGGCAAAGGCAACTAACAGATATTTGGTGGTTATACCGATACCAATAAACGTTGCCGAGTATCGATATCAAAACGGGCTTAAGTTGATGAATACGCGTAAAATAATAGTGACCTTATTTCTATTACTGCACGGTTGAACCATTATAACCTTTCATAGGTCAAACTATAATTAACAATTTTCGTAGCATACGACAGCAACGAGAAATAAAACTATGTTCCATTCCAGTTTCTTTTGACAACGTTTATGAAAGTTAAGTTTTAGATTAATAGAAATATAAACGTCTTACATGACACGTTGTTTGTTATTAAAGCACTAGTGAAAACCGCTCCCTCTCAGTTTTGCACGTCAGAAACCACGTAGAAAGAGAGATATGGCTTAATTGTTTTAGTTATTAGGCTTATTGGTGAGCATTCTATTACCAACATAGTGAAACGAGAATTACGGCATTAAACCAATTATTGTTCTGATATTGTTAGTTGATAGCATCGCGTTATCGTCAGTTGTTTGTACTGATAGCTGTTACTAGTTATATCAATACGGATACGATACGTTACGCCTCATTTACGGAGACGCGGCGCGTCGCGCGTCGCGATAGGCTGCGCGGCCCGCACTAAATTCAAATGTAGGGCGTTGGATGAGGGCGTTGGATGAGTGCGTTAACGGAGAAGCGATTTTACACGCGTTTGCTTGAAATGGAGCGTGTTCTACGGCCGAGCCCGCGGATGGCATCGTCACGTCTCACGCGGCGTTTATCGCGGCGGCGCAAGCAGCGGCGATTCTCGATGAAGCGATGCCTGTGGCGGAACCTTCTGCCAGTCTGATTTGCTAATCGTGCAACACAGACGTAGTTACCGTCGCAACGGAGTATGATATGATAGACTTTTTAGAAGAAAATTGTATTTTAAAAAGTGAGTTATTTAATATAAAGAGTGGCCCAGTGTTTATAATAGCGGAACATGAGAAGTTTGGGTCGGATTAACTGAGAACCCCGCGTGCGCCGCAGGGATGCTCACCGCGTGCTCGGCTACACGCTTGAGAATACGACGCGGGCGCAGCGGCGGGCATCGCCACTCTTCCCGCCTCGCGTCTCTATAAACAACATCGCATATTGCTATAAGTTTGTGTTTACGCGTGCGATGATACGTGCCGCTTCACGCGCCGCCGCTATGTAAACAATAAAAACGTCCGACGCGCCGCGAGACGCCACGCCACACGCGACGCGCGACGCCCCGCGTCTCCGTAAATGAGGCCTTAGAGACATGTCAACCGTTTTCGGTTACGTTTTGCTATAGCTGACACATGTCTATAACACGATTGTTGATATAATATTGGTATCTCATGTATAACGTTGTCAAATATTCTGATAAGTTGATGAGTGGATAGTTGTAGAATAAAAGATTAATGAAGGGGAGGGAAG
The DNA here is from genome assembly GCA_032191425.1 of Lymantria dispar. Classification (NCBI taxonomy): domain Eukaryota; kingdom Metazoa; phylum Arthropoda; class Insecta; order Lepidoptera; family Erebidae; genus Lymantria; species Lymantria dispar. The sequence continues at coordinate 5,949,760 of CM063457.1, forward strand.
AGGGGAGTTGTAATTATGATATTGAGAGGTATCTATGTATTACAAAAAAAAAAAAAATAATAATAGTTGCTTTGGTATTTAAACTCGTGATAGTAGGCCGCTTGTGGGATTCAGGCCAGCCATATTCTGTTACAATTTTTAGAAAAAATATAATCTGGTTCGAAACGCATAGATACAATTTTATATAAAAAGAAGAAGTAAAAAAAAAGGTTAGCCCGCTGAGTTTCATGCCAGATTTTCTCAGCGGCCGTGTTCCGATTCGGTGGTAAATTATTGGATTAATTTAATATAAAATGCAGAATTAATAATAAGTGTGTGCTTATAATATAATACGTAATAAATGGTTTGAATTTTACAATTGCAAAAATTATCATCAGGCACTGTCAAGCTCGAGTTATTGAAAAATAACGAAAAATTTATAACTGTAATACATAAATTGGCCTGCCATTTTGAGTGTAATGCATTTCATTCCTACGCAGGTAGGAATGGTTTGTCGACATTATTTAAATGTGTTTAAAGTTATTCGCAATAAAAAATACGTTTTTATATAAAAATTATAGATAATGTTGAAATATACGAAAAGTATCATCTCTCTCTAATTTGTAAAATGATCTACACATATTGTTGCATCATAATCACTATAAAATTACATATTACGAGGGCAAAACCATAAACGACAGATTAAATCCCAAATAGAGTCACATTTAATACAAACGGAGGCGTAAATTTCGTAATTTCGCGAACTCGTCAAGAAATCTGGTCCGTAACCGGTTGGCCAGCGAAAGTGTTACGTAATCATGAGATCACCAACGAAGGTAGTGTAACATGATTTGCAAATGAACAGCGGTTTCAATAATTACATATTGAACATTGATATAGCTCCGCGTATACAATGGGTCATTTCCTACTTTCCCGTGGGAGTCGTAAAAACTGACTGAGAGATCGAAACGGGCGACTGCAAATCACTCTTTAAATCAGTTTATTTAAACCATTGGGTTACTATGGGTACTATAATATATTTCTTTTATTAAAATACTTCATTGATGTCGGCTCATATACGTCCCACTGCTGGGCTCGAGCCTCTTCCACAATAGCAGGAAAATTGACCTACTATGTCACGCGGGTCAAACGTCTTTTACGACACCCACGAGCAAGAGGGCAAATGGGCAATAAAATACTTACGCCATTGTTATAAAAACGATTTTATGTTCAAATATTTGTAGACAATGCATCTATTTTGATTTCGATAAAATATGAAAAAAATATTTAACTACACGGTCAATTCGATTTAGGACTGGTTAAAATGCTATTCAATTCATGCAACGTAATTCTTTTTCTTTATAAAGACAATCCGCTCTAATAAATAAGTCTTATCTATCTATCTCAAGTTGATATGTTTGGGCAACATTTCTCGGATAATATTTAAAAATGTCCAATCACAAACGACCAGCGTGTACTTTCAACGTTGACTTGCATCGAAAAATGATGTTATAGACCTCATAAAAAGCTCAAATTCTCAAAATGTATGAAGGATCTCGCCACATGTTTATGCAAAATCAGAAATATATGCGAGTTTTCACAAACATGTGTCTCCCAATCACGAGTTTCTAAGTCCAAATAATAGAAAAGTTAATAATTAAAACTGCGTTATGGACGGTATTAAATACCTACGCTCCGTGTTAGTGGAACTAAAATTGACCCGGTTAAATCTAAGTACAAATATTGCACCCTTACTAACTCTCACATACTTTTAGCTTATAAAACAGGACTGTAAATTAAACAAAATACTATTTTAGAAATTAATATTTCGTTTGAAAACGACACGAGACTGTGAAACCTTTTTTAGTTGAGCCAACGTAGTCTTCATTCGGCGATATTAGGTCTGACTTCATATCACCAGATTATTTTAAATGGCAGCACAACAGTCAGAAAGCTCTTTATGCTATGATTCTCTCTGTAAGCCTAGTTTCTGCCTCTCGTACAAACAAATTCTACTCTTAATAACTTCAGTTTCGCGATTCGCAACTTGCCATTTCGTGCAGCTGGCTATCCGAGAGACACCCTATGCCCTAAAATTAATTTAATACCTGAGTAATCCTGAAAGTAAAAGAATACCAGATTAAAGGCAATGTGCCTTGGCAAAATATTTTGAGACAATGTAACTGCTTCAAAGACTTGAGAAAAATGATTTGTGGGAAACTTTCATTGATCCTTAATTCTTGAGATCATAAAACAATGGTTTCATATATTGACCTTAAATGTAAAATGTATATCATGAATAAAGAATTATAAAATTAATCGTGCAGAAAATACCGCAGTAGGTGGTTCTAAAAAGAATAGTACAAAAGAAATAGCTTGGCGCGTAATCGGGCGACTCTCGCTCAACTACCAATAGATTCGTAGTTGGGCGAGAGTTACCAGGTTAACGAGGTCTAACAAGATAGTGCAGCTGGAGCCACCTTGAACTAATCTTAGGTTTTTAAATGCAGGCTTGGTCATATTTCACCAAATATGCAAACATAATTGGAAATCAAAAGCCCAAGGAACATACTATCATAAATAATGATTATGAATGCGAATGATTCCGTGATGCGCTGTCGAGTGATTTCGGAAGTATAAGATTTTTTTAATCTCCAGGAATTAATTTATATCGTAATAAGAAATCATGAAGACTTGCTAGCATGCTAGTAATCTATGGAATTGGAACGACTATTTAACTTCAAATTTAGGTCCTTGATTCACTTGAGACTATTATTCAAGTAGTCTGACTGACACTATTCAAGTGAGGCGAGGCGAGTTTAGATTTTGGGCACGCTTCTGTAGGGATTTAAGAGGTATTACGTATGTGGTTATACTTTAAGATCTATCTCGATCGATCTAATATATCATGGTAGTCTCAATGTAAAGTACTGTTTGTATAATGACTTAAAATGTTGATAATTACAATCACAATACTTTTGAAGATTTAACAGCTTTACTCATTGAAATCAAGGCACTATAATATACCTACATTGCTTAATGACGAACTAAGATGACCTTCATTATCTCTCAAAGTACTATTAAAAGGAACAAAATTGATTCTAAGATAGCAATCAGTAGCATAAGTCCAGTTATATTACAAGAAAACGGAACAAAAACACAATAAGAAACAATTTCTTAATGCAAATTCCGTCAGATTCTATCTAATCGAGCAGAGAGAGGCAATATAGGCCTTGACTGCAATAAGCTATGATTCATCTTGTACCTGCATAAGTACCTGTGAGTAAGGTGAACGAACAATACGGGATTTCTTTAGAAAATAGCTAATTATAGTTTCGTAAGGTCAGGAAGATTGATAAGATAACATTTACGATCCGGTTATACGGCGAAGCTACGGACAAATAAGTGTTGTATACAAGGTTAAAAAGGATTTAATATTTTTTACATAATGTTTGCATCTCGCCTCGTAAATGGCCATGTGATGTTGGATCAAACAACACATTAATTTTGTTTATATATTAACTATTGTATTCGGATTGGGAATGTTGTATGTTATTCTGTCCTCTAATATCACGCAAGCGCCTGGTAAGAGTGTGGCTTTGTGTCACTATGTGGCTCAATTTCTAACCGGCCATAAAAAATTAAAGAGTAAATTGTATTTTTTTAAACTCATATTGCCATTATACATGTACCATTTTTAATCGTATGAACAATTAGACATCTAATTTTCTAGAAATGCGATTCTTGGCGGCAAATCAGACACCACATTTTCAGAGAGTGCGATTCCTGGCGGTATAAGCGTGATTTTATGTTAGTTTGGAAGTCATGTTTGGAGTAGTACTCTATATAAACCTTATAGCAAGTCCAGAAAATTGTCGTGCATTCAGGAGTTTCTGTCGTACCTACTTTTAGGTCCCGTTATGTTCTTCCGTATCCGTAGTGCTTTACTGCTGCGCTTATTATAGCTAGTATATTCCTACTTGTATTTATTGGGTAAACATTCAATTTTAGTTCATGTCTTCCGCATTGTTTACAAAGGAAGTGGAATCAATCTTTTCCAACTATTCCTTAACTTTTCTAATTTATTGCCAGTTCTAAGAAAATTAAAAGCATTGCCCGAAACTCCTGGACATCGCAGTGTTATCTATGGAGACCATTATGATTCCTGGTTTACAGGAGCTACAAAAGCGATCTTATATAGCATGTCAACTTATCTTTCATTTTGTAAGATATGTTCGTGTATAGAGACAAAAGAATAGATGTCAAAGAGGATAAAACATGCACCCTTTCCCTTTACTGTCAGTACTATAAAAATATGTATTTAATGTAATCAGTTATCATTACATAAAAGCGAATACAATCGAATCGTTTGCTCACCATGTAATATTAATCTTAGATAAATATCACATTTGATACCATATATGCCTACATGGAATTAATAAGTGTAATAAGTGCTGCCTAAAAGAAAGACACTACTAAGTCATGAAAAATCTCTCATATTGTTTTAATATGCTAACTCGGCAGATGTCGTGTAGCATCGCTCATATTGTATTTAGATGTTAACTCAGATGTTTTATTGAGTTATACAATGCACACAGGAAAATCACAAGGATTAGATAAAAAATTCAGGACATTTGAGGATGTACTCCACATATCGACAGCCATATAAATATACGAGGCAATTGAGACCGATAATTAATCATTGTTTCCAAGGCACGTATTCTGTTTTATTGGCATTGGTGGCAGATGGGAAAAGAGCCTTATCATCATCATCCTACTCTTATCTCAATTATTTGCGGTTGGCACAATTTTTATAGTACAAATTACAAAGTTATTGACAATAGTTTCATAACCGGCCCCAGCCTGACATCAACGCTTCTTGGGAATAAAACTGTCGACCAGATGGAATTAGCCCAGATCTATATAATGAGGGAGCAGCCTAGTTGATGGTAAGAATTAACTGCTATTCATGGACCCAGATAGAAGGTAAAGTACTGACATTGCGTAGAATCTATACATATAGCCCTCGCCAGCTATATCGCTGCCCACTGTTAAGGTTTTGGCCTCAGATTCCTTCGCTCACGGATATTGGTACTATTCAAACGTCGATTTTATGCGAGAATACTACATCGGACAGGACGGCCCATTTATGGCTACAAGGATAAAACTGTGAGTAACTTGACTCCACAAACAGAGTTTTATCTATCTTTGAGTTCATTTTTCTGTAGAGCTCTGAGACATACACGTGCTGTGCGGTAGCGACTACAAACACTACCAACTATTACATTGATCGTAGATATCGGTAAAGATGACTGAATCTCTGTACATCTATGATTTCTAATGTTTACGCGAGTATAACTTTGTAAATAAAACCACTTTACGGGTTTTATAGCGTTTGTATTTGATTTTTTATTGTCCATCGTTTCGAATACTTTGCAGCGTTCATGGTCACGGGTGAACTAAGGTGTCTCACGTCCAATAACTCATCGTTATTACAGAGATTTATAATTATCTACACACTACAGAAATTTGTTATTTAATTTTAACTCACATTTTGGTAAAAATGTATTGTCATTATAAGAAGAAAATGATTCTGTATGAAAAATATTTTTTTTTTCATACAGAATCATTTGCACTAATGCTGTATGGTCAACAATCATATTTCTAAGGAGGGTTAACGTAAGACAGGTGGCCGGCAGTATGTATGATTAAAAATTAGTAGGTACATATTGCGGCGACCCCAAGTAATTATGATAAGAGCAGGATGATGACAGAATCTTTCCGTGTGGTGACGGAGTAAGAATACAGTTCAACTCTCCCTATCTTGCCCATGGATGTCGTAAAAGACGACTAAGGTATACAATACGCATATAACATATATGCAAGAGAAAGAAAACTCGAAACAAAACCCTATATCAACCTGTCCGACCAGCATGGTATAGTAAGGTCAATTTCCTTCCTATTGTGAAGGAGGCTCGAGCTAAACAGTTGGACGTATTTGAGCTGAAATGATGATAATGATGATAGAATTCTGAGGTATTTCGATTTCCTCGCGATTTTTTTCAGTGCATCCTTTCCATCACAATTTTCTATTAAATGCTACAATAACTACGCTTGGTATTAGCTATTGTCAATAACGTTTGCAATATGTACAATGAAAGAAGTAGAAACGAGTATATTAGGGGAAGCCTGAAAGTGGTACCAGTGATAGTGAAGATGAGAAGTGCAAGATTGTCTTGGTATGGACAGGTTATCGATATGATTGTGGATGGACGTAAGAAGCGTGGGGTATCAAAAAAAGAAATGGATGGAATGTGTGAATGAGGATATGCGTATGAAAAGAGTGAATGCAGATATGACGGCTGATAGGTGGTTATGGAAGATAAGAACATATTGTGCCGATCCCACTTAGCGTGAGAGCAGACAAATAATGAACTATGAAAGAAGTACATATTGAGTCGACCCCAAATTAATTAGATAAGACAGGCTGATGATTTACTTGTTAAGCGGTAAGGCTATCGCGGTATATAAATTTACCAAGAGGGTTGATTTATCATCATCTCGTCACATATATCCCACTACTGGGCACGAGCCTCCTCCTCAATTGGAAGGAAAGTGACCTACGATGTGTTAATCAGACGGTTTATATAGGGTTTTATATTGAGCTTTGCTTCTCTTGTCGGGATATCTGCTTATATCCTCTAGTCGTCATTTACAATCACGGAGAAAGAGGGTGATGAATTGTATTCTTATTCCACGAGTAAGCGAGTGCTGCTGCTCATTCTCTAGGTCCCACGTAAAGTAAGAGAGTGGTATCCATTGTATCTATGCGTATGGTGACGGAGTAAGAATAGAATTCAAAACCCCCTTAAGCCCGTGGGTATCGTAAAGAACGGCTACAGGATATAATACACAGATAATATCTAAGTATGAGAAGGAAAACTCGACATAAAACCCAATGCCAATAGGTCTGATCAGCGCAGTATAGTGGGTCAAATTCTCTCTTATTGTGGAGGAGGCTCGAGTTCAACATTGAGGTTTATTTGGACTGAGATGATGATGATTATACATTGTATTTTTAATGTCGCCACACGTTGACTGACTTTGTTTACGTGAGGGTTGCAATAATTAATATCAACTTGTATAAATTAAAATTATTTGATAGAAAGGGTGTATGCATATAAAGATTTTTTCTAAACAGTTTCTCTGTAATCTGAGTGATGAAAACAGACCGTGACCCGAATGTTTTAATGAGCATTTCATATATTCAGAACATCAAACACATTTGATATATTAACATTAAGTCACTATGACGTTAAATCGTAAACACTAACAAAACAGTTACACCGAGCAGTTTCGAAACAATTTACTAGCATCTATAAACTTTATAACGATACTATTAGACGCAGAAAATTAACAAATATTGCGATCGTATATTAAACTTTGGTAATATGTAACAAACACGGCATAATTGATTCGTGAAACGAAGAAATTCAACTGCATTTAAAAGTTAATGCAGCCAAAGACAATAGAATTGATGGTTTTTTAAAATCAATTGGCTCACCTTGATATTCCGTTTTATTTTGACAGCTGGTCAGCAAAGACAATATGCTGCGCTTGTCCACACAGATTAACAATAATTAAAAAAACGGTACTCTTTATATTTTATTGGAAAGAACTAAACACAGAAACAAACTGTTTTTTTATTATTTTGAATTTCGTTCACCACTATATCACTGTTTCGGCTTTCGTTCTTATTTGATTTTTGAACGTCGGTCGCGCGGCATGCGCACGCGTCGTTGTCGCGCACTATACTAAGTTCGCTCGAACGCCGCCATTTTCTCAGCGAATAGTGGGAGAAGGCACCGAAATAGGAAATAAAATGGAAAAGAAGGCTGTGCGGCTAGTTTGGCGTGCTTTACTTAATAAAAAAAAGTTTAAGCACGCTTACGCTTGCTTGTTGATGTTAAGAGAAAGATATTACAAGATTACAAGCTGGTAATTATTAACGCATTACGGTGTTGAGAAATATATTTATAAAAACTGCAGGAAAATTGTTGAATAAATGCCAAGTACAGTGTTATTTCACTATCATAATTCCATTCCAATACGCTGTTACTTATGATTATTTTATTAATTTATAGTAAGCAGCCTCCCTGATGGTAAGTGATAACTGTCGTTCATAAACCTTTGCAAAATTAGACGTAGATTCAGTTGCGACGAAACAGGTGAAGTGTGTAGAACCAAGAAAGAGGGTTACGTCCAGTTGATGCCGTAATCTAGGATTTGACCACCGGGATTTCTCTATTGCTACTAGTTATACGTCGAATTTCTGTAAAAAGACGTGTGGTATTACCCCGGATAAACAGACCCTAAATGGTCGCGGATACCTTATTCTAGCACTAAAGAGCAAAACAATTGTGGTATAATGTTTTCTCTAGAGTTTCTCTAGCATTTAAAATTTTCAAGTTTCAAATAATGTTTAATACCTTCACGGTGAACCAATTAACAGGTTTATTTTTACTTTTTGGCAGGAAATTGAGGAGTTAGGTTTCATTTGTTAATTTTTTACAAATTCTGAATAATTTAGTACTACGAACGTAATAGATTAATCTGAACTTAATATGCGTTGTTTTTATTAGAGTAAAACAAGCCAAAACAAGAATTTTCATAATTCTTTTCTATTTGTCCATTTATTTTTACACGCATTACGAAATATAACTAATGTACGCCATTTAATGTAGTATTCACTGATGTATTGCTAGTTTCATTTTATTTTAAAAAATTGTTAAGGTTATTTTTATGTATATATTTCTTGTGTGCGTGTGTGTCACTGAACTCCTCCTAAATGGTTGGACTGATGTCGACGAAAATTTTTGTGTGTATTCGACGAAATTCAAGAATGGTTTAGATTCACAATTGGACTAGGAAGGTGGTGCTGTTGTCGATTTCAAGGAGAATTCCTTTTATTTTAAATGAATAGAACAACGTCTGCTAGGTCCGCTATATTTTAAATTCATTTTTAGGGTTCCCTACCCAAAGGGTAAAAACGGGACCCTATTACTAAGACCTTGCCGTCTGTCCGTCCGTCTATCCATCCGTCTGACCGTCTGTCTCTGTCACCGGTGTATCTCAAGAACCGCGAAGCTAGACAGTTGAAATTTTCACAAATTATGTATCTCTGTTGCCGCTATAACAACAAATAGGTACTAGAAACAAATAAAATAAATATTTAAGGGGGGCTCCCATACAAAAAACGCAATTTTTGCTTATTTTTGCTCGATATCAATAAATGGTAACAGATGAAAGTTACAAAATGAATTTTGTGTACCTACTGTTATTTACCTAGTCAATGGTACGGAACCCTTCGTGTGCGAGACCGACTTGCATTTGGCCGATTTTATTTATATAAAGAATGAATTCCAAAATAATAAATAATATATATTAATTAACGCAAGCGAAGAAGCGGGCACAACCAATTTGGATTAAAGTCATAAGAAGTCTACAAAGGGTCAGCAAAGAACAGCTGTTTATTGATTTATCTGTAGAATAAACTTGGAAGATTAACATACTAGCGCAGGCAACAATGTCTGGTATTGGTATACTTTAGTATTTGCATAGTACTTTATTAAATGATCATTTATTAGATAACATTTCATATCATCATCATTTCATATCATTTATTAGCCAAAAGAAATAAGGCATGCTGAATCACTAGAAATTAAAAAAAAAATGGAGAAGGCACACTATCTGGGATTGTAAAACTTACATTGCTAGTCACTGACTACTTACATTCTATATATTATTTCCTATATTTTTTAAATAAAACTACGGATTTTATCGCGTTTGTATTTGATTTCTGATTACCCGACGTTTCGAATACTTTGCAGCGTTCATAGTCACAGGCGGACTAAGATGTCTCACGTCCATATATTTTACAATAATCTCAGAACAATCTTTAATTTGGCTATCAGTGTTCAATTAATAGTAACGATTTATGGACGGACAGTGACTATGAACAAACTAATCAATGTGAAGAAGTGAAATATTATTTTATAAGTTATAAAGAAAATTGTACGAGACTTGATTATATTCAGACAGTTAAGTTATCATTGAATTCTACGAAAGGGCTTTCTAGGTGATGAATAAACACGCTGGACAGCGACCGGGAGGCCGAAGATGAAAGTGCTCCGCCCATCACGGAGCCGGAAATGGGGGCGGCAGTGGCGCGTATGCGAGTGAAATCCACCGCCCCCGGGCCCGACGGTATTGCGAACCGTGCGCTAGCCCTGGTCCTCGAGCACCTGGGACCACGCCTCAGGGGACTGTTCGACGCCTGTTTGACGTCCGGGCAGTTCCCTGGGTGCTGGAAAGAGGGGAGGCTGGTTCTCCTGCCGAAGCCGGGACGGTCTCCCGAGTCGGCTTCGGCCTACAGGCTCATCGTGCTGCTCGATGATGCGGGCAAGCTGCTGGAGAGGGTGTTGGCTGCCCGCATCGAGCGGCACCTCGTCGGGGTCGGGCCCGATTTGTCGGACGCCCAGTTTGGTTTTCGGAGAGGGCGTTCGACGATCGCGGCCTTGCTGCGCCTGAAGGCCGTGGTAGCGGAGGCCGTCACTGGCGGAAGAGTCCTGTTGGCGGTGTCCCTGGACATCGCCAACGCCTTCAACAGTCTGCCATTCAGCTGCATCAGGGAGGGGCTGAGATATCACGGGGTGCCCGTGTACTTCAGGCGGCTGGTGGCAGTCTACTTGGAGGGGCGCAGCATCCTCTACGTTGACCGAGTAGGGGACGTTGTGCGAACGCCCATGACATGCGGTGTCCCACAGGGGTCAGTTCTGGGTCCGACCCTGTGGAACATCGGCTACGACTAGGCGTTCAGAGGAAGCCTCCCACCCGGGCTGGGCGTAATTTGCTACGCCGACGATACACTCGTCACAGCCCGGGGTGGGACGCTAGAGGAGGTGGAACGCCTGGCAACTCTCGACACCGAGGAGATTGTCAGGCGGATCGAAGCGCTGGGGTTGAGGGTAGCCCTGGAAAAGACGGAGGCCCTTTTGTTCCATGGCCTCCGTACCGCCGGGCCTCCCGCCGGCGCTTCGATCACCGTGAAGTCGGTCACCATCAGCATCCAGGCCCACATGAAGTACTTAGGCCTGGTGCTCGACGGGCATTTTTGGTTCTGGGAGCATCTCCATCGACTTGTTCCCCGGCTTGTCGGTGCGGCGTCCGCCCTTTCGCGGCTGATGCCGAATGTGGGCGAACCCAGCGCTACGTGCCGACAGCTGTACGTGGGGGTGATCCGGTCGATGGCCCTGTACGGCGCACCGGTGTGGGCGGGGTCCCTGACCGTCCGTCTTAGGGCCCTTGGCGACCACAGAGGGTCATGGCGATCAGGGCCATACGGGGTTACCGCACGGTGGCGACGGAAGCAGCGTGCCTCCTGGCCGGAACTCCCCCGTGGGACCTGGAGGCGGAGATGCTCGCCGAAATTTATCGGTGGGTGTCCGAGACGCGCGCCCGCGGCGGCATGGTCTCCATCAAAGAGATCACCGCCTGGCGGGTCGACGCCCGCCGAGAAGTCATTGCCCGTTGGGCAATCCGGCTGGAGAGTCCTCGGTACGGTGTCAGGACTGTCGAGGCCCTCCGGCCGGTGCTGATGGAGTGGTTGGAGCGGACGCACGGGGTGCTTTCCTTCCGACTGGTGCAGGTGCTGACGGGGCACGGTTGCTTCGGGAAGTACCTGCACAAGATTGTCAGGAGGGAGAGCACACCGTCCTGCCACCACTGCAGTTGCGACGAGGACACGGTGCAGCACACGCTCGAGGAGTGTGCTGCATGGGAGGGGGATCGCCGTGAACTCGTCGCAATTATCGGTGCCGACCTGGCGCTGCCGACTATCGCCAGGGAGATGCTCGACAGCGTCAGGAACTGGGACGCGGTCGCCGCCTTCTGTGAGGCCGTAATCTCACGGAAGGAGGCGGCGGATCGTGTGCGAGTAGAGCTCCTATTCGGCGACACGTTCCGCCGCCGGCGATTCGGCGGCGCAGGCGCGAGTATCTGCGCCTAATGCCCCAAAAAATAATAAAAATAAAAAATAATTACTTGCGAATACCAATGAAAAAGGACATTTATTTTTCACTAGCAACCCGCCCTCGCTTCGCTTCGGTTATAGGTTATAGTCGTTTTACCCACGTAGTTCCCGTGGGAATACCGGGATAAAGTATAGCCTAGTTTAGGCCCTGATATTATAGCTTTCCATTAGTGAAAGAATTTTTGAAATCGGTCCAGCCGTTTTGAAGAATACCTGGAACAAACAGACAAACAGACAGACAGACAAAAATTTTTTAATTGCTATTTTAGGCATAGGTATCGTGCAAATAACCGTGTGAGCATGAAAAAAGTCTATTATTTTGACATTAAAAACAGACACTCCAATTTTATTTATTGGTATAGTTTAATTAATAAACATTTATCTAACAGTCTAATGACATTGTTGGAAATGCCTCTCATTACTATTAGATTATGAGTTTACCTCCTTGAGGAGTAAGGGGATAACGGTTACTAAGATCTGACACCGGCCCAATTGTCAACCTCACCTGCCCGCGTCCGGTGGTTCGTTATGAATAGCCGGCGGCGACGCCCTCTGGTGCCGCGGTGCTCCTTGCTAGATAACAGACGAGGCAATGGCGACCGAGCAGTGGCGGGATAACCACACACCCGACTGCGGTTGGAAGAGGCTACAGCGGCCTTGGGGTCTAAATAGCTCCAAAAAGGACTGGGGCAGAAGGCAACGGGAAACCACTGCTTCTATTTTCCCAAGAAAGTTAGCATGAAGAATCAAATAAGAAATAGTATGTCTGGCGATCCGGCTAACGCCCGGCGCCACTTCCCCGGGAGAGGTGGTGCGAAATGTGCAACCGGCCATGCGCTCGTGGCTCTTCAGGCGCCGCATGGAAATTCTGCTACTGATGAACCAAACACTAGCAAATCAATCCGCCACCCGCACCGAATCGGAACATGGAATGTGCGTGGCCTCAACCAACCTGGCAAACTGCAAATTGTGGAGAATGAAATACAGAGGAAAAATGTTCACCTGCTAGGGCTAAGCGAGACGCATTGGAAAGGACAGGGTCATTATATACTTGAATCTGGTAGTACAATATATTTCTCAGGCCCAGAACATGAAAGAAGCAGAGGAGTGGCTTTCATCGTGCCACGATATATGAACAATTGCGTCTTAGGCTATAATCCAGTCAGTGATCGAATAGTCACATTGCACCTAAATACCATACCATGCAAACTGAACATTGTGCAGGTATATGCTCCTACTTCTCAGTCAACTCAAGAAGAAATAGATGACTTTTATGATACGCTGACGGCCACACTTAAACGGCTATCAAAGCGGGATGTTACCATCATCTTGGGAGACTTTAATGCCAAAGTTGGTGACACCAAAAACGAGGATCATCTTCGTCGCGTTGTGGGGAAGCATGGTATCGGGGAACGAAATGACAGGGGTGAGCGCTTGTTACAGTTTTGTTGTGAAGAAAATTTTACCATCTCCAACACTTGCTTCGAACGTCATAGGCGCAGACTGTATACATGGATATCACCAGGAGACAGATGTAGAAACCAAATCGACTACGTACTGATAGGCACACGATGGAGAAGCTCAGTAACGAATGCCACAACCTACCCCGGTGCTGACTGCGGCTCCGACCACCAGCTTTTGGTAGCAACAATCCAATTACGGCTAAAGAGGATAAAGAGACCTAAAGTAGTTCCGAATATGCGAAGTATAGACCTCAATGGCTTTAGACAAGGTTTTGAGAAAATAGTGACAGATATTCCGAATGACTTAGACAGCGATAGTAAGTGGGAACAATTCAAGGGGATGGTTGAAAAGACAGCTATCGAGAACAAGCGGGCAGAACCCGTCATGAAGGATTTCATTACACCAGAGACGGCGCAAATCATTCTTGAGAGACGTGAACTAAAAGAAAACGGTTTATGTTCACCCAGAGATTTGCAGCGGTATTCAGAACTCAGTCGCCAAGTCCAATTACATTGTCGGCAGGACTATGATAGTTTCATCAATGGAATTTGTCTGGAACTCGAACAACACTCCCTAAGGAATGAGTCCGCGTATCTCTTTCAGAAAGTTAAGGAATTGACTGGAACGCGTAAACCTAAGACATGTGTCATTGAGGACAAAAACGGACGCCTACTTACAGATGTCGCTGACGTGTTAGAGCGCTGGAAAACGTACTGCGCCGAGTTGTTTGACACAAAAGACACTGCAAATGTTGTAATTACATGGTCAGCAGAAGAACCGGACATCTTACTTTCGGAAATCGAGCACGCTATCAAGGCTCTTAAGTGCAAGAAGTCTCCAGGCAAGGATGGTACTACGGCCGAAGTACTAAAACACCTTGGTCAAAAAGGCACAAGAGCAATTGTTGATATATGCAACACCATCTGGAAAACGGGAAAATGGCCGAAAGACTGGACAGAATCGGTGTTCATACCCTTACACAAGAAAGGTTCTTCGAAAGACTGTGGAAATTATAGAACGATAGCACTAATATCACATGCTAGTAAGATCCTCCTCCATGTCATCAACCGACGTCTTAACTACTTTTTAAGGCGACAGATACCCGAAGAGCAAGCAGGTTTTGTGAAGGGCAAGGGAACAAGGGAACAAATATTGAACGTCCGTCAAATCATTGAGAAAAGCAGGGAGTTCAATAGCTCTGTGATCCTGTGCTTTATAGATTACACAAAAGCTTTTGACTGCGTGCAATGGAGTCACCTATGGAACGTGCTACTGGAAATGGGAGTTCCTGAACATCTTGTCGCTTTAATACAGAGCTTGTACTCGGAAAATCGCTCTTTCATTCGGATAGGTACAGAATGCTCCAATATGTTCCAGACGAAAAAAGGTGTAAGACAAGGTTGCATATTGTCCCCTACACTTTTCAACATATATGGAGAGTATATAATGCGAAAAACCATAGAAAACTGGGAGAAAGGTTTTCCTATAGGTGGAAAGAGATTATCAAATCTTCGATATGCCGACGATACCGTTCTTCTGGCAACATGCATGGAAGATATGAATGAGCTATTCCGAAGACTCGAAATTGAAAGTGGCAAAATTGGTCTCGTAGTGAACAGAGCAAAGACTAGGGTGATGATAGTGGATCGTACCGGGACGCTGGCAAATGTCACCTGCAACATTCCGGGCATTAACGTGGTCGACCACTACATTTACCTTGGCTCCCAAATATGCAACGATGGCAGCTGTGCCCCCGAGATAAAAAGACGCATCGGAATGGCTAAAGATGCTATGACCCGTTTGAGCGTCATTTGGAGGAAGAGAGGAATAGGTATTATAACCAAGATGCGGTTGATCCGAGCTCTGGTATTCCCTATTTTCCTCTATGGCGTAGAAACGTGGACAATCTTAGCCCGAGAACGACAAAGGATTGATGCATTCGAGATGTGGTGCTGGAGGCGATTACTCCGAATACCTTGGACCGCAAAACGCACCAATGTATCTATCTTGAGTCAGCTCAGAATAAAAACCCGTTTGTCGACAATATGCCAACAACGCATACTTTCCTATTTCGGACACACAGTGCGCAGAGGCGATGAGAGTCTGGAAAAGCTGATTGTCGTTGGGAACACCGAAGGCAAGAGATCGCGTGGTCGTTCACCAACTAGATGGACTGATCAAGTGAAAGACTCATCATCCTCCAAATTCTATGCGGTCGTGAGAGACGCGCTGGATCGAGACCGGTGGAGGCAGATCATCCGCTCCAGATGTAGCTCCGATGCTAACCACGATCCTCAGATATGAGGGACCGACTTTAGAGAGAGAGATGAGTTTACCAAGAGTACGCTGCTGACTACTTTTTTTAGGAGTGGGCCATGTTCAGCGCACCCTCCGGCTGTCTCCATCCGGGGCGACGGAAGGGCAGCGCACGGCCCCATGACCCACCCGTGGCACGTCAGCTTGGTCGTTGGGCCGACCACCGGTGCAGAGTAACTTGTCTTTAGTGGTCGGCCCGACGGAATACCCCGGTCGCGGGGTACCCTCTTCTCTCGACGTTACCCCTCGGGGACGTCGGTCGTCGTCACGCGGTTAGCCTTTCTGCGGGTGACGGACTAAATCCCCGGTCCAGTCACCCGCGGCCTCGGCTAGGGCGGCATTAGGCGCAGAACCCTGGTTGACCCTTAGCCAGCCTTTGAGACTCTTTCGGAAAAGTACGAACCAACACCTTGTATTATTAACTCGTCAACACATGGCAATTTAAAAATGTGGTGACGGATTAATAATATAATTAATCATCCCCTATTATATCAGTTAATATCGTAAAAGACAGCTAAGCACCTATTCTTAGAATAATAACGCATAAAAGGTTAGTGTCGGTACTTAAGCGATCAAAAACATGAAGCCAAAAATACTATATGCGCGCATACACACGTATACACGCACACCACTATACAAATTATGAAATCAAATGTTTTTATTAACATAAATCGTCGGAATACCTTTAAAAGTAATGTTAATACTTAATCTGGGGGCAGGGCAGTGCCCCCGCCAAGTCGACCAAAAAAAAAGTCTGGCAAAATGCAAAACTGCCGTAACATACTTTTCTCGAAGCCATTCAGGCCATTTCGACCCCCTATAACTTCGTTGTTAATAAAACTAGAAACCTGAATTTTTAGTAACCTAGCAGGCCTTGTATACACATTGTGTATTTCAAATTTCATTCAATTTGAACCAATAGTTTAAGAATTATAACTAGTCAAAATTTCGTAATTTTGTCACTGACTGACCGATCATCAATATTAAATTGGCACTTCTAGCCGACATAGAAGCTTCCAATTTAGAATATAATTAGTGTTTAGTGTATAAATGAAGGAAAAATTATGAAACATTATAATTGTCATCCAGTTTGCTGTGCAGTGTGCTGTGTGGTGGCGGCTTCGAATACTACCAACCCTTGCTTTGCTCGTGGGTGTCGTAAAAGACGACTAAGAGCTCTAGATTGACCCGGACCAACTCCATCTGGTACAATTTGGGTCAACGATTACATTCCCAAGAAGGGTTGACGTCAGACAGGCGGCCGGTCATAAAAGTCATTGCCGAAACTTTTTGCAATATGTCAAAACAGATGACATATTGCGTCGACCCCAAGTAATTGGGATAAGAGCAAGATGATGATGATGAATTGTCATCCAGTTCCCAAGATACACTAATTGCATAAATAATTTTGTAAACTCATATAAATATATAGGATTGCAAAGTTACATTTGCAGTTAATGAAATGTAACTTTGTAAAAAATAAGAATACATTTGTCGTCATCATTGCTTCTCTATGGGAATGGTAACAAGCGGCTAAAGACTGCGCAGATGACGTAGTGGTTAAGACACCAACGTATCGCGCTAGTGTCGCGGGTTCGAATCCCATGCAAGACAACACCTTGTACGATCCACAAATTGTTGTTCTGAGTCTGAATGTAATTTGTGTCGGTTGATTATATGTTCTTTCCGCAATTCACCACTCTCTATCTTGCCCGTGGATATCGTATAAGATGACTATGGGTTATAATATGCACATACCATCTGTGCAAGAGAAGGCAAACTCGAAATGAAACCCTATATCAACATGTCTGACCAGCATGGTGGGTCAAATTACCTCGAATTGTAAAGGAGGCCCAAACTCAACAGTGGGACGTATGAGGGCTACGATGACGATGCAATGATGAATTATATGTTTGTAAAGTCCCCCACAATATAAGGATTATTATTCCCTTAGTGCAAGGCGTTGTCATTTAAAAAAAAAGATCCTACAGGAGAGTGGGCAGCAGCTCTTGCCGGGGAAATGTATGATATCTCACTGCGAAACCAACCCGCCTACCAAACGTGGCGATTGCGGCATTATTCTTTATATGGCGAAGAAAAATGAGCCCTAGTCATGGCAACTCTGTTACCCTTGACCGTCGTTGGATGCAGGTGCCACAGTACCATCATTAGGCTCGATTGCCATCAAAGTGGAGAGGAGACTAGAGGAGATGTGTTTCAAAAAAACAATCAAATTTCTTTATTTCCACATCTCTCCGCTGAGTTTAGGTAGAAATGACTCAAGCGGAAAGGAAAGATGTATCATTTTTCAGAGAGTGGGCTCTAAGAAAATCCGTTGTTAGTATTCAAGAAGTAGAAGGTACCGGAAAGGAAAATAAGTAGGTCTAGCTACAAAAAGAAATGAGATCATCAAAAACCAAACTTGGTAAAAATAGCCAAGCCTCGCAACAGACATATTCTGCCATAAAAAGTTGTGAGATCCATGTTATACCAAGTCGGTTAACTCATTCAGTCCCTGCCTAAGGGACCTTTCTTCTTAAGTTATAACGTAAATAGCTAACCTAACAACTTCTTATAGTGACTATATCAATATTAAAGATTTTTTATGTTTTAAATAAATAGATTGACTTGGCAAAATCAAACTCTTTGAGCTCGATTTTCTCCTACTTTGAGCGATTCGATTTTATTTAAACTTTGCACACCTGTCAGAGACCGATGACAATGCAATAATACGCTTTTTTTTGGGGTTGAATTTTTGGAGGTTAGTTACGATCGGCACACTCCTCGCCCGCTCGGTCCGGGGCGACAGAGGGACGTAAGCGCGCACGCCCGTAATCCACCCGCAGGTGACTTGACTTCAGTATTCGGATGCAATAATCCGCTTAAAAAAATGGATTGTCTTAATTAGATTCGCCAGGATTCATCAACTTCTTTCCGCATCCTTTGCATGAGAGTAAGAGAGATAGAGCTAGTGGGGCACTCGGCATAATACAAACACGTAGAGACTTTCCTATCGTAATAATTGCGTCTTGAGCCGTATACATTCATCGATGTACTGACCGAAATCTAATATGCATACTATACTCGTTCCAACCATTTATTTTACTTTTGACACATGCTTTAGGACGTAACTGTTTCATTATACGCAATTATTAACTTTGAATCGAATGAACAGAGAAATATATAAACTGCCCAATAATATTTATATATCTTAATTATTACCCACTAAATACATTAATATGCCGTAAATAGCTCTATTCATAAAATTTAAGTGATAATTCATTTCCGTTATAAAAAAAGTTACGTTCTATCGCATCTAGTGACAGTATCAAAAGTATTCGGTGCAAACTAATGAATCGCAAATAATCGATTACACTTATTTGCAGTTAAGTCAGCTGACAACTGAGTTTTGAATTGTTGTAATAGACAACACGTTAAAATTGTATCAGGGAGATATAAAAATCTTCTCATCATACCTATAACATGAAATAAAACAACCAAAATATTTTAATATTATTTTATTATAACGAATCGTCGGATTCTTCATACGAACTCGAATCGTCGCTTGAATCATCTGCAGTGTTTATTATTAACTCTTGTGTAGGTATGTTGTCAAATTCAATTGCCCGATACCAATCAGAGAATATTATATTTTTTGTTTTGTTGACGACACTCGCCCAGTTTTCAGGCGTCACACTAGCACATGCGTTTTTTAAAAGTTCAAGCATTTTATTTGCTGTGAAAGGAGGAGTTGTATTGTATCTTGCGGCCGTGTCCTTTGACTTGTGCCCAGATCATTTCAATTGGATTATATTGACAGTGGTACGGAGGAATTCTGATTACAACATGCCTATATTCTGCTGCCATTTCGTCGATGACATATCGTTTTGGCTGCTTTTTACTTTTTAATATTTTAAGTAATTCTACTTTTAGTAGGGATTCGTCCACATCTTCCCCATTATCACGAAGCCAGTTTATAATCTCTTGTTTTTTGTTGGCCTGTGTTGGCATTTTATTAATTTGGCGAGAGTGATAGGGTGCATTATCAATAAATATTGTTGATGGCTCTTCAAGTGATGTAAGCATTTCTCTGAACCACTTTTCATACACGTCCGCATTCATCTCCTCATGATAGTCTCTTGTTTTTTTTTATTTGAACGCTAACAGAGCGTCTGGTACAAATCCCTTTGTAGTTCCCGCATGGCAAATGATGAGGCGTTCACCTTTCCCCATTGGCACTGCAGAAGTAGAAGCAGCAGTATCGTCAGTCCAACCTTTTGGTATGGAATGATTGGCATTGAGCCAAGTTTCATCTGTGAAAACGACATTCGACCAGTCTTCTATTTTCTTCGCTTGTCTTAAAAATTCACAGCGAGACAAGGCTATATCACGACGTTCCATTAAAATTTTTCTTTTGTCGGATTTCTTATACAAGAACCCGATTTGGTGCAGCACCTTTGACAAAGAAGATTTTTGACCACGAAACAAGCCACAATTTCGTAGAGACGCTACTAATTTTTTCAAAGTAGGAATCTCTTTGCTTGTGTAATAATTGTATATATGACGACGAATAGCATCAGTATCAAAACTGTCAATTGCTGTCACTTTACGGGGCTGACGTTTTTTCTTAGGCGTAGATAGCTTATTCTGTTCAATACCACTGCTACCATAGGCTTCTTTAGTGATTTTCGCCACCGTTGGAGCACTAATACCTAATGCTGCTGCAACACGGTCTCTAACTTGGGTTACTGGTATAAGGAATCCGCCATTGCGGCTTTCCTTTTCAAAAAATTCACGAAGCCGCAGCACTAACTCTCTGGATTGTCCTTTAAGCACCATACCTTTCTGCATTTTGCAAGTAAAATCTTACTGGGAGGAACGATACGCTCAACTCAATCAAAGTAAGAACAATGAAATCAATACGGTGGAATATAAATACTCAACACAGCGTATGAAAAATATGAAAGAGCACTCAGCGAACAGAAATGTGACTAGCACGGGAGTCTTGTTGCGGGTGACAGACAACACAACAAAATGGCGTCGCCAGCGCGCCGTTCAGTGTTGCCAATTCGGCTTAAAAAAAAAGGGGTAGGCTGGATG
This sequence comes from Lymantria dispar, assembly GCA_032191425.1. Taxonomy (NCBI): domain Eukaryota; kingdom Metazoa; phylum Arthropoda; class Insecta; order Lepidoptera; family Erebidae; genus Lymantria; species Lymantria dispar. The sequence goes on from CM063457.1 coordinate 5,970,710, forward strand.
AGAAAATTAGTGATTTACTAGCGCAGACGAGGGCGCCATTGTCTCTAAGTAAAGTTTGGAGCAGCGGACCCCGCTTAATGGAAAAATGCTTCATAAAGTAGTTATTTTTTATTTTGCAAAGTACAAAGTAAAATATTTTGGGAGGACTGAATTAGTGGGTATGCAAAAATTAATGTGCCCAAATAACAAATATATTTACAGAAGTAAAGTTTTTAAATAATATGAAATATGTATTTAAGCAAAAATAAAATATCCGTGTTAAATCGATTAAAAGTTCTTCCTGACTAAAATCGATTATTACAAAACATAGTATCCGTAATACATTGGTACAACACTAATAGATCAGAATTCGACCTGCCAAAAGTAAAATAAATGGTTGGAACGAGTATAATTACATTCCGGTGGCTATTCACTAAAGCGCTTCTTACACTACACGATATTCAGGGCCCTGAATCACTAGGGGTGTTCTACAACAGCTAAATTGTGAGACTTGTTTCACCTGTTTCAGTTTTAGCGAAATAACAGGTTCAGAAAACGGTTCCATACTGTTCCATATATATATACACAAATAACAATATAATATTGTATGTAATAATAATATTATATATATACATAAAATAAATACATTCTTAAATATATTAGACGTGGGTCGTTACATTATTTTTAAGAAACGTAACGAAACAAGTGATTTGGTCGACGTCACGTGTTTCAAAACTAGTGATTTTTGTAACGACTGATTTGTATACAGCTACTTTGATTGTTTGCATATTGTATGAATAGCTGCACTAACTATATACAGTTACACGCGAAATGAAAATAAATTTGTAGCTATACAGTTAAGTCAATAAATTAACTTCCTTTCATACTTTTTTCAGGCTGAGGACTGACTGCATTATATGTATTTACGATTGATTAGAGGTTATAATTAAACTATTATTTCAATTAAATTTGTATTAATGCAGACGTATTTAAAAGTAAATTGATTGTATATACAATGATTATATTTACAGTTTATTTACACTTTTGATATATTTACAGTTTTTTTCGCTTTTATATGCACTTTATAATGTATGATGTTTTTATTAGTAAAACAACAAACTAAAACAATAAATAAATTCTTTACTTTAAATTCAAATTTCAAAGTAACACTCGCTTCGTTTCCCGCAACGTCAAGCCGTTGAAATTACTTATAAACAAAAATTACTCTATTTTATTATCAATAAATGCAATTTTACGTATGAAAATTAAAGGTATAAAATGTATTTTTACGCTGTTTGGTCTTTGTTGCATACCACGGCACGTGAGTATTCGGTATTTGGTCGGATTACTTCGAATAATTTCATGTCATTCGATTAGCCATCTCGCTCGCTCGCTCGGCCGCGATGCGAAAGAAATGTACTTAGCGTAATCAACGTTGTGCGGTCGGCTCTTTCTCGCTCGCTCGAATATAATACTGTTATCCCATATCTGTGAGTCGTGTTAAGCATAACGTAACTACAAAAATCACCTCTTTTACTTGTCGACTCGTAAATAGTGGTTGTTACATGTCGCGTAATGGGTTATTGTAACTAATGACGTGAAATAATGCTCATGTCTAAAATATATACATAAATCAGTCCTAAGCATGTAAAGCATGAAGGATCGTTTTCATTTTAGGAACAAACACTGAAACCATTTCTAAACATTATTCCTAAAGAATGGTTATTTACCCTTTTTTCTCGTATTACAACACAACAGGCTGTTATTTTGGAATAGTTTTCTGAAACTGTTATTTCGCTAAAACTGAAACAGGTGAAACAGGTCTCACAATTTAGCTGTTGTAGATAATGGTGTAAAAGTAACGAAAGAAAGCGTACCCGTATGTATTCGTTACTAGAAGAATGAGTACTCGTTTCTTTCGTATCGTTACGTTACTCGTTACTTTTGGTACCTGTATCTTAGGACACCGAATCGAGTCGTATTCCGTACCCTTACAGTATAACGTCACGGCATAGTAACATTCGTTATTTGTAGAATACATTTGTATACCAAGCTACGTAAGGTACATTTTGCACTTTACCGTATGTTGAACCCGATTTGTGTTAAAGTTATTATAAATTTAGATTCATTTAATAGGTAACGTGTAAAACTACAAATGAACTATTAACAGAATCTACAAAATTGCAATAGATTTATTATTTTAAAAATGTTGACAATGGTCTTATGTTATTTCTAATCTTAAACTTTGTTTACAAACGCAATACATTCAACAAACAGCAAAAAATTTAACGACAAATTGCCAGATTATATATTACTTATCAAACAAACATCGTTCTTTGTAACGTACATCTTTAAATACACAGAATAAGCGCGCGAATGCATAATATGTATATACGATCAGCAAACGTTATAGGCATCAACGTTACTTGTGTGAACTAAAACAGTGTAGGTATAGGTACCCATAATACGAAACATGCGAGTAACGAAATGGATTCGTGAGTAACGTAATGGATTCGTGAGTAACGTTTCGTTACTTCGTACTAAATGCCGCACCCGTTACTTAGTACCGAATACATACGGTTTGCTACAGTTCTAGTTGTAGAGCACCCCTACTGATTCAGGTCCCTGAATAACGTGTAGTGTAATAAGCCTTTAAAAAGGGAACAATAAATATAGTTTAAAAAAACTAAAAAACACGCTTTCAACTAAAAAGTGTAAAATAATTTTCAAAATAGGCAGATAATAGTAATGAACGAAATATATTAATATTATTGTGAAAAAAGCGTGGGGTGCTCGATTTACTAAAATGTGGCACAAAGCGAGTTTTTTTTTAGTTTTTAAACTATATTTATTTGTAAATTGGATCAAAAGCAAATAATAGATTTATATACGTTTTAATATAAAGAAGTCTTGTAATTATTCGTGCTTTTGTATGTAATTCTTATGTTTTCGTAATGTATTTTTTCTTTCTTTACATTTCTTCACAATTGTTGCTTTTCTTAAATTCGTAATTAACTTTTTTCTTTGTACCTACTAGAGTTTCAAAGGACGGTTAAATTTGATGACATCAAGACAATTACATTACGAAAGTGTTTTTAGCTCACTATAGCAAGCGGTCCACCGGAGAAACTCAGATTTTCCCTAGCTGGTTTTAAAATAGAAAACATGACTGTTTCATTCAAATACCATTTTTATTTCATATAATTAGTATATAAGTAATGACTGAATATTATCCATAATTCATCATCATCAAACTTCTGTTCTTAACTTCTTACCCCCAATTACCCAAGGGCCCAACCCCAAGGGTTGACGCAATAATATGTACCTACTCTTCTTTTGTAGTATATAATAATATGTATGTATAGTTTTATGACCAACCGCCTGACTGACGTCAACCTTCCTTGGGAATGTAATTGTTGAACCGAGATCAGATGGATTTGGCACAGGTAGCATAATCAAAGATGTTCATAAAAAAAGTTACCAAAAACAAATATGCAATTCACTACTAGAAATTTTGCAAAATTAAATTAACCAGGCGCCTCTGAGAGCAACCATTATCGGTATCTTCGCCAGTGAATTTTCTGGGTACGTTCATGGACGAAATTATGTTTGCATATTTTATCACATTTACCTTTTATTTTAATATAGTAAACCTTTTCGCAGACCAGTTCCATGTAGCTACCGCAAGCAGAGACCTTTTCAGTGAGCATAACCAAACCAGATCTAGGACATTATGCTTAGTATGTAGATGAAAGTTTAATTATTATTATAATCATCATTATCATAGCTCATATACGTCCCACCACTGGGCTCGAGCCTCCTCCATATTGAGAGGGAAATTGACCTACTATACCACGCTGGTCAAGCGGGTTGTTATAGGGTTTTATTTCGAGATTTGTACAGTTGTTATATGTACAAAATATCCCTCAGTCGCCTTTTATGATATCCACGGGACAAACAGGGGGTGGCGAATTGTATTTTTACTCCGTCACCGCACGGATTATTATGATACCTATTCGCATCAATACTGTATTATAGCAAAATTGAAAATAGCTTTTTTAAAAAATAACACCTTGCACTAAGTAAATATACATTGTATTCCATGGGATTTTACAAACACATAATTAACGGACATTTGTGGTAGAATCACATTATCGATAGTCTTCTATCAATGGCCGCGGGCCCGTCCGCCCGGGATAGTACCACACTCTCGAAGAAAATCGATGACTGAATAGTAGCAATTTGTTACTGCACTCCTTATAGTGAGTAACTGAGTCGGAAGCCCAACTTTTTGAGAGTGTTTGCTTGTGTTTTGGTGATACCTTTAGTCACCGAAACTCATTACACGCAATCACACTCCCTTCACTTTCTTTACGGTAGGTAGCGGACTAGCAAAGGTTCAACAGCGGCAGTATAACTTAACATCAGGTACGCTGTTTGCTCGTTCGCTACCAACAGCTATAAAAAAAAATAAAAACCGAGACTCAGAACAACAATTTGTAGATCCCACAGAGTATTATGGTGTACGGGAATCATAACCAAATCACGGTAGGTCGGTATCTAAACCACTACCTTATGTGCAGTTCAACTTAACCTGTAGTAACACAGAGTAATTAATAGTTACAGCTAATTGTAATGTTTTGTGCCATGCGGGTTACTAGTGAAAATGTAGTAAAAAATTTATTAGGGCAGTTAATATTATTTGATTATTTAAGGTTGTCAAGTTGTTGCCCTGTGGTGACAGAGTGAAATTATGATTATAAATGGTGGTAATATATTTGATATTGTTACATTTGTGCTTTTCCCTCCTCTGAGTGTTTTTGCTGGATCTTTCTCAGTGTGGTCGCGTCCCGGTCCGGTGGTATAATAGATTTATTAGGTTTAAATTAATGTAATGTCATAATAATTACTACAAATTTAATGTTTAATAATTACTAATCATAAACAATTTTTTTTTTCATATAGAATCATTTTCTTCTTGTATTGGTAACAAATTTGTACCAAAATGTGCGTCAAAATTTAACAACTAATTTCTGTAGTGGGGAGATAATTCAAAATCTCTGTAGGTAATAACAATGACTAGTTGGACGTGAGATATATTAGTTCGCCCGTAACCATGCACACTGCAAAGTGTACGAAACGTCGGGCAAACAAAAATCAAATACAAAATATCCGATAAAATCCGTAAAATATTTTTTTATAAAATTAGTTAAGTAATCAAAACGTTAGAAGAAAATAAACTTACTTTGGTGTTTATTGTATTGAGTGGGAATAAAGGAAAGGAAATAAATCCCCATTGATATTATTGCTAGCATCAGACACACTCTGAACATCCTGGGACGCGGTAGCCGGCTTCTGCGAAGCAGTCGTCTCGCGGAAGGAGACGGCGGAGCGCGCGCGGGAGGAACGCCTCCATGACAACACTGACTTGGGTGGCGCAGGCGCGACCACCTGCGCCTGATGCCGTCTTAGCCGAGCTCACGGATGACTGGATCGAAGATTTAGTCCGTCACCTGCAGAAACGTAGACCGCACGTCGGTGATCGACGTCTCCGAGGTCGTGAGGAGAGGGTACCCCGCGGGGGTATTCCGTCGGGCCTACCACTGAGGACCCTTGTCCTCACTCTGCACTGGTGATCGGCCCAACGACGAAGGCGACATACTACCATACTACGGGTGGATCATAAGGGCCCTCTGTCGGCCCGAACGGAGCCGGGCGGTGCGTGCGCTGACCATGGCCCACCCCCCAAAGAAAATTCTGAACATTAAATGATTCTCTTCTCTCTCTCAGTTTCATCTATTGGTGTTTATCACCACCCCTTATTTTACCACGGGCATTGTGCTATAGCATACATATGGTAACCACGTAGGAATACATTTCACCTCCGTTTTTCTTGCCCGTGGGTATTGTAAAAATAACTAAAGGAATATATAAATAACATCCTTCAAGAGAAGTAAAATTAGAATTGTTTTAATTTTATACGACCTGCTTAGACCAACTACTTGTATAGTAGGTCAATTTCACTCTATTAATGAAGAGCATCGAGCTCAGTACTGGGACGTATATAAGCTGAGACAATGTTGAAGATGATGATTCGTAACATAGGACTAAGAAACATCGACAAATAACTTGCAGAGCTAAAATAAACAGGAATACTCGGCCTTCTCTATTAATTGATTTTAGGATTTCATTTAGTTTTTTTTATATTTAAAAGGAAAATATGAATTAGAAAGTGATGGTGTTTATTTAATCAGTCATTGCATAGCCCTATTTTCTGAATGCTATGCAAAAACTAGTGATAAAACAAATATTTACACAGTGAAAATTTACATTTAGCCAACTTGTAACAACTTATTTCAAGCACAGCACCCGTATTCTTCGTTCATTAATTTGTGAAAAATGTTCGTTTATAATACAATGTTTTGCTTTATTTTGTTGAAAATGCTGCTTCTGTTGTGTGTTTTCTGTGAGAAGTTAGACCAGGAATTATTTCCAGATGATTGTAAGTTTTTATTTTCATATAATTTTGTTTGTTAGCGGACTATTGCGTTATAATAATATCATAACTAGGTGGCATTGGACTCCTTAACATGTGTACTTCCATTCTGCAATTTTTTTTTTTTTTTTTTATTGCCAACGGTGGCAAACGAGCAAGCAGCACACCTGATGGTAAGTGAAACTGCTGCACATGGACCATTGCAATACCAGGGGCACAGCCAGGCCGCTGCCTACCGTGAAGGAAATACTCTTCATAAACCTCGTTTAAAGAAGGACATGTCATAGCGCTCGGGAAACACAGCAGCAGGTAGTTCATTCCAGAGCTTGCACGTACGTGGGAGAAATAATCGCTGAAAACGTACAGTTGAAGACCATAACGTTTCCAGGTGAAATGGATGAACCCTGCTGCGATGTCGAGTGGTACGTTGGTAGAATGGTGACGGTGGTACCAAGTCAAACAGTTCCTCGGAGCACTCCCCGTGAAAGAGTCGGTAGAGTACACAGAGTGACCCAAAGTCTCTCCGTTGCTCCAGCGACTCCAATCTGTCCGTAAGATTGGGATCCCCGACGATTCGAACAGCCCGTCTTTGTTTCTCCTAATCGTCCTAGGCAATTGAATGGTGACAGGGACGTATAACCTTCCATACGTTTGTACCTTTAACGGGCCATCAAAATCGATTGTTTGTCCATTTAACTGGCCATCGAAATCGATTCGTTGACTATCCTTTCAAGGATCTGGCCTATTGACCTGGCTTTTTTTATTGTCGATGTTACAAACAAGCAAGCAGCATACCAGATGGTAAGGGATACAGCCGCAATGCATATTTTATGCGGGCTAATTAAAATTATCGTGTCTTAATAAAAAATAGATCTGCGGCGCGAACATTTTCGCGCTATAATTTTTTATAATTTCTAGGGTCGCCTGAAACCGAATGAATCGTCCGATAGACTTTAAATGACATTTATAAACAAAGGCTCTACCAACGCAACCTTGTATCGTTAGTATAATGAATTCAAGTGCAGTCGACTAATTTTGGGGGATGAAGAAGAATCGCCCCTTGATGGCTGTTACGGAAGAAAACGTGCTAGCAATGAAAAATTTAATCCAAAACAATAGGCGAGTTACGTTTCAGAAGAATCAGCACATCCTGCATATTGGATCAGGAAGCGTCAAGAGATTCTACACTTACATCTTCCCGTGAAGAGGATAGTTTCACGTAGGGTCACAACTGTACTGATGCTTAGAAGCAGACCCGGGTGGAAGGGTGTCGTGATATGATAAACATATTTGAAGCAGGCTCGTCTCGGCTAGTGATGACATCATTACAAGTGAGATGAGTCATGGATACGATCCCAAAAAGAGCTGCTAGTTCACGGTTTGGGTGTTTTATAGCAAATCAAAGGCCACCAAAGTGAAGCGATCGAGATGCGGCAGCAAATTTTGATAGCGAGCTTTTAAATTTGACTATTTGCTGTCAATTCATTTACGGAATCAATGAAGTATCAATACATGATATACTACCAAATTCTTGATAGAGGTTTTCTCTATTGCGAGCAACAAGCGAACAAACACACGGCTCTGTGGGCTACTGCTCCACCAAACACAAGCGCCCGTGCAAACCGCGTTGAAAACGAGGAACTTTCTGGACAACACGCCGGTCAAACTCCTGGGTTAATCTTCTTACAGTCCTGACATAGCCCGTGTGACTTCCTTTTATTCCAAAAATTAAAAAAAAAACAGCTCAAAGGGATACAATTTCATTGCAGGAAGATGTGCTGTCAGCGTTCGAGCAGGCTATAACCGAGGTGTCTGCAGCGGAAAAAAATTTTCACCAACTGGTTCAGATACATGTAACTTTATATAGAGGCTATTTGACCTACTATATCACGTTGATCAGATGGATTGGTACAGTGTTTTATTTCAAGTTTTCCTTTTCTTGCATAGATGTTGTACGCATATAATCATTTAGTCGTTTTTTTACGACACCCATGGCCAGGAAAGGCGCTGGTATTGTATTCTTACACCATCACCACACAAAAAAAAAAAATAGATCAGTTTTTAATAGATTACATTTGCCAATTTTGTCTCTGAATATAATAATTAAAAATTTAACTGCGCAAATAACAAAGTCTCCCTGAAATTTGTATGCGCATACTACCAGTGAATAGGCCCCCGCCTTTAGTAAAACAGATAACAAAAATGAACATTTATAATCATTTGTAAAATAACTCGTGCTTTTACTAGACGTTTTTCAAAAATGTCAGTTTTTAAAAACAGGTTTTGTTTTTCGTTTTTAATATTTACAATATCGTTTGGTAATGTTATAGCTATGTCAAGTTCTAAGGCTTTGGAGGGATATCCAGCTGGTTATTTACCTGATTGTAAGTTTTTTAAGCATACCTATTAGTACCCAGGCATGCTCAGACTAAGCTCTTCATATTTTTAGCAGATTCTATTCTCTATTTCAAACTTTTATTTTTCGGTAAAAATTGCTATAAGAACAAGTATTAACGATAATACGTGCGCATATTTCCTTTTTTTAATAATATAAAGGCAATAGTGTGTATCTTTTTAATGTGGCTTATTTAATATTTCTTATCAACGATTCTTTGATAGACATTAATAGTAATTATGGCTATCCATTTCTATATTCTAAATTAAATAACAGTGCCATTTTATTCATTTACGGTTAGATTTTTAGTGTTTTTTCGTGATTTTGAGCTCGGATTTTTTTAAGATATTTAGATATTCTTTTTTAAATTCTATTTTTATGTAAACATTATCAGTTTATAAACTGTTGGATTGCGGCTCCTCCTAGATGGGTTGTTAAAATATACTCACCCTGCAGTAAGGAATAAATACTTTTTATTTATTTTCAGTTTAAGTATTAGCCTATATAATGCAAGGGATTTACCGTGTGGGGTGATGGAATAAGAATACAAATAACCACTGCAAAAGAAGACTAATATGATACGCATATAACATCTATGCGAGAGAAAGAAAACTCGCAATAAAACCCTAAACTAACCTCTTTGATCAGAAGGGTTTATACCCTCCTGATCAAAGAGGTATTATTAATGTCAATTTATCTCCTATTGCGGAGGAGGCTCGAGCCCAACAGTAAAACGTATATATGAAAGGATGATAATGATAAATGCAAGGGAAATTGACTTACCTACTATATCACTTTAGATAGATGATTTGGTATGCGATTTTAACTCTAAGTCTTATTCTTTTCTGTGTGGTGACAAATTAAGAATAGATTTTACCACCTCTATTTTAATCATGGGTGTAATAAAAATGGCTAATGGAAAAGCATCCATATATCATCTACCATCATTTATCAGCGATAACATACGGCACTGAATCGTGGTCTCCGAATGTCAGCCTCATAAAAGGCTCTGCTCGGTATTTCTCTCTCGGGATGAATGCGTTTTTAGCAGTGATTCTTTAGTCGTCTTATACGATGCACGCCTTACATTCTAAACCTTTGAAACAGTCGGTCAAAGGGCCTTTGTAATTGCCTTTATCTATCAAATGATACCTGATATTTTCCACATCATCATCATCGTAGCTTACGTCCCACTGTTGGGCTCGGGCCTCCTCCGTAATGGGCGCGCACTGACTTACTATACCATGCTGGTCAGACATGTTCGTATAGGGTTTCATATCGAGTTTTCCTTATTTTGTACAGATGTTATGTGCATATTATAGTCGTCTTTTACAACATCCACGGGCAAGATAGGGAGTGGTGAATTGAATTCTTACTCTGTCACCGTCACTCTCAATAATACTTAATATGAAAACATATACACATATTTATTTATTTATTTATTTTAAAACTTTTGCACAATAAAGATACAAGGCGGACTTAATGCCTTAGGCATTCTCTACCAGTCGACCTAGGGTGGAGCAGAAATAATTTAAGGCAGGTGCAATACAGATAGTTGAGGATAACCAGAATTTATCAAATATATGATTACCAAATGATACAGTATATAAATATGAGTACATATATATATATATACTATATAAATATATATACATACATATACATATACATACACATACATACGTATACAATACATACATAAAAATGGATGTGAGCCGTCACAGATGAGTTGACTCCGCCAGAAAATCTAAGTAGAGTCGTTTAACCTTGGCCTTGAAAATGTCACGACTAGTAGCCATGCCGATGTCCAGAGGTAATGCATTCCAAAGAAGAATAGCCTGGATATTAAAGGAGGAATGCACGAGACTAGAAGAGTGAGAGGGACAGTGAAGAAGAAGATTTTTGGAGGAACGAAGAATACGGTGGTGAAGAGAAATTGAAACTTTGGTTTTAAGTAGGAAGGGGCGTTAGGAGAGTTAAGAATTGAATAGAGTAAAGAAAGAGTTCGCAAGCTCCGTCTTTGTCTAATTGGTAACCAATTGAGTCGAGAGCGAAATGTGGTTACATGATCGAACTTGCGAAGGTTAAAAACGAATCGAATGCAGTTGTTGAGAAGTCGATCCAGCTTATTGAGCAGATCTGCATTCAGGTCGAGGTAGCACACATCAGCATAATCGATGATAGGAAGGACTAAGGTTTGAACCAGCGATGTTTTGGTATTGACTGGGAGAAAGTTTTTTAAACGGTATAGAGAGCGGAGTGTTCCTGTAACCTTCTTAGATACGTTAGCGACCTGCGTTTGCCACTCCATCGTCGAGTCTAGAAATAGTCCGAGATTTTTTACTTGATTACTATAAGGTATCACGCTTCCGTTATAGATAATTGCTGGTATATTATTTGCGTCGACTCTGCCGATGATGCGGGGACTGCCGATAATAATACTTTGGCACTTACTGACATTCACTGCCAAGCCAAACCTCGCAGCCCAAGCACTTGTAGCTGCTAGGTCACAATTTACTGCAGCAATTGCTGAGTGGAGATCGTTCAACTTGGCGTGGGAATACAGTTGCAGGTCATCGGCGTACAAATGATACGTACACTGAAGTTCGGAGGTTATGAAGTTTATAAAAAGAGAGAAAAGAAGAGGAGAAAGAATGCCGCCTTGAGGAACGCCAGAGTCCATATCACACCAATCAGACGAAGTATCGTTGATGCGAATGGACTGTTGACGACCCCGAAGATAAAACCAAGAAACCATTCCAAAGCATCCGATGAGATCATAAGATGGGACAGAAGAGACAACAGTAATTCGTGACTGACAACGTTAAGTGCGTTAGAGAAGTTTACCAGGACCAACACAGTGACCCTGGTATCCTCCACACCAGCCCTCACGTCGCCAGTCACTTTGAGGATTGCTGAGACTGTGCTGTGTCCAGGTCTGAACCCAGACTGTAATGGGCTTAAAAATATTTATCCATACGGTGACGGAGTAAGAATACAATTCACCACATCCTCTCTTGTCCATTGTTTCCGTAAAACACGATAAGATGCAGAAGACATAAAAAAAGTAGAGATACTCAAAACAAAACTATAACAATACGTATGACCAGCATAGTATTGCAGCCACGGCGGGCGGAGCACACGCCCATGGCCATCATCATGGCTTCGCCGGACAGCGACCGGGAGGCCGACGACGAGAGTGTCCTGCCCATCACGGAGCTGGAGATGGGGGTGGCGGTGGCGCGTATGCGAGCCAAATCCACCGCCCCCGAGCCCGACGGTGTACCCAAACCATACGGTTGGGTACACCGCTGGCCTTGGTCGTGGCTGGTTCGTGCCGACGGCTGTACGCGGGGGCGATCATGGCGATCAAGGCCATACGCGGTTACCGCACGGTGGAGACGGAGGCAGCGTGCCTTCTGGCCAGAACTCCCCAGTGGGACCTGGAGGCGGAGATGCTCGCCGGAATTTACCAGCGGGTATCGGAGACCCGGGGCCGCGGCGATATGGTCTCAATCAAGGAGACTGCCGCTTGGCGGGTCGACACCCGCTGAGACGTCATTGCCCGTTGGGCAGTTCGGCTGGAGAGGCCTCGGTACCACTTACCATAGCCCACCCATAAAAAAAAGGCATTGCAAAATGCTAAAATTCCCTCCCACAATGGAGGTGGTCCTAGCCCAACAGCGCGATATAAATGGACTGAGATGATGATGATGATGATACACATATTTGTTGTTGTGTTTAGTACTGTATGTTCTGGTCAGTACTGAACCTAGTGGCCTATAATGCGTGTAGTGCTAGAAAGTAATAGAGGAGAAAGCTGTCATGGAGGTAATATTCGTAAGCTGCCGATACGGCAGGCTGATGTACTATTTGACCGGGACTCCCCCGTAATTTGGCCGAGACTACCTTGTGCTTGGCCGAGATTCCGCCGTGGACCTGGACGAGGACTCTGGAGCATACGATCTAGGTGTGTGCCGCGTGGGCAGCGCCATAAACATGTCGCAATTATCGGGGCCGACCTGACGCTGCTGACCTGACGCTGCCGACCTGACGCTGCCGACCATCGCTAGGGAGATGCTCGACAGCGTCAGGAACTGGGAGGCGGTTGCCACCTTTTGTGAGGCAGTTATCTCAAGGAAGGAGGCGTGACAGCATGCACGTGCATGCTCGACTGCACGACTTGAGTGGCGTAAACGCGAGTATCTTCGGCTCATGACGCCCTAGCCGAGAGAGGCGGTTTCCGAAAGGATATCCCTGTGGGCTGGCTACGAGCGACAAGATACTCGATACTGGTAGCTGGCCCGATGTCGTCGCTCCGGGTGGAAGGGACGGCATGTATGCTGACCATAACTCGCTAAAAAAAGGCTGATGACTATAAATTTAAGAAAAATATTTTTGTGTTCATTTAGGACAGACGTGGAATAGACAGAAGATTGAAACATTGACGTCACATTATTTGTATTGCTCTCTCTGTCTTATTAATTTGATTTATTGATAATTGATTAGCTTTAGTTTTCAGTCTACACATTACATTTGACCAATTTTGATAATATTCTACTACCCGATGACATCTATATAATGAGTATCATTTTTATTAGGTTATATTTTATCCCGGTATTCCCAATACATATTCGTAAAAAGATAGTAAATATTCTATTTAGTGTATCGTTATGCTTTTATCGGCAGGATATTTATAAAATAGCGATAACTGACGAGGAGACTATCTAACGTTGTTTAACTTTAACCTTCGGCCGCCTATGATATTAAACCAGAAATATATTTGGAATAATACATTCCTACAATATTTACTATTGTCAAAAGGCGCAGGTAATGTGCTTCATCAAATACTTTCTAAGTTTGTATTGTGATATCATTTGAAGGTCTGCGATAATTGATTCTGAAGAAATTGTAAAGGTTTGTGTGTTTTGAAGAAAAGTAAATGTTACACCTATATATTGCGTTTATCATACTTGACAATGATTCAACGCATAGATTAAACATGCAAGCCCATGTATTCTATCGCACAAATATGATTATCTAGATCAGATTCCCTAAGTATGGATCACGAGCGAATATTGAGTGTATCCTGAAACATAAGATATTATAATTGATTGAATTAGGCGATAGGTACATACCAGAAATCTATTAATACTTTAAAATGAAAGGAAAGAACACCCACCGCTTTTCCACTGTTAATCCACCTGGAATAGAGAGAGTACGGGATAGGATCAAGGCGGAAAAGAAGATAAGAAAGTATTTTTATTCTCTCCACCTGAAGGCAAACAATCTTGAGGATGCCTCGTTCAGAGGCAAAACACTCAGTATTAGGGATCGACGTAATGTGTAAGATGGAAGAGAACTTGCATTGCAAAAGTTATTAAAATTAGTTCTTTGATCGGGCGCCTGTCTGATGTTAACTCTCCTTGAGAATGTAATTGTTGACTGAATAGCTTCAGATGGGGTTGGTCCAGGTTGATAGTGATCAACTCTTAGTCGTCTTTTACGACACCCACGACCAATTTAAGGGTTGGTAGTATTTGTATCCGCCACCACACAGCATAAAATAACAAGAAATAAGATGAAATAAGTAAAAAAAGTATTACGTTCTCTTCAACAGGCATTATCAAATTAAACGTTATTAAAAATTATACTGGCACTCGTGAAGCACTTAATCGAGTAATCATACGTCATTACATGATTATGGGAAAGAGCTGATACTCTTACATTACTAGAATGATATTAAGCAAACATACCTAAGAACCACTGCAAGGAAACTGGCTTTCAAATGAATACAAAAACCGCATCAAAATCGGTCCATCCATTTGAGAGCTACAATGCCACAGACAGACAGACAGACATCGACGTCAAACTTATAACACCCCTCTTTTTGCATCGGGGGTTAAAAAAGAGATACTTTGAAACGAACTATCAGTCGATCCAAGAGTCTTCGCGTCGACTAATATTCCCTTGCTTCTGAATACAGAGACTTCTGATCTCAGTGTTACCAATATTTATATTTCACTTTTCGAAAATTCGTGTGTTTTGCCGTATCTACTATAATTCTAAAGCTCACATAGGTTCCTTGAGGCTCAAAAATCATGTGTTCGTATTATTCAAAAATATTTTCTCCTTCTACGTAAACAAAGTTGCGGTTTAAAGTTAGCGTTAGCCCAAAGTAAATTGTTCCACCCGAACGAAGTTGCGGGCAGAAGCTAGTTAAAAATAAGTTAAAACGTTTTCATTATATTTTTTTTATTTATTTTTTTAACATTATTTCGTTTATTACTTTATTGTTTTTTTTAACATTATACCAGTCCAAATAAGTTCTACTGTTGGGCTCGGGCCTCAGCCACAATTGGAGAGAAGTTGACCTACTATACCGCGCTGGTCAGACGTGTTGACATAAGGTGTTCTGCCGAATTTTACTTCTCTGGACTTATCTGTAACACTGACTAATTTTATGCATTTTTTTAATTGACTGGCAAAATCCCGTGGTTTCACACCCGTAGTTCCTGTTCCCATGGCAATACCGGGATAAAATACTCCTTATACAGACAGCTGCAGTAGACTTGGTAGTAAAATATTATCAAAATTGGTCCAGCCGTTTTGAAGAATACCCAGAACAAACAGATAGACCGACAAAAATACTTAAACACATTTTAGGTTGTGTCGTGTAAATAACCATGTGAGCATAAAAAAATCTCATTATTTTGACATTACAAACAAACATTTCAATTTTATTTATATAGATTAGTAGTGAAGACGTTAAAAGGAAACATGCAAACAGACACATATTTGAATTATATTATCTATACCAATAAATAAAATTAGAGTGTCTGTTTGTAATGTCAAAATAATAGACTTTTTTCATGCTCACGGTAAAATAGCAATTAAAAAATTTTTGTCTGTCTGTCTGTTTGTTCCGGGTAATCTTCAAAACGGCTGGACCGATTTCAAAAAAAATTATTTCACCAATGGAAAGCTATAATATCAGGGCGTAAACTAGGCTATATTTTATCCCGGTATTCCCACGGGAACGGGAACTACGCGGGTAAAACGACTATAACCTATAACCGAAGCGAAGCGAGGGCGGTTTGCTAGTTGTAAATGTATTTTACGAATTTTATCGCACTTGCATTTGATTTTTGATTGCCTGACGTTTTGAACACTTTACAGCATTTACGGTCACGGGCGGCCCGGTCGCGTAAACATCAGAAATCATTATGAATCATATTAGTTTAGAAATAGCAACAGTAGACTCATTCTCACACATTTTTTTCCAGGTCCTGGTTCAACTATAACCAAAGAAATCCCTCCGAAAGACCTGAAATTTCTTACAATATCAGTACAGAGGAAAAGCAGCATATTTTCTGTAAAACCAGCGTATAATTATTTCGAAATGGAGAAACTAGCCAAAGACCCTGGAGCGGACTTCACCAAACCCATTGTGATGTTCGTGGGTGGATATTTAGATCACCCCACATACCCTATAGGAACTATAATAGGTTCTGTCTACAAGAAATTAGGATTTACCGTGTTACTGCTCAATATGCAAATGTTTACCTTTCAGGAATATGCAATGTAAGTAATTCACTAAACTAATTGCTGCCCGCGACATTGTCCGCATAAAAGTTAGTAAAATTTGTGTTATTATACACTGTTCCGTGCGGTGATTGAGTGAGAATACAATCCCTATATTGCCAAGGGTGTCATAAAAGAAAATTGAGGGATATCAAACCAAATCAAATCAAATCATTTATTCTGCATAGGCTCCTTAAGGGCACACAATATGTAAGTACATATTGTCAAATTTCACAACGTTAGAACACAATACAATAATCTACCACCAGATCGGAACGCGGCCACAAACTGAGAAGATCCGGCAAGAAACTCAGCGGGCAGTAATTTTTTTCTTTAATCTTTTAAATATACATAATTTTATGCTTCGTACAACATAAATGGTATTAGCTCCAGTGTGATGCCCTTCGAAATTGTATATAATTATGTATAATATTCAAAATTTAGTACAATACAAAAAAGAAATTAAAGAAAGGAAGAAAATATGGCTGGACCAGATCCCCACAAGCAGCACCCGTTCACGAGTTAACTACTAGAGCAGCCATCACTCTCCTTAACCAAATTAGAGAGAAGGGAGCGACCCGCCCCACATAGCTACCGCAAGCAGAACCTTATTCGGTGAGCATGACCAAACCATAAATAAAAATATAAGACGAACTACAACTACTACTATACTATAAAAACTACTACTATAAAATAAACTACGAACTATAGCAAGTATGATAAAAAAGATCAAAACCAAAATTCGACGGGCAAAACACGCTAAGCTGTACAATCACAAGAATAAGAATTACAAAAAAAAAAATAAAATAAAAAAGCCTGTGCATTCATACAACAAGTTAGGAGTACCATAAAGCTGTAACAATTACAATAACATAAATTGCTGAATGAGGACCTGCTCATAACCACTCTGTATTATCATCTAAGTAATCCGAAATTTTGTAATATTAATGTAATATCAATTAAAGTATAGATAACAACATATACTCAAAACATAAAAAAGACAACAGCAACTAATAAAAAACAACATAACCAGACAACTCAATATATTAACAGAATAGGAACAGAAAATAAAATAAAAACAAAACAACTCAGCAAAACAATACTATAGAAGACAACAGAAACAAAATAACAGAAGGGTTTTCATCACCAACTTAAAGTAATAGCGCAAAGTAGAAAACCCCAAAACACATGATGTCCATCAACAGCAATGGCACATGGAACAGCGCTCAACTTCAAGTCTATCTTAACATCTGTAATAAAGCCACTTGAAGAATAACTTGAATTATTATAATATCTAAAACGGCAAAAACACTCACGTGCTGTGATCGACGGCCTTTGTATTGCACGCCGGGGCCTCGCAGACGCCGCTGCGCACTCGCCCTGATGATGAGCATCGGACATGCTCGAAACCCGGGTCGATGTAATCGATCTCAGCACGTGAGTGTTTTTGCCGTTTTAGATATTATAATATGGATCAGTCTCACGATAATTTCAATACTAAAACTTGAATTATATAAACTGACCTTAACATTTAAACTCAATAAATGTAACAATGGCACGGACAATAAGTCTGTGGACCATCAACAAAAAGGAAAAAAAAATAAAATTGTAATAGCCTTTTCTGGAAGAGTTGGAAGAGTTTGATTCCACTTCCCTCCTAGGCAATGCGGGAGACATAAAGCACAATTAACCATATCATTTACCCGAATTCAAATATTTAAAAGAACAGGTAGAAATATCATATAGTTTTAAGTTAGATTTTGCGACACCTACGAGCAATCTCAAATTTAATAGTAATCCTTTGCCAGACTGTAGTCTGAACTCACCCTCGATCTTTTCAGAGTGATAGAAGTGGGCCGTCCGGCTCCATAACATCTTGTTATATTTTCCCATCTCTATTTTTGCCAACGATTATTCTTTAGCATCGGTAGTATTCTTGACCGCTACTAATTTATCAAGATTTTAATCATCATCATCACAGCTCATATAAGCCCACTGCTGGACTCGAGCCTCTTCCACAATGGAAGGGCAATTGACCTACTTTTTTATTTTTTTTCTGGGTGTGGGTTACGGTCGGCGCGCTCCTCGCACCACTCCGTCCGGGGCGACAGAGGGGCGTAAGCATAGACGGTATACCCCCTATTTGGAGTACCCTCCCATCGACCGACGTCCCCCCCTCGGGGAGGACGTCGGTCTTTCCTCACGCGGTTGGCCTCTCAGCGGGTGACGGACTAATTCCCCGGTCACGTCACCCGCGGCCTCGGCTAGGGCGGCATGAGGCGCAGGTATTCGCGCCTAGGTCGCCCCTACTACACCACTCTGATCAGACGGGTTGGTACAGGGCTTTATCTCGAGTTTTCCATCTCTTACATTGATGTTGTATGCTTTAATGCCTTAGTCGGCTTTTACAACACCTATGTATAAAAAGGGATTGGTCAATTGTATTCATACTGCGTCACCATATGGAAAATTTCAATGTATTTTTTTTAATTACAGAGCTTCTCGTAATTTACGCGCTGTGGGCAAGCATACCGCTGAAATGTTGTCAAATCTCACTGCATATGGATTAGACCCTAAAAGACTATCACTTGTTGGTATAAGTCTCGGTGGACAAGCTATTAGCTTCATAGGAAAGAATTTCAGAGAGTTGACTGGCATGAACATCTCTAGGATCACTGGTCTTGATCCTGCAGGTTAGTACACTTTCTAAACTTTACTTTTCCTCTTCTTTCCTTAGAATATTAACGTATAGAAGGATAGTGTCGGTACTTAAGTGATCAAAAACGTGAAGTCAAAAAAAATACATGCGTGCAAGCGATTACACACACACATCACTATACAATAGAGTTGCCTTGTAGTGAGTGCCCTTGTACACTACGGAATGGTCCGACGTAGGAAGCTATCTGGCTCCAACTTAAATGTTTCAATTTTTGTGCTCTGAGTTACCTTTTATGAGTTATTATTCTAAGTCTTCTTCCATTCATCAGCCTATATACAGGCACAATTGGCTTCGTCATAGCTATACATCTATTATTAGGCTCGAGCCTCCTCAATTATAGAAAATTGACCTACGGTCACGGTGGTCAGACATATTGGTAAAGAGTTTAATTTGCATTTACCATTTCTTACATAAATGTTATTATTATACTAGCTGGCCCAATAAACGTTGTTCCGTGCAAATAAAATAAAAGGAATTCTTGAAATCCAGCGCCGGGTCATATTGTGGATCTAAACCAGTGGTGGGCAAACTTTTTGAATGGCGGGCCACAAAGTTTAAGAAATTCTAGAGGAGGGCCAGAATTATAGAAAAAAATGTATTTTGTATTAAGGCTTTTTAATAAACAATTATACCTTTTAGTTTTACGCCTTGTTAGGCGTGTGAGACATATGGAATTATATTCCATATTTTCGATAGTGAAAGCTTTTCAATTATAAACATCAGATTTTATTTTTCGCGTCAAAGTGCTGACTAGAATTTATAGGATGGATGGATTCTCGGCGGGCCGGATTAAATACTTTCGCGGGCCGGAGTTGGCCCGCGGGCCGTACTTTGCCCATTACTGATCTAAACCATTCTCAAATCCCCTTGAACACGCACAAAAAAATTCTTTAACATTAGTCCAGCCGTTTAGGAGGAAGGTAAATTGTGTTGTTACTCCATGACTACAAGGAAAATATAATTTACCATTACTTAATTTTGAATATTATAATCTCGGTTCATACATGTGTATCGTCGGACCTCGTTCATACAGACATCGTTCATACAAGGACGACTAGGCTCGAGCCTCCTCTACAATAGGAGGGAAATTGACCTTACTATACCATACTGGTCAGACCTGTTGGTATAGGGCTTTGTTTCGAGTTTTCGTTCTATGTTTCGTATGCGTATTCTGCAAACGAGGAAGCACACCTGATATTAGGATATACGCGGCAGTATATCCTTTCAGTATAAGCTTTTGCAATACCAAGGGTACAGCTAGGCTGCCTACCAAAGTCGGTAAATCGAAAATCGATTCTGCGTTTGCATTTGCTTTTTGATTTTCCAGACATTTCGAACACTTTCAGCGTCTAGTCACGTGAGGACTAAGGTATTTCACGTCTAATAACTCATCTCTATAATAACAATGACGGGCAATCTAAAGTCAAATACAAACGCGATAAGAGCCGTAGAAACTATGCGTCAATAGTAATAATACAAAAGTAAAAATCATTTTCCGTGTGATGGCCGAGTTAAAATACAGCTCACCGTCCCATTTCTTGCCTGGGTGTTATAAAAGATGGTTGAGGGACATAATATGTAAATAACATCTCGAAACAAACCCCTAATTCAACACGTCTGACCAGTATGGTATAGTGGGTCAACTTCCCTCCCATTATGGAGGAGGCCTGAGCTCAACAGTGGGACATTATAGGCTGAGATGATCATCGATCATCATCAATGATCAAAATAATTTTATGGATTTTATCGCGTTTGTATTTGATTTTCGATTGCCTGACGTTTCGAACACTTTACAGCGCTTTGACCCACAAATTTGTAGCAAAATGTGGGTCTATATTTAGTAACAAATTTCTGTAGCGATTAGATATTAATCTTTGTAATAACGATGGCTTATTCGACGTGAGACATCTTAGTCCGCCCGTGACCATGAACGCTACAAAGTGTTTGAAACGCCGGGCAATCAAAAATCAAATACAAACGCGATAAAATCCGTAAAGTAATTTTATTTAAAAACTATAAAATCCGTAAAATAGTTTTATTTACAATAATACTCGCGTAAACATCAGTTATCATTAAGTTAATTATAATTATTTGTTCCAACAGGTCCTTGTTTCAGAAACTTAGGACCAAAAGATCGACTCGACGAATCAGATGCTGACTTTGTAGATGTTATCTTGACGAATATCGACGGCTTTGGTATGGCTGCACCAGTCGGACATGTTAATTTCTACGTCAATGGTGGCGAGTTTCAGCCAGGAGATGTTCTTTGGATGCCGTGTAATGTTCTATGCAGTCATATTAGGTCATATACTATCTGGATAGCAGCTTTACATTACCCAGACAGATTCATTGCTTTAAAATGTGATTCAGTTCAAGAAGCAAGAGACAGGAATTGTTATGATCATAAGCCGTTATCTACAAATGTTTTAGGGTTGAATACAGATAAAAACAACAAAGGTATCTTCTATTTGGCTACTGTTAATAATTATCCGTACTTTCTGGGAGAGAAAGGACTCAAAAGGGACAATGAGTTTTTTGATATGCAAGTTAATTTAACGAGAAGGAATTTTTAATAAATAATATTGTTATGTTTATTTTTTATTTATAAAGTGTACATGTCACGTGTAGTGCCATCTATAGTCCACAAAGAAAAAGAATAAACTTTCACCTGTTATATTAGTTCAGACTCTCGCTCATAGATGGCGCTTTCAAAGATAAACGTTTAAGATAAAAACATTAACATTATTTTTTCTTGAATGATTATTGTAGTTATTTATTAGAATATTATATACATCCAATACTTATATACTTAACATATTATATATTGTAATTTTAAATTTTAAACTACTCTTGATATAGTGCCATCTATGGGCAAAAATTTGTAACTTTTGTATGTGATAATAGGTAGCAGTTGTTTTAGTTGACAATAATTTACATAGATGACACTACTAGACATGTTTAAAACGACACGGTAAAATTATGTGACTTTATCATGACAAATAATATAGAATTGCATACATAGGAGTTTGCGTTTTTGTTTATAAGTTTTATAACAGTCTAATGCCCTAACTACTTAACACATAGTCGTAAAATTTCGCACACATATTGTTAAAGAGAAAGACTCTGAGGACTTTGCGTTCAGGAAAGTACCTAACTACCTACTCCTTCCCAAAGAATAGAACATTAATAAAATTGATGAACACGTTATACAGAATATAACTAAGTGACATTATTATTTTGTAATATTATGTAGACGTACCTATATTATTTCCTCATCATCATCAGTTCAGCCCACGTAAATCCCATTAGTGTGCTTGGGCCTCCGGCATAATAGGAGGGAAAATGACTTACTATACCATGCTGGTCAGACATATTAATATAGGGTTTCATTTCAAGTTTTCCTTCTCTTGCACAGATGTTATGTGCATATTACTACATCCCTTAGTCGTCTTTTACGATATCCACGGGCAAGATAGGGAGTGGTGAATTGTATTCTTACTCCGTCACCACACATAAATAACATTATAACCGAACGGTTGATCGATGGACGCCTGACTGAGGTCAACCTTCCTTCAATTGTAATTGTTGACTAGACGATATCAGATGGCGTTTATATTTAAAAAAATCTATTTAAACTTTATTTTTACAAAAGAACAATAGGCAATATGTTTTACGCTTAACCAAATATTAACTATCCACAGATTAAAAACCCTTCTATTAATAATACGCCTATCCCTTCCGGATGGGCAGCATCCACAATGGACCAAGATAGTATAAAGGACAGACCTTTGAATAGAACCCCGAAATACGGTCAACAAAATAATAATTATATTCAAATGAGAGCCAGGTGTCCATTAGCAAACTTAAAAAAAAAATATCAATAGAAAATGCTTTATCGGCATTTCTTTGCTGACCCTGCTTTGTCAAAGTTCGAGTAAAACAAAATAAACGTTAACATCAAAGCATTACAGTTAAAAATTCCTTAACTTATAACTTATGAAGTAAATTGGATTTATATTATTTACTTTATAGAGGTAGAGCCCGTCAATCACATACCTATTCTTTATTTTGTAAAAGCTGTTTACGCGAGTGTTACACGTTGTAAATAAAACTATTCGATTGCCCGACGTTTCGAACACTTTGTGACGGGCTGACTAAAATGTCTCACGGTCAACAAATCACCGTTATTACAGAGATTTATAATTAGGTATCTACTCGCTACAGAAATTAGTTGTTAAATGCAGACTCACATTTTGGTAAAAATTTATTGCGAGTACCTACAAGAAGAAAATCATTCCATATGAAAAAAGTATATTGTTTATGGTTAGTAATTATTAAACATTTTCGTAGTAATTATTATGACAATTTATTAATTTATCCTAACAAATCTGGTATACTACCACCGGATCAGAACATGGCCATACTAAGAAAGATCGGGCAAGAAAACTCAGATGATGCTAAATTATTATTAACTAGCAACCCGCCCTCGCTTCGCTTCGGTTTTTGTCGCCTTATCGCCGTAGTTCCCGTGGGAATACCGGGATAAAATATAGCCTAGTTTACTCCCTGATATTATAGCTTTCCATTGGTGAAAGAATTTTTTAAATCAGTCCAGCCGTTTTAAAGATTACCTGGAACAAACAGACTGACAGACAAAAAAAATATAAAGTGATTTTTAGGCATATGTATAGTGCAAATAACCGTGTGAGCATGAAAAAGGCCTATTATTTTACATTACAAACAGACACTCCAATTTTATTTATTGGTATAGTTTTTTAAAGGCAAAGCCGCCTTTATTTTTCTAAAAGGTATTTATTATAGTTGTTTAATTATGCATCATGTGGTAGGAATACGGTCCATCCGGGGTAGTACCACACTCGCGCAGAAAATCGATGTCTGACTAGTAGCAATTTGTTAATCTGCACTTCGTTCAATGAGCGTGGGAGCTGGAAGCCTAACTTTCTGAAGGTGTTTGCGTATGGTGAGTTTTGGTGTAGGGATGATCGATGTTAGAAAAACATCGATGTCATTATCGAAAGCCCAACATCGATGTTCGATATTTTATCGAAAACCGAACATCGATGTTAGGAAAACATCGATATCATTATCGAACTTGTATAACATGGATGTTACTAAGAAAAAAATCCTCCGGGCAAATTTTGAGTTTTATTTTTAATGAGCTTTTTTTTTTAGAACGTCAGTACAACATCGATGTTACGATATTTTGCCTATAGCAACATCGATGTGTTCCTTTCAACATCGATGTTTTCCCTGCGACATCGATGATGAATTCCGTTAACATCGATGTTACGATGTTGTGCCTGTAGCAACATCGATGTTTTTCCTTTCAACATCCATGTTCATCGATCATCTCTATCTTGGTGCTGTCTTTAGTATCACCGAACCTCAATGCACGTTTTCACACTCCCTTTAAAAGTAAGTTTCTTCACGTTACGCAGTGGCCTAGCAAAGGTCTATGAGCGGAAGTGTCACTTATCGTCAGGTGTGTTATTTGCTCGTTCATCACCAATAGAAATAAAAAAAATATCCGTTCAGGAAAGAACGATTCGCGACCATGAGGGTTATATCATTGTGGTTTTGGCGGGTAATAAAGAGCAAGCATTTGTATATTGTTTTGTGTGGTGATGGAGTAAGAATACAATTCACCACTCCCTATCTTGCCTGTGGATGTCGTAAAAGACGACTATAGGATACAATATGCATATAACATCTATGCAAGAGAAGGAAAACATGAAATAAAACCCTATACCAACCTGTCTGATCAGCTTGATATAGTAAGGTCAATTTCTCTTCTACATATTGTGAAGGAGGCTCGAGCCCAGCAGTGGGACGTGTAATGGTAATGACGATTTGTTTGAAATGATACTAGAAATCACGTCTTGATATTATCACAATAATAAAACGTAAAGTGGCTTATAATAAACCGCTCTCAATCGTGAGTACGATCTTAAGTAAAAAAAGTCCTGTAATATGTAACGTATTTAAGTTAGTACTCAAGATAAAGATGAAATTAATATGGGCATAAGCGTAGTGATTTCTATGTGGTGTCCATCACGAGGGACAGGGTTACAATTCACCACTTTCTTGCACATGGGTGTCGTAAAAGACGATTAAGGGATATAATATGCAGATAAAATCTATGCAATAAAAGCTTATACTAACCGGTTTGACCAGCATAGTAAGTATCTATCCCATTGTGGAGGAGATTTTGGCCCGGCAGTAGAATATATAGTAAAATATAATCTAAGAGCTCGTAAAAGAATTTTATGGGCATTTTTTCGAATTCAGATTTTAATTTTTCTGTGTGATGACGGAGTTCGAATACAATTCACCACTCCCTATCTTACCCGTGGATGTCGTAAAAGACGACTAAGGGATACATTATGCGCATAACATCTGTGCAAGAGAAGGTAAACTCGAAATGAAACCCTATACCAACATGTCTGATCAGCATGGTATAGTAGGTTAAATTCCCTCCC
Organism: Lymantria dispar; assembly: GCA_032191425.1. NCBI lineage: Eukaryota > Metazoa > Arthropoda > Insecta > Lepidoptera > Erebidae > Lymantria > Lymantria dispar. The sequence goes on from CM063457.1 coordinate 5,996,383, forward strand.
ATTGTGGACGAGGCCCGAGCCCAACAGTGGGATGTATGTAGGCTCCGATGATGATGATGAGACATTAATTGGCGAGCCAAACACTCAATTAAAGCAACAGCTTCAAAGTTAAGCGCAAACTTAAAAATAACCTGCTCGTATTATTAATTAATAAAACTAAAAGACAAAAAAAAATGAACACCGAAAGCTAAAATACCTATTAGCCAATGTAAAAATGGTTTCTAAAATGAATGAACTCATGAAAGTACCGCCAGAATCGCGCCCGTGGCCAGTCTGAAGGGGATAGCGGACAATATGACCCCTACTTATTGACTTAAGCATAATAATGTGTGTAAACAATGTAGGCAGTCTGTACAATGGCAGGGTCAGGTAAACAGCTGCTGTTTGCATAATGCAGATTTATTTTGGACCCATATGACCTTGTAGAGTAACTTTTAATAATGAGAGGTGTTGAAGATTTTTTCTTCTAAGTATCAAATTAAAAATCACTTAAAAACTAAGTACTAGAAGTTATTTAGAGAATCAGCGTCTGAGTTAAAGTGATTTGTTACCTTAGAATTATAACGTATAGAAGGATAGTGTCACTACTTCGAATGTACGAAATATGAATCTCGAAATACTAATGGCGCGCAGACGATTACACACGTACACACGCACACCACTATACAAATTATGAAATCAAATTTTGTTTTTATTAACATAAATCGTCGATATACTTTTAAAAGTAATGTTAAAACCTTTTTAAGTTTTTCAAATGTGTTATGACACCATTTGAATGTACAAACCGTCATAATTACCTGTTTATTTTTTAAGAGTTGCGTACGTACGTACAGTACAATGACTTGTACATTACGGAACGGTTCCGGCGTAAGCTCCATTAGGCTCCAATTGAAATGCTTCTCTTTTTATACGCGAATTTACCTTCTATACGTTATTATTCTAAGTTTGTTACTGCACTTCGTTCGGTAAGCGAGAAAGCTGAAAGCCTAACTTTCTGAGGGTATTTGCTTGTTAGATTTTGGTAATGCCTTTATCATCACAGAACCTCATTGTACGCATTAACAATCCCTTCATTTTCTTCACGGTAGGCAGTGACCTAGCATAGATTCATGGGCGACAGCATCGCTTAGCATATAATGGGAATAAATTTGACCACCTATATTAGGCTAGTTAGATAGGTTGCTATAATCTTTTTATTATGAATTAGCAACCCGACCTCGCTTCGCTTCGGTTTTAGTCGTTTTACCCGCGTAGTTCTCGTTCCCGTGGGAATACCGGGATAAAATATAGCCAAGTTTACGCCCTGATATTATAGCTCTGGGTGCTATTGGTGAAAGAATTTTTGAAATCGGTCCAGCCGTTTTGAAGATTACCCGAAACAAACAGACAGATAGACAAAAATTTTTTAATCGCAATTTTAGGCATAGGTGTCGTGCAAATAACCATATGAGCATGAAAAAAGCCTATTATTTTGACATTACAAACAGACACTCCAATTTTATTTATTGGTATAGACTAGCAACCCGCCCTCGCTTTGCTTCGGTTTTAGTGGTTTTACCCGCGTAGTTCCCGTTCCCGTGGCAATATCGAGATAAAATATAGCCTAATTTACGCCCTGATATTATAGCTTTCCATCGGTGAAAGAATTTTTGAATTCGGTCCAGCCGTTTTGAAGATTACCCGGAACAAACAGACAGACAGACAAAAATTTTTTAATCTGTATTTTAGGCATAGGTGTCATGCAAATAACCGTGTGAGAATGAAAAAAGCCTATTATTTTGACATTACAAACAGACACTCCAATTTTATTTATTGGTATAGATTTTCCTTATGAAAAGCGATATTATTTGTTTATCGTCACCATAAGGAAATAATCACCATTAATTTTTTATCAAATTCCATATGATTTTATAATTATATTTATAGACTAGCAATCCGCCCTCGCTTCGCTTCGGTTATAGGTTATAGGTTATAGTCGTTTTACCCGCGTAGTTCCCGTTCCCGTGGGAATACCGGGATAAAATATAGCCTAGTTTACGCCCTGATATTATAGCTTTCCATTGGTGAAAGAATTTTTGAAATCGGTCCAGCCGTTTTGAAGATTACCCGGAACAAACAGACAGACAGACAGACAGACAGACAAAAATTTTTTAATTGCTATTTTAGGCATAGGTGTCGTGCAAATAACCGTGTGAGCAAGAAAAAATTAATTTGACATTACAAACAGACACTCCAATTTTATTTATTGGTATAGATAAGATCAAAAACAACTTTAAACTGGTAGCAATGTTTATTTTTTTAAAGAAAATGTTATCTTCGTCTTCCATATATGCTGAGTAATTAAAAATAAATTTCACATGTCTATAGTAAGCAAGTGAAATTCGAATAATTTACGTCCAATAACACGTTGCTTTTTAAATACATTTCTTTGTCGAAAACGTTAATCGATTCGTTTTTGTGGTTTTATATACAGCTGCCTGTCACATGGCCAGAAAAGACATCTTGTCTTTAACCTAAATTTAAACCAACACAAAATGTATTTTCGCAATTAAAGTAATGTTTATTACTATATTAAATAATTAAGTACCTATATTATCAATATACAAATAAATGAAATTGAATAGTCTGTAATGTCGAAAAATAAGTATTTTTCATGCTCACACGATTGTTTACACGATACCATTGCCCATAAACTCGTTTTTTTTTGTCTGTCTGTTTGGTCCGGGTAACCTTCAGAACCACTGGGCCGATTTGGAAAAAATTTGCTACTAGGTAGCTGTCGGTATACGGAGTAACTCAGGCTATTTTAACACCGTATTCCCACAGGAACAGACAAAAACCACGGAAAATTTTCTAGTTATTTACTATAAGTATAAGATGTTAATACTGCCGTGTGATGACGCAGTAAGATTACAATTCAGAATCCCCTCCAGTGCCCATAGGTATCGTAGAAGACGACTAAGGGATATAATATACATATAACATCTATTTAAGAGAACCTGAAATAAAACCCTAGGTATACCAACCCATCTGACCAGCGTGGTAAGTCAATATCTCCCCCAATTATGGAGGAGGCCTTAGCCGAACGTATTGTACCGTCCTGCCACCACTGTGATTGCGACGAGGATACGGCGCAGCACACGCTCGAGGTTTGTGCCGCCTGGGCAGTGCAGCGCCGTGAACTCGTTGCAATCATCGGTGCCGACCTGACGCTGCCGGCTATCGCTAGGGCGATGGTAGGCAGCGACGGGAAATGGGACGCGGTCGCAGCCTTCTGCAAGGCAGTGATCTCGCGGAAGGAGGCGGCGGATCGCCTGCGCGAGGAGCGCAGCCTCTATGAGGCGATCTGCCGCCGGCGACTGGGGCGGCGCAGGCGCGACTACCTGCGCGTCATGCCGCCCTAGGCGAGGCCGCGGGTGACTGGACCGGGGAATTAGTCCGTCACCCGCCGAGAGGTTGACCGCGTGAGGAAAGATTGACGTCCTCCCCAAGGGGGAGACGTCGGTCGAGGAGAGGGTACTCCTCAGTGGGTATTCCGTCGGGCCGACCACTGATGACAAGTAACCCTGCTTCAGTGGTCGGCCCAACGACGAAGGCGACGTGGTGTTCGGGTGGGTTACGGGTGTGCGTGCTTACGCCCCACTATCGCCCTGGACGGAGTGGTCCGAGGAGTGCGCCGACCGTAACCCATCCCAAAAAAAATTGGTAACGTTTGCTTATGGATCTCGACAATATCAGAGTCACAGCTACCATTAGGTCGATTGTTTGTACGGTTCTCTTTTACCAAACAATACGAAGTAGCAAATAATTATTCGGACGTCGATTTTCTGCAAAAATGATGATAATCCGTGATATTCCGTGTGCTGATGGAATAAGAATACGATCCCCGATACGATCCTCTCTTACCCGTGGGTGTCGTTAAAGACGACTAAGGGATATGATATGCAGATTATCCTATGCAAAAGATGGAAAATCCTACTAATATTATAAACGCGAAAGTTTGTATGTGAGGATGTTTGTTGCTCTTTCACGTAAAAACTACTGAATGGATTTGGATGAAATTTCACAATAATATAGCTTACATATCAGAATGACACATAAACTATAATTTATCTTGATATGCCCACGGAAAGGAAAACTATGCTGGTAAAACCGCACTGTCATAAAATCCTTTGCACACGCTTTTAACACATTTTACTGGCGTGGTACCTATAATAGGTCAAATTCGCCTCCATTTTGTAGAAAATCCGAGCCCAACAATGGGATGATGGATTATATGGGTTGAGATGATGGTGATACTCCCAGACTTTAGGATCAACCGACGTAATTATAGCTGCAGATAGAAAACCGTATGCAACGTGGTCCTACCACTAATGACTGTGTTTCCAGCGATCCTTTTTCCCTCGTATGCGCAAGATCTGGAAAGAGTTACCTACTGCTGTCTTTCCCGAGCGCTATGGCATGTCCTTTGAACGAGGTTTAACAAGAGTACTTTATTCACGGTAGGCAGTGGCCTAATTATACCAGTATTAGAAAGGTCCATTATCGCTTATCATCAGGTGTCCTGCTTGCTTGTTTGCCATTATCAATATAAAATTAATAAAACTTTCACCAGCGCATCTGCTTATAACTAATTAAAAAAAACATGTTATTAAATTTAACAAGGTTCGATACAAATTGAAAAGACAATTTCGTTTGCGAGACAGTTTTATGTTCGTAATATTACAAAATATTGAGCCAACATATTTTATCAACAGATATCATATTATTTTTAATCTATAAAAATAAATAAAATTGAAGTGTCTATTTGTGATGTCCGATTAAAGGGATTTCTCATGCTCACACGATTATTTGCACGACACTTATGCCTAAAAAGCACCAGTTAGACGAATACGAGCTGTGATGATCATGATTCTCCTAAATTAAATCTAAAATAAAAAAGGTAAAAAAAAAAGTGAGCCGTCGCTGAGGACGCCTGACAGATGTGAAACATTGAAACTATTTTGTACGAGTAGAGACACGGTATCGAATATAAAGTATCGATACTAAACTTATGAATTGTATCGAAAGATAAGTAACGTACTGTTTAAAATATCGAGTACTTTTATTTACTTTATCTTTAGGTATCGAGTACTTTTCTTTCGATACCGATACTTTTGTATTGGATATTTTAGTCAATAAGTACTTTTTGGTAGGTATCGTATCGAATAAATTATCCATTTTAAAATTGACTTTACGACTCATATTTATGGTAACGTCATTTAGTACAAACGAAATGAACCCTCTAAAACGTAGCTTGAAATAATTTGCGATTTATAAACCAGAAATAGCGACATCTATCGAGCAAACGACCAACTCTAAGCTACAATATATTTTATAAAGAACTCTCTAATCCTGTAATGATAATAAGACAAGCTGTTTAAAGTGAGTCAAAATCCAGCTCTTAAGGAGTTGGTGACATACAAACAAATATATACAACGCTGAAACTATTAAAAGCCTATAAAAAATGAAATGCTTTCATCCGTTCACAGACATTCTTTCCGCACGAAGAGTGTGATTTAGGAAACAGAAATGGCGGCAGAAATAAATATATATACACCTTTTTTTTTTTTTTTTTTTTGGGTGGGTCGCGGTCGGCGCGCCTCCGCACCACTCCGTCCGGGGCGACAGAGGGGCTTAAGCACGCAACTCCCGCAACCCACCCGAAAACCACCTCGCCTTCGTCATTGGGCCGACCACCGGAGCAGGTTTATTTGTCGTCAGTGGTCGGCCCGACGGAATACCACCTACGCGGGGTACCCTCCCGTCGACCGACGTCCCCCCCTCGGGGAGGACGTCGGTCTTTCCTCACGCAGTCGGTCTCTCGGCGGGTGACGGACTAATCCCCGGTCACGTCACCCGCGGCCTCGGCTAGGGCGGCATGAGGCGCAGATAGTTGCGCCTGCGCCGCCCCAGTCGCCGGCGGCGGATCTCCTCATCGAGGCTGCGCTCCACGCGCAGATGATCCGCCGCCTCCTTCTTCGAGATCACTGTCTCGCAGAAGGCTGCGACCGCGTCCCAGTTCCCGACGCTGTCGACCATCGCCCTAGCGATGGCCGGCAGCGTCAGGTCGGCACCGATGATTGCGACGAGTTCACGGCGCTGCACTGCCCAAGCCGCGCAGGCCTCGAGCGTGTGGCGCGCCGTGTCCTCGTCGCAATCGCAGTGGTGGCAGGACGGTGTACTCTCCCTCCTTACGACCCTGTGCAGGTATTTGGCGAAGCTCCCGTGCCCCGTCAACACCTGCACTAGTCGGAAGGAGAGCACCCCGTGCCGCCTTTCCAACCACTGCATCAGCACCGGCCGGAAGGCCTCCACGGTTCGCACCCCGAACCGAGGCCTCTCCAGCCGGACTGCCCAACGGGCAATGACGTCTCGGCGGGCGTCGACGCGCCAGGCGGTGAGATCCCTTAACGAGATCACACCGCCCTCCCCGCGCACCCCCGACACCCGCCGATACAACTCGGCGAGCATTTCCGCCTCCAGGTCCCACGGGGGAGTCCCGGCCAGTAGGCACGCTGCCTCCGTCGCCACCGTGCGGTATCTGCGGATGGCCCTGACCGCCATGACCCTCTGTGGTCGCCACAGAAGGGCCCTAAGTCGGACGGTCAAGGACCCCGCCCACACCAGTGCGCCGTACAGGGCCATCGACCGGATGACCCCCGTGTACAGCCGTCGGCACGTAGCGCTCGGTCCGCCCACGTTCGGCATGAGCCACGATAGGGCGGACGCCGCGCCGACGAGCCGCGGAGCGAGCCTGCGGAAATGCTCCCGGAACCACCATTGCCCGTCGAGCACCAGGCCCAAGTACCTCATATGGGCCCGGATGCTGATGTCAACCGATCGGACGGTGATCGAGACGCCGATGGGAGGGCTCATAAGGCGTCCATGGAACAAGAGGGCCTCCGTCTTGTCCAGGGCGACCCTCAACCCCAGCGCCTCGATCCGCCTGACGACCTCTTCGGTGCCATAGGTCGCCAGGCTTACCGCCTCTTCTAGCGTCCCACCGCGGGCTGTGACGAGCGTGTCGTCGGCGTAACAAATCACGCCCAGCCCGGGCGGGAGGCTTCTCCGCAACGCCCAGTCGTAGCCGATGTTCCACAGGGTGGGTCCGAGGACCGACCCCTGTAGGACACCACACGTCATGGGCGTTCGCACAACATCCCCTGCTCGGTTGGTACAGAGGACGCTGCGCCCCACCAAATAGTCTGCCACTAGCCGCCTCAGGTAAGCTGGCACTCCGTGATACCGGAGCGCCTCCCTGATGCAGCTGAATGGCAGACTATTGAATGCGTTGGCGATGTCTAGGGACACCGCCAACAGCACTCCCCCACCGGTGACGGCCTCAGTCGCCACGGCCCTCAGGCGCAACAGAGCCGCGATCGTCGAACGACCCCTCCTAAACCCAAACTGGGCGTCCGACAGATAGGGCCCCGTGCCGACGAGGTGCCGCTCGATGCGGGCAGCTACCACCCTCTCCAGTAGCTTGCCCGTGTCATCGAGCAGCACGATAGGCCTGTAGGCCGAAGGCGACCCCGGAGACCGTCCCGGCTTCGGCAGGAGCACCAGCCTTCCCTCCTTCCAGCACCCAGGGAACCGTCCGGACGCTAAACACGCGTCGAACAGCTCCCTGAGGCGGGGACCTAGGTGGTCGAGGACCAGGCCCAACACGCGGTTAGGAACACCGTCGGGCCCGGGGGCGGTGGACTTTGCGCACATGCGCGCCACCGCCACTCCCATCTCGGGTTCCGTGATGGGCGGAACACTGTCGTCGTCGGCCTCCCGGTCAGTGTTTGACGGAGCCATGACCGGGGGCGTGTGTGCCGCCCGCCGCGGGAACAGGTCCTCGACGACCCGGGTGAGAAGGCTGGGCTGGAGAGTCTCGGTGAGGGGAAGGCCCCGCGCGCGGAGCTTATTCAGCACCGCGCGATAGGGGCGTCCCCAGGGGTCACGGTCGAGACCGTCCAGCATCTCCTGCCGACTGACGTCCTTGGCGGAGCGGACGGCCAGCCTGAAGGCCGACCGCGTATTGCGGTAGCCCTCATACAGCAAGGCCTCCCGCTCCGCGTCGCGTTGGCGCCGCCGGCTGCGGGTGTAGGCCCTCCGGGCGCGAATGCACGCGGCCCGGAGATCCGCCAGCTCCCGAGACCACCAGTGGACCGCCCTCCTCGGGGGCGGACGCCGTACCCGGGGCATGGCCGCATCGCAGATCTGCGTCAACGCACTGCGGATGCGGCCAGCCTCGGCGTCCACCCCGTCCGACTGGTTGGCAGAGGACAGCCACGAGTAAACGGTGGCTGTCTCCGCCAGCTGGTCCCGGTCTAAGCGACTCACAGCCCATCGCGGGAACGCAGGACGTCCATCCGCCCCGTGACCCCTGCTGGGCGTCGGGATTACCGGGGAGACCTCCATCCGGATATACCGGTGGTCCGACAAGGTCTCCACCTCCTCCACGACGCGCCAGCTCCCCACGCGTGCGGCGACCTCGGGGCTAGCGAACGAAAGGTCCACTATCAACCCGCCCCGTTGTCGCACGCACGTATGCACCGAGCCCCTGTTCAGCAAACAGAGGCCCAGTGCCGCCGCCCACTCCTCGATCGCCCGTCCTCGGTCGTTCATCCGGGGAGACCCCCACGCCACGGACTTGGCGTTGAAGTCCCCCAAGACGAAGACCTGGCGCGATGCCATTCGCCGTAACGAAGCCTCCATGATGGTGAGGGAAGCCTCGAAATCGGTCACACTCCAGTTAGGGGAGAGATAGACTCCGAGGAGCGTAATCTCCCCCCAGTCCGCCGCGACGTATCCGACGCCCCTGTCCCTAAGGGTCAGAGGCGACGAAGGCCACAACGTGGAGGCGACGATTGCCACGGTGCCATCGGTGCTACCCAACCAGTTAGGCCGGTCGGGCACCACGTACGGCTCCGCGGCTACGGCTACTCCTATCAACCACTCCGCCATGGCTTGCAGGAACACGTCCTGCGCACCGGCGGTGTGGTTGAGGTTGGCCTGGAGGAGACGAATGGATACGGGGTCCATTAACGGTCCGTATCCATCGTCACCTCCTCCGCGCTGACGGGCGATCGGGCCGCGCTCGGAGCGGGGACTGGCCCGGTCGATGGGCCGTCCCGCCCCTTCGGGGCCGATGCCGGGGGTCTGCAGTCCCCAGAGCTCATGCGGTGTTTGGCAGGCCTATTGCCTGCCGCACACGCGGGGCAGTGGGGCACCGCAGAGCACGATGCCGCCTGGTGTCCGGTCTGACCGCAACGGAAACATAGCCCGCTGCAGTCAAAGCAGTTTTTGCATGTCGGTCGGGTATGCCCGACCGCCATGCATTTGTAACACCTCGCGGGCCGGGGCTCTAGCACGGTTACCCGCGCCGAGCTCCAGCCCACGAGGAGCCTGCCTGAGTCGGCCAATTGCTTGACCGACTCCACCGGACACTGCACCCAGGCAGCACCGACGCCGCCCGGACCAGTGCGGATGGTGCCAATCCGGACGGTGTACGAGGCACATCCGGTACGCGCCATAATGGCCTCCCGGACGTCCTCCACCGTCACGGAATCGTCCAAGCCCGTCAGGCGCATCTCTGCGCACTTGACAGGCCTGGCGATCCGGACACCATCCTCCGGCCCGAACAGCCCCCTCAACATCGTGGCCAAACTATCGGCCGTCTTCGCGCCCTCGGCCCCAGGGAACTCGAGTATTCGAGCCCCTGTCCGGGCCTTGCGGGTCCTCGCCTCGACGCCCCTGATATCGGAGACGTCCAGCTCCCGCCGGGCGCGTTTTAGGACGGCCTCATAGTTGAGGCCCCTCTCAGCCGCCTCAGGCAGCACGGTGATGACCACCGCGGCCGTCTTCGGCGACTTGAGGCCCCTGCGCGACCTTTTCTTCCCCTTTCTGCCGGCTCCCGCCTGGGGAGCGGCGGCCACGGCGGCGCTCTTGGCCGCCAGTCTCCGCTTCTGGCCGCGTGCCTTCCTGCTCCGCTCAGCCACCTGCCAGCCCTGTTCGAGCCTGGCAGCAGCGCTGAGCGCAGCAGGAGCGGTCGCGGGTGCGCAAATATATATACACCTGAAACTAATGAAAGCCTATAAAAAACGGTTCTCCAGTTTTCGTAGCTGAAAGTAAACTAAATACCATACCTACTGGTATATTTATATTACTAAGTTAGAGAATTTTACATTAATTTATAAAACAAGTATATATGCATAAAAGAACATTAGATTACGACAGGAACTAATACGATAAAACTAAGGCATAAAGTATTAATAAAATATCGCGATTTTTTTCCAAAAAATGATGATTTTTATTCAATAAACATTTATTTTCATTAATATACATTATAAGTAACAATTTACTTTGAGTTCACTAGATGGCGTTGTACAAAATTTACGTTACAAAAATGTAGGTATATGCATCCAAATATTTATTTAATAGTTAAATAAACATTAGGGGACCGCGAAGCGTGGCGTTAAACGCCACGCGACGATCACGGTCACCCTCGCCTATAGATGTTTCACATCAAAAAAATTAAGTTAAACTGTTTTATTGTAAACAAACAGTAAAAATAAAATCGTGAGACACTCCAAAACGAACATTTTAATCGACGATTGCAGATATTTGACGTGCCCCACGACTTTATTTTAACTAAAAATTTATTTTTCCTTTTTTATTTTTAGGTTTTTAGTTTTTATATTGATTTTGAATAGAACACTGTATTTTACTCGTCAAATTCTTTCATTTAATACTCATATTAATGGGATTGAAAAACAAATAGGTTATCCGCCATTTTGTAGCGGCGGCCATCTTGGATTTTAAATTTGCATAGCGTAATGTATTTTACTTGTCAAGCACTTTCATTTGATATCCATATTGATGGAATTGAAAAAAAAAAATAAATTATCCGCCATTATGTAGCGGCGACCATTTACAATAAAGTTTAGTATACATAATTATATTGTCACTAAAACCAAAGACGTATACCAAATTGTAGATCAATCGGTTGACAGGAAGTGGGTGAAATTGCAATTACTAAATTTGATCCAAAAAAGAAAAAAAACAAACGGAGTAAGCTAAATAAAACCGTTTAAAAATAATTCCCTTGGGACAAATAGGAATTGATGGTACATTTTTGATCATTAAAAGGCGGCGAGTATCATGAGTTGATCTTAAATCAGCATAGGTATAATAATAAATGAAAGAAGAACTGACTTCAACTGAACCACAAATGGGAAGCACCAGCTTTCAAATAATAAGACCAAACACTTGGTATTTCCTACTAGTGATGTAACGAATGTTAGGATTGAGACATTTACGAATGCGAATGTGAGTGCGAACCACAATCACCACAACCACAATCTCCAACATTTGCGAATGCGAATGCGAACCATGTTTAAGTCAAATATAGCCAAGGTTAACCGTTACAAGTTGAACGAATGAAACTAATCGGATTCGTTCGAAAATATTCGTTGTAATTTGAGATTAGTTTATTATTATTATTGTATTTATCAAATTTACAAACATGAGTAAAGCACACGTTACTGAGTTATTTCACAATTTGTGACGCTGTCATAGTGTGTTAAATTGATGATATGTCACAAAGTTTAATAATTACTTAACAAAAACAATGTAATTTTTTCATATAGCATCATGTTCATTTTTATTGGCAAAATTCATTATTCATTCACACAAAAAACAAATATAAATTCCGGATAAGTATTCACCAACATATCATATACTAAATCTTTCTCCGAAACATGCTGCATCTTATAGTATAAATATTATTCTGATCGTTCAGTGGTTTTCGCAGTATAACCGAACAAAAAACCGGCTCCCCATTCATTAGTTTATATTAGACTGACTAAAATAAGAGAGACAGTATTTTATTTATGATTTATTTATTTATCTAATTTAGTTGCTGACCTGAGTGTTCCTCAATATTGTTTTATTCAAATATTATGAGTAAATAAAAATAATAAATATATATCATTACACAATTACATATATAATTTCCTTTTAGTTTGTCAAATATATTCGCCAAACATTCGCATCGTTCCTTGCGAATGCGATTGCGAATGTCAAAAACATATGCGAATATTCGCGATGCGAATGCGAATATTCGTTACATCACTATTTCCTACATACCGATGTGGAATTCCCTTGACTCTCTGTCATCTCCATCATCAGGTCTGAACCAAACCTTCATTGTTTTGTAATATCACCCGATATACACACTATTATCAAGTTTTTACCCGACACGTGCCTACAATTTTCGAGAGTTGCCCTATATTTCTAAGGGTTTCCATCATCAGATCCTGACGTGGTGGTAATGGGTTCACCGCGGCAGCATATCCTTTCATATAAAATATAATCATCGAATATTCATCGAAATCTATTCATAAATGACGACGAAGTTATCCGCGAACACACATTATACACGCAGTCGATTTGAGAGCCTCCTTTTTTGAAGTCGGTTAAAAAAATAATGAAATGGTAAAGCTGTTTAAATTAGTTAACCGATACGAATACAATTGCATAATAAAAAGTTTAAGCGAGAATTATGAACGAACATAGTGTTAATAATGTCGATTGCTTGAAAAAATGTCGATTGAATTAATTCCTCATTCCGAGAGACACCCGTTTCCCTATGGGAGGGTAATCGTTTGATAAAGATCATTCTAAATAGTAGCTAGTAGGCTTGTTATTTTGGAGATTAATAATTTAAACCGCATTTAACAGGATGTAAATCTATCAGCGTGCTAACGGACATTGGAATTTCTTAATTTATATGATTTTGATGCGTCTAACATCTGTCAGATACTAGTCATTTTATATTTAGATAACTTTAGCTAACAAACTCTTCCGCCTGGGGGCCTTAGCGCCGCGACCTGTCGGCGGTTATAGGAACAGACCTGTCGTTGCTGAGCATCACATCAAATATGCTCTACAGCGACAGGTGCTGGTCGTCGATGGCCTCTTTCTGCGAGGAGGTCATCGCTCGGAAGGAGGCCGCTGAGCGGGAACGCGAGGCACTTGCGTCCGCTAACTCGCTCCGTAGGCAGCGACCAGGGAGAATGAGGCGCCGATACGCTCATCTCCTCCCACCGCCTTGAACGACGACAGGACGTGGCCCGACGGCCTTGCGTAGGAGTGCCGGGGATCGAATGTCACTAGACGATCTCTCCGGCACTCCGCAAAAGCGCGGAAGGGACCGCTGTTGGTTTTAGTGGGTATTCCGGTTGCATAGGTGACCGGCGAGTCCCACACACCCCCCTCGTCTGTTACCGGCGGGGGGCAGTGCGTAAATTGCATTTCCACAGCGTTAAAAAAAAAAAAGAGGAGCTAACAAACTCTTGACAGATAAAATAAACGTTATATAATGATTTCTGATGTTTATGCGAATATTATAAATAAAAGTATTTCTACAGATTTTATCGCGTTTGTATTTGATTATTATCTGTTACCATGAACGTTGTAAAGTTTTCGAAACTCAAACAAAACAAACTAAATAAAATCCGTAAAAAAGCTTTTATTCATAATTATCAATTTTGCGTTATACTCGAGTTAATATCATCGGTGCCGACCTGACGCTGCCAACCATCGCTAGGGAGATTCTCGGCAGCGTCAGTGACAGCGTTTATCATGTGCTCAATTCCCAACCCGATCTATTCTTAATGGGATGCATAGACAATAGTTCGTAAAATCTTCCATAAAGACTTAGGGTAAGGTGTAGGTATATAAAAATCTTGATATATAGGTATAGGTGAATAGTCGGCTATGTATTGAAGGTAAGGAATATAGCCGTGCAGGTACATAAGACTGAGGAGAGGTAGGTTCTGCGCACTTAGCTCCATTATACACGGGGTGGTACTCCCCTGCCAAAAAGAAACAAGCCATAGGCATACAGGGTGTCTGTGTATTGCGACCGAATGGGTTTGATACTTGTGATTTTTTATTTACGGCTTCGAATTCTAAGTTACGCAAAATAAATAAAAATAGATGGAGGTTTTCTGCAGTTTCTCTCAATTTTTGGAGGAGAAATTTTCACTTATACATATAAGTGAAAGGAAGTCTGGCTAATTAGTAATAGGCCTGGCATTATTAAGTGGGCTTATATATTGTATGGCGAAATACAAATTTGTTTACACTTCTTACATTTTCGGGCATAAAGACATCAAAAATATGTTCAATTGCTTAGAATAATGCTTTGTAGGTAATATGAACAAGTATTTTTTATTTCTGTAGAAGATATGAATTTATTTTGTAGTATAGTAAAGTATTGTATATATGATGATGAAGAGCTATTGTTGCAACGTTGAGAAAAATATTGGATATATTCAATTGATGTAATTTTAATACGAACATATTGGTTACAGACTGTATTATTTTTAAATAATTTATTTTTTGGGTCCGATCTATATTTGAAAACTGTTTAATATATAAATAACTGCACAGAAGGCATAATGGTTAAGATACTAACCTACGGTACAAAGTATTGCGGATTCAATTAACACGCAAGACTATACTTGGTGCGATCTAGAAATTGTTGTTCTAAGGTTGGGTGTAATATGTTTATTAATTATATGTTAATAAAATTTCCCGCAGTATAGGAAATATTTTCTTAGTACAGGATGTTTTTAAGAAATATAAATAAAACCTGGCAATCTTTTCTAGCAATCGAAAATGCGGCGTAATAACATTTTTATCCCTTTTACTTTACAAACCATACAATTTTATAATTTGAACTGTAGATTAGAATTGTAGATTCTTCAGAGATTCCATTCATAAATATCAAATAAATTAAAAAGTCAAGTATCAAATTCGTTATTTCAGCGATTGAACCCCGTTGTTAATAAGGAAAAGAGTGAGTACACAAGGGATCTTGCGAGCGTCGGCCAACGTGGAGCGCCCGCCGCACTCGAATTTTCTTTTTCACTGAGTTTTCGACGCTGCGTTTTATTTATAACCGGATTTTTTGATACTATATCTACATTGCTGGTTATAAGAATGTTAGGTTGGGTTTAAAGGATGATCTCGGTAGATTACCCAATATTTATAGATAAAAATACACCTTGTACAAAAAAGATTTACGGAAGCTTCTTGTTTTTTATTTCTTTTTCTTCGTTACATTATGGGCATAAGTTTTCTCCACATATTGCAGGGCAAATGGCTTAATATAGCACTTTAGATTGACATTTCAGGTGTTGCCACAATGTAAGCGTTATTTCTTTAAAGAGAAGTAACACGAGTACCTAATAAACTTTTTTGTTCCTCGTTCAAGTTAAATTGTTGTTTTTTTTTTAAATTGTTGTATGTAAGAAGTTCTTTTCCTTTTCTTTAGTTATTTTTGGCTTTTTTTCTATTAGATTTAATGGGAATAAAATAAATTACTTTCTTGCTTTACATAGTTTTGTTTTAAGTTTGTATATTTTTTACATTTATTTTTTACATTCCGTGAGGTGACAGAGTAAGAATACAATTCACCACCCCTTATCCTACCCGTGACATAAAAAACGACTAAGGGATATACATACATGTTATGTTTAACCAACACATCTGACTAGCCTGGTATAATAGGCCAATTTTCCTCTTGTTGTGAAGGAGACTCGTGCCCAACAGTGGGACCTAAGAGCTTTAGAAATTTTATTTAATATATGCAAAACGTGCGTAGAAAAGCTAAAGCTTATTTCAATGTTTCATTTGATGTTTAAATGTATGTTGAATTCTTGAACAGATTTCATATTTAACGAACTATCACACTTAATACCCGTTAACTTCAAAGAAACTACTAATATCCTTTGAAGCCTTTTATCTTATACAGAAAATTACAGCGTAAGGGTCTTTTTTAAGATCTTTGTTGAGTTTAGAAGGGTGTAAAAAGGAATTTCGAAATCATCTACAAATTTGAAAGATAAGGGTTGATTTTAAATAGATTCTTCATATAAGTTCGTTAGATATTTGCTATTTATTGCGGTTTTAGATATTCTGTACTCTATTTAGTAATTTAGTGAAAAATTAGACTGGACTATCTATGTAGTAAGAATAGAGCCGATAGATTTGCAAAGTTTAGTTAGAATTTGAGTAATTATTTCAAGATGTAACTTTTAACCTTAAGCGACCTCATAGAAATGATCGAAATATTTTTCAAAGTGCATTCATTGATAAAGTCTTATTCTTCTTACTAAGTTGACTAATTAAACAACATTGGTTCCTAGCAAGAGAAATCTTTCACCTTTAAACGAAGTAGACCTAAAATTGCGATCTCATAATGAAATTTTCGTGGGTTGAATATAATTGTATTCTTAGTCACCGCCCCTCTCTTGCCTGTGTCGTAAAAGACGACTAATGGTAAAATACGACTAATTACAGTATGTGTAAAATATAGCCTAGTTAACGCCCTCATATTATAGCTTTCCATTGGTGAAAGACTTTTTTTAAATCGGTCCAGGCGTTTTGAAGATTACCCGGAACAAACAGACAGACAGACAACATTTTTTTAATCTGTATTTTAAGCATAGGTGTCGTGCAAATAACCGTGTGAGCATGAAAAAAGCCTATTATTTTGACATTAGAAACAGACACTCCAATTTTATTTATTGGTATAGATATGAAGGTTAACAAACATTTCATAAGTCAAATAATCGTCTATTTAAACTCTTGTTAGTGTAGTTGTGAGTGTCTCCTACAGTTTAGTAGTAAATTTTTAATTTTCTCCTAATTTAATTCCAGGATTACCTATAGAGTTAAAGGTTTATGTATCAAGAATCATTATTGGATTACCTTTGAGCTTCAAAAACACATTTAATCATGTGTATAAAAAGGTCAAAGTGAAATTAATTTTATTCACTTTTAATGCGATTAAAATACAGTAAATGTTTAATGTAGGTTTAATTTATTTCTATTTAGTAAAAGTTAATTATGCAGTCTAGGAAAATATATGTTTTGATAGGTTTAGACGTGTACCTGTCGAGAATTATCTATGTGAGAATCAATTACTACGTGTTTTAAAATACATAATTTCTGTTATTTACTATCATCGACAAAGACGATTAAGGTATTCGATATGTATGTACTACACCTATGCACGAGAAGGAAAACTCAAAATAAACCCTATACTAACACATCTGACCAGCGTGATATAGTAGGCCATTTTCCCTTCTATTGGGGGACGCTCGAGCCCAGCAGTGAGCCGTATATGAGCTGAGAAAAAAAAAGAAAGAACTGTCATCATCTCAGCCCACATAAATCCCTCTGTTGGGCTCAGCCCCCCTCCGCAATGGTAGGAAAATTAACCTACTATATCACGCTGGTCAAACGTATTGACATAGGATTTTTTCTTTTTCATAGTTGTTATCTGCATTATATATCCCTTTGGCGTCTTTACCTTATCCACAGGTAAGGGAGGGGGATGATGAATTATCTTAGTTCGCCTCCACACGGACCACACCTATTTACTATACTTAATGTAAATTATATAATTATGCACGATACAAAGCAGATTTAAACTGATGAGAATTTTCTCCAAGTCATTTTAAGTGGCATGTTAAAAATACAATTTGCCATAGTTTATTATAGAAGTCCAGGAATATAAGTGTCAGCTCTCCTCGGCGACTGGCGAGTAGACCAATTGCAATGTTGCGCATGGGTGTCGTAAAAGACGACTATGTCATATGATATGTATCTATATAGATATAATCGATGCAAAATACCTTCTTCTCTTCTATCTGGAAAAGATCTGACGTAAGAGATACTCAAGAAATTTTACTCTTATCTTAGAGATGTCTTACGGATAGATTGGAGTCACTGGAGCGGCGGAGAGATTTTGAGTCACTGTGTATACTCTATCGGCTCTTTCATGGGGAGTGCTCTGAAGAACTGTTTGACTTGGTACCACCGTCACCGTTTTACCAACGTACCGCTCGACACCGTAGCAGGATTCATCCATTTCACCTGCAAACTTTATGGTCTTCAACTGTACGTTTCCAGCGATCATTTCTCCCACGTACGTACAAGCTCTGGAATGAACTACCTGCTGCTGTGTTTCCCAAGCGCTATGACATGTCCTTCTTTAAGCGAAGTTTAAGAAGAGCATCTTCATAAATCTGCAATAAGAAAAGATCGGAGTGTTGACATATACTTACGCAATTATCACAGACAATATCAGCAGTGGCTATAGGTTTATGTCAACAAAACAGATAAAATTTAGCATAACAACGCGTCAACGGTATTACGTGGAGTAGGTACCTTATGAAATATTATGGTTGCATCTGTAAGAAGTGTTATGTTTATATTAATAAATCCGTTGAGTGCCATTGACAGAAATTACACTTCCCTCTTGTAAATTTGCGTCCTGTTAAGATGTGTATGTAAGTAAAATAAACTTTAAAATCAATATCAAAAATTTTATCTGTGTGGTGACAGAATAAGAATACAATTCACCACCCTTTTTCTTGCCCGTATGTCGTATAAGACGACTAGGGGATATAAAATACACATAACATCTATGCAAGAAAAACAAAACTCGAAATAAAACCGACGGAACCGTTTTATGATAAATCTTTATTTGTAATTATCCCTTCATTTAAAATCAGTAAATCAAATCATCTTATTCAACAGTGCGATGGTTACACTGTTAATAGTATCTTGTGAGAATTTTGGTGGCAAACGAAAACGTATATAAAGCACTATTATATCATACTTATTACACTGCAGTACTTCTTCCGCATCACATTACATAAAATGCCATAATTTTTTTTTAAATAAAACACGTTACAATTGTAAGTTATTAAATAGAATATAAGACCACCATTCCCGCTTAAAACTTACTTAATAAGTTATGGCATGTAAAACCACAGATTAAACAATATTAGTAGATACATAAATTTACATAGAATGTCAAATAAGCTTTTAACTACGCTAAGTCGAAAGTCCATCAAGATTTATATATCAAACGGAAGTGTCTGCGTCACAGCCGCCGACTGAAACCGGTTTACCACTCGCACGCACCGGATATTGCGAGTTGATGTTGGCACCCCTGCAGTGCAGGAATTCCTCTTTCATTAAATGATCTTTAGTTGACTCAGAATCCATTAAGTCATTTTTATGGCTTAATAACTCCCATTTTATCTTTTTTTTTTTCTAATTTTGATATAACTTAACAGTTACCTCATAATAATTACAATCTAGCTATGAGGCTAATAAGTAATTTAAATCTAACTTAATTTGCTAAGATTTACAGAGTAAAGAATGTGTCCATTGGCACTTTTCTTATTGTCCCTAATAATAATAGAATACACTTTGTTCTTGTGTTCTTCAAGGATAGCACTCACTGCACTATTTATCACTAATTTCACTAAACTAACTCAAAAGGCTTAGTCCTTTTCAGTCTCCTTACTATGTCCGTGATGTCGAGGAGCTGGATAGCCTCGGCATTTACGTGTTGTATTAGTCTTTGTTCATGTGCCTCAGCATATTTTTTTATAACATTAATAACTATATGGTACAATGCGGCCATTAATACAGATTATCTTAATTCTGAGAATTTTCATATAGTGACGGCGTAAGAGCGTATGGAGCGCGCTATGCTCTGGATTTCTCTGCGAGATAGAATCCGGAATACGGAAATCCGCAGAAGAACGGGTGTAACCGACATAGCACGAAGAATTAGCACGCTGAAGTGGCAATGGGCAGGCCACATCGCTCGACGAACCGACAACCGCTGGGGAAGAAAGGTTCTCGAGTGGCGACCACGTATCGGACGACGCAGTGTAGGACGCCCCCCCACTAGGTGGACCGATGACCTAGTGAAAGTAGCTGGGCGTCGTTGGATGCAGGCGGCACAGGACCGCTCATTGTGGCGCAACATGAGGGAGGCCTACGTCCAGCAGTGGATGGCGATAGGCTGAAATGATGATGATGATGGTGATGATGACGGCGTAAGAATACAATACATTACCCTCTGCCCTGCTCATGGGTGTAGTATATGACAACTAAGGGATATATTATGCATATAACATCTATGCAAAAGAAGGAAAACTCGAAATTAAACCCTATATGAGGGGGTTGCGGTCGGCGCACTCTTTGTACCACTCCGTCCGGGGCGATAGAGGGGTGTAAGCACGCACACCCGGAACCCACCCGAACATCACGTCGCCTTCGTCGTTGGACCGACCACCGGAGCAGGGTTACTTGTCGTCAGTGGTCGGCCCGACGGCATACCCCCTGAGGAGTATCCTCTCATCGACCGACGTCCCCCCCTCGGGGAGGACGTCGGTCTTTCCTCGCGCGGACGGCCTCTCGACGGATGACGGACTAACTCCCCGGTCCAGTCACCCGCAAATTAAACCCTATATCAACTTGTCAGATCAGCGTGGTGTAGTAGGTCAATTTCTCACCCATTATGGAGGAGGTTTGAGCCCAGCAGCGGCCTGTATATGAAGAAATAAATAAATGAATGAATATCTGTATCCGAGACTTCATAGGTATCTATAATATTAAAACCAGAACTTCCCTAACCTGTGCTAATGATCTCTCGGCAAGCAGTACTAAGAATTTCTAACTTTATTCAATACTAGCAATCCGCCCTCGCTTCGCTTCGGTTATAGGTTATAGTCGTTTTACCCGCGTAGTTCCCGTTCCCGTGGGAATACCGAGATAAAATATAGCCTAGTTTACGCCCTGATATTATAGCTTCCCATTGGTGAAAGAATTTTTGAAACCGGTCCAGCCGTTTTGAAGATTACCAGGCACAAACAGACAGACAGACAAAAATTTTTTAATTGCTATTTTAGGCATAGGTGTCGTGCCGTAACCGTGAGAGAAATAACCGTGAGAGCATGAAAAAAGCCTATTATTTTGACATTACAAACAGACACTCCAATTTTATTTATTGGTATAGACTAGCAACCCGCCCTCGCTTCACTTCGGTTTCAGCCTTTCCTGTGTAGTTCCCGTTCCCGTGGGAATACCGGGATGAAATATAGCTTAGTTTACTCCCTGATTTTATAGCTTTCCATTGGTGAAAGAATTTTTGAAATCAGTCCAGCCGTTTTGAGCCCGGAGCAAACAGACAGACAGACAAAAAAAATATAAAGTGTATTTTAGGCATATGTATAGTGCAAATAACCGTGTTAGCATGAAAAAGCCTATTATTTTGACATTACAAACAGACACTCCAATTTTATTTATTGGTATAGATTCAACAGTTTTTACCGCAATATGAGCATTTATTTCCATCAAACTAAATATGTTTTCTTTCTCATAATTGTTTTTCATATTTCTACAACTGAAGTGGCAATGGGCAGACTATATCGCTCGACGTATCGACAACCGCTGGGGAAGAAAGGTTCTCGAGTGGCGACCACGTATCGGACGACGCAGTGTAGGACGCCCCTCCACTAGGTGGACCGATGACCTGGTGAAAGTTGCTGGGCGTTGTTGGATGTAGGCAGCACAAGACCTCACTCTGTGGCGTAACATGAGAGAACTCTACGTCCTGCAGTGGACGGCGATAGGCTGAAATGATGATGTACCTATAACTAACTGTTGGGCACGACCCTTGGCCTCAATCGAAGAGATGTTGGCTTTTTTATAACCCACTGACCAGACGAATACTCCTTAGGTTCTTTTTCGAATTTTAATACCCTTGTGAAGTTGACTTCTTACGGCTATTATTCGATTCATATGACAAGCTCTCCGCCACGTATAAAAATATTTTAATTCTCAAACAGATTCAAAATGTTCAAGAAAAACCTCTACACATTGAAATAATCAAACGAACACTAATTTCACAAAGAAAAGCAAACGCATTGATATAAAAGAAAAGAAAATAATCAAGAACAATTTGCACAGCCATTTTTATTTACTCGCATCGTATCTGATAAATCGATGGGGACGAATGCTTTGGCAAGTCGACTGTTGCGCATGCGTGCCAAATATGGCGGCCGAAAAAAATGCCGGGAAATAAGAGAAAGAAATGGCGTGGGGTGACCGTAAAGTAAAGAGGGCTCGGAGTGACGTTAGAGTGCCAACTTATATATTAAACGCGGTTTTACTTACAATGTTTTATTACTTATTGATTTGGATCATCAACACAAATTGTCAATGCTCTAATTTAACTCAGTTTATATTCACCAGGCATAGGTACATTTTTTTAGGCCACGGGTGACTTGACCGGCGAATTAGTCCGTCACCCGCCGAGAGGCTGACCGTCGACCATCGACCGATGTGGGTAGCTTAAGTAGGGGGTATGCCGTCGGGCCGACCACTGACGTTAAGTCACCCTGCTCCGGTGGTCGGTCCAACGACGAAGGCGACGTGCATCGCGGGTAGGTTGTGGATGTGTGTGCTTACGCCCCTCTGTCGCCCCGGACGGAGTGGTGCGAGGACCGCCCGACCGACCGACCCAGCCCAAAAAAAAAAGCTTTTAGCTGATAAGTAAACATATTAAATGGAGAAGCAGCATAAAACTTTATGACGCATATACAGTCTTTTTTTTATCTATTCTAAATAAATTATTTTTCTTCCTTTATCTATTCTACTTTTTTTTTTGTTGAAAGACAAAACCCTGCACTGAGGAAATAATCCTTGTGTTGCGGAGGACTTCACTAACATACATATAATAAACGGACACAAATTACATTGAGAATCAGAACAACAATTTGTGGATCACACAAAGTGTCGCTATCTTAACCACTACACCATCTGTTTATAGTAGTTCCTACGATAAACTCTTTACCGGGTTAAACCTCGGTATCATATATGAAAACTATTGTTATATTAAGTTCCATCATAAAAGTTACATTAGTAAAAATGTATAATGGGATTAATTCTTAAAAAAACATATATGTGCTTTGATAGATACGTAAACTTTACAAGTCATTTATCTAATATCACACTCCTCAGAAATGGTTTTGATGTTGATGAAAACTAGGTAGATACAGTTTAATTCTGTTATTAATGTGCATTTATGCGGTCTGAAGATGTTTAATAAAGATGCATCGAAATGATTTCAACAATATAACGTTTCTTATATTTACATTGGTACCAGCGCTTGCGGTCTCGCTCGCTTTATTGCAGAGCCAAGCAGTTTTATTCCACGGCAACCAGGTATTTTTTCATAATGAAAAGAATAAAGCTATAATCTACCTCTGAGCCAAATTTCATCTAGATCAATTCAGCTATTCTGAGGTGATTAGATAAAGCAAACATCCATACAAAGTTTTAGCATTCATAATACTAGCTGATAATAATGATCTGAGTAAATATAGCCATAATTTAATAAAATAAAATATGACCATATTGAATTTAATAGTTTTTAAATAGCGTGTCATATCTATTATTGAGACATAATTTCAACAAACTCTCTTACTTACTTAAAAATACTACACAAAATATGTATTAAAACTATTCATCTAATAAGCAACTAACGGACAGAATACGTTTTACTCCAATACCTCACCGTGTGCCAAGGGGTGTGTCTTCCCCTCAGTTACCGCCCTCCGAATGGGGTGAATGGTCCCTTATACAAGACTTCAGTGGAGTACCGTTTACTTTTTTGTTACAGTTATTAGCGCCAGTGAATGAGACAGTAAATGGGTAATCTAATAATCATTTTTGCTCTTAAATTGATATTATAAGAATAATATTTTTTTTGTAAGAGCATTATTTTGATGACGTTCTGTACTTACTTTTATAAGTAATAAGTATAACAAAATATAAGTGACACCTGCTATTATTATCAAATATTCATACATTTAATATCTATTTTGTTAGAGAAATTATTTAAACGTTATCTACTCTAAACTCATCTATTACTGAGAGGTAATTATGAAAATCAATATATAATTTCCTTTTCAGACTTTTCCATTTGCTAGATTTACACCAAGACAGCCATAAAGGTTAAGGATTTACTATTTAATAAACCTTCATAATATTTGTGTAATAATAGATTAAAAATACCATAAACTATCGTTCTACTTTTTTCTCCTGAGTATGGTAAAAAAAAACAACTAATTGATGTAAATGTAAGTAAATAAAATGACCACAAGTGAAAAAGTCATTTGCCCATAGAAATATGTAGTAAGGGGGAATTATTCTATTACGAGACAAATTTAAATTTAACAATAGGGTATAAATTATAATAGCTTAGAAGAAAATTAACCATTTGGTAGTTCTCTTGCATTCAATTAATCTATTGATTAAATGAGTTCTATGTAACCTAGATAGAGGTCTAGGCTGTAGCCTAGTTTACCTAGGATATATACACGATAATCGGCATGATTATTAGGCGAGCGGGCTATCTCTGATAGGATAATGTGTATTCTTAGAGACTGCTGCCTACCCTTCTTGGTGCTCCATTAGTATGGTGTAAAGGTTTTTAATAATACGAAGAAGTGGGTTATTATTAGTATTGACTAAAGTCTACTGGCTCCATTACTCGCTGAAGCTTTCAACAAACACAAACACCAACAATTACCACATCCATCTTTTCTTATATCTAGATAATGTCAAAACATGGATTATGGACACCATAGATAAAACTTTAAAGACACTTAACGAATAGCAGTGCCTTTCAACTGAGACGAAAAGAAAATGTTAAAATTTTAAAAATAGATTATATATTTTCAACTAACTTCGAACGAAAATCTTAAGAACGCGGACTGCCAAGATAAAAACCCTGAAACTGTCCAAACTCTGCGTTCACAATTATGTATTAGCTCTCTTTAAACAATGAAAAAAAGATATGAAGGAAATGAACATTTTAGATAGAGCTATCTATGGTCCGTTATCGTCTAACTTGAACGTCCGGGGCGACAATAACCGGTGTTTACCATCTTCGTTCTTCGGGATATCGTAAGTGAAGCCTTTACTAGATTACCTACTTCGTCCGGTCAACAAAGCCGAAAATTTAAGAAACTATTGCTTTGGGAAGTTTATTAACCAGTTCTGGACAGTGATATGTCTCAAAATTTTAAAGAGTAACCTGTGCTATACAGAAGTTAATTAAAGTTGAAAGAAAGAGAATTAAAGTTGAAAGAAAGAGAAGAAATAAAAAACCAAACGTATATCATTACACTGCTAATGCTATCCATACTAATATTATAAATGCGAAAGTAAGGATGTTTGTTTGTTTGTAACGCTTTCACGCTTAAACCACCGAACTGATTTCAAAAATTCTTTCACCAATGGAAAGCTATCATATCAGGGAGTAAAATAGGCTATATTTTATCCCAGTATTCCCACAGGAATGGGAACTATGCCGCGGGTAAAGCGACTGAAACCGAAGCGAAGCGAGGGCGTGTTGCTAGTATTTTTTATAAAGAAACATACAATTTTAAAACATAAATAAAATAACAACAAATGAAATAAAATAAAAGCAAAAACCTATAATATGAATACTATTAATAATTTGTCGTATACTCTATTAAGCAGAGACTTCGGTAGAGACGAATAGGATGTCAAAAATTAGCTACCCATTCTAATCTTTCCGTTTAGTGACGGAGTAAGAATACAATTCACCACCCCCTCTTTTGCCCGTGGGTAGTAAAATACGACTAAAGGGTATAATATCTTTGTATGAAAAGGCAAATTTGAAACAAAACAACACGTCTGACCAGCTTATGTTGTTATGTTATGTAGGTCAATTGCCCTCCTATTGCGGAGGGATCCCGAGCCTAAAAGTTGGACGTGTGTGGGTTAATATGATGATGAGATGATTCTAATGTTTACGCGAGTATTACATATTTGAATTAAGACTATTTTTATGGATTTTCAGCGTTTCGTACACTTTTCAGCGTTCATGGTCATATAAGGACTGTCGCTTTCGTGTCGGATAAAATAAAATCTTTAATATGTATAATTGAAAATTGTCTATAACCCCCGACACAAACTAATATAATAAAAAAATTATTACGTTATCTTCAACTGGAATTATCAATTAATTGTCATTTAACGATTATACTAGCTCGCGTGAAGCACTTAATCGAGTAATTATACACTATTACATCATTTTGGAAAAGAACTGATACTTTGCATTGTTGGACCGATATTAACCAAACATAGCTAAAAACTGCAAGGAAACTGCCTTTCAAATAGAAAAAACGGTATCGAAATCGGTCTATCCGTTTGAGAGCTACGATGCACCAGCCACACACACAGAAAGACATCAACGTCAAACTTAGAACACCCCTCTTTTTGCGTCGGAGGATAAAAATTGTTTTATTTGAAATCTTTTAATTTCTTTTGAGTTTTATGATACATACAGGAAAAACAGATGGTGAATTATAATTTAACTTCATCACTGAATGCTTAATTATCGCTAGCTTTAATAGTTCTTGATAAGGAAACCAATAAATCCCAAAGACACAATTACGTATATAATATCTCCATCATCATTTCGTCCTTTACCGTCTACTGCTGGACATCACCCACCTCATATTTCATCATAAAGTACAATCCAGTGCCACCTGCATCCAATGACACCCAACGTGTTCAAACAGGCCGTCAGTCCATCTGGGTCGTCTTATATGGTAGCCGGATTGCTGCTGAAGATTCTTCGTACCTCCTATTCTATCTGCTATGGGCTCGCTATAAAATGAAACCCTTAGAACAGGTGGAACTGCCGTCACTGGAAACCGTTTGTTATTTTTGTTACTGATAATAGGGTTGGTGATCTAAAAGCCCCGCTTAGGGGCACCCCGCAGGCGGGTTGGCGATCGCAGTGAGGTGTTGATCTGCTAGTCAATCTTCAGCCGATTCTTAAAATTCCCCCGGGCCAGTAAAGCATGAGGAGAATTGTATTCTTATTCCATCACCATACTATTTTGATTTCGTCATTTTCATCATCATCATCACAGCTCATATACGTGCCACTGTTGGGCTCGAGCCTCCTCAACAAGCAGAGGGAAATTGATTTACTATACCATGCTGGTCAGACGTGTTGGCATAGGGTTTTATTTCGAGTTCTTTCTCTTGCATAGATTTTATATGTATATTATCCATACTAATATTATAAATGCGAAAGTAAGGATGTTTGTTTGTTTGTTTGTAACGCTTTCACGCTTAAACCACAGAACCGATTTCAAAAATTCTTTCACCAATGGAAAGCTTTAATATCAGGGAGTAACATAGGCTATATTTTATCTCAGTATTCCCACGGGAACGGGAACTACGCGGGTAAGGCGACTGAAACCGAAGCGAAGTGAGGGCGGGTTGCTAGTTTTTATATAAAAAATTTAATAATAAGCGAATAAAAATAAAACTAGTTTTGCTTGCGACATCGCTTGCCGTATCAATTATCGAGACATGATCTAATCTTCCCAGATATCATAAATTCCTTTCCCTTTTTTATAATCTCTTTCTTATTAAATATAAAATTATTTGAAACGGCAGACAAGTAAAAAATAAAATTGAAACCCGTAAACACTAATATTTAAATCTACCACATAAATATTTTAAATTAAATGGTAGATTTAATAACGTTGTACTCATCATATTTTTAAAACAAATGCTACCCAATTAGCACGACATACTTGTATTACGGAATACAGTTAGTTGCACTTCTATTAAGGGTAGCTAGATGGGGTGAAATGCATAAATACTCTAGGGTGCGGGGGTGGCAAGAATACAAAAATAGGGTGCTAAGAGTCGGACGCCATCTTGCAATCGCCCTCGCTGTGTCGATTTTTCGCGATGGAAGCCATTGCTTTTTTATGCCTACTTATTGTTTCTTGGTCTGCGAATTTTGGTATTGCCGAGATTTGATTTGAATTCGGCTATCTACATATATTTCTGAACCTTAGAATAATAACGTATAGAAGGTAAGTTCGCGCACAAAAAGTGAAGCATTTCAATTGGAGCCTAATGGAGCTTACGCCGGAACCGTCCCGTAATGTACAAGTCATTGTACTGCACGTACGTACGCAACTTTTAAAAAATAAATAGGTAATTATGATGGTTTGTGCATTCAAATGGTGTCATAACACATTTGAAAAACTTAAAAAGGTTTTTAACATTACTTTTAAAAGTATTTCGACGATTTATGTTAATAAAAACAAATTTTGATTTCATAATTTGTATAGTGGTGTGCATGTGTACGTGTGTAATCGTCTGCGCGCCATTAGTATTTTTAGATTCATGTTTCGAATGTTCGAAGTACTGACACTATCCTTCTATACGTTATTATTCTAAGTTCTGAACGCTGTTTTTGACAATTATGAAATTTCTTTCATAATACTGCATTTTGCCGTTTTTTTTATGTGGTGGTGTGGTTTTTTTAGGTGTTAATTTTCTATGTGTGGTACTACCCCGGGTAGACTGACCCGCGGCTGTAGACAGACAACTGTCAACAGTGCGGTCCTATCGTATGGTGACGCAGTAAGAATACAATTCACCACCCCCTTTCTAGTTCGTAAGTATCATAAAAGACGACTAAGGGATATGATATGCATATAGCATCAATGCAAGAGAAGGAAAACTCGAACTAAAAACCTATGGCAATACTTCTGACTAAGGTGATATGGTAGGTTAATTTCTTCCCTATTATGAATGTAGCTCAAGCCCAGTATTGAGACATGTATAAGCTGATATGAATGCATTACTTACCTATAAACTAGGGATGTGACTTGGAGGGAAAATAATCGATTTTTTGTTCTTTAAAATAAATCGATTACAAAATAATCGATTAATTAAAAATAAATAATCGATTGTAAAATAATCGATTTTTCTCCCAACAGGATTATGACCTTTTGTTTTTTTTTTTAGGAAATGTGAGCTTTATTTTCAAATATAGTAGGTATGAAGCAATCGTGATGACCTTTTTTTTAGGAAAACTGGCAGTGAATAATTGATTAATTTCGAATAATAAAAAATCGATTAATAATCGATTTTTATTATTTTGATAATCGATTGTAAAAATCGATTATTAATCGATTATTTTTTGTAATAATCGATTATTATAAAAATTGATTATTTTTTCACATCCCTACTTAGACATTTATTTTTGTACATAAACATACGACTTAAATATATTTCATCATTTCAGCTCACATACGTCCCAATGTTGGGTTCGAGCGTCCTCCACAATAGGGGGGAAATTGTCCTTACTATACCAGGTATAGGGTTTTATTTCAAGTTCTCCTTCTCTTGCATAAATGTTATATGCGTATGATATCTCTTAGTCATCTTTTATGACATCCACGGGCAAGATATGGAGTGGTGAATTGTATTCTTATTCCCTCACCACGCGAGCAAAATACCCTATATATACTTACACTTAATAAATAATAGTTGGTAGATACTTTTCAATTGCTGACGTATAACCCCAAACCCGATCGATATTTATGTACCAATAGAAATGAAAAATCAGACTAGGGTGAGTGACGAGTGAAAAAAACGCGAGGGTGGATACAACCCCTGACGTTTTTTGTACAGTTTTTTTTTTTGTAGAGGGACGCGATCACAATGGTTAGTACATGATTATGTGCTTATTTATTAGAAGCGCCCTTATATTTTTGGTTGATGTTTATCGAGTGAATATTTACTATTGATTCCTTTTTTATTTATAGGTATGCTTATTATATCCTTGAAATCGTAGGTACATTTTGGTATCTTACTAATATTGTCAATGCGAAATTAAGTTTATTTGTTACACTTTTAAGCCTAAACCAACGCATCGATTTTAGAAATTCTCTAACCTATTGAACGCTACATTATCAGCAAGTAATAGGCTACATCTTGTGGTGTAACAGGCGAGTAAGAGGCCGCGTGATGCTGGAGTCAGAATACAGTTCACTCCCTCTCGCCTTCGCTGTCGTAAAAGACGTATAAGGGATATATGCAGATAATATCTATGCAAGAGAAGGCAAACTCGACATAAAACCCTATGCCAACATGTTTGACTGACGCAGTGTAGTAGGTCAATTTCCCTTCCATTGTGGAGGAGGGAGTC
The DNA here is from genome assembly GCA_032191425.1 of Lymantria dispar. Lineage (NCBI taxonomy): Eukaryota > Metazoa > Arthropoda > Insecta > Lepidoptera > Erebidae > Lymantria > Lymantria dispar. The sequence goes on from CM063457.1 coordinate 6,026,367, forward strand.
CCAGCAGTGGGACTTATATAGGGTGAGATGATGAAGAGGCGGTAATATGATCGATTTTAAAAATTATTTCATCAATGAAGAGCTAAATTAGCAGCGAGTAACATAAGCTTTCCGAGAGATAACAGGGCAAGAATACAATTCAACACACAATTTTTTTCCCGTGGGTGTACTAAAAGTCGACTAAGGAATATGTTATCATTTATGTAAAAAAAGGTAAACTAGAAATAAAATATTTAATATATATAATATTTATGATTCATCATCATCATCATCATCACAGCTCATATATATCCCAATACTGGGCTCGAGCCTTCTCCATAATGGAAGGCAAATTACCTAATCTAAAATACCACGCTGGTCAGAGGTGTTGCCATAGGGTTTTATGTTTAACCAGCAACCCGCCCTCGTTTCGCTTTGGTTTCTGTCGCCTTATCCCCGTAGTTCCCGTGGGAATACCGGGCTAAAATATAGTCTAGTTTACTCCCTGATATAGCTTTTCATTGGTGAAAGACTTTTTGAAATCGGATCAGCCGTTTTGAAGATTACCCGGAACAAATAGACAGACAGACAAAAAAATATAAAGTGACTTTTAGGCATAGGTAGGTATCGTCCACCGTGTGAGCATGAAAAAGTCTATTATTTTGACATTACAAACAGACACTCCAATTTTATTTATTGGTATAGATTTGGACACAAATGACACCCAGACAGAACAGCTATTTGTAGATCGCACAAAATACTATGATTTTTTATTATAATTTATGAACTAGAATGGCGTCATGCGCAGATACTTGCGCCTGCGTCATCTAAGTCGCCGGCGGTGGAGCAGGCCCCTATAAAGGAGTTCGTCCAGCGCACGATCCGCCTCCTCCTTTCACGAGCCTACTGTCTCGTAGAAGGGGCGCTCACGACCCAATTCCTGAACTGTCCTGAATTCCCGAGTATCGCCCTAGCGACGATCGGCAGCGTCGGATCGGTACCGATAATTGCAACGAGTTCACGCCGCTGTCCCGCCCACGCGGCATTTATTTTGAGTGTGTGCTGTGCCGTGTTGCAATGGTGACAGGACAGTATAATCTCTCCCCCTAGTGACCGTATACAGGTTATTGGTGAAGCAATCGTGCCCCGCCAAAACTTGCACCAGTCGGAAGAAAAGCACACCGTGCTACCGACCCAATCACTCTATTAGCATCAGCCGGAAGGTCCCGATGGTCCGAACACCGTACTAACGCCCCTTCAGCCGGCATACCCGAAGGACAATGACGTCATGCAGTCAACACCCCGCTGGTAGAAGTCGGCGAGCAACTCCAACTCCAGGTCCCACGGGGGAATTCCTGACAACAGGCACGCTGCAGCCGTCACCACCTTGCGATCGCCATGTATGACTCTAGCTGCTATGGCCCTCTATGATCGCCACAAGAGAGCCCTAAGGCGGACAGTTAAGGTCCCCGTCCACAAAGGTAGCCGTACAAGGCCAATGGCAGTATTATCTGGCGTGTGAATCGAACACGGGACTCTTGGCACGGTAAGTCGATTTTTGATACGTTATCAAAATCAAAATTTACCATTAAGATATCAATATGACGCGATAAAAATAATTATATAAAAACTCTATTCAAATCAGTCGACCCTAACGTTGAGTGAGTGAATAAAGAATACAAAAAAAAAACCAACCATTCGTTCACGTAACAATTCATTTGTTTTAATTATAATTCCGTAATAAATTTTACGTACATTGCCGTAAATCGACGACACATAATCGCGTTTGTTGGTATAAAAACCGTAATCTTTGTAAAAAATCGTAACGCCTACATAACTTAAGCCAATAAGAAGTTATTGCTTGGTGAACGCCTCCTACACATTGTGAACTAAATTGTTATTTTATTCGTGAAAGCTTGCATTATAAGTGTAGTTAAATGTTGGGATTATTAATCGCGCGGAAGTCGTTTCTTCGTGGGGTTTACGAGGTATTTTTTAACTATTCTTAAAGTTTTATAAGTCAAAGCTTACTTACGTTAAGGCAGCATAAAGACTTCTTATCGCGATTTCCTAGGTTATTTTTCTTGGGTGGGCTATAGTAAAACTCTGCTTTTGTGTGGGTCTAAGTATATGATACTGTTGACTGCGAAGCTCTGGGATTAAAAAGCTGTATCAGGCAAAGGTTGTATTTTTCAGTTTCATCCAGTTTATTTTAGTCCATCGTCCAATATAGGCCCTCCTTAAGGTTGATAATGTCAAAATCGCTGCTTTGCAAATAGGTTGGCGATCGTAACAGATGTTACCAGTAGATCAGAAGATTGTTGCTCCATATTTCTGGTTTGTCAATAAACAGAGATGATTTCCTAAAAGAAAGAATCATCATCATTTTCATTCTGCTCTTATCCTAATTACTTGAGATTGACTTAATGTAAACCTACATATATTTCATAGCACCTGTTGCAAAAGTTATTGGCAATAGTAGTGTGATTGGACGTCGCCCTAACGTCAACCCTCCTTGGGAATATTATTGTTGACCAGATGGCAACAGTTCGAGTTCAGGTAAAACTCTTAGTCGTCTTTTATGACACCCACGAGCAATATAAAGGTATCAAATACTTTTATTATCAACTAATTACCTATACAAATTGAACAGAATATTTTTGAGATACGCTAATTCTTTAGGCACAAGTAATTTCATACAATAACGTCACAATGAAACGCTAGAGTGATACGTTCGGGTAACACAGCCGGGCCAGCTCGGTCCTCTGCCTCGGCCCAAGGGGCCCATGTGTGCCACTTCATAGAGCTGATTGCAACTGATCGCTATTTTTTTAAAAACGCGCGGTCACTATTTATTGTAAAATTGAAGAGTGCATGTAAAAATACATGTAATTAATGGAACTAACGGTCGCCGTGTGGTCGAAATTCGGCCGTAATTCATTTTAATTAATTTTTCTGCTAAACAATTTTCTTTTATTTTTATTTATGTATAAATGTAAATTGAGCAAGCTGTATTTCACTAATAACTATAAAGCTATCAAATGTCTATTACACATTGTCATCATAATTATTATGATTATTTGACATTCGGTTTGACCAGAGATTTTAACCGTAAACAAAAGTGTATAAGCGCGCGCATGGGTGCGTGTGTGTGTAGCGATTGCGTTGTAGTGTGCGTGATGCCTTTTTTAATGAATTTAATGTATTTCTAATCCATTATAATATGAAATTTCAGTTTTATGCACTTCTCCTCATTATATACTTCAACTGTGCCAAATTTCATACCTGTCCATCCACGTAATTTTCGTAAAAAGGGGTACAAAGCTTTTGCTTCACGTATTAATTTTTAATTGCCTGACATTTCGAACGACATTAAGATGTCTGCCGTCCAATAAGTCATCGTTATTACAGAGATTTAGAGTTATCTAGATAATACAAATGCAAACGCGATAAAATCCGTAAAATAGTCTTATTTACAATTTGTAATGCTCGCGTAAAGATCAGAAATCATTTTAAGGGTAGTTTGTTAAATTTTTATCTGCAGAGTTAAGTAAGCGTTGATAATAATTTAAACGAACTTAAAGCATAGAGTAGATTATATCTGCAAACGTTATGTAAGTTAGACCGGTTTCCAATACTTCCAAGAATCAGTACCATTGATGTCGAAGAAAACATTCCCCTCTGTGAATGTACTAATACGCCGGTGAGCTCGGTACTGTTGAAAAAAAAAACAAGTCAAATCGGATCCCATTTTAGCTGTGGTTCCGTAGAATTAATAGAAATATACATATCATCATCATTATTTTAGCTCATATACTTCCCACTGTTGGGGTCGAACCTCCTCCACAATAGGAGGGAACCTTACTATACCATGCTAGTCAAAGAGGTTCATTAAGAGTTTTATTTCGAGTTTTTCTTCTATTGTATAGATGTTATATGCTCATATCACTTAGTCGTCTTTAACGACATCCACGGGCAAGATAGGGAGCGGTAATTTGTATTCATATTCCGTCACCACACGGAAATATACATATTATAAATTATAATATCTATAACAGAAAACACGTGCTGATATTAAATCGCCCCGGGTTTAGAGCATATCTGATGCTCATCATCAGGGCGACTCCTCAGCTCAAATACTTACGATATTTTGAATACTAAAATTTCTATGAGTATTAATAAATTTCTTTTTAAATTTGCACACATCCTGTTTAGATTTACGTCTCGATATTACCTAGCAATTACTATGCATACGATTCCCAATTCGAATAATTAAAATTAAGATCCACAAATGTACCGAATCTGAACATAATTTGTCCGTTATTTCTTTTAAAGTTCTTAGTAATTTAAGGATTCTAGTAAATAGTCCTTTACATCTTTAAATGTACTTTAAAGACTGGATAGTCTTTAAATATATCTCTTTCTATGAAGAGACTCATGTCCAAAATTGCATTAAAAGTCCAAACACTTATTATTTTTACTTGGAAAGTGTTTCTTATATTTATACCATTTTTTTAAATCTCCCAGCAAACTTTCTGGGTGACTTATTATTTTAACAACAAATGAATGTATGAAAAAGGTTTGTCATGATAAAAAACATTAATCTACGGACTCCTAATACCAATATCGTTCCTGCAAAGTTCAAGTTTGTACAACTGGTTCTTTGCCGCTAGCTAGGACCTGTTCCATAGCGGTGTAAATACACCAAACGGTCGTGAATTTTACCTTCGAGAATTAAATAGACGTGTATTTTTGTTTTTCTTCACCATAATAATAATTCTATTCATACAAAATTTATTTTAATATGCAAGTAATTATGACATATGATTATTTGAATGGCTGACTTTTAAAATTAATAGACATAGGTATACCAAATTAACAAGTTGGTAATTACGTTGTTATTATTTCATATTTAGTTAATTAACTTATGAATATAATTAATTAATTAAATTAGCTCATTAAATTAAATTAATAATAAAAATTCGTAAGTTAAATTAATAATGTAGGTATACGTAAGCTAGATAGCAATAATCATCATCTCAGACCACTGTTAGGCTAGGATCTCCTCTGCTATGGGAGGGAAATTGACCTACTATTTCACGCTGGTCAGACGTGTTGGTATAGGGTTTTGATTCGAGTATATTCACTACTCATCTTTTACGACACCCAGCGTCTAGAGAGCGGAAAGTGAATTGTATTCTCATTCCATCACACATTCACGGAGCTAGATAATAAAAGAAAGTCGTGTTAGTTTACACTATTTATAACTTAAGAACGACTGTACCGATTTACTTGAAAATTGGTGGACAGGTAGCTTAGAACTAGGAGACCGACATAGGATACTTTTTATCCCGTTTGATCGCGTTCCCCTGTGACGTAACATAAAACGTCAAAGTGAATACAAGTCACAATAAACCGTGGTATAACAAAAATGTATCTGACATTTAATAACAAAACGCAAGTGACAGCTAAACGTAATTTTGTACATGGTTAAGTATGGTTGAAAATTTGATTATTATAATTTTGTTAGAAATCAATAATCAGTAATAATAAGTAATTTGTATTCACCTTCGAATAATTATTTATTTTATTTATTTATTTATAATCAATTATAATACCTTTACAGGACATTTAACCTAATGCGATATTATAAGTAAAAATTATAAAATTATAATAACGTATAGAAGGTAAGTTCGCGCACAAAAAGTGAACCATTTCAATTGGAGCCTAATGGAGCTTACGCCAGAAACATTCCGTAATGTACAAGTCATTGTACTGCACGTACGTATGCAACTCTTAAAAAATAAATAGGTAATTATGACGGTTTGTGTATTCAAATGGTGTCATAACACATTTGAAAAACTTAAAAAGGATTTTAACATTACTTTTAAAAGTATTTCGACGATTTATGTTAATAAAAACAAAATTTTATTTTATAATTTTTATACTGGTGTGCGTGTGTACGTGTGTAATCGTCTGCGCGCCATCAATATTTTTAGATTCATGTTTTGAACGTTCGAAGTACCGACACTATCCTTCTATACGTTATTATTCTAAGGTATTCACTTTGAATCATCATCAACCAAGATGATCGAATCCTCCTCGACGATCACATATTAAATAGACAATAACTTCAGTGCCCGCATTCAGCCTAACCTACCTCGTCGTGAACTCCACCTTCAGCCCGGCAAGTCTGCAGCACCACCAAAGCACAGGAAAGACGAGGTAAGGCCTTCAAACTTACTCCCTTCTCCGTCCACCTTTCCCGAACAAACCCTTATTTTGTGGGAATCAGTCCCACTAGTGGGATTGGCTCCCACTGGACCTTCGCCTAGCCCACGTCGTTATGTTGCTGGCATAAACCACCCCATACAGTCCACTAGGCCACGACAAAAGCTGTAATGCAAGAAGAATACAAAACATTACGAATGTAAGTAAAATAAGTTTTATTTCTAGTCAGCATAAATAATTGCTATTGGTGGCAAATCCCTGATGGTAAATGATACTGCAGTTCATGGACATTTGCTATACCGCTGCCTACCGTGAAGAAAGTGAAGGGACTATGAATGCGTGCAATTAGGTTCGGTGATACTAAAGGCATCACCAAAATTCATCACACGCAAACACCTTCAGAATGGGCTTTTTTTTGGGAGTTGCGGTCGACGCGCTCCTCGCACCACTCCGTCCGGGGCGACAGAGGGGCGTAAGCACGCACACCCGCAACCCACCCACGATGCACGTCGTCTTCGTCATTGGGCCGACCACCGGAGCAGGGTGACTCGACGTCAGTGGTCGGCCCGACGGAATACCCGCTTTTTGGGGTACCCTCTTATCGACCGATGTCCCCTCCTCGGGCAAGACGTCAGTCTTTCCTCACGCGGTTAGCCTCTCAGCGGGTGACGGACTAATTCCCCGCTCGCGTCACCCGCTGCCTCAGCTAGGGCGGCATGAGGTGCAGGTATTCGCGTCTACGCCGCCAGAAATTTGGGCTTGCGACTCTCTTGCTCACCGAACGAAGTGCAATAGTGTGGTACTATCCTGATCCGACACCCTTGCGGCTGTAGACAGACTGTCGACAATGTAGTCCTACCACATAAGAAAATATCTACTATTATCCTTACTAATATTATAAATGTGAAAGTAAGTTTGTTTGTTACGCTTTCACGCTTAAACCACCGAACCGATTTCAAAAATTCTTTCACCAATGAAAAGCTATAATATCAGGGAGTAACATAGGCTATATTTTATTCCGGTATTCCCACGGGAACGGGCACTACGTGGGTAAAGCGACTGAAACCGAAGCGAAGCGAGGGCGGATTGCTAGTCCATACTAATATTATAAATGCGAAAGTAAGGATGTTTGTTTGTTTGTAGCGCTTTCATGCTTAAACCATCAAACCGATTTCAAAAATTCTTTCACCAATGGAAAGATATAATATCAGGGAGTAACATAGGCTATATTTTATCCCGGTATTCCCACGGGAACGGAAACTACGTGGGTAAAGCGACTGAAACCGAAGCGAAGCGAGGGCGGATTGCTAGTAGTTAATAATAGTAAGACATCTCACAAAAGACTAAGATAAAAATACCCTAAGCAAAACTCACACGTTTTTCATAGAAAAATAAAAACAGGGAATAAAAAACAACAATACAAAATACATCTACCGTGAGCAAGTTAAGTGGTAAATAGTAAAAATAAACGAAAAAAAAAAAGGATTTGGGATACCGTAATTAAAATTCGGTTCACATGTCAGTTCAATTCTTATTAAAAAAACGTATTAAAATATTAAAATAACAAAAAGGCTCAAGATTTTTTTTTCTTAGACAAAAAATATGCAATCTTTTTTTTTGGTTGTAAGAAGGGTGCATTTTTTAATTGTGTTCTTTTTTAAAGAATCGATTTTGTCAATGGAGGTGTCGATGCGATTTCTTTTGTTGGTTTTGTTATTTTGGCACGCGTTCGTAAGATCAATACGGGCACATGTTCTTAAGTTGTTTACTAATCGAATGATTTATTAGACGGCGTTTATTGTACCTAATTATTTTAATATTGGGGATGATATTTAGATACGGGACGATACTTTATCGGTAACTTAAACATATATAGATGTGTAACTAATTTTGATGAGTAGCAGCCGATTGATATTTAGCGATTTTTTTTTTTAATAAAAACTAACTAGTGCCCGTTTTTGTAGAAATACTGGGATAAAATATAGCCTATGTTACTCAAGGTAAATGTAGCTTCCCAATGGTGGAAGAATTTTTGAAATCGGTTCAGTAGTTTTTGAGTTTATTCATTACAAACATACACCCACAAAAATACAATTTTTCCTCTTTATAATATTAGTGTAGACTAGCAACCCGCCCTCGCTTCGCTTCGATTATAGGTTATAGTTGTTTTACCCGCACAGTTCCCGTTCCCCTGGGAATACCGAGATAAAATATAGCCTAGTTTACGCCCTGATATTAAAGCTTTCCATTGGTGAAAGAATTTTTGAAATCGGTCCAGCCGTTTTGAAGATTACCCGGAACAAACAGACAGACAGACAGACAAAAATTTTTAATTGCTATTTTAGGCATAGGTGTCGTGCAAATAACCGTGTGAGCATGAAAAAAACCTATTATTTTGACATTACAAACAGACACTCCAATTTTATTTATTAGTATAGATTAGTATATGTAAAAACATTTTTATTTCAAATGTGTCAACGTCAAAAATACAATTCACCACTCCCTATCTTGCCCGTGGATCTCGTAAAAGATGACTAAGGGATATAATATGCACATAACATCTGTGTAAGAGAAGGAAAACTCGAAATGAAACCCTATACCAACATGTCTGACCAGCATGATATAGTAGCTGAAATTCCTTCCAATCGTGGAGGAAGGCCGAGCCCAACAGTGGGACGGATGTGGGCTGCGATGATGATGATGAAACATCAGAAACACAGAATACATCAGGATCGCGTAAACATCAAGCTCCATAAATTTTTTTTATTGCCGTTGGTGACAAACGAGCAAACAGCACACCTGATATCAGAATCAGAATCATTTTATTGTTTGACTGTTAGATTTGGTGCAGATGTTATTACAATATATACAGTACTAAAACAGTGTACCTACCCATATCGGGCGTGCAATAATAAAAATATTATATTAAAGTATTTGCGCTGTAGCATGGTGCGGGTGACAGTTATGGCGAGTTTCGTTTCACTCTTGAAAGTTGCCGCGATTTATAATTATGATCTATTAATTCAGCTGTACCACATCGGTAATATATTAAATCACTAATAACTGTAGTAATAAAGGTATACCTTCCAAATTAAACCCAACTAGAATGTTCTAGCCTACAAATCAAATGAAATTGAAAGAAAAAATAATCAAAGTGGTATGCGTATAACGTAACACCAAAGACGTATTTAGTGATGGGATTTACTACTACGAAGAATTGTCGATTAAAAAATAAATAAAAAACAATTTGTGCGCTCAATTTTTTATTGTTAAAAAGTATACAATTATTACATATTTACTTCAATTTTTCATTCAATTTTAATCCTCGAAGCTGCCACGAAAAAATATGAAATACCAGTTGTTTTGAATGCGTTTACGAAACTTTTTAAAATTTTTGAACTATTAAATTAATTGAATAATTTTTATGAATATATTTTCTCCTATATATAATTTTCGTGACAATAATAAACAGAACAACATTTATTTATGCTACGAGTATAATTAGTGATAAAAATTTAATTGCGAATCGTCACATCCCTAGTCACCTGGTATTGACATGTGTCACCCGCACCATGCTACAGCGCAAATAGTGTAGTCAATGTCTCATGCAATAAAATAAAATGTCACGGAATTTATAATAGAGGGTATTTAACAAATTCATTACAATAGATTAATTCTTCAAATAGGTACATTATTATATTCTCTAGTTTATTGAAATTGATTGAACAAATTATTAAGGTCTAGATTATAATGTCAATTATTTGTCCGTAATGAGAAAAATTCATCTATATTATAAAATACATTAAAGGCTTGGTTGATAACCAAGCCTTTAATTTATTTTTGAATAATATGCCATTTCATGCTTTTATATGGATTGGCAGATGATTGAATACGCGAATTACAGTGATGTATGCACTTTTGTAGAATATTGCGTTTCTTATATTGGGTAGCCACAGGTCATATAAGCTGTCAAGGTCATCTGCGACCAACAGCTAAATACACAAAAAAAAAAAAAAAAAACACAGGTCATACCTGTAACGTGTCAATAAAAGGCGAGGGCTAACGGCTGACTGGTTTATTTCACAAAGAAAACAACATACCCACAACATATTATTATCATTAATCTCATATCACAAAATATAGAAATACCTACAATCGCTACAATACCTATATCTATTACGTATATTATTTCTTAGTGAAGCTTTACACGTGAAGTGTTCACTGTGATTCTTTACAAACACAGACAATTCCAAAATATATATACTGGTTAGGGTAAGAAAATCTTTCTCCTTAAATATAGCTCTAATAGTAAGTGATATTGTCGCACCTTTGCTAGGCCGTTGCGTACCGTGAAGGGATTGTGAATGCGTGCAATGAGGTTCGGTGATACTTAAGGCATCATAACCCACCACTAAAAAAACCCTTAGAAACTTGAGCTTCAGGCTCTCTCACTCACCGAACGAAAAGCCGTAAAAAATTCCTACTACTCAGATGTTGATTTTCTGTGGGAGTGTGGTAGGTACTAACTCAGATGGAAACCCGTGGCTGCAGACAGACAACTGTTAACAGTGAGGACCACACCACATAAATAAATATAAAAATATTGGATCAAAAATGTGTTTAAAATCTTAGAATAATAACGTATAGAATGTAAGTTCACGCACAAAAATTGAGGCATTTCAATTGGAGCCTAATGGAGCTTACGCCGGAACCGTTCCGTAATGTACAAGTCATTGTGCTGCACAACACACAACTCTCAAAAAATAAATTGATAATTATGACGATTTGTGCATTCAAATGGTGTCACAACACATTTGAAAAACTTAAAAAGGTTTTTAACATTACTTTTAAAAGTATTTCGACGATTTATGTTAATAAAAACAAAATTTGATTTCATAATTTGTATAGTGGAGTGCGTGTGTACGTGTGTAATCGTCTGCGCGCCATTAGTATTATTAGATTCAAATTTTTAAAGTTCGAAGTACTGACACTATCCTTCTATACGTTATTATTCTAAGGTTTAAAATATTAGAATTTCCGTGTGGTGGCGGAGTAAGAATACAATTCACCACCCCCTATCTTACCCGTGGGTGATCGTACGTGACGTCGTAAAAAACGACTATGGGATATATATAATACGCATGTGATACCTATGCAAGAGAAGGAAAACTCAAAATGGAACCCTATACCAACCTGTCTGACCAGCATGGTATAGTGAGGTCAACTACTTTCTTATTGTGGTGGAGGCTCGAGCCCAGCAGTGGGACGTACATAAGTTAAAATTAAACAACAGTTGAAGTGATACTTAAAACCTTACAGTTTGAAACCTTTCATCCTCAGCACACGAGACGTCATTGAGGAGATATCCACGACCATGATAACTTATAAATGAATAATAACGAATGAATGAACGAAACGAACGAAACCAAAATCCACTAGATTAATAGAGGTAACGTGTCCTCTAATTAATTTGTTGAGAGGAGAGAAAAATTGAATTAAGGGGTGGAAAATTTTTGTCGAAACTTAAATAAAAATGCAGATAGGTGGAAGTTTGTTAACAAGAGGGGGGGTTACAACCCCCTTTGAAGTTCGGAAAGAGCGCGCGAGCGTGAGGGGCTGTATACTTAGGGTGAAAAATAAGTCGTTCCCCTTAAATAAGATATCAGTGAAATTGAAATTGTTGATGCGAATATTTCCTTTTTTTTTCGGTTATGTACAAGATTTGATTATGTTTTGATGGTTTTCGTAAACGTTGGATATGTCTTAAGACACAGTTTATATAAGCCTTAATTTTTTATAACTTTGATGACTTTTTTATCCAAAAAACAGTTTGGATAGTGTGTTTAATATAGATATTCAGTTATTAATCTGTGGTAAATAAAAAAACTCCGTGTGCTGACGGAGTAAGAATACAATTCGCCATCTCTTTCTTGCCCGTGAGTGTCGTAAAAGATGGCTAAGGGATATAACATACAGATAACAATTATGCAAGAGTAAGAAAACTAAATTAAATCCTGTATCAATATATCTGAAAATCGTGATATATGAGGTCTATTTCTTTCTATTTTGGCGTGAGACATATTTGGACTAAGATGTGTACGTCGCAAATCCGCAGAACAGGCGTAACCGACATAACACGAAGAATTAGTACGCTGAAGTGGCAATGGGCAGGTCACATCGCTTGAAGATCCGACAACCTCTGGGGCAGAAATGTTCTCGAGTGATAACCACGTATCGGAAGACGCAGTGTGTGACATCCTCCCACTAAGCGGACCGACGACCTGATATAAATCTGAATAAAAATTACGAGCCAACCATAAATGCGTAAAAAGTAATTATTTAATCGCCAAATTCATCATCATTATCTTATTTATATACAGTACACTGGTGGGCTCAAGCTTCCTCCGCAACTGGAGGAAAATTGACATAGACTAGTGGCTGCCGTGTAGTCGAAATTCGGCCATAATCAATTTTAAATAATTTTTCTGCTACACAATTTTCTTTAATTTTATTTATGTATAATTGTATATTGAGCAAGCTGTATTTCATTAATAACTAATATATAAGCACAAATCTCTATTAGACATCGTCATCATAATTATGATTGTTTGACATTCAGCTCGACCAGAGATTTTAACCGTAAACAAAAGTGTATAAGCATTGCTACGCAACACACACAAACGTGTGTGTGTGTGTGTCTGTTGCGATTGTGTTGTAGTGTGCGTAATACCTTTTTCAATGAATTTAATGTGTTTCTAATCCATTATTACATGAAATTTCAATTTTATGCACTTCTCCTCATTATATACTTCAACTGTGCCAAATTTCATACTTGTACATCCACGTAATTTTCGTAAAAAGGGGTACAAAGTTTTTGCTTCACGTATTTATATATAGATACGATCGTCAAACGGGATGATATAACGTTTTATTTCGAATTTTCGTTTTTTTTTTGCGTAGAAGTTTTATGTACATTGTCTCAATTAGTCGTCTTTTATAATAGCCATGGGCAAGATAGAGGATCGTGAGTTATGTTCCTACTATATCACCACACGAATATAAAAAATGTAGGTATGTGTTTATTTTAAAATATCATATTTTGAATAAAACTACTTTACGGATTTTATCGCGTTTGCAATTGATTTTTGATTACCCGACGACGTTTCGAACACTTTGCAGCGTTCATGGTCACGGGCGGACTAAGATGTCTCACGTCCAACAAGTCATCGTTACTGCAGAAAATTTACAATTATCTACCCGATACAGAAAATTAATTATTAATTACTAACCATAAACAATATGATTTTCTCATATAGAATCATTTTCTTCTTATACTGGTAATAAATTTGTACTAAAATGTGGATCAAAATTTTATAACTAATTTTCTGTCGGGCAGTCAAAAGTCAAATACAAACGCGATAAAATCCGTAAAGTAGTTTAATTTAAAATGTGTAATACTCGTGTAAACATCAGAAATCAATATTATATTTATTACTAGCAACCCGGCCTCGCTTCGCTTCGGTTTTAGTCGTTTTACCCGCGTAGTTCCTGTTCCCGTGGGAATACCGGGATAAAATATAGCCTAGTTTACGCCCTGATATTATAGTTTACCATTGGTGAAAGAATTTTTGAAATCGGTCCAGCCGTTTTGAAGATTACCTGGATTTTAGGCACCTATGCCTAAAATACAGATTTAAAAATTTTTGTCTGTATAAGACACCCAGGATAAGAGAGGGTAGTTACTTGTATTCTTACTCCATCACCACAAGGAGAAAATATGGGTATAATAATAAAATATCAATACATATTTATTTCTTACTCAGCAAGCAACCCGCCCTCGCTTCGCTTCGGTTTTAGTCGTTTTACCCGCGTAGTTCCCGTTCCCGTGGGAATACCGCGATAAAATATAGCCTAGTTTACGCCCTGATATTATAGCTTTCCATGGGTGAAAGAATTTTTGAAATCGGTCCAGCCGTTTTGAAGATTACCCGGAACAAACAGACAGACAGACAGACAAACATTTTTTAATCTGTATTTCAGGCATAGGTGTCGTGCAAATAACCGTGTGAGCATGAAAAAAGCCTATTATTTTGATATTACAAACAGACACTCCAATTTTATTTATTGGTATAGATCACATTCCTAACCCGGGCAAGGCGAAGTCTACCAGGTACTCTAGTTATCTACCTAATATATTACATAAGATTCCACATAATAATTTCCTATCTTCAAATTAAATGTTAAGAAGGCAAGCGTTACCCCCTATTTCCATAATTGCAATAGCAAATTGCAAAAAAAGAAATGTTCATTTTGGGGCTACAGAGTGGGTGTTTAGTCAAATAATTTTCGTCTTAAATATTGTACAGTCGGTAAAAAAATATAAATACACATTCTATTCTTAATGCGTTAATAATTGTTATGTGAAACCATTATTTTTGTTTGTTTTAAAATATACCAACATTAAACATATCAAAAAGAATGAAATCATACACAGTTCATGTACAATCTCATCTCAACAAATTTATCGATCTGCAAATTATTATTCAGTCTAGGTGAAATTTGTATTAATACATAATGAGATCTTTACGCGAGCGTTACACATTGTAAATAAAATTATTTTACAGATGTAATAGCGTTGGTATTTGATTTGTGATTGCTCCATGTTTCGAACACTTTGCAGCGTTCAGCCCCGTGACCATGAATGCTACGCTATCCTAAATAAATTCCGTAAAACAGTTTTATTTACATTGTGTTAATATATCTATGAACATATGTTTACGAAATCTCCTAAATACAAGGATTACCTCTCTCTTACAACTTTTCAAGTTATGTTTCATATTTTAAATGTGCCGGAAAATTTGCTTTAATAAAAGGGTAAAAAATATCTCTCAGGTATTTAAAATCCACCTGACGCGGTCGCAGCCTTCTCGACGACGCGACAGACAGCGAGCAGTCTTCTTGACGACGCGACCCACCGCCGGCGACTGGGGCGGCGTAGGCGCGAATATCTGCGCCTGATGACACCCTAGCCGAGACCACGGGTGATTGGACCGGGGAAGTAGTCCGTCACCCACCGAGAGGCCGACCACGCGGAAAGAGGGTACTCCTCAAGGGGTATTCCGTCGGGCCGACCACTGACGACAAGTCACCCTGCTCCGGTGATCGGCCCAACGACAAAGGCAACATGTCACGGGTGGGTTACGGGTCTGCGTGCTTATGCCCCTCAGTCGCCCCGGACGAAGTGGAGCGAGGAGTGCGCCGACCGTAAAAAAAAGGTATGTTAAATCCACATCACGGTAGATATCAAGATGTAGTAGAGTCAATACATTCAAATATTCTGGTGCAATCCTGAATAATCGTTAAAATGGTTAGGATAGAAATCCAATCCCAATATAATCAATAGAGAATATACTTCATAGAATATTATTTGACCACAACATAAATTACGCGAACATGAACTATGTACAGAGACAATGATATACCGGTTTCAGATGTATTAATGGTGCGCGTAACTATGTCATGAGTTTTAGAAACCTGGCTATAAATTTAATGAAATTATACAAATATTAATTGAAAGGACTTCATCCAAGGTTAGCTGCGAATCACCAATAAGTGTTTGTTTGACAGCTTCGCTTGTGTCGATTAAATACTTTGTATTATGCATCAATAACCATTTTTATTATGGTAGCAGCATGCAAAAGCGATTAAACAGAACACTTGATGCGCCATGTTTCATTGATATCAGATTTTGTCCATTTAAAGCTCTTACTTTTCGAGTTTTATGTATATGTTTATAACATTTCTCGATAAATAGGCTATCATACACAGAGTTTGTAGTATCAGAAAGTTTTCGATCAAATAACGCAAAGATCGTATTCTGAATTATAAATTAACAATATATTTTTTTTTTTTTGTATTTGATGCTTTTGTTGACTCTACTTTCAATCGGGGAGATTCTGGCGCGCAACTTTCTCTTTAATTATTTCTTTTTTTCTTCAAAGCTCCAATAATAAATGCAAATAATACTCAATGCCCTATTCGCCAAATTATAGAGCTTACATTATGTTGAGATCCCCGTTATATATTGACTGAAAAAAACTTCGTCGTTTCTTATTTACTGATTGTCAAAGGAAAGTATAAGGGTCTATGGTGGTATTAATGCTATTCAGGTGGTTAGATTAATATTAAAATATATTTATGATATTAAGAAAGCATTGTGTTATTATTTTTCATAGACATAGACCACTTTTCCGTGTGGTGATGGAGTAAGAATATAATTCACTACTCCCTATCTTGCCCATGGATGTCGTAAAAGACGACTATGGGATATAATATGCACATAATATCTGTCCAAGAGAAGGAAAACTCGAAATATAACCCTATACCAACATGTTTGACCAGAATGGTATAGTAGGTCAATATTCCTCCCATTATGGAGGAGGCCTGAGCCCAACGATACACTACTAGTTGTACATCAGGTTTGCCTTTACCGTGTTGTAACAAAATAAGAATACAACTCGTGGTTATCGTAAAAGATGACTAAGAGATATGTAAATAATATATATAAATATATTATTTACATATCTCTGTATATGTATGTGATGTATGTGATCTCTGTATGTGATATGTAAATAATACATGATAAATAAGGAAAACTTGAAACTCTCTGCCAATTCGTTGGACCAGTATGTTATAGTGAGTCAATTTTAACTCTTTCTGAAGTGAAGGCTCGAGCCCACCAGTGGAATATACATATGTGCTAAGATGATGAAGTATACCAAAGGCATTGTTAGCGATAGTATATTGCGCCTGATGCCATCCTAGCAGAGGCCGCGGGTGACCGGACCAGGGATTTAGTACTGCACTCGCGACGAGGTTAGTCTCGCGCCGATCGGGGGGACGTCGATGGGAGAGGGTACTCCTTCGGGGTATTCCGTCGGGTCGGCCACTGCAGATAAGGAACTCTGCACCGGTGATCGGCCCAACGACGAAGGTGACGTGCTATATGGGTGGGTTACGGGGCCACACGCCGCCCCTCTGTCGCCCCGGGCGGAGCCGGGCGCCGGGTGCGCTGACCGTAGCCTTCCCCAAAAAAAGCGATAGTATATATTTTGTTTATCAATCTTTCTAATTATCAGATTCATAATTTTCTTGGATGTCTTGGCATTATATTCTGCGATAACATGTATACAAAACATCAAGACTGGTGATTAAGTAGTTATAAATCCCTAGCCGATGCCGTGGGTGACTGGACCGGGGAGTTAGTACGTCACTCCTCGAGGGGGGGACGTCGTTCGATGGGAGGGTACTCCTCAGGGGGTATTCCATCGGACCGACCACTGACGACAAGTAACCCTGCTCCGGTGGTCGGTCCAATGACAAAGGCGACGTGATATTCGGGTGGGTTGCGGGTGTGCGTGCTTACGCCCCTCTGTCCCGGATGGAGTGGTGCGAGGAGTGAGCCAACCGCAACCCACCAAAAAAGAAAGTAGTTATAAATGCGACATATAATCTTAGAAATACTTTCCACGTATGTTTGATGTTAGAAAAAAGAAATCCAGTGGGTGT
The DNA here is from genome assembly GCA_032191425.1 of Lymantria dispar. NCBI lineage: Eukaryota > Metazoa > Arthropoda > Insecta > Lepidoptera > Erebidae > Lymantria > Lymantria dispar. The sequence goes on from CM063457.1 coordinate 6,044,145, forward strand.
TATGTTTTTTTTTTTTTTTGCAAACGGTGGCAAACTAGCAAACAGTACACCTGATGGTAAGTGTTGCTGCCGCTCATGGACCTCTACAAGGCCGCTGCCTACCGCGGAGAAATTGAAGGGAGCGTGAATGCGTGCATTGAGGCTCGGTGATACCAAGTGCACCACCAAAACCCTCCACACGCAAACACCCTCAGAAAATTGCGCTTCCGGCTCTCTCGCTCACCGAACGAAGCGCAGTAACAAATCGCTACTACTCAGACGTCGATTTTCTGCGAGAGCGTGGTACTACCCCGGACGGACCGGCCCGCGGCTGTAGACAGATAACTGTCGACAGTGTGGTCCTACCACTCCAGCGATGTAAGTAAATAAATAACAAACAAAAGATTCTTATGTCAAACCATTAGAATAATAATGTATAGAAGGTAAATTCGCCCACAAAAAGTGAAGCATTTCAATTGGAGCCTAATGGAGCTTACGCTGGAACCGTTCCGTAATGTACAAGGTCATTGTGCTGCACGTACGCACCCAACTCTTAAAAAATAAATAGGTAATTATGGCGCCTTGTAAATATAATATAAACGGTGTCACAACACAATTGAAAAACATAAAAAGGTTTTTAACATTACTTTTAAACGTATTTCGACGATTTATGTTTATAAAAAGAAAATTTGATTTCATAATTTGTATAGTGGTCTGCGTGTGTACGTGTGTAATCGTCTGCGCATATGTAGTATTTTTAGATTCATGTTTCGAACGTTCGAAGTAACGACACTATCCTTCTATACGTTATTATTCTAAGGTCAAACCATTAAAAATCAATTTAAAAACTCATTAGTACAGTTTTATAAACATAAAAATGATTATTGCGATGTCTTTGAATTTTGGCTCGGGGAAAATGGGAAAGGGTGCTGTTGGAGTTTAAGTTTTACCTACTTAAGATTTTCTCAAGAAATTCTCATATTTGAACTTTAATGTTGAACAAGGCAATGTGTCATATTTTAATTTCAAACATTATTAAAAAGAAATCCAAAAAGACCACCACAAGACTGCAAGACACCGTGAGCTCATATTGTATAGATTTGACCCACAATAATAATAACTAAAGATAATTTTATAAATTAAAACCTTTTAGTAACATAAAGTAAGCCGCCTTCAAAATTAACTTTAATTTAGCATCATGTTACCTGAGTTTTCTTGCCGGATCTTTCTCAGTGTAACCGTGTTCCGATCCGGTGGTAGTATACTAGATTATTAGTTAGTTTTTTAAATATAATTACTATTAATTTTAATGTTTAATTATTACTAACCATAAACAATATAATTTTTTCATATAGAATCATTTTCTTCTTACACTGGCAATAAATTTTGTATCAAAATGTGGGTCAATATTTAATAACTAATTTCTGTATCGGGTAGATAATTATAAAATTTTCTGCAGTAACGATGACTTGTTGGACGTGAGACATCTTAGTCCACCCGTGATCATGAACGCTGTAAAGTGTTCGAAACGTCGGGTAATCAAAAATCAAATACAAACGCGATAAAATCCGTAAAGTAGTTTTATTTAAAATGTATAATACTCGCGTAAACATCAGAAATCATTAATTTCAAGTGTTAAAATTAGCTAATGGGAGCATAGAGGATACTAGGAGTATTAATTTTAATGGAAATTGCCATCAGTGCTGACCTGGAACACTAACTGCCATCACAGATACATCCTGCTAAGCAGCATTATTTTATCACTAGCTTCTGCTCGCGACTTCATCCGCGTGTTATAGATACGTTGGGCTAACGCTAACTTTAACTTAAGTCTTTGTTTACGTAGAAGGCGAAAACACTTTTTAATAATACGATTCTGACACACATAATTTTTAAAAAAATTTAGCAGTTTACGCTGTGGAAGCAGCTCTCAAAAGGAAAAAAGAACCCCGATTTTTAAACATTCTTCATTGGTGCTCCGCTCCTGTTTGTCTTAGCGTGATAATATATAACCCTTCCTTGATAAATGGGTTATCTAACACTGAAAGAATTTTTCGAATCGAACCAGTAGTTCCTGAGATTAGCGCGTTCAAACAAACAAACTCTTCAGCTTTATATATTAGTATAGATAAAAGAGGTCTTTGTTCGAGCTGAACGTAAGTAGATGTTAATAAGTAGATCTTGAAGCTCTGTTTACTCCTTCGAGAATAAAAGGAAGAGAAAAACAACAAATATTTACAAGATAGATGAAAATTTATATTATTTTTAAGGCTAAACTTATACTATAGATATTTTTATAAAATGTTTAAGTAGGTCGAAGCTTTGAGCCATTGAGAGAACACTTTAGTACTCGAGGGAGGCTATAAATGGAACTTGAACAATTAAAGATTCGAGATTACGGCAAGGGAAAAGAAGTGGCCAAAATCTGTTTGAAAGAAAACCCATTAAAAACAATCCCGAACGATAATTCTCGGGGTTCGGTTCCAAATCTCTTGTGTTGGACAGCCACTTTATAAATATAAGGGATAAATATATCTTATATATAAAGGAGGATGTTTTTGGTGATGTTGGAATAGGGGAAAAAGACTGAAGAATTAATTGTAATAAGACTAGCGACCTCCCGTCCCGAGTGTCAATCTCCAGGCAAGAGAGTACTTTAAACGATTTATAAATAATTGTGCCGATTCCGCAGCATTTTTGAAGTGATAACTTCTATTGATAGGTTTAGATGGTAAGTTCATGGAAGTCGTTATCGACATAGTCACGTGACGTGTTAATACTAGCACTGTATCTGTAGCTATGTCTATGTCACTAAATCTGTGCCAATAGATGTCAAAATCAGATAAATGTAAAAGTTTTAATTTAAGATCAAACAATTAATTCGAATATTCGAAAATAATAACAACTGTTTGTTCATAATTTTAAGTTTTCACTTTTGTCGGTAGTCTTAATGATTGATTTGTGTCCTTTTTTTAAATACTGCTCCCCATTAAGTATTGCTCCTATTGTAGGGAATATCACAAACTTATAATTCATTAATTCATTTCAGATTTTATACGTCCCACTGCTGGGCTCGAGGCTCCTTCATAATTTGAGTGAAATTGACCTATCACGCTGATCAGACAGCCAGGTTTTATTTCTCTTGCATTGAGTCATTTTTAAGACACCCATAGACAAGATAGGGCGTGGTGAATTGTATTTTTTTCCGTCACCACGATGAAAATAAAATATTATATCTATTAGTCATCTTTTACGACACCCATGAGGCGAAATAAACTGACAAGAATATATTAACCTCAAAATGATTCTGATGATTTTTAGGAGGAAGACGAATTCCACCATTCACCATTATATATTTTTTTATAATGATTTTTGATGTTTACGTAAGTAAAATACATACCATGAAAACAAAACTTGTAAAAAAAGCCAAGCCTCGCAACTGACTTCTTCTACCATTAAAAGTTGTGAGATCTATGTTATACCAAGTCGGTTAACTCATTCAGTCCCTGCTTAAGGGACCTTTCTTCTTAAGTTATTAAGTAAATAGCTAACCTAACAACTTCTTATAGTGACTATATCAATATCAAAGATCTTTTAGGTCTTAAATAAACAGAATGACGCTACCAAAAAAATAAGATATTAAATTTTGACTCTGATATTGGTACAAATTTATTGTCAGTACAAGAAGGAAATGATTCTATATGAAAAAAAAGAACGCTGCAAAGTGTTTGAAACGTCGGGCATTCAAAAATGAAATACTAACGCGATAATTTTTTTAAACAACATATATGGCAGACATCGACTGTAAGCCCTGACACAAATTGGCGTGGCACATAAATTTTATATAAACTATTGGACATGATGGGGTCTGTCGCACCCCATTATTGCTCCCCCGCAACTCTGACCCCTGCGAACATGATGGTGTGTTCAGAAAATCGATTTTTTATTGTGCTGCCGTTTGAAATAATTACGTTTTATTAAGTTATTTTTAATCGATATAACGGTTACTTTATATGGCAAATACTAGCAATCCGCCCTCGGTTAGGTTATAGGTTATAGTCGTTTTACTCGCGTAGTTCCCGTTCCCGTGGGAACATCGGGATAAAATATAGCCTAGTTTACGCCCTGATATTATAGCTTTCCATTGGTGAAAGAATTTTTTAAATCGATCCAGCCGTTTTGAAGATTACCCGGAACAAACAGACAGACAAAAATTTTTTAATCTGTATTTTAGACATTTGTATAGTGCAAATAACCGTGTGAGCATGAAAAAAGCCTATTATTTTGACATTACAAACAGACACTCCAATTTTATTTATTGGTATAGACTAGCTGACCCGGTGAACTTCCTACCGCCTTTTTTGGTAATTATTTTGTTTTAGTATTTATCAGTTTGGTTTTAGTATTATCCGTGCGGTGACGGAGTAAAAATACAATGCCCATCACCCGTAGATATCCTAAAAGTCGACTAAGGGATATAATATGCATATAATATCTATGCAAGAGACGCAAAACTCGAAACAAACCCTATATTAACACGTTTGACCAGCGTGGTATAGTAGGTCGATTTCCCTCCCGTAGTGGAGGAGGTGAGAGCCCAACAGTTGGACGTGTATGGGCTGAGATGATGATGATGATTTATCAGTCTCCCACAAATAGTGTCAAGTTGCGGATTAAGACAATATAACACTTTCCGTAAATTCAATTCAGTTGGATTATCAATAATTCTGTTATATTGATACGTTTGAGGCCGAGTCCAGAGACCGCCCCAGCTTCGGCAGGAGCACCAATCTCCCCTTCTCTCAACATCCAGGGAACTTGTCCAAACACTATTCAGGTGAGCGGAGAAGGGCGTAGATTTGTCAACGCGGCGCGATAGGAGTGACCTCAGGGTTCAAGACTGTCCAGGCTCTCCTACCGATCGACCTGAAGAAGCAGTGAAATTCTTGAGAAAAAAAATTTATGCACCTGGTACCTTGACTATACAATGCTTGAATAGCGTTTTTTAATATGCTGCCTTTTCTTATCGATTCCAAAACCTTTTTTAATCTAGATCTACATGTAATTATGCCAAAAATAATGAACCGACGGGACGAACATCAAATTCTTGACAGGTAAGAACAGTTTGTATGTGAAAATGAAATTGTTGTTTTTTTAGTATTTTACTCACAATTTTTCCATATTTTGTCAATTGTATAAACCTTCCCTGGACTTCCACAAATAATTAAAGACCAAAATTAGCCAAATCGGTCCAGCCGTTCTCGAGTTTTAGCGAGACTAACGAACAGCAATTCATTTTTATATATATGTATAGATTTATTTTTTTGACGGAGTAAGTATTCAATTCACCACCCCCTCTCTTACTCGTGGGTGTTGTAAAAGACGACTCAGGGACTAAATATGCATATAATATTTATGCAAGAGAAGGAAAACTCGAAATAAAACCCTATATCAAAATGTCTGATCAGCCCAACAGCGGGAATTACGTGGGTTAAGATGGTGATGCTGATTAAAATGTATTATTTAATTTAAAGATTAATGTTTAAAGATTTTAGTATCATATGAAAATTAATTAACTACTTTATGGATATAAATCTACTAAACTAGTTATTTCGACATATTTTCTCGAGATAAACATCAAAATAAAAAAATATAAAATGTCGGATCGAAGAATAGTTTTAAGCCGTTCACACCTGCATTGCTTGAATACGGGGCTATATTACCATCATTACTTAGCGTACCTACTATTGACACAAATAGAATAATTGTTAGAATAATATAAGTTATTATATAATTATAATTCCGTGGGCTGAGTAAGTTAGAATACAGTTCACCACCCTATTTCTTGCCACGGGTCGTAAAAGTCCACTAAAGAATATAATTTACAGAAATTATCTATACAAGAGAAAACTTGAAATGAAAAAAACTATCACGTATACTGAAAAGTGTGAATACAATTCAGCACTCCCATCGATGTCGTAAAAGACAACTAAGGGATATAATATGCATATAACATCTGTGCAAGAGAAGGAAAACTCGAAACTGAACCCTATGTCAACCTGTCTAACCAGCATGATATAGTAAGGTCAATGTCCCTGCTATTGTGGAGGAGGCTCGAGCCCAACAATGGGACGTATATGAGCTGAAATGAAGATGATGATGAATCCTTACTAATATTATAAATGCGAATGTAAGTTTGTTTCTTAGTTTGTTACGCTTTTACGCTTAAATCACCAAATCAATTCCAAAAATTCTTTCAGCAATGGACAGCTATAATATCTGGGAATAACATAGACTATATTTTATTCCGATATTCCCACGGGAACAGGAAAACGCGAGTGAGGCGATTCTGCAATCGAAGCGAAGCGAAGGCGGGTTGCTAATATCTGCATAGTTATCACTTTTGATCTGCCAGATAGTTTTTACTTTATGAGATTAATTAGACAAAGAATATGCGCACAAACAAATCAACATAATAACATAAGAACAATTGCGAGCAATGAAAAAATATATAGAAACTACTACACACCTATACCTCACCCTATTTACCTTGCATCCACCCCCAAATTTTTGTAAATAGATATTTTATATTCAAATTAGATCTTCAGTCGATGAAAATAACAAACCTCCCTTTAGATTTAAAATACATAAGTGTATAGAATTACAAGGAGTTTTTTTTTCAGAAGAAAATGAACTTTCTCAACTGTAAGGGTTTTGGGTACAGTCTTTTAGTAAATTTTAATTAATACAGTACTTTAATTTTGTTCTTATGCTTGCCTATGCCCAATTGTAAGAATTGGGCATAGGCTTCGTAAGGGAAACGAAATTGACCTGTAGAATTTCGTTGGTCAAATGAGTTGATTTATTTAGGGTTGGTTATTTCGAGATTTCATATTTTTGCTATAATATGCTATGTTACCTACTTTTACTGCTCTGCTGATTTTTTTTTACTGCTATTTATGATCTGTTACTTACTAATAGCTTTTAGCAAATTTGATTAATATTATTTTTTATTATGATTAGGTATAAATCGTTTTTAATAATAACTCCTATTTGTAGTGTTTAATCTCAACACTTCAACTGAATTTATTTTATTTAATTTGTATGCCCTTGAGGCAAAGCATAGTGAACTAAGTACCACTATAAGAACATTTATGTACCTCATCATTATTCATCATCATGTGTTTAACAAATAATTGAATGTTATTCTATTCTGCTTAAATGCTTATATCATTGGTTTGCGAGAATAGCGACGCGAATAAAAATTACTAATTTTATAGAAAAACATTTTGAATTTTTTTTTTTATAAATGGTTTAGTCCATAGCATAATTTAAATGTTTTATTGAGCGTGTGACTGGTATTGATTAAAGAAAAAAATTCTCTGTTCATGATAAAATATCAAGGCTTTTATTTATCAAGGGTCATTTGACATACAATATTCAATTTGACATAATTTTGAATTACGTCAATATTCTCGCAAACCAGCGATTTGAGTACTCACTTTCCCGTATTGTGAAGGAGTAAGAATACAACTCAACACCCTCTATCTCAACAGTAGGTGTCTTAAGTGACTAAGTTATAATATGCATTTATCATACAAGAGAAAGAAAACTCAAAATAAAACCCTGTACCAAAGCATTCGACCAGCGTGGTGTAGTAGGTCAATTGCCCTGCTATTGTGAAGGAGATTCGAACCCAGTAGTGAGAGGTATATGAGCTGAGATGACGATAAGAGAAAGATTATGCAAAAGATTAAGTCTTTTTTTTAAGTTTTTTTTTTTCTATTTATGTAATTCCTTTGTCTAGATAGAATAATCTATTAAAATATTATCAGAATTAGTCCAGCTGTTTTGAAGATTACCCAGAGACGGATAGACAAAAAATTTTTTAAAGTGGTTCTAAGCATAGGTAATATGCAAATAAACGTGTGAGGTTGAAAAATATCTATATTAAAAACACTTAAAATTTTTTTAATCATTCATCCATCCGTCCATCAGCCAATAGATGTCCACTATTGGACATAGGACTCCCCACGAGAATGCCACTCAAAACTGTCCTGTGCCACTACCATCCAATGATTTCCTGCAACTTTCAAGATGTCATCAGTCCACCTAGTAAGGGCTCGTCCTACTCTGCATCATCCGATTCGGGATTGCCACTCGAGAACCTTTCTTCTGCAACGGTTGTCGGTTTGATAAATGATATGGCCTGGCCATTGTCATTTCAACGTACTATTTTTTTTAATATACCTAGATAACAAATAAATTTTCTATTCGACGATACAAAACTTGAAACCCCCAGTGTGATGGATATTTTTTATCAAATCAGATGCACTCCCCCTCTACTTGCTACCGTTATTAGATTTGTTAGCACAGACTGGCTTTAATATACATAATGATCATGTATACTAGATTTTGCAAGCGATAATAAACCTTATTATATAAACCTTGTTTTGCTGGCGGCTATGAAATATTCCTTACTTCTTCCTCCTTATATTATTATAATTACTATCGGTTAATTATATGTTTGTAAATTCGTCAATTGTAAAGATTATTTCCTTAGCGAGGGGTGTTTGCTTGAAAAAAAAAACTGTTGAACGTAATCCTCTTTAAAGAAGTATAATGTTACTAGTATAATGGCTGTCTGGCTGTCAAATCCGATGTATGTATGTATTTATATTCGCTACCTATAGTATTTTGATTTAGTATAAACTTGAGCGGTGCTGCAGTCCCTTCAGCGGTGCCAAATCGAACATCGTTATATCTAAGTGCTGAAGTGTTGGTATAGGAACGCCACAATGTCAGTTCGAATCCGGGATAAGAGTACGAAACCGAACTAGTTACAGAAAGGTGTCAGACAGGGAGACTTCATCTCTCCGAAACTGTTCATTATTGATCGTTACCTATGTTTACCTAGCATAAACAGTCCAGTAGTACGTAGAATAGTAACAGTAAGTAGATCCAATCTCGAGAAAGAGGTCAGCCGACGAATATAACTTGTGTAGGGTTCGGGAAATTTAAGAGGATCTTGTCGTCCAACATACCTCAGTGTCTCAAAACACAGTGATGACTTACAGCATGGAAACGTGGTCCCTATATATAGGCCTCATATTTCCGATTTTATCACTTAGAGAAATACCGAGCATAGCCCTCTCCATGGCACGTTGAGCGACTTTGAGACTTTTTATAAGACCGAAAGTTAGAGATCACGATTCAAAATAGCCCTTCATCATATATTTCTAAATGAATTTGTAATAGTGTTTTATTAGCTAAGAAGGTCAAAGTTTTGTATCAAATCAGTAAGTCAGACTTTTTTTTTATGGTCGGCGCACTCCTCATCCCGCTCCGTCCAGGGCGACAGAGGGGCGTAAGCACGCACACCCATAACCCACCCACGATACGTCGCCTTCGTCGTTGGGCCGGCCACCGGAGCAGGGTGACTTGATATCAGTGCGGCCCGACAGAATACCCCGAAGGAGTACCCTCTCCCTTCGACGTCCGCCACTGGGATGCCGATCGCCGTCGCGAGGCTAACCTCTCTGTGAGTGCCCGAACTGAATCCCCGGTCCGGTCACCCACAGCCTCTGCTAGGGGGTAAGTTAGACTTAATAGTGATTTTACACTAGCATAATTTATGAAGAATTGAATGCACAAAATTATGAAAAATTGAGTTCTTCGTGTCGTGACAGAGTAAGATAACAATTCACCACCCCCCTTTCTTGCCTATGGGTGTTATAAAAGACGACTAAAGGATTAAATATGCATATAACATCGATGGAAGGAATTTCAAAATATAACCAATAATGAAAGTGGTATAATAGGTTTCCCTCCCGTTGTGTAGGAGCCTCGAGCCCAACACTGGGAATCATATGCTGCGATGATGATGATGATAAATGCACAGAAGACGTAGATTTATAAAAAGCAACCTTCTTCCTAAGGATCCTGGATTTTTATAGAGGCTATATTTGTGTAATCCACAACTGATTATGATTAAGTCTGGGTGTAATCTGTATCCGACAATTGCATATTTGTGGCCTCTTTTGCTGTTCAAGTATTTATTCCTTAGATCATGATATTATCTTTAAAAATGTCATATCCAGACTTTTTTTTAATTGCAAACGGTGGCAAACGAGTAAACAATACACCTGATGGTAAGTGTTGCTGCCGCTCATGGACCTTTACAAGGCCGCTGCCTACCGCGAAGAGAGTGAAGGGAGTGTGAATGCGTGCAATGAGGTTAAATGAAACTAAAGGCATCACCAAAACCCACTACACGCAAACACCCTCAGAAAATTGGGCTTCCGGCTCTCTCGCTCACCGAACGAAGCGCAGTAACAAATTGCTACTACTCGGACGTCGATTTTCTGCGAGAGTGTGGTACTAACCCGGACGGACGGGTCCGCGGCTGTTGACAGTATGGTCCTACCACTACTAAACTGATTAAAAAGTAAATAAGGTCAATGAAAGCTGGCCTTATAAGCATATGTAGATAATGATTATAGTTACACATTTATTAATAACTAGCAACCCGCCCTCGCTTCGCTTCGGTTATAGGTTATAGTCGTTTTATCCCCGTAGTTCCCGTTTCCGTAGGAATACCGGGATAAAATATAGCCTAGTTTACGCCCTGATATTATAGCTTTCCATTGGTGAAAGAATTTTTGAAATCGGTCCAGCCGTTTTGAAGATTACCCGGAACAAACAGACAGACAGACAAAAATTTTTTAATTGCTATTTTAGGCATAGGTGTCGTGCAAATAACCGTGTGAGCATGAAAAAAGCCTATTATTTTGACATTACAAACAGACACTCCAATTTTATTTATTGGTAATAAGATTACAAAGACAACTTCCATCTGCCTAGACCATAGCTAATTCGTACGATGAAATAAAAAAAAAACAAAAGATTTCAAACAAAGAATTAACGTCGAGGGTCAGCCATTCCCACAAACGAAACGGTATAACCGTAAAAAAAAAACGAATTTCAATAAAACGTAATTTGAATATTGCACCTTTATTTTATTAAGACAATGTAACATTTTCGGCATCTGTTTTTATTTTACCCCCTTTGCTATTATTGTTTATAGGCAGAGAAGTAACAATAGTGAACGTTGACAATCACGTCGGGGTTAAAAAGGTAGGTTAAAACAAAAAAAAAAGATTGTTATAGGAAGGAACAGGTTTCCATTATCATCAAAAGGGGTCGAGTGAGATGTAAGCTAGTGAAGTGTTCTGCTCATAAATATAGGGTTGTCAGAAATAGTTTTTTAAAATAATAATCATAGTAATTGTTGATGATTGCTGTGTAGGCTACACTACTAAGGCTACGAATAGTATTAACTCTTACATTGCTCGGGGGTGTCGTAAAAGACGGCTAAGGGTTTTGTGTCAACTTGGAGTTCCATCTGATGCAGTTCGATCAATAATTATATTACAAATAGGATTGACGTCAGGCAGGCGGCCGGTCATAAAACTATTACTTTTGGGATGCATGTGGTGGAATAAGAGTAGGTACATATTGCGTCGACCTCAAGTTATTGAAATGAAAGCAGAATGATGAAAATGAATTGTTGATTAAATTACAATAACTCAGTAATATGACTGGATTATATTGAGTAGAACTAAATGTGATTAATTAAGAAGATGTTCACTTACAATATTCAGGAATTCCAAATTTCTGTGTGGTGACTGAGTAAGAATACTATTCAGCACTCCCTCTCTTGCTCGTGGGTGTCGTAAAAGACGACTAACGGATATAATATGCATATAATATCTATGCAAGAGAAGGAATCATCATCATCATCTCAGCTCATATACGTCCCACTGTTGGGCTCGGGCCTCCTCCATAATGGAAGGGTAATTGACCTACTATACCACGCTGGTCAGACGTGTTGGTATAGGGTTTTATTTCGAGTTTTCCTTCTCTTGCATAGATGTTATATGCGTTTTATATCCCTTAGTCGTCTCGTACGATCACCCACGAGTAAGGTAGGGGGTGGTGAGTTGTATTCTTACTCCTTCACCACACGGACTAGAGAAGGAATACTCGATACAAAACCCTATACCAACATGTCTGACCAGTGTGGTATAGTAGGTCAATCTCTCTCCCAAAGTGGAGGAAGCCCAAGCTCAATAGTGGGACGTGTATACGCTGAGATGATGATGATGATAATGATTAAAGAAGTATACATACAATTTTATTATTATTGATTTTGTGTATATTTTTCACACTTATGTAAAAATGATGTAATGTTTATAATATAACAGTTTTGTATTATGTTGTACTGTTTGCGTGCTAAAAAAGCAAATAACGCTAAACGTATTTAATTTTTCACGTGGATATTAGAAGAAACATCTAAGCGATGGAAGTAAATAAGAATACGAGAAGGAAGAGTCACATTAGAATCTTAAGCCAAACGATCGCTTTGGCTTGATAAAATAGTTCAATTTCCGTATGGCCAATTATCATTCTCATCAATTAAATTATAATATATTTAGCTTAGAATAATAACGTATAGAAGGTAAGTTCGCGCACAAAAAGTGAAGCATTTGAATTGGAGCCTAATGGAGCTTACGCCGGAACTGTTCCGTAATATACAAGTCATTGTACTGCACGTACGTACGCAACTCTTAAAAAATAAATAGGTAATTATGGCGGTTTGTGCATTCAAATGGTGTCATAACACATTTGAAAAACTTAAAAAGATTTTTAATATTACTTTTAAAAGTATTTCGATGATTTATGTTAATAAAAACAGAATTTGATTTCATAATTTGTATAGTGGTGTGCGTGTGTACGTGTTTAATCGTCTGAGCGCCATTAGTATTTTGCGATTCATGTTTCGAACGTTCGAAGCACTGACACTATCCTTCTATACGTTATTAATCTAAGATTTTTACACTATAGACTCGAACAAAAGTATGTAAATAATTATGCATAATTTTAGTGTGTAATTCAGTAGTTGATTAATTTAAAATAAATAAACAAAGCCGTAATATTAAACCATGCTAGAAAGAAAAAAGATATTTTAAGATAGTTACTTAATTTTGTTAAAACGGACAACCCTATCATTTCCCGGTTTTAATTATAGCTTCCTCTTCCCCTGTGCCTTCAAGACATTGTCCTCATTTATAATTTATTCATACATTTTGTTAGAAATAATTCACAACTCGCACCGTATGCAAATTAAAAGAAATTAAAATATAGACATAGTGTTTTTTTAATAAAAAATTGTTTGTCATTGCAAACGTTCCCACCGAACGAGTTCCATATTCGTATCCGAACGAGAATGTCACTTGTTTTAAAAAAAAATGAAATAGTTTTTTTTTTATTTGAATAGGTACACAGGATATATGTTTTATTAAATACGTTTATAATAAGTTATTATAATCGTAAATTTAAATGGCTTTAGCTCTGTAATATTGTTGTAAATTGTTAAAAGATTGTGGGAACCCCAACTCGCGGTTAGCAGCGACCAATATTAATAATTTTAAAACATGATATTTTAGATATTTTCTTGTTATTCATAAAATTTTATCGCTACTACCAAAGTACACGATAATGTACAATTTTTTTTTAAACGTCGTGCAACTTATACTCATAATTATTTTTATTTTACCTTTGTGCAATGTAATTTTTCAATATCTTTATATATAAATTTCTTGTGTACGCGTGTATGTCACTGAACCCCTCCTAAACGGTTAGACCGATGTTGATGAAAATTTTTGTGCATGTTCAAAAGGATTCGAGAATGGTTTAGATTCATAATTGGATCCGGTAGGTGGCGCTTATTTGCATAAAACAACGTCTGTTGGGTCAGCTAGTACATTTAATAAATATAATTTAAATTAAGTACATGTCAGCACTGGGGCACAAAAGAAAATGTATATCTATATCTATACCAATAAATACAATTGGAGTGTCTGTTTGTAATGTCAAAATAATAGGCTTTTTTCATGCTCACACGGTTATTTGCACGACACCTATGCCTAAAATAGCAATTAAAAATTTTTGTCTGTCTGTCTGTCTGTCTGTTTGTTCCGGGTAACCTTCAAAACGGCTGGACCGATTTCAAAAATTCTTTCACCAATGGAAAGCTATAATATCAGGGCGTAAACTAGGCTATATTTTGTCCCGGTATTCCCACGGGAACGGGAACTACGCGGGTAAAACGACTATAACTTATAACCGAAGCGAAGCGAGGGGGCGGGTTGCTAGTCAATAAATTAAATTGAAGTGTCTGTTTGTAATGTCAAAATAATAGGCTTTTTTCATGCTCACACGGTTAGCTATAATATAAGGGCGTAAACTAGGCTATATTTTATCCCAGTATTCCCACGGGAACGGGAACTACGCGGGTAAAATGACTAAAACCGAAGCGAAGCGAGGGCGGATTGCTAGTACGAAATAAAACAGAATGCAAATGCATAATTATTTTGTAGTTATTAATTATTATTTCTGCTAAACCTTATAAATAAAACTTTTTCACACCTAATGTGAGACAGGTGGAAACCAATGTTCAAATGAATGGTGTGGCCCTAGACCTAGTGGAGTTCACGGTTTTTTTAGGTATCACCATAGATGCGAAACTCCAGTTTCCTCATATTGAAAAATTGTCAAATAGACTTGGCTCAACAGCTTATGCTGTAAAGAAAATTCGAATGTTAACTGACATTGAAACGGCTAGAATAGTTTATTTCTCTTATTTTCACAGCATAAGTCATATGGCATACTACTTTGGGGATGCTCCGCGGATTTGAATACCATCTTTGTTCTCCAAAAACGGGCTGTCCGCGCTATTTATAATCTAGGGCCAAGAGCTTCACTTCGGGAAAAGTTCAGAGAGATAAACATTCTAACTGTTGTATCACAATTCATATTCGAAAATCTTATGTATGTAAAAAAGAATTTTGAAATATTTGAAAAGTACAGTAACATTCATCATGTAAACACTAGGAATAAGGATAATCTAGTAACTCATACTACTCGGCTACAAAGAATTAGTAGGTCTTTCATGGGGCAATGTATACGTTTTTACAATTAACTACCTAAAAATGTCCGAGACATGCCAATTAACATGTTTAAAAAAGCTATTAAGAGCAGACTTTGTATCAAAGGCTATTACAAAATTTCGGTTTATTTAGATGATAATACAGAGTGGTTATGAACAGCTCCTCATTAAGCAATTAATGTTATTGTAATTGTTACAGCTTTAAGGTACTCCTAACTTGTATGAATTCACAGGTTTTTTATTTTAATTTTTTTTTCTCTTACTCATGTGATTGTACAGCGTAGCGTGTGTTGCCTGTCGAATTTTGGTTTTGATCTCTTTTTGCATACCTGCTATATTCATAGTTTATTTTATAGTACTTAGTGGTTTTTTTTTTTATAGTAGGTATAGTAATAGTTGTAGTTCGTTTTGTTTTTTTTTTATGGTTTGGTCATGCTCACTGAATAAGGTTCTGCTTGCGGTAGCTATGTGGGGCGGGTCGCTCCCTTTCCTCTAATTTGGTTGAGGAGAGTGATGGCTGCTCTAGTAGTTAACTCGTGATCGGGTGCTGCTTGTGGGATCTGGTCCAGCCATATTTTCTTCCTTTTTTATGCTTTAATTTTTTCTTGTCTTGCATTAAATCATGAAAATTTATACATATATTTAATTTCGAAGGGCATCACACTGGAGCTAATACCATATATGTTGTACGAAGCATAATATTATGTACATTTAAGAGATTAAGACAAAAAATGACTGCCCGCTGAGTTTCTTGCCGAATCTTCTTAGTCTGTGGCCGCGTGCCGATCCGGTGGTAGATTATTGTATTGTATTTAAACGTGTAATTTGACAATATATAAATGCCCTTAAGGGGCCTATGCAGAATAAATGATTTGATTTGATTTTTACGAATCTTATCACGTTTGTTTTATTTCTGGTTGCCCGACGTGTCAGACACTTTTCAGCGGTTACAGGCGTTCTAAAATGTCTCACATCCACTAGTTGCTGGTGAACTTCATGACTTCTAACATCTAATCTAAAATCACAATTTTGGTATTACTATTAAAATTTTCTCAGCAACAAATTCATCTCATCATGATGTTTACTCTTGTTCCAATTACTTGGAGTCAACATATATGTCTTCCATCATCATCTTAGTTCATATATATCCCACTGCTGGGCTCGAGCCTCCTTCGTTATAGAAAGAAAATTGCCCTACGCTGTGGTGGTTAGACAAATCAAATCAAATCATTTATTCTGCATAGGCCCCTTGAGGGCACTTACATATTGTCAAATTTATACATCGTTTGAATATAATACAATATCTACCACCGGATCGGAACGCGGCCACAAGCTGAAAAGATCCGGGAAGAAACTCAGCAGGCTGTCATTTTCTTACCATCTTTTGAATACAATACGTATCTATACCAATAAATAAAATTGGAGTGTCTGTTTGTAATGTCAAAATAATAGGCTTTTTTCATGCTCACACGGTTATTTGCACGACACTTATGCCTAAAATAGCAATTAAAAAATTTTTGTCTGTCTGTCTGTCTGTCTGTTTGTTCCGGGTAATCTTCAAAACGGCTGGACCGATTTCAAAAATTCTTTCACCAATGGAAAGCTATAATATCAGGGCGTAAACTAGGCTATATTTTATCCCGGTATTCCCACGGGAACGGGAACTACGCTGGTAAAACGACTATAACCTATAACCGAAGCGAAGCGAGGGCGGGTTGCTAGTACAACATATAGTCTTAGCTCTGTGATGCCCTTCGAGATAGGATATTACTATTTTTTTTTTTAATTTAGTTCAAATAAAAAAGAAATGAAAACATGGTTGGACCAGATCCCACAAGCAGCACCCGATCACGAGTTAACTACTAGAGCAGCCATCACTCCCCTCAACCACATTGGAGGGAAGGGAGTGACCCGCCCCACATAGCTAGACGAGTTGGTATAGGATTTTATTTGGAGCTCTTCTTCTCTAACATAGATATTATCATCATCATCATCTTGCTCTTATCCCAATTACTTGGGGTCGACGCAATATGTCATCTGTTTTGACATATTGCAAAAAGTTTCGGCAATGATTTTTATGACCGGCCGCCTGCCTGACGTCAACCCTCCTTGGGAATGTAATCGTTGACCCAAATGGTACCAGATGGAGTTGGTCCGGGTCAATCTAGGGCTCTTAGTCGTCTTTTACGACACCCACGAGCAAAGCAAGGGTTGGTAGTATTCGAAGCCGCTACCACACAGCACTAACATAGATATTATATGTATATTATATCCCTTAGTGGTCTTTTACGACACCCACGGGCAAGATAGGGAGTGATGAATTGTATTCTTATACTATCACCACATTGAAAGTTTTATTATAACGCATTATCTAGTTGACATTTGTGACGGTGGGCGCACGCATCGTACAAAATGTTGACTAGTTAACTTCAGGGTGTCGGTTTTTCGTGACGGTGTGCGCGTGCATCGTTAACTCTCACAATTGTCCTTTAACACGCCAAAATAAGTATAACTTCAAAAATTAAATTTTACTTTCATTTTAATCTTAGCTTGTCTATCTTCTTTATATTTTTATATTTCTTGTGTACGTGTGTATATCACTGAACTCCTCCTAAACGGCTGGACCGATGTTGATGAAATTTCATGAAATATTTTATGTGTTCAAAGGATTTCGAGAATGGTTTATATTCATATTTGGACCCGGTAGGTGGCGCTGCTGTCAATATCAAGGAGAATTCCTTTTATTTTATTTGAACAGAACAACGCCAGTTGGGTCAGCTAGTCTTTATATATAAATTTCTTGTGTACGTGTGTAAGTCACTGAACTCCTTCTAAACGGCTGATCTGATATTGATTAAATTTTTGCGCAAGTTGAAAAGGATTCGAGAATAGTTAAGATTCACAATTGGAGCCGTTAGGTGGCGCTTATTTGAACAGAATAATGGCTGTTGAGTCGGCTGTTAGGTATATAATTAACTTTTATTTCAAATTCAATAGTAAAGTCCGACTTTACACCAGCTGCATACGGCCTGTCATGACCTATGCCAGCGTGGTGTTCGCGCACGTTAAGCCACACAGGATCCACAGGCTACAGACACTACAAAATCGTTTCATGCGCCGAGCTACGGGAGCACCATGGTTCGTAAGAAACGTCGATCTCCACATCGACCTCAAACTGCCGACCATCAGGCAGTTTATGAAGCGGTGCTCTCAGAGCTACTTTGACTCTGCCATGACACACCCCAACCAACTAGTGGTTGGGGCGGCTTCCTATAGACCCTCCAAAATCTCCTCCATCCGACGTCCTCGTCACGTCCTCGACGAAGAAGACGACAACATCACACTCGCTCAACGTAGAGCCTACACGGCCCGTGAGGTCTTAACACATAAATATCCGCGGTTCCGTCCTCGCCGTCGAGGTGCGAAACCGCGCCGCGCAATAATCATTAATCAAAACGTGGGCACGCCCACTTTGCCTCCAGCGACGCCCCAAGCCGAGGTCCGTTCTCCACAGGGGGAGCCCTTGGGCGATGTCGCTTAGCATACTTTTCTCCGGGTTGAGAGCCCTCAGCGCCTACCCATAGTCCGCGTCAAGCTGTCAAGGCCATCTGCGGCCAACAGCTGTACACACAAAAAAAAAAAAATCAATAGTGGTAGGACCACATTGTTGACAGTTGTCTGTCTACAGCCGCGGGTCAGTCCGTCCGGGGTAGTACAACACTCTCGCAGAAAATCGACGTCTGAGTAGTAGCAATTTGTTACTGCGCTTCGTTCGGTGAGCGAGAGAGCCGGCAGCCCAATTTTCTGAGGGTGTTTGCGTATGGTGGGTTTTGGTGATGCCTTTAGTATCACCGAACCTCATTGCACGTAATTAACTCCGTTCACTTTCTTCACGATAGGCAGTGCCATAGCATAGGTACATAAGCGGCAGCGTCACTTACCATCAGTGTGTCTACTCTGGAATCTGGTTCCAATCCTAAATTCAATCCCAGCTCGAATTTGAGCAAATTTGGTACTCTTGAAAGCGACACTAGCGCACGATTGAAATTAAATTCGGTGGAATATTTATGAACTAAATGAATTCGACTCTCGTCGATTAAATCAAATATTTGCTACTCCCGACGCGATTTTGACGTAGTTTAAAATCGTTAATGTTACATAATTGCAAGAGAGCGTCTTTGTAGTGATCGATTTCGATAACGTTATGAATTTAAAATAAGAAAATACGACACATTTGGTGAAAATAACAACGCCAAACACGAAGAATTCATTTTCGATTTTGTTCAAGAGTACCAAATATAAGTTTGGTGAGATGGGAATTGAATCGGATTCGAAATTAGAATGGATTTCCAGAGTGGGCACACAGGTGTACTGTTTGCTCGTTTGCCATAAAAAAGCTTCAGTTTTAATTTAAGCACTTAGCCCTAAGCTGTTCGTTATCGCTATTATTTCAAAGGTATTATTATAACTACACTAATATCACTAATTTTACAAAGGTAATCTCTTCGTGCAAATGTGCTAATTACATACATTCACTAGAAAACGCAATAAATAATGATTGTGAAGTACATCTGGTTAAACTAGATCCCATGCAACATTGTAGTTGCTGTTTCTATCTTTCTTTTCTAAAAGCTAGTGTTTACCCTCAATGGGCATACAAGCATCATAAATACCACTTTTAGAATCGTAATTTCTGAGCTTTTTTTTCCTTACTATGATTCACCACTTAACTGCATTTCATTTGGATTGTAAATGGCAGTATAACGTGACTAATGAATCGTCCTAATGTGGTTTGAGTAATTTCTAGGGTTCCGTACTCAAAGGGTAAAAATGAGACCCTATTACTAAGACTTCGCTGTCTGTCCGTCCGTCTGTTTATCACCAGGCTGTATCTCAATAACGACAATAGCTAGACAGTTGAAATTTTTACAAATTATGTTTTTCTGTTGCCGCTATAACAACAAATACTAAAAACAAAATAAAATAAATATTTAAGGGGGGCTCCAATACAACAAACAAATCATCAAATTTATAGAAGACTAGCAACCCGCCTTCGCTTCGCTTCGGTTATAGGTTATAGTCGTTTTACCCGCGTAGTTCCCGTTCCCGTGGGAATACCGAGATAAAATATAGCCTAGTTTACGCCCTGATATTATAGCTTTCCATTGGTGAAAGAATTTTTGAAATCGGTCCAGCCATTTTGAAGATTACCCGGAACAAACAGACAGACGGACAAAAATTTTTAATTGCTATTTTAGGCATAGGTGTCGTGCAAATAACCGTGTGAGCATGAAAAAAACCTATTATTTTGACATTACAAACAGACACTCCAATTTTATTTATTGGTATAGATAAAAATAAATATATAGCTGTGTGGTGGCGGCTTCGAATACTACCAACCCTTGCTTTGCTCGTGGGTGTCGTAAAAGACGACTAAGAGCCCTAGATTGACTCGGACCAACTCCATCTGGTACTATTTGGGTCAACGATTACATTCCCAAGGAGGGTTGACGTCAGGCAGGCGGCCGGTCATAAAAGTCATTGCCAAAACTTTTTGCAATATGTCAAAACAGATGACATATTGCGTCGACCCCAAGTAATTGGGATAAGAGCAGGATGATGATGGTATAGATAAAAATAAATATT
The DNA here is from genome assembly GCA_032191425.1 of Lymantria dispar. Classification (NCBI taxonomy): domain Eukaryota; kingdom Metazoa; phylum Arthropoda; class Insecta; order Lepidoptera; family Erebidae; genus Lymantria; species Lymantria dispar. Next base: position 6,064,780 of record CM063457.1, read on the forward strand.
TAAGCGTTGGGAAAAATTATGCGTTCCTATATTGTAATCATCAACACAGCTCATATACGAGTACGTTCCACTGTTGAGCTCGAGCCCTTCACAATAGGGAGGGAAATTGACCTTACTATTATACCATGCTGGTCAGACAGGTTGGTATAGGTTTTGTTTCGAGTTTTCCTTCTCTTACATAGATGTTATTTGCGTATTGTATGTCTCAGTCGTCCTTTACGATATCCACGGGTAAGATAGGGAGTGGTGAATTGTATTCTTATTCCGTCAACATATTTTTTTTTATGGGTATGGCTATGGTAAGCGCCCGTGCGGTCCAGTCCGTCCGGGGCGATGAAAGGACGGCGCGCGGGCCCATAATCCATCACCCGTATAGAAAGTAGTGTTGAAAATAATTCATTCTAACTTTATGCGATATGGGTGACATTTTATTTATAAACAAAATTTAATTTTTATATTTATATGCAACTAACTGATCCTACAGACTAAGTTCCGTATAAATAAAAAAAAACAAATAGTATTTCTTGAAATCGTAAGTAACGCCACCTACCGAGGCCTAATGCATTGTTTCAATGACCTAAAACCATTCTCCCATTAATGCCTTCCATCCTTGAGGCACATCGGTTAGATAGTTTCTAAGCATAACGAAAGTAGAGACTTGAAACGTTTTTGGCTCCTATAAATATAAATTAATATGTAGTTAATTTAAAAAAAAATCTTATGAAACACAAACTGTGTCATGTCGTTATTTGATCGTTACAATTATAATGAAATAAATATAACTTATAATACTTTCCCACAGTGCCAATTATGAATTGATAGCAATAATTTTATTGTCAATTTAGCAGAATTTATTACATCGCATTCGCAATTTCTAAACGTAATTGCAAGTCAACAATCAATACTTGTCATTAATACGTTCAATTGATACAAAATTATATATACCGTTCAGAAAATATTGTCAAGCAAAACTGGACTTTAAAATAAAGCAACATAAACAATTATTACGTACACTTTGTTTTCAGTATTATTAGTATTATAATGAAAAGTGTTTTGTAAATTTGTAACTGTCAAACGGTTAATTTTCAAATATGGAAATAAACCAGTTCTAAAGTGATTAGAAGCCGTATCGGTGAACGCCGTTGCCTGTAATTTGTTCTTTTTTATTTTTAGAAATGGCTGATTGCTGTCTGACATATTGAGAGTTTTTACGGTCAAAACATTTGTTTTTAGTATAAAAGTTGATTATTTATTTAATGGTAAGTGGCAATTCTTGAATATTAAGTGAACTAGCTAATTGCTTTAAAGACAGATAAATTAATCCAATGGGAATACGGATGTTCACTCACTATTTTGGAAAAATTAGAATAAAGTGGTGAATTATATTTATTTATCCGTTAGAATAATAACGTATGGAAGGGAAGACCGCGCACAAAAAATGAAGCATTTCAATTGGAGCCTAATAGAGCTTACGCTAGAACCGTTCCGTAATGTACAAGGTCACTGTACTGCACATACTTACGCAACTCTTAAAAAATAAATAGGTAATTATGACGATTTATGCAAACAAATGGTGTCACAACACATTTGAAAAACATAAAAAGCTTTTTAACATACTTTTAAAAAAATTTCGACGATTTATGTTAATAAAAAAAAAAATGATTTCATAATTTGTATAGTGGGTACTTGTGTAATCGTCTGCGCGCATGTAGTATTTTATTAGTATTTTATTTATTATTTTTTTTTTTGCTCTCCTTCCGACTAGTGCAGGTGTTGACGGGGCATGGGAGCTTCGCCAAATACCTGCAACAAGGTCGTAAGGACGGTGTACTCGCCCTCCGTCGACCGCAGCCCACCCACAAAAAAAAAAAAGAAAAATGTAGTATTTTTAGGTTCATGTTTCGATCATTCGAAGTACTGACATTCTAAGCCGTTAGAAAGAAAAAGGTGAATTACGTTCTTACTTCGCTACCACACGGCACGTCAAAATATAAGTAATGAATATTTGGATGTAAAAAACACATTATAATAGGTGTATTTTATAATTTATGTACCATTTTTTATTGCTGTTGGTAGCAATCGACCAAACAGTACACCTGATGGTAGTAGCCGCTAATGGACCTTTGCTAGGCAGCCGCCTACCTTGAAGAAAGTGAACAGAGTGCGAATGCATGCAATGATGTTGGGTGATACTAAAGGTAAAAGGTACCAGAGATACACGCAAATACCCTTAGAAAGTTGAGTTTCCGGCTCATTCGATCACCGAACGCAGCGTAGTTATAAATTGCTACTACTCAGTCGTCGATTTTCTGCAAAGAGTTGCTATGGTACTACCCTGGACGGATAGAAAACTGTCAGCAGTATGGTCCTACCTACTTATTTTGGATCAAAAATGTCAAAATATCTTAATATACTTATTTTTTTAAATTGCAAACAATGACAAACGAGCAAACAGTACACCTGATGGTAAGTATTGCTGCCGCTCATGGACCTTTGCATGGCCGCTGCCTACCGGGAAGAAAGTGTGAAAATAGATTGATACATATTATAATATCTATAACGGCCAAACACTCACGTACTGAGATTAAGATTACGTCGACCCGGGTTTCGAGCATATCCGATGCGCATCACCAGGGCGACTGCCTAGCGGCGTCTGCGAGGCCTCGGCATGCAGTGTAGGGATGTTCGATGAACATCGATGTTCGATGATCATCGATGTTGAAAGGAAAAACATCGATGTTTTAACATCGATGTTGCTATAGGCAAAACATCGTAACATCGATGTTAACTGTTTTTAACATCGATGTTGAAAGGAAAACATCGATGTTGAAGGGAAAACATCGGTGTTGAAAGGAAAACATCGATGTGGAAAAGGTAACGATCGATGTTGAAAGGAAAACACATCGATGTTGCTATGGGCAGAACAGAGCATTGTAACATCGATGTTAATGGAACGCATCTTTGAATATAAATTCAGTTATGAACGAAATTTCCTAAAAAAAAAAAAATCTCATCAAAATTTTCCCGGAGGGCTATACTTCTTCGCCGTAACATCGATGTTATAACTCCCGCCGTATGTTACCACATTCGACAGATTTCCTAAAAAAAAAAAAAACTCATCAAAATTTTCCCGGAGGATTTTATTGCAACGAGAGTTTATATCGTAGTAACATCGATGTTAATATTCCTGTAACATCGATGTTCGCTGTACGATAAACATTGGACATCGATATTGGGCTTTCGATGTTGACATCGATGTTAACATCGATGTTTTTCTAACATCGATCATCCCTAATGCAGTGCCGGGTGTCGGCACTGGACACACACCGTCCTCTCTATCCAGGGTGATGAAAGGGTGGCGCGCCGACCCATAAGCCGTATTCCCTCCCCTTTGCTATAGGGCCGACTACTGATCTTGACACCCGTGGCCAGCCCGGCAAGAGGGTAACCCTAAAGATTTCTTTGTCTCACAGGCTACGTTTGCCTCAATTTGAACATGCCTCAAATCTATAAGATAAAATTTATTTCGCTCCTAATATCAAATTTTATTTTTAATATGTCTTCAAGAGTTAAGGTGGATGTTTACACATCCCAGAAGAGTTACCTCTTCCTTTAGTCAATTAAGACAGATCCTATTATTGGACAAATTGCATCGCTTTTCCCTCATCTAGAAGAAATCATCATCATCATTGTCATCATATTAGCTCATATATGTCCCACTGTTGGGCTCGAACCTCCACCATAACAGGAGGAAAATTGACCTTACCATGCAGGTCAGACAGGTTGGTATAGGGTTTTGTTTCGAGTTTTTCTTCTCTTGCATAGATGTTATATGCGTATTATAATCCCTTAGTCTTTTACGACATCCACGGGTAGGATAGGGACTGGTGTATTCTTACTCCATCACCAAACGGAAGTAGATTAAATGACGGCAATTAGCCAAATATACCACGTTGGTCATTTGTGTTGGCATATACTTAGTTTTGAGATATTCTTCTGTTGCCGTAATCATATTTCGAAGGTTTTACTTACCAAAATTTACGTGTATATAATGCTATTTATTACAGCAGGTAATTCGGTGATCTAATTACTATATAAATTACATGATTCAATAATTATTAATGAATGTATTGTTAATTGTTTGCGGTAATGAAATAAATCTTTTATTTATCATACCGTTTGGCCCGAGTTACAAGTTACTAAACGTTGACTAATCTGATAGATATTCTCCCACCAAAGATTCAGTAAGTTTTGATGATATTAATTACTGACTTTTTTATTAAAGCTCTTTAGAGTTTACCTTATCTTCCATAGATGTTACATGAATATTATATCCCTAAGTCGTGTTTTATGACACCCACGGTCAAGATTGTATTCTTGCTCCGTCACTTCACGGAGAATTACTTACATCGTCCTACTGCTTGGTTTGAGTCTTCTCCACAATAGGAAAAAAAATTGACTTAAAATTGAAAGGCATGGTGTATGCCTTTCAGACGGATTAGCCATATAAGGTTGGGTAGGAGGTTTTATTTCGAATTTCCTATCTGTTTTATAGGCGTTATAAACATATTATGTCCCTTAGTCGTCTTTAACGTTACCTATGGGCAAGATGGCGGATAGAGACATTGAAAATTGCTCGTAGATGTGGTAAAAAGACAACTACGAATTTTACGTCAACCTGGAACAAGGAGGATTGACTTCAGGCAGGCGGCCGGTAATAAATCTATTACAAAATCTTTTGAAATATGTGCTATGAAATAAGAGTAGGTACATATTGAGTCGATCCCGAGAAATATGGAAAGAACAGGATGATAAAATATAACGATTATGGAATAATTCCCCATAAGGTAGGCTTAAGTCTAACGTGTGGACGACGGCATTAACCAATGGCGAGGTCGATAGGAAAAGGATAAAATATTAAAAAAAGAACATAACAGTATAGCAAAAACACAATAGTTGCAAAACTCTTGTAAATTTTTATTAGATTCATATGAATTACTGTTTACTAATTGTTTAAAAACTTGTGACGAATAAGTACCTGATACGGCAGTCGCTTAAGCTCTTTTTTTCACGAACTATTCGTCACATTAAAAATTTCGTTGCAATAAAATCGCTATCACTTATAATTTATTAATTATTTCGATGTTTAAAGTGCCGGTCGTACGGGATTGCAGTCACGTAGCCTCTATTAATTTATTTTCCAGTGATATAGCATCAAAGTTAGCAATTTTTAGTCACGTATGCGACTGAGGTGAGGTGGCTATTGAGCGATTTGTGATCAGGGAAAGGTTGAGAATACCAGGCTACGTGGAAGACCGTGTATGAGATGGATTAACCAGATAAAAGCGGTGGTACATAGTTCATAATCGCTATATGAATGCACGAGGAAGGCGGCCAATCAGAGTGGTGGCGTGTTGTAAAGCTTGCCACCAACACCTAAAATGATGGCTCGTAGTCATCAAGTCACTCTGTCAAAAGTGATACTGACAAAGAAGAAAATAGCATCAAAGTTAAAATATTAGATTATGAATCACATTACCACTAGTATTAGTAATTTTAAACAGTAATAAAATAAATACACAAGTAAAACTATGCGAAATGTTGACGAAATTAAAAAGGAACGTCTTTATGTGGGTGCACCTTTTTGCGCATTGCACATTCAAGCCTGAAAATTTCCGTTCTAAAATACTTTTATCAACTGAACAAATTGTGTAGTTGTTAATATTGGTAATCGTAGATCAGTAGTTCCAGTGTCGTGGATTCAAATTCCACACAGAATAGATAGATTTAACTTCGTAGATTGGTTGTGGTAGGACCAGACTGTTGACAGTTATCAGTCTACAGCCGCAGTCCGTCCGGAGTAATCCAGAGTAGACGTCCCAGTATTAGCAATTTGTTACTGCGATTCGTTTGGTGAGCGAGAGAGCTGGAAGCCCAAGGTTCTGAGGGTGTTTGCGTATGGTATGTTTTAGTGATGCTTTTTAGTATCATTAAACCCATTCACATTCCTTTCACTGTCTTCGCGGGAGGCGCTGCCTACCTTGCGCAGGTCTATGAGCAGCAGGAAAACTTACCATTAGGTGTGTACTGTTTGCACGTTTGCCACCGTTTGCAATAAAAAAAGATCGCACAACATGTTATCAATCAAATTTCTGAATATAACTGGGAAAATAAGGGTAGAGCAGTACTCTTCTAAAATAACATTCACACGTATACAAGAAATCTATATATACCAATAAATAAAATTGGAGTGTCTGTTTGTAATGTCAAAATAATAGGTTTTTTTCATGCTCACACAGTTATTTGCACGACACCTATGCCTAAAATAGCAATTAAAAAATTTTTGTCTGTCTGTCTGTCTGTCTGTCTGTTTGTTCCGGGTAATCTTCAAAACGGCTGGACCGATTTCAAAAATTCTTTCACCAATGGAAAGCTATAATATCAGGGCGTAAACTAGGCTATATTTTATCCCGGTATTCCCACGGGAACGGGAACTACGCGGGTAAAACGATTATAACCTATAACCGAAGCGAAGCGAGGGCGGATTGCTAGTTTATATATAAAGATAACAATTGAGATCATATCTATAATATCATTTGACATCATCATTGGTCTGTTTGCCAAACCTAGTGACTACACAGCATTATTTACTGGGTTTTTTTTTTTTGGGGTGGGCTGCGGTCGGCGCCCTACTCGCACCACTCCGTCCGGGGCGACAGAGGGGCGTAAGCACGCAACACCCGCAACCCACCCAAAAACCACGTCGCCTTCGTCGTTGGGCCGACCACCGGAGCAGGGTTACTTGTCATCAGTGGTCGGCCCGACGGCATACCCCCTACGTGGGGTACCCTCCCATTATTTACTGGGTAAGCCCATTTTCAATCATCATCATTCATTATTTCAGCTCATATACGACCCACTGCTGGGCTCGAGCCTTCTCCACTATAGGAGGGAAATTGACCATACAATACCATGCTGGTCCGACAGGTTGGTATAGGATTTTATTTCGAGTTTTTCTTCATTTGCGTTGATGTTTTTATTATATTATTATTGCATATTGTATCCTTAAGTCGTCTTTCACGATACTGATACGAATTAATTATTAACTTTTGATTTACATTTTTGATACAAATTTATACACACACAAAACAGTACAGTACAGTACAAAAAACACAAAGAATTATATTCTGAGGACTAGCAACCCGCCCTCGCTTCGCTTCGGTTTTAGTCGTTTTACCCGCGTAGTTCCCGTTCCCGTGGGAATACCAGGATAAAATATAGCCTAGTTTACGCCCTGATATTATAGCTTTCCATTGGTGAAAGAATTTTTGAAATCGGTCCAGCCGTTTTGAAGATTATCCGGAACAAAAAGACAGACAGACAATTTTTTTTTTATATGTATTTTAGGCATAGGTGTCGTGCAAATAACCCTGTGAGCATGAAAAAAGTCTATTATTTTGACATTACAAACAGACACTCCAATTTTATTTATTGGTATAGATAATAAAAGACGTAAAAATTGCTTATTTCACACTTAATCTATTTTTTTGGGACCGACTATTATCCGATCATACTCCGCCCATAACTCCCGTGGCAGCGAAAGTACAGCACAACCTTCTAACCTGTCGTGATGTATCTAATAGATCCCTATCCCCATTTGTGCTGACTATTGATTCCAAGTTTTTGTCTCGGAGCTTTATACTGGCTAACGTTTCAACACAGTTAAGAACAAGGAATTAAGGCCAAGATATTACCTCCCAGGACTGCATTTCTTTTCACATTCATTCGGAATTACCACGTTCGTAACTTCAACTAAATGGCTATTAGGTATAAAAAATAAGTGCCTTGATAATTACGAGGCAGTTATAAATGGACTTAAGTTTAAATACTAAGTAATGCGAGTTAAGTTAGTATTACACTCTTGCATGCTAAATACCTGCCTTATGCGATATATACATGTGTACTTCATGGAATAAATGCACATAGATTATTACCAGAGATATGATATTCAGATATTACTATATACTCAGATATTTTTCGTTCGTTGTGACTCATAACGAGTGGACGTGTTTTCAACATTTACTAGAAATATAATTCTAATAAACAAGTGCATATTACATAAAAATAACTCATAAAGCAATAGTATTAAAGTGAATAATTCAACAAAACCACTTTGGCGCGAGATATACTTGCAATAACCGGTTTGGTTAATATAGGCGAGGAGCAGCGGCCAAAAAATTTTATTGCTTATGAAATGAGTAAATTGCAGCGTACACCGCCTCCCCGTGTAGACATGTGTGCAAGTGCAAGTATTAGTGGTGGGGGATCGACTTCTAATTTGTCTACCTATGATGATGAACATGAACAAGTCAACAAAAATCCGAAAAAAAGAAAACTTTATTCACTGGAATACGACATTAAAAAAGATCTAACAGCATTTAGAACAGAAATTATGGATTTTATAACTGAATCAATGAAGGTACAAACTGAGAATATTACACAAATGCGAAATCAGATTCAACAAGAAATCAAAGACCTCAAATCTGCGACTGAAAATTTGACCTTAGAATATAAAAAACTAAATGCAGCTGTAGAGAATATAACATCCGATCATAAAATTACACAAAATAAAGTCACGTTAATTGAAAGCGACATAAAAAATCTCAAAGAACATGTATCTAACAATCAAACATCAGTATATGATAATAAGTACGAAATTATTCACGAGGTTCAAGGTAGATTAGAAAGACAGAAAAATATAATAATGACAGGCTTAGTAGAGAATTTCGATGAAGATGTTATTCAAAGAAAAAAAAAGGAGTCTGAAGATGCTTACAAAATACTTACAAATATTGTTCAGAATTGTCCCGAACCCGTTAAATTACTAAGATTAGGTAGATTCAATACAGGCAAAACACGACCTCTGAAAATAATTTTTGAATCTTCTGACACACCAAAACTTATACTAAAAAATCGATCAAAATTAAATGATAATAACATTAAAATATATTCGGACCAAACTGAATCCCAGAGAAAATATATGCAGAATTTACGAAGTGAAATAATAGAAAGAGAAAAAAAAGGAGAAAGAAATTTATTAATAAAATATATTAAAGGAGTGCCTGTTATAACTAAAGCTAGCTCTTATCCAAAAAACTAAATTCCATTCACCTAAAAAGCAATAAAGAATACCAGATTATAAGCAAATATGAGGATCTGCCGACTCATCAAACATTTCTTAAATTTTATTATTTAAATGTGAGAAGTATTCGGACGCCAGGTAAATATGAAGAACTCCAATGCATTCTTAAAGCTATTAAGACAACAGTTCATTTTGTTATACTAACAGAGACATGGATAACATCAGAACAAGATGCTAAGCTCTATAATCTTCCTAATTACACTCATGTATATAACTATCGGCATGACAGCAGGGGTGGAGGTGTATCAATTTATATACATAATAAAATTACGTTCGAGATTACTGAAGATAAATATAAAGATAGCAATCATTATTTATGGATCTACCTTCCCAAGTTTTCTTTACATATTGGAGCTGTGTACAAGCCTGGCAGCACAAATTTCAAGGAGTTTCTTAAGATATTTAGTCAACAAATAGAGAAAAGGAAAAGATCTATTGTCTTTGGAGATTTTAATCTGGACCTACTTAGTACCAACACCAATACAATACAATATGTAACTACTATTGAAGAGAATGGCTACGAAATTGTAAATAAAATCGATGAAAACTATTCAACCAGACAAACTGAGGCAACTAATACAATCTTAGATCACATTTTAACAGACTTAACAAACTATTCTTTTTACACTGCAATACTAGATTCGGCTATGAGTGATCATAAGCATATATATTTAGAAATTATTAATTACAAAGTGCAACAAAAGCAACGATTAAAATATGACACCATAGACTACACCAATTTGTACAAAAGTATTGAGCAGATTACATACACGAATGAAGAACACGACTATAAACTTTTCGAAGAATTTATAAAATCACATATATTTCAAAATAAAAAGAGTAAAATCAAGATTATGAACCTACCGAAGGATGACTGGATAAATAAAGAAATAATAAATTCCATTAACAACAGAAATATTTTATGGCAAAAACTAAAAAAAGATAAGGCAGATATGACAATAAAAGAGAAGTATTTGACCGAAAAAAATAAAGTGCGCAAGAAAATCGACAGAGAAAAACGAAGCTACTACTATAAAATATTCCAACAAAATTCTAAGAACCCCAAAAAAATATGGCAAACAATAAATTCATTGGCATTGAATAAGATTAAAACTAGTAATATTGTGCCTAAACTTGTAGTAAACTCAAAAATTTTTACTAATGGTGACGATATATGCGATATTTTTAATGTATTTTTTTCAAACGTTGGTTCCGAATTGTCTGGTAAGATACCACAGAGATATCATCAAAATTCAGGTAATATACTAATGTATAATGACAGACACAAGCATGATATTACACTTAAAACATTTTCACCTTGTACCGTTAGAGAAGTTGCTCAAATAATAGACAATTTAGATAGTAATACTAGCACTGGTTTGGATGGGATTAGTACAAAATCTATTAAATGCATTAAACAATTAATTATTACACCGCTTACTAATTGTATAAATAAATGTCTTGATTGCGGTTTATTTCCAGACAGTTTAAAACGTGCCAAAATATCTCCTATTTATAAATCCGGTCTAAAAACGGATCCAAATAACTATAGGCCTATTTCAGTACTTCCGGTGTTATCTAAGATATTTGAAAGAATCATTTACACACGACTCTTTAAATACATAAGAGACAAAAAGTTTCTGATCAATGAACAATATGGCTTTAGAAAAAAATCTAATACATTATCAGCTACAATTGATATAGTCACCAAGATACAAACAAATATTGATGAAAAGAAAATATGCTTAGGTGTGTTTATTGATTTACAAAAGGCGTTCGATACCGTTTCACATACTAAGCTCTTGGCAAAATTATCTAACTTAGGTATTACTGGAACTGCTTACGAAATATTGAAATCTTATTTAACGAATAGAGTTCAAATGGTAAAAATAGATTGTTACGAAAGTAAAGTCCTCAAAATTACACATGGAGTTCCACAAGGCTCGATTTTGGGTCCACAGTTATTTCTTATCTACGTTAATAATATCAATCAAGTGGGATTAAAAGGCAATTTGACTCTTTATGCAGATGATACAAGTTTATTTTATTTTGGTAAAACAATGGATAATATTATTGCTGAAGCTCAACATGATCTGAATACCTTAAATGAATGGTTTCTTCATAATTTGTTATCTATCAATATATCGAAAACATCTTATATGATATTTGCTGCTAAGAACAAAAAAATACCAGCGTATAACCCTCTACAAATAAATGGCCATATAATAAGTCGATCTAATAAGGAAAAATATCTGGGCTTAATATTGGACGATAAATTAATTTGGAAACCCCATATTGACTATATAAGATCTAAATTAGTATCAATTACTGGGGCACTGCGTAATGTAGGAAAATATATACCAAATAAAGTAAAATTTACTATCTACAATACGCTAGTTAAACCCCATTTGGAGTACCTCATTGAAGTTTGGGGCTCGGCATCAAAGACTACTATTAAGGATTTACAAATAACACAAAATAAATTAATTAAACGATTATTCAATTATGATTTACTCACACCCACAAAACTTTTGTACACTAAAACTAATATCTTTAACCTTTCACAAGTATATGCCTATAATGTGTGTATATTAATAAAAAATATCTTAGATAATAAAATAAAAACAAACATTAACTTTACTAAGAAAAGGTACAAATATAACTTAAGGAATAAAAATAAGTTAATTTTACGTCATCCTAGAACAGAAAACTATGGCAAAAAGACTATTTTATTTCAGGGGGTGCAATTATATAACAACCTCCCAAACGAAATAAAAGCATCACAAAGTATGATTACTTATAAAAGAAAATTAAAATCCCACATCTTAATATAATTCACAATATAAAATAAAAGTATAATAATATAATATTTACAATAACCACCTCCTGGCCTACATCTAACAAAGTAGCATACTCACAATACTATGCAACTACACCCAATTAACATAACATTTTTATACTATGCCTGAATGAGGGTATTCTGTGATATTTTATTATGATGATTTGTAACACATTGAATTAAGTTTTCTATACATAATAACTTTTGTACATGGTGTAACAATTAATTTTAGAACATTTACGTACTTTTACTATTTTCATTTACAATTTTACTTTACTTTTATAATTGTGGTTTGTTGCATGTCTGACCCACAACGAACGAATATTTAGGTAAATTGTGTATTTTTTTTTATATATCTCATGTAAGTGAACTTTAATTATGTTCTTATGAGAATAAAGTTTCTTTAAACCCAGATATTTTGAAAACACACGTCTACGACCAGTAATGACTGCACGGCACGGAAACTTGGTCCCTAAAGGTAACTTAAAGTCGCTCGATATTTGCTATGGAGTGGGCTATGCTCGGGATTTAATGTTAATGCTCTCAATAGAATCCAAAGTATGGCAATCCATAGAAGATTGGCTGTAACCAACGTAGCACAAAGAATTAGTAAGCTGAAATGGCAATGGTCACATCGCTTAACAAATCGACTAACGCTGAGAAAGAAAGGTTCTTGAGTGGCGACCACGCATTAGTAAAATTTTCCATCAATTCTTAAAGAAAATGTTGCGCAGATAGTGACAATTATTTTAATATGTATTAAGCTGTAATATAAAATTTTTCTTACTAAGAAACAACAGTTTAATTATTTTTATTTTATTTTATTTGCTATGGGACAATAAACAGCTACAATATGAATAATACAAATAAATGCGTGCTTAGGGCTATTTAAATAATATTGTAGCCAACTACATTATCCACATATAAATATAATGAAATTAAACATACATTGCCACTAGAGAAGTGCACAAATAACATTACATTACGACTATTAACCAAAGCAGAGAATTTAAGTTAAGTTATTATTAATTAAAGTTATCATTAATATTAAATATAATAAATTAAATAAAAATTCAAATTAAACAGTACAAACAAATGAAACACTCCATTACATCGCTATAGAATCAGTAGGTACAATTAATTAAATAATAATCTTTATTTTGCAAATATACTTAGTACAAGTTACAATGTGAACTTAGGCTAACATATGTATTAGAATCGATCGATTTGAGCTGCTGTAGCCAAACTAGGCTTTTGCCTGTGCTTTGGCTATCAGTGCCAAAACCTCCATTTTTATACACTGAGAAGCCCTATGTGGACAACTATGAATGTACTGTGGGAGATATGAGGATTTATGTACTGAGAAGATAAGAGCCATTTGTGGAGGTATAAGTGAATGTTTATGTAAGTGTAGGTATGTGGGTGCATGCATATGTATGGGTGTGTATATGTTTGTGCGTCTTTGCAGATGTGTTGGGAGAGTATACGCGCGCATGTGTATGTGTGTGCTTTCGTGCGTGTGTGTGTGTGTGCGGACGTGCGCGCGTGTGTGTGTGTGTGTGTGTGAGTGATTCTGTGCGTGTATGTGCGTCGTGCGTGCATAGCAATAGCGTGCAGGGGCATGAATGCGTGTATTGTGTGTGAATGTGTTTTTTTTGTTTGTTACTATACGCGAATCTTAGTTTAAGCTAACATTTTAATATTAATTTATAATTTTGCTATTGTATAATTTGTAAGAGTTGCTCAGTTTCTTCGTAGTTGAGTTTTTGTATATATTGGGTCAATTTAGATTTACATTGTGATTTAGATAATGGGTAGATGTTTAGAACTTTGTTGATTTTATTGTAAAGATAGGGTCCACTAAAATCAGGGAATTTTCTAGTAAATTTCTTTTTTGAATGCATAGGCATATGACATACCGTATATTTCCTACGTTTATTTTTGAATAGTTGTGGATCATAAGTTATCTGGGTATGTTGTAATAGAATGATGTTCAGAACATATAATTGCCTCACAGTTAATACTTCACAAGTCTTATATAATTCGGCCGTAGAATAGTAAATTGGCTTAGATTTGGAAACCTTAAGAATTGCACGTTGAGCAATTTCAAAAGACTTCATAATCGTTTTGGAAGCACCACCCCACGAGGTGATACAGTATACTATGAGGGATTGACATAGTGCATAATAAACTTGTTTCATAAGTTTACGTTCTGCAACATGCCTTAGTTTTTTAAATATATAAATGAGCCTACGTACTCTACTGCATAATAGTCTGATATGCTCTTTGAAATTAAGGCTAAGTAAAGTCTATAGTAACACCGAGATATTTTAAACTAGTTACACGTTTCTAAGGGTATGCAAGTATAGTTTAACTTAAATTGACAGCTATGAGGTACAATACTATAATTACTGCTGGGTTCAGTGCTTGATCTTAAATTAAAGTAAATATATTTTGTTTTGACTAAGTTTAAGGTCAAAATATTTTTGAGCAGCCATAGTCGCACCGTATTAAAGCCCTCCTGTGCAGCAACAAATACCTCATCCCAAGTTTTACCAGCAAAATCAAAACTGTATCATCAGCGAAACATATGATATTGCCTAAAGGAAGTCTTAATTGTGCAAGCTCATTAATACATATCAGAAACAAAGTAGGACCCAAAACACTACCCTTAATTAATTAAATGATAAATGTTTAGTAATACTATTTCTATATTTAGGTTTGGTGCATGCAAATATATCTATATTAATAAAATTACTATTATATGATTCCACCATTTGGCGAACAGGACATCGTCGCCCAGAATTTGTTCGACAAGACTTAACTACGAACAGAGTACCTGCACGAACGCTACGCTCGTTTACAGTACGAGGCACAGCATAACAGAGTTGCCTCTTGAGCTCAATTGTGTCAAAATTGCTATGGACAATATCATATAGTACGTTAGCCTCAAGCAATGTGCGTCTACGCTCTAGTGACATAAGATTGTATTTCTGTAGCAACTGCAGATAGGATAAATATACTCCATAACATCTATAGTGCATGGCACGTAGAAACCTACGCTGAACTCACTCGATCTCATCTCGATATTTTAAATACAACGGATTCCAAATTGGTACAGCATACTCCAGCTGCGATCGTACAAGCGATTTAAATAAATGGATGTATGTAACAGGCCGCTTGAATTCAGTAGATGCCCTCATAACAAACCCGTACATCTTGAAAGCATTATTTACTATTTTCTGCACATGATCACTCAAGGAGAGCCTACTATCCAGAAGCACACCTAAATCCTTCACCAGTGAAACTTCACTAAGTAATGTATTGTGAAGTTTATAATTACCTCTGATGTAGGACTTACTTTTTGTAAAAGTAATAGAGTTGCATTTATTTATGCTTAGTTGCAACTTATTGTCAATACGATACTCAGCTAGCCTATCTAAGTCCTCCTGAAATAAGAGACAATCTCTCTCACTCTGAATAGTTCTATAAGCCTTCAAGTCATCAGCATGTAACAGGAATTTTGTATGTTTGAAGTAACTATCTATATCATTTATCTTATATCTTTAAACGAGCAATTATACCTAATTAACCTATATATATATATATATATATATGTATATATATATATAATTAACCTATATATATATATTCAGGATCTCGGAAACGGCTCCAACGATTTTGTTCAAACTCGGCATACTAGTGGTTTCGGGTCAAAAAATCGATCTAGCTAGGTTTTATTTACAGAAAATGTTGTTTTGTTCGTGTTTTTAGTAAAACAATATAATGACATTAAATTTTAAAAGAATATGAATTCAAATTTCGTTGTCAACGTCATGAGTTACGATAGCTCAGTTGGGAAGACGGCCGGTTTTAATTTTGGGTTATGTGGCATTCAAACAGCGTCGGTTCGAATCTCGGTGTTATTATTATTCTCTTTTTGTAATTTTTTATATAATTTTCATTATTTATTTTTTATTAATATCTATATAAATAAATTCGACGAAAATATTCCGAGCAAAGCTCGGTCAACCAGATATTGTACAAATTAAATACCAATGGACCAAGAATAGAGCCTTGCGGTACGCCTGACGTTATAGGTACTAGACAAGACTCATAACCATGTATGACCACCTTTTGGGTTCTATTTTTTATGTAAGATGAGAACCAATGTAGTAAGTTCCCTCTTATACCATTATACGCGATCTTATACAACAAAATTTCGTGATCAACCTTGTCAAAAGCTTTTCGAAAGTCTGTATATACGGCATCTACCTGCAAGCGCCGGTCTATATTTTCAAATAGGAAGTTTGAGAATAATATGAGATTAGAGACAGAAGAGCGCCTTTGAACGAATCCATGCTGCTCGAGAATGATGATATTATGCAAAATTGGCTAAACTTCGTTATGAACTAATCTCTCAAAAAGTTTCGACAAAGCTGACAGTATCGATATAGGTCTACATTGTTCCACATTATGTCATTACCCGTTTTTGTGTACAGGCATTATGTTGGCCTGTTTCCACACATTAGGCAATACACCCTCACTCAAACATTTATTGTAAATGATGTACAATGGTTTACAAATACTATTAGCCGAGGCCTTAAAGAACAAAGCTGGGTAACCATCAGCTCCTGCTCCTTTAGATGGATCAAGTAATTTCAACTCCTTAAGTATTTTATCCTCCTCAATATATAAACTGTTAATTATGTTGGTATTCGAACCTACATCCGGAGGCGAGGTCCCAGATAACGGCACTGGAGTCGCCGGTTCAGAGAACATGTTACAAATCATATCCGGGGCACTTGACCTGGTGGCTCGGTACTTCATCATGGATGGGATACCAGATCTATTTTTACGATTACTAACGTATCTTCAGAAATGTTTGGTGTTATTGGCTATGTTATCTTCGACAGATCTGATATAGGATTTATAACAAGAGTTACACATTTTTTTAAATATAGTTCTTAATTCCGTATACTTGTTATGATCTACCATGTTATTCAATCTTTTCCATTTAACCCATAAACGTTGCTTTTTTTTGAAAATTTTAATTAGTTGTTGGGAGAACCAAACTGGAAAGTCATGCGCTCGACATTTAACAGATGGATCAATCGATCGATGGACAATACGGTCAAATCTACTATAGATTTGACCGTATTGTCTAGAAATTCATAAAATGCAGTTACAGCGTTCTCCGACGAAAGGTTATCCAACAAACCCGACCAATTGATTTCATTAATAAGTCTATTAATCATATCATAGTTGGCCTTGTGAAAATCGTACTTAAACATTGGGTTTCTGTCTGTCTGATGAGAATTGATTGGTAATAAAGGGTCTATAGGGGGGTTGATCGAAATAGAAATATTAGAAAAAAATAAATCGAGTACTCTAAGATTATGATTAAGTATGTCATTATATTGTGGAGTGCACCCAGTGATGACATAACTTGTAGCAGTCGTGAGCATATAGGTGACGCTCCAATGCACGTTAAGCCAGAGATTCGATGTGAACCACCATCAAGTACGTCCACCCATCTAATCTCAGGAAGGTTAAAATCTCCAACAATAAATATATTACGAACTTAGGTTCATTCAGTAGGTCTTGCAAGTTGTAGACAACTTTCTGAAGAAAGGCAATGTATACATCAGAAGACGTCCAGGGAGGAATGTATGTTGCACTAAGTATATGCATTGCCAAATTGTCGGTTTTAGTCGGGAGTCCAATTACAAGATTATTAATATATCCCAATTATAGACTAAGAATCGATGCTAAGGTATAATTTGTTGCATGTTGGCCGATCACAGTTGCGCGTGATTGATCACATACAACTGTCAGAGTATGAAAACGTATAGAGCAGCGTACGTCAATCGTTACCCGCGTCTGATGTAGACCTCGGAAATCACGTTACTGACAGTTTTGTATTTGCACACATAAATCGTACGTCAATCGTTACCCGCGTCTGATGTAGACCTCGGAAATCACGTTACTGACAGTTTTGTATTTGCACACATAAATCGTACGTCAATCGTTACCCGCGTCTGATGTAGACCTCGGAAATCACGTTACTGACAGTTTTGTATTTGCACACATAAATCGTACGTCAATCGTTACCCGCGTCTGATGTAGACCTCGGAAATCACGTTACTGACAGTTTTGTATTTGCACACATAAATATCCGTGGCCGTAACTACCATATTCTTTCTGAAAATTGACTAGTAATAATTTACCAATGCGCTCTGTTCAATGAAAGAAGAAGCCGAAGACCCAAACTCTACTTGCCAGCAAACCTGGTTGGTACCGCAAATTTCCATGAGCGCCAGTTACTATTTACCATTAAAGTATTTGCGCTGTAGCATGGTGCGGGTGACAGTTATGGCGAGTTTCGTTTCACTCTTGAAAGTTGCCGCGATTTATAATTATGATCTATTAATTCAGCTGTACCACATCGGTAATATATTAAATCACTAATAACTGTAGTAATAAAGGTATACCTTCCAAATTAAACCCAACTAGAATGTTCTAGCCTACAAATCAAATAAAATTGAAAGAAAAAATAATCAAAGTGGTATGCGTATAACGTAACACCAAAGACGTATTTAGTGATGGGATGTACTACTACGAAGAATTGTCGATTAAAAAATAAATAAAAAACAATTTGTGCGCTCAATTTTTTATTGTTAAAAAGTATACAATTATTACATATTTACTTAAATTTTTCATTCAATTTTAATCCTCCCACCCTCTCCACTCATATCAGAGTCAGGAACATCGGAATTGTCACTTTCATCATCCGTATCTGTGACGGATATTATTAAAGATGTCTCAATTATGTTATCAATACGGACGTCACGATCCCAATCAGACATAATGTCCCTTTTCGTTTTATTCACCACCTTCGACCAGTCCTTAGGTTGAACGTTACTGATTGCCTCTTGTAACAGGGTCAACATCTTATTTGCCGTAAATGGCGGTGTAGTATTATTTCTTGCGGCGTGACCTACATAAACATAAATGGACTTATGAAAAAAAATATTTAGTTTTTAATCAATAAATTAATTTCAAATATCTAATGCAAAATTTACTCTTGAATATGTCTAATCTGATACCTGGTAATGTTTTTAAATCACATGCTTCATTCAGAAAGCTGTTACTTTTTCAAAGTATCAAAACGAGAATTGAAATTAAAAACATACCTTTTATTTGGGCCCAAATTAGCTCAATAGCGTTATATTGACAATGGTAGGATGGTAGTCGCAGGACCTGGTGACCTTTTTCTTTTGCCATCTCGTCCAGAGCGTAGGTAGGAGTTGGTGGCTTATGACGCCGTACTAGAGTAATAAGCTCCGTCTTTAGCATACTCATATCTGCTGTAACTCCGTTTTCACTCAGCCACTTCACCAACTCGCTTTTGCGGTTTGATTGTGTTGGAGGTTTATTAAGTTGTACCGAATGGTAGGGTGCGTTATCCATTATTATGGTCATAGGCTCTTTTAAGTTTTCTAAGAGGCCTATGAACCAAACTTTAAATTTTTCGTAGTTCATCTCCTCATGATACTCCGTAGTTTTTTTCGATTTAAAAGCCAGTAAACAATTAGGGACAAATTCACTTGCTGTATCTGCATGGCAAATAATGAGGCGTTCGCCTTTGCCCTTCGGGACTTTGGTACATGACTGTGCCGTATCGTCGGTCCAACTTTTACCCACTGTGTGGTTAGCGTTTAGCCACGTTTCATCCAAAAACACAACTTTACATACTCCAATCAACTATGTTTTTAGCCTTCCTTAAAAAAGTACACCTTGCAAGGGCAATATCAGTCCTTTCCATAATAATTTTTCTTTTGTTAACTTTTTTGTAAACAAAGCCAATAATCCTTTATAACATTCCGCAACGAAGTAATACCTCCTTTGAACAGTTCAGCTTCTTTCAATGATTTTAGAAGCTTAAGCAACGTGGGTAGCTCCATTCTTCTATAATAATCATAAATGTGATTTCTAATAGCGTCCTTAGCAAATTCATCCAAATCTGTGATTGGCTTCATCTTGGTCCGCTTTTTGTTCGGTGTAGATAATTTATTTTCAGACGTCACTTCTTGACCAATTTTCTCGCGTGTTATACGCGAAACAGTATTGCGGCCAATATCAAGAGCTTCGGCTACTCGTTCTACAATTCGATTCAGTGGTAACAACGGTCCATTATTTTGTTGTTCTCTTTCAAAGTAGTTTCGGAGGCGAACAACAAACTCTCTAGCTTGACTACCCAAAACAGTTTTTTTCGTATGCTTAGGCATGGTTATAACCAACAAATATAACAACAAACTTTAACAAATAAAACAACAAAATATAACAAATAACAATTTAACGAAAACAAATTGATGACAAATGGATAATACGTGTCACATACAAGGCGGTAGCACTCGTACTGACAGCATCGCACGGGTAAACAAAATGGCCGACTCGGCGATGCGCCACAGAATAAAAATATGCCACGAAAAAATATGAAATACCAGTTGTTTTGAATGCGTTTACGAAACTTTTTAAAATTTTTGAACTATTAAATTAATTGAATAATTTGTATGAATATATTTTTTCCTATATATAATTTTCGTGACAATAATAAACAGAACAACATTTATTTATGCTACGAGTATAATTAGTGATAAAAATTTAATTGCGAATCGTCACATCCCTAGTCACCTGGTATTGACATGTGTCACCCGCACCATGCTACAGCGCAAATAGAATAGATAGGCTGATTGCTTATTTGTCAACAAAGCCAATTAAAAAACTTATCTGCAGTATTTATAGTCTATGGCCGTAACAGTTCTATGTTTAGTGTCGCCGTTATAAACTAAGCCTTGTTTTTATACGGGCCACATTTTTTTCTGTATATTCATTACAATATGCCGCAATACGGATGTGTTTGCGGAAATATCCATTATAGAGTTTAAATATAGTTATATGGCAGTATATTGATATACGGAATGAGCATTTACGTCGGAAGTTAATTATGGAAGAGAATTAACTAATAGATTTTTATCAAAGTTTACAGCGAATAAATATTGCTTTATATATGCACATATACAAATAAATGTACACATAGACAAACAGACATATCATAACAATAAAATATAGTTATTTAGTGCTTTCCGAAACATTAGCAAATATATATTATCATACATTTTATCATATATAATCTATACTAAACCATAAAAAAATACTAAACCATAACAAAGGAAAAGGAATGTTTTAACTTACATGCTACATTGCAAAACTGAAAATAACCATTATATTGTTGCACTAGGTTTACACTGTCCTCCGTACTAGTTAAAACTGTATTACGGTAGGACAGTATCCTCCAATTCAATCACATATATTTTTGTAAAACTTTATAGAACACCACTTAACACTTAAAAACGTAACAAGAATAATTAATTATGTATGTAGGTGTCCGTCAATTTCGTCATTTGCAGTGAGCAAACGGTGTTATGCATATAATGTCGGTAAAATTAGCAAATAATTAATAAATCCGTGTGGTGACGGATTAAGAATATCATCATCATCATCATCATCATCGCAGCCCACATATGTCCCACTGTTGGGCTCGGGCCTCCTCCACAATGGGAGGGAATTTGACCTACTATACCATGCTGGTCAGACATGTTGGTATAGGCTTTCATTTCGAGTTTTCCTTCTCTTGCACAGATGTTATGTGTACATTATTTCCCATAGTCGTCTTATACGACATCTACGGGCAAGATAGGGAGTGGTGAATTGTATTCTTACTCCGTCACCACACGGAAATATTAAGAATATATTTTTGTTTAATCGTCCTAATAGGCAGGCTGAAGTCTTTTCGACCATACTGCTTTGTCTTACGTAGCTTACAAATAATTTTCTTTACATATTATTTACCACTTCTTCATATTGTATAGCTTATTAATAGTCATTATCCGTCAGTAAGTCAAGTTAGTACCATTAATTAGGCGCTGAAATCCAAATTAAATTATATCTCTGGGCATTTCGGTAGAATATGAAAATGCAGGTAAATCACTCTTATATCACATTCACCATACTTCAGCACCTTAACTGTATTATATAACATAAAATATCAGCAAAATTATTCAATATTTTATAAAACGCTAAAAATGAATATAATTGAAGAGCGTAACATGACATTTCCATTTTCGCGCCGAAACTCCTTATGAATACAACTTGTTAAGGCAAAAACAGTGTGTTGTCATTATATTTTTTTAATTTATTAAGATCTATGGCTATAGTCCAACTGTTATATATTGCCTAAATTTTTATATTTCATAAGATTTTTAGATAAACAGACAGTATAAGAAAATTTGATATGGCATGCTGAATGTCATGCTGCACTGCACGACATGGTCTGCCCGTGACCATTAAAATGTATTCGAAATGTTGGGAAATCAAAAATGGAATACTAAATGGATAAAAGCCGTAAAAAATACAAAAATCTCTTAAATTAATGTGTAATACTCGAGTAAACATCAGAAATTATAGCTATTCATTATTTTACATTTATTTATATTGA
Source organism: Lymantria dispar (assembly GCA_032191425.1). Classification (NCBI taxonomy): domain Eukaryota; kingdom Metazoa; phylum Arthropoda; class Insecta; order Lepidoptera; family Erebidae; genus Lymantria; species Lymantria dispar. Next base: position 6,087,382 of record CM063457.1, read on the forward strand.
ATAGTTTTGCTGGTATTTTATGTGATATAATTCAGACAAAATGCTGAAGTGTGGTGAATATATAATAGTGAATTACCTGCATTTCCTCCAAGATTTCCATTGATTTGATTATCATCACTCAATCAATGGGCATGATTTGACCTAATAAGGGCCTGTTTTAATGAATTGTTAGGCTAAAATGTATGTCGAATACATTTTAGCCTGAAGGACTTTGTATCCATGGTTGTGAATAAATAATCTGTATTAAGAACATCATCATTAACAAAACTATTCGCACTGGTTTCTTAGCATTTTAACAATTACTTTTAACGAATTTATCGTCTAACGATAACATTATTTCATTGTAAGGTTTTACCAAAATGTTTGTTCTATGAATAAAATAAAAAAAATAGCCCTCTTAACATCCCATAGAGATGCGTGACACACTGATTAAAATCAAAATAAGTTGAAAAAAGTTCTTTTATAACTGTAACAGTAGCGAGTATTCGTTACAGTACTATTTTATTATAATATAGGCTTTAAATCAAAAAGTATCAAAAGGAAATAGTCAAATTTCATCTTTTGTTTCACAGCAGTGACACAAAAGTGGAGGGTCAATTTTTTTCGCGCGCAAAAAACTGACCCGCATTAAAAAAGTAAAGGGTATTTTTTGCAGTTCGAATTTAAATTAAGAACTCTATTGTCATTGTTTTTTTTAATTGCGATCCGTTCGGAGTCATTTTTCATGCATCGCTTGCAATCTGATTTACCTGCCAGTTACAACATTTTTTTTTAATGTTAAGTGTGTGTGACCCGATAGAAATTTCCGCTGGGGTTATTATAATATTATTTAATTTTAAAACAGTTGTTACAATGTTACAATTGATTACGATATGTATATTCCACGCGTAGATGTATAAATAAATTTATTTATGCTTCAATTTATGCTCGAACTTGACATTATAGACGTACTCTATGATTATAAGTTGCCACTTATCTAGTTTATTTGTCCAATATGCATTCTATAATGGAATTAATGAATAAATTATAATTCAATAAAATGCTTGTTGGAATGCATAAATGTATTGAGATAAGATGGAAATAATATAATTGAATTGAATTATTTTCAAGAAATACTTTTGTGTAAGAAAATAATATTTAAGTTTTAATTATTTTAAATTAGCATATTTGATGTCATAAAACTGTTCGTGTGGTGACGAAGTAAGAAAATGGTGAATTAAAATGGTAGTGAATTGTCACCAACCCCTCTTACCCGTGGGTGTCGTAAAAGACGACTAAGGGATAAAATATGCATATAACATGCAAGAGAAGGAAAACTTGAAGTAAAATCCTATGCCAACATGTCTGGCATAGGATTTTATTTGCCTCATGCCGCCCTAGCCGAGGCTGCGGGTGACCGGACCGGAGAATTTAGTCCGTCACCCACAGAGAGACTGATCGCGTGACGGCGACCGACGTGCTGGGACAGGCACGTCAAGAGGTGAGGGTACCCGAAAGGGTATTCCGTCGGGGCAATCACTGACGACAAGTCACCCTGCTCCGGTGGTCGGCCCAACAACGAGGCGACGTGGGTACGGGTGGGTTATGGTCCCTCGCGCCGTCCTTTCGTCGCCGCGGACGGTATGGACTGCGAGTGCGCTTACCCATAAAAATAAAAAATGAATAAAAATGCCAACATGTCTGACCAGCGCGGTGTAGTAGCTCAATTTCCCTCCCACTGCGGAGGAGGCCTGAGTGGGACGTATATGGACTGTGATGACGAGATGAATGCCAAAAAACTAACATAAAAGGAAATTAATTGAAATTTAATATTAGTGTAGAGTTTTATAGAGATTGTGAGAGGTTGGAATTATTTTTTCAGGAAATTTTCAATAGCGAGTTTTTTTTTTTTTTTTTTATATATTCACGCCTTTTTCCCATAGGGGTAGGCAGAGTCCACTGCCCTCCACCTGCTACGATCTTTTGACATATTCAGCGTAGCGAAGCGGTTCTCTGTGGGCCACTTTTCGCCCCCGACGGAAACGAGACGTGACGTGTCGCGAGCCACATCGCCGCCATTCGTACAGTTTTTTAATTTTTGAAACTCATTGCGTTTCCGCGAGAAATACATACACATATAATTAACGGACACAAATTACATCCAGACTCAGAACAACAATTTGTGGATCGCACAAAGTGTTGTCCTGCGTGGGATTCGAACCCCCGACACTGGCGCTGTAGGTCACTAGCATTAACCACTACGCCATCTGTGCAGTCAATAGCGAGTTGGTATATTACAATTGTGTCCGATTAATAGGCTCACTCCAATATGGCGAATTTGTTACTTGGTATAATAAATTATAAATATTGACTAATAGATCAATAGCTCATTCCTCACTTCACGCTAGTAGGTGATTGTCATGCCTGTCAAGTTTTATCGTTAAGAGAAGAACGAAGGAAAATGGGTGAATTTTATGAAAGCAGTAAATCTTTATAGAAAGAGATACGCTATTTCTTTCACCTCATCATCACCCTGCTTTATCTCATTACTTGAAATCGACGCCATATGTACCTACTCTTCTTTTATAGTTATTGCAGATTGCAAAAAAATTGACAATAACTTTAAGACCGACCGCTATCTGACGTTATACTTGTTTAGGAATGTAATTGTTAACCAGACGGCATTAAATGGGGTTAGTCCATATTTATGGTAAAATCTTAGTCATCTTTTAAGACAACCACGTCTAATTTAAAGATTGGTAGTATTTGAAGCCGTAATTCTTCTTTTTATTTCTTCTATTACGATAAAGATTGTTTGGAATTAAAAAAAAATATAAAACGCTGCAAAACTATAATGTGAAGCCGCGGGCAAATCTATATACAATATAATTTAACAGGCTTATGGTAATTTTTTTATAGTTGGCTGCACCCATTTTCCCTCGGGGGATAAATTCAAAATGGCCGCTCATGCCTACAATTATGAATAGCTAAATGATTTCACCTATACTAGTTAATACGGATAGATATTAATGATTTACTTATGAATGGCATAATAATTATAAAATTCGCATAATGAATATAATTAATTTTGTAACGTTAACTGTGTAGCTTTTTATATTGCTATCGGTGGCAAACGAGTAAATAGTACATCTGATGGTAAGTGTTGCTGCCGCTCATGGACCTTTGCTAGACCGTTGCCTACCGGGTAAGGGGTATTCCGTCGGGCCGACCACTGATGACAAGTAACCCTGCTCCAGTGGTCGGCCCAACGACGAAGGCGACGTGGTGTTCGGGTGGGTTGCGGGTGTTGCGTGCTTAAGCCCCTCTGTCACCCCGGACGGAGTGGTGCGGAGGCGCGCCGACCGCAGCCCACACCAAAAAAAAAAAAAAAAAAGACTGTTGCCTACCATGAAGAAAGTGAAGGGAGTGTGAATGCGTGCCATGAGGTTCGGTTTTAAAGGCATCATCAAAACCCACCACATGCAAATACTCTCAGAAAGTTGGGCCGTCTCTCTTGCTCAACGATTGAAGCGTAGTAACAAATTGCTAATACTAAGACGTCGATTTTCTGCTCAGTATGAACTACCCCGGACAGACCGGCCCGCGGCTGTAGACAGACAACTGTCAACAGCGTGGTCCTACCACACTAGCTGCTGCTGGCTGACATCGAATATATGGGAAACGTTTTTTTATTATACTTCCATATCGCGACGGAGTGAGAATACATTTCACCACCCTGTTTCTTGCTCGTGGGTATTATATAAAACCGGCTAAGTATGAGTCGTATTTATAAAAAATCGCTACATATTTGTTTTTAGTATTTGTTGTTATAGCGGCAACAGAAATACATAATTTGTAAAAATTTCAACTGTCTAGCCATCGCCTATATTGATACAGCCTGGTGACAGAGAGACGGACGGACAGATAGCGAAGAAGTGAATAGGGTTCCGTTTTTACCCATTGGGTACGGAATCCTAAAAGCGAGGGATATAATATGTGGATAATATCAATACAAGAGAAGGAAAACTCGACATTAAAGCGTCGTCTAACCAGGAAGTGTGGCAATTTCTCTCACATTCTAAAGGCCCAAACACAGCAATGAGACGTAGGCAGGCTGTGATGATGGCGATATGCAATGTTTTCTCTCTCTTTTTGGCTAGTCTTATATCATTTGTGGTCGCCTTTTAGGTAATTTTTCAGCAGACCCTTCAGTCTTTGTTGACTACAAATATCCAAGTTAGAAAGGGTTTTCACACTTTTTTTAGGCCAATAGCCATATGACTGACGTCCCTGGTCGAGGGTCCCGGACCATTGAGGACAAGAAACTCTGCACCCATGGTCGGCTCAACGACGAATTTGACGTGCTCGGGTGGGTTATGGAGCCCGCCGGGCGACGAGTGCACTGGCCATAGCCCACCCAAAAGAAAGCCCAGTAGCCATATGTAAGACTTTTTTGGTCCTTCATTATCCTCATCTTAGCTCATAAATGTTTCACTGAGGAAGGACAAAAATTTACTTACTTTATTTAAAAATTTATACCACGATGGTCAGGGTTAGTATTTTTTTTTTTTTTTATGGGTGGGCTATGGTAAGCGCACGCGCGGTCCAGTCCATCCGGGGCGATGAAAGGACGGCGCGCGGGCCCATAACCCACCCGTACCCACGTCACCTCGTTGTTGGGCCGACCACCGGAGCAGATGTGACTTGTCGTCAGTGGTCGGCCTGACGGTATACCCTTTCGGGTAACCTCACCTCTCGACGTCCTGGGACGTCGGTCGACGTCGCGCGGTCAGCCTCTCTGCGGGTGACGGACAATTCCCCGGTCCGATCACCCGCGGCCTCGGCTAGGGCGGCATTAGGCGCAGATACTCGCACCTGCGCCGCCCGAGTCGCCGGCGGCGGAACGTGTCGCCGAATAGGATCTCTACTCGCACACGATCCGCCACCTCCTTCCGTGAGATTACGGCCTCACAGAAGGCGGCGACCGCGTCCCAGTTCCTGACGCTGACGAGCATCTCCCTGGCGATGGTCGGCAGCGCCAGGTCGGCACCGATAATTGCGACGAGTTCACGGCGATCCCGCTCCCATGCAGCACACTCCTCGAGCGTGTGCTGCGCCGTGTCCTCGTCGCAACTGCAGTGGTGGCAGGATGGTGTGCTCTCCCTCCTGACAATCTTGTGCAGGTACTTCCCGAAGCAACCGTGCCCCGTCAGCACCTGCACCAGTCGGAAAGAAAGCGTCCCGTGCGTCCGCTCCAACCACTCCATCAGCACCGGCCGGAGGGCCTCGACGGTTTAATTAAATAAAATAATTATACGGCAGTTTTTATATGTATGTAGCATTTTTTTTTAATTTACGTATTAAACTTTTAATTATAGGTTAATCTTGGAATAATAATGTATAGAAGGTAAGTTCGCGCACAAAAAGTGAAACATTTCAATTGGAGCCTAATGGAGCTTACACCGGAACCGTTTCGTAATGTATAAGTCATTGTACTGCACGTACGTACGCAACTCTTAAAAAATAAATAGGTAATTATGACGGTTTGTGCATACAAATGGTGTCATAACACATTTAAAAAACTTAAAAAGGTTTTTAACATTACTTTTAAAAGTATTCCGACGATCTATGTTAATAAAAACAAAATTTGATTTCATAATTTGTATAGTGGTGTGCGTGTGTATGTGTGTAATCGTCTGCGCGCCATTAGTATTTTTAGATTCATGTTTCGAACGTTCGAAGTATTGACACTATCCTTCTATACGTTATTATTCCAAAAGGTTAATCTTAATTTTCGTTATAACAATCTATGGACGGATACCATGTCGAAGACGAATCTAGTTAAAAAAATAATCAGTGATTTTTTTCTAGAATTTTTATAGCATTGTAACAAAAACCTTCATTTAAACTAATTGTCCTTTAGCAAAACAATTAAATGTACATCGACCTGGGACAACTCTATAACGTCGCCTAAAGCGCCCGGTCAATAAACTATTGCCAGTAAATTTTACAATATGTACATAATATGGATATGGATAGACCTCAAGGAATAGATGACAATGAGGCTGATGATGTTATGTATATTAAATATTATATTACGGGTAAAATTAGAATCATAACAAAGTTACGAACGAGTATATTTAATAAAATGATTTGCAAATACTTTTACTTATATTAAACTGAATGATTTGCAAAAAAAAATTAACGCTGCAATTATTATTTACATTCAATTTCTTACTCAAAGATAAGTGGTTTTCATACAAGATTGAAAGGGCTCAGTCTTAATATTCAGTACCCTTTTGAGAATAATTTGTGTTGAATTTTTATTAATATAACAACAATATGAGGCGATCTTTTGATTTAAAATTCTTTGTGTGATATTAAAAAGACATTTTATAGATAGACTTTAATACGTCCCACCCGTGATCATGATTGTAGTGTTTGAAACGTCGAGCAATCAAAAATCAAATACGTGTAAACTTCAGAAATCATTAGATAGATTATTTTTTATTTATTTCATATTTGCAATCATCATCACAGCATCATATACGTCCCACTGCTGGGCTCGTCCTTCAGAATAGGAGCGGGCTAATCCCATGTACCGTGCTGTACAGACGGGCTGGTATAGGGTTTTATTTCGAGTTTTTTTCTCTTACATAAATTTTATTTACATATTGTATTGCTTAGTCGTCATTTACGACACCCACGTGCAAGAAAGGGGTTGGTGAATTGTATTCTTACTCAGTCACCACACGGTATTTTTATTAATTTGAAAAAAAAAACAGTTGTACAAATGAATTACTTTTATTTTTTCTTATTGCAAACGGTGGCAAACGAGCAAACAGTACACCTGATGGTAAGTGTTGCTGCCGCTCATGGACCTTTATAGGGTCGCTGCCTACCGCGAAGAAAGTGAAGGAAGTATGAATGCGTGCATTGAGGCTCGGTGATACCAAAGGCACGACCAAAACCCTCCACACACAAACTCACTCAGAAAGTTGGGCTTCCGGCTCTCTCGCTCACCGAACGAAGCGCAGTAACAAATTGCTACTACTCGGACGTCGATTTTCTGCGAGAGTGTGGTACTACCCCGGACGGACCGGCCCGCGGCTGTAGACAGGTAACTGTCGACAGTGTGGTCCTACCACTCAAATTACTATAATAATAACAATGCTATAGAATTTTGCTATGGAATTACAACGATTTCACAGCTTACAATTTTTCATTATTTGTTTTGCATGGTTCATGGTCACAGGCGGACTTGTCGCTGTAAAGTGTTCGAAAAATCGGGCAATCAAGAATCGAATACAAACACGATAAAATCTGTAAAGTGATTTTATTTACAATGTGTAATACTCGCGTAAACACCAGAAATAATTATAGAAATAAAATTGATACAAAGTTTGTGTGCTTCTCTAGATGTCACATTAGAACGATTCCTCAATACCGGTAAATAAAATGCTAAACGGATCAGAAATATAATTTATTTCGAGTTGTCTCTCTCTAACATTAAAAGATTTCAAAATATCATTGCCACGTTAGGGAAATTATGTTTAACAGTTTCTTATCCTCTTCCATCCATGTTACACGATACCCGGGCCAAGAAAAAAGAACTAATATTTTCTTATTCAATCAGCAGACTCATAATCATGTTGTTAATTAATAATTTCGCTGTGAAATAAATATAAAATTATTGAATGCAAACCTTTGACTGTAAAATCATTCCAAGTTAAAAATATCAATAATTAATTAATTATAGATAACTTATAATACACTCACGCTATTATATAATTTATAATACACTCCATCAAGATTTAAGGATTATTAAAATATTATATCTAATTGTTTATTTTCTTCGTTTCTCATATCGTAAGACGATTACTGAGGAACATATGTATCGACAAAAGAAAGTAACAAAATATTAATGGATTTTCAGTTTAACCTCTTTTTATTATTGAAAAGGCTCTTGCTGGTGCGTAAGTCTAGGATTCAGAAGAAGAATTAAGTTTTTGTTAACACTATATATTAATTCAAAAATATTAAAGCAAACGAATATTTGATAAAGTAAAACATTTTTGCAAATTGTAGAAACTAATTAAATTTTTTTGAAAAGAAATTTCGTCTCTAAAGTTTGAATTTCGAGCGCTTTTGCTCACACACTCACACACGTGTGCATAAATACATCCCTTGTACGTACAAGGGTCGTCGAAACGTCAAAATTGGTTATAAAACAGTTCATAATTTTGCTACTCGATAAAAGATGGCGGTACTAAACCAAACGAATTAGCTTTGAATTATTTTAATTATAAATAAATATAGATTTTACAATATACAATTTATCTTTTCAAATACTTAAAAAAACTCTTGAATTATTCAATTACATAATAGTGTGTGATTAAGAGAAAAATATTAATACGAATGTTTACTAATTGCACAACTAGATGTCGCTATAAGTACTGTATCGTTTATACAAACTAATGCTTAAAGCAAATACCCCTTGGCGCGTAACGTACGTGACTTCAAAGTAAACTGTCTCATTTTCCATCCAAATTGCCACCTCACATCTTATTCTGTACGCTTTTAAGCATTTATATTCATTTCTCGCTTCCTTTATAGAGATATATTGCACTTTTTATAAGACGTCAATAAGGTATGTGTACAAGTTCTAATTTAAAACTTATTAGAATTTAGTGTATTAGAACTTATTGCCATTAAAACCAAATCTAATACAAAATTCTTATTGGGTTAAAATGTAAGACTTTTTTTTTCATATTTGACTTTTTCAATTATAGAGGTATAGCAGGGCGTTTCAAAAAAAAATTGTTTTTCTCTCGGAACCAGGCTCAAAAGTTTCGTTTAGATGCCAAAATATGCCTCTGAAAATACGAGCCCTTAATATTAATGTTAAGAATGTCCGCATCGCCCTTTTCGATTTGCCATAAGAATTACATAGGAAAATTTTTATTTTTTATTCTGATTTTTGTAACTAATGAACCACACATTGCTCTGCAATTCCCATTACATATATTTGTATAGAATTAAACGCTCTACAAAAAGGTATGAAATCATTTTTTGATGAATCCACTCATTCAAAAGTTATTCAAGGTCAAAGTTAAATACCTTTTTTAATATTAAATTTAGTACAAAATTTTCCATATTTTCAGCGGCCTGTTTTGGCATCTAAACGAAACTTTTGAGCCTGGTTCCGAGAGAAAAAAAATTTTTTTTTTTGAGACGTCCTAACTGTTATAGGTATATATTGCCGCCTGGTGGTGGAGTAAGAATACAATTTACCACCCTGTCTTGCCGGTGGGTGTCTTAAAAAACGATTAAGGGTTTGTAATATGCATACAAGATCTAAGCAAGAGAATAAAAAAATCGAAATAAAACCGTCAGAAATTTCTTGTCATAAAGGAGAATTTTAACAAATAAGTTCTTATATTGTAAAAATACGCGAAATTTTGTGAGAAAGTATGTTTTTTATGTTTAGTATGACATAACACTAATAACAGTTAGATATTGAATATTAATTATTATATACTAGTGTTATATCACTAGCAACGCCCTGCGGTTTCACCCGCAGTTCCTCTTCCCGTGAGAATATCGGGATAAATTATAGCCTATGTGTCATTCTGACAGGTAAGCTATATTATTGTGAAGTTTCATCAAAATTCATTCAGTAGTTTTTGCGTGAAAGAGCAAACAAACATCTTCACATCTTCGCATACTCACAAACTTTCGCATTTAAAATATTAGTAAGGAAAGAATGAAACACAGGGGTCGATTGCGTGATTGCTATTGATATCTTTTGGTTCTAAACATTCATAAGACTTTCTATCCAACCCAAGCAAAGCTCAAAACTCTCAATTAATAGAATAAAAACTATTAATGTACTAAAAAAAAAACTAAGCAGTTTTAATTCCCGTAAATCCAAAGTCATGTCAGATGATTTCAAAGTCCTAATTTAATTTACGCTTTAGTTTCGGGACATAAAACTACCTACTAACTTTTAGTATTAATATTCCTATAGGATCAGAGTTTCTTTGTCGTAAAAGTAGGCCCTTATATCCATATATCATTATCATCATCATCATCATCACAGCATAACATATCCCACTAATGGGCTCGAGCCTCCTTTACAATGGAAGGAAAACTTGACCTACTTATCGCGCTGGTCACATGGGTTAGTAATATTGTTTTATTTCGAGTTTTCCTTCTCTTTCATAGATTTTATCTACAATAATCCCTCAGTCATCTCTTACGACACCCATGGGCAAGAAAGAGGATGGTGAATTGTATTCTTACTCCGTCACCACACGGAAAATCTAATATAATTAAAGATAAAACCGCTTCAATTCATAATTTTTTCTTGTTAGGGAATTAAATTGTTTCATTCTCGCGATCGCCCTAAGGCTATAAACGGCTTTAAACGATATATATAGAAGACAATTAGATATTAGAATAGCAAGAAAGATATAACTGACTTGACTGCAGAGATGGCGTAGTGGTTAATAATACCGACTTTTTTTTTTTTTGGTGGTGGGTTGCGGTCGTCGCGCTCCTCGCACCACGCCGTCCGGGGCGACAGAGGGGCGTAAGCACGCACACCCGCAACCCACCCACGATGCACGTCGCCTTCGTCGTTGGGCCGACCACCGGAGCAGGGTTACTTTACCCTCCCATCGCCCGACGTCCCCCCTCGAAGAGGACGTCGGTCTTTCCTCACGCGGTAATAATACCGACCTAAAGTGCCAGTGTTGTGTTAGTGTGCCAGTGGTTCGAATCCCACGCAGAACAACACTATATGCGATCGAAAAATTGTTGTTCTGAGTCTGGATGTAATTTGTGTCCGTTCATTATATATTTGTCAAGCAATACAAGGATTATTTATTCCCTTAGCGCAGGCCGTTGTGTTAAAAAATGAAATATAATGCTATGACTGTTCTTTGGTAATGTACAATAGGTATAAGGGATCTATAGAACGAAGGATAAGAAAGAAATCCCTGTATTAATGATTAAGTATACCTATATATATTATTTCATGTGGAGACGGAGTAAGAATACAATTCACCACTCCTTATCTTGACCGTGGATGTCGTAAAAGACGACTAAGGGAATATGCACATAACATCTGGGCAAGAGAAAGAAAACTCAAAATGAACCCCTATACCAACACGTCTAATCAGCATGGTATAGTAGGTCAAATTCTCTTCCACTGTGGGGGAGGCCCGTGTCTGTTTATAATGTCAAAATAGTAGGCCTTTTCATGCTGACACAGTTATTTGCACGATACCTAACCTAAACCAATTACATTTGTTTTTGTTTGTCTGTTTCTTTGAAGTAATCTTCACAGCGGCTGGTTCTTCATTGATAATATTTTACTACAAAGTAGTTGTCTATATAACTTAGGTTATTTTGATCGCGGTATTTCCACGGAAATAGGAGCTACCAGAGTACCTAAAACCGAAGGAATTTGCTAGTTTGTTAACAAAATTGATCTTTTGTACCTTGTTATCGAAACCAGTTAGGTACGTAAACTTAAAATAGTTTAATTTTATTTAAACATTCATCATCTTGAGGCCTCCTCCATAATAGGAAGATAATCCACTATTCCACGCTGGTCAGACGTGTTGGAATGGGGTTTTGTTTCAAGTTTTCCTTCTCTTGCACAGATGTTGTATGCTTATTATATCGCATAGTCGTCTTTTACGACATCCACGGCCAAGATAGAGAGTGGTGAATTGTATTCTTACTCCGTCACCACACGGAAAATTTAAACATTAGGTATTGTATAAATATAATATATAAAACTTGAAAAAATTATTTAAATTATTTCTATGAAATATTTTTTAGTATTTCATCATCTTCATCATACCTACATACCTACGAAATTACGTATTTAAAATAAAATATTTTTTTACGTGTACGGAGTAAGAATACAATTCACCATCCCCTATCCTGCTCTTGGGTGTCGTAAAATTCGATTACGAAAAAAATATGTAGGCGGAGCAAATAACCGCGTGAGCATGAAATAAGCCTATTATTTTGACATTACAAACCGACACTCCAATTTTATTTATTGGTATTTTTTTTTTTTGGGGGTGGGCTGCGGTCGGCGCGCCTCCGCACCACTCCGTCCGGGGCGACAGAGGGGCTTAAGCACGCAACTCCCGCAACCCACCCGAAAACCACGTCGCCTTCGTCGTTGGGCCGACCACCGGAGCAGGGTTACTTGACATCAGTGGTCGGCCCGACGGAATACCCCCTATTGGGGTACCCTCCCATCGACCGACGTCCCCCCCTCGGGGAGGACGTCGGTCTTTCCTCACGCGGTCGGCCTCTCGGCGGGTGACGGACTAATCCCCGGTCACGTCACCCGCTAATTTATTGGTATAGAAAAGATTTTTATCTTGTTATACCAAAGACACACCACACACACAAACTTTTTTATAATACTAAATAATCTGCAATTATCTTTACGATATTAGTTTTCAGTGCAGCTACGTAGTTTATGAGTAATGTATCGTAAGAGATCAATAGAGAAGGGTAGCATGAATTCATTGCGAATGAAGAAATCGAAATTAAGTCCCATTTTCAAGTTATTAGAGTACCTATACAAATTCTCTTGCCGTTATATTATCACTTTATCATCATCTTCATCTCAGGGCATATGTCTCACAGCTGGGCTTTAGCCTCCACCACAATGGAAGAGGAATTTTTCTGCTATAGTGCAATGGTCAGGCAGGTATAGGGGTTTGTAGGAAAAGTGACACTAAAAATAGAAAAAAAAAAGGTATTTAATACATTGAGAGTTTTATTACAACGTATTATATAGTTAAGATTTGTGACGGTGTGCACGCGCATAATTAATGATAAAATACTTTCTTTTTGGATACTTTAGAGTTATTTTGTTGTCACAGAACGGACATAACACTTAGAAACTTCATACGCTGAATTATTCTCAAATTATAAAATATCGTTATATCTTTGGATTTCTAAATTCAAACGGCGGTCGCTCCGTAAATTAACATATTCTGCCAAAATTATTTAGATTAAAAAGCCAACCATAATATAAGATTATAAGTAATGAAGGCTTCAAGCCAACAATGTGGGCAAAAAAAAACATATCTTCTACATAGTTAAGTAAAATAAGCGATAAAAAAGACATAATTATGATTTAATTTCCAAACCTAGTGTGTACGTACTCTAATGTAGATACAAAAAAATTGTTTACGGCTAACACATTAATATATCTATCCCTTTTATTCACAATACTTATATTTATTTGATTCTTTCATTGAATATAACACTGTCCCTTTCTAAAGATCCACCCCTTTATGACAAAGGATTTTTACCTTCGGTAGTGGGGAGGTTTTGAATTTAACGATCAATAAGCATTAGTCGTTTGCATGCGCAAGAGTTGATGTGTATTAACAATATTTTCTATTATAAGGATTTTTTACTACATAAAAATTTTTACTTCATAAAAGTTATTAGAATAAATAAAATTATTTTTACGGATTTTATCGCGTTTGTATTTGATTTTTGATTGCCAGAAGTTTCGAACACTTTTCAGCGTTCATGAACACGAGCGGATTGGTCAAAAATCAAATGCAAATTCGATAAAATGGTAAATTCGATAAATGGTAAAAATACTCGGGTAAATATTATAATTAATTAATTGAAACTTTCAATTCGTCATGGTAATTTTTAAGATGTTTCAAGCAAAAAAGCGTTCCTTGGCTTTATTATTTAAATGTCCTGTTTTAAAATCCTCGGTCGGATAAAATAAGTGTTCAAATTTTGATATTCGATGACATCTTAAAGAAAATCGCAGTATCACGCCTGAAGTTACATAAAGATGTCAGTTAACGTGAAATGATCAAAATTGTACAGTAATAGAGAATTGACCTCTATCGACCGTTACAGTTTAGGTGTTAGGTAGGGCCATATTCCTTTTTTAGCGAACTAAGAACCCGACCTTGAATCGCTTCCTGCAGTTCTGTCATCACATTTTAAAACTCGGATTACTTTCAAGATATTTATTATGGTAATATGCTATACTGGGCAAGTTTGTTTTATATTATACTAGCAACCCGTCCTCGCTTCGCTTCGGTTATAGGTTATAGTCGTTTTACCCGCGTAGTTCCCGTTCCCGTGGGAATACCGGGATAAAATATAGCCTAGTTTACGCCCTGATATTATAGCTTTCCATTGGTGAAAGAATTTTTGAAATCGGTCCAGCCGTTTTGAAGATTACCCGGAACAAACAGACAGACAGACAAAAATTTTTTAATTGCTATTTTAGGCATAGGTGTCGTGCAAATAACCGTGTGAGCATGAAAAAAAGCCTATTATTTTGACATTACAAACAGACACTCCAATTTTATTTATTGGTATAGATAGCTTTTATAAATAATTCATCCTCGGGAGATACCTAGAGAAAGAATATCGTGAATTTTTTGTAGATTTTTTTAAGATAAGAATATAATTTCGTAGCTGTAATACTCTGATGTGCCTGATGGCTCCCTAGCCGAGGCCATGGGTGACTGGATCGTAGAATAGTTCGTCACCCGCAGAGAGCTTGACCGCAGGAGGGCGACCAACGTCCCGGTAGGGGCAATAGGGAGGGAAGGTCCCCGAAAGGGTATTCCGCCGGGCTCGGACGAAGGCAATCGGTATCGGTAGTCAGCCCAATGGCGAAGGGGTGGGAATACGGTGGGTTATGGGGCCGTGCTCCGCCCTATCGTCACCCCGGATGGAGAGACCGGCATGTGCGCTGACCATAGCCTACCCAAATGAAAAAAAAAGGTGTAATGCTGTTTGGTAGCGATTACGACCAACCCTTATATTTGCTCGTGTCTCGTGTATGTCGTAAAAGATGACTAAGAGCTTTACATAGAGCTGGGCCTTTATGTGATGCCATCTGATCAACAATTGTATTCACTTGGAAGGTTGAAGTCAGGCGGCCGGTTATTAAACTGTTGTCAATATATTTTGCAATATGTGCTATAAAAGAAGAATAGGTACTTATTGAATCGACTCCAAGTAATTGGGCAAATAGTAGGCTGTTTATGATGAGAGCAATTACATATTCCCAATTTTTTTAAATAACTTCTTTTACTTTAAAAAAGGTAAAATACTTAATTTCCGTGTGGTGACGGAGTAAGAATACAATTCACCACCCCCTATCTTACCCGTGGGTGATCGTACGAGACGACTAAGGGATATAAAACGCATATAACATCTATGCGAGAGAAGGAAAACTCGAAATAAAACCCTATACCAACACGTCTGACCAGCGTGGTGTAGTAGGTCAATTACCCTTCCATTATGGAGGAGGCCCGAGCCCAGCAGTGGGACGTATGTGGGCTGAGATGATGATGATGATGATGAAAATACTTATCTTAGTTAAGAAAGATTCCCTTATATTATATTCCACCTTGATCCTATCTCATATTCCTACTGTTCCATTGTGGTGTGGAGTATATTGATTGATCGTGGAAAATTAATGGGTCTTCCTTCCTTCCTTCAATCTATACCAATAAATAATATTGGAGTGTTTGTTTGTAATGTCAAAATAATAGACTTTTTCATGCTCACACGGTTATTTGCACTATACATATGCCTAAAATACACTTTATATTTTTTTGTCTGTCGGTCTGTCTATTTGTTCCGGGTAATCTTCAAAACGGCTGGACTGATTTCAAAAATTCTTTCACTAATGGAAAGCTATAATATCAGGGAGTAACCTAGGCTATACTTTATCCCGGTATTCCCACGAGAACGGGAACTACGCAGGAAAGACTGAAACCGAAGCGAAGCGAGGGCGGGTTGCTAGTTTTTAAAATAATAATGGTTTTTCGCCATGTATTGCCTAATTCCATCAATTAACTTCTTTTACACACAATTGTACACACATATGAGTACCATAAGTAGTTTAAAAGATATAAGCGTACAAATGGTAAGAAACGACCGAGTTTTATACTACTTACAGGTGTTAAAGGCAAAGAAAACGATTTCACCCTATTCGACTTCCAATTTAATTAATAATTAAATTATAATAATAATGATTTATTGCCACAAACTGGTATATACAACAATAAAGTTCAAATGGATGTACAAAAATATTTAACATTAATTTGATGTTCTGCTGATACTTAAAATAGGTAAACCTGTGCTATAATTATCAGCAACCTTCCAGTGTCACTTATTAATAATCTTATACAGATGATACTCAACAAAATTAAAATAACACAGTAGGCAATAAAAGATAGAAAATATAAAATTAATATAGGTATGGTATTAGTAGTAAACCTTCGTATTCGTTTGTGTGTGTTTGAGTGTGTGTGTGTGTGTGTGTGTGTGTGTGTGTGGTGTGTGTTTGTGTGTATGAATGAGTGTGTTTGTCCTATGATGCATTCACAAGGCAGGTGTTTATATCCGAGTATGTTTATAGAATTGGTCGAAGAAGATTTTCTGTGTCATGATAGTCTAGCTTTAAGAGCCACTCAGTTACGATCTTTTTACATTCATAATTATTTTTGTGATTAATATTCAAAATCTTATTAACTTTAGTATATATGAATCGTCCAAGGAAACAGTAAAAACGCTGTTTGAAGGATGTTCTGTGTCTTTCAGATGGTGGAAGCTTAAACTTGCGTGGCGCATATCTTGGCGTTGAAATATGATGGTGTGATTTATAAAGCAGTGCATGTTGTTTTAATATTATATTTAAAACAAATAGTTGACGCACTGTTAGGACTTCACAATATTCATACAGGTCTTTTGTAGGATACCGGAATGGCTTAAACGTGGATACTTTTAACACAGCTCTTTGTGCACGTTCAAGTTCGATCATTTTTGATTTACATGCACTACCCCATGATAAAATACAGTATCCTAGTAAAGATTGACACAGCGCATAATAAAACTTCAATAAGTAAATTTCGTAATATTTACGAACAAAGCAACGAATAAAAACTAGTATTTGTACAACAAGTTGTTTAAAGATATAATTTCAAACATTAACAGTAGTAGTTAGATTTGAAACGAGAATAATAAGTGTAATAATGCACTATACACATCCGTGAAAAGATAAAATGAATGATTTGAACCTCAGTACCTCGGAATGTGTTGGCGTCGGCAGAGCACGCCTTTGTCCGCGGCCGCTACCGTGAAGAGATGCTATCTTAGTACCGTCAACAAATAAATAACAAAAAAAAAACTATAAAATAATTTAGTTCTATGTGCTCACTGGTGATGAAGTAAGACTACAAATCACTAAAATTTTGTACGTGGATTCGAAAATTCGAAATAAAAGCCTATACTACAATATGTTTGACCAGCATGATGTAAGCCAATTTCCCTCCTATTGGGGTGGAGGCTTGAGCTCAGCAGTGAAGCGTGTATGAGCTGAATCGATATACTGACTAATAAACTATCGATAAACTAACTGACTACACAGATGGCCTAGTGGTTAAGATATTGAGCTTCCGTCACCACACGGAATATAGAAACTTCACATTAAAATATTTTTATATTGTGTAATTATCCTTTGATTGTATTTTTAAGTAAAATATCTTAATATCTTATTAATTACTAGTAACCCGCCCTCGCTTCGCTTCGGTTTTAGTCGTTTTACCCGCATAGTTCCCGTTCCCGTGGGAATACCGGGATAAAATATAGCTTAGTTTACGCCCTGATATTATAGCTTTCCATTGGTGAAAGAATTTTTGAAATCAGTTCAGCTGTTTTGTAAATTACCCGGAATAAACAGACAGACAGACAAAAATATTATAATCGCTATTTTAGGCATAGGTGTCGTGCAAATAACCGTGTGAGCATGAAAAAAGCCTATTACTTTGACATTCAAACAGACACTCCAATTTTATTTATTGTTATAGATTACAACAATTAGAGGTTTTTAAAATAGTTTTATGAGCACCCGCCTGCTTGACGTAAATCTGAGAATGTAAATGTTGACAATCTCCTGAGAATGGCCTTCATCTTTGGCCAAGAGTTATTATAGTCGTCTTTTACAACAACCAGCAATATAAGAATGACGTTATAGGTATACTGTATCCCTTAGTCGTCTTTTACGACACCCACATGCAAGATAGGGAGTGGTGAATTGTATTCTTACTCTATCACCACATGTAAAAGTTTGTATATGAGTTCTATATGTTGAATATTTTTATAATACAATATGTGCAGAGGCAGAAGCGTATATATTCTGTTAGGATAAGAACAGAATAATGATAAATATAAAGTTAAATCATCTAATTAAAAATAATCTAGTTTTGTATGCTACCACTACAAAATTCCTAGCTGCATAGGTGTTCTGACTGAACAATGACTTAATTGAATGGATAATCACAAAATGTTACTGAGAACTATTCTGTATATAAATATACCTATATACCGTTGTCTTTAAATAAGATACATTGCATCACATTATCACAGCTCATATACATCCCACTGCTGGGCTCGAGTCTCCTCCACAATAGGAGATTAATTGACCTACTATACCGCGCTACGTGTTGGCATAGGATTTTGATTCGAGTTTTCTTTCTCTTGCATAGATGTTATATGCTTATTATATCTCTTAAACGTCTTTTACACATACGAGCAAGAGAGGGGGTGGTGAATTGTATTCTTATGCTGTCACCATACATTCTTGTCTTTAGTGGACGATATTATAAAGTACCAATTGAAAATGTTTTGAATTGCTAAACGAGCATCTAGTGTGAATATTTTGAATTGTGTCTAGTGAAAATATTTTGAATTGCTAAATACTTTAACGAGCATCTAGTGTTATGAAATCGATAGCTACAAACATCAAATACATACAATATTTAATTAGGTTCGCTTTGCTTCGGTTTCAGTCTTTCCTGCGTAGTTCCCGTTCCCGTAGGAAAACCGGGATAAAATATAGCCTAGTTTACTCCCTGATATTATAGTTTTTCATTGGTGAAAGAATTTTTGAAACCGGTCCAGCCGTTTTGAAGATTACCCGGCACAAACAGACAGACAGACAAAAAAATATACAGTGTATTTTAGGCATATGTGCAAATAATCGTGTGAGCATGAAAAAGGCCTATAATTTTGACATTACAAACAGACACTCCAATTTTATTTATTGGTATAGCTGTGTATGTGTTTGAATGTTTCCTACTCAGTCACGCGTTAACCGTTGAACTGATTTGAATGAAAATTAGCACATAAATACACTATTTCTTGGAGTAAAATAGTATATTTTTTTATCCCGGTAATATTTTCCCTTTAGACAATAGTTTAACTTTACAATACAGTAGGTATGTGTTGAACGGATTTGTATAACATTTTATCTTGGGCAAGTTAGTGAGGAATAATTAAATGATTACCATTTTTTGACATCCTATGGCTTAGACACATTGCGGCCGTACCTTATGGTGTGATGAAAGGGTGTCGTACGGCCCAATAATATAGCATATTAAAGTCTTATTTCCTTTGGGCTTATCACCGGTACTGAATCCAAGACATTGGTTGGATCATTTGAACTCGACTTTAGCGTATGATGATGTCTTTAATTTTTACAAGATCCTGATTAATATTATAAAAGCAAAAGTTAGTTGGATGCAAGTGGTATCGTTCTGAGTGACATTCTCGTAGGAAGACCTATGTCCGATAGTGGATGCCTTCGGGCTGATGAAGATAAAGGTGATTTTCTTCGTTTGTTACGCATTCACGCTTAAACCACGAAACGAATTTTAAAAAATCTTTCACTAATGAAAAGCTATATTATCAGTAATGTAGAACATATTTTATTTCCATAGTCCCACGAAAATAGGAACTACGTAAACCGTGGCAATTCATTAGTATTTTAATAAGAAAATATAGAGATTAGTACGCAAAATAAAATGTCTTAAAAATACAAAAATTACGTATTGCGATATCCATTTTCGCTAATTTGGACACAGGCTGTACAGATGGCCTAGTAGTTAGGATAGCGGTCTACCGTGCTAGTATTGTGGGTTCGATTTCCACGTAGGACAATACTTTGTGCGATTTACAAGTTATTTGATTGAGTCTGGTGTAATTTGTATCCGTTAATTATATGTGCCGACGGCTGTACGCGGGGGTCATCTGGTCGATGGCCCTGTACGGCGCACCGGTGTGGGCGGGGTGTGTGGGTCCATGACCGTCCGACTTAGGACCCTTCTGTGGCGACCACAGAGGGTCATGGCGGTCAGGGACATCCGCGGATACCGCACGGTGGCTACGGAGGTAGCGTCCTGTTGGCCGGGACTCCCCCGTGGGACCTGGAAGCGGAGATGCTCGCCGGATTGTATCGGCGGGTGACGGGGGTGCGAGTGGGGGTGGTGTGATCTCGTTAAGGGAGCCCACCACCTGGCGCGCCGACGCCCACCGAGACGTCATTGCCCGTTGGGCAGTCCGGCTGGAGAGGCCTCGGTTCGGGGTGCGAACCGTGGAGGCCTTCCAGCCGGTACTGATGCAGTGGTTGGAAAGGCGGCACGGGGTGCTCTCCTTCCGACTAGTGCAGGTGTTGACGGGGCATGGATGCTTCGCCAAATACCTGCACAAGGTCGTAAGGAGGGAGAGTACACCGTCCTGCCACCACTGCGATTACGACGAGGACACGGTGCGCCATACGCTCGAGGCCTGCGCAATCGGTGCGCACTCGTCGCAATCATCGGTGTCGACCTGACGTTGCCGGCTATCGCTAGGGCGATGGTCGACAGCGTCGGGAATTGGGACGCGGTCGCAGCCTTCTGCGAGACAGTGATCTCGCGGAAGGAGGCGGCGGATCGCCTGCGCGAGGAGCGCAGCCTCGATGAGGCGATCCGCCGCCGGCGACTGGGGCGGCGTAGGCGCGACTACCTGCGCCTCATACCGCCCTAGCTGAGGCCGCGGGTGACTTGACCGGGGATTAGTCCGTCACCCGCCAAGAGGCCGACCGCGTGAGGAAAGATCGACGTCCTCCCCAAGGTGGGGACGTCGGTCGATGGGAGGGTACCCCACGTAGGGGGTATTCCGTCGGGCCGACCACTGATGACAAGTAAACCTGCTCCGGTGGTCGGCCCAACGACGAAGGCGACGTGGTTTTCGGGTGGGTTGCGGGTGTTGCGTGCTTACGCCCCTCTGTCGCCCCGGACGGAGTGGTGCGATGAGCGCGCCGACCGCAGCCCACCCAAAAAAAAATAAATCCGTTAATTATATATTTATAAAGTTTCCCACTTCTAACAAGATTACTTTCTCAGTGCAGTGTATGGCTACTATAAAAGGTCTTTCTTTAAAAAATATTTAAAACACTCCATAAAAATGAAATTTGTTAAGCTCCCGCTTAAAAATAGATTTTTTATACTTATCAGCGTATGCAAATCAGCACTGCTTTTTTTTTGTTGTGGGCTATAGTAAGCACACACGCGGTACATTCCGTCCTGGGCGACGAAAGGACGGCGCACCATAATCCACCCGTATCCACGTCGCCTTCGTCGTTGGACCGACCACCAGTGTAGAGTTCTTTGTCGTCAGTGGTCACATATCCCAATGCTGAGCTCAAGCCTTTTCAATAATAATAGGGAAGTTGACCTACTATACCATTCTAAGCAAACATTTTGGTATAGGGTTTTATTTTCAGTTCTCTTTCACTTGCATAAATAATATCATCATAGTCATCGCAGCCCACATATGTCCCACTTTTTTTTTTCACGCTGTGGAAAAGCATTTACGCACTATCCCCCCGCCGGTTACAGACAGGGGGGTGTGTGTGGGACTCGCCGGCCACAGAAGTGACTGAAATACCCACTAAAACCACAGCGGCCCCTTCCGCGCTTTTACGGGGTGCCGGAGAGATCGTCTGATGACATTCTATCCCCAACACCCCAACGCTTGGCCGTCTGGCCACGTCCTGTCATCTTTCAGGGCGGTGGGAGGAGGAGCGCATAGCGGCGTCTCCTCCCCCCTGGTCGTCGCCGGTGGAGCGAGTCAGCGGACGCTAGCGCCTCGCGTGCCCGCTCCGCGGCCTCCTTTCTTGTCATGACAGCCTCACAGAAGGAGGCCATCGACGACCAACAGCTGTCGCTGCCGAGCATCCTAGAGATGATAGTCGGCAACGATAGGTCTGTTGTTCCCATGTCCGTTGACAGGACGTGGCGCTGAGGCCTCCAGGGGGGGCATACTTCCAGTGTGTGGCGCGCATCTTCAATTGCCGCGCCACACTCATGACATCCTGGGGCCTCTTCTCTTCCAATTTTGTGCAGGTACTTACCGAAGACCCCATGTCCGGTAAGCACCTGCACGTATGTCCCACTGTTGAGCTCGGGCTTCCTCCACAATGGGAGGGAATATCAGCTACTATACAATGCTGGTCAGACATATTGGTATAGGGTTTCATTTCGAGTTTTCCTTCTCTTGTACAGATGTTATGTACATATTATGTCCCTTAGTCGTCTTTTACGACATCCACGGGGAAGATAGGGAGTGGTAAATTGTATTCTTACTCCATCACCACACGGAAAATATCTTCGTATTATATCCCTTAGTCATCTTTTACGACACCCAGAGCATAAGATGGATAGGGAATTGTATTATAGATTTTTATCATCCCCATTAAATTTTGTCTTAGCTAGTTCGTTTTTGTTTGAATGATTGCGCATAACTAAGAATTTGAAGCTAGAGTCCGCTGGTATTTCAATATTCATAAGGAATTTCAAAAATCTTTTTCACATATTTCGTTTAAAAATATTTTAATTAATAACCCTTTAACAAAATCACACAGACAATACCATATAAACTTATCTAAAACTACAAGCCGTGGGTCGACTAACGAGCGGTCCAAGATAGCACAGATTATCCTCAGATAATATCTCTATGGACGTTTTATTACTCTGTGCCATTATAATTGGCCGGACAGCCCATGACATGTACACCGCCAAGCCGCATTGG
Organism: Lymantria dispar; assembly: GCA_032191425.1. NCBI lineage: Eukaryota > Metazoa > Arthropoda > Insecta > Lepidoptera > Erebidae > Lymantria > Lymantria dispar. The sequence continues at coordinate 6,110,311 of CM063457.1, forward strand.
TCATAGAGACATAATATTTTTTTTTACTATTTAAATTTCTGTTGCCGAATTTTGAGGGGAACTCTGACCGTTCAATGAATTTTATGGTATAATTTATGGAAAAGGAAGTCGTTCGTAGTTATATATTGATTTATTACTGTTTATGTTGATAAAATTTAATTAAAATAATGATAATCTCATGTTTATGTATATGGGTGGTCAGTTTTGAATGATGTACTTCATAAAAAATTTAAGTGGTAACCACTTAAATTTTTAAATTGTATTCATTATTGCATTGTGTAAATTATTCTTTATGTTAAGAACTTTCAACGCTTGGAATTTGTTATCATTTGTATGTTTCTAATGATTGTTTGACGAGGCAACGGAAGAGAATTTTAAATTATGGGACATAAAAAAATAAGAATTGTAAAATAGAATTATTTGTTGATTATTAAAAATTCTACTAATTAATTTTTCGTGTAGTAGAATATAATTAATCTTACCTTTTCTTGTCTGTGGGTATCGTAAAAAAAAAAAAAATTATTAAGGGTAAAAAATGCAGATAACGTCAATGCAGGAGAAGGAAAATTTGAAATAAAACCCTGTGTAAACACGTCTAACTAGCGTAATATATAGTAGGTCAAATTTTCTCCCATTAGGCCCGAGCTCAAAATTAAAACGTACTGAAATGATGATGATGATGATAATTCTTAATCAGCAAAAGAAAATTCAAATTATAATAGTCAGTATTGCGTAGACTGCAGTTACTGTTATTATGCATCTATCGGATATAGTATATTGTACAATAACATTTTAATTATGTAATACATATTTATATACTGGTGTTATTTAAATAAAATAATCATTAGAAATAAAAAAACATAATTACTTCAGTTAGTTATTTTATAATTATAATAAACATTATTAGTCCCGTTATTTCTATTAAAATTATATTTGCCAGTCTCTCATTAATTAAAAGTAGTCAATTTTATACATGCTTCGGTAGAACATACTGCTTTACGAACCATCACCATTATCCTTCATTTATCCCAATTAGGTACTTGAGATCGAAGCAATATGTACTTCTATTCCATCGTTTTATGACCATACGCATGCCTGATGTCAACTCTCCTTGGGAATGTAATTGTTGACCAAATGGTATTAGATGAAGCTGGTCCAGGTCGATGTAAAGTCCTTAATTGTCTTTCAACAACACCCACTAGTATTGAAAGGGTTGGAAATATTCGTAGCCGCTAGCACCATAGCATATATTGCTGCAGAACCCAAATTAGTGCAGTCCAATGGCTTTATACCTAAAGTTGTCTAGGTAACCTAACTGCAACAGCTGTCTATAAACGTTTAAAAAACGTCCAAATAATTTTGACATCCTTCCCAATTAAATAATTGATTTCCATCCATCCATACACACTAGTCTATCAACCGCTACTGTTACATATAGATTGATTTATGTAGGAGGAAGTTGTGATTGCCACTCTGCAATATAACGATAAATTGTCCAGATTTAGAATTTAGAAAACTTCAAGACACGAATTTTAAAAAATAAAAAGAGGACTTTTTCGTGTGGTGACGCGGTAAGAATACAATTCACTACATCTTGGCTGTGGATGTCGTAAAAGATGACTAAGGGATATAATATGCATATAATATCTATGCAAGAGAAGGAAAACTCGAAATAAAACCCTATACCAACTCGTTTCACCAGCATCGTATAGTAAGGTCAATTTCCCTCCTATTGTGGTGGAATCTCGAGCCCGACAGTGGGACGTTTATGAGCTGAAATAATGATGATGAAGATGATAAAGAAGACTTTTGCACAACCCATTATTTATACCTTACCATCTTTACATAATTATAATATACACATTTACATAGTTATAAATGAGGCAGAGAGGATAAATACATAGTTTACGTGGATTACCGTACTTAGATATTTTGTAAATCCTTGGATTTATAGTCAAAGTCTACTAAGAATCTTAAAAAGTATAAAATCAGCACAAATAAAGGAATCTGGCCATCATGGTGCATTATACCATCTGTCCTTCTTTAGTGGAGAAGTCACGTATCCAATAATGAAAATAATATTGAAGAGAATCAATGCACTTTAAAAAACAAGTTCTTTAATTTCTGTTTTCATCCATGTCGCTTAAACTTTAGGTAACACTTAAGTTAAATAAAACATCAAATATTGCCTTAAGTGTCATCTAAAATTTAGGTGCTTTTAGCAAATACAAGCTTCCTTCACGTGTGCCGCGTATGATATGTGTAGGAATGAGACACGCACTACGAATAGCGACCTCTAGTGGAACGTACCGGTACTGTTTATTGTAACGCTTATTAATGTTATCTGATGAGCAGGTAATTAGACTCGGTCACGGAAAGCGTCTTTTATTTCAAAGTATATTTATTTACGTTACGTTAGTCCATTAATTTTCATATTCCGTGTAGTAATTTAGTAAGAATTCAATTTTCCATCCTCTTTTTTATCCATGGGTGTCGTAAGAGACGACTAAGGGACATAAGCAGATAATATCTGCCAGAAAAGAAAAGCTGGAAATAGAATTTTATACTAATTCGTCTATAGTGGATCAATTCCCTCTCCCTGTGGAGGAGGCTCACGCCCAGCATTGGAACGTATATGAGTCTAAATCGTGCGTCAATTGATTAAATAATTTGTTGATACAAGTAAAACTGGTTAACCGAGATGGTGATGAAAAAAAATATCATTTTCCCTTTTCCGTGGAAGTTGAAAACTCAGCTAAGTGAGCATACGAAAAGTCGCTAGTAGAGCTTTCCAAAGTATCTGAGTTGCCCTTATGCCCTGTGAGATTGTTGTCCAAAATTGGACACGGATAAGTTGCTTGATGGATTTTTTTTTAAATACAACAATCTGTACTAAGGAATAAACTTTGCTTGTTAGTGGGCCTTTACAAACATATTATTAAGGGATACAAATAACATCCAGGCTCAGAACAACAATTTATTGTCCCGCATGGGATTCGAACCCCCGACACTGACACTATAGATCTGTATCTTAATCACTACTTCATCTGTGCAGTAAATTAATCTTCAATCAGTCGTCCGGTTGATATTTTCTGGATGTATGCTATCTTTTTCGGGGTGTCCCATTTTAAATTTCTTTTATTTTTCAAACTATAACTATAATAAATAGTCCGTCATAATTCAACGTAAGTTTCATTTCACAAATATGTTGTTTCCATGGTTGATGTATGCTTGGCAAAATCTACATTAAAGTGAGCGAAATAGCAAGTTTTTTGTGACAGGCTTTGATTTGGTCAACTCCCCATCCAAAACGTCTGGAGCAGCATGCTGCTGCACGCGGTACTATTACTCCGTAACCTGCCGAGGTATACTTCTATCGCCATTTGAACGGTTAGGATGCTGGCGTAATTAGTGAATATGTATTTTGTATATGCAGGCTCAATATATACATATATCTATTTGGGACTAATCTTACCAAACACTCCTGCCACTGTAATTCTTATAGGCCAGGATTCACAATGGTCTCCATAAATAATACCGAGGTTTGATCTGCCATAAGTCATGGAAAATGTTTTAAATTGTCTTGAGAACCGCAACAAATAAGATAAATTAGGAAAATTTCATCCTCCTCCTATCTAAAGCGGAAGACATGTAGCAAAATTGGCTAATAAGTTAATAAAAAGAGGATATAGAGTTACGAGAAGTGCGGCAGTACAGCACTGCTGGTGTGACAGAGATTAAGAGACCCTTAAGATGAAGACTTTTGTCTTCATATATTGAATCACTTCCTATTCCTTAGCTGTGTGCATTGTAAGAGACGTCTTAATTTATGCAGATAATATTAGAAAAAGAAAATCTCGACAGAAAATCATTTCCCAATTTTTCCAGCCAGTCTGCCAAGTTATAACATTTTCCCTCTTTATATGGAGGATTTTTGTGCTGGGATATATGATATTTATTTATCACCTACCGTTTGATTGTATAATTAAAAAAAATCATGACATTCATTAATGATTGTCATTGTATATGCTGTCCAATTCAAAGCAAAAATAAGATAAGACTAATCTTAATATAAAAAAATGCACGTAGCTAGAAATTTTCCAAAAATACTTAGATCAATAATAATTTAAATAAAGGCTTTTAGATCAATAATAATTTACATAATGGCGCTCAATTATTTTCAAATACTAAACGACTGTTATTTTGACAGCTGTCAAATCAAACTTCGTTCAAATTTCGAATTTTATTCTTATTCCAATTTCGTAACGAATAAGTAATTCAAGTCAGCCCTCCGACGCTGAATCAAATAAACTCGATGCATCTTACACGCAACATGACATCAAAATCATAAGAAGTCATTAGCTATTCGAGCATACGATATACGGACCCTAATTTCGTTGCGAAGACCGAATAATTCCCATATACCACGTTTACTCAGGCATTTTTTTGATAATGAACGAACAATCTAAACTACACTTTATTTTTTACAAAATAAAGTTGAAAATAAATCACGGATGAAACATGACAATCGTTCACATATCAGATATAGGCTTAATCAAAACTAAACCCTGACTATGCGTAATAAAGTTGAAAATAACTTGTGAGAAAGTTCAGTCAACAAAAACACGCGAACGAGAAAAAACCGGGCATCTTTTTGCGTCCCCTCTCACCCTAAGCCGGTGGGGGTGGATGGGGTGAAGAAAAATCCATGTGGGGTGAGTTGGGGTGCCTGTAGTAGTTTTTCGTTGGTATCACGCGTACGACAAGCCTGGTAGTATTGATTTTCCAGCACATGAAACGTTCAGGTGTTCGCATTTTTAAGAGTTTTGCATTGCAAGTTAAAATGACTATTGCTAATCTATGTCCTAATTTCAATAAACTGGAGTGCTATTTTAACGTTTGTTTTATTGATATTTTCCTAAAAATAATATTTATTATTATTTTAATAAAAGTAGAAGAGCATTTTATGTAATTTTAGGATCCTTAAACACTTACATGAATATAATTTTCTTATATTTTTTTGGTTATCTATATGTGTTATAGTAGGTCAATTGGCCTCCTAATATTGAGGAGGATTGAGCCCATTAGTGGAATGTATGTGTTGATATGTTGCTTTATTGTAATTATTCTGATATAAAATCTACCAGACACAAAATTATCTCTTATGCTGCAGAATAAAATGTATCTCCAGTTTTTATTTGCCACCCACAATTGATAACTTATCTAATGATATCTGATGTTTACGCGAGCACTACACAGACTTAGTCACTAAGTCTGTGTAGTGCAGTCTGTGAACATAGTCAGGACCGCTCCCGCCATAACATTAGGTTTGATAAACCTCAAGTCCTCGCAAAGGAACACCGATACCTGCCTAGAATGGTACGCGAGGCTATTGAAATCAAAAAACACAAAAATTTCATTAGAGAAGATGGCTGGGTATTACCATCAAGCTGGGATCCTGTTATAAACATAATTAAAAATAAATCCAAAGAGACTACCACAAGACTGCATGATACTGTGAGTACTTATTGTATAGATTTGACCCACAATAATAATGGTTAAAGATAATTTTATAAATCATAAATCTTTTAGTAAGCCGCATCTAAAATTAAAAATCAATATTAATTTAGCATCATGTCCCCTGAGTTTTCTTGCCGGATCTTTCTCAGTGTGGCCGCGTTCCGATCCGGTGGTAGTATATTAGTTTTGTTAGTTTTAAATCAACAAATTGTAATAATAATTGCTACAAATTTAATAATTAATAATTACTAACCATAAACAATATAATTTTTTCATATAGATTCATTTTCTTCTTACACTGGCAATAAATTTGTACTAAAATGTGGGTAACAATTTAATAAATTTATAACTATTTTCTGTATCGGGTAGATAATTGTAAATGTCTGTAATAGCGATTACTTGTTGGACGTGAGACACCTTAGTCCGCCCGTGACCATGAATGCTGCAAAGTGTTCGAAACGTCGGGCAATCATAAATCAAATACAAACGCGATATAATCCGTAAAAGTAGTTTTATTTACAAGATAACTTATCTGCCAAGGGTGGTAATTAAGGCGTTAACACTCTCCATAAGGATGCCTATGTCTAAGAGAGAAGGTCGACAAGTTGATGAAAGAATGAATGATATAAGGTGTTCGATTATAGTAATTACATTATATTTGATTTTATTAGTCTGCTTCATCTAGTTTTAACTGCCCACTCCTCATTTCTAAACTCCTCCACAAAGAAAACTGACCTATCATACTCTTCAGATGGGTTGACATAGAGTTTCATTTCAAGTTTTTCTTCTTATGTTAGTATATAGATTGATGTCTCAAAAGTGTTCTTTAACAATGTTTATGGAATAAAAAGAGGTGGTAAAAATGGAAAGGACTTATTCATACTAATATTTTAAATTATGAAAAATAGTGCGATAGTGAATAGAAAATATAATAAACTTAAATAAAAACTTTGTTGAATTTGATTTCCAAGTGAAATAAATATTTATATGATTTTTTGTCATCCAAAATATTTATCCTTGCCAGTAAATATGTATTTTCTTAAGTTTTCCTAATGTATCAATCATATAATATCATCATTACAAATCATCTGCGTCTCAATGCTGAACTCTAGTCTTCTCCACATTAGGAAAAAAATGCCTTAATATACAAGCTGGTTAGACTGTTATAGGATTTTATTTCAACTTATCTGTGTGCTTACTCTGGAATCTCGATTCCAGTCCTAAATCCAGTCGCAGCTCGAATTTGAGCAATTTGGTAAGTACTCTTGAAAGCGACACTAGTGCACGGTTGGAATCAAATTCGGTGGATTTTTTTGAAACTAAATGAATTTGACTTTGGTAAATTAAGTCAAATATTTCCCACTCCCGACATAATTTTGACGTAGTTTAAAATCGTTAATGTTGCACAATTTCAAGAAAGCGTCTTTGTGGTGACCGAGTTCGGTAACGTTATTAATTTAAAGGAATAAAATACGATACATTTGGTTAAAATAACAACGGCAAATGCGAAGAATTCATTCTCAATTTTGTTTAAGAGTACCAAATATAATTAGTGAGATTGGAATTGAATCGGATTCGAAATTAGAATGGATTTCAAGGGTAAATCCACATACTCTTTAGCACATATTCTTTAGCCGTTTTTTATGACATCCATGTGCACCATGTCACGAGCCGGAAAAATACTTATTTCTATATTTAAAATACCGTAGATAGATGTGAATCTGTAACCAATATTTGAATGAATGTGTATTTTAAAAGTCCTTTTTAATGAAATTTATTCTCAATTAACAACAAAATATAACATAAACTAAATACCGATAGATATCAAAGTCCCTAAACAAATATACACCATTACATTCCTGTCCTATCAATATGCAAATAACTAAAGGTGTAAAAGATTAGCATCTTATTGTGATTTGTCGATTAGTTCCGAATACTCGATGTTTGTTCGCCATTCGTTACGGACCGGTGTGTCGGGACCTTAATGTATAACTGATTTTTGTAACGTGTGAAGAATATTTATAAGCTCTTTTTTATAACCTACTTGATTACGGGCTTAAAATACAATGTGTTGCCATGTCTTTTGGTCGGTGTTGTAAAAATTGTTGCTTTAGCAAGAGAAGTTATCCAAATGAGTTTTGCCTGCCAGACAAAACTCATTTCGATAGCTTGTAATACTAATGGCGATTCATAACCAGCCATCAACCGTTGAGATTATGGCATCAGGCCTCCTTTAGGATACCCATGTCCAACAGAGGGTTTAGATGAACTGAGGGATAGATAAATATATTATTTAAAGCATAATTTCTTTATGTTGTTGATCGAAATTATAAAAAAAAATAAGAATTAAATACATACACCCAATTAATTTAGAATTTCGTCTAGCCATAGTTATCAGAATAGGCTTTTTTTATATTTGATATTATTAGAAATCTGTCATAAAATTAATAATATTATATAAAATTAATAATTGTTAATAATAAATAATAACAATATTATGTATTGATTGAGTACGATTCTTCTCCAAAAAGGAAATTGTACTAAAATATTTGTTCTCCAAAACTTTACTAAATAGATTTCTCCCTATTGCTGCAGGAATGGTATCTATTTAGAATAATAACATATAGAAGGTAGGTAAGTTCGCGCAAAAAATGAAGCATTTCAATTGGAGCCTACTGGAGCTTACGCCGGAACCGTTCCGTAATGTACCAGGTCACTGTACTGCACGTACGTACGCAACTCTTGAAAAATAAATAGGTAATTATGACGGTTTGTGCATTCAAATGGTGTCACAACACATTTGAAAAACATAAAAAGGTTTTTAACATTACTTTTAAAAGTAGTTCGATGATTTATGTTAATAAAAATAAAATTTGATTTCATAATTTGTGTAGTGGTGTACGTGTGTAATCGCCTACGCGCATGTAGTATTTTTGGCTCCATGTTTTTCGTCGTTAAAGTCCCGACACTATCGACCGACACTTACGTTCTTCAATCGATCAATAGCCTCGTAAATGTACAAGTACGACCTTTAAGTCGAAATTATTTATTAAATCAAATAATATTTTTATCAAAATTCTGTTAATATATGATTTTCATAATATTATTACAAATTTTTAAACGATTTATTAAAATTACCTGCTGTTTAATCATATGCCTTAAGTATAATGAACAAGGTGCGTATTACTTTATGAGTTATAAACATACGGTGTTTGAAAATAGAATGCATTGAGGACAAAAAGGTGCGCTTTTTGTTTCGACCCAGCGATTTTGTTTTCAATTTAAATATTTTATACAATGTGACAATAGACAAAAAAACCGGTACTTGTAACTGTAAAAAATTAAATATTAAAAATTATGACGGTTGTCCCTTTGTATTTAATGTATGCTAATTCTTGTTAGGTGATGCTGTACCGTACGGAACTTTTGCGCGGATTGGGTAACTTTTTTTTAAAATTGAATATGTGTTTTATGTTCATTCTTTTTTTATTATCTCTGTCTATGAATGTTATATTTGATTGGACTGTTTTTGGCGGGAATTTGATTATATCACGTGACTCTTTTAAATTTTATCCAATGTTTTGTGTTTGTGCTGTGCGGTGGTGGCTACGAATATTACCATCCCTTATATTGCTCGAGGTTGTCGTAGCAAACGACTAAGAGCTTTATATAGATCTCGGCCAATTCCATCTGATGCTGTATGATCAACCGTTACATTCTCACGCAGGGTTGACGTTAAGCAGACGGCCGGTCACAAAATCATTTTGATGAGATTGTACTTAATGTAATGTAGAGAAAGTGCAAAAGTTTTTTATTACTTACAAATTACCTACTCTAGCAAGCGGTATAGTAGTAAATTTTTATTTTCAGATGTGTTAGTATAGTTTTTGGTATGTTATAGTGTTTTATTTCCAGTTTTCCTTTTCTTGAATATAAGTGATATGCATAATATAATTCCTTAATCTTCTTTTGCTACATCTACATGTGTAGCGAGGGAATAAGAAAATAATTCACCATTCCCTATTTTGCCCGTGAATGTCGTAAAAGATGATGAGGGATATAATACACATAAAACAGGCAAAGGCAAACTCGAAATAAAACCCTATACCAACCTGTCAACCCTAGCCGAGGCCGCGGGTGATCGGACCGGGGAATTGTCCGTCATCCGCAGAGAGGCTGACCGCGCGATGGCGACCGACGTCCCAGTACGTCGAGACGTGAGGTTACCCGAAAAGGTATTCCGTCGGGCCGACCACTGATGACAAGTCACATCTGCTCCGGTGGTCGGCCCAACAATCAACGAGGTGACGGGTACGGGTGGGTTATGGGCCCGCGCGCCGTTCTTTCGTCGCCCCGGACGGACAGGACCGCGCGTACGCTTACCATGGCCCACCTAAAAAAAAAAAAAAAAAAAAAATACCAACCTGTCAGCATGGTATAGTAAGGTCAATTACTATTTTATCGTGGAGGAAACTTGAACCCAGTGGTGGGACATATAAGAGTCGAGATGATGAGATGATAATGATGACATCTACATCCAAGAGGGTGGTGAATTGTATTCCTACTCCGTCAACATATGGAAACATTTACAAATAAGCATTTAAAATAAAAAATAAGAAAACTACAGTAAAAGTATTGAGACACAGATTGCAGAGAACATTAACTAGTAGCGTTCTATTTCAGCACTTATTTACAGACGATTAAACAACAGTTCTCTTCCTTATAACAATTTATTATACTCTGTACACTGAATGTCTTTGGCGTTTTATAGTTTTGTCTATGGTACGAGCTGTTTTGTTACGGTTCTCTTTAACACTGATTTAAATAGTAAATTTTATTTGATAGAATGATTATTCTTTTATTATTTTTACTATTCCATCCATCCATCCATCCATCAGTGTACAGACGTTCACTGCTGGACATATTTTTACTATTACTTTTTCATTAATTATTTTTTCTACCGCTGAGGAAGAAAGGTTCTCGAGTGGCGACCTCGTATCGGACGACGCAGTGTGGGACGCCCCCCACCAGATGGACCGATGACTTGGTGAAAGTTACTGGGCGTCGTTGGATGCAGGCGGCAAAAGACCGCATTCTGTGGTGTAACATGAGAGAGGCCTACATCCAGTGGATGGCGATAGGCTGAAATAATGATGATGATTTTCTTTATTGCTGTTGCTGGCAAACGGTCTATTATGGACCATTGATAGGCTGTTGCGCTTACCGATCTTTGCTAGAGCACTGTCTATTCTGAAGAAAATGAAGGAAGTGTGAATGCGTACAATGAGCTTTGGTGATACTAAAGGCATCACCAAAACGCACCACACGCAAACGTCCACAGATAGCTGGACCGCCAGCTCTCTCGCTTACCAAACGAAGGGTAATATCAAATTGCTACCAATTAGACGTCGATTCTTTGCAAGAATGCGGTACTAACCCGGACGGATCGACCCGCGGCCGTAGACAGACGATTGTCAGCCATGTGGTCCCACCTTTTACATTTAACATATATACTATTCTTATTTGATTAATTAATTATCATCAACATCTTGCTCTTATCCTAATTACTTGTGGTTAATGCAATATGTACTCCTTTTTCATCGCACATATTGCAAAAGTAATTGGCAATAGTTTTAAAGCCGATCAACTGCGTGACATCCATCCTTCTTGAGTATGTAATTATTGCAGCAGTAGAAATTCTCGGTTGTCTTACTACATCGACGAGCAATGAGATGAAATAGAATTTGGTAGCATTCGCCGTTACCACACAACAATAGTTAAGTCTAAATTTCATATTTTACTAAAACTTCTTTCTATTCTACTTTTATCGTGCTCGATAGATTTCATTATTGTCACATAGTTCTTAAAACCTGTTATAATTTTCTAGAATGCAATAAAAATTGAAAATAGTCGTTATCTTAGAATATTAACGTATAGAAGGATAATGTCGATACTTCGAGCGATCAAAAACATATAGCCAAAAACACTACATGCGCGCAGGCGATTACACACGTACACCAACCACTATACAAATTGTGAAATCATATTTGTTTTTATTAACGTAAATCGTCGAAATACTTTTAAAAGTAATGTTAAAAACCTTTTTATGTTTTACAAATGTGTTGTGACACCATTTGAATGCACAAACCATCAAAATTACCTATTTATGTTGTAAGAGTTGTGTACGTACGTGCAGTACAGTGACCTTGTACACTACGGAATGGTCCGACGTAAGCTCCATTAGGCTCCAATTTAAATGCTTTATTTTTTGTGCGCGGACTTACGTTCTATACGTTATTATTCTAAGGGTCGTTATATTGTTCTCACTGCGAAAAATTATTAAATATATATCCATTTTTTAAAATAATAATGCATGAAATAATAATAACATTGTATAAGGTGACTGAATAAGAACACAATTCGCCGCTCCCCTATCATGCTCGCGGGTGTCGTAAGAAATAGTTAAGTGAAAGTTAAAACGATTTAATATGACACATTAAAATACTAAGATACTGGGCATACCTTTCAAGTTCTGTCGTTTCCATATTTCCCGGCAATTTTGAATTTGGAATATTCGAATGTATTTAAATTTTGAATCTCAAAACAGTTGAAAGTATTAGGATTAATGCTATTGTTTAGTCACAGCGTCGATTGGAATCTGTCAGGTTACGTACGAAAGTGAATCTTTCTAAGGAAAATGTTCGTGCAATAATTTTCTACAACTTTAGAAGAGGCCTGTCACGGCTTCAGTGTTTTGAAGAGCTAACATCTGTGTTCAGTGATGAAGACCCATGCCTGCGGACTGTTGAACGTTGGTATTTAGAATTCCAGCGTGGACATACTAGTGTTAGTGACAAATCTCGCGAAGGACGCCCAAAATCCACCTTCACTGTAGATAACATCATTACTGTGAGACAACTAATTCTCGAAGATCGTCATGTGACGTATCGAGAGATAAAGGCTCTATTAGGCATGTCAAGGACAACCATTAAGAAGCTCTTGCATGAAGTGCTTAGTTTGAGAAAGCTAGTTTGCCGTTGGATACCGCATCTGCTTTCCGACGATCACAAGGCGGCCCGAGTCAGATGGTGTAAGAAAACTCTGCTAAGGTTCAACCAAGGAGAGTAAAATCACTTCTACAACATTATTAGTGATAACGAATCTTGGATCTATGGCTACGATCCTGATTCCAAACAACAATCTACAATCTGGGTCTTTCAAGACGAGCCAAAGCCGACTAAAGTTGTTCGTTCTCGAAGCACTTCAAAGAAGATGGGGGCCACGTTCGTTGGAATAACCGGCCATGTTGCGTCTATTACACTTGAAGATCGTAGAACGATTAACGCAGAATGGTATACCACAGTTTGTTTACCACAAGTCATCGCCGAACTTCGAAAATCTAACGCAAAGCGACGCATCATCTTGCACCACGACAACGCAAGCTCACACAGCGCTCGTCAAACGATTGAGTATTTGAAGCTGGAAAAAGTAGAAATTCTTGACCATCCTCCATACAGTCTTGATCTATGCCCTAACAATATCTTTACATTTCCTAAAATTAAGAAAAGTCTTCGTGGTCAAAGGTTCCAGTCCGGTGAAGAAGCAGTCGACGCTTTCAAGTTAGCCATTTTCGACACCCCACTTTAGAGTGGAATAAATGTTATAATAACTAATTTAAGCGAATGGAAAAGTGTATTAAGCTACGTGGTGAATACTTTGAAAATAATAAAAGCACTATAAGGTTCTAGTTGTATTTTTTTCTTCAAGCGACAAAACTTAAAAGGCATGCCTCGTATATACAATACTTTTTGTATTGTGTCAAAATAAATTCATATCTTCTACAGAAATAAAAAATACTTGTTCATATTACCTACAAAGCGTTATCCTAAGCAATTGAACATATTTTTGATGTCTTTATGCCCCAAAATGTAAGAAGTGTAAACTAATTTGTATTTCTCCATACAATATTAGAGAGTGGAATAAATGTTATAGTAAGTGGTTTGAGCGAATGGAAAAGTGTATTAAGCTACGTGGTGAATACTTTAAAAAACAATAAAAAGTACTATAAGGTTCCAGTTGTGTTTTTTTCTTCAAACGACAAAACTTAAAAGGCGTGCCTCATATTGTAGTCAATATCTTAATGTTTATACAACAAAAACACTACATGACTCTTCCATATTCCCGCCAAAAGTTAAATATAATCATGTTTTAATATAATAAACATGCGATAATTCACTGAGACACAATCATACAGAATAAAACTTTTGAATATTCAATTGTAATTATTTATAAATTTAAAATTGTATAAATTTAAAAATGGAATACATTAATTTATTCAAACCTCATTTTATTATCTGCGAACTGTATGAATTAACGATTATTTATTATTTATACCATTCGATTGTTCGATAATCGTAATCGATATAACCCTTTGACTGCTTATTGTTATTATAATAAAAGTAATTAATCTCTGTTTTTATTATTATCATGTAACAAATAAATAATTTTGAAGTGAAATCTATAGGCAGGTTTGGATGGGGAGTAAATTCATATAAGTCGCCAGCGACATGGTCACGGGACGTGTTACTAACACTATATCAGTGGCTATATCAATGTCACTATATCTATGCTGATAGATATCAAAAGCAGATAAATTTAAAACGCTTCATTTAACAAATATTTTAATATCAAACAATGAACTTAATTATCCAAAAATAACAATTATTTATTCATAGTTTTAAGTTTTTATTACTCTCAGCAGTCTTCATGACTGCTTTGTGTTCTATTTTTATTTAACTTCAGTGTTTATAGTCATTAATTAATTATGTGTATGCTTACTTGAATAATACAATGAGTTAAAATTTTCTTGCTTTCTTTCATAAAGGTCTTGTAGGAAACGCATGTGATGTAGATCAATAATATGAAATGTATGTTAGCTGACCCAACAGACGTTATTCTATTCAAAACTAAAAAAAAATATAAAAAGAATTCTCTTTGAAATCGATTGCAGCGACACATACCGGTTCCAATTATTCATCAAAACCATTGTCATATCCATCGGAATAGCCACAAAAAATCATCAAAATCAGTCCAGCAGTTTAAAAGGAGTTCAATTACAAACATATGAACAGAAGATTTATTACATTTAGTTGTATATTGGCGGCTTTTTTTTTTGGAGTGGTTTGCGGTCGGCGCGCTCCTCGCACCACTCCGTCCGGGGCAACAGAGGGGCGTAAGCACGCACAACCTCAACCCACCCACGATGCACGTCGCCTTCGTCGTTGGGCCGACCACCGGAGCAGGGTGACTTGACATCAGTGGTCAGCCCGACGGCATACCCCCTATTTGGGGTAATATATGACCGACGTCCCCCCTCGGGGAGGACGTCAGTCATATATTGGCGGCTACAAATACTATCAACCTTTAGATTGCTAGGGTTGTAGTAAAAGACGACTAAGAGATTTACATCGATTTAGGGCATTTCCATCTAATGTCGTCTGATCAACAATTACATTACATAGAAAAGGGATGTCAAGCAGGCGGCTGCTTATAATACTGTCATTAAGACTTTTGTAAACGTACGATAGAAGAAGATTACATATTTTATTAAAAAGTTTGGATAACAGCCGGACGACATATAATTGTTTGCCATTTAGTCAGGCTAGAATTGTAAGTATAATTATAAATAAATACGTTAATTTCTAAATTATTAAGGGAAAATACAAATCAAACAAATGCTAACTAATATACAGATCTTTTTCTTTCAAGATAGCATGTCGAAAAGCGAGTTCTTCATAAATAAATTTTTACGTGTAATTCCAAACATCACGTTTTCTATCAATGTTTAATGTATGCTATATCCATGGGAACCACCAAAACATCCGTCACCTCCATACAAAGACCGGAATAAATTAGACAACAAAACACCATATATGATAATATAAAGAAAATATTTTATCTCATTACGCATACATGAAGAAATCAATAATACATCCCTTTGTAACTGTGCGAAAAGTTAAAAAAGCAAGAACCAAAAATTATATGCAAAATACATCTCAAATTCAAAACCGTATTCAAATGAATCGGCCATTTTGTGCGGAAGAACCATTTTGACACTCTAAAGAATAAACCCTTCTACTTTATATTCAAATTAAGAACATCTTAAGGCCAGTGTTCTGCGTCTGAATCATAGATAAAAAATATTTTTTTTTTAATGTATTCATCCATAGACTTCGTGAGAACGGAGGTGCTATTCTAGGATGTGAGAATCAAGTCTTTTATAGAATAAATCGATGGGGTCGACTGTTATGGAAAGCTGTGTCAACATTTGCAGTAATATGGTAATTATTGACAACTGATAATGGAAGAGGTGTCGAAATGTATCGATGTGGTTTTATTTATTGGGTATTGCCTTGACAAAATGGATTAAATAATGAATTATTATTTTTGAATGTAACCAGTATGCTTTCTTAAATGAAGATATTTTAATGTGACTTATAGGATTTTTTAAAAGATCTTAGCAAAGACAAATATACATGTTCTTTAGTATGTAACGATATGAATTAAAATCTTATCATTTGAATACTGAAACAAAAAGGATTAGAGTCATAATATTCTTTTCCTGATTTTATTCGAATTTGTTTTTAAATTCTGCTTATTGCTAAAAAATGAGATAATATTGCAATTCATTTATCAACCACACTATTCTTTTTACATTGTTGCTCACACAGAGTGATATCAAGTGAAACCTTGATTCAGTAGATGCAGTAGTTTTATATGGATTTTAATAAAATATTAATCAATATTTGCGCTAATGGTTTTTGTATCTAAGTCCTAACAAATAACCTAATATCAGCAATCCGATATCTTGTTAAATACAAATGTCAGTTAATTATTAAAAAAACGGAATTAAGAATAAATCAAAATACGATGCAGCCATAAAATGTAAATAAAGAAAAAGTTCGAAGAAATCGTCCTGAACCCTTCCGCTTCTCGAGCATTCAAATTTAAATTTTTGTCCCCTCGTCTGGCAGGTGTACTATATCTTTTGTGAACACTTCCTCAGATGGTTGTCTTGATTAAGCTTTAGTTCTAAAACATGTGTTTAAACATTCTAGTGTAAAAAATGGTTTTGTTTTCATTCCAGTCCACTGGAATTATGAATATTTTAATGTTTGTAAGTAAATTATACCTCTGCATTTTGATGACGGTCTTTTTTTAAATGTTGTTTATGGCTAAATTAAAACGGATTTTATTTATTCTTGTAAGTTTTGAATAAATTTTAATTTAGATCATTGATTACTCTTTTAAATATATCCTAGATATGCTCTAAATTGGGTGTAAAGGTAGTTAGTAAAGTTTACCAAAATAATGATGGTATAACATTATTTATCAAGATAGATAATTTCGATTTAATAAAATAAAATGTTTTACGTTTCAAACACATCAATTAGTCAAATACCTTCTCCTTATTCTCAACGTATATACGTCATATTGTTAGGTTATTAGCTATTAGGTTACTAACCCCATAATCTGAGAGTAAATTGGAACGAGTGAAAAATGTTGGCGAAGAGTTTTATGTATCCGTACAGGTATGCGATTTGACAGAGTAAGCACATAATTCACATTTTCTTTTCGCCGCTGTCGTAAAAGACTAATAATAGATATAAGTTCACGAAGTTATAGCAAGAAAAGGAAAGCCCGAGATAAATTACAGATGACTAGCGTGATATAGTAGGTCAATTTCCGTTCGATTAAAGAAAAATAAGGATGGCCACAATCATCATTATCGCAGCCCACATATGACCCACTGTTGGACTCGGGCCTCGTCCACAATGGGAGGAATTTCAACCTACTATACCGTGCTGGTCAGAAATGTTGGTATAGGGTTTCATTACAAGTTTTTCCTTTCTTAATCAGACCTTATGTGCATATTATATCCCTTAGTCGTCTTTTATGACATCTACGGGCATGACAGGGAGTGGTGAATTGTATTCTTAATCTGTCACTACACGGAAAATATTATATTGCCACAATAACTGATATCAAATATTACACTATTTGAACGATTGAGTTCACTTCATAAACATATTACTTTCTCACATATCTTTAGAGCGACATAGCTACGTAACTTCTTTTTAACAAATGTTTCTAATAATATTATCCCCAAGCAATATGTAAATTATTTTTAAAATAATAACACACCTGGGTCTCAAAGACCCGTAGTGATTCCGTCGCATCCGCACTTCATTTGCATGTAAGGGTTAATTCTTCGCGAATATTTGTGCTCACGCATATTTTTAATTATTCAAGGGTTAATATATTCTGTTCGAAGTTCAAAAAAGAATAAAAACAAGTTTGCGAGCGTGATTTTTTTATTGTGCATTCAGTATCAATTTGAATTTGGTAGTGAGTGCAACTTTTGATTACAGTTAATTCTATATTAATTATTTCAATTTAAATGGTTGGAAAGTTAGTGATGTGATGTTTTTTAATAAATAATATTTTGAAAGAGTGATCTTAGATATCGTAAGTATAAAAAGTATTAATATATTCTTCGAGTTGGAGTTTTCCTTGTGATTCTAGATAATAGTAGGTACTATCCGTTTTTTTTCTTGTGGATTATCGTAAGAATAGATCAAAGGTAAAGAAAATGCTAAGTATATATGGCTGACGTGATCATCATCATGGTGTTCACATTATTGGGCTCGAGCCTTCTCCGCAATAGGAGAGAAATTGACCTACAATTCCACGTTAGTCCAACAGTTTGGTATAGAGTTTTATTTCAAGTTATCTCTTTAACGAATTTTAAGACATCCACGGGCAAGATAGGGGATGGTGAATTATATTCTTACTCCGTAACCATACAGAAAAGAAAAAATAGGAGGAAATTGGCGAAGTAACAAATACCAATTATTTATTTTTATATTATAAATTTTAACATATTTCAAGCTTTATATTGTGCTAATGATCTGCCCTCGCGCTCCTTTGGCTGAGATTTTTTATGTTTTAAATAAATTGAAATATATCTTGATGATCCATGTAAATGCAGGAGGCTTGTGCCCAGCAGTGGGACATATATCAGCTAAAATGAGTTGGTTAATTACCACCATCATCCTGCTCTAATCTTAATTACTTGGAGTCGACACAATATGTACTATTTTGGTATACATATTGCAAAAGTTTTGGCAATAGTTTATGACCGGCCGCTGGACTGACATCAACCTTGCTTGGGAATGTTATTGCTGAACTGACAGCATCAAATGGCTCAGGTCTATATAAAGGTTTTAGTCATCTCTTCATCATCTCAGCTTATAGACGCTCCCCTGGAGTTTTTGGCGGGAATCTGAAGTGTCATGTGGTGTTCTTGTATTATATTCAATATCTTAGTGTTTTAACGTCTTATGTTAAATAATCTTGATGGCATTTTATGTAATATATAGCGATAGAACTGCTGAGGTGTAGTGAATATGATATGAAACTGCTATACATACCTTTGTATTTACACCAAAATTCTCAGAAGATACCCTTAACAGTGGCCATTACACTGTTGAGGGCGATACTTTGACTTACTGACAGACCATTACTGACATGAAGAAACTGAGAACTTGAAAAGATAATTATAATTCGACACTGGCAAAAATGGCTCGTATTTGTAGCTGATTGCCAAGACAAAAAAAAAGAAGAAGAAGACATCCCCCTGCTAGGCTCGGGTCTTCTCCATTGTAGGAGGGAATTTGACCTACTATACAACACAGATTAGAAGTGTTGGCATAGGGTTTCATCGCAAGGTTTTTTTCGTTTACATAGATGTTATCTGAATATTATTAGTCATCTTTTACGATACCCACGGTTAAGAGAGGGAGTAGTAAATTGTATTCCTTACTCCGTAACCACACGGACAAGAGTCTTCTGTTACTATGTTGTTGTAATATTCCTAATTCCATAGTTACCAAATATTTAATCCGTTGTAAAAAGGTCTGTAAATAAGTCTTATCCGAAAGTAATCAAAATAGAAATTTTCCGAATTGGAAAATCAGTAGTAGTGATGTACAAACGGTCATGCATCACGGATAATGATTGGATTTGCCCCGCCTACGTCATCCATCACTGGGAACGAGTGACGCGAATGGGTGGCATCTATCACCAGAATAACTTTACCTGTGACTTTCTGTTGCAATTTTCCTTTACTACCATACAAATCGTTTGACACGGGAGCCGGGGAAGGTCTACTTTTATTGGCTGCTATGCATTAGGGGTGGATATCTCGCAAAAGCATTGTGTCTTGTTAAATCCATAATATCTTGAAAGTAAATTATGTTTTTCTTTTCAATTTTTTATCATCGCGTGTATGTATATTATAGAATAACTTTAAGAACTTTAACTTACATTTTGTATAATACTAGCTGACTCAAAAGACGTTGTTCTGTTCAAATAAGCGCCAACTACCGGGTCCAATTGTGAATCTAAACTATTCTTGAATCCCCTTGAACATGCACAAAAAATTTCATCAACATCGGATCAGCAGTTTAGGAGGAGTTCAGTGACATACACACGTACACAAGAAATTTCTAAATAAAGATAATCATCTCAAGCCATATGCGTCCGGGGGTATTCCGTCGGGCCGACCACTGATGATAAGTAACCCTGCTCCGGTGTTCGGCCCAACGACGAAGGTGACGTGGTGTTCGGGTGGGTTGCGGGTGTGCGTGCTTACGCCCCTCTATCACTCCGGACGGAGTGGTGCGTGCATCCCAAAAAAAAAAAGCCTAATGCGTCCCACCGCTGGGCTTAGGTCTCCTTCCCTATGAAACGGAAAATGAGCTACTATACCATGGTTAGACGTGTCGGTATATGATTCTATTTTAAATTTTTATTCTCTTACATAGTTGCTATATGCATTTTGTATCCCTTAGTCGTCTTTTACGACACCCAAGGGCAAGAGAGGGGTTGCTAAATTGTATTCTTACTCCGTCACCACACGGATAGCTATAATATTGCCTAATATTATAAATAAGAATGTTTGTATGGATGTTTGTAACTTTCTTTCAACAGATTTAGAACACATAGGATACTTTTTATTATTTCCCTTGTGCTAACGGAGTAAGAATACAATTCACCTTCCTCTTATGTCCGTGGGTGTCGTAAAAGACGACTAAGGGATATGATGTGTATGTAACATCTACTCAAGAGAAGAAGAACTAGAAAGAAAACTCTATGCCAACACGTCTGATTAGCGTAGTATGATATTTCAATTTCTCTCCCCTAGTGGAGAAAGCTCGAGCCGAACAGTGGGATTTATATGAGCTGAGATGATGATGATGATAAGATGATACTTTTTATCTCGATACTGTACTCCCTTGGGATAGTTGTTAAGTTTTACTTTTTTAATTAATCAAGCGATTCATTTGAAAATTACTTTTGTTTGTACATATTTGATTTTCGATTGCCCAACATTTCGAACACTTTTCAGCTTTTATGGTGATAGGCGGACTGTCCAGTGCATGTGTAACAGGTACTCGAGTAAACATCAGAAATCATTAAGCATAATCCATGAAATAGATTTGGATAAAATTCTTGCGGCAGTTAGTTTTTACGCGGGAGAAACTGCAGGCATAATTTAATAAATAATATAGGTTTTTACTTATTACTATAGCATAAGAAAAGTTAATTTTATAAGTAATAATAACATATAATTTTCATTATATTTTAAGTTAATAAAACTATTTTTTAAACTAACTTGATATAATTTATCTAAAGTATAAGATACAAATCTCAACAATGTTGTTTAAAAGAGACAATTCATAAATAAAAGCAATTTATTCTACTATTTCTTTAAGGAAGAAAAATCAGCGATGCGGGGGGTAATCCCCTAGGGTGGAGGGTACCAGCTCTAAAATTGAGACGGTATAAGAAGATTATGGTTGATGTATTACGTGACGAGGAGAAGGTGGAACAAAAATGAGCTGTCTTAACGGCTATAAGTATATACGTTCGTTCGGATATACAAAACATCATATTTTTTCTGTAAATTGGACAATGTTTGTGAAATTTTCGATGCTTCAAATATTTATTGTTACTAGTGGGTCGCCGTGTGGTCGAAATTCGGCCATAATTCATTTAAATTAACTGCTACAAAATTTTCTTTTAATTATCTTTATGTATAATTGTAAATTGAGCAACCTGTATTTCACTAATAACTAACTACTAACATCATAAGTATGATTATTTGACATTCAGTTCTATCAGAGATTATAACCGTAAATAAAAGTGTATAAGTGTTGGTGTGTGTGTGTGTGTGTGTGTGTGTGTGTGTGTGTGTGTGTGTGTGTGTGTGTGTGAGTAGCGAATGCATTGTAGTGTGCATAATGCCTTTTTTAATGAAGTTAATATTTTCTAATCCATTATTATATAAATTTCAGTTTTATGCATTTTTCCTCAAATACTTCAACTGTGCAAAATTTCATACTTGTCTATCCACGTAATTTTCATAAAAAGGGGTACAAAGTTTTTGCTTCACGTAAATATTAACGATTTTGATCCGTAAAGTAGTTTTATTTACAACTAATTGTTTTAATAATGATTTCTGATGTTTACGCTAGTATTATATATACATTTTAGATAAAACTTTACGGATTTTATCGCGTTTGTATTTGATTTATGATTGCCCGACGTTCCAAACTCTTTGTCATTCATGGTCACGGGCGGACTATGAAAAATCAAATACAAACGCGATTAAATCCGTAATTTTATTTATTGTTTTAATTTAAAAAGATGTCTCTAACATTCATGTCGACTTGTAAATCTGTTTGGTGGCTACGAATACTATCAATACTCACTATCCTCGTGGGTGTCGTACAAAATGTCGTCATCATCTCAGCTCATATACGTCCCACTGGAGCTCGAGCCTTTTTCATAACAGGAGGGAAATTGACCTACTATACCACGCTGGCCAGACGGGTTGGTATAGAGTTTTATTTCGAGTGTTCCTTCTCTTACGGTGATTTGTATTCTTACTCCGTCACCACACATACGAGTAAGAGTTTTTCATCGATCTGACCCAACTGCCTTTGAATCCGTTATTTTTTCACATTCCGCCATATTTACAAGGAAGGCTGACGTCAATCTTATAAAATCTGGCTGAAAATTTGTGGGGAGCTTAGAACCAAGAGACAGACATAGGATACTTTTTATCCCGTTCGATAGCGTTCCCGCCTCCCGTTCGATAAAATGTCAAAGAAACGTAGTATAACAAAATCGCATTTGATATGTAATAACAAAACGCAAATGACAGCTAAACGTAATTTTGTCTATAGCTATGTATGGTTGAAAATTAGAGAATTAAAATTTTGTCAGATATCAATAATCAGTCATTTGTATTTTCTTTGAATCATCATTAACAATGCTGCGATCAAGACGATCGAATCTTTCCGGACAAAGCTTTAATGGTTCTTCCAGAGACTATATTTTCGGAAATTTGGAAAATATATTTACGAAAAAAATTATGGCGTTATAAAATTCGCCGGGTCAGCTAGTAACATATAATTTTCATTATTTTAAATTAATAAAACTATTTTTTAAACAAACTTGTGTGCTATGAAAAAAGAGCATATATCGCTTGGACAATTACTAGGGGTCGAAGCAATATGTGCTCTGTTAATCCTAATGGATAAGAGCAAGGTGATGATAATCACAGCTCCACGTTCCACTGCTGGGCTCAAATCTCCTCCATTATAGGAAGGAAATTGATGTACCATACTACGCTGATCAGACGGATTGGTATAAGACTCTATTTCAAGTTTTCCTTCTCTTTTATACGTATTATATCCGTAAGTCGTCTTTTGTGTCACCCGCAGGCACAATAGGGGTGGTGAATTGTATTCTTACCCGATCACCACAAGGAAGTGTCTATGTAGTTAAATTATTTTATTTTAGCAATGTCCTATAAATGTTAGCCAGTATTTGATAAACTTTTAGACTTAATTTATTGTCCATTTGCTCGCAGCAGTATATGTTCGGTGGTCAGTATGATAATCCATTTTTAGCTAATAGAGCAATGGATGTTCTAGTAAAGGTTTACCTACACTGCAAAATTTAGGGGCAACGATAAATATAATTTGAACTAGTTACGAATATGTCTTTTTAAGTTGTAAAGACAATATCTTTAAATATTGTCTCTCAGTTATCGATGATAAATAGCGTTATTGCAAATTGAAAAAAGTTAATTAGGGCTTTCCCGTCTTCGTGAGCCGATACTTTTAAAAGGGCAATTGGTATAAGGATGACTACTATCTGCGACTGTATTCGCTTCGATCAAACTAATATTTACTACGCCACGATAAGGTATCTACGTCGAATAAATGTGTCAAATATACGCTAATCTTTCTTTCGTGTGGTAACGGAGTAAGAATACAATTCAGGGATAATAAGCGTATAACATCTATGCAAGAGAAGGAAAACTCAAAATAAAAACATATATCAACGCGCTTAACAAGCATGGTATCATCATCATCATCATTTCAGCTCATATATATATATATATATATATATATATATATATATATATATATATATATATATATTATATATACGTCCCACCCATGTGTTGTGTGGTAGCGGCTTCGAATACTACCAACCCTTGCATTGTTCGTGGGTGTCGTAAAAGACGACTAAGAGCCCTAGATTGACCCGGACCAACTCCATCTGGTACCATTTGGGTCAACGATTACATTCCCAAAGAGGGTTGACGTCAGGCAGACGGCCGGTCATAAAAGTCATTGCCGAAACTTTTTGCAATATGTCAAAACAGATGACATATTGAATTGAAGGAAATTGACCTTACTATACCATGCTGGTCGGACATGTCGGTGTAGGGTTTTGTTTCGAAATTTCCTTCTCTTGCATAGATGTTATATGCGTATTATATTCCTGAGTCGTCTTTTAAGACATTCACGTTAAACAGGAGTAGAAAGAGATTGATTCCACCCATTCACAGCAGTTCTCAAGAAGTATTCATTTCAACGAGAAAGATTTGCGAAAAAGCGTAAGCGTTTTTGAATAAATATTTTTACTTTATCGCTGTTACCCCACATCTAATGCCGGCTTAGGCCGCATTTCCATACATATGAGCTGAAAGAAGATGGCTCCATAGCGAGCCTTCACGGCGCATGCGTGCATTGTTAAAAGTAAATTCTTATATAACTAGCTATGCCAGAGACTATTAGCGTTGAATTTTGTTATTAAAATAATATTTAATTTTGTATTTATATTATTATAACTTTCCGTGTGATGATGGAGTAAGAATACAATTCACCACTCTCTATCTTGCCCGTGGATGTCGTAAAAGACGACTAAGGGATATAATATGCATATAAGATCTGTGCAAGAGAAGCAAAACTTGAAATAAAACCCTGTACCAACATGTCTGACCATGGATGCATGGTATGACCGCGCGACAGCGACCGACGTCCCAGGACGTCGAGAGGTGAGGTTCCCGAAAGGATATTCCGTCCGGCCGACCACTGACTACAAGTCACATTTGCCCCGGTGGTCGGCTCAACAACGAGGTGAAGTGGGTACGGGTGGGTTATGGGCCCGCGCGCCGTCCTTTCATCGCCTCGGACGGACTGGACCGCGCGTGAGCTTACCATAGCCCACTCATAAAAAAAAAATGGATGCATGGTATAGTAAGTCAAATTCCCTCCTATTGTGGAGGAGGCGTGAGCCCAATAGTGGGACATATGTGGGCTGCGATGATGATGATAATTAACATAACAACTGGATAAAAATAAATTTACTGTCACATCTTACTTGCTCCTTGGAAATATTTTAAAGTAATAATAAATATGATATATATTCATCATCATCATCATCTCAGTCCGTATACGTACCACTGTTGGACTCAGGGCTCCTCCACTATGGGAGGGAAAATGACCTATTATACTACATTGGTCAGACGTGTTTGAATAGGTTTTTATTTCGAGTTTTCCTTCTCTTGCACAGATGTTATATGCATATTATATCCCTGAGTCATCTGTTACGATATCCACGGGCAAGATAGGGAGTGGTGAATTGTATTCTTTTTCCGTTACCACACGGATATACTCAGATAAGTAATGCAGAGTTATCAATAAACATTTAAAATCCATACAGTGGCCTACCTTTGAAATCAATTCAAATTTCGAATCCGATTCAATTCCAATCTCACCAAACATATATTTGGTACTCTTAAAAAAATCGAGAATGAATTCTTCGCATTTGCCGTTATTATTTTCACCAAATTGCCGTATTTTATTACTTTAAATTAATAACGTTACCGAAGTCGATCACTACAAAGACGCTTTCTTGAAATTGTGCAATAATGTTGCACAATTTCAAGAAAGCTGATTTATATATTATTTATATTTATATTGATTTTAAACTACATCAAAATCAAGTAGCAAATATTTGACTTAATCGACGAGAATCGAATTCATTTAGTTTAAAAAATTCCACCGAATTTGACTCCAATTGTGCGCTAGTGTCGCTTTCAGGAGTACCAAATTGCTCAAATTCGAGCTGCGATTGGATTTAGAATTGGAATCGATATTCAAGAATAAACACACAGGTCACAATAAAATCAATATGGTGTCCTCTACAAGGTGACGATAAGCATTGGAAGTTAGATGAGAAATAAGTAAAGAACGCAAAGATTTTCCAGTGCTACAAAACAAAACTATATACTTATTATGTGGGACTTTGCAAACAAGAATTGGATTCTTTTATTTTCTCAGCCCATATACGTGCCACTGTTAATAATTTCTGATATTTACGTGAGAATTACACATCCTTACTAATATTGTAAATGCGAAAGTAAGTTTGTTTGTTATGCTTTCACGTTTAAACCACAGAACCGATTTCAAAAATTCTTCCACCAATGGAAAGCTATAATATCAGGGAGTAACATAGGCTATATTTTATCCCGGTATTCCCACAGGAATGGGAACTACGCAGGTACGGTGACTGAAACCGAAGCGAAGCGTGGACGGGTTACTAGTTGTAAATTAAACTACTTTACAAATTTTATCGCGTTTGTATTTGATTTTTGATTGCCTGGCGTGTCACTGAACACTTTGCAGCGTTCATGGTCACGGGTCTTAGTCCGCCCGTGACCATGAACGCTGCAAAGTGATAAAATCCGTAAAGTAGTTTTATTTACAATGTGCCACTGTTCTTTCAGACGATCAAACTTAGCCTAATACATTACGTTGAGTGGTTAGAGACGAGACAGAGTTGGCATAAGATTTAATATTTGAATTTTCATTTAGTTGATAATATTTTCCATGTGTTTCAATTTAATTCAGAACCCATCTCTCTTGCTCGTTTGTATCTTAAAAGACCACTAAGGGATGCAAAATGCGCGAGTGACTGGACCGGGGAATAGTCCATCACCCGCAGAGGCTAAACCATGAGGGTAACCGACGTCCCTTCCCGCCGGGCTAACCACAGACAACAAGTAACTTGGTACTGGTGGTCGACCCAATGGCGAAGGGGAGAGAATACGGTGGGTTATAGAGCCGTGTGGTGACGGATTAAGAATACAATTCACCACTCCTTATTTTACCCGTGGATGTCGTAAAAGACTATGCGATACAATATGCACATAACATCTGTAAAAGAGAAAGGAAACTCGAAATGAAACCCTATACAAACATATCTGACCAGCAAGGTATAGTAGGTCAAATTCCCTCCCATTGTGCAGGAGGGCCGAGCCCAATAGTGGGACGTATGTGGACTGCAATGATGATGACGGGGCCGCATTCCGCCCTTTCGTCACCCTTGTGTTCGCTGACTCATAGCCCACCCAAAAGAAGAAAAAAAAAGGAAACTCGAAATAAAACCCAATGCCAACATGTCTGACTAGTGTGGGTTTAATAGGTCAAGTTCCCTTTCATAAAGGAGGAGGTCCGAACCCAAGAATGGGTCATATATGGGCTGAAACGATTACAATACGATTCTATGAGGCATACTTGCTATGACGCAAAGATTCACCAATAAAATTTATTAACGTGCTTTCAAGATAACCGCGCAAACTTTCCATAATTCAATTACCCTAAACATAAATAAGGGCCCAAGGAGTAGAATGCGAAATTGTTATAATATCGCGAAGTAGGCGAGCCTACAATATATCACGGGACGTCACGCGGCATGCGGCTGACGCGAAAATATTACGATGCATCAAAACTGCCGAGAAGCGGGGAGAAAAACGAACTTAAGAACGATAATGGTGTTAGAAATAAGACACGAGCGGACAACATCCTATACATATATTGATTCATGATGTTTACGGGAGTATTACACGTTTTAAATAAAACTATTTTACTACCTCTGACGGACTGCGGCTGTGGACAGAAGGCCGGTGCGGTACTGTGATCCTATCGGTACAAATATTGTTCTTTTTAATTGTGGACAACATATATTAGCCTCAGTGTGATCCCCTTCGAAATAGTGTAAAATTTACTATTCAAAACATACAGAAATTAAAAAAAAACCTATGGGTGGAGTAGGTTTCACTAGCAGAACTCAATCACGAGTTAACTACTAGAGCAGCCATCACCCAGCTGTTACCAGACACTACCTATATCCGAATTTATTCTGACTTTTATATCGGAATTGATTTTTGTTTGGTATAAATTTTTATTTCAAATATTCCATAGTTACCATTACGGTAACATAGCTTTCTGTTGCGCCTGAGGGCCGTGGCGACTGAGGCCGTCACCGGCGGGGGAGTGCTGTTGGTGGTGTCCCTAGACATCGCCAACGCATTCAATAGTCTGCCATTCAGCTGCATCAGGGAGGCGCTCCGGTATCACGGGGTGCCAGTTTACCTGAGGCGGCTAGTGGCAGACTATTTGGAGGGGCGCAGCGTCCTCTGCACCGACCGAGCAGGGGACGTTGTGCGGACGCCCATGACGTGCGGTGTCCCACAGGGGTCGGTCCTCGGACCCACCCTGTGGAACATCGGCTACAACTGGGCGTTGAGGGGGAGCCTCCCGCCCGGGCTGGGCGTGATTTATTACGCCGACGACACGCTCGTCACAGCCCGCGGTGGGACGCTAGAAGAGG
The DNA here is from genome assembly GCA_032191425.1 of Lymantria dispar. Taxonomy (NCBI): domain Eukaryota; kingdom Metazoa; phylum Arthropoda; class Insecta; order Lepidoptera; family Erebidae; genus Lymantria; species Lymantria dispar. Next base: position 6,138,934 of record CM063457.1, read on the forward strand.
CGGTAAGCCTGGCGACCTCGGGTACCGAGGAGGTCGTCAGACGGATCGAGGCGCTGGGGTTGAGGGTCGCCCTGGACAAGACGGAGGCCCTCTTGTTCCATGGGCGCACTATGAGCCCTCCCATCGTGCTCGACGGGCGATGGTGGTTCCGGGAGCATTTCCGTAGGCTCGCTCCGCGGCTCGTCGGCACGGCGTCCGCCCTATCGTGGCTTATGCCGAACGTGGGCGGACCGAGTGCTGCGTGCCGACGGCTGTACGCGGGGGTCATCCGGTCGATGGCCCTGTACGGCGCACCGGTGTGGGCGGGGTCCATGACCGCCCGACTTAGGGCCCTTCTGTGGCGACCACAGAGGGTCATGGCGGTCAGGGCCATCCGCGGATACCGCACGGTGGCGACGGAGGCAGCGTGCCTGTTGGCCGGGACTTCCCCGTGGGACCTGGAGGCGGAGATGCTCGCCGGACTATATCAGCGGGTGACGGGGGTGCGAGCGGAGGGCGGTGTGGTCTCGTTAAGGGATCTCACTGCCTGGCGCGTCGACGCCCGCCGAGACGTCATCGCCCGTTGGGCAGTCCGGCTGGAGAGGCCTCGGTTCGGGGTGCGAACCGTGGAGGCCTTCCGGCCGGTGCTGATGCAGTGGTTGGAGAGGCGGCACGGGGTGCTCTCCTTCCGACTGGTGCAGGTTTTGACGGGGCATGGGTGCTTCGCCAAATACCTGCACAAGGTCGTTAGGAGGGAGAGTACACCGTCCTGCCACCACTGCGATTGCGACGAGGACACGGCGCGCCATACGCTCGAGGCCTGCGGGGCTTGGGCAGTGCAGCGCTGTGAACTCGTCGCAATCATCGGTATGGACCTGACGCTACCGGCTATCGCTAGGGCGATGGTCGACAGCGTCGGGAATTGGGACGCGGTCGCAGCCTTCTGCGAGACAGTGATCTCGCGGAAGGAGGCGGCGGATCGCCTGCGTGAGGAGCGCAGCCTCGATGAGGAGATCCCCCGCCGGCGACTGGGGCGGCGCAGGCGCAACTATCTGCGCCTCATGCCGCCTTAGCCGAGGCCGCGGGTGACGTGACCGGGGATTAGTCCGTCACCCGCTGAGAGGCCGACCGCGTGAGGAAAGACCGACGTCCTCCCCGAGGGGGGGACGTCGGTCGATGGGAGGGTACCCCAATAGGGGGTATTCCGTCGGGCCGACCACTGACGACAAGTTAACGCTGCTCCAGTGGTCGGCCCAACGACGAAGGCGACGTGGTTTTCGGGTGGGTCGCGGGAGTTGCGTGCTTAAGCCCCTCTGTCGCCCCGGACGGAGTGGTGCGGAGGCGCGCCGACCGCGGCCCACCCACAAAAAAAAAAAAAAAAAAACGTTAACATAGCTTTAGAAGATATATTTAGAAAATTTAAAATCTTGTCTCCTGCATTGTATAGAAAGTAAGTGGAATAAATCTCATCCAACTTCTACTGCTTAACTATTCTAATTTAATTTGTTGGCATCCTAAGAAATTTTAAATCATTACCCCTGACTGCTGGTCAAATCTCGGTGTCATTTATGAAGACCATTATAGTCCTGGCTTACAGGAGTCGCAATGGTGGGAATATGTGATGGGATTAGTCCAAAAAGACACCTAAAACGCTTTAGCTTGTAACATGCACTAAGCAATAATAGGTTCAGAGAAGCGAGGGTGGATTGTGTCTTGAAAAATGCTCTGGCGCTGTGGTGATGGGATATATATATATGTTGAGATATATCTTTATATACATCTATGTTTTATATTCCCTGTTATATGCATGTTAAAAATTGTATTTTTATCCATTCAAGTGGTGACAGAGTTAGTTTAAAATTTCCCAATCAATTTCTTGCCCGTGGGTAGACGTAAAATATTGAAGAGTAGTCGTAAAGATGGAAATAACAGATGCTAGAGAAGCAAAACTCGAAATAAATAATAAAAAGTGAGTCGGTCGTCGCTCAGCACGCCTGACAGATGTTAAACATCGAGATTATTTTATACAAGTATGTGCATAAAAGAACAGATTACAATAGGAACTAATATGGTATAATCTATACCAATAAATAAAATTGGAGTGTCTGTTTGTAATGTCAAAATAATAGGCTTTTTTCATGCTCACACGGTTATTTGCACGACACCTATGTCTAAAATACATTTTAAAAAATTTTTGTCTGTCTGTCTGTTTGTTCCGGGTAATCTTCAAAACGGCTGGACCGATTTCAAAAATTGTTTCACCAATAGAAAGCTATAATATCAGGGCGTAAACTAGGCTATATTTTATCCCGGTATTCCCACGGGAACGGCAACTACGCGGGTAAAATGACCAAAACCGAAGCAAAGCGAGGGCGGGTTGCTAGTGTATAAATAAAATATTACGATTTATTTTTAAATTATTATTTAATATATTACACAATAATCATAATTAATTCACCGCACATTCGCTTACTCACAACATCGCGTCGCTCCGTCTCACTCACACACTACTATTACCTATCTATACCAATAAATAAAATTGAAGTGTCTGTTTGTAATGTCAAAATAATAGACTTTTTTCATGCTCACACGGTTATTTGTACGTCACCTATGCCTAAAACACAGATTAAAAAATTTTTGTCTGTCTGTCTGTCTGCTTGTTTCGGGTAATCTTCAAAACGGCTGGACCGATTTCAAAAATTCTTTCACCAATGGAAAGCTATAATATCAGGGCGTAAACTAGGCTATATTTTATCCCGGTATTCCCACGGGAACGGGAACTACACGGGTAAAATGACTAAAACCAAAGCGAAGCGAGGGCGGCTTGCTAGAAGTACATATATTCCATCATATAGCGTGGCGTTACTGTTTCAGCTACGCTAATGATCAGGTTTACCCTCGCTTATTCCGCCACATAACGTGGCGTTGCGTCCCCGCGGCCTGTTTACGCCACACCAACGATTAGATTTACCCTCGCCTATAGATGTTTACATCAAAACCATCCATCCCGTGTGTCGAGCATGGGCCGTATATAGTCCATTTTACCTCCTACTATGCAGGAAGTTCGAAGCCAAAAGTGGGACGTAATACCTATAGCAGCTGTAATGATGACGTTGGTGATGATATTATTCATCATCATCATTATCATCGCAGCTAACATACGTCCCATTGTTGGGCTGGGCCTCCTCCACGATGGGAGAGAATTTGACCTACTATACCATGCGGGTCAGACATTTTGATATAGGGTTTTATTTCGAGTTTCACTTCTCTTGCACAGATGTTATGTGCATATTATATCCCATAGCCGTCTTTTACGACATCCATAGGCAAGATAGGGAGTGGTGAATAGTATTCTTACTCCGTCACCACAGGGAAAATGATATTATTATTTCCTCACAATATTCTTTTTCAGTGATGAAAATCAAAGCATTTATATTTATGGTTTAAATATACAATGTTGGTAAACCACCAAAGGATGAGGATTCCGTACCGGTGGTCAGTCCAAATGGCGATGAGAAGGTGATATGGATATGGTGCTACATTTCCGCTACCCCAAACGGTTCGAGTCAGATGTTATCAGAGCAGTACAAAAAATATATAATGCGTTCCCAACTCTCTATTTGCTATCGATATTCTAAGAGATGACTAAAAGATATATCTAAGCAGATAATATTATTGCAAAAACAGGCAAACTAGATTTTTCTGTATGGTGACGAAGTAAGAATACAATTCACCACCCTCTCCCTTGCCTGTGGGTGTTGCAAAAGACGACTAAGGGATTAAATATGCATATAACATCTATGCAAAGACAAGGAAAACTTGAAATGAAGCCCTATACCAACTCGTTTAACCAGCGAGGTACAGTAGGTTAATATTCCTCCTATTTTGGAGGAGACTCAAGCCCAACAGTAGGGGCGTGTATGAGCTGAAATGAGGCAAACTAGAAACAAAACCATCTGTTAATCTGATTGGGCATCCTGATGTAATATACAAAACTTTCATCGTTCATTTATTCTCATCATGTTCGAATTTAATATCGGTAATCAAGGAAATACGAGGATATTATGTTTTTTTCTTTATAAGTCTTATAGTTCTTAGGACTACCCCCAAATGAGGAATATTAGACTTTTATCCTAAGTTAAATGGACAGGCGTTCGTGCAATGATTTGTCATCATAATTACATGTCTAGCAGCTTTTCCTCAAGAAGTTTCATATATAAAGTTAGCAAGATGGTCTATTTTTATTTACTGTTGGACATAGGCTTCCCCACGAGTATGGCACTCGGAACGGTCATGTGCCATTTGCATCCAACGGTGCACTGCGACTTTCAAGATGTAAGTCCACCTAGTAGGGGATGGCCATGCGCTGCATCGTACTCAACATATTATTCATAGTTTTTCACGTGGTGATGGTATAGGAATACAATTTGCTCCCTTCCTTGACCGTGGGTGTCGTAAAAGACTAATCAGGGGAGGGACTCATCAGGGATAATATGCAAATAACGTCTAAAATATATCTATATCTCTCTTATAAATAAAAACAATATATATTTATATCTCTCTTATAAAAAAAAATATATCTCATACAGGAAAAAAAAACTCGAAATTGAACCTTATATCAGTCCGTTTGAACAGTGGTATAGTAGGTCAACTGGGTATCGTAAAGTACGACTAATGCATAGATGATATCTATGCAAAAGAAGAAAAACTTGAAATAAAATTCTTTATCAACATGTCTGACCAGCGTGATATTATTATACCACGCTGGTCAATTTCTCTCCTATTATGGAGGAAGCTTGAGCCCAACAGTGACACAATGATAAGACAATGATGATTTTAGTCTTAAACATATTTTTCCATTTAAACAATATTTAAATAATAATGGCTATAAAATCAATAATACCATTTTATAAAAACCGGCTAAATGCGAGTCTGAGTCGCGCACGTAGGGTTCCGTACCATAATCTATAAAAATCATATTTGTTGCATGTAGGGGGAGGGGCCTCTTAAATTATTTTGTTTTTAGTATTTGATGTTATAGCAGCAACAGAAACACATAATTTGTAAAAATTTCAACTGTCTAGCTATCGCGGTTCTTGAGACGCAGCCTGGTAACAGACTGACGGACGGACAGACAGCGATATCTTAGTAATAAGGTCCCGTTTTTACCCTTTAGATACGGAACCCTAAAAAGAAATATGAGCTACTATTTCAAAGTTGAAAAGATTTTTAACTAAAAGAAACCCACCACATCAGACATTTACGAAATTGAAATGGACATATTTTGGAACGTTGTGTGGTAGTACGAATATTACCAACTCTTACATTGCTCCTGGATGTTGTAAAAGACGACTAAAACCTGGATTAACTCCATCTCATACCCTCTAATCAACAATTATATTCCCAAGAAGGGTTGACGTCATGCAGGCGGTCATCAAACTATTGCCAGTAACTTTGCAATATGTACTACGAAAGAAGAGGATTAGACTCCAAGTAGTTGATGATAGTGGATTCCGTATGGTGAAGGAGTAAGAATACAATTCATCACTCCATATCTCGCACGTGAACATCTAAAAAGGGACTAAGGGATATAAGATGCATTTAACATCTGTACAAGAGAAGAAAAACCTGAAATAAACCCCTATACCAACATGTCTGATCAGCATGGTATAGTCGATTAATTTCCTTTCTATTGCAGAGGAGGTACTAGCCCAGGAGTAGGACGTGTAGGAGACAACGACAACGACGGCCATGATGTTGATGTAAATATGTTTGAAGCATTACGCTAATAATCATCAATATCTGGTTGACCGAGCTTCGCTCGGAATATTTTTGTCGAATTTATTTAGATATATATTAATAAAAAATAAATAATGAAAATTATATAAAAAATTACAAAAAGAAAATAATAATAACATCGAGGTTCGAACCGACGCTGTTTGAATGCCAAAAAAACCTAAATTAGAATCGGTCAACTTCCCAATTGAGCTATCGTAACTCATGACGTTGACAACGAAATTTGAAATCATATTCTTTTAAAAAATCATGTCATTGTATTGTTTTGCTAAAACCTAGCTAGATCGATTTTTTGGACCCGAAACCTCTAGTATGCCTAGTTTCAACAAAATCGTTGGAGCCGTTTCCGAGATCCTGAATATATATATATATATATATATATATATACAAGAATTGCTCGTTTAAAGATATAAGATTATCACAGATTATATAAGTCCCACTGTTGGGCTCGAGCCTTCTCCACAATTAGGGACACGATATCGAAAGGAAAGTATCGATACTGTACTCATGAGTAGTATCGAAGAAAAAGTATCGATACTTGAAAGTATCGAGTACTGAGTACTTTGCCTAGAATCTATGTCGTAATGAGCTTTTTTTTTAGGAATTCCACCGTCTGTATATGGATTAAAATATTTCGAGCCACGTTTTAGAAGGTTCATTACGTTTGAACTAAATGGCGTTACCATAAACATGAGCCGTAAGGTCAAGTTTAACGTGGATAATTGCTAAAATTTATTCGATACGTTACCTGCCAAAAAGTACTCCTTGTGTAAAAGTATCGAATGCAAAGTATTGAGTACAAAAGTATCGGTATCGAAAGAAAAGTACTCGATACCTAAAAGTATCGATACTTTTTTCGTGTCCCTATCCACAATCGAAGGGAAATTGATGTACTACACCACGCTGGTCAGAAGGGTTGGTTAAAGGTTTTATTTTGAGTTTTCCCGCCCTTGCATAGATGGTACATGCATATCATGTCCCTTAGTCGTTCTTTACGACACCCACGGGCATGATAGTGAATTATTTTCTTACTCTGTCAGCACACCAATAATGGATGTAAAGAAATAATTTAGGATCAACTTTCAAGTCAACACACGTAGTATTTCATTCAAAGTACAAATGTAAAGTTTTCATATAACGCGCATACCTTTACACCTGTCTACCTTATAAATCGCATGGGAACTGAAACTCTAACATCTATTGAAAACCCGAAACAGGGGGTGTGTTTTCTCCCCTTACACCCCTCCAACCCCCTCGTTATTCCACTTCCCGTCTCCCCTTTCTTTCCACTAACTTCGCATCGTCATCCGTATTACTTGGGCTCTAACTTATGTGGGGTATATGAGATTGTATATACAAACAAAAATTAACCTTAATCATATAATTATAAAGTAGAAATTTATATGCAAGTAAAAACCAATTTACAGTTACTATAAACATGCGAATATATTCTCTATATAGAGTTAAATAAAGGTCGTTATCGCTTGTGAAATCGCAGATCAATTTTGTGATAGTCTGTAGTGATTCCTTTGCATTACTTTTTCGTTCTTTGTGAATGTATTTTATACGAGTTTAAGGTCTTATGTGGATAGTCGGTGTGTCGCAAATGTTGTGTGCGTGGACTCTTTACAACTGAACGGAAGACGATTCAATTTTGAAGCACCTATTTGTAATAGAATTTTAGAAGTACCCGCGTCTCCATTGAGTATGTTTCAAGTACAAGATACGGTAATTTTATTCGGTTGCAATTTTGAATTTAGAATTTTATTTTTTCTTTAGGATTTGTTTTGATTGCAAAACAGCCTTTTAATCAGTACCTACCTACTTGACATTTCTAAAACTATGCCACGAATCAATCACGATGGGTTACTATTAATATCTATCATTTGGGCGGAGTAAGAATACAATTTACCACTCCTTATCTTGCCCGTGCATGTCGTAAAAGACGACTAAGGCTTATAATACTTTATGCAGGAGAAGAAAAACTCGAAATAAATCCTATATCAACCTATCAGAGCAGCATGGTACAGTATAGTAAATTTTTCTCCTATTGTGGAGGAGGCTCAAGCCCAACAGTGGGACGCATATGAGCTGAAATGATGATGATGTCACGGGTAAATAACGATGGGTTTCTATCTATTTATATCATCTGTTACTCTTGGAATCACAAATTCATCATCACAGCTCATATATGTCCGATTGCTAGACTCGAGTCTCTCAATCCATCCATCCACCTATCAGCCTACAGACGTCAACTGCAGAACATAAGCCTCCTCGCGAGAATTTCACTCAGAAAGATCCTGCACCACTTGGATCCAACGGTTCCCTGCGAATTTGAGAATGTCGTCAGTCCACCTAGTGGGGGGTCATCCTACGCTCTCTCTCTATAACGGGTGAAAATTTTAGTAAAAAAACCCTCCTACAAAGATTAGACAAAAAAAAAATACGTACTCAGTTCAAGTATCGAACCCGTTCGATTTGAAAAATAAAACATTATTTCTATTTGAATATCGATTATGTGATCTACGTGGTTATGTGGCATCACACTGGAGCTAATATCATATATGTTGTATAAAGTATAATATTATGTATATTTAAAGGATTAAGAAAAAAATGACTGCCCGCTGAGTTTCTTGCCGGATCTTCTCAGTTTGTGGTCGCGTTCCGATCCGGTGGTAGATTATTGTATTGTATTTAATCGTGTAATTTGACAATATGTAAGTGCCCTTAAGGGGCCTGTGCAGCATAAATGATTTGATTTGATATACATAAGTTTTAGTACTCCGCTTGAGCCTCTTCTATAATGGAAGGGAAAATGATCTACTATACCACGCTGGTCAGACGTGTTGGAAGCGTGCCTTCTTTTGCATATATATTATGCGCATATTTAATTCAACCATTCTGTATATTAACTGCATATTATAGTCATATTTTATGACACACCGAAGCTAGAAAGGGATCACTGAATCAGGATCGCGCTTTATGGAATTCTATGAAGGATATGAACTATGATTTATATTTTGTAAAATATCCCCAATACAAGTATTATTTTCGTGTTGTTTAAAAAAATGTCATCACCATCATCTCAGCCCATACACGTCCCACTGTTGGGCTCGGGCCGCTTCCACTATGGGAGGGCAATAGACCTAGTATACCACGCGGATCAGACGTGTTGCTATAGGGGTTATCGAGTTTTCCTTGCATTGATATTATACGCATATTATATCCCATAATCGTCTTTTACGACACCCACGGGCAAGAGAGGGGGTGGTGAATTGTATTACTTATTAACTTTATTATAGACTAGCAACCCGCCCTCGCTTCGCGTCGGTTTTAGTCGTTTTACCCGCGTAGTTCCCGTTCCCGTGGGAATACCGGGATAAAATATAGCCTAGTTTACGCCCTGATATTATAGCTTTCCATTGGTGAAAGAATTTTTGAAATCGGTCCAGCCGTTTTGAAGATTACCCGGAACAAACAGACAGACAGACAGAAAAAATTTTTTTAATCTGTATTTTAGGCATAGGTGTCGTGCAAATAACCGTGTGAGTATGAAAAAAGCCTATTATTTTGACATTACAAACAGACACTCCAATTTTATTTATTGGTATAGACTAGCAGCACCCTGCGATTTCACCCGCAGTTCCTCTTCCCGTGGCAATATTGGGATAAATTATAGCCCATGTGTTATCTGATATGAAAGCTATATTATTGTAAAGTTTCATAAAAATCCATTAAGTAGTTATTGCGTGAAAGAGCAACAAACATCTTCACATCCTCACATACTCACAAACTTTCGCGTTTATAATATTAGTAGGATGAATTCAGTCTTTAAATTGTTTTCGAATCCAGTGGAGCACATCCAAAAAATTTCAACATAATCGATCCAGCCGTTTAGGAGGATTTCAGTTACAAACACACAAACAAAAGATTTATATAGAGCGATAAATGACGCGCTACGACAATAATAAAGTTAACTAAGTAGAAAATAAAACGAATTACTAAAAATCTATTATAATCTAACAATAGCATAATATAACATAAATGAATTAAAAAAGAAGCATCATAACCCTGAGGCAAAAACCAAGTGAAATCCCACACCGCCCTAATTAAGGATCGTCCGTAAAATACGTCTTCGCTGAACCAAACAAATTGACTGCATCATTAATGGGACATAAAGAGACAAACATTCTTTCTTAGCTCAATATAACAGGCAATTAGTGGTCTTGACAAATAACTGCTAATATTAGGGCAAAGTTTGTAAATTAGATTATATAACAAAGCAAATGCGACTTTAAAAACTTTAAAATAGGATTGATAATGCATTTTTGGATTTGTGAGGGTAGAATTAAAATACAATGCAAGAAAGAAGTAACGTCTGTTTGTTAATGACGTCATTAAATGCCATCACATTGCCCAGACGAGGATTATCCGGATATTTCCGAAGAATACACAATGTAAAGTAAAAATTGAATGGAGATTATTTTTGTGATTAAGAAAGTTGATGGCTGCAGTCTGGACGAAAATTGGATATTTATATAGTCAGCAACTTCATATTCTGCTTTAAAGAATTCTTTATTAATTTTCATTAGTTCTGTTATATAGGCTTAGTTTAATTAATAAACTTAATTTTAAAAATTGAAGGTATTTAAATTATAGGATAATTGTGTTTAAAGAGCTTTATTTCTCATACAAACTTATAGTGCACTTATGAGATAATAATACTAATACTAATACTATTACAATATTATAATTCATAATTCCGCCACCGGTTCATTTCTGAAATTACATGTTTTTATGCTTAGGTATGTTTTTATATATATATCATCTAAGGATGTAAAAAATAATCGATTTTTGCAATCGATTATCAAAATAAAAAAAAACGATTATTAATCGATTTTTTATTATTCGAAATTCGATCGAAATTAATAGATTATTCACTGCCAGATTTACTGAAAAAAAGGTCATCACGATTGTTTCATACTATACTAGAAATTAAAACACATTTCCTAAAAAAAAGGGTCATCATAATCCTGTTGGGCGAAAAAAATCGATTATTTTATAATCGATTATTTATTTATAATTAATCGATTATTTTATAACGATTTAACAAACAGAACAAAGAATCGATTATTTTTAAAATCGATTATTTGCCCTCCAAGTCACATCCCTAATATCATCACACTCTTTGATTCTGTTAGACAATTGGTTGTACAGCTGTGCTCCCTCGAATAATCAAATTATTTAATATTGGTAGGACCACACTGTTGACAGTTGTCTGCCTACAGCCGCGGGCCGGTCCGTCCGGGGTAGTACCACATTCCCGCAGAAAATCGACGTCCGAGTAGTAGCAATTTACTGCGCTTCGTTCGGTGAGCGAGAGCCGGCAGCTCAACTTTCTGAGGGTGTTTGCCTGTGGTGTGTTAATGATGCTTTTAGTTTCACCAAACCTCATTGCACGCATTTACACTCTCTTCATCTTCTTTGCGATAGGCAGCTGCCTTGTAAAGGTTCATGAGTGCCAGCAACACTAACCATCAGGTATACTGTTTGCTCGTTTGCCACCGTTTGCAATAAAAAAAATTAAAATAGTTTAGCTGTATGGCGGCTACGAATACTACCAACCCTTACTTTGTTTGTAAACGTCGTGAAAGACGCCTTAAATCGCCATGATCCAACTCCATCTGATGCCGATAGGTCAATAATTATGAGGAGAGATTGTTAAATTTAAGAAAATATAATCATCATCATCGCAGCCCACATACGTGCCACTGTTGGGCTCGGGCCTCCTCCACAATGGGAGGGAATTTGACCTACTATACCATGCTGGTCAGACATGTTGGTATAGGGTTTTACTTTAAGTATTCCTTCTCTTGCACACATGTTATGTGCATTTTATATCCCATAGTCGTCTTTTACGACATCCACGGTCAAAATTGGCAAGGAGTGGTGAATTGTATTCTTACTCCGTCACCACACGGAAAGTCTAAAGTCTTGTATATGATGCCGTATTTATTATATCGCCTCCCTATTTTAGAAAACAAGTTTAATTATAAACGTGTCTAGTGTTGTCTCATATTTCGCTTCTATTCCACCAGTATTTACGCAATAGAAAAATGTTGTGCTTTGTATAAATTGAAATAAGAGCGATAATATGACAGTTTCGTTGTCAATTATTAAAAATATAACAATTATAATTTACGGATATAGATGATTTCACATTCCTGGCAACTCTTAGAATACTAAAAGTTAATATCTTTCTTACAAAATATCTTCGAATATGGTCGTAAAACAACCCCTACAAGGGTGGTAGTTATTACTCATTTTTCACAAGTCAAATTCAGTGTAGGGTCCACCTAATGTGCCACTCTAAAATCAACCCCTATGGATTCGCGACCATGTTTTTCTCGATGAAGTTTTTTGTTTGTCTGACCTCCCTGTCTTACTCTGTCCGTAGTATACGGCTATCTCTTTCACCCTATCATTGTGCGTGGGGTGGCAACAGAGAAATTATGATACGTTTTTTTGGGGCTTAAATTGATTTTTCGGAAGTATGTGGAAGCCATTTTACGATGGTATGGCGACTGATCACAACTTTTTTTGCTTCGTTTAACAAGACAGTTTCATTTGTCGTATGCTATCATAACAATGTCTGTCATAATAAAATGAATTTATCCGACAAATGCCATTAAATAATGTCTATGATAGTGCTTGTCTTGTTGATTCAGTAACATAACAACGCTGCTACGATCATGCTATGAACTCAGAATCAATTTTAAATCCGTGCAAAAAAGTATTTTCTGGGGTTTTCTGCTGATTTAACAGATTTATCTAAGGAATTAGCTTTAATTAATAATATTTTAAACGTCTGAGAACATGACTAAAATAAAAACACCAAACATAATCACTGTATTGGAAACGAACCAGAGGAATCGCGAAAAGAAATCCTATGCCAAAGCATTCGACCACTGGGGTAATAGTACACTTCTACTATAAATAGAATAAGCGTAATACAATAAACCACTACATTTCACGCCCGTATGTTTTTGAAGAAATGATCAAGTGATTATAATTTGGCAAGAGAAGGAAATAAATCCCCAAGAAACACGAAATAAAACCCTGTACCAACAAATCTGCCCAGCGTGGTATAATAGATTAATTTCTCTCCTATTGTGAATTACACTCGAGTAGTAGAGTAATAGTACTTTCCGCGTGGTGATGGAATAAGAATACAATTCACCACTCTCTAACATGCTCGTGGATGTTGCAAAAGACGATTAAGGGATATAATATGCACATAACATTTGTGTAAGAGAAGGAAAACGCAAAAAGAAACCCTATACCAACACATCTGACCAGCATGTTGTAGGTCAAATTCCCTCCCATTGTGGCACAGGCCCGAGTCCAACAGTGGGATGTATATGGTCTGCGATGATGATAAGAAGAAAGAATAGTAAATGAGTTCTTCATATAGTGACAGAGTAGGAGTCGGTAGACGTTCACGACACCCTTTCTTGCTTTTTTTTGTGGTAGGCTTTTATATGGTCTGGACACACCCTGCCTAATCTGCTTGGGGTGACGGATGAGCAGCTTCGACCCCATAACCTATTATATCCTTCCCCATCGCCATAGGGCTGATCACTACCTATTCCTTGACATCAGTGATCGCCCCGGACTTTTTTACTATGGGGAGTCCTTAAAGACTACTAAGCGATGTGATTTGCAGAGAAGGAAAACATATAATGAAATACTTTACTAACCCAGCTAGCTCACGTACTAGGCCAATCTCATTGTGGAGGGAGGTGCGAGCCTAGCTGTGAGACTTACATGAGGTGAATTAAAATGGAATAAAGTTATTATAAAACTAGCAACCTGCCCTCGCTTCGCTTCGGTTTTAGTAGTTTTACCCGCGTAGTGTCCGTTTCCGTGGAAATACCGGGATAAAATATAGTCTAGTTTGCGCCCTGATATTATAGCTTTCCATTGGTGAAAGAATTTTTGAAATCGGTCCAGCTGTTTTGAAGATTACCTGGAACAAACAGACAGATAGACAGACAGACAGACAAAAAAATTTAAATCTGTATTTTAGGCATAGGTGTCGTGCAAATGAGCATGAAAAAGGGCTATTATTTTGACATTACAAACAGACACTCCAATTTTATTTATTGGTATAGATATAGATGTTTCATTAACATTTAATTAAAATTCTAATATCTCACCATTAATTATGTTAACGAATTTCTTTGAATAATCAAAGATACTCTAAATTACCTTATGATATTAACAGATAAGATATATCTTTATATTAAAATTCATATTTCTACTATAGACGGGCCTAAATTTTTTCACAAACAAAATAATTGACATAAAAAACTTTTTGACTAGCAAAAAATAATTATTAAGATATATGATATGGATAATTATATATTTAACAGATATAAAGCAAAATAATTATGTAATTAATTCTAATTATAATAGATATATTTTATAGATGAAGTTATGTATTTAAAATTTATAACAACACGTTGATCAAAATAGGCCTAATATTAAAATAAAACTATAAAAAAGTTATATAAAAACATATATTGCCTAAGTATATATTTTCGTATGATAATTATAATTAATATGAATTTTATCATAACAAGCGGGAGCGATGTTATGGAGCGGGCTATGCTCGGGATTTCTCTGCGAGATAGAATCCGAAATACGGAAATCCGCAGAAGAACGGGTGTAACCGACATAGCATCAAGAATTAGCATGTTCAAGTGGCAATGGGCAGGCCACATCGCTCGACGAACCGACAACCGCTGGGGAAGAAAGGTTATCGAGTGGCGACTACGTATCGGACGACGCAGTGTAGGACGTACTAGGTGGACCAACGACCTGTTGAAAGTTGCTGGGCGTCGTTGGATGCAGGCAGCATAGGACCGCACTTTGTGGCGTAATATGAAGGGGCCTACGTCCAGCAGTGGACGGTGATAGGCTGAAATAATGATGATGATGATGATCATAATACGTAAAAGTTTCATAGGTGTCGTGACAGATAAAAAATATACAGTCGGCAAAGGCGTTTCTTAACCATGTCGTAAGATATAACTACGACCACGGAAAAATGAAATCCTGTAGCACGTTTTCGTGTGATGACGAAGTAAGAAAACAATTCAACACCTTCACCCTTGCCTGTGGGTATCGTAAGACGAAGGGATTAAACATATAACTTTTATGCAAGAGGAAGAATACTCGAAATAAACGTGGTATAGTAGGTCAATTTCCCTCCTAATATAGAGGAGGCTCGAGCCCAACAGTGGGACATACATGAGCTGAGATGATGAGGTTTATTTAAAATGTATCGAGGGGTGAAGGGCTGTTTGGTTTAAGCGACATCTAGGGTGATATTGAGTTACATACATATTCGGAATCAGCGAATTTTTCTCCGTCCTCCGTCTCCTCCTTACGCTGAAATCTTTTACACTTTCCATATGCTGAAAAAAGCTCTCGGCTTAAGGCAATTTGTATTAAGCGACATTTATCTTTGTAATTAAAGGTACATTTTATTTACCACTAGCAACCCGCCCTCGCTTTGCTTCGGCTTTAGTCGTTTTACTCGCGTAATTCCCGATCCCGTGGGAATACCAGGATAAAATATAGTCTAGTTTACGCTGATAATATAACTTTCCATTGGTGAAAGAATTTTTGAAATCGGTCCAGACGCTTTGAAGATTACCTGGAACAAACAGACAGACAGACAGACAGAAAGACCGACAAAATTTTTTTAATCTGTATTTTAGGCATAGGTATCGTGGAAATAACCTGGCGACGGAGGCAGCGTGCCTATTGGCCGGGACTCCCCCGTGGGACCTGGAGGCGGAGATGCTCGCCGGACTATATCGGCGGGTGACGGGGGTGCGAGCGGAGGGCGGTGTGGTCTCGTTAAGGGATCTCACTGCCTGGCGCGTCGACGTCCGCCGAGGCGTCATCGCCCGTTGGGCAGTCCGGCTGGAGAGGCCACGGTTCGGGGTGCGAACCGTGGAGGCCTTCCGGCCGGTGCTGATGCAGTGGTTGTAGAGGCGGCACGGGGTGCTCTCCTTCCGACTGGTGCAGGTTTTGACGGGGCATGGGTGCTTCGCTAAATACCTGCACAAGGTCGTTAGGAGGGAGAGTACACCGTCCTGCCACCACTGCGATTGCGACGAGGACACTGCGCGCCATACGCTCGAGGCCTGCGGGGCTTGGGCAGTGCAGCGCTGTGAACTCGTCGCAATCATCGGTACGGACCTGACGCTGCCGGCTATCGCTAGGGCGATGGTGGACAGCGTCGGGAATTGGGACGCGGTCGCAGCCTTCTGCGAGACAGTGATCTCGCGGAAGGAGGCGGCGGATCGCCTGCGTGAGGAGCGCAGCCTCGATGAGGAGATCCGCCGCCGGCGACTGGGGCGGCGCAGGTGCAACTATCTGCGCCTCATGCCGCCCTAGCCGAGGCCGCGGGTGACGTGACCGGGGATTAGTCCGTCACCCGCCGAGAGGCCGACCGCGTGAGGAAAGACCGACGTCCTCCCCGAGGGGGGGACGTCGGTCGATGGGAAGGTACCCCAATAGGGGGTATTCCGTCGGGCCGACCACTGACGACAAGTTAACGCTGCTCCAGTGGTCGGCCCAACGACGAGAAGGCGACGTGGTTTTTCGGTGGGTCGCGGGAGTTGCGTGCTTAAGCCCCTCTGTCGCCCCGGACGGAGTGGTGCGGAGGCGCGCCGACCGCGACGCACCCACAAAAAAAAAAAAAAAACGTGCAAATAACCGTGTGAGCATGAAACAAGTCTATTATTTTGACATTACAAACAGACACTCCAATTTTATTTATTGGTATAGATTAGCACCAAGAATTTAATGTTTTTAATTTAATTTTAATTAAATTTACCCCATTCAAATAGCTGAAGAAGTTTTTTTTGCTATGATTGTTTTTCTAAAATTTTAAACTTCAAATGGCACTCCTGTAAAGTTACAAAAATGTCGCTTAAGCCAAATAGCCTTTCACCCCTCGGTATAATACTCGTGTAAACAACAGAAATCATTAAAAAGTGGTCTATTAAATATGCGTCTGTCACAATATACATTTTCACCGGGACACAGTACGAAATCTGGTGTTATAATTTACTATTTAGTACAAGCATTCGAGATATTGCCGTTTGGTGACGGTATAAGAATACAATTCAACACTATCTTGCCAATGGATATCGTAAAAGCCGACTAAGAGATATAATACGCATATAACATCTATGCAAGAGAAGAAAAATTGAAATAAAACTCTATACCAACAAGTCTGACCAGCATGGTATAGTAAGGTTAATTTTCCTCTTATTGTGAAGGAGGTCCGAGCCCAACGATGGGACGTATGTATAGTTGAAATGAGTCTTATCCAGAGATGAGTCAATCCAAGTCTTTCTTTCTAAATCAATAAACATTTTTCTAAATCACAACATGTTTTTCTAAATTAAAAAATAATCCTAATTGAAATCATCTGAAAAGCTTACATTATTATTTTTATATTTACCTTAAATTGATATATTAGATAGAAAACGATATATTAATAAAACTTTTTATAAAGCCGATATTACACGATATTACAATAATTTATAAAATTTTGATCAATAGTTTTAATACAAATTAATTGAAAGTATAAAAATAATTCTACATTATTTTTTTAACATTAAATTGTAATTATATGTTTTTTTTAATTAAATTATATTATTTTTATTAAAAATAAATTACGATAATTATCATGACACGTCAATTTATTAATTTAAATGACACATATGTAAAATGTTACCACATAATCACGGTCCCCTGGCCTTCAAATGCTTAACCCGCCCGTAACCACGAATACTAAAGATTAATCGAAACATTAGCCATAAATACAAAATGAAAAGGTAAAATAATCACCAAAAAAAATTGTCTTCATTTTTTTATAAGTATAATACTCATATAACGCTGTGCTGTGTGGTAGCGGCTTCGAATACTACCAACCCTTGCTTTGCTCGTGGGTGTCGTAAAAGACGACTAAGAGCCGGACCTGGACCAACTCCATCTGGTAGATGATATATTGCGTCGACCCCAAGTAATTGGGATAAGAGCAAGATGATGATGATGAATACTCCTATAACGATTAAAAGTTTGAAAGTGAGGAACGGAAAAGTTAAAGAGTGAACGGCTGACATGGTATGGACATGTGATGAGGCGGTAGGAACGTAATGTTTTGAGAACAGTATTAGGTTTCATACTCATATTGAAGACTTTAGGGGTAAAGGGAGAGGACTGGAGGAGAGGGACTGCGTGAGGCATGACATGGATAGTCTGGGAGTGACTGCAGAGAGGACGTCTGATGCGATCGTATAGAAGAAGATAATATATTGCATCGACCCCAAGTAATTGAGATAAGAGTAAGATGATGATGACTCCTGTAAAGATCAGAGGAGGAGGTGTACTTTTCAACCTGGATGAAGCTCAGATTTCATTAAAATTAAAATTTATTTAATTTTATTTCCGTAAAGACTTATGCTCGAAATAGAAATTAAATTTGAATCACGATATCGCCTTCATTCACGTGCTTCTAACGAGAAAAGTACTGTCAAATTTAATATATCATAAATAAGCTTATTTTCTACTTTGCTCTTATCCCAATTATTAGGGGGTGCTTTTCTTTCATAGTAAATATTGCACAAGTTACTGGCAATAGCTTTACGATCGCCCACCTAAAATCCAGTAGTGGGACGTATATGAACTTTGAAGAAGATGATCAATCGAATGAAATTGGATAATATACTCACAGGTCTTTTATAAAGCTCTTAGTTGACAATCATCATCAGCCTGCTCTTATCCTAATTACTTGGGGTCAAATGATATTCTTCATGCAAAATACATTTGCAACAATTATTGACCATACTTTTATGACCGGCTGACGTTTAACCTCCACGGCAATGCGATTGTTGACCAGACGGAATAAGATAGAGTTAGCCTTTTTTTTGGGTGGGCTATGATCAGTGTCCACGCCGTCCAATTTGTCCGGGGTGACGAAAGGGCAGCACGCGGCCCTATGGGGCCGCTGATGGGTTATGACCCATCGTATTCCCCTTCGCCATTGGGCTGACTACCGGTACCGAGTCCCTTGTCATCCGTGGCAGATAGAGTTAGCCTAGGTCTATGTACCTAAAGCTATTTGTCGTCTCTTACGACACTCAAAAGTAATACTGTACAGGCGTAGTCTGGGCTAGTGGACTAACGCCGTGTTTGACAGAAGAACCTAAGGTTATAGTTTGAAGTACCTAAAGCCCTTAAGTTCCTAGCCTATATGATGGGATACCTGCACCGTGCTACCTAAGGTGACAGGTGGATGTGAGATGGATGTTGGGTGGAGGATTGGTTATTCTCACTGCCAGTCAAGCAGACTCACTCGACTAATCAGAACTGACGGCTAAGGGTGTCTTGGCCACAGTGAGATGGAGCTTTGGGTGGAGGATTGGTAACTCTCACTGCTAGTCAAGCAGACTCACTCGACTAATCAGAACTGACGGCTAAGGGTGTCTTGGCCGCAGTGAGAGGGATGTAACTGAGAGATGAATAAATTCAAATCTGATTTATTTTACACAATGTACACCTTATATACTACTTATTGCTAATACACACATATACCATTTTGTGTTAGTGTGTCGTACGTGTAAAGTATAACGCAGTGTCTTTAAATCATGTCAGTGCTAATTTTGCACATTATGTTGACATGCTTTACTTGTATGTTGACATGCTCTACTTTTGAGTTTGCTGCGTTGCATGTTCAATGTGCATTGAACATTCTGGGGTCTCTCAGGAACACGACTGCAAGTCGTATAATTCGATAACCTCATATGGTCCAATGTGTCCTTCCGTCGTTTGTGGTGTTTGGACTGTAGTCTGGGGACGAGGTTTCCCATACCGTGGCCGTGGTTGTGGTGGAGCTGCCCGCTGTTTGTCTGTCTCTGTGGCTTGTGTTGTAGTTGTCTCCTTGTCTTGTCTTCTCGTAAGTCTATCTCGACATTGTTTGAGTGGTCTGAAATAAATTAAAAGACAAGCTAATACTATTAAAGAAAGAGATGTCACGGTGCTAACCACATAGGAATGAGACTCTATTCGCCTCCATATTGTGTTATCTAATCTTGTTTTTAGCTTTGCTTCTGAAGCGGCTAAGTGGTCAAATATACTGGTGGAGCTATCTAATACTTCCTCCTTCGGTATGTCTGGTATCTCTGATTGGACTACTTGTGTGTCTAGAGTAAAATTACTCCTTTTAAAATATGATGCTTGCACAGTTGTTGTTGTTATTCGTTTAGCTGCAAGAATGTTGTTCAACGTCTTTACTACACAGCTTTCTGAAATGTGTAGTACTCCTATATCCTCTAGGTTAATTTCTTGTCTTTGTCCATCACATATTATCGAAGCTGATTGTGTTTTTGTAGTGATAAACATCCACGTATTCTGCATGTAAAGTTGTTTCCATAGAATTGTAGATTGAATGTTGTATCTTCTTGATGTGCATTGTGATTTAGTGTTATTATTGTTGCTGAATAGCTGGTCAACAATGCAATTCTTGTTCAATTGCATGTTCTTAACAGCCACGGGATAGCAAACAAACTCCGATTTTTTGTGTAAACAATCTTTGAACTCGTCTTTACTTAATTCAAAGTATCGTTCATTGTTATAGTCGAAGCCTATGAATGCTCTTGGGATTGACAAGCATTCAAAAGAACTCCCGGTCAACTTTTGAGGAATCGCCGTTATGTGTATTAGTGTATATTTTCTTATGTCATGAATAGGATAGTACGCAAATACGTTTATATGTGTTGCATTTATTTCCATGTTAGTCTGTATTAATTGATCCTGAATTATCCTTAAGTTTCCAGGTAACTTTTGATTGGTTGTTTGTATTATATCATTAGCGTATTTAGGACTCAAAATCGTGTATATCGATGCGTTATTTAGGTATATCTCAAGTAACCCGTTGTAATAGTGAATAATCTCTGTTATGTAATTGCTCGCTAATTGATACGTTTGTATTACTTGTATTTTCACATTGTTAGCGTCTACCATCTTATACCATACGTCGTTATCGTACATGAATGCTATAGCTTCATTTAACTTCTTTTCAAAATTCTCTAACTTTTTCTTAATCCGCTCCTCGGTTTGGTTTACAGCGGATACTGTAGATATCATTATGTTTGTTTGATGATTGGCGGCGTTTATAAGTTCTTGTTGATTGCTACTCAATGAGTCAATACTTCTGTATACTTCATCGTTAACTCCGAACACGTATGTTAACATTTGTCCTAATAATCCACGTCTCCTTCTAGAAATCTTTATCCCAGTAAGGTAATCCTTTATCTTCTCAAATCGTGCTTTCTCTTCGTTCAAATGATAATAAAATTCTGCACAATGGGTGTCTTTTGTATACTGTTGTGTGTCAGTGCATAACTTTTGAAACTGATTAGTTATTTTTATCGTATTATTTAAATTCAGTTCCAAATCACTCCTTTCGTAATTAGTTTCTATTCTAAAACTTCCTCTGTTTATTGTTGAAGTACCTATTTGTTCTACATATAGGCCTGGATTTAATTGTTTCATAGTAAACATTGATGTACTTGTTACTTGTCCGATACACAATAATAATGTAGTATAGAGTAACACGCCTGACTTAAGTGTCTTAGACTTTTTATTTATGTTATTTGCTATGTTACTATTCACAGGCGTTTCGGTATTTTTTCTTAACGTATTCGTGTTAGTCATTAATTCTTCCTGATATACGGGTAAAGGAATTAATGTATGTATTGATCGTTTTTGACATAAACCTGTCGATTTTTTGAGTGTCACTACTCTTATCACCCCGTCGCTTCCTGGGTGAACGCTTTCCACTTTTGCCAAGGGCCACTTACTTGGACTTATGTTTTCATCTTTTATTAGTACTATGGTTCCAATTTTGATATTTTCTTGAGTTTCTTTCCACTTGTATCTTTGTTGAAGTTGATGTAAATAATCAGATGACCAGGCTTTCCAGAAATCTTTCTTCATTCTTTGAATTTGTTTCCATCTATTTATTAAATCAGTATTTATGTTTGATAACGGATCTGGGATTCCAACTGCTTCCCGACCAATTAAAAAGTGACTAGGCGTTAGTATTGTATTATCATTGATGTCTTCGCTTTGTGCACATAACGGCCTCGAGTTTAGGCAAGCTTCAATTTGATGTAAAAATGTTATCATTTCTTCGTACGTTAATGTCGATTCTCCAATTACTCGACGTAAATGGTACTTTACTGATTTTACGCTGCTCTCCCAAATCCCACCAAAATGGGGGGTTGCTGGCGGATTAAAATGCCACTGAGTACCTATACTGGTCATCGTATTTTGGAATCCAGGTGACTGTGTTATTTGCAATAATTCTTGTTCCAAAAATTTCGCTGCGCCTACGAAGTTCGTGCCATTGTCACTATACATATGTGACACGTGTCCTCGTCTGGCCATGAACCTCCGCAGTGCCGCAATAAATGTTTCAGTTGTCAAATCTCCCACTAATTCTAGATGAATTGCTTTTGTTGCTAAGCATACAAATACAGCAATATATGATTTGTAGGACTTGTGACCTCTTCCTTTCATTGTTCTTGTTTGTATTGGTCCCGCATAATCCACTCCAGTGTGACTAAATGGATATGATTGCGTGACTCTTGCTTTTGGAAGTATCCCCATTTTTTGTACTTTCGTTTCGGACCTGTATCTCGCGCATTTGACGCACTTTTTTAGTATACCTTTGACAACTTGTTTTCCACCTATAATCCAGTATTTTTGTCGTAGGACAGCTGTAGTTAGTTTATTTCCTCCATGTAATGTTTTCATGTGTGCGTTTTGTATTATTAATGACGTTATATGATGTCGGCGTGGTAATAGTATAGGATGTTTTTGATTATATGGCAAGTCAGCGTTTTCTATTCGACCTCCAACTCGTAATAATCCATCGTTATCAATAAATGGATCTAGTGTGGATAATTTACTGTTTTTCTGCAGTGATTTTTTCTTTCGAATAATTTCTTTTTCATCGTAAAATTCTTCTTGTTGCAATATGCATAGAATTCGTTTCTCTGTTTCTTCTAGTTCCGTACAGGATAATGGTTCGTGCTTTTTGCGCTTGCTGATAAATCTGTAGCAATACGCTAATGTTCTTATCATTTTATTGTAGTTAGAAAATCGACTCCAGATGTCATACTTTTCATTCGTAGTATTAATTGTTGTTGATAAACAGTACTTGGCTTCTTCATTTGGCTGTGGTGCTGTTGTTGTAATAGGTATATCACTCGTCTGTAACCATGGTGGGCCGTTCCACCATAAGGAACAGTTTATTAATTTTTCTGGCTCCAATCCTCTTGATATAATGTCCGCTGGGTTTTCAGACGATATGACATGATTCCATTGAGCGTTAGGTATTATGCTGTTAATTTCTGACACTCTGTTGGCCACGAACGTATGCCATCGCCCAGGATCTCCTTTTATCCATCCCAACGTGATCATAGAATCCGTCCAGCATGAAATCACGGTATTGTTATCACCGTTTAGAGCATTTTTTATTTTTTCTATTAAATTAGCCAATAATACTGCGGCGCATAGCTCAAGACGCGGTAATGTTGTTTTTTGTTTTTTCGGTGCAACTTTTGACTTAGCTTGGAGCAATGTTATGTAGTAACTGTTATTCACCATTACTCTGCTATAGACGACAGCCCCGTATGCTTTTTCTGAGGCGTCGCAGAATCCATACAGCTCAAACTTTGTCCTGTCTATCGTGTGACACCATCGTGGTACTTGTATATTTTCTATGTTTTTTAACTGTTTTTGTATTTCTGTCCATTTATTTCGTATTATGTCATTTACTGGTTGGTCCCATTCCATCCCAGACGTCCACAGTTGTTGTACTAGTAATTTTAGTGTTATGATGATGGGGGCCAACCAGCCCAACGGATCAAATATTTTCGCCACCTCTGACATAATGAACCGTTTGGTGGGTTTTGTGTTTTCTGTTATAGTTATTTGAAAACAGAATTTATCTTCGCCTGGAGACCATATAATTCCCAACGACTTTCTTGTTTCGTCTAAGGGAAGTTTCAGCATCCGACTTTCTTCTTTATCGCATGTTAATTTGTTCAACAATTCCGAACTATTTGAAGACCATTTTCGTAGTTGGAAACCACCTTTGTTTAACATTGCTATTAATTGTTCTTGTAATTCCTTGACGGAGCTTTCCTGGGATTCTCCTGACAAAATATCGTCAACATAGAAATCCTGTAACGTTACTCTACTGGCGATAGGGTAATTGTCTTGTTCGTCTAATGCTAGTTGTTGTAATGTTCTCACGGCCAGATAAGGCGCGCTTGTTGTGCCATAAGTGACCGTTGTTAGTTCGTATTCACTAATGGCCTTTTTTGGAGAAAATCTCCATAAAATTCTTTGATATTTATAGTCTTCTTGGTTTATTTTTATGAACCGGTACATTTTCATAATGTCGGCCATGAAAGCAATCTTATGCGTTCTCCAGCGTAATAATATGTTTGATAAGTCTTGTTGAAGTCGTGGTCCTTTATGTAAATTTTCATTAAGGCTTATTTTACTACTTGTTTTACTACTAGCGTCAAATACCACTCGTAGTTTTGTTGTAAGAGAGTCTTCTTTTATTACCGCTTGGTGGGGAATATAATACTCTCCTGTGTAATATTCTGGTTTAGGTACTTTTCTCATATGACCCATATTTAGGTACTCGTACATAAATTCCTTGTATTGTTGGCGTAAATTTTCATTTTTTTCGAACTGACGTTCTAGTTGTAATAGTCGAGCCACGGCTTTTTTCCTTGACTCGCCATATTTTATGTTCGCGTCCTTAAACGGCAGTCGTACCGTATAAGTGCCGTCGAAACTTCGTATTGTAGTATTTGTATAGTAATTTTCACACAACTCATCATCTTTGGTGAGTGCATAGTGTCGTGGAATTTCTTCTAATTCCCAAAATTTTGTTAATTGTTGTATGTCGTCGGTGCGAGTCATCATGCTTAATACTTTGATGCCACCGTTTGTGTCTTGCGGATATAACCCGGATAAAATCCAACCCAATTCTGTTTCTTGAGCGATTATACCGCCTTGTAGTCGTTTAAAACCTTGTAATAGTATTTTACTATATTCTTGGGCACCTAAAATTATGTCTATAGGTCCCTTTTTGTTGTACGTTGGGTCTGCCAATAGAACATTGTCCAACTCTTGTAATTGTTGTAAGTTACTTCTTGGTAACGAGTTTGTAAGCTTTGGTAGTACTATAAGTGTTACAGGTAGTCTGTACTCACTAGAGTACCTTGGTTGTAGTTTTATGTTAATTGTATATTTCGATGTCTTAGGTTCGTTGTCTCCAATGCCTTTTATTTCGGCTCGAACCTTTTGTCTTGGATACGACAGCAGTTGTGCTACTTCTTCCGTGCAAAATGACGCTTCTGAACCTTGGTCACACAATACTCTTAATAATTGTGGTGTTCCATCATACGACGTGGTTTGTAATAGCGCTGTGGCTAATAAGACCGTATTTTTTGCCTCTAAATTGGTAGCTGATAAGTTCGATAACGTTGTGTTTTGTTTTTTATCACTCATAGTTGGTTTAGGAGTGAACTTTTTCGTATACTCAGAAGACTCTGGTTGTCTTTTAATTGAATCGAATGTTCGGTGTAATAGTGTGTTATGACCTTTATGTTGACATATTTCACATTTTGTATAAAACTCGCTCGTGCATTTTATTTGTTTATCATGATTTAAGCAGCGTTTGCACATTTCTTTGTCTGAGACTTCCTTATATCGTTGCGTCACGTTCAAGGTTTTAAAACTAGGGCATTTATTTATATTATGTTCTGTGCTTTTGCAGTACCAGCAATGCTTACTTTTTGATGATTCTGCTATTGGTATGAGTGTTCCCCGGTATTTATTTATTGTATGATTCACCGAGTTATTACTCAGGTGATTATACGTAATTTTTTGCTGATCGTAGGACTTTAAACTTTTAAATCTTTTTTCTAAAAACTGTAACATTTCTTCAAACGATTCCAATTTGTTTGGGTGTTGTAACTGATCCTCGTATTTTGAATCAGTTTGTTGGTCCCATTTCCTGGCCAAAAGTCTAGCCAAAATAGGGTCCCATGTTGAAATGTCAATTCCTTGATGTTTTAAAGATTCCAAACATTCTTTTATGGTGTCGTGCATGTCTCTTAAACCCGCTGCATTCGCAACATTTAGCTTGGGTAAATCTAATAATTTATCGATGAATTTAATTGATATCATTCGTTCGTCTTCATAACGTTGCGTAAGCAATTTCCACGCGGTTTCATAGTTCGATTCACTTATCGTTAGATGACGTATAATTTTTGCTGCGTCACCTTTTACATTTGTCTTTAAATATTGCATCTTTTCTACCAATGAAATATTTTTATCTTCATGAATAATTTTTTTGAATAAATCATGAAAAGTATACCATGAGTCATAACTCCCAGTAAAAGTTGGAATAGAGATACGGGGTAGTTTTCCTGACGACTGTGTTAAGGTTATTTTTTCGCTGGAACTGTCATGGATTTTTTCTTCCAGCATCTCCATTGTAGTATCGAACTCAATTTGGGTGTTTTCAAAATATTTATTTTTGAAGTAAAGGTGTCCCGATGTATCCTCCTCCAATAATAATTCAATGTGTGTTTCTTCAATATCCTGCCATCGTTTTTGTAAATTGTTTATTGTAGTTTGTAAATGCCATATAGGTTTGTTTTCAGTGACTGATTCTTTCGCCTGAATTAGCCTTTTTGACATCTGGGATATCCTGAACATTTGTATAAACGTCTTGGGATTCCCTCTCCCTTCTTCTTCGTTTGTGTTTTGTTCTTCAGGTTCATATATCGCCTGAACAAGTTGAAGTCTTTCTTCATAGTTTTGTAGGTGGGCTAAGCCCTCGTTGTATTGTTTTTGGATATTTCCAAAGTAATTTGTAGTGATATATTTGTGAGATGATAACATCTCTTGTTTTTCCAGTTTCGAGTGATTCTCTTGCACCCGTTGGAAAATAGTAGTTAGTGTTTGTCTTTTTTCGTCAATGTATTTTTGTGTTCTTCGGCTCACGGAGTCCTTTTTAATGTTTGTAATTATCCTCCTGATCTCGTTATAATCTTCCTCCTGGCTCTTGATTGCTGTGTTTATTTCTTGTATGTCCATAGTGCTTCTTTTGTCTTCTTCCCTAATAGCCCTACCCTAACTTCCCTACTACTAATGTTTTAAGTCAATACTTATCGTACCTGCGCTCTCGCTATAACACGTCCCTGAAGGTGCGACTTCTCAATCAGCTGGTGAGTCCCGCTTGTGGGAGGCCAGTGACCGAACCGCAACGAGAGGCTTTCTGACAGAGTACGTAAGTAAAAGTCTTTCAGTCAATTCCGAAACTGATGCTTTGTTGAGTACACCAGCCCGTTCTTAACTGATTTGTATGTCTGTTATGTCAAACCTACGGGGGGGTTAGAGGGAGGAAAAAAAACTTTACTTTGGCTCGAAGGACCAAATGTTAGGGCGTAGTCTGGGCTAGTGGACTAACGCCGTGTTTGACAGAAGAACCTAAGGTTATAGTTTGAAGTACCTAAAGCCCTTAAGTTCCTAGCCTATATGATGGGATACCTGCACCGTGCTACCTAAGGTGACAGGTGGATGTGAGATGGATGTTGGGTGGAGGATTGGTTATTCTCACTGCCAGTCAAGCAGACTCACTCGACTAATCAGAACTGACGGCTAAGGGTGTCTTGGCCACAGTGAGATGGAGCTTTGGGTGGAGGATTGGTAACTCTCACTGCCAGTCAAGCAGACTCACTCGACTAATCAGAACTGACGGCTAAGGGTGTCTTGGCCGCAGTGAGAGGGATGTAACTGAGAGATGAATAAATTCAAATCTGATTTATTTTACACAATGTACACCTTATATACTACTTATTGCTAATACACACATATACCATTTTGTGTTAGTGTGTCGTACGTGTAAAGTATAACGCAGTGTCTTTAAATCATGTCAGTGCTAATTTTGCACATTATGTTGACATGCTTTACTTGTATGTTGACATGCTCTACTTTTGAGTTTGCTGCGTTGCATGTTCAATGTGCATTGAACAAATACATACAACTTTATCATGAATAATCATATAATTAAACAGATATAATATCCATAACAGTATTATTTCGTACAATTTTAACTTATAAGAGTATTTCAACGTTCGTGTAAACACATCGTTACGGCTCGCGTGTAAACGTTACCTTATCTGACAAAGCAACGGTTAACATCAGCGCGGTTCACAATTAACTATTCAGATTTAACTGATAAACTGAATGCAAATTAAAGAAAAAAATTAAAAAAAAACACATTGTGGATAGTGTTGGTATTTTTTTGTGTAACTAAATTTGTTCGAGCTTGCTGGGTGAGCATTTAATTATGAGGTACCGCTTAACCATACCAATTGCAACCTTCTACATATCAAAATGCTATATAGTTCTATTAGTTCCTGAAGTTACCAATGATAATATTTTGTTTTTTTTATTGCTGTTGGTCGCAAACGAGTAAATAGCACTCCTGATGGTAAGTGGTACCTGCCGCTCATGAACCTTTACTAGACCGCTGATTACCGTGAAGAAATTAAAGGGAGTATGAATGCGCGCAATGAGTTTCAGTGATACTAAAGAGTCCACCAAACGCAAACACCTCCAAAAAGTTTGGCTCCGGCTCTCTCGCTACCGAACAAAGTACAATAACAAATTGCTATTATCCAATTGTCGATTTTCTTAGAGATTGTGGTACTGCCCCGGACAGACCGGTCTGCGGCTGTAGGCAGAAGACTGTCGACAGCGACTAATCTTAATGTAAAGGAATGAAAAAAACTCAGTTAATAATGGTGTTGAATTATAACAGAATTGATACTTAAAGTATCCTTGTCAACTTGTTCCTTAAAAATAATAAGTATACAATACTATGTCGGTATCATTAATAGTGCGTAATCCATACTAATATTATAAATGCGAAAGTAAGGATGTTTGTTTGTTTGTTTGTTTGTAACGCTTTCACGCTTAAACCACCGAACCGATTTCAAAAATTCTTTCACCAATGGAAAGCTATAATATCAGGGAGTAACATAGGCTATATTTTATCCCGGTATTCCCACAGGAACGGGAACTACGCCGCGGGTAAAGCGACTGAAACCGAAGCGAAGCGAGGGCGGGTTTCTAGTATTATATACATATCAATAAGCTTAGCATTTGGTTTTCTACCATCCATATATTCATCCATAAGTCTGATGTCCCTGTTGGACATAAACCTTCCTACATTAGAGGATACTGCTCTATAGTTAGAGCTTAGTTAAGTTGGCAATCGCAGTTGGTTATATAAGCCTCCCTTGTAAAGTGCTACTTTGTATTTTACTGGTAATTTCTCAGCCTATTCTTCCAATATCCACAGAAAAGTAAGGCTGCTGTGTGGTAGCGGCTTCGAATACTACCAACCCTTGCTTTGCTCGTGGGTGTCGTAAAAGACGACTAAGAGCCCTAGATTGACCCGGACCAACTCCATCTGGTATCATTTGGGTCAACGATTACATTGCCAAGGAGGGTTGACGTCAGGCAGGCGGCCGGTCATAAAAGTCATTGCCGAAACGTTTTGTAATATGTCAAAACAGATGACATATTGCGACGACCCCAAGTAATTGGGATAAGAGCAAGATGATGATGATCCACAGAAAAGTAAGGAGTGATAATACATTCAAGTCATCACCAAATTATTGAAACTCGTGTCAAAAATTTAGCACACCAGAAATACATAGGTTTATCAATGTTGGTCAAAATTTTTTAGCATTATCAACAGCAAGAAACCAAGTTATTTTGTAAAGGTTATTGTGAGGCAATAGGGAGGTGACATGGATTGTTCGTACATGTTCATACAGTATTGAATGAAATACTGTACTAATTAATTAATCCATACTAATATTATAAATGCGAAAGTAAGGATGTTTGTTTGTTTGTAACGCTTTCACGCTTAAACCACCGAACCGATTTCAAAAATTCTTTCACCAATGAAAAGCTATAATATCAGGGAGTAACATAGGCTATATTTTATCTCGGTATTCCAACAGGAACGGGAACTACGCCGCGGGTAAAGCGACTGAAACCGAAGCGAAGCGAGGGTGGGTTGCTAGTAATAAATATAGTTCTAATATAAATTGAAATTTACTTTACCTTTCTCAAAATGTTTTTTACAGATTTCAATTACCACCTTTCCATTTTCCATGAAAACTTAAAATAAAATCTTATACTAACACGTCTGACCAGCGTGGTATAGCGGATCAATTTCCCTCCTATTTTGCAGCCTCGAACCCAGCACGAACGTGTATAAGTTGAAATAAAAGGCGAACGATATCATCAATACGACCCAGAAGAGAAATCCAAGAATATTTCTAACTAATATGTTTAACTATGTCCCTGTAGTGACGGAATAAGAATACAATTTACCACATTCCATCTTGCCTGTAGATATCGTAGAAGACAACCAAGGGTTATCATACGTATGTTACATTTATGCAAGAGAACGAAAATTCGAAATAAAACCCTATAGCAACACATCTGACCAGCGTGGTATAGTAAGGTCACTTTCTTTCCTCTTGGAGGCTCAAGCCCAGCAATTGGACGTATATAAACTGAAATTATTCCGTGTGGTGACGGAGTAAGAATACAATTCACCACCCCGTGGGTGATCGTACGAGACGACTAAGGGATATAAAACGCATATAACATCTATACGAGAGAAGGAAAACTCGAAATAAAACCCAATACCAACACATCTGTTCAGCGTGGTATAGTAGGTCAATTACCCTTCCATTACGGAGGAGGCCAGAGCCCAACAGTGGGTGGATGGTATATGGGCTGAGATGATGATGATGATGATGATGAAACTGAAATTATGTCTAACTAGTTATTTCTTTTTGTTACAGGAATATAGGAGTAGATCTGTTGTTAAATGAAACCTATGATGCGATTTCCGATGGTCACATTATGTAGGAAATTGCCTATCGATCCACTAATTTATCGACGCTTATTATTGGACTCAAGATGAAAAGGGATAATGCCCTTATCGCCACGTTTGTCAAGCGAGGTTGGCGATCGGATTTTATATTTATAAATTGCTCAATAGAATGCTGGTAGCCATTCACCTAGTGTTGTTTTAGCTGCTTTTTACTACAACCACTGGAAGAAAAGTATGACCACAGATTGTATTTTGAAAACGTCCCCATTTAGAGAGGACGCTTTACTTGATTTTTACTTTTGTTTTTAGTTTGCATTTGATTAAATTTTGTATTTATTTTATGTATCACTACATAGTATAAAACAAAGACACTTCCCGCTGTCTGCCTGTCCCTATGTATGCTTAGATCTTTAAAACTATGCAACGCATTTTAATGTGTTTTTTTTAAATCTATACCAATAAATAAAATTGGAGTATCTGTTTGTAATGTCAAAATAATAGACTTTTTTCATGCTCACACGGTTATTTGCACGACACCTATGCCTAAAATAGCGATTAAAAAATTTTTGTCTGTCTGTCTGTCTGTTTGTTCCGGGTAATCTTCAAAATGGCTGGACCGATTTCAAAAATTCTTTCACCAATGGAAAGCTATAATATCAGGGCGTAAACTAGGCTATATTTTTTCCCGGCATTCCCACGGGAACGGGAACTACGCGGGTAAAACGACTAAAACCGAAGCGAAGCGAGGGCGGGTTGCTAGTAAATAATAATTCAAGAGGTAGGTTTATTTGAATAATACATGTATAATATGTCGTTCTTTCAAGGGTAACCTCTAAAGAAAACATGTTTGAATTGTCTAATGACAAAAAAGTTGAAATGAATGTTGTATATAAAGACATATTGTGGTATATTTAGTATCAGCATTGAACCCGTGCGAAGCCGGAGCGGGTCGCTTGTATATACATATTGCCTGTGTATGTCACTGAACTCCTCCTAAACGGCTCGACCGATGTTGATGAAATTTTTTGTGTGTGTTCAAGGGGATTCGAGAATGGTTTAGATTCACAATTGGAATCGGTAGGTGAAGTAGCGATCAATTTCAAGGAGAATTCCTTTTTATAAATTTAAACAGAACGTCTGTTGGGTCAGCTAGTTTACTATAAGAAATGTACAAAAATATACCTCTTAGCAACTTTGTTTACCGTTTACAAATCGTTGTATTAACGATCTTAAACCTCCACCTACTTATTTAAAAATCGCCTTAATCATAAAATACCATTGTAAATTATATAACCATGACCTGAAAACTACATAAAATTCAATAATTATGTCATTATTTAGCCATTGTAATATCTTATTACGAAAGCTCTCCCATCGATTCTAATCTCTATAATGAATTGTCGGTCAGTTTAGAAGTCTAATAAAACACGTTTTTATGGTGAATTTTATGGCAAACAGGACCAAAAACCTTATTATGTTAAGTTAATTTATGGTTTAGTTTATAATAATTAAATGGTTCGTATAAGTTTTTTGTTTTGTTACGATGTTGGTTCTAAATAAATGTTACTATTTTAATGTGCGTTTTATTGGAGTGGTTTATAGTGAAATATAAATAATTTGTCATAGGAGAAAACATAAATAGGTAAAAATTAATTAACAAATCCGTTATTAATTTTATTGTTATTATATGTTAAGAAATTAACGTCGAGTTTTGAGAGCACAGCCCATCGAGAATTAGTTTAAAAGCTGTGATTTTGGTCATATATAATATTTAACTACACAAGTAATAGGCTAGCAACCCTATTGCTAGACTATCCTAGTAGCATGGATAACCTAGCAATTGCCACCCAGCAGGCTAGCAACCCTATTGCTAGGCTATCCTGGTTGCCGGTTGTTGGTTGTTGGATTATGTTTCAGGCTCCTATTAACATAAGGAGTTAATAGGAGCCTGAAATATTGACTTTAAGCTGTGTGGTGACGACTGCGAATATTAAGTACCAACCCTTACTCCCGGGTCTTCTTCTTCGTCTTCTTGCTCATGGGTATCGTGAAAGACGACTAAAAGTTTGACTGGATCTGGAACTGCATATGACGCCGTTAGGTCAACAATTACATTCCTAAGGAAGGTTGACGTCAGACAGGAGGCCGGTCATAAAACTCTTGTCAAAATTTTTGCTTATCTATAATGAATGAAGAGTACATATGTACTAGAAAGAAAGAAAGAAATTTTATTTTGTAAACCTCACACAATATAGACACCAACAAAATAAATAAGAACTACTAACTAAAAACAAGGAGTCGAATATATGAGGCCAAAATATGGTTCCCATCTCAGCTAATGGTACAGTAAATATGATACTACTATGAGCAAGGTGATGATGATGATGATGATGATACATTAATCATTAGTGGTAAAATGCTTTTTTTTAAGTATTTTATAAAGTTCATCATTCCGATCACTAAAGTCAAGGAACCTTTGCACCGGTGGTCGGTCCAACGACGAAGGCGACGTGATATCGCGCCGCCTCTCTGTCGCCCCGGACGGAGCCGGACGGCGGGTGCACTGACCGTAGCCCATCCTCACAAAAAAAAGTATTTTATAAAAAAAAAGTCGATGCTCTTACGATGCATTTTTACTTAATAAATTAACGTATCATGGAGTCGACGCAATAAGTACTCTCCTTCCATCCGATGTTGTTTAAATAAAAAGCTTTATACAATCAAATAAAGATTTACAAAAAACATAGAAATGTTTTTAAACGATTGAAAGATGCGTAACTATTGCTATTTAGCTGCAATGGCCGACGTCCATCCGGACAGGAAATGATAGAACAATCAAAGTTAATTACATTTTCACCAGTACGGTGTAACTCAATATCATTTAATCACTATATCCTTATAAATACATTTAATTATACGAGGTATAAAATTACAAGACACAATAAAATGTAAATGAACCAGATGCTTGTAACAAAATTGATGTATTTAACACTGCAGACCCCTAATTTAGGTGTCGTTGTCTTAACAAACTGTTAATAGGCTTTTTTGATATCAGATGAAAATTAAACCTACATTAAATATGATTAGAAGAGCCATTTTTATGATTTCTGTTTGAATAGCATTCATTTTTTATAAAATTAAAAAGTGGTAGGACCGGACCACACATTTTGACAGTTGTCGGTCTACAGCCGCGGGCCAGTCCGTCCGGGGTAGTACCACACTGAGCAGAAAATCGACGTCTGATTAGTAGCAATTTGTTACTACGCTTCGTTCGGTGAGCGAGAGAGCTGGCGGCCCAACTTTCTGAGGGTGTTTGCATGTGGTTGGTTTTGGTGGTTTTGACCTTTAGTTTCACTGAACCTCATTGCACGCATTCACACTTCTTTCACTTTCTTCACGGTAGGCAGCGGCCTAGAAAAGGTCCATAAGCGGCAGAAACACTTACCATCAGGTGTGCTGTTTGCTCGTTTACCGTTTGCAATAAAAAAAATAACTAGCTTCTAGCATGAAAAGCAATCCTCTGAAGACGAAATTTGATTGTTAATTCATGGTAACGAAACCATTTTTAGGCAGGTTATGTTGTGAATGCGTGTCATCCCATCCATCCAAGGCAACGAAAAAGAAGCAAGTAGCCTCATAAACTGGCGCATACCCTCCTCATCGCCATTTGAATGAACACTGGTATCGAATTCTTGAGTCCATGGTCAGCCCCGCGGATGGCAAGGAGGCACACCGCTCTAAATCGACACCAACGAATTCCAGTAAAAAAATCAACATTAAAATCAAAATAATTTTGCTAAATTAAAACATAATCCGCACGTTGAAATGGCAATGAGTAGGCCACATCGCTCGTCGAATCGATATCCGTTGGCGAAGAAAGGTTCTCAAGTGGCGACCACGAATCAGACAACGAGGCGTAGGACGACCGTCTACTAAGTGGACTGATGACATCTTGAAAGTAGCAGAAAGCCATTTAATGCAAGTTGGACGGGCCGTTTCGAGCGGAATTCTCATGGGGAGACCTATGTCCCATAGTGGACGTCTATGGGCTGATGGATGGATGAAAACTCAATTAAACTGTAATTCAAATTGAACTAATTATCATTAAAATTAAACTGATTAGTTACTTATCTCGAGGTTTTGAGATCTAAAGGAATTTATTGCCAGGATAAAAAGGCCTATAACATAATTCAGTAATTGATCATTTACTGGATTCCTACGTCTTATCGGATACTTACTTTTTTTCAACATGTCTGTCTGGTGTTTTTCCTTCTGTGGTGGATGATTTATTTATGTATTTATATATTTTAAAGGAAACTGACAGCTAAAAGAATTAAATTGATGAGTTAAATAGCAACATAAAACCATTTATGAGTCTCCACATATAACAATTTCTTGATTTTATTTTTTTAAGATCACAAATGCCTTTTAATACTTAAAAATAAAAATATTTGAGTAACAAGATAACAATTACTTAACGCTACAACATACAGCAAGCAAAGCATACAGCAAAGTAATTCTTTATCTTGTAAACATACGATACAAAAACTGAATATTGTTCTGCAAAATAGTAATTCTAAAATAAAGAAAAAAAAATGTGATAAATGATGATGAAAATGTAAATTTAACAATACAAATATCTTACAGAGTTTATATGTAATAATGATTTTCATATTAAATGGATCAAAATTTTTTATTTAGTAGGTGTTATGGGTTCGATCCATGCAGAATAACAGCATATTTTTTTATGCAATCTATAAATAACTGATATGATTCTGGGGGAAATTTGCAAGCAGCCCAGATGCTCTCTTGGGTGATGGTAAACGGAATTTCCACTTATGAAGTTTTGCAATACCAGGAGCACGAACAGCTGCCTACGGGAAGGTGGGATTTGAGCCTTGGTTTTCTCCTTTATTTTCTTAGAATCTATATAAGTATAATTGAAATTAATCTAAATTCCTGTCTTCATTATGGCCGCATCAATTGAATAGCCGTTTAGTTGAATTAAGATATGTTTTATATACAATATAAATTTTCATCAGCTGCATACCGAAGTAATGTTATTAAAAATTACAAACAGTTATAAGCGACACCATATTGAAAGGAAAAAAAAAAACACATCCCTAATTAAAATAGAACAATTGTTGTCATTATAAATAACATTATCAACTTGGTTGGCCATGTGGTTGACCACTCACCGGCCCTCATAACAACGGAATATAAAAAAAATTAAGGGGCAAAATCGTTGAATTGGCGCTTTCACTCTGCATATATTAACATAATAAGTAGTTATAAATATTTATACACAAAAACTATGTAATTAATGGCTAACACGGTCCTGTTTTTGAGTTAAATGGAATAACTAGTCGCTGTTATCATCGATCGGTGATCTTTTTTTGGGGTCCGCGCTCGTAAAAACGATTCGACTTGTATTTTTTTTTTTCATTGGAATACTTTATTATGATTAGTTTGAATTGCTTGTTTTATTGTAATTAGCTTGGGTTTATAAGACGACAATCTTTTTAAGTAATTACTGTACAAGAAGACATCTTTCGTATCATTTATTATTATATTTAAAGCTTTTTATATGTCATCATCATCCTGCTATTACTCATAGGTTTTATTAGGTAAAACCCTTAATAAAATACCACCTATCATACTCAATGGTATACCATTGCAAAGAGTCTTTAAGTTTAAATATCTTGGTCACATATTGACCCCTGACCTCAAAGACGATGACGATATGGAAAGGGAGCGGAGGGCGTTGTCGATCAGAGCGAGCATGCTGGCCCGCAGGTTTGCACGATGTTCACTCAATGTCAAAATCACACTCTTCCGAGCTTATTGTATAACCTTTTACACGTGCAGCCTGTGGGCTAGGTGTGCGCGGGGACCATACAGCGCACTCCGTGTCCAATTCAACAATGCATTCAAGGTGCTGGTGGGGTTGCCCCGCTTCTGTAGCGCATCAGGAATGTTTGCCGACGCACACATAGATTATTTCTACGCTACAAAGCGAAAGAGATGCGATTCCCTGGTGCGCAGGGTGCGGGCCAGCTCCAACAGTATCCTGAACATGATTGCGAGTAGGCTTGATTGCATCTATGTATTTAAATCGCTGTAGTGCCGTCTCCCATGGGATGTCGCAGCGGTGACAAATGTAAAATGTAGTGTGTGCAGTTGTTATTTATTTATTTTCTGTGTGTGTATTATTTTTATGTGTTCGAATGTTTTTGTATGTTTACTAACCTAGTTGTAAGTCGTACTAACACATAATGAGTCATTGTTACTTGATGCAATAAATATTTATTATTATTATGTCTCTCCTTTTTCACGGGCATCTTACAAAGGAAGATACCGTCCTTTGGTAGGCTTACATGAGGATATGGATCCAACACGCAGAGGCCTTTGGAGAAATTTAATATTAAAATGGGATGGGACATCTACCGATGACACTTCACGTTTGCACATAACACTCGTGGACTGCCAACGGTAGGTATAAAACTATTGTACAATGATGATATCTAAAACCTGGTTATGGGGACGTGAGGTTTGGTGGACTATTTTACTTAAAACTATTGATTTTAACCTGTCGTCTGCCTTCAATCCCTTGCATAGTATTGAACGGTGGCAGACGGTGACTCGCCAACTCACTGAATGGGCCCCCCCAAATGGTCGCCACAGATACGCAGGCCATACGGGCAACAGGGGGGCAACATTAGTGCAAATGGCTTGGAGTGTCGCGCGGTGCGGCACCGGTTTCACCATTGCAAGTCGCCGATAAGCGGAGACCCGCAGTGGTTTCCCCATAGTTATGCCCTTGATAATGACACTTCTACTCCCGAGCATTTAGCTCTGGTGATCCCTCTCTGACCAGCCGTTTAAGGCAAGCCAGAGTTGAGAATCCTGCGCGCACTCTTCGGTCTCCACTCCAGCCAACCAATAAAGGCGAGCTGGATACGAGGCCCTGCCCGACTCTCTGGGGCACTCAGGACCGCAGTGTCGCCACTCACATTCAGCACGCCACAAGCTGCTCTGCGGTTTATCGGCTTTCCTATAAATCTTGTGATACATTTTTTCTTTTATATCAAAAGAACTTAGAGAGCCATATAATGATCTTCCGCGGTTTGCGTTAGTCTCATGGTGAGATAACGACTGGCCCAGAGGGTTTTATTATTATTATTATATTGCATTGCAATATGTATGAAAAATACATATTGCATCGATCCCAAATTTCAGTGCATATATTGCATAAGTTTTGACAGTAGGTATATGCCCGGTCTCTTGCTTAACGTTAATCTACTTCTTGTTTAATGGTAATAAGCTACTATAATGTGAGCTATTGGTGTCAATGTCGAATTATAATATTAATTATTCACGTCTTTAGTCTTCGTATTTTCGTATTTTAGTCAGTCGTTTAGCAATAGTTTGGTGCTGATAACCAAATCATGGTTCCTTTGGGAATTTTGTCAGAATGTGAAAATTCACTATTATATCACGTTCACTACATTTCGGCATTTTATTTGCATTATATAACATAAAAGAACAGCAACATTATTCAATATTTTATTTTCAATACATGACATTTTGACATTCTCGTCAAAAGTGCGACGTTAATCTTCCTTGGAAATGTAATTTCTGATCAGATGATATCAAATGGAATGGAGCCATGCCTGTATAAAGCTCTTAGTGTTATTTTACGGCACTCAAGAGCATTGTAAAGGTTGGTAGTACTAGTAGCTGTCGCCACATACTATAACTTGTAGATAATAAAACTTGCCACTTGCTTGAAAGAGAAATAAATTTAAAAATTTTAATTGAAAATAGGATGGTTATTTATTTATGATTACTTATTATGACCTACAAGAGCTTAATCTTACCCTTATTTTCTGGTCATAATCGTTTGAGATAATAGAAAGGTGCCGTGAGGTCAATAACGTATCAAACCACTTCGCGAATTGATCAGGTCACCCGGACTAATTCTTATTCTTCAGTGTAAGGCGGGTTACATTTTTGGATACCTATATCCGTCGGCTTCACATAAACAAAGTGACATTCCCGCGAGTTCCAGAGTAATCTCTGGTCTAGCTATCCACAGATTCAATTCGCGTTGGATATGTATGGCTAGTATTACGGGTACAATGACTGACGAGTCTACATCCCATATGTCTTTCCCAGCTTTCATAGATATTATTATTAAATATTTAATTTTTCTCATGATCGTTGTGCTGATTTTTACTAATTTCACAGGAAAATAAGGGGCGACGACTATGGTATACATCTTGGTGACTATGGCGATTAAATAATATCTTTTGAGAATTCATGTTATATATAAGAACTCGCTATTTTTTCTTTCAAATATACTAAAAAATCAAAGCCATTGTGGTTAAAACACGTAATTTTTTCTATTCGTAAACAAAACCCAGCGAACTGTAACCACTAAATTTAAACCAAAAACAATCTACTGTATCTTTAACACGAGACTTCTAAAACCATTTAGATAAATAAGTCAACATTTTGTTAGCAAGATAACTATTTTCACCTATGTCGAGATATCGAGCGAATAATTAACGTATAAAGATAATATTGTTACGGTTAGACCTTCTTAAAACTATAAACAATGGCATGTGTTAAATAATTGGTATAAAAACACTATTGTTTTAATTTATATCTGGACTTAAGTAAACGTTATAAAAACGATAAGATTAGGCGGCAAGTTCACTTTTAAATATTTGTTTAAATTACTGAACTTTTCCATGTATATAGAACATAAAATGAAGCAATATGAAATTTTATTTTTGAATATTATTATTAAAAAGCCAAAGAGTATGATTATTTTTTTTTTACTTTAAAGAGAGAATTAGTGAGACTTTCTTTTTTTTTTTTTTTGGGTGGGTTGCGGTCGGCGCGCTCCTCGCACCACTCCGTCCGGGGCGACAGAGAGGCGTAAGCACGCACACCCGCAACCCACCCACGATGCACGTCGCCTTCGTCGTGGGGCCGACCACCGGAGCAGGGTGACTTAACGTCAGTGGTCGGCCCAGAATTAGTGAGATGAGTCACCACACTATTACGTAAGAGGAATTAGCGTAGTATACTATGCTGCTATTCCGTGTGGTGACGGAGTAAGAATAATACAATTCATCACCCTCTCTCTTCCCCTATGGATCATATGGGTAGCATATAACATCTATAAGTATATGACATCTTTGCAAGAGAAAGAAAACTTGGAACACAAACCTATGCCAAAACGTCTGACCAGCTTGGTATGGTAGGACAATTTAACCTTCCATAGTGGAGGAGACCTGAGCCCAACAGTGGGGTATACGGGCTAAGGTGATAACTATGCTGTATGGATCTTCTATGGAAGTTATAAAAAATGTTTCCAACGATCATTTCTCCTTTGTAAATGCAAGATCTGAAATGAACTACCTGCTGCTATATTTTCTGAGTGCTACGACATATACCTCTTTAGACGAGGTTTAAGAACAGCACCTTCTTTACTCTAGGAAGCGGCTTAACTATAGCCTTGGTATTGCAAAGGATCATACGCAGCAGTCGTAGTACTATACTAGTTATTTTTATAATATTTTATAAAATTTCTAAAGTCTAGAGAATTGTTGCTCTGCGTTTAACGTTCTGCCAAACCTTTAGTACAAATTTATAGTAGTGTTGCCATTATTTTGCTCGAGAGTTGCCCTCAAAAAGTTTCTAGATCAGTAACTTCTTTTCTTCGGCAATCAGTTATGAGTCATTAGCGCCTGTTCAGCAAGTTTCCCTCTCAAGGGGATTCTGCTTTTATGTTTCAAGACACTATCTGTGTAATAAGTCAACAGGTCTTAGGCAAAATAATGGCTACACTACTAAAGATTTATGTGAGAGATTTTGCAGAACGTAAAACGTAGACCAATGTTAAATTGCATTCACTATATTTTAGCACTTTCTTATATATTATAGAAACATCTAATAATAAAATGTTGGATACAATTTAAAATCACTACATTTTTTTTTGAGGGTGGGCTGCGGTCGGCGCGCCTCCGCACCACTCCATCCGGGGCGACAGAGGGGCTTAAGCACGCAACTCCCGCAACCCACCCGAAAACCACCTCGCCTTCGTCATTGGGCCGATCACCGGAGCAGGTTTACTTGTCGTCAGTGGTCGGCCCGACGGAATACCCCCTACGTGGGGTACCCTCCCATCGACCGACGTCCCCCCCTTGGGGAGGACGTCGGTCTTTCCTCACGCGGTCGGCCTCTCGGCGGGTGACGGACTAATCCCCGGTCACGTCACCCGCGGCCTCGGCTAGGGCGGCATGAGGCGCAGGTAGTTGCGCCTGCGTCGCCCCAGTCGCCGGCGGCGGATCTCCTCATCGAGGCTGTAAAATCACTACATGACAATATCATTTGTCCGCCAAAAGTTTCGAAACCGCTTCGTAAAAAGTTAGTAGACATACAAATGAACATTTGACATTTAACTAAATATTTGTTATTTTGTTGAAATATTAATGGTAAACGTTAAGATTGTTTTAACAAAAACATTTTCGGCCTCAAAATATAAACTTCAATACAAAATAAATTATCAGTGAAAACAAACGAAGATATTTGTATTTACACACCTAAGCGGCGACTAAATAAAATACAGCCACTTAAATTCTTAAACACTGTACTTAGCATTTATTTTTACAAAGAAATATAACTTAAAAGAACGTCTTCGCGCTATGCCAATTGACCAACGATCCACATACCAAAACTTTTTCTAAAAGCATTTACCTTTACACCTTACGCTAAAATATTTAAATCGATTCAGCTCAATTACCTCTAAAAATGTTTATTCCGCTTCAAAATAACCGTTCCTTTTTTTCAAGTTATAACGTATAATTAGTAACGAGGGTAATTCACTACGTTACTAGTTGCACTAATGACAGTGACAGATGACAAGTGACAGTCTAATGTGACATATTAATGGTATGTGAAATGTTAAAGGAGTTTTGGAAGTTGAGTTTGAGAGTTGAGTTGCCTTTTTTATTTGTGGTCACATTGCTTGTTTAGTGGTGATATTAACTTTGATTAGTTTAGCAAGAATCTATAAATTGAAAGCGACCTTTATTATAAAAGCCATTTTATAAATAAGCATAGAATTTAAAATATTAGATCTTTGTAATTCGGTTGTAATTTTAAGGATGTTTTCTTGTTATTATCTTTTCTTGTATTTATATAAGTCATAGTGTAACAGCTTAGCTTCTAATATTGAGCTATTTAATTGTACGATCTACAAATCTTTATTTTGAGTAATTTAAACTTAAAATTTGTGTCTTATATTTTCCTGTATTGTTAGTTTTTAAATACCATAACCTCGAAAGCTTTCAACTCGAACTACACAATCGCTTCCAATGTCTGGGCAAGTGCGAATCGCCGAACGATATGAACAACAGATTCGTGGAAATTGTCCACGCGGTTGGGTCGAAATTTTTTAAGGTTCACCGCGTTAATAGGCCTAAAAAAAAAACTATTGGACCGGACTCTCGAGCTCATGGAGCGGAGAAAAGAAATGACGGTGCAGTCTTCAGCCGATTGATCCGAACATAGGCAGCTGAATAGGCAGATCTCCAGGTCTGTGCGTGGCGATATTCGCCGATTTAATACGCTCCGTATTAAAGAAGCGATAGAGCGGAATCGTGGCTCGAAAGTGTTCGCATAAGATCTGTCTATTGGGTAAAGCCAAATGACTAACCTGAAGACCGATGACGGCACTGTCATTTCATCCCAAAGTGAGATCTTGGGAGAGGTCGAAAGGTTCTATGGACAGTTATATAAATCGTCCCGAAATCCTGTTGTCAGCTTGGTCCAAGATCCTAGATCCAAGCTAACTCGACACTATACCGAAAAAATCCCGGACATCAGCTTGTACAAGATCAGAATAGCTCTAAAACGACTACGTAACGGTAAGGCACCGGGAGATGATGGAATTACGTCAGAGCCTCTGAAGGCAGGCGGCAAGCCGGTCTTAAAAGCCCTTCAAAAGCTATTCAATTCCGTTATCCTCGGGGGCGACGTTCAAAAGTCGTGGAGCAGGAGTGTGGTGGTGCTATTCTTCAAGAAGGGTTACAAAGCTCTTTTAAAGAACTACAGACCCATCTCACTCCTGAGCCACGTTTACAAGTTGTTTTCGAGGGTCATTACCAATCGACTCACGTACAAGCTCGATGACTTCCAGCCGCCCGAACAAGCCGGCTTCCGAAAAAGCTATAGCACCATGGACCATATCCTCACACTTAGGCAGATTATACAAAAGACCGAGGAGTATAATCAGCCCCTGTGTTTAGCGTTTG
This sequence comes from Lymantria dispar, assembly GCA_032191425.1. NCBI lineage: Eukaryota > Metazoa > Arthropoda > Insecta > Lepidoptera > Erebidae > Lymantria > Lymantria dispar. Next base: position 6,182,152 of record CM063457.1, read on the forward strand.
TGAACTATGAGAAAGCCTTTGAATTACTCGAAACTTGGGCGGTGCTGCAGTCCCTACAGCGGTACTAAATCGACCATTGTTATATCGAAGTGCTGAAGTGTTTGTATAGAAACCCCACAATGTCAGTCCATATCCGGGATAAGAGTACGAAACCGATCCAGTTGCAGAAAGGCGTGAGATAGAGAGACGTCATCTCTCCGAGACTGTTCACCACTGCACTGGAAGATGTCTTCAAGCTCTTAGACTGGACCGGACTCGGCATCAACATCAACGGCGAATACATCAGATCATCAGACAATATCGTCGTTACGGCAGAATCCATGGAGGACCTTGGCACCATGCTCAATGATCTCAGCAGGGTATCCCAACTAATGGGTTTACGAATGATCATGTCAAATGCCCATGTCATTCCTGTACCGGCCCTAGTTGGCAATGCGATTCTAGAAGTTGTCGATCATTATGTTTACCTAGGACAAACAGTCCAGTTAGGTAGATCCAATTTCGAGAAAGAGATCAGCTGACGAATCCAACTCGGTTGGGCCGCGTTCGGGAAACTTAAGAGGATCTTCTCGTCCAACATACCTCAATGTCTGAAAACACAGGTCTACGATCAGTGTGTGTTACCAGTGATGACTTACGGCACAAAAACGTGATCCCTAAATATAGGCCTCATAACAAGGCTCAAAGTCGGTCAGCGTGCTATGGAACGGACTATGCTCGAGATTTTTCTGCGAGATAGAATCTGAAATACGGAAATCCGCAGAAGAATGGGTGTAACCGACATAGCACAAAAAATTAGCACGCTGAAGTGGCAATGGGCAGGTCACATCGCTGGACGAACCGACAACCGCTGGGGAAGAAAGGTTCTCAAGTGGTGACCACATATCGGACGACGCAGTGTAGGACGCCCCCCCACCAGGTGGACCGACGACCTGGTGAAAGTTGCTGGGCGTCGTTGGATGCAGGCGGTACAGGACCGCACTTTGTGGCGTAACATGAGGGAGGCCTACGTCCAGCAGTGGACGGCGATAGGCTGAAATGATGATGAATGATGAAATACAAATGATACAGTATTAAGATAAAATTACTTTTCGATACGAAATAATTGTAAAAAAAATGTTTTTAATTTCCCTACGTCATACCTACCTGTAAAACTAGAGAAGAATAAGAATGTTTCTTTCTTTCTTTTTTCACCTCTTTTTTCCATAAGTGCTTGTAAAAGATAACTAAAGGACCCAAGCAAATAATACGAAATAAAGACTTATAACGTCCTATCTGCCCAGCGTAGGTCAAAATTTTCGATTGTGGTGACACTTTTAGTCCAGCAGCGGTAATTCATGTTAGCCAATATAAGTACGGCATAGGCACAGTACAAGCACTGATAAGCGGGGCGCAAGCGCGGCACAGGCAAACCCCCAGCGTAATAAAGGTGCAACACAGCTGCGGAACAGGCAAGGCGGGATGTGAAAAGGCTGATGGATAAATGGACATTTCAATGACATATTCATAAGTATAGCGGTATAATATAAGCCTAAGAATAGGCATAAGAATACGCATAAGAATAGTCATAAGTATAAAATAGGCATAGGCACGGCACTTATTCAGAACAGGCAATGCACATACAAAGCACAGGCGTACGGGAAAGGAGAGCACACGGCACAGGCACTGGACAGGCACAACATAAGCGTAGCACAGGGGCGATACGAACGCGGAACAAGCACGCCACCATGCGTCACAGAAAGAAATGCCCATATAAAATTGTATATCTCACACAAGATTGCCTAATAGCCAGGGTCTTTTGCCACAAGCAGTGTCGTGAACCCGTTGCAATCATCAGTGCCAACTTGACGCTGCCGGCCATCGCTAGAATGACTACATTAGGAACTGGGACGCGGTGTTGCCTTCGGCAAGGTAATCGTCTCGTGTAAGGAGGCGGCAGTTGAGATTCTCGGGACTCTGCGACGATATGTCCTCTCATAAGAGGGGCAAAATTAATTAGGCTATAAATAATTATTAGCTACCTAGTTGCGTGTGATGGATTTTGGTGATGCCTTTAGTATCACCGAACCTTGTTGCACGCATTCAGACTCCCTTCTTCTTCTTCTTCCCTTCGTTTTCTTCACAGTAGACAGCGGCCTAACAAAGATCCATGAGCGATGTCATCATTTACCACCAGGTGTGTTGTTTGCCACCGTTTGAAATTAAAAAAAAAATAAAATAAAACTATTTTGGGTGGCGGCGGCTACTAATACTACCAAGTCTTAAATTGCTCATGGGTGATGTAAAATTCAAATTCAAATCATTTATTATGTATAAACCTCGTGGGGGCACTTACATATTGTCATTTTTTTTACAATTTTCTTAAAGTTATAATTACCGCCGGATCGGAACGCGATCGCACTGAGAAGATCCGGCAAGAAACCAGCGGGATTATCTATTTTTTATTATTTTTTATTTTATTTCTTTTAAATAAAATTACATCTTACAACATGCTTATTAACAGTTCCAGTGTAATGCCATTCAAAATATTATATAATATAGTTCACAAATATAATAATAATCACAAATGTAATAAAAAAATTATGGTTGGACCAGATCCCGCAAGCGGCACCCGATCACGAGTTAACTACTAGAGCAGCCATCACTCCCCTCAACCATAATGGAGGGAAGGGAGTGACCCGCTCCTCATAGCTACCGCTAGCAGACCCTTTAGTGAGCATGACCAATACCATTTGCCACAAACATAAAACACAGACGACTTTTTCATTGACTTGGGCCAATGGTTTTATCTACTACTAAAGTAGTATCTAGATTATTTTACCAAAAAAAAAAATATATACATAACATTATATAAAAACTTATCTCGCTAACATAGAGTGCCCCTTCTTACAAATGTTCTACATACGATATGAACATTTAAACTGTTAATCGTAGCACTCATATCAAAGTCACTGATGCATCAATTACATTTATGTAAAGCTATCCTTCACAGTTCGTACTTTCTAAGTAATTATTGTAGATAATAAATTTAGTTTATCCAATGACGGCGCAAAGGGTTTAAATTAAAATTTTATAATTTTAACTTATAACTATTCTAAAGTTATGAGCGTGGATCAAAATTGTAACATGTAGCGTAACTAATTGGTCTAAATATATGGTCTCGTTTTAATAACTCCCGAACTAGTTTTAGGGATTTAAATTCTTTGATGTTTCGGATGGAAATTGATGCCGAGGCCGCGGGTGACCGGACCGGTGATTTTAGTCCGTCATCCACGGAGAGGCTGACCACGCGACAGCGACCGACGTCCCGGGAAAGGGACGTCGAGAGAAGAGGGGTTAGCCCTTAGGGTTTTCCGATCGGCTGACCAATGAACGCAAGGAGCTTGGCACCGGTGGTCGACCCAACGACGAAGGTGACATGCTACGGGTGGGTTATGGGGCTGCGCGTCGGCGCCCCTCTATCGCCCTGGACGGAACCGGGCGGCAGGTGCACTGATCATAGCCCACCCCAAAAAAAGTGATGGAATTTGATGATAAATGCTTAATTTGATTAAGCACTTATTTTATTGCGCTGATGATTTCTTGTGTTAAAGTAGATCTACATTATCATCACAGCTTATAAAAGCTTCACTACTGGGCTGGAGCCTCCTCCGTATTGAGAGGGAAATTGACCTACTATACCAACCTGGTCAGGCGGGTTGGTATAGGGTTTTATTTCGAGTTTGCTTTCTCTTACATAGTTGTTATATGCACAAGATAGCCGATTACGTCTTCTTTCGTCTTTTACGAGAGTAGTGAATTAAATTTTTACTGCATACCGAAAATTTCTTAGTTTCTATTTTCTGCGAATTCCTCTGAAGCTTTTTTAAAAATCATTTTTTTTTTTTTTTTTTATGGGTGGGCTATGGTAAGCGCACGCGCGGTCCTGTCCTTCCGGGGCGATGAAAGGACGGCGCGCGGGCCCATAACCCACCCGTACCCACGTCACCTCGTTGTTGGGCCGACCACCGGAGCAGATGTGACTTGTCATCAGTGGTCGGCCCGACGGAATACCCTTTCGGGTAACCTCTCACCTCTCGACGTACTGGGACGTCGGTCGCCATCGCGCGGTCAGCCTCCCTGCGGGTGACGGACAATTCCCCGGTCCGATCACCCGCGGCCTCGGCTAGGGCGGCATTAGGCGCAGATATTCGCGCCTGCGCCGCCCGAGTCGCCGGCGGCGGAACGTGTCGCCGAATAGGAGCTCTACTCGCACACGATCCGCCGCCTCCTTCCGTGAGATAACGGCCTCACAGAAGGCGGCGACCGCGTCCCAGTTCCTGACGCTGACGAGCATCTCCCTGGCGATGGTCGGCAGCGCCAGGTCGGCACCGATAATTGCGACGAGTTCACGGCGATCCCCCTCCCATGCAGCACACTCCTCGAGCGTGTGCTGCGCCGTGTCCTCGTCGCAACGGCAGTGGTGGCAGGACGGTGTGCTCTCCCTCCTGACAATCTTGTGCAGGTACTTCCCGAAGCAACCGTGCCCCGTCAGCACCTGCACCAGTCGGAAGGAAAGCACCCCGTGCGTCCGCTCCAACCACTCCATCAGCACCGGCCGGAGAGCCTCGACGGTCCTGACACCGTACCGAGGACTCTCCAGCCGGACTGCCCTTTTTAAAAATCATAGTCTCATTTTATATATGTATATTCTGGGCAAATATCAACTGCTATTATTTATAAAATATTATATTAAGAGCTTATTGAGATACAAGCGTCGGAGTTATTAGAAAACTCTAATTTGAATCTTATAGTAAAGCTTGCTGCAGCAAATTATATCAGCATAATACTCTTAAAAGCCAAAATGCTCTGAACAGTATACCTAGCGTCAAGAAGTGATGATTTTCTAGCTATTTATTTTGACTATTCAACGTCAATTAAATATTTTAATCGTTTTTATTATAAAATTTTACATAGGTATTTAAAATTATAACTATAAATTAAAATAAGACTATTAGAACAGTCATGAAAAATCGAAAATCCATCATTAGTTTTTGCGATAACTATACGCTGGAACGATATGGGACAATTATTCTGATTGTTAGTCTAAAACTTTCTAGTTCAGTCTAAAACTTTCTTCCTAGTGAATGTTATGTTTGGACGAGTTGATATAAGGATTTCCAAGTTTTCGTTTCTTTTTTTATTGTTTTACATTATTTATTTAAACAATTCATTAGATTTCTGTCGTGAAGGCAGGAATGGTGAACTTTGTGTACTTCATCATTTTAGCTCATCTACGTCCCACTACTGGTTTCGAGCCTCCTCCAAATAGGAGAGAAATTGACCTTACCATCCTGGTCAAACAGGTTGGTATAGGGATTCGTTTCGAGTTTTCCTTCTCTTGCGTAGATGGTATATGCGTATTATATAACCTTAATCATATTTTATGGCATCCATGAGCAAGATATGGAGTGGTGAATGTATTCCTATTCCGTCACCACACCAATATATTCGAAATAATTATTTAATATTATTTTCATTCTTGCAACACTGTTATATCAATTGTAAACGGTTCACGTGATGTAATTGTGACAATAAATTTAAATACAGTACGTGTGGCGGGCGATGGCCGATATTCGATGTAATAAACTCTTTTTAATGACTTCGAGCACCTGCACGATTATGTCCCCAAGACTGACCACTTTTATGACGAAAGTTGCGGGGAAAGTTAAAAAATTAACTTGACTTTTTTATTTGAGGGTCGTACACTAAAGTTTTGATGGGTTCGTAAATTACAAACTTGAATTATTACTCCAATATTTTAGAATTGGTTGATAGTTCAATTACTGGTTTAAAAGGCTTGTGTTTTCAATTGGAATACCGACTCACGTTGATGTAAAGACTCGGTTTCAAATCGTGGTTCGGATATACACTCATTTGCAAAAAAAACGGGCGGTTTTGATTTTCATTCATATTTAAAAAGATACAATACCAAAAAGGTTTCAATCGTTTGTACACGTTACTGGCCGGTTTTAAAAATGCTGTGGTATTTAAAAAAGTACGTTCTAAATTCAATTTTTCATTTGATGTTCATTTTTACAGAAAACCCCTTTTTATCCTACATTTTTGGCGCGAAGTTCCAGAAGTTAACATCGACTTTCATAACTTTTATTCAATTTTTATCGATTAATTTCATATCCTTGACTGTCAAAGCTTTATTTAATGCTGTTTGGCTGTATCAAAAATGGTAGATAAAGTGGTAAAAGCTACCAAAATTATCGCGCTGCTTGAAGAGGGTTGCAGCCAATGTTTCGTGGCTAGGAGGCTAAATGTTAGTCGCTCGACAGTCCAAAGGACCTGGCAGCGATATCAGGAGACTGGTTCCGTCGAGAGAAGGCCTGGTTCTGGAAGAAAACCATGTACCCAACCACGGGATGATCGTTTTCTTGTGAGTCGCGCATTGAGAAATCGCAAATCTTCGTATGTGGATCTTAAGAACAACCTCCAAGAAGTAAGAAATGTGCATATTAGTCTATGGACGGTCAGGAGGAGGCTTCTCGCTGCCAATATACGCAGTCACCGCCCGGCCCGCGGCCCCAAATTACTCCGTGAGCACAGAGTTCACAGGCTTAGGTTCGCTAGAAATTGTGAATCATGGACTCAAGACGATTGGAATAGGGTTTTGTTCTCTGATGAAGCCAGGATATCTCTGTTCGGTGAAGATCGACGTCGGCGAGTGCTAAGAAGACAAGGAGAACGCTTTGCAGAGGCATGTTTCGAAGAAATCACACCTTATGGTGGGGGCTCTGTTATGTTTTGGGCAGGAATAAATTCAATGGATCGTACAGAGTTAGTCTTCATTGAAAACGGCTCACTGACTGGGCATCGATACATAACGGAAGTTCTAATTTCTCATGCACAACCCGCATTGGCCGCTCTAGGTGAAGACTCGATTTTTATGGACGACAATGCTCGCGCCCACCGATCCCGCGATGTTAATGCGTATGTGCAAGAGGTCGGCATTCGTCGTTTGGATTGGCCAGCTCGAAGTCCCGACCTCAATCCCATAGAGCATGTCTGGGACGTTCTGAAACGGCGTGTGAGATCAGTACACCCGGCTCCGCAGACCATCAGAGAGCTGAAGAATGTGATTACTGCGGAGTGGGAACGTATTCCGCAAGCAAGTATCCGGGATATACTCGCTAGCATGCCCAGACGAATTCAAGCTGTGATTTTAGCTAGAGGGGGTCACACTCGATACTAAACATTTATCTGCTTTTACTTTATTAAAGAAAAACAAACAAAAAAACTTTTTTATTTTTACTTCATGAGCATATGCACTACTAGCGAATATACACTACTAGCGAGGTTTAGCATTATTTCCCATAAATTGTATCTAAATTTTATGAAATACTGATGAAAACGATTATTTTCTTATTAATTTAGCAAATTGTGTGGATAAAACTACCTATAATTATCAAACAAAGAAATATTAACATTTGAAATGGTTCATTGCTTAGGTGCCCGTTTTTTTTGCAAATGAGTTTATTTTTAAGGAGATTTTCAACATTATATATATGGAATTAATTGATAACAAAACTTTCCATTACTTCTGTAATTTTAAGAAAACATTTTTAACTAACACTCTTTAAATCAAGTTGTCTAGAAAAATATGGAAATCTGTATATAGATATTAGAATAAACTATGCATTGCCCTACGCCCTAGAAAAGCCGACCTCACTCTGTGGTGAAACTAACGTTTCATAAAGTCTTAAGCGATTTTTTTTATTATAGTCACCTACATATCCCTCCTCCTCTTAAGCCTTTAATACAACAATGAAGAAAAATACAAAAGTATAGAGAGTAATATTCACTTTTTAGAGAGCATCTTCAGGGAACCCTAAAACAAAAAGGCTGGTAGGAAAATTGAATTAATTAGTCCATCAACAGGTTGCAAAGATAACTCAGTTTTGACTTCCAGCCAGTCTTTAATAATTCTATTTTCACTCGTCCGGCGAGTTTTAACAATTTTACAAGTGGGATGTTTGAAAATCTTTTCATTGTAGATATCGTATTTATGTAAAATAAGAATTAAAGATTTTTTTTTGTTTTTCTTCTTTCTTAGGTTATATACATCTCACTGCTGCGCTCAAGCCTCCAACAATAGGAGAGAAATTGATCTACTAAACCACGCCAGTCAGAGGTGTTGGTATAGGGTTTCATTTCGAGTTTTCTTTCTTTTGCATAAATTTAGTATGTATATCCATATACCTAAGTCGATTTTTAAGACACCCTCAAGACAGGAGGTGGTAAATTGTTTAAAATTACTCCATCTACCACAAGAAAATAACAATAGAAACAACAAAGAAATGTAATATAACAATAATCTTTATATTTTATATATTTATTGTGCACGTGTGTATGTCACTGAACCTAAACGGCTGGACCGATGCTGAAGAAATTTTGTGTGTATTCAAGTGTGTGTATATATATATATATATATATATATATATGTATATGTTATATATGTATATATATGTATACTCTGTCAGAATGTCATCTCTGCGTTCACTCCTTTTCCATTCACGTCATGCTTCACCCAATCCATCTATCTTTTCTTCAGTCTTCCCTTACCCCTAAGCCATTAACATTGAAATTTAAGCATTATTGTTATCATTCTGTCTCACTGTCTCACACATTGTGGCATGGTGACATGTGTAGTCAGTCATTCACTCGTTAACTTTTCAATCACTGGCGCAATTTTCAAACATTTTATTAACTTTCTTAGTCAATTAACAGTATCAAAATCGAGCAAAATTTAGATTATTAAAGAAAAATAAACCTTTAAATAAAAAACAACCTTTTTCAAACAATTATGATAAAATCGTTTTGGAAGTAAATAGAAACATTTCACACAACTTGGCAAACTTAGCAAACGTTTTACGTTTTATTATGTACAAATAACGAATTTCAAAAAAATTACAACCGAAATTTTTCTTTTATTTTTAATCATACATTTTTTTCGTTACTATATAAATTATTTTTACGAAAAAATAAACCTGCCTTCAAAAAGCACCGAGCAGCAAAAAAGTAAGAAGTAACTTAGTAAATCTATTTTTCCTTCTTTTCTTTTAGAAACGATGCATTAATCAAAATGTATTCAAAAATATGGTAATGAATACAAGGGAAGATAGATAAACAGTTGAAATATAAAATGTCATGCGAACTTTCTTTGTAATATTTTTTTTTTAAAGAAAGCTTCAACTTTATACACACATAATTAACAAATTACACCCAGACTCAGGACAACCATTTGTGGATTCAAGAAAATACTACTTTCCGTGGGGGAACGGAATAAGAATACAATTCACTAAACTCTTTCTTACCCGTGGATGACATTTTCTTACGTTACGGTCGGCGCACTCCTCGCACCACTCCGTCCGGGGCGACAGAGGGGCATAACCACGCATACCCGTAACCCACCCGTATAGCACGTCGCCTTCGTCGTTGGGTCGACCACCGGTGCAGAGTTTCTTGACTTCAGTGGTCAACCCGACGGAATACCCCATGGGAGTACAGTCTCACACCCGTGGATGATAGTATCAGGACGCAATATAATAATAGATAAAGATACTGCAAGAGAAGGAAAACTCTGTTGCTCTGTTCAAATCATCTCCCACTGAGCAGGAGGCTCAAGCCTAACAGTGGAACGTATATAAGCCGTGATGATGATGATGACAACATATTAGCTTGCGTGGAAATCTAACACAAGAAACCGGGCTAGTAGTTCGGGATTTTAACCATTATGCCGTCTGTCAAATTAAAATCTATGTTTGCGTTTCTAGGTAATTAAAATCTTTGGCAGTTGAAATATTGTAAAAATTATTGTAGTTATGTATCTCTACTAATATTATAAATGCGAAAGTGAGTTTGTTTGTTTTTGAAGTGAAACTTCTTTGCGCGCATTAGGGTAAATTTTTTACGGATGAAACACAATTTAGCGTCACGAAGATGTGCAGCGTTTTTGTCGAAGAGAGCGATTGAGACCAATTGAGAGAGAGTAAGAAAGGGCGAACATAGCACGAAGCACAGCCATGGGGCGAGAGTAGGGAGCAAACGAGTGAGGAAGATTGAGAGATTTTTTTTTATTTTTTTTAATACTGATAAAAAACCAAACCAGACCGGAACTAAAGAAGTTTCACTTCTGACATGCGTGCTTAGTACTCACGCTATTTTTGTTTGTTACGCTTTCACGTTTCACCTAACCGATTTCAAAAATTCTTTCACCAATGGAAAGCTATAATAATCAGGGAGTAACATAGCCTATATTTTATACCGGTATTCCCACAGGAACGGGAATTACGCAGATAAGGCGATGGAAACCGAAGCGAAGCGAGGGCGAGTTGCTAGTAATAAATACCTTCTTATAACATTACCTTTTATTAAACCACCTTCTCCAATTTCTTCTCACATCTTCAACAGATTTTACAGCCAAACCGTTTCTTTTTATCTCAATTTACTAAAAGATTGCAGCCTCCCCCCTTAATTAGTGATTAGTCTGTTTCTGATTACCGCTAATGGTACAGTAATTCAAACTGAATTGTCTCGACATCTCACGACAATTTACACAATTTGTTATTTTCTTTTATTGAGAAAACGTGTTAGATTCATTTATCTTTTCTTTATATAACTGTGTACCTATTTATTTACATTCAAAACTACTGAGAGCTATCTAGATTAGTTAAAAAGACAAGATTTAGTTACTCTATTTACAGTTTCAGGGACATTTCACACTTACACATTTTTGACGTGACAACGTCTAATAAATTGATGAACGCTGGCTGCATGCATGAAAAAGTGTCCCGTTACGCTCCTTGTCCCGTTACGCGGATTCAATTTTACTCATAAAAATATGCAGTCATTTCATCAATGTTTTGTTATGACGTTGTCACGTTAAACTATCGTTCGTAAACCGACTTTACAGACAACCATGTTTGTTTTTTTTAATTTTCATTTCAGTTTGTACAATTCACATTATTGGCCTCAAGCCTTCTCTACAATAGAAGAGAAAATTACCTACTATACTACGCTGGTCAAACGTTTTGGTATTAGACGTATTTCATTTTAAGTTGTCCTTCTTTTGTATAGATGTTAAAGGTATATTTAATTCCTTTTACTACCAATATATTATATTCTTAATTTCTTACTACACGAATAATTTAATAGTTCAAAACCATTACGATTCGAAATCGCTTACTTGGGGTACTGTATTATAGATCGTAAATACTGATTTAAAGGTCTCGGGTTCGCTGTGAAAACATTTATATTCTAAGACATTTTCTACATAATATTTATTTCAAACATTATATACTACCCTTTTTGGCACGGCGTGATAATAAAAGTGATTTATATGACGTGTTCTTAACGTTCGCAGGGCGAGCCGTTTCCGATGGCGGTGGCTACATCCGGTCTGCCACTTCCGCCGTTTTCCTCCACCAAAAATAAGGTTTTATATTAAAAATATATTATATACACATATATTTTTGGTTGTTTTATTTATTGATGAAAATTAATAGTCTTGATAAGATATATATAAATTTTATTTTAGATTTTTTATCAATTTGAGTTAAAGATACGTTTTATAGGTTAATCATAATCGTCGCAGTTCATCTTCGTCCCACTGCTGGGCTTGAGCCTCCATGGAGAAGGTTCTCGAATGGGAACCACGTATCAGACGACGCAGTGTAGGAGGCAAACTAGGTGGACCGACAACCTGATGAAAGTTGCTGGGTGTCATTGGATGCAGGCGGCACAGGAACGCACTTTGTGGCGTAACATGAGGGAGGCCTACGTCCAACAGTGGACGGCGATAGCCTGAAATGATGATGAAAGCACAGGTATCGTACAAATAACAGTATGAGCATGAAAAAGGCTACTATTTCGTCATTAAAAACAGGTACCTCAATTTTATTTATTTGTTTAGATAACAAGAGCAAGAGAAGAAAACTCTTCGCGAATGTAATTGTTGACCTAGCGGTATCTGATGAACTTGGCCCGGTAAATCTTTTAGTCGTCTTTTACTACAACCACGAGCAATATAATGTAATATTCGTAGCCGCGGCCACATAGCAATCCCCATAATAATGCGTTTATTTCAAATGTCAAACTACTTTTGAGAATTTCTAGACATTTTTACTTCTACTCATGTCTATTATTTTTATAGATTTTTTAAGTCCCACTGGGCCTACAATTGTCCGTAATGAGAGTGATTGGACTATATCTGGTAGGTCAGACGGGTAATTGGGATGCGGTCGCGTTTTCTATGAAGCAGTTATCTCACGAAAGGAGACGGCGGAGAATGCGCGTGAGGAACTACTTTGCGGTGAAACGATCCGCAGCGCGTGTACCTACGCTTGATGTCATCCTTGCTCAGACCGTGGTTAACTGGACTGTGGAATAGTCCGTCACCTGCAGTGAGGCTGACCGCGACTGACGTCCCAAAAGGGGAGTTAGGGAGGAACAGTACCCGAAAGAGTATCCCACCGGATTGGCCACGAACCACGAACGACAAGGAATTCGGCGTTAGTAGTCGGCCCAACAGTGGGTTATGAGGCCGCGCTCCGCCCTTTTGTCGACCCGAAGGGATCGGACGGCGAAAAAGGAAAAAAGGTGAGACGGGTATACCATTTTATTTTAACGGTGTACTATTTTGTTCATGTGGCGATCCGTGAGGTGACAGAGTAAAAATATAATACGCGAATAACACCTATGCAAGAGTCATGAATCCTATACCAACATGTCTGACCGGCGCGGTATAGTAAGGTCAATTGCCCTCCTATTGTGGAGGAGGCATGGGAGTTTTACAACACCCATGGGCAAAAGAAGGGGTGGTGAATTATATTCTTATTCCGTTCATCATCATCATATTGGCTCATATACGTCTCACTGCTGGGCTCGAGAACAATAGGAGAGAAATGGACCTTACTATACCATACTGATCAGACAGCTTGGAATTTTTTTATCTTTTTTTTATGGGTGAGCTATGGTAAACGCACACGCGGTCCATTCGGTCCGTGGCGATGAAAGGACGGCGCGTGGGCCCATAACCCACCCGTACCCACGTCGCCTTCATCGTTGGGCCGACCACCAGAACCGAGTTCCTTGTCCTCAGTGGTCGGCGCAACGGAATACTCTTTCGGGTACCTTCACCTCTCGACGTCCCTGTCCCGGGAGGTCGGTCGCCGTCGCGTCAACCTCTCCGTGGGTGACGGACTAAAATCCCCGGTCCGGTCACCCGCGGCCTAGGCTAGGGAGACAGGTTGGTATAGGATTTTGTTTCAAGTTTTTCTTCTCTTGCATAGATGTTATATGCATATTATATCTCTTAGTTGTCTCTTACGACATCCACAGGCAAGATAGGGAGTGGTGAATTATATTATTATTCCGTCTATCGTAATACAAAAATTATTATTTCCTTACACGCGTACCTTGTACACGTACCTATTATATTTTAATGATTTTGTGTTTTCAAATATTCGTGCTATCGAGAAAGAAAAGGCAGTTGTGTTCTTACTCCTTAAACACAGATATTTTTATAGTCCAAAGTCAGTAAAAAAGCAAATATGTATTACAAAAATAAAAAAAAAATACCTTTAACACAGGAAAATGTGAAAATACCGTTCACGCTACATCGGTGCGTGGTTGAGAATATTTATGGCAAGCATTTACACAATTTATTGTCTCAAAGAAATGTTAGGGTAGCACACTACCCCTTAAGTGTTAAAACCCCCGCTGTGTAAATATGTTCTGAAACTGTTTTATAAAGAAACGTTAAGAAATATTGCTTAGAATTAGTATTTTATTTGTTTTTTTCATAATGGCGGCGATTCGTAATCCGTGATTAAGACCACATGGGTTCATTGATATGTTAAGCATGCAAGAAAACTTAAGTCAACTTAAGATTAGTAAAAATTAATTAATTAACCTTCTATTTTGATGGGTTAATATTTTATTCACGATAACTATAACAACAACGGAGCCGTCGCTCCGGACGCCTGGCAGATGTGAAACTTCGAAACTATTTTGTATAAGTATGCATAAAAAACAGATTACGACAGGAACTAATATGGCATAAATTATTAATAAAATATTTTTTATAACAGAAAATGATGTTTTTTATTCAATAAACACTATAGGTATATGTTTACTAAACAGTGAGCTCAAAATAAATGATTAACTTAAACACTGTTTAGGTTAATAATTTATATTGAGATAACTAGATGGCGTTGTGCAAAATTCTAAAACAGGATATGGTTTCGTTACACAAATGTACATATCGAAGCGTGGCGTTAACGCCACGCCAACGATCAGATTCACCCTCGCCTATAGATGTTACACATAAAAAAAAACAAGCAAAAAGTAATATAAAAATAATATAAAAGTAATATAAACAAAATAATTATAAATGTCTGTAATAACGATGACTTGTTGGACGTGAGACATCTTAGTCCGCCCGTGACCATGAACGCTCCAAAGTGTTCGAAGCGTCGGGCAATCAAAAATCAAATACAAACGCGGTAAAAGCCGTAGTTTTATTTAAAAAGTAATTCTAATTCAATGAGTCCAATTCCAAAGATCTTTGCAAACTAGCTATTTATCAGCCATTTCTTTCTGTAAGATAGTATAGTGGATAGTATTACTCTTGTTCTGGTTCGGCTCAGCCTCACGCCTCACTGCAGAGTTCGAGCCTCTTCCATAATAGGAAGCAAATTGACCTACTATACCATGCTGGTCAGACATATTGGGTTTTATTTCCAGCATGGTATAGTAAGGCCAATTTCCCTCCTATTATATTGCCAGCCCAGCAGCAGGACGTATATGAGCCGAGGTGAGATTTGAATTTAATGATATCATTTATTGTTTAAAAATATCCTCATTTAAAGAGAATGAATAAAAAGCGTTAATTCTCATGGGATACGCTTAAAATCTTAATAGTATGGTGATAATTACAAATTATCTGTAACTTACCTTCAACCGTTGGGTAAGAAAGATTCTCGAGCAGCGACCACATATCCATGTATAATGTAGGATGCCAACCAGGTGGACCGACGATTCCGTAATAGTTGTTAGGAGACGTTGTCTGCGGGCGGCGAAAAGATGAATGATGATGATGAATACTGAATTCAAGATTTCTAAGTTCTATATAGTATTTCTAAGTACCACCCTTCGTGATTGAGGTCAATTCATTTCTATAACTTAAAGTAGTAGTATCTTAAAGTACATATCTTAAAGGACTGTCTGTATGGAGATGGAATAAAAATGCAATTGCCTACTCCCTATCTTGCTCGTGGATGTCGTAAAAGACAACTAAGGGATATAATACGCATATGACGTCTATGCTAGAGAAAGAAAACTGGAAACAAAACCCTATACCAACCTGTCTGTCCAGCGTGGTAAGGTTAATTTCCTTAGTATTATGGAGGAAGCTCGAGCCTAGCAGTGGGACATATATAAGCCGAGATGATTAAAGTACCAAAGTACTAGATTTACCTTTTTATGTAATTCTAAAGGAAAAAAGAAAATGAAAAAAAAAATGCTCTAATTATTTTCTCTAAAGCGTATTAGTTAAATTCTGTGTGGTGACGGAGTAAGAATACAATTCATCACCACCTATCTTGCCCGTGGATATCGTAAAAGACGACTAAGGAATATAATATGCACATAACATCTGTGCAAGAGAAGCAAAACTCGAAATGAAACCCTATACCAACATGTATGACCAGTATGGTATAGTAGGTCAAATTCTCTCCCATTATGGAGGAGGCCTGAGCCAACAGTGGGACATATACAGTCTGAAATGATGATGCTGATGATGATGAATATCTCACTAAATTTAAGTTCTCCAAGTTCCACGTAAAATTTCTAAGTTCCACCCTTCGTGAGTGATGGCAATTCATATCTATATGTTAAAGTACCAAAGTACAAGATATACCTTTTTAAGTAATTGTAAAAGAAAGAAGTACATAGAAAAAAAAATACACTAATTATTTTTCTAAAGCGTATTAGTTAAATAGGGCTATTATTTCCCAAGTTAAGAAGCCTGAAATATAAGACATATACCATATTGGTATTTAGGTATGAAACATCTCAATGACGACATAAGGAGGGTGTTTGTTCGAGATATCTTTGTCTACTGATATCCTTAATAAAGACCGTAATACACTACATACTATATTTTTCCGATTTAGAAATAAACTGACAAACACATACTTATGTTTTATGGCCAAGTTTAAAAAAATAAATAATAAACATATATTTTTGGGCAGGTTTAAAGAAAGTAATGAATAAACATTTTAATTTTATATTCCGTGTGGTGACGGAGTAAGAATACAATTCAGCACTCCCTATTTTACCCGTGGATGTCGTAAAAAACGACTAAGGGATACATTACGCATATAACATCTATGCAAGAGAAGTAAAACTCGAAACAGAACCCTAGATCAACCTGTCTGACCAGCATAAGTAATGATTTCTGATGTTTTTCTATTCGGCAGGACGTCTCGTCCTTATTGCATCGTAGCGGTCTACCCAAAAATAATCTTCCAAAACAACAATATTTAGCCTTAAAAAACCTACGGAATAAATCAGATATCGTCATCCTGCGCGCAGACAAAGGAAACGCGACCGTGGTTATGAATACGTCGGATTATAATGATAAAATTAACCAACTTTTGTCGGATGAAACAACGTACAAGAAGGTCAAAACAGACCCCACCAATGTCGTTCTAAAGAACACAAAGAAACTAATAATAAAGTACTCCGATACATTACGTCTAGACGTGAAAAATCTAATACCACCATGCGTCAAACCACCTAAATTATATGGGTTGCCCAAGATACACAAATCAAATGCACCACTGCGACCAATAGTAAGTCAGATCGACACGCTGACTTATAAATTAGCACAGAAGGTTGCGAAAGTCCTCTCCCAACTCCGGGGACACACTAGTGCATTTGTGAAAGACTCTTACCATTTAGTCAGTGAAATTAAAGATCTACATCTCGCTGACAATGAAACTATGGTCAGTTTTGATGTCACATCACTCTTCACCTCTCTACCTGTGGAGGATTGCATCAAAACCATATCTAAGAAGCTATCTGACAATAATATGCCATTGGGATATGCGGAACTGTTACGTCAATGCCTAACAACTGGCTATTTAATGTGGAATGATGACTTCTACAAGCAAGTAGATGGAGTGGCTATGGGTTCGCCGGTCTCCCCTGTCGTTGCCCATATATTCATGGAGGACTTCGAGGAGACGGCCTTATTAAGCTCACCTGTCACATCCAGGTTCTACAAGCGGTACGTAGATGACACTTTCACAATATTACCCACAGACAAAATAACCATATTCCTAAACCATCTTAACTCCATTAATCCAAAAATTCAATTCACTATGGAACTGGAGTCAAATAACTCTTTAGCCTTCTTAGACATTTTGGTTATACGTAACCCTAATAACACCTTGAGTCATACAGTGTATCGTAAGGCAACACATACAGACAGATACTTGAACGGTGATTCTCATCATCCCCCTTCACAGTTAGCTACCGTGTATAAATCTTTGTTGCAGAGAGCACGAGGAATCTGTGACGATGAACACCTGGCTGGGGAGCTGCAGCATGTCAAGCAGGTGTTACGTGCAAACAAGCTGCCAGTTCCTCGCCCCCGTCGCAGAGACCGAGTGAAACCACCCACAGTTGAGCGCCTTCCTGCAATACTACTTTATGTCAAAGGAGTCACTGACAAGATTGGCTACATCCTGAAACGCTCTTCCATTAAAACTTATTTTAAGCCACTGAAGAAGATTAGCCAATTCTTACCACCTGTCAAGTGCCAGATCCCATTACAAGATGCAGGAGTATATAAACTTGACTGTGACTGTGGTCTCTCTTACATTGGACAAACATAGAGATCCATAAGAACTCGGATCAAAGAACACATAGCCGATGTGAAGCACCACCGGGACACTAGGTCTGCAGTCTGTGAACATAGTCAGGACCGCGCCCACCATAACATCAGGTTTGATAAACCACAAATCCTCGCAAAAGAACACCGATACCTGCCTAGAATGGTACGCGAGGCTATTGAGATTAAAAAACACAAAAATTTCAATAGAGAGGATGGCTGGGTGTTACCATCAAGCTGGGATCCTGTTATAAATATTATTAAAAACAAATCCAAAAAGACTACCACAAGACTGCAAGACACCGTGAGCTCATATTGTATAGATTTGACCCACAATAATAATAACTAAAGATAATTTTATAAATTAAAACCTTTTAGTAACATAAAGTAAGCCGCCTTCAAAATTAACTTTAATTTAGCATCATGTTACCTGAGTTTTCTTGCCGGATCTTTCTCAGTGTAACCGTGTTCCGATCCGGTGGTAGTATACTAGATTATTAGTTAGTTTTTAAAAATAATTACTATTAATTTTAATGTTTAATTATTACTAACCATAAACAATATAATTTTTTCATATAGAATCATTTTCTTCTTACACTGGCAATAAATTTTGTATCAAAATGTGGGTCAATATTTAATAACTAATTTCTGTATCGGGTAGATAATTATAAAATTTTCTGCAGTAACGATGACTTGTTGGACGTGAGACATCTTAGTCCACCCGTGATCATGAACGCTGTAAAGTGTTCGAAACGTCGGGTAATCAAAAATCAAATACAAACGCGATAAAATCCGTAAAGTAGTTTTATTTAAAACAGCATAAGTAAGATCAATCGCCCTCCTATTGTGGAAGAGGCTCGAGCCCAACAGTGGGACATATGTGGGCTGCGATGATGATTAAACTAGAAGAACCGAATATACCTTTAGTTAATATCAAGTACATATATTGAGCTAGAATTTAGGCAGTTGGCTGTAAAGATTCTTAAATCTAAAAATATACTACAGTTAATGTTTCTTCTCACTCAAAAACCTTTTCATATCTGTCATCATCTGGTTTACGAACTTGCTGCGTATGCAAAGGAAGCAAATTAGAGCTCTGTAACAACGCTGTAAATAACATTGCTGCGATATAAGTAAAACTTAAAGCAAAAGCTATGTGAACGAATGTGTGTGTGACCATATCGGTCATCCGTTTTTTTTTCATCATAACTTCATGGGTGATGTTCGAAAGATACACGTCTTAAGTTATAAAGAAAAGAGAGTAAGGAATACCCCAATACGAAAATTTCAAACAAACGGATACATCACGCACAGCTATCAAAAAATCCGTGTGGTGACGGAGTCAAAGCTGAATAAGTTGTATGTATAAGCATATAACATCTGTGCAAGAGAAGGAAAACTCGAAACAAAACCCTATTCCAACACGTCTGACTAGCGTAGAATAGTAGTCAATAATCCTCCCATTATAGAGTAGGCCTGAGCCTAATAGTGGCGGACATATATAGGCTGAGATGATGATGATAATGATCAAAAAACCCGTGTGGCAACAGACAAAGAATACAGTTAACTACTCCCTCTCATACCTGTGGATGTTGTAAAAGATGACTAAGGGATATGATGTGCATATAACAGCTCTGAAAGAGAAGGAAAGCTTAAAACAAAACTCTATGTCAACACATCTAACCAGGTGGTCATAGTTGATTTATTTCCCTCCCATAGTGGAGAAGGCCCACCCAACAGAGCGACGTATATGGGCTGAAATGATGAGGATGTTACAAAAAAAATGGAAATAAAAAAAGATTTAGAGTTATTTTAGTGAATAGTATTTGTAAAAACCCTGAGTGTTGATGGATTACGAATATAAACACTCCTTTCTTTAATCTATACTCTATACTAAAATGTAAAGCTAAAAAGTTTCTTTGTTTGAACGCGCTAATCTCAGGAACTACTGCTCCGATTTGAAAAATTGTTTCAGTGTTATATAGGCAATTTAATGAGGAAGACTATAAGTTATATATCATCATGCTATAGGTTATATATCATTATGCAGCATGCATCATTGGTCTTACCAACAGGAGCGGAGCATCAATGAAGAATGTTTTAAAATCGTTTTCTTTTCCTTTTGAGAGTTTTCGCTACGTAAACGACTAAATTTTCGCAAAAATCATGTGTGACAGAATCGCATTATAAAAAATATTTTCACATTCTACGTAAACAAAATCTTAGGTTAACGTTAACGTTAGCCCAAAGTATCTATACCACGCGGATGAAGTCGCGAGCAGAAGCTAGTGCGAAATAAAATATATAGCACAGAGCATTTCTTGCAATGTACAACTAGCTTAAAAAGCAAATGTTTTCCCCATCCTTTGTTCCTTCGCCAGAAGATACAGTGCCGTTCACACACGAATGCATCCCTTTTTAATACCGAGGGGTGAGTTTTTCTTGCAAAGGAATAACGTGCTTAAGGGTACGTAGCTGTGTTAAGGGATTAAACTTTAAGATGCATCTTTGTTTCAACTGTTTTTTTTGGTACATAAAATGTTTGGTAAAGAAAAGTTGTAATATTTTGGAGCCTGTGGAAATGCTCGAGGTATAAACTAGTAGATAGGTACAAAACCTCCAAACTATGCATCAGCAACATCATCAGATCAGCTCATAAGTGTAGTAGAACTGCTATGTCGAGCCTTCTCTTAAATAGGAGGAAATTCATCAACTATCTGATCATATGGACCACATGGATTGGTACAGCGTTTCATTTTAAGTTTTCCTTCTTTCACATAGCTCATCATCTTGCTCTTGTCGCATATCTTAAAGTGGATTCAACATGTATTTCTTGTACTTTTCTTTCATAAAACAGATTGCAGAAATTAGTTACAGTTTTATGATCGGTCGCCTGCATGATGTCAAATTTCCTTGGGCATTCCTAAATGTTGACCAGAAGGCATCAGATGGCGCTGGCCCTGGTATATGTAAAGCCTTTAGTCGTCTTTTACGACACCCACAAGCAATGTATGTGTTGGTAGTATTCGTAGTCGCTACCACATATTTCTTGAAGTGAACTCACATATTATTTCTTTCTTTTTTAGGGTTCCGTATCCAAAGGGTAAAAACGGGACCCTACTACTGAGACTTCGCTGTCCGTCCGTCCGTCCGTCTGTAACCAGGCTGTATCTCAAGAACGGTGATAGCTAGACAGTTGAAATTTTCACAGATGATGTATTTCTATTGCCACTATAACAACAAAACCTAAAAATAAAATAATATAAATATTTATTTCCCATACAACAAACTTGATTTTTTTACCGTTTTTTACAGATAATGATACGGAACCCTTCGTGCGCGACTCGGACTCGCACTTAGCCGGTTTTTTTAAATAGTTTAGTAGTTTTTAAAATACACATATACATTTGCGACGTAAATAAATTGTATTTTTTTTTTCTTTTACTAATGATAATTGTATCTTTATTGTATAGGGATGGCTTAATAAAATAATACGTCATCACCCTCACAGTGCCATGGAAATATATAAGGAGCGTTTCACTATTATAATACATATCTTTCCTAGATAAATGGTGAATTCTTCTTCCGAAATTTTATTTAAAAGAAACTCTTCTTCTATCACGTTAAAAGTGTCAACTGTGACACTTCTAACGTGATAGAAGAAGAGTTTCTTTTAAATAAAATTACGGATTTTATTGCGTTTTTATTTGATGTTTGATTGTTCAACGTTTAGAACGGTCGGGCAATCAAAAATCAAATACAAACGCGATTAAATCCGTAAAGTAATTTTATTTACAATGTGTAATACTTGTGTAAACAGGAAAAATCAAAAAGTTTCTTATCTGCCTGAATCAACCTCAAACTACCTGCAAGTAAGTGTTATCGTTTATACACTTCAGAAAAATTAGAATTATAGAGCCAAATCTATTTAGAGCGTAGCAGATGAAGGTGTTTGATTGAAGATAGGAAGAAAAAAAGGCAAACCAAACGAATTACCGTACCAAATAGTTACTGCTCAGACATTGATTTTCAGTGAGATTGTGGTACTACCATTTTTTTTTTTTTTTATGAGAGGGCTATGGTAAGCGCACGCGCGGTCCAGTCCGTCCGGGGCGACGAAAGGACGGCGCGCGGGCCCATAACCCTCCCGTATCCACGTCACCTCGTTGTTGGGCCGACCACCGGAGCAGATGTGACTTGTCGTCAGTGGTCGGCCTAACGGAATACCCTTTCGGGTAACCTCACCTCTCGAGGTCCTGGGACGTCGGTCACCGTCGCGCGGTCAGCCTCTCCGCGGGTGACGGACAATTCCCTGGTCCGATCACCCGCGGCTTCGGCTAGGGCGGCATTAGGCGCAAATTTGTGGTACTACCACGGATAAGTGTATTTAATTATATAAAAGTGTCACTAACATGAGTTAATACTTCAAAACAGATATGGCCAACACAAACATCATACTCTCAGGTCATAGCATCCCACTCCTGGGCTCCAGCCTTCTAATAGGAGGGAAGTTGACCTACTATACCATGCTGGTCAGACATGTTGGTATAAGGTTTTATTCTAGTTTTTCTTCTCTTGCACAAATTTTATATGCATATTATACCCCTTAGTCGTCTTATATGACATCTACGGACAAGATAGTGAATGGTGAATTGTATTCTTATTCCGTCATTACAGAGACCTCAAACATAAGTAATAAAATGTAATTATTTTATACTATACTTTTATGTGGTAGAAGCATAATGTCAACAGTCTCTACAGCCGTGAGTCGATCCGTCCGTGCTAGTACCAAACTTTTGCAGAAGATTGAAGTCTGGGTAGTATCAATTTGTTACTGCGCTTCGTTCGGTGAGCGAGAGAGCCAGAAGCCCAACATTCTGAGTATTGCCGTTTGGTGAGTTTTGGTGATGCCTTTAGTATCGCCGGATCTCATTGCACGCTATCACACTCCCTTCCTTTTCTTCACGGTAGGCAACGACCTAGCAAAGGTCCATGAGCGGCAGCATCATATACCATTAGGTGTACTGTTTGCTAAAGTTTGAAATAAAAAATAGCAATTTGTTATTGCACTTCGTTCGGTAAACGAGAGAACTGAAAGAAGAAAAATTATAGATATTTGTACCAATAACAAGTGTGTAAAAATTCGGTCTTACAAAAAAAAAAAAAGAAGTTAAGTGTCACAATATGTTATCACAAATATGTACTACACGTATTTTAAAAAATTCTGACCAAAGTATTTAAAATTTGCTTAAGGTCTATTCTGGCTAGACAGTGATTAACTTGGCAAATTTTTGTGTTAATACCATAAAACATACTTCTTTTTTTCAGTTGATATACGTCCATGTGGTGACGGATTAAGAATACAATTAACCAACTCCTATCTTGGCCCCGGGTGTCGTAGAAAATGATTAAAAGATATCTATTTAAGAGCAAAAAGACTCGAAATAAAACCCTATACTAACCCGTCTGAGTGGCATGGTATAGCAGTTCAATTGTGCTCCTATTATGGAGGTGGCTTAAGCCCAACAGTGGGACGTATGTGAGCTGAGAAAATCATAGCCCACTATTGTCTAGAAGCTTCTTTCTACACGGGAGTATAATTGATCTATATTACCACTCTGGTGAGACATTTTGATTTAAAAATCTCTAAGTAAATTGCCATTTATTTTCGGGATTTTATTCGTTTTGTATCTGTTTAAATAAATGCATTTGCGGTATTTTAAAACATCCAAGAAATTAAAAGGGATAGTGGTTTTTGTTCTTAGACTGTTATCACACACTGCCAAATAATAATATCTACTATTATGAAAATTACGTATAATTCAGAATACAATCATAGTATAATTTGCACTTTTATTATTTATAAATCGGTCCAGGCTGAAGAAAAGCTCCACTATGGAGTAGTTGGTATTCAACAAAAACTAGAATTTAAAATAAGAAAACTTCAGCTCTAAATATCTCAACACATATTACCGTCGGCAACTTCAAAGAGATAACACCCGCCGGCGGCGCTTTCATCTCACCGCCCGTCGGCAAAACTACTTTGATATCGCATTATATGTTTAAATGACATTTTTTGACACAATTATACTTATTTAGAATTGTTTCATAGTGTAAATACTATTTACGATATATATTATTTACGTTACCTTATTTGGAAATGTCTCATTTTAGAAAACTTAGAATTCTCAAGATTAAAATTAATTTAATGATATCTGATGTTTACGCGAGCACTACACATTGTAAATAAAATGTGACCGTGACCATGAATGCTGCAAAGTGTTGGAAACGTCGGGCAATCATAAATCAAATACAAACGCGATATAATCCGTAAAAGTAGTTTTATTAAAATTAATTTCTTTGGATATTTATGATAGTAGCAATGCTGGAGTGGAGAATTCTCCTACGAATGTCTTTGGT
Organism: Lymantria dispar; assembly: GCA_032191425.1. Lineage (NCBI taxonomy): Eukaryota > Metazoa > Arthropoda > Insecta > Lepidoptera > Erebidae > Lymantria > Lymantria dispar. Next base: position 6,206,522 of record CM063457.1, read on the forward strand.
CAGAAAGGTACTTATGATACAGTACTTATGATATTTATTGTCTATAACCTTTTTTTAACAAACATACTGTGAACTATTTTCACTTTCCTTCAATTCATGTGTTAAAACAAATTATATAATTAGAATAGAGATACAGGATAGACAGATGACTTCTAAATAATACTCTTCATCATTTAATCATCGTTTCAGCTTACATATATATATTCCACTGTTGTCCTCCACAATTGGAGGGAAATTTATCTACTATAACCACTATGCCAACCCATCTGACCAGCGTGGTAAATTTAAAAGGTGGAGAAAGCTCGAGTCCATGAGATGTATAATGATATTAAACTTTTTTACCCCTTATCGCCAATTAAGCATGTCACCAGAAACGATTTTATGACCTAAGTAGCCCGACCGAAACATAAATATGAATAGGTATATTGCTTCTTTGCCTCTTCTGTTAGGTATAAAGGGTAACAGAGTAATATTACAATTCACCACCGCTTTATTTTTCTTTCATTATATTTCATTTACGTGTCAACAAAGACGATTAAGTCATACGATATGCAGCTAACATCTATGCAAGAGAAGGTAAACTCGAAATAAAACATTGAGCCAACGCGTCTGATCAGGATGGTAGAGTAGGTTAACTGAGGTCTAGATGACGATGATGATAATTAATCTTATAAGATATTCCGATCTCAAGTATAGATAAAATATAAAACATACAATCAACTGCACAGATGTCGTTGTGGACTATATAGCGATCTCCCAATTGAAGTTCCTCAAGCCCCACGCAAGATAGTGTTTTGTGTGATTCATAAATGGTTATTTTTGATGCCTAGTGTAAAGCCTCAGTAATACAAGGATTTCGTCCTTCATCGTTATCATAATTGCAGCTCACTTAAGTAAATATCGGGCTATTGGGTACGGGTTTTCTCCATAATAGGATGGAAATTGACCTACTACCTATACGGCGCTGCTCAGACGTATAGGTATATACGAGTATGTACTTTTATGTAAAGTTTTCTTTCTCCTGCATAGAGGTTATTTACGTATCTAAACATTACTTAATCATCTTTTAAGACAACCATGGGAAAGATATGGAGGAGGGGAGTAGTGAATTGTATTTATGGGCGCATATCGCCCTCTATCGGCAATATTTGTAAATTGTTGATGTATGTGTTATCAATTATAGTTATAAACGTGTTTGAAATATTTGCAACTAATATTTAAATAATTATTTGTAGTAACAACACTGCTATTTATCATGCTATGATATTTAAAAGACACTTTTTGAATGTATTTCTAGATATATTTGATTTAGTTGTTTAAATATTTATATAGTTGATTAAATTAAAATCGATTAGAATTAATGTAATTATTTGTAACCATATTTAGTTGTTTTTACACAATAAATATTGCAATTTATTTCTAGTTACAGCGCTGTCTGTTGAACAATATAGGAGAACAATATTTCCTTTAATTACATTAATGTAAATTGTGTAAAATTGACTATTTGGAATTATGTTAAATGCATTAGAATATTTATCATTATTATTTAGCTAAATGCCGATAGTTATTTAATAGTTGTTTTATTTGTTTGTTATAAAAAGTAATTGTAGTTGCTAAGACTAGACCGTTTCATTGTAAAGCGGAGGTTATAAAAACATTGTAAGATTAGAATAGAGGACAGTTTTACTTCACTCACTTCTCCGGCAAGAACTCCTAATAAATACAGTGATTACATACTCAGTATTTTACTATCATCGTCCAAATTCCTGGCGCAACGCCGACATATTCTTACTCCGTCACCATACGGAATAAGTGCGTCATATATATATAAAGTGACCATATTTTTTTAACTCAAAACGGGACGCTTGAACAATTGATTGATCAAAATGGGACACTTGCAAAAGAACACGTAAGGAGTCAGCGCCAGTTACCTATTATAATAATGGACTGACAACGAAAAAAAAAACATCCCTGTCAGTATAATAAATGATCAATTAGGCTCTGTTTGAGAAACGGGACATTATTGTACAGTTCGGGACGACGGGTCAGACCACTTGAAAACAGGAATGTCCCGTTCAAAAAGGGCTCTATGGTCACTTTAGTCAGGCCTTAGTCACATGTTTCAGTATAGGATTTTATGTAAAGTTTTTCTGTTCTTGCATAGATGTTATCTCCATATTATATCCCTTAGTATATTAAAAATTTGTTAGTAAAAACTAAAAACCATGTGATGACGGAGTAAGAATTCACTACCCCCTTTGCTTGCCCTAGCCGAGGCCGCGGGTGACGTGACCGGGGAATTAGTCCATCACCCGCCGAGAGGCCGACCGCGTGAGGAAACACCGATGTCCTCCCCGAGTGAGGGACGTCGGTCGATGGGAGGTTACCCCACTACGGGGGGACGGGGGTATTCCATCGGGCCGACCACTGACGACAAGTAATCCTGCTCCGGTGGTCGGCCCAACGACGAAGGCGACTCACGCAGCCCACCCCAAAAAAAAAAACCCCTTTGCTTGTGGATTTAGTAAAATGCGACTCAAGGATTAGATATGCATATAACATCTATGCAAGAGAAAGTAAACTTAAAGTCAGACCCTATACCAACACGTCTGACCAGCGTGATTTAGTAGGTCAATTGCCCTCCTATTGTGGAAGATGCTCGAGTCCAAGCTGAAATGATGACGATAATGAATCAAAATTAGATTCCGAATAAATGGTTAATTAATTCAAAACTTCGGTCACTATGTAGTCTAAAATTTGATATATAAAATGGCATCGTTACGCAATATCTCATTGTTTTCAACCCTATCTCTGCGACCCAGTTCTACGGAACTGGGGTGAAAGTTGAGCGTGGTCAAGGTGAAGGAGGCGCCCATTAACGTCTGCACTTAGAACAAGTCTGCTGCCAACGTCTTAAGATTTATAGTGGGTGCTATAAGTTTTGATACTTTGGTAATTAAGTTATGGTTTGGAAAATCTATAATTAATACGTGAAGTAAAAACTTTGTACTCCTTTTTACGAAAATTTATGGCAATGAACAAGTATGAAATTTGGCACAGTTGAAGTATATATTGAGGAGAAGTAAACAAAAATATAATTTTAAATAATAATGCATTAGAAATACATTAAAATAATAAATAAAAACATAACGCACACTATGCAATCGACACACACACACACACACACACATATATACATTTTTGTTTATGATTTAAGTCTGATCGAAATGAATGTCAAACATTCATAAATAATGATGACAATGTCTAATAGATATTTGTATATTTATGTCTATTAGTTATTAGAGAAATACAGTTTGTTCATACAAAATGACATATATAGTCTTGTATATAATTAAGAAGAAAATTCTGTAGAAGAAAATAAATTTGAATGAATTATGGTTGAATTTAAACTACTCGGTGACCGTGCTTAACTCTACTATGGCGAGAGTATATATAGATATATATATATATATATATATATATATATATATATATATATATATATATATATATATATATATATATATATATATATATATATATATATATATATATATTAAAGGGAAATCTTCTATATACGGGTTTGGATGGGAGTTAAGTTGTCATCGACATGTCACGTGACGTTTTAATGTGAACACTATATTTGTAGCTATGTCAGTGTCACTAAATCTATGCCCATAGATATCATTACCAGGTAAATGTAAAAAGTTTATATTTACAAATTTTTATTTATGATCAAACGATTAATTTCATTATTGAAAAATAACTTTTTGTTTATAGTTAATTGTTTATAGTTTTCACTTCAGCCGACAGTCCTCATGACTGCTTGATATTCTTTGTTAATAAAAGTGAATCTTGATTACCTCTTAATATTCCAGTAAGATCTCCATCGCACGTCTTTCATGCCCGTGGGTATTGTACAAAATGAGTAAAGGATATAATTTTAAGATAATATCTATGCAAAGCAAGAAAAAAACGCTGGTCAGACAGTTTGATTTAGGATTTTATTTCTTTTAAGCTGGTTTAGTAGACTAATTATCCGATTATTAACTATAATACACTAGTCCAGGACATTAGGATACTAGTCCAGGTATGGAACTTATAGACGCTGAAATGATGATAATGCCAACAATTGGGCATAAATTTCACCAATATTATTGCAAATAGCATTTATATTACAGATCTATATCAAATATCAAAATATCATAGTCGCGCTATATTAAGTTGGCTAAGTAATAAGATAATGAAGAACAGCGGGGTCGGGATACGAATTAAAATGAGAAAATGTGACGCAGAGTTGCGAGATCACTTCAGTGAGATACTTTTTCGATGTCTGAAAAATTGTTTCAAATTTTCAACACAGTTTGACAAGCAAAAAGTGTTAAGCTATGTTTAGATATATTATGAAACAAAACTATAAAAATATATACACAGAATTTCTATAATACCTATTACAAAGAAAACATTAACTTTAAGTTGAATATTATATATACTTTCCTGTAATAATCGGCTGAGGGAGCAACAGAAAAGATCAGCATCACTCGCCTGGGAAACCTGTAACATTAATGGTGATTGCCAGTTCGTCTACTATTGTATCGCGGCCATGGTATCATCTTAGAGAAGCCTAAGTTCAACAGTGGACACATAGACTAAGAACATTTGTTACTAACTTTATATGGATAAAATGTAACGGTTTTCAATAGGAAAATACATTAGGTTCATCATTTCATAATTTCGGCTCATGTACGTTCCACTGCTGGTCACAAGCCTCCTCTGTAATAGGAGGGCTATTAACCTACTATACCACGCTGGTCAGACGGGTTGGTATAGGGTTTTAATTCGAGTTTTCCTTCTCTTGCATAGACGTTATACGCATATTATGTCATTATATGTTATAAGTATCCACGAATGAATGTTATATTACGTAATTAACAAGGCAAACAAAATTCCATACCCAAACTATCGACATTCACTGCCATACGTAGGCTTTTCCAATGCAGTACAATGCGATAAACGGCACGTTAAACAAGCGAGTTAGCAAAAAAAAAAATATGTTGTAAGTTTCTTAGATGCTTATGCCCACTCTCCTGGTTAACACTGGGACGCTTTTTAGGATTTCTAAAAGTAAAAAGAGATACTACATTCCGTAACATGTTATCATAATGTGGATGGGCTGATTGCGTGAGGGTGATGCCTCGATAGCACTCACAGTGGCGCCCCTGGGGTGTAAGCAGGAGATGGTATCCGAAAGGGTGGTGGGTTACCCTTGGTGGTGGGCCACTGATGACAAGGTCAGTTACCGGTGGTCCGCCCACTTGGTGCTTAAGGAACGTACCTGGAAATGGGTGGACCCTCTCGTCACCCCGGATGGATCGGACTGTGAGCGACGCAACATGGTCTGCCACCAAAAAAAAAATTAAAACATTGGATGGGCTACTGAGGTTAAACCTGCGATTACATTGGTTGATCCAAAGGGTAGATTCTAGTGACATGGTGAATTATAGTCTGCATAGTACGCCCCCCCCCCCCCCTTTTTCCTAAAGGTTAGTGAGTAAGATACGATCGTAAACCACTAAAAAAAACGAAATATAAAGGCAAGTGTACCCTCCTGTTTGACGCACACTTTCCTTGTTTATTTAATGAGTGAATCGGAGACACGACCTCGTTTGACGTCACTACTTCTTGAACATCGTCAGAACGGAACAGAAGATCATTTTAATTTTAAAAAGGAAAAGGACAGAGGACCAGCTGGTCTTGAATGAATATATTTTCTTAAGTGTTTTATTTCTTGTAATGAAATCGAATTGAACGCTTGAATACGGAAGTTTTTAAAAAGTGAGTTTCAAGGTGAGTTATATTCTGACGGAGTAGAAGTTTGAGAAGTTTGTTCTGAATAGTATTCTGTTGTAAAATGATTGTGCAAAGGGGCTTAGTTGTCTAAATAACCGTAATGAGCGTAGTAAATGTGTTCGATTTCCATCCAGGACATTTTTAGCGGTCATGGAGGATAAGGAACGCGGTACTGGTGGTCGGTCCAACGGCGAAGGCGACGTGCTGGGTGACGTGATGGGTGGGTCATGCGGCCGTGCGTCGCCGGCGGATGCTTTGACTATAGCCCACTTCTCCAAAAAAAAGGATATTTTTAGCTAATCACAAATCATTTCATACATGATTTCGGCTCATATACATCCCACTGGGTTCGACCCTCCTTCACAATAGGTAATTGACCTACTTATACCACGTTGGTCAAACGGTATAGGGTTTTATTTCGAATTTTCTTTCTTTTGCACAGATTGTATACCTATAAACCTGGGTGAAAATTACTTCTGTGCGTGATACTTTTCTATTGCCTTTGGTGGCAGACGAGCAAGTAATAGTATTGATGGTAAGTCAAATAACGGGATTGGCCATGGATTTCAAAGATTCGGTAAGAGTGGCTCGCCCAATGGTGAAAAAGGCAATACGGGGGAGTAAGGGAATATGGATTACGGGGCCGCTCTAAGTCCTTTCGTCGGCCTGGACAAAATAGACGCGTGTTCAGACCATAGCCGGCCTAAAACAGAAAGTAGTCCAATTCAAATCGTTTAATATGCATCAGCTCAGCGGGTTTTTACATATAACCTTAAATTAACTCAACTACCACCGGATCAGAACTGCACTGAGACGAACCAGCAAGAAACTCAGCGGTACTTTTCTTTACTATCACTTTTGGAGATTGGCAATACCAGATGTAACGCCAGATCTCTATATACCGTAGGAGTATATAGGCATCTAGCTCTCTCTCTCTCTCTCAAAGTAAGTATAGTTACAAATTACTGTTACTTAAAACTCGGTTTTCAAGGAAAATGGTCCTGGTCCTAACCAGTTATAGCTACAAGTAGAAAATATCAGCTACCTTACTGCTAGGGCTATTATAATATGGTTTATATCATTATCCGTGTGGTGACGGAGTAAGAACACAATTCATCACCCCCTTTCTTACACGTTGTCGTAAATGACGACCAAGGGGTATAATATACATATAACAAGAGAAGAAAAATTTTAATTAAACCATACCACCCACCAACACGTCTGACCAGCGTGGTGTAGGAGGTCGATTTTCCTCCCATTTTGGAAGAGGTTCGAACCCAACAGTGGGATGTACATGAAATGATAATCGTTATGCATAAGTATACTCGTTTAGAGCAAGTTAAAAATAATATAGCCTCTACTATAGATAATCTTACTCATATAAACAAATCTATATAAAAAAATCTTTGAATTATCGACATATTTACATTAAATACACTACCAATATACTTTTCAAGATATTTTCTTCTAAATTTATGTTGATTTCGTTACCAACGTAAACCCATTTCACGATTTCTTTTTTAACATTCGCGTAGCGGAGTGTTGTATTCATAGTATGGATATAATATAATATTAGAATTTGCTTATTATTAGATAGCCGATAAGAGTTAAAGGAAGTGGAATCCAATAAGAGCATCGTCATTATCATCGTCATTACTCTGATTTTATCAGAATTACTTGGGGTCGCTGCAATATGTAGCTACTCTACTTCCAGCGTATTTATTGCAAGGGTTTTGGCATTAGTTTTATGACCGGCCGCCTGTCTGACGTCAGCCATCAAATAGATCGCCCAGGTCGATCTAAAGCTCTTAGTCCCTTTTACAACATCCACGAGTAATGTAAGAGTTGGTAGAATTCGTAGCCGCTACCACATAGCAATAAAATCTAATAAGAGTATTTGATAGATATTATGACACATTTTATTACCTTCAGTGTCTTATAAGCCTCAATTCTCCACGCTGGACGGGCTATACTCTGGACACACGTAGTCCATTCCGTCCGGGGTGACGAAAGGCTGAGGCGCGGCAACTACGACTAAAGGATAAAATATGCATATGACAAGAGAAAAAAAAACCGAAAATAAATGTCTGACCAGCGTGTTTTTCTTTGATCGGACTATGATCAGCACACACGCCGGCCCCATCATCATCATCATCATTTTAGCTCATATGCTTCCCACTGCTATGCTTGAATTTCCTCCACAATAGGAGGGCAATTGACTTTACTATAACATGCTGGTCAGACTGGTGGGTATAGGTTTTTATTTCAAGGTCATTCTCTTGTATAGATGTAATATGCGTATTATACCCCTTGGTCGTCTGTGTTACAACATTCACAAAATAATAAAATATTATTTCGTCACCAGATGGACAAACCCTAGAACCCACTATATGCCCTCTCCTACGTCGTCGAATCACCCAGTGATACTGAGTCCTCGTCCAACACTGTGGCCAGCTTGGAGGGTTGACTTTTCAGGTACCTTCCCTCCTCGGGTTGTCTCCGCCACACGATCTCTGCGGGTTATTAAACAGTGATGCCTGTAAACAAAAATTTAATTTCTTTTCATGAAGTATTGTATTATGTAACATTGCGGTTTGAGTCTGCTTTACATTCGGAGAGAAATTGTCATACTAAACCGCGTCGTTCAAGCGTGTCGATATACTTATTTCAACTATTTACAACTTAATTCGAGTTTTGGTTTCTTGTAATGATGTAATCTACTTGCATCTCTTAGTCGTCTTTTAGGAGCACTTGGAGTAAGGGGTGGCTATTATAATAATAACTCATAGAAGCTAAATGAGCGCCCAAAATTTGAGGCACCTAAATTGGAGCCAGAAGCCCCCTACACGAGTCTGTCCCGTAGTCACTGTGTACGCAAGACAACTCTATTGTATAGTGGTGTACGTGTGTAATCGTTTGCACGCCTGTAGTATTTTTGGCTTCATGTTTGTGATCGCTTAAGTACCGACCCTGCACTCCTATAAGATTCTAAAGGAATGCCCACTATGTGGCTAATGCAGAGATAAATCTGATCACAGTATACAACGATCCAATTCCCGCTTAATCAAAATTCTAAACAGAACACTTTAGTAAATACCATGTCTATAGATATGGCTTGAGCGTTTTTCATTAGGGTACGATCACATTAGCCGGCGGACAGACGGCCGGATTATTGGATCCGACGGACGAAAGACTTCGATCCTTTGCCGTTTTTAACTTTTTTTTTCCTTTTTCCCTCTCCACCGTCTGGAAAGCCTTTTCCCTCTTATTTATTGCTTATACGAATCCCAAATTGGATATTTCTGAAAGGTTGTTGTTTCGATAGAATAATATATAGAATGTACTTTAGTATAAATATTTTTACTTTGGATTCACGTTGATATATTTTATTTCCGTGAAGTATTGGAGTGGGTTTTATCGACATAAAAGACATTATTTTTATTGGAATCTTTTTTTTCTTCTCAGCACTGCAAAAGCACGTCCCACTACTGGGCTCGATTTTGTGTGACCTAGTTGTTAGTCGCATATGGCTGTGACAACTTTACCCGGACTGACAGATGGTGACGGATGGGTGAGCTCTTTTTTTTTTACTTTTTTTTGATGTGGGCTGCGGTCGGCGCGCTCCTCGCACCACTCCGTCTGGTGCGACAGAGGGGCGTAAGCACGCACAAACGCAAAACCACGTTGCCTTCGTCGTTGGGCCGCCTACCGGAGCAGGGTTACTTGTCATCAGTGGTCGGCCCGATAGAATACCCCTATTTGGGGTACCCTCCCATCGACTGACGTCCCCCCTCGGGGAAGACGTCATGAGTGAGCGCTGAGGACTCTCAATCCGAAGTACTGTAAACTCGGAACAAAATCCTATAATAACAAGTCTGACCATCGTGGTGTAGTAAGTCGATTTCCCTCCTTCAATGGCGGCCACTTGAGCCTAATAGTAGGACGTATATGAAATAAAACGATGCCCAGAGATATAACAGTCACTTAGCTTTTTCGCTAACTTGAGAACAGTGAGACATACGCTCTTCTCGCTTTTATATATATGTATACATTTTTTCGTCCAACATACCTCAGTGTCTGAAAACACAGGTCTTTGACCAGTGTGTGTTACCAGTGATGACTTACGGCACGGAAACGTGGTCCCTAAATGTAGGCCTCATATCAAGGCTCAAAGTCGCTCAGCGTGCTATGGAGCGGGCTATGCTCGGGATTTCTCTGCGAGATAGAATCCGGAATACGGAAATCCGCAGAAGAACGGGTGTAACCGACATAGCACGAAGAATTAGCACGCTGAAGTGGCAATGGGCAGGCCACATCGCTCGACGAACCGACAACCGCTGGGGAAGAAAGGTTCTCGAGTGGCGACCACGTATCGGACGACGCAGTGTAGGACGCCCCCCCACTAGGTGGACCGATGACCTAGTGAAAGTAGCTGGGCGTCGTTGGATGCAGGCGGCACAGGACCGCTCATTGTGGCGCAACATGAGGGAGGCCTACGTCCAGCAGTGGACGGCGATAGGCTGAAATGATGCATGATGATACATTTTTTTTTATTGCAAGCAGTGGCAAACGAGCAGACAGTGCACCTGGTGGTAAGTGTTGCTGCCGCTCATGGACCTATACAAGGCCGCTTCCTACCGCGAAGAAAGTGAAGGGAGTGTCAATGCGTGCATTTAGGCTCCGTGATACCAAGGGCACTACCAAAACCCTCCATATGCAAACACCCTCAGAAAGTTGGGCTTCCGGCTCTCTCGCTCACCAAACGAAGCGCAGTAACAAATTGCTACTACTCAGACGTCGATTTTCTGCGAGAGCGTGGTATTACCCCGGACGGACCGGCCCGCGGCTGTAAACAGATAACTGTCGACAGTGTGGTCCTACCACTATTTAAGAGACCACACCCTGCTTTAAGGGAATAATTCTCGTATTGCACAGGTCTGGACACAAATTACATCCAGACTCAGAACAACAATTTTTGCATCACACAAAATATTGTCCGGCGTGGGATTCGAACCCGCGACACTGGCACGATAGGTCAGTATCTTAATCACTACTTACAACGGGAAATTAACCTACTATACCATGCTGATTAGATAAGTTTGTATATTGTTTTATTTTGAGTTTTCTTCTCTTGCATAGATGTTATTTCAACATTATATCCCTTTAGTCATCTTTTACAGGTAAGTTATATTGTGTTGAATTGTATTCTTACTCCGTCACCTCAATATATAATATCTCAATATATATACGAAAATGTATTATATGTAAAGAAAAATATCGGTAACTTTGAAAAATATAGTGACATTCATCATGTAAATACTCGGAATAAGGATAAATTAGTTGTACACAGTACTCGTCTTCAACGAGTTAACAGATCCTTCATGTGGCAATGTATACCCTTCTACAACAAAGTACCTATTAATATTCGAGATATGCCAGTTAATAAGTTCAAAAAAGCAATCAAGAGTAGATTTTGTTGTAAAGGTTATTATAAAATCTCGGATTATCTTGATGATAATACAGACTGGTTATGAGCAGCTCCTCATTCAGGCATTTTCTCCTTATTTCAAAAGGTGTTACATACATGTTTATTCTGTTGTTGTTACTATAATTGTAAAGCGTAGCGTGTTTTGCCAAACGAATTTGTTATTTAATCTGTGTTTTATGTTTGTGGCACATGGTATTGGTCATGCTCACTGAAGGGTCTGCTTGCGGTAGCTACGAGGAGCGGGTCACTCCCTTCCCTCCATTGTGGTTGAAGGGAGTGATGGCTGCTCTAGTGGTTAACTCGTGATCGGATGCCGCTTGCGGGATCTGGTCCAGCCATGGTACTTTTTCGTTATATTTAATAACTGTATTGTATGATGGTTCGAAAGGCATCACACTGGAGCTATTTATAGACATGTTGTTGTATATTATCTTATTTAAAAAAAATAGTAAATGAATAAAAAAAAAGACAAGCCCACTAAGTTTCTTGCCGGATCTTCTCAGTGCGGTCGCGTTCCGATCCGGTAGTAATGTAAGGTAAAATGTAAAAAAGTGACCATATGCAAGTGCCCCCGCGGGGTTTATGCATAATAAAGGATTTGAATTTGAATTTGAATTCACCACACGGAAAATATAAAGACAGACTAGCAACCCGCCCCCGCTTCGCTTCGGTTTCAGTCTTTCCTGCATAGTACCCATTCCCGTGGGAATATCGGGATAAAATATAGCCTAGTTTACTTTCTGATATTATAGCTTTCCATTGGTGAAAGAATTTTTGAAATCGGTCCAGCCGTATTAAAGATTACCCGGAACAAACAGACAGACAGATAGACAGACAAAAAAATATAAAGTGTATTTTAGGCATAAGTATAGTGCAAATAACCGTGTGAGCATGAAAAAAGCCTATTATTTTGACATTGCAAACAGACACTCCAATTTTATTTATTGGTGAATATTTAACTGAAAATTAAATAAGCTCCATTTTATTTTACACTACATTTTATTTTTTATCATACACACATAAAATGGCGGTTTCTTATAGCATTTGTAGTTCTAAATGTATAAATTTCGCATATTTATCGCTGTATGATAATAGGAGAGTACACAATCTAAAGTTCCGAACGTTATACTAAACACAATAGGTCATTAGAATAAAGATGGCCATTAAAGTTAATGGTCCATAACCTATACAGTAATTAACGCATCGAAGAACCCGACTTACTTTAAAATACACACACTTTTTTCCACTTATACGAACATAAAGATATATTGCAGAAGAAAGTTGCAAATATTTTTTGGTTAGGTATTTTTTTATTACCTTTTAAAGGCATCATTATCCGTGCGTCGTTTTAAAAAAAGAAAGGTTTATTTTTATTTTTTTAAACGATAACACTAAGGCAATTATCTTTGTATTGCGGGGGACTTATCAAACATATAATTAACGGACACTAATTACATCCAGACTCAGAACAACAATTTTTGGATCACACGAAGTGTCCTGTGTGGGATTCGAACCCGTGATATTGGCGCGGTAAGTTGGTATTTTAATCACTACGCCATCTGTGCAGCAAATGTGTACAGAACAATATTTTATGGATGGTACAAAGAACAATCCTGATTGAATCCACAAAACTCCGCATGTTGGCGTTACTTAGACCACAACACCATCTGTGAAGGCACATAACAACTAGAAGAGAAAACTAGATATTTTTCAAATATTTATCACTTTCTAATCAATTTCTATTCGATGGTAAATGCTAATAGGATTCTAGTTGGATAAATTGGTCATTTTTGTGGTATTTATCGACTGATATATTAGAATGACCAATGGAATTTTTCAACCCAATTCATTCATTTATCATTACGTCTCATTGTTGGCCTCGAGCCTCCTCCGCAATGGAAAGGAATTAGACCTACTATACCACGCTGGTTAGATGGGTTGATTTATGATTTTATTTCAAGTTTTCCTTTTCTACCACAGATGTTGCATGCATATTATATCCCTTAGTCGTGTTTAACGACACCCACTGGTTAGATAGGGTGGCGAATTACTGAATCACTACACAGAAAATCCAATAGTCCTCTTCTATGAGAAAAAGTAATAAAAGACATGTTAAGTAGTTTATTGCTATAAGAATATAACAAAAACTGTATATTTCGGGGAATTAAACCCCTTGTCAAAACAGGGGACTGCGATTGCCAATCCGCCTATCAAGGCTGGTGATTATTTTATTATTCTCCTTTGTAGGAACAACAGTCAGCCTAAAAGAGAAAGTCCACAAAATAAAGGTTAGATGAATTTCTTAGATATAGTCATTTAGTCGTAGTACTTATTTAATCGGGCCGACCACTGACGTCAAGTCACCCTGCTCTGGTGGTCGGCCCAACGACGAATGCGACGTGCATCGTGGGTGGGATGTGGGTGAGCGTGCTTACGCCTCTCTGTCGCCCCGGACGGAGTGGTGCGAGGAGCGCGCCGACCACAACCCAACCCAAAAAAAAGGACTTATTTATTAGCATTGCTTGTATATGAGTGGTTCGTCATCACCCTATTTTTTCTTTAATAAAACTTCGCTCTTTATTAGGCAAATAATCCTGGTATTGCGGGAGGGAGACTTTACAAACATAAAATTAACAGATACAAAATACTCAAAATAAAAATTTGTGGATTGCATAAAGTGTTGTCCTACAAAGGATTTGAGTCCACGGCACTGGCAGTTGATGGGTATCTTAACCACTACGAAATCTGTGCAGTCGAATTACTTGGGGGTTGAAGTTACGAAAACCTCCTCTACCATCGTACATATTACAAAAAATTATTGCTAATAGTTTTATGACCGGCCTGCCAGACGTGAACCCTACTTAGGAATGTAGTTGTTGGCCAGACCGCATCAGGAAGAGTTGACCCAGGTCGATGTCATTATCATATATCATTTCAGCTCATATACGTCCCACTGTTGGGCTCAAGCCTTCTTCACAATAGGAGGGAAATTGACCTTACTATACCTTGGTCGTCAGACGTGTTGGTATAGGGTTTTATTTCGAATTTTCCTTCTCTTGTATAGATGTTATATGCGTGTTATATCCCTTGGTCGTTTTTTACGACATCCACGAGCAAGATAGGGAGTAGTGAACTCTAGTGGTGTATTCTTACTTCGTTACCACACGGAATATTCAATGTAAAAAAAAAAAAACAGTTCAAGTCCATGTCCATCCATCCATCCATCAGCCTACGGACGTCCACTGCTGGACATAGGCCTCCCCACAAGAATGCCACTCGGAACGGTCCTGCGCCACTTGCATCCAACGGTTCCCTGTGACTTTGAGAATGTCGTCAGCCCACTTAGTGGGGGGTCGTCCTACGCTGCGCCGTCCGATTCGTGGTCGCCACTCAAGAACCTTTCTTCCCCAACGGTTATTGGTTCGACGAGCGATGTGGCCTGCCCATTACCATTTCAACGTGCTAATTCTGCGGGCTATGTCGGTTACACCCGTTCTTCTACCGATTGCCGTGTTCCAGATTTTATCACGTAGAGAAATACCGAGCATAGCCCTCTCCATAGCACGCTGAGCGACTTTGAGCTTTTTTATGAGGCCGACATTTAGAGACCACGTTTCAGTGCCGTAAGTCATCGCTGGTAACACACACTGGTTATAAACCTTTGTTTTCAGACACTGCGGAATATTGGACGAGAAGATCCTCTTAAGTTTCCCAAACGCTGCCCAGCCGAGTTGGATTCGTCGGCTGACCTCTTTCTTGAAATTGGATCTACCTAACTGGACTGCTTGTCCTAGGTATACATAATGATCCACAAGTCCATGTATAAACTCTTAATCGTTTTTTCGATACCCACGGACAAAACAAGGTGTGATGAGTTGTATTCTTACTCCATCACCATACGGATAAACAATGTTGATGAATTTCAAATAATTTTACACAAATAAGTATCTTATTTTTATCACTAATTGGAAACTTGACAGACAAACTCTTGAATATGAATTTTCAATACATTAAAGCCCAAATACACACGAAATATCCCAGCAAACTAACTAAATAAAAAGGATTTATACTAACGGAATCACACTTTACTCTCGCGTCGTTGGCAGACGCTTTAAGGGCCTGTCTCATTACCGATAGTAAAACGTAGCTTTGAGTACGCGCTAATTAACAAATTTCAATACAAACATGTATAATAGTCGAACAGCAAAATTAACACGACGTAAAAATATTGCAGTTTATGATAAAATTTTGCAACAAATATTTGTCATCATCATCACAGCTCATATACGTCCCACTGCTGGGCTCAAGCGTCCTCCACAATAGAAGGGAAATTGACCTTCTACATGCCTCTATGGTGACTCTTCTACCTTCTATGGTGGTTAGACATGTTGGTATAGGATTTCATGTCGAGTTTTTCTTCACTTGCACAGATGTTATATGCATATTACATCCGTTTTTTTATTTTTTTATGGGTGGGCGATGGTAAGCGGATACGCAGTCCATTCCGTCCGGGGCGACGAAAGGACGGCGCGCGGGCCCATAACCCACCCGTACCCATGTCGCCTTCATCGTTGGGCCGACCACCAGTGCCGAGTTCCTTGTCCTCAGTGGTCGGCCCGATATTATATCCCTTAGCCGTATTTTACGACATCCACAGGCACGACAGAGAATGGTGAATTGTATTCTTACTCCGTTACCACACGGGGAACGTCATTGATAGATAATCTTAACATTCCAATAAGTTCCTATAAGACGACAAATCAATATTAAATACTTCATATTTTCCTAAATAAATAATTAAGATCTATGCAAGAGAAGGAATACTCGAAATAAAACCCCTATACCAACACGCCTGACCGGCGTGGTATAGTAGGTCAATTTCCCTCCAATAGTGGAGGAGGCTTGAGCCCAACAGTGGGACGTGTATGGGCTGAGATGATAATGGTATGATTGCGAGAGAATTTATAAACATAAATAACGGACACAAATTACATCCAGACTCAGAAGAACATTTGAATATCGCACAAAATACTCTACATGGGAATCGAATCAATCGGCATTTTAACCAATACGTCATCTGTGCAGTTTAGAGCTAGTTAGTTAGTTAGTTAGTTTAGAGTTAGTTTAGAGTAGTGCAGTTTAGAGAGTAAATACCTATGCAGTTTAGAGGTAATATTTCTAATCAACTGTGGAAGAGTTTTGTACCAGCCAACGTATCGAATAGGCAATGAAGCATATTTCTATCATTTTAAATCTATATCTATCTATATCTATTTTTATGTATATACATAAAAATAAATATTTGTCTGTATGTCTTTTATAGAATCGTAAATTATGCATTTGATCATGTGATGATCTTCAGCAAAGTGTTGTGAATGAACCTATGAAGGTTTCTGAATTGGTACGGCCTGACCTGATGGAACCGGTAGATGGCGCGGTGATCGATTTCAAAGAGAATTCGTTTTTTACTATTTTTTTTAGATTTGAACAGAACAACGTCTCTTGGGTCAGCTAGTTATTTACCCCTAGCCGAGGCCGCGGGAGACGTGACCGGGGATTAGTCCGTCACCCGCCGAGAGGACGACCGCGTGAAGAAAGATCGACGTCCTCCCCGAGGGGGGGGACGTCGGTCGATGGGAGGATACCCCAAGTAGGGGGTATTACGTCGGGCCGACCACTGACGACAAGTTAACTCTGCTCCGGTGGTCGGCCCAACGACGAAGGTAACGGGGTTTTCGGGTGGGTTGTGGGAGTTGCGTGCTTAAGCCCCTCTGTCGCCCCGGACGGAGTGGTGCGGAGGCGCGCCGACCGCAGCCCACCCACAAAAAAAAACTAGTTATTTATAAAATTTCGCAAGAATATTATGAACGATTTCCGTGTGGTGACGGAGTAAGAATACAATTCACCACTTCAACCCATCAATACCTTCCTTCAACCATTCAATATTAATAGCGTAGTATTTTAGCATGTTAACGTATAAACCCGATGCTTAGAAAGTGCTCATAGCTATGTGTATCTACTATATATGCACTAACTCCTAAACTATTGGAGATCACGTTATAATTTTTTTTATGAAGAATTAATACATATAAGGCTTTAATTCAAGGTAAAAATATTTAAAATAAAAAGTGTCGAAGTTACTGAAATATCGATTAGAAATTTTCACTTCCGGTTTACTATACGTAAAAATCTTCAAATTTAGAATTCGACAAAAAAATTAAAAACTTCAACTTCTCAACTATAAGAAACAATACTCTTTAGTTTTGTTTACAAATTAATTGATACAGATAATAAGCTTCCAAAAATTCATGATTTCATTCGTAGTTAATTTTCAAAAGCTCATAACTCAGCAATAAAGCATCATACTAAAAAAAATTGTGTGTACACATCCACGTCTACTAGAAGTATAACTGACCAGAGTATAAACAAATTTCACGACCTCACTTTTTTTTGGTTGTCCGCTTGACGTGAAATGCCCCATATAACATCTATACAAGAGAAGAAAATCTCGAAATAAACCCTATACCAAGCTGTCTGATCATCATGGTATAGTAAGGTCAATTTCCCTCCTATTGTGGAGGAGGCTCGAGCCCAATAGTGAGACGTATATGAGCTGAACTGATGATGATGATATAATAAGAATAGGTATATATTAAGTCGACCTCAAGTAAATTGGTTAAGAGCCGGGTGATAAAGTTGATGATGAATACATTGCTCGGGAGTGTTGTAAAAGACGACTCTAGAACAATGTTGACTTCTACAATATTTTCCCTATACAAAATTTCTACTTAAAAAAATAAAAAAAAAAAAAGTATAAAATTTTTTTACGATAAATATAATGTAATATAATGAAAT
This sequence comes from Lymantria dispar, assembly GCA_032191425.1. Taxonomy (NCBI): domain Eukaryota; kingdom Metazoa; phylum Arthropoda; class Insecta; order Lepidoptera; family Erebidae; genus Lymantria; species Lymantria dispar. The sequence continues at coordinate 6,224,715 of CM063457.1, forward strand.
AATAATTTATAAATAGATATTATTCTAATTTTATTGCAAACTCTCTAAATACATTACTAGTCGTGGAAAAATTCGCCAAAAACTTATCAGCCGAAAGCCACAGCACAATCCATCATCATTATGCCAAAACTCGACGAAATTCAATAAAAAAAAAGTTTCCTTTGCACCCCCATCTAGCGGCGGCGGCTGGAACTTCGATACCACCCTGAGGGGTGGCAGCCACCCCACATCGTATCCCTTTTTTCTTCATTCCACACCCTTATCCGTACCTGAGCTTTCTTTATCCAAAGACTGAACTTTTTAATTCGCCTCGTCTCTTTCCCACTTATGTAATAGTTAAGTTGAAACGTGACAGCAAATAATCTGTCTCGCTCTATCGCAAAGAAAAAATCTGTTTATAAAAATCAGAATGTGTTTGGGCACGGCTCCATTGTACGTAGGGGTAATGCTTCATACGCGGTGGGGAGCTTTTTATACGCGCTTGGATTGAAAAAAAAATTGCAGCCCAACGGAAGCCAAACTTATTTTATATACCTACGGATATACGTTTCATTTCCAATTTCGATAACAAAGCTTATATTTTCCTGTACATTTTTTTTTCGTATTTCTTTTGTGTGTTCTTACGAAATAATTGTATGGGTCCTGTTTTTTCTAATTCGTTTGTGTATTCATAAATATCTCAAAAGGCAAAGGTCTGTGTCTTATGATCTAAGCTTCTCATATGCATCGCTTGTTCCTCAGACGTTTTCATTAAAATAAATATGAATGGCCCCTGATTAAAATCGTTTGATCTTTGATCTGTAGGTTGCGAGGTATTTACAAACTAGATGGAGGTTTAAGATGATTTAAAGGCATCTTTAATTATACTCGTGTATTACTTGAAAGTTATATCACAGGATATGTAACGATTTCTTATCTTTACGCGCGTAAATAAATCTATTACGGATTTTATTACTTTTGTATTTGATTTTTGATAAACGACGTTTCAAACGCTTTACACTGTTCATAGGATATGGTATGATATAATTCAAACTTCTAAAATTCTAATTCAGAGATGTAAGTTAGAAAATTTTAAACATATTTATGCTTTTCTCATTATTATCAGCTATCTTGGATCGATGTAATATGTATTCTTCCGTCGTTATAATGTATTGCAAAAAAAATTTAATAGTCTTATGACCAGCCACCTACCTGTCAACAATCCTTCTTAATAATTTAATTAATGACATGCATTAATTCCATTAATCAAGATCATGTGATGATGAAGTAAGAATACGATTCATCACCCTACTTTGTAAGTGGGTATCGTAAAATATATAGATAAGTGATATCATGCATATAATGTCTGTGCAGGGAAAATAAAACGCGACGGAAACCGTCCAACCAGCGTGGTATGTAGGTCAATTTCTTTCTTATTGCTGTGAAGGCCAAGTTCGATGTTAAGCTCATAGTCATCTTTTATGACAACTAAGGGGGACGTACAACCTGGTAGTATTTGTAGCCGCTACCACTAAGATATATGCTATTCCACCATCCATCTCAGCTCATTTACGTCCCACTGTTGGGCTCAGGCCTCCTCCACTATGAAAGGGAAATTGACCTTTTTTATTTTTTTTTTATTGTCAACGATGGCAAACGAGCAAGCAGCACACCTGATGGTAAGTGAAACTGCTGCACATGGACCTTTGCAATACCAGGGGCACAGCCAGGCCGCTGCCTATCGTGAAGGAAATACTCTTCTTAAACCTCGTTTAAAGAAGGACATGTCATAGCGCTCGGGAAACACAGCAGCAGGTAGTTCATTCCAGAGCTTGCACGTACGTGGGAGAAATGATCGCTGGAAACGTACAGTTGAAGACCATAACGTTTCCAGGTGAAATGGATGAACCCTGCTACGATGTCGAGTGGTACGTTGGTAGAATGGTGACGGTGGTACCAAGTCAAACAGTTCCTCGGAGCACTCCCCGTGAAAGAGTCGGTAGAGTACACAGAGTGACCCAAAGTCTCTCCGCTGCTCCCGCGACTCCAATCTGTCCGTAAGATTGGGATCCTTGACGATTCGACCTACTATACAACGCTGGTCAGACGTGTTGGTATAGGGTTTAGTGCCGAGTTTGCCTTCTCTTGCGACCTTTCTCTTACGACACCTATGGGAAAAAGAGGGGGTGGTGATTTGTATGCTTACTTCGTCACCACGCGGAGGGCCTAAAAATAAAATATATTTTAAAATATTTTATAAAAATAGTAAAATATTTTTTTTTATTGCAGATGTAGATAATGGATGGTCCTTGCTTAACAGTGGGATGTATATGTCGTATAACCAAAGGGAAGCGAGGGTAGGTCAATAGTTTAATATATAAACATAAGACTCTATGTATTCAAAAAGACAAATCAAAGACAAAAACTAATTGAATAAAACATAAGTTTGTTCAATCTCCTGACACCCTTCATTGCATTGGGGTACTGAAAGGTGATTGAACTCGGATTTGCCGCCCCAGAAGTATATATTGTTTGGCAAAAATAAAATAAATCAATCAAATAGAAAAAAATCCTCCTTGTTGTGATCAATGGAGACCATTGTGGATCTTGGCTTACAGGAGTTACGATGGGGGAATGGGTGGTGGAATAATTCTCAAGAAACAGTCAGAAAAACAAATAGGAAGTACTAGCTTCTACCCCGGGATTCACAGGCGTTAAAAGTAGCTTTCCCAAGGTGACATTTTATCCAAATCAGTTCAGTGGATTGTGCTTGATTGATTAAGAAAAGTAAAGTTGAACTACATATTATCCCCAAGGGAACACATTACCGGGATAAAAATATAGTAGACATTAATCTAAGAAATGGTTTATTTATTTATGTGCCAATTTTCATTCAAATCTGTTCAGGGGTTTACGCGTGATTGACAACAAATATCCAAATATAGTCACAAACTTCTAAACATATAATAACTAGCTTTTGCCCGCGACTTCGTTCGCGTGGACTTCAGGTTCGTCCCGTCTAGTCTAGTAATAAGTAAGAAATACGGTAACTAAGCACTGCAGAGCCCTAATCATAGGCCTATAGGTAGCTACTGCAGTATGCTCCTACAAACTACATTTAACGATCTTTTTCCTTCAGCATAAATTGTAATAACAGCATAAATCAAAAATTGTAGCCTATGTGTTATTCTGATGTATAAGCTATATTGTGGTAAAGTTTCATTCAAATCCATTCAGTAGTTTTTACGTGAAAGAGTAACAAACATCCATACATACATCCATACTTACAAACTTTCGCCTTTATAATAGTAGTAGGATAATAGTAAATAAAATTAACTATTAATTATTCTACGAAAAAATGCTATATCTTCTTAAACTGTATAAATCGTTGGGCCGACCATCGGAGCAGGGTGACTTGTCGTCAGGTGCTTACCGAACATGGGGTCTTCGGTAAGTACCTACACAAAATTGGAAGAGAAGAGGCCCCAGGATGTCATGAGCGTGGCGCGCTAATCGTCGATGCGCGCCACACACTGGAAGTATGCCTCGCCTGGGGGCCTCAGCGCCAGGTCCTGTCAACGGAAATGGGAATAACAGACCTGTTGTTGCCGACCATCATCTCTAAGATGCTTGGTAGCGACAGCTGTTGGTCGTCGATGGCCTCCTTCTGTGAGGCTGTCATAATAAGGAAGGAGACTGCGGAGCGGGCACGCGAGGCACTTGCATACGCTGACTCGCTCCGCCGGCGGCGAACAGAGAGGAGGGGCGCATAGCGGCGACTCCTCTGCCCTGAATGATGACAGGACGTGGCCAGACGGCCAAGCGTTGGGGTCTTGGGATAGAATGTCATCAGAGTGGTAGGACCACACTGTCGACAGTTATCTGTCTATAGCCGCGGGCCGGTCCGTCCGGGGCAGTACCACACTCTCGCAGAAAATTGACATCTGAGTAGTAGCGATTTGTTACTGTGCTTCGTTCGGTGAGCGAGAGAGCCGGAAGCCCAACTTTCTGAGGGTGTTTGCATGTGGAGGGTTTTGGTGGTGCCCTTGGTATTACGAGCCTCAATGCACGCATTCACACTCCCTTCACTTTCTTCGCGGTAGGCAGCGGCCTTGTAAAGGTCCATGAGCGGCAGCAACACTTACCATCAGGTGTACTGTTTGCTCGTTTGCCACCGTTTGCAATAAAAAAAAAGCCGATCTCTCCGGCACCTCGTAAAAGCGCGGAAGGGGTCGCTGTGGTTTTAGTGGGTATTTCGGTCACTTCTGTGGCCGGCGAGTCCCACACACATTCCCCCGTATGTAACCGGCGGGGGACAGTGCGTAAATGCATTGCCACAGCGTGAAAAAAAAAAGGGTGACTTGTGACTTGTCGTCAGTGGTCGACCCGACGGAATACCCCTTGAAGAGTACCCACTCCTCGACCAACGACCTCTTAGGGACGACGTCGGTCTTCGTCGCGCGGTCGGGCTCTCGGCGGGTGACGGACTAACTCCCCGATCCAAGTTGATAAACGTTGACCTGACGAATTGTCATAGGGTTTTGTTCTGATGTTTCTTCAATTTTGGAGTAATTTTGTTCATTAATGTTTGACGACTTTTGAGAGAAAGCGGGACTTATGAAAGTGTATTTTCTTTAAATGAAATATATTTCAAAATCGATAATTGATATTTATAATAGCATTTTTAAAAGTATTGTCTCTTCTGGTGAGAAATATAAGCAAATTTTCACGAATTGAATTTGCCACAAAAACTTGTAATTTTAAAATGACCAAACAGCTTCAATTATAATATTATAAAATATACCTAAATCTTATAACCGTGCGAAGTATTCGCTACTCTTTTAATCTAGCATGAATTCATGATTCATTTCAAATTTGCAATGTTATTAACTTACTTGATACATATATAAAGAAAATCAAATGACCCAAAAAAATTTCAAATAAAAAGAAACAAAAATAAAATCGATAAAAATCATTCCTCTATGGCCATGAACGCTGTCAAATTTTCTAAAATTCGAGAAAACAAAAATCACATACGAACGTAATGAAATCTGTAAAAAAATATTTTATATCATGTTTTAAATAAAGTGAAAATTGTATAAAATATAACTTTAATAATATGCAAGATAGGTTTACAAAATACACTTAATTTAAACGACCACACTTCACTTAAAAACGATGTTCTTTCACCCGTTTACTAAAGATGGCCCATTAAATAAACATTTGCATCGAGCACCGGCCGAAAGCAATAAAATTAAAAGCCATAATTAGGTAATGCTTACAAAATTAGCCATTGTTATGTGGTTTTAAATAAAAATACTTTAGTGTCATCACAGCAGGTGCAATCTTTAATAGCAATTTTTTTCGTCAAAAAAAGGTGTAACCATGTTTTTATTACACTTGTGTTAGCACTGAAAGATGTATTAATATTTTATTACTTTTTTGTTCGGCTAATGTCCGTTTTCAACGATACCTAATTTGATGTAATAATCATTAACTAGGCTTATATACGTCTCATTGCTGGGCTGGAGCCTTGATCGCAAAGAGACCCTGGTGGAAATTTGTGAGACTTTTCTCTGAAAATCTCTAAAAAGTCTAATCTTGAGTTCTAAAGAATTTTTAAGAGTTTTTCAGAGAATAGTCCCAAAAACTTCCACTAGGGGAGGGCAGTTTATCTATTATAGCAGCACATTATATGGGCCTAGAAAGAAAAAAACCAACTATTTTCAAGTCACCAGCAAATAACTTGCTTGATTTTTATATACAGTAGAACCTTGATAACTTAAACCTCGACAACTTAAAAACCTCTATAACTTCATAAAATGTTGTGTTCTCTTCCCCTTAGAGTCCAAAACCTCTTTTACTTAAAATACGAACCCTCTATAACTTAAACAAATAATTTGGGCTTCATACCTCAGTAACTCAAAGTTGTAATGATGACGACCTCTGTAACTTCAAAAATCTATCAATAAGTCATTTTAAATGAATGTGCAAACAAAAAATGTTACCTGTAAACCATTGTTATTGCTTACACGTGTTTACGAAATGACTTCTCAAGTAAACAATACACTAAGATCTAAGTACAGTAACTTATTTTTATGTATCGGTAGCTTTTGGCCCTCGTTCAAATTTGTTCGATATTGTCTCCCCTTTATTAAAAAATTAAAATAAAATTGATGTAAAAAGTGCGAACAGTTTGAAATAAAAGAAATACCGACTTTTTTATGTAGAATACCTGAATAAATGTATCTTTAAATGTAAAATAAAGTACGTATGTATATAATTATATATACATATTAACATTTCATTTACATTTAACCTAGCTCGTCTATCTCTATAAGTAAGTGCCTACTAAAAAAAACCTATAAACGAACCTCTGTAAGTAAAAATATAAACCTATAAAAACTCTTTAACTTAAACCCTCAGTAAGTAAAAACCTCGATCATCATCATCATCTTGCTCTTATCCCAATTACTTGGGGTCGACGCAATATGTCATCTGTTTTGACATATTGCAAAAAGTTTCGGCAATGACTTTTATGACCGGCCGCCTGCCTGACGTCAACCCTCCTTGGAAATGTAATCGTTGACGCAAATGGTACCAGATGGAGTTGGTCCGGGTCAATCTAGGGCTCTTAGTCGTCTTTTACGACACCCACGAGCAAAGCAAGGGTTGGTAGTATTCGAAGCCGCTACCACACAGCACTTCAATAATTTAACACAGCACAGATAACTTCAATAATTTAACGTTTCCCTTGGTCTTTAACTTATCGAGATTCTACTGTAATATTCGTTTTTACTTACACCTAAATTTTTTTATGTGACATACATACAAAGAAATCTAGATACGCGGTAGGATGTGAAGGCAAGTTCAAGCAATTGACACTGGCAAACCACAACATGTGTAAGTTTACACGATACATTTCGAAACAATTTGATACCTTCAACTTTATGAAGATGAAGATGATGAAGCTCAAAAAGCTATTTAACATACAGACCCAAAAGATAAATCAACACATAGAAGTATGAAAACTTATGAAAACAATAAGTTACAAAACAGAAAGCAGATAAGTTGATAAGCTAAATAAAAAATAACTTGTATCTAAAAATCATTCGAGTCAAATTTTCACTTACAATAAATCATAAATTATTTGCTTTACCTAAATAATTCGACTAAATGTTGAAATTTAAAACGTTAAATATCCATAAATAGCAAACATTTTTTGCACTAGAAAAAATATCAGAAATTTTATTTACATTAGATATATTTTGAACTAGCGCCCTCGCTGCGCTTCAATTCCTGTATTCTGAAAGGGAAAACAGCCTAAGTTACTCCTTATTTACACAGTTATCTGGCAGTAAAATATAATCAAAATCGATCCACGCGTTTTGAAGATTACCCAAAACAAACAAACAGAAAATTTAAACTGGTTTTTAGGCATACCAAAGTACTGTGCATACGAGTATACGTGTGAATATGAAAAGACTTACTATTTTGACATTACAAACAGACACCTTACTTTTATTTACTTGAATAGATTAAATTTAAAATAAAGTAGCGGCTACGAACACTATCAACCCTTACATCGCTTGTAGGTTCATTAAATGTGAAAGAGTTTCACATTGACCTGGGCCACCTCTTTATGATGCCGTCTGGTCCGCCATTGTGCCGGACTGCCCAATGGGCAATGACGTCGCGGCGGATGTCATCCCGCCAAGAGGCAATCTCACTGAGCGAGAGTCTTGCTCAGCGAGATTGCCTCGGAGCAGCTTAGTCTCGCTGCGAGACTAAGCTGCTCCCGGCCCGCGTATTCGACAACCACCAGTAAAGTTCGGCGAGCATCTCCGCCTCCAGGTCCCCAGGGGAGTCCTGGCCAACAGGCACGCTGCCGCGTCACCGTGCGGTATCCACGTATGGCCCTGACCGCCATGGCCCTCTGTGGACGCCACATGAAAGCCGTCAGACGGACGGACAGGGACACCGTCCACACCGGTGCACCGTAAAGGGCTATTGACCGGATCACCCAGGCGTACAGCCGTCGTCGGCACCTAGCGCTGGGTCCGCCCACATTCGGCACCGGCCAAGAAAGGGCGGACGCCGCGCCGACCAGCCGCGGAGCTAGTCGACGGAAGTGCTCCTGAAACCACCAATGCCCGTCGAGCACCAGGCCCATTCCATCAAAATGCCTAAAAGATACTGTTAACACGGCTATAACAGAAGGGGCTTCAACAGAAGGGGACAACTTGGCTTATTGACGGACAGTAACTAAAATAATGAAACTAAGTTGTACAGAAATCCGTAATTTCTGAAGAAAATTGTAACTCGTCACTGGCAATAATGAGTTCATTCTAGTATCCGATTGCCAATTTAAATATGAAGAAGCATTTAATAACCTTATTGCATTGCAACAAATATATACATACAATACATCAATTACAATACAACATCAAAATATTACAAAATCATTATATAATTGAATAGATCGATTTACAATACATGGTATTTGTTCCCTTTATAAATCGATATGGCACAATAGAAACGTACGCACACTATACAATTGAATCGATTTTTAACACGAGTCAAGTGGTTTCCATTCATTCATTCGATCTATTGTCATGATCGATTAGGGTTGTCAATAAATGATTTGGGTTGTTGGTTACTATTTATAACGCCTTTTTAGTTAATAGATTAATTGGCGTCATTCCTAAGAATTTTGCTTGTTATATACATTACTATTAAAGTTGTTATATTAATTAAATATATTATTAATTATGTGTAATTCTATGAGGTATTTTTAGAAAATTTGTTCAATAACTTAATTTATATATTACTTCTTTTAATGGATATATGAATGTATATACCTACTATTAATTATCATTATCATCCTGCTCTTATCTCAATAACTTGAGTCGTCGCAATATGTACTCCTCTTCCATCACACATATTGCAACATTTATTGCCAATAGTTTTATAACTGGCCACCTTTTTTTGGTAAAGTATCGTATTTCCTCCCCATCGCCATTGTGCCGACCACTAGTACCGATTCCCTGGCATTCGTGGTCGACCCGATGTGTTATCCTTTCGAGTACCGTCGCTTTCGACGCCCTGGCAATAACGTTACCTTCACGCGGTCTGCCTCTCTGCGGATAGCGGAGCAATCCCCAGTCCATCCACCTGTGACCTCAGCTAGAGCGGCATCAGACGCAGTACTGCGCCCCTGGGAGCGTGTCGTGGTAGAAGAATTCCTCCCGAACCCGTTCCGTGACGGAAGTAACCGGATCCCAGCTACTGATGCTGTCGAGAATCATTCTAGCGATGGTCGACAGCGTCAAGTCGGCACCGATGCTTGCAACGAGTTCACGGCGCCGCCGTTCTGTCTAAGTCACGCAGACCTCGAGCGTGTGCTGCGCCGTGTTCTCATTACAAGAGCAGTGGTGGTAGGACGCTGTCCATTCCTTCCTCGCAACGTTGTGCATGTATTTACCGAAGCAGCCAATGTCTTACCACCCTGACGTCTACCTACCATTCAGAACGTTATTGTTGGCCCAATGACATCAGATGGAGCTAACCTAAATCGATGTAAAGCTCTTAGTCATCTTTACGACTGCAACGAGCAATGTAAGAGTTGGTAGTATTCGTAACCGCTACAACACAGCATGCACTATCTATTAACATGAGGCTTTAAATTAAATAAATAACATATTTACTACACAAAAGGTCGATTCTATTGGGATAAGTTATGGACTTATAAATTGGCCCTGTTAACTTAACCAGAATGGCCTAGATTCCCATACTATCTTCACACGGCATTGATTAACTCAAAAATATTTGCATTAAAAACCATGTGACATTTAAAAAAAATAATAAGTAACGAACGAACTTTATTAAGAACTAGTTTATAATGAAATCGTTCTTCAATTTCACTTCCTTATAAATATTTATTCATTGAATAGTATGCAAAATACTGTAATTATAGGGTTTGTAAGAAATGGGTTAGTCGATTTGCATATTATTCCCAAAATGGTAGAATGTAATAAGTCGCAGCAAGCAATACGGGGAAGTAACGCAATAACTTTACAAATTAAAGTTGAATTTCGAATTCTCTAAAAGGTGCGTTCGAAAATTAAATTCATTCAATTTTGCAAATTTCACACCTTGAGGTCGAGGAAACGACAGGTTTAAAGACGATTGCGTTTAAAAATAAAGACTTGTCGCCATGTGACGGTTTTTTTTCTGCGCTATGTATTATAATTTAGTGCAATTTATGCACGGTTGCTCGTTAGACAATTAGCAAGCAGATGTCTGTTTGAAATTTATTTAGCTACTGGTTAGTGTGGGAAATGGGGTTCCTTCCATTTTTAAACATCATTTTATAGTTAATTTTATACTGTAATGTTTTATGAGGTACTAGATTATCGCTTCGGTCATACTGATACCTTTTTTATTTCTAACGTTTTTAAGCTCCTATTAAGGTAGTGTAATGCTACAATGTAGTTATTTTGCGATAAAATTAAAATATTAACTCATTGATATTCTGCGGCAGTTGACAAAATCAAGCTGTGTATGAAGAGGGCTTTAAACTTGCCTGGAGTAAAAAGTTTAAATTAATTTTTATTTTTGAAAATAACTTTCTAAGGCGTTGGGAATACTATTATATTTTTTCCTGTAAAACCTTCAATAACGAGTAAATAATAATGCGGGCTTATAAAACTATTAATGTTTTTAAATAGGCAATATTATTTTATCTACAATAATTTTTTTATTAATACTTGATATGAGAGGATTTCTGATGTTTACGCGAGTATTAAAATTTAAATAAAACTATTTTTACGGATTTTATCGCGGTTATAGTTGATTTTTGATTTCCCGACGTTTGGAACACTTTTCAGTATTCATGGTTATGTGAGGACTAAGGTGTATCACGCCCAGCAAGTCATTGTTATTAAATGTGTTATAGTATATAATAATAAAAAATCAAAATAAATAAAGTACCTATATATATAAGAAAATAAATTTTATTTAAAACTTCATATTGTTGCAGATCATCATCATCATCTTGTCCATATCTGAATTGCTTGGGATCGACTGAATACGTCTAAAGATATTTCAAATAGTTTTAGTAATGGTTTTATGACCAACCGTTTAAGTTTGACTGACGTCAAACCTCCTTGGGGATGGAATTGTTGACTAGACGGCGTCTGATGGCGTCTAAGACTTGGTGGTATTCGCAGTCGTCATTACATTTGTATAGTTGAAATAAAAGTATCCAGAATAAAAAATTATCCTAAAACCTCACCTAAGTTACGATTTAGTGATGAATATGAGCAGGGCAGCTAATAATAAAAAAAAATCTATTCACTATATAAACAATGAATCATTACTATGCAATGTACTGAAAAACAATCCTAGATATATATTATACAACACTACAAGAGAAAACCATAAATTCAATACAAGTCAGCTTTTGACTCTCATTGAAAGCGCAAAAAAAATCAAATCGCAATCCAAACATTATTGTATAGTTACAAAACCATAAAAAATATGAAAAAAAAAACACAGCTGTTCCAATTTCAAAAATGAAGCTAATGACTGAGTATTATTCATTGCTTACCGGTTTTTAAGATGAAAAAAATAAAAGACCAATAATGATATGCGTGTTCTATTTTCAAAAGACAAAAAAAGAACAATACGAAGCTGTTTTGTGATTTGAATATGGAATATCGCTCTCAGGGATATCACTTACAAAATTCATTTGAATCACAACATGTAAGATAGATAATAGTAATTTTTTATACTATAAAGTTGTTTTAACTATAGCAACCCTTGGGAAGGTGTGTATAATATATGTTAAAAGGTGTAACGAGGTCGGCTACCTTCGAAGTTAAGCATTTTATCATAAGAAATCAGTCACATTCAAACTTTTTAGAGGAAGCAACATATTTTTGTGCATTATGTACTTAAAAATTGAATGATTGTGTGAAAGGACCGGTTAGTAATTTAAAGAAAGATTTAAAGATCGGTTTACATAATAATTGGGTATACTTATACATAATTTTGGTGGACCCTTGGAGAGTGATTTACTTTTAAGTTTGTTTTTCTTTCATATTGTGATGGATTAAGTCATCATCATCATTTCAGCCTATCGCCGTCTACTGCTGGACTTAAGCCTACCTCATGTTACGCCACAAAGTGCGGCCCTGTGCTGCCTGCATCCAACGACGCCCAGCAACCTTCACCAGGTCGTCGGTCCACCTAGTGGATGGATTAAGTATGAGACTTAAATTAATCGCGTTGTCATACGAGGTTTTTTATAAATATCAACAAATAGCCTACAGCATTACCCAATCACTAATACATATCTTAATGTTAAAATTTGCTTTTATTGTTTGCATCTTAGATTTTAAATTTTATTTTATTCCCATCGTCTTCTCAGCCCTTCGCCTTCGGGCTGACCATCAGATCTTAGTTGTATTGTCGAATTATCCAAACCATTATTATTTACAATTCTATTTCAAGTTCTTCAAGTTCTTTTTTTAACTGTAATGTTATTTGGTTCAATTTTGTAGTACATTATAGTACGGAATCCACCGTACATTTTTTTATTTGATTAACAAGATCATTTTCGTGAGTAGCTTTATTTTTATTTTGATGTGATGCCCAACAATATCTATACGAAAACTCTGAATTATGGTAGGTTAAGGAGGTAGGAGGAATATAATATGTCCATTTATTGGTTCTCAAAAATTTATTACTAACGGGGTGATTTTTGGTAAATCTCAAGATAATTATCTAAATTATCTAAAAAAATATTAGTCCTACAAAATTTATGGTTATATCACAGAGTCCCCTGCCTCCAACATGTATCGATAACGAGGTCATCAAAAATGATTACTAACAGGCTGATTTTTCTTTTCTTACTTATTTAATATTTATATAAATTAATAGTCGTATTGTCCTACAAATGGCGTGGTACGTTATCCCAGTCCTACGCTCAAAAGTTGTAGTACAGATCCTTGATATAAAAATAATTACTATCAAGCTAAATCTTCGTCAATAGCTTCATTTTGTTAAGACGCCCAACAATATCTACACGAAAACTCTCAATTGTGGTAGGTTACGGAGGTAGGAGGGATATAATATGTTCATTTGGTGGTTCTCAAGATCATATATGCATATTAGATTCCTTAGTCGTTTTTTATGACACCCAAGGGCAAGATAGGGAGTGGAGAATTTATTTTTACTCCGTCACCACATGGAAAACTTAACACTAGCCATATAAGATTCATTAATTTATTTCGGCTCATATACGTCCCACTGCTGGGCTTGAGCCTCCTTCTTAATAGGAGCAGGTCAATAACTTCTTCGCTAGTCAAACGGGTTGGTATAGGGTTTCATTTCGAGATTTCCTTCTCTTGCATGGATGTTATATGCATATTATATCCCTTAGTCGTCTTTTACGAGACCCACGGGTAGGAATAGGAGTGGTGAATTCTATTCTTAGGCCGTCACCACAAGTCACCCAATATAAGATTGGTATGTATCTAATCCAAACTACGGATAATAATTACCTCTGAAATTAAAAGTGTTTAATATTAAGTATATTATCAAAAAAAGGTGTCTCATAGAGAATAGTTTAATTATAGTTGCGATAATATTAACTGGAGAGCTACTTCGAACACCTTTTGTAATTGATGTGTCAGTAATCGCATTGAGTAATAAATAACTAGTTATTATAACATAATATTAAATTAGTTACGAAGCGATAACTAGATGGGAATGCTATTATTCTAATTACTTTATTAAAAGTTTAATTTTGAGATAATTTAAGCTATTACATGTCAATCATAATTTTTTAAGTGTTAATAAGCGGTTTTTAAGTCAATTTTTTTAGGCGCGTTAAGCACGCTTTTAGGTGAACAAAAATCATAGAACTCCCGTCATCGTCACTGAACGCTTTCCATGAGCTATATGTATACAGTGTATATATGGCATCCATAGATATAGGTACCTCGTGCGTTATTAATTGATTTAATTTGAATTGTAAATAAAACTACTTTACGGAGTTTATCGCGGTTGTATTTGATGTTTATTGCTCGACGTTTCGAACACTTGGCAGCGTTCATGATCACGGGCGGACTAAGATGTTTCATGTCCAACAAGTCATCGTTATTACAGAAAATTTATATTTTCCGATGCAGAAAATTAGTTATTAAATATTGACCCACATTTTCATACAGATTTATTGCCAGTGTAAGAAGAAATTGATTCTATATGAAAAAAATTGTTTAAATTCTTCGTTTTGGTTTTATTCTATATAAGTAAGAAATCGTTTTGACCGTTTATCCGTTATCAAAAATTATACAATAAATTAGTCATAAATTTGTATTGTTTTATTTTTTCATCATCATCATTTCAGCCTATTGCCGTCCACTGCTGGACGTAGGCCTCCCTCATGTTACGCCACAATGTGCGGTCCTGTGCCGCCTGCATCCAACGACGCCCAGCAACTTTCACTAGGTCATCGGTCCACCTAGTGGGGAGGCGTCCTACACTGCGTCGTCCGATACGTGGTCGCCACTCGAGAACCTTTCTTCCCCAGCGATTGTCGGTTCGTCGAGCGATGTGGCCTACCCATTGCTACTTCAGCGTGCTAATTCTTCGTGCTATGTCGGTTACACCCGTTCTTCTGCGGATTTCCGTATTCCGGATTCTATCTCGCAGAGAAATCCCAAACATAGCCCGCTCCATAGCACGCTGAGCGATTTTGAGCCTTGTTACGAGGCCTACATTTAGGGACCACGTTTCCGTGCCGTAAGTCATCACTGGTAACACACACTGGTCGTAGACCTGTGTTTTCAGACACTGAGGTATGTTGAACGAGAAGATCCTCTTAAGTTGCCCGAACGCTGCCCAGCCGAGTTGGATTCGTCGGCTGATCTCTTTCTCGAAATTGGATCTACCTAACTGGACTGTTTGTCCTAGGTAAACATAGTGATCGACAACTTTGAGAATCGCATTGCCAACTAGAACCGGTACAGGAATGACATGGGCATTTGACATGACTTTCGTCTTGTCCATGTTCATTCGTAAACCCACTAGTTGGGATACCCTGCTGAGATCATTGAGCATTGTGCCACGGTCCTCCATGGATTCTGCCATAACGACGATATCGTCTGCAAATCGAAGGTGAGTGATGTATTCGCCATTAATGTTGATGCCGAGTCCAGTCCAGTCTAAGAGCTTGAAGACATTTTCTAGTGCATTGGTGAACAGTTTCGGAGAGATGACATCTCCCTGTCTCACGCCTTTCTGCAACTGGATTGGCTTCGTACTCTTATCCCGGATACGGACTGACATTGTGGCGTCCCTATACAAACACTTCAGCACTTCGATATAGTGATGGTCGATTTGGCACCGTTGAAGGGCCTGCAGCATCGCCCAAGTTTCGACTGAATCAACAAAATATTTTTCATAGTTTTATGTTTTCTCTTTTGCTGGCAGTTCTTCTATCTGCTTTTTTGATTTTGTTTTGGACACGTCATATTCTGATTACACCTAACTGTTTGGGTGATAGAAGAGTACTGACTGATCGACCGACCCTGACCGAATGATTTACCCTATTATCTCCATCCGCCAATACAACATGCCGCCGAAACCGAATCATGAGTTTCTTGGCTTGCCCAGCAGATGGTTTTTAACCTATTTTTAACTTTACAGGAATTTAATAAAACAGAAATTTGGTTATTTATTATTAAACGAATATTTAACCCTAGACTACTAATCATATTTTACAAACGTAATATACTAATCATGAGTCATTTTGACTACACACGATATAAGTTCATAAATTGAACATCAAATACTATTTTATGTATATATTTTTATTTAATATAGGTATTCGCTATATCAACACATGTAATAAAGAAAAAAAAATTATATATATTAAACATTAATAACAAAAAAAAAGTTTTATTATCATAGGACATTTTTTGAGATCGTAATGATCGGTCTTACGTAAAAAATTAAAAATATAACAAAAATAATATACTAATATACAAAAATAATATACTAATATATAAAAATAATATACTTCCGTGTGGTGACGGAGTAAGAATACAATTCACCACCCCCATCATCATCAGCTCATACACATCCCATATTGGACTTAACCTTTTCCCTAACAGGAGGTATATTGAGAAATTGACCTAATATACCATACTGGTCAGACGTTTTATTTTAGGATTATCTATCATAACAAACCATTCCATACCTTGATAGCTTTTGTCATTGTAACTTTTGCAAAATAACAAATTTATTTGAAAATCTTTGGCATTACACGTTGCTAATTAGTAAGCATTGTAATCGTAACTTTTGCTAAATAACTAAGTCTTTCATATCTTCAATTATAATACTAAGGATTTTTTTTAACATCGATATTAGAATATTTCGCAAAAATAGCGAAGTTTTATCCTTTTTGGATATTTCCATTGCGTGAGACTTGTAGGTATATAGCTGACCCAACAGACGTTGTTTTGTTCAAACAAGCGCCACCTACCGGGTCCAATTGTGAATCTAAACCATTCTCGAATCCCCTTGAATATACACAAAAAATTTTTTTAGCATCGGTTCAGTCGTCTAGGAGGAGTTTAATGACACACACGTACACAAGAAATTTATATATAAAGATATTCATCATCCTTATCATATTGAATACATCCTACTGTTTGGCTCGAATCTCCCTTACAGTAGGAGGGAAACTGACCTGTTATAGTTAATACGCAGGAAACACGGGTTAATTATCTCCTCTTCCATTATCACCCACGGGAAAAGAATAGGTGGGGACCATTATATTTTCTCTCCGACAACACCGAACATTGAAAACAATTATCTTTTTTTTTTTTTTTGTGGGTGGGCCGCGGTCGGCGCGCTTTCACACCACTCCGTCCGGGGCGACAGAGGGGCTTAAGCACGCAACTCCCGCGACCCACCCGCGCCTTCGTCGTTGGGCCGACCACTGAAGCAGCGTTAACTTGTCGTCAGTGGTCGGCCCGACGGAATACCCCTAATTGGGGTACCCTCCCATCGACCGACGTCCCTCCCTCGGGGAGGACGTCAGTCTTTCCTCACGCGGTTGGCCTCTCGGCGAGTGACGGACTAATCCCCGGTCACGTCACCCGCGTCCTCAGCTAGGGCGGCATGAGGCGCAGATAGTTGCGCCTACGCTGCCCCAGTCGCCGGCGGCGGATCTCCTCATCGAGGCTGCGCTCCTCGCGCAGGCGATCCACCGCCTCCTTCCGCGAGATCACCGTCTCGCAGAAGGCTGCGACCGCGTCCTAATTCCCGACGCTGTCGACCATCGCCCTAGCGATAGCCGGTAGCGTCAGGTCCGTACCGATGATTGCGACGAGTTCACAGAGCTGCACTGCCCAAGCCCCGCAGGCCTCGAGCATATGGCGCGCCGTGTCCTTGTCGCAATCGCAGTGGTGGCAGGACGGTGTACTCTCCCTCCTAACGACCTTGTGCAGGTATTTGGCGAAGCACCCATGCCCCGTCAAAACCTGCACCAGTCGGAAGGAGAGCACCCCGTGCCGCCTTTCCAACCACTGCATCAGCACCGGCCGGAAGGCCTCCATGGTTCGCACCCCGAACCGAGGCCTCTCCAGCCGGACTGCCCAACGGGTAATGACGTCTCGGCGGGCGTCGACGCGCCAGGCGGTGAGATCCCTTGAAAACAATTATCTGAAATAATAACATAATTCTATATGCTCACCGTTGCAACCCTTACGCCATTTGCATATGTTTTTTTTTTAAACTTTTTTTTTCTTTTCAGACTGACGATAACTACAAACGTAACACAATACGAAATTATAACAGTTACTTTATTCGCATGCTAATTTTTTTTTTGTTTGAAATATTTCTTTCTTCTATTTAAATCTTTTAATATATGGCAATAACAGATGTTTTGATACAGGACTATGCAATACTGTTTACGAAGGTTGAGTTTATCATCACAGCTCAAATATGTCCCACTACTGGGATCAGCCTCCTCAGTATTGTTATGGAAATTTAAAATGTATCAATACTTTTTGGTAACTCAACTGTGTAGTGACGGAGTAAGAATACAATACCACCCCCTCTCTTGCCCGTGGATGTTGTAAGAGACGATTAAGGGATATCTGGTGCGTATAACAACAATGCAAGAGAAGGAAATAAAACCCTATACCAACCCTGACCAGCGTGGTATAGTAGGTCAAATTCCCTCCCATTGTGGAACGTATGTAGGCTGCGATGATGATGATGGCGATGATATACCTTAGTGGTCTTTCACGACATTTTATAGACAGAAGACAAGAATAAAGTAATCTATACCAATAAATAAAATTGGAGTGTCTGTCCGATTCAGTCACCCGCAGCCTCGGCTAGGGAGCTATCAGGCACATCAGAGCATTATTACTATGAAATTATATGCCTATCTTAAAAAAAAACTATAAAAAAATCACGATATTCTTTCTCTAGGTATCTCCCGAGGATGAATTATTTACAAAAGCTATCTATACCAATAAATAAAATTGGAGTGTCTGTTTGTAATGTCAAAATAATAGGCTTTTTTCATGCTCACACGGTTATTTACACGACACCTATGCCTATAGTAGCGATTAAAAATTTTTGTCTGTCTGTCTGTTTGTTCCGGGTAATCTTCAAAACGGCTGAACCGATTTCAAAAATTCTTTCACCAATGGAAAGCTATAATATCAGAGCGTAAACTAGGCTATATTTTATCCCGGTATTCTCACGGGAACGGGAACTACGCGGGTAAAACGACTAAAACCGAAGCGAAGCGAGGGCGGGTTGCTAGTAGATTATAAAATTCTAAATTTTTTGTATTAGGTACTAGCAACCCGCCCTCGCTTCGCTTCGGTTATAGGTTATAGTCGTTTTACCCGCGTAGTTCCCGTTCCCGTGGGAATACCGGGATAAAATATAGTCTAGTTTACGCCCTGATATTATAGCTTTCTATTGGTGAAAGAATTTTTGAAATCGGTCCAGCCGTTTTGAAGATTACCCGGAACAAACAGACAGACAGACAGACAGATTGTAATCGCTATTTTAGGCATAGGTGTCGTGCAAATAACCGTGTGTGCATGAAAAAAGCCTATTATTTTGACATTACAAACAGACACTCCAATTTTATTTATTGGTATAGATAAGTGAACCATTACGGCTGTCTTACTTGTTTATAAACTTGGAAAGTAATAATTAAACTAAATAAGGCAAGGTTCACAAGAATTATCGCCATGAGCCTCTTATTTTCAATTTGTTATAGACTACATCATTTTAATGTAAATTATAGACTTAGAAACTAGTTATTAGATCTACATCTGCTTAGTTTAAGCATACAATTAACTAAAGCGTTTATGGTAAACAAATCAACAATTTGACGTAAATATTAATTTAAAACAATTTTTATATTGGTAATAAAAGTAAATATAGTTATAACAATTTATCCACCATCAAAAATAAATACGTCGAATTATTAAAAAGAAGGAAAAGGAAGAAGTAAAACTCGAAATAAAACCCTATACCAACATGTCTGACCAGCATGGTATAGCAAGGTCAATTGCCCTCCTGTTATGGAGGCGGCTCGAGTCCAACAGTGGGACGTATATGAACAGAAATGATGATGATGATGAGGATGCCGCATTGCTTGAAAGGAAAGTGGAAACATTATTTTCCAACTCCACCTGTTTAACTTTTTTAATTGACGACGATTAAAAGCATTTTCCGGGACTGCTTGAGGAGTTACAATGATGAGAATATTGATAGAATAAGTCCGCAAAAAAACTGAATGATCAATGAATAAATTTTCAAAACAAATTATTCGTCTTAAATCTTAAGTGGTGGTGTCAATATATACCTACATATCAAAATCTACCCAATCCAGTACATCTCAGAGAAACTGGTTTGCATTAAAGTTCCATTCAGGTTATTTCTTTGGATTTTACTTCCATCTGTAAGAACGATCAGCGTTTCTAAAAGATTTTTAAATTACCAATAAAAAATCTGATTATAAAAGTTCTCCACGCCAACTCTTACTTATGGATGTTGCAAAAGTCGACTAAGGGGTATAATAATGCAGATAATATCTATGCAAGGGTATGAAAATTCAAAATAAAATGCTATGCCAATGCGGGTGAGTAGCGTGGTATAGTAGGTCAATTTCCCTCCCATTGTTCAGATGGCTCGAGCCCAGCAGTGGGACGTATATGAGCTATAATGCTGATGATGAATATGAATATATACACACTGCTGTGGTATACTTTCAGATATGTTACTTCTTTGGTAAATTTCTTGGAAATGAGAATATATATTAAAGATAAATAAATAATAATTATTTTTACGGATTTTATCGCGTTTTGCCTGACGATTCGAACACTTTTTACCGTTCCTGGTTAAGAGATAAGGTCTGAGGTCTAAGATTTCTCACATCCAATAAATCATCGTCGTTCATGAGTTTTTATTTAAAACTAGCAACCCGTCCTTGCTTCGCTTCGGTTTCAGTCGCCTTACCCGCGTAGTTCTCGTTCGCATAGAAATACCGGGATAAAATATAGCCTAAGTTACTCCTTATAAAACAGCTACCTAGTAGAATTTTTTTATCAAAATCGGTCCAGCCGTTTTGAAGATTACCTCAAACAAACAGACAGACAAAACATTTTTAAACTGTATTTTAGGCATAGGTGCCGTGCAAATCCGCGTAGAGGTTAGCCTCGCGACGGCGATCGGCGTCCCGGGGGAACGTGGATGGGAGAGGGTACTCCCTCGCGGTATTCCGTCCGGCCGACCACTGAACTCTTCGCCGGTGGTCGGCCCAACGAGGAAGACGACGGCTATATGGATGGGTTACGGGACCGCACGCTGCCCCTCTGTTGCCCTGGAGCCTGGCGGCGGGTACACTGATCGTAGCCCAGCCAAAAAAAAAAATGTTGTGCAAATAACTATGAGAGCATGAAATAAGTCCAGTATTTTGACATTACAAAAAATAACTTCAATTTTATATATTTGTATATTTTTATGTATAAAAAATGTATTCATGTATTATACAACGTAATGTAAGCATCAGGAACCATTAAATAATAACTAGTTAATAAAACATTGAGAAACAGAGTCACTACCCTATATTTAACCGTCGGAATATTTATAAGATGAGCGGTCCGCAATTTGTCCCGACTAAAGGTAATACGCACAAAAAGTGGAATTCATTATGGCCGAAAAAAAAAACAGGATAAAATAGTTGGCATCGCATCGAAAGGGTTAACGTCATTGAGTGCTGGATTGTGATTTGTGAAAGACGTGCTTGTGTTTTAAAATCTTTAAAACTATTTTAAAAGTAATATTTTATTTTAAAGGTATGTTATAACGTAATATTTTTTTTTAAAACAACATTTTACACTAAGGAAATAATCCTTACATCGCGGGGGACTTTACAAACATAATTAACGGACACAAATTATACCCAGACCAACAATTTGTGGATCGCACACGGTGTTGTCCTGCGTGGTATTCGATTCCATGACACTGTTACGGTAGGTCGGTATCTTACAGACGACCTCTCCGGCACCCCGTAAAAGCGCGGAAGGGGCTGCTGTGGTTTTAGTGGGTATTCCGGCCGCGGATGTGGTCGGTTAGTCCCACACGCCCCCCCCCCCGTCCGTCACTGGCGGGGGACAGTGCGTAAATGCATTTCCACAGCGTGAACAAAAAAAAAAGGGTCGGTATCTTACATTGCGGATGACCGGATCGGGGATTTAGTCCGGACACCCGCAGAGAGGTTAGCCTCGGGACGGCGATCGGCGTCAGTAGGGGACGTCGACGGGAGAGGGTACTCCGTCGGGTCGACGACTGAAGTCAAGGAATTCTGCACCGGCGGTCGACCCAACGACGAAGGCGACGTGCTATACGGGTGGGTTACGGGTGTCCGTGCTTACGCCATTCTGTCGCCCCGGACGGAGTGGAGCGAGGAATGCGCCGACCGTAAACAAAAAAAAGGTCAGTATCTTAACCACTACGCCATCTTTGCAGTAATTATAATCATCATTATCTCGACTCACGTACATCCCACTGTTAAGCTTGATGCTTATCCAAAATGGCGGCAAATTGATTTACTACACCACGCTACTCAGATAGGTTGGTATTTCTTTTTTTTTTTTATGGGTGGGCTATGGTAAGCACACGCGCGGTCCATTCCGTCCGGGGCGATGAGAGGACGGCGCGCGGGAACGTCACCTCGTTGTTGGGCCGACCACCGGAGCAGGGTGACTTGTCGTCAGTGGTCGGCCCGACGGAATACCCTTTCATTTTATTTCTTTCGTTTTATATTATTTCCTTCCTTTGGTTTTATTTATCTTGCATAGATATTATCTGCGTATTCTAATTTCTTAGTCATCTTTTGCAACATCCATGGGTAGTGGTGATTTATATTCTTACTCCGTCACCACAAAGAAAATAATCATCATCGCAGCTCACATACGTCTCACTGTTGGGCTCGGACCTGCTCCACCATGGGAGGGAATTTGACCTACCATATGCTATACCAAGCTGGTTAGCCATGTTGGTATAGAGTTTAATTTCGAATTTTACCTTCTCTTGCACAGAGGTTATGTAAATATTATATCCCGTAGTCGTCTTTTACGACATCCACGGCCAAGATAGGGAGTGGTGAATTGTATTCTTACTCCGTCACCACACGGAAAGTAATACCACCTTATTACTTCTATCTAATTACAATATCTTTATTACTTCTCAGTATGGAGATGGGTTAAGAGTACAATGTCTTGCTATCCCCTTACTTTCCCGTAGGAATTGTAAAGACTAGCTATAGTTGAACTAATGGCAAAGGGAAACTGTTGCTCATGGATCTCTACAGTATCAGGAGCACAGCCGGGTTACGTCTACCGTAAAGGTTTTGGTCTCTGGCTCTCTCACTCAATGAAAGAGATAGAGTAGCATATATCTACTACTGAAATAGTACTACCACAAATGAGCCGCAAATTTGTAGCTGCAGACAGATAATAAATATAATAGTTCAAAAACTAAAAAATACGCCTAAATCGCTAATCCTGATTATCCTAGTAAGGATAACTGGTCAAACTGTTTAAAATATTGAATTGTCATCAGTCCTTAATAAGTATGCCAAATTTCGGGTTAATCCGACGTTTTGAAGGGGGTCAAAATCATGTTCAAAGATTCCGTTACATACCAACATACTAACATAGATACGTCTGAAGTTAATAAAAGCGTATTAAAAACTATCGCTGATGGCCTGATGGCTGGTTGAATAACAAGATAATAAATTCTTTCACCACATTCATAACAAATCAAACATTTTATTTACAGTAATAATAAAAATATTCTTTTATACACTAATTTTCAGTGCAGAGATGTTATAGAGAGTAAGGAACAAAAACAGATGTTTAATTAAATATTTCTCTATCTCACTTATTTATACATAATAGGAGGCTTTGATAAAGGTTTAATTTTTTCCTAATACTGCCAAAAGACGTATGTTTTTTAATGTAATACTTAGTCATTAGTTAAAAATAATTTGTTAATCCGATAAATAATGGTGGATGAAAGAATTTCTTTTATAACTATTTACCTTAGAATAATAACGTATAGAAGGATAGTGTCGATACTTCAAACGTTCGAAACATGAATCTAAAAATACTACACGCGCGCAGACGATTACACACATACACACGCACACCACTATATAAATTATGAAATCAAATGTTTTTATTAACATAAATCGTCGAAATACTTTTAAAAGTAATGTTAAAAACCTTTTTTATGTTTTTCAAATGTGTTGTGATACCATTTGAATGCACAAATCGTCATAATTACCTATTTATTTTTTAAGAGTTACGTACGTACGTGCAGTGCAGTGACCTGGTACATTACGGAACGGTTCCAACTTAAGCTCCATTAGGCTCCAATTGAAATGCTTCACTTTTTATGCGCGAACTTACCTTCTATACGTTATTATTCTAAGCTATTTACATTAATCTTTAAAATTTTTGAAAAAATATTTCATTCGAAATGGAACTTACTAAAGCAAGTACAATTGAAAAAATAACGATATGATTAATCAGGAAAAAACAAGGAAATGTCTTCTTCTTCCTTTGTAATGGCTATATACGCTACAATTATGAGCAATTGGTGCCAATGTCGAGTTATATTATTAATTCTTCACGTGTTTAGTCTTCGTATTTAAGTCATAGTCGTACCCATTGATTAGGAGCTGACAACTAAATCATGACTCCTCTAAAAATGTTGGCAGAATATGAAAGCCACGCGCATTTCACTATTTTATCATATTTACTACATTTCAGTATTCTGCATTATATTTAATAACTAAATCAGCAAAATTATTCAATATAACACTATAAAACATTAAAATCTATACCAATAAATAAAATTGGAGTGTCTGTTTGTAATGTCAAAATAATAGTTTTTTTCATGCTCACACGGTTATTTGCACTATACTTATGCCTAAAATACACTTTATATTTTTTTTGTCTGTCTGTCTGTCTGTCTGTCTGTTTGTTCCGGGTAATCTTCAAAACGGCTGGACTGATTTCAAAAATTCTTTCACCAATGGAAAGCTATAATATCAGGGAATAAACTAGGCTATATTTTATCCCGGTATTCCCACGGGAACGGGAATTACGCAGGAAAGACTGAAATCGAAGCGAAGCGAGGGCAGGTTGCTAGTAATGAATAAAATTTAAAAGCGCGATACGTTTTTTGACATTCCAGTCAAAAATCGAAGTATGTCTATAACAAGCATTTAAAAAGAAACAAATAAGTTTGAATTTAGAACGTTAGAATTTATTTCATATTACAAAATGACATTCAACGTGTCAAGTTTCGGGTGGTTATTAATGTACGGTGAGTTAGTTAATGGGTACCTATGAAGTGGTTGCATACATTTCTATAGTTATTACATCCGGCCGCTAATAATGGTGACAACTGATGCTTTTATTAGATACACATTCGCGTCCTGTCTTTTTTCTATAATTTATTTTGTTGAAATTATATTTTATTGCTTCACTCTTTTGGTGCATAGTAATTGATGATATCATCACTTTTAAAACTAATTATCTAAAACTTTTAAATTACAAAACTGATGTGAAAATGTTAATCGCGTAAATAAATTAAATACACACAAAATCATTTTTTAAATTTACGTATCAAAAAATTCAAATAAATACAAAGAATTTGTGACGGTAATAGGCATATTTTAAATTTGAAGTTGATAATAAGTTTTCGTGTGATGCCTCAATAAAATTTATTGAAAATAGATTTTTGGGCGGTTTAGTATTCACGTACACATGATCATAAGGTACAATCTTTTTGAAGTGAAACTTCTTTAGAATTGTTGTGATTTCAAACGATGAAACGAAAAAGCTAGTCCATAGAGACATAAACACGTAAATGTATAGGATTCATCCGACGAGAGAATGAGATAAAGGATAAAGAAGTTTCTTTTTTTTGTTTATAAAATAAACTTAAAAGCAGTAGGTACAGTTCTATAAAATTTATAACAAGAACTCATAATTACCTTGCTCTTATCCCAACTACTCGGGGTCGACTCAATAATGTACTTTTAGTTCATAGTACATATTGCAATATTTTTATGATCGGCCGCTTCGCTGACGTCATCCTTGCTTTGCATTCTAATTGTTGAATACGATGGTTTTTTTTCGCTTGTGAAATTGCAATCTCTGATAGCATGCCCATTTGTGATAGATGGGGTATGCCTGGCTCGGTATCGATTTATTATCAGCACTACAAGCTAAAAACTATGCGCTATCCCTGACTCTCGGCTGCGGCGAAATCATGGGACCGATTTCACATGCACCACAATTCCACCAGAGCCATACAATTGGGTTGATCTAAATCAATCAAAAGCATTTAGTTTTCTTTTAAGATACCCACGAATATTGTAAGGGTTGATAGTATTCATACCCACTACCACACAACATATATTTTCTGCCTTAGAATAATAACGTATAGAAGGATAGTGTCAATACTTCGAACTTTCAAAATTTGAATCTAAAAATACTAATGGCGCGCAGACGATTACACACGTACACACGCACTCCACTATACAAATTATGAAATCAAATTTTGTTTTTATTAACATAAATCGTCGAAATACTTTTAAAAGTAATGTTAAAAACCTTTTTAAGTTTTTCAAATGTGTTGTGACACCATTTGAATGCACAAATCGTCATAATTATCAATTTATTTTTTGAGAGTTGTGTGTTGTGCAGCACAATGACTTGTACATTACGGAACGGTTCCGGTGTAAGCTCCATTAGGCTCCAATTGAAATGCCTCACTTTTTGAGCGTGAACTTACCTTCTATATGTTATTATTCTAAGATTTTCTGCATTAATTCTTATTATTTGATACAAAATTATAATCAAGCAAAAAAAGTCGCCATCTTTTTATATGCCGACCGTTGCACTGATGACAAATTTAATAAGCGCATACAACTTGTATAAAAAAAGGAATGTCTCGTTATACTGTTTAAGTAAGAAGTCTATACAACGCTCTCTGGTATATAAGGCCCGCATGTAAAATGGAACGCATTTTTAGTAAACACGCCTCGCGAGGGGCGAGAGGGCGCGAGTCGCACAGAGGGTTCGCTGTAATGGCTGCCGAATGTCGCGAGAATCCATTTTGTCCCTCCCAACCCCCGTTTGGTGGTAAACTCGCGTTAGCACGCTTAGTATATGCATTATTTTGCGATGTCCTTAGAATAATAACGTATAAAAGGATAGTGTCAATACTTCGAACTTTAAAAATTTGAAACTTAAAATACTAATGGCGGGCAGACGATTACACACGTACACACGCACACCACTATACAAATTATGAAATCAAATTTTGTTTTATTAACATAAATCGTCAAAATACTTTTAAAAGTAATGTTAAAAACCCTTTTATGTTTTTCAAATGTGTTGTGGCACCATTTGAATGCACAAGCCGTCATAATTACCTATTTATTTTTAAGAGTTGCGTACGTTCGTGCAGTGCAATGACTTGTACATTACGGGACTGTTCCGGCGTAGGCTCCATTAAGCTCCAATTGAAATGCCTCACTTTTTGTGCGTGGACTTACCTTCTATATGTTATTATTCTAAGGCGATGTCTTTGGTTTTTTTTTTCAATAAAGCTGCATGATAATTTTTGCGTCTCTTTTTGTAATGATTTTTTATTTTTAAGTGAGCATTACACATTGAAAAGAAAGCTACTTTACGGATTTTATAGCGTTTGCATTTAATTTCTGATTGCCTGTCGTTTCGAACACTTTATAACGTTCATGGTCACGGGCGAACTTTTTTGTATTTGAAGATATGAATTATGTTCGATTTTTTTATTTGAAAGATGGGTGTTGTAAACGATGACTAAGGGATATCATATACAGGTAATATCTATGCAAGGATGAAAATCTCGAAATTAAACCCTATATCGAGATGTCTAACCAGCGAGGTCATCATTATTTCAGCTTACATACGTCCCACTATTGGCCTCGAGCCTCCTCCACTATGGGAGGAAATTAACCTTACTGTACCGTGCTGGTCAGACAGGTTGGTATAAGATTTGGTTTCCAGTTTTTCTTCTCTTGCATAGGTGTTGTATATGTATCATATTCTTTAGTCGTATTTTACGATATCCACGGGCAAGATAGGGAGTGGTAAATTGTATTCTTACTGTACTGTGAATATATATATCTTACTGTAATGTGAATATATCTATAGTTTTAACAAAAAAAAACCGACTTCAAACAGTAAACTAATAAAATTTTAAGAATTCCACCAATTTCTCAATGATACCACCATCAGATCCTGACCTGATGACTATGGGACCACCTGGGAAGTATACCCTATCAAACAAAAAAAAGAATTTTGCAAATCGGTCCAGGCGTCTTTGAGGAATAGGTGAACATACATAAAAAAAAGGACCCGACGAATTGAGAACCTCCTCCTTTTTTGAAGTCGGTTAAAGAGAAGTATATATTACTCTTACCCCAAGTAATTGGGGTAAGAGTAGAATGATGATGATATTAGGAACTGGTATAGGTATTGAGGGGGCATTTTAATTATATTTTTAGTAATTCATTAAACTTATTATTTATTTTGGCTCATATTCCATTTCGTAAATTTAATGCGTAGAGATGACTTCACAATCCATCGAGAAACTCCCTGAGGCATGCAGGTATTATGTGTGATAGTAATTGTTGTTGAAAACACTATAGCTGTTGTGATTCGGTACAAATTCGTGATAAAATAATATTTTATCACGAATTTGTACCGAATTAATGTGTTATATGGAAAACTTAGAATTTAGTACCTAAAATAAATATAAGTGAGTATTGGTGACTATTCATGTAATATATCATCATCATCTCAGCTCAAATACCACCACTGTCTTACTCGGCGGTTACGTGAAAGACTACTAAGGTATAGGTCCAGACCAGGTGGAAAGACCACTTACCAGTAATATTCCGCGAATGCAATGTAATATATATTCTTAAACTAACCTAAATAAATAATTACCCCTTAATTATCATATTAAATACTTTAGGTACCTATGTATATATAAAAATCATTTGCAAATTGAAATATAAACGCCATAAAATCCGTAAAAATTGTTTTATTTACAATGTGTAATACTCGCGTAAAAATCAGAAATTATTAATTTGCAAATTTTTATTATGTATATATTATATTACATTATTATCTAAAATATTAGCGTATACTATAAAAGTGAAGTCGGCTCTAAGTATTGGATGCGTGCTAACCGGTAACACGGGGGTAGGAGCAGAAATTATTTTTACTCTTCTTGCCCCGTCACTTGTTCGTTGTACCCTAATGCCTCCTCTGATCGATATTCACGTGAAATACTAAATATTGGGGAGATATAGAATACCTCTTATATATTAAAAATGTACGCAATTTGATTTCCGTTTCGAAGCAATTTGATATTTTTTTCTGTTTCGAGAAAAATACTATTTATGCAGCCTAGCCTCGAGCTGTGTTGGAATAGGGTTTTGTTTCGAGTTCTCCTTCTCTTGCACAGATCTTAAATGCTTATTATTTTAGTCGTCTTTACGATATCCACGGGCAAGATAGGGAATTGTAAATTCTTACTCCATCACCACGCGAAGACAAGATTATAGTGAGCTAATATCCTCTTAAAAACACTAAAGAATATGGGCTGATTAAAATACAAACTATTCTCAAAACACCCGCTTTAGGAATAACTTTCAAATGGGTTTATTAAATATAATTTGAAACATTAACATCAACCAAAACTGTTGTTATATTAATTAAAAATGATATCACAATTAAATTCCCTAAAATTACAATTCTCACTTAAACTCATTCAAACTGATTATATATAATTAATATTAAAGTTAACTCAACACAAAAAGTTAATGTATATCTAAGTAAGGCTAATTAACTTAGTATAATTATGGTATCGACTTGTCATATTAGATACCCCTGATAGAATTTCACCCTTATCATACTTTGACTACAAAACCCTTGTACAAAAACTTATGTTTTTGTTTTATATCAATCAAAGTTTATGTCCAATTATAATTTCTTAATTTATACTTTCTTTCCCTCGTCGTAACTATCGTTTTAAAGTTATTTATTGTTGTGAATAGTATAATTTTTAACCGACTTCTAAAACAGGAGGAGGTTCTCGATTCAGATGTTTGTATTTTTTATGTTTGTTCACGCATAACTCCGTCGCTTGCCAACCGATTTGAAAAATCTCTTTTGGTTAGAAAGTGGTTCTCAAATGGTCCTGTGAAAATTTTATCGAAATCGGATAATCGGTTTTTGAAAAATTAACAAAAATCTAAAAATTTATCTACATTGTCTACATTAACGATCTTTTCGTTTACTCTGCATTGTGTTTTGAAGTACGTTTCTTTTTTTTTTTGAAAAAATAATTGAAAAAAATGGCGTCCATTTTATTCGGCATAAGAACCTGTTTTCTTTTTTTATAACTTATATATTCTATGTGGTGGCGGCTACGAATACTACCAAATTTTACATTAGGTGTCATAAAAGACGACTAAAAGCTTTACCTGGACCAATACCATCTGATGCCGTCTACTCAACAATTATACTCCCAAAGAGTCTACTTCGAATAACCCCTATTAGACCTATGTATATATCATGGAGACGGAGTAAGAATACAAATCACCAATCCCTATCATGGCCGTGAATGTCGTAAAAGACGACTAAGGGATATAATATGCACATAACATCTATGAAAGAGAAGACAAACTCAAAATAAAACCCTGTATCAACCTGTCTGACCAGCATGGTACAGTAAGGTGAATTTACCTTCTATTGTGGAGGAGGGTCGAGCCCAACAGTGGGACGTGTATGGACTGAAATGATGATGAAATGATTATATATATCGGGTTTTTTTTATAGGACCTATACCAACCTGACCAGCCTGGTATAGAAGGTCAAGCCCACCAACTGTGGAGGAGATCCCAGCTGTGGGACTTACCTACATAATGATTATGAATATTGTTTTAGGGATGCAACATTGATTTTAGAATTAATAAACACAATATTAATGGATAATTACGACTGACAATTAAAATCTGCAGAAAATAACACGAATTATGAATCCGAACTGACAAATTAAAGGTACCCCTGGTAGAATTATTCGCCCTCACCGTTTTATGCTTCGACTATTATATCCAATTAATCGTAAACGCAATTTTGTATGTTATTGTTTTGCGATAACGTTTTTTCCATCTAATAAAATTTCGCTACCCGAAGGGCTTTATTATGGTAGTGACATCTTATTAAAATTTAACCTGAGGCCAATCGTGTTGCTTTCTTCCGTTCATTTGAAATTTAGGCCAAAGTTGACAATGTTTTACCCTAATTATATAACGTTTTTGTCTAATTTAACACAAACGTAAGCAAAATTGTGTTTGAATTATTTGAAAACCAATTTGCAAGACATTATTAATCAATGGATTTGAGAAAAATTTATTGCGGTGATTGAAATGTAAAATTTGCCAAAGATGTTTAGGTAGGTATGTAATAATGAAAATTTACTCTACTTTTTTATAGTTTTTAACATTATACGGGTATCATTATCTTAATTCTTTTAATTTATCTATACCAATAAATAAAATTGAAGTGTCTGTTTGTAATGTCAAAATAATAGGCTTTTTTCATGCCCACACGGTTATTTGCACTATACATATGCCTAAAATACACTTTATATTTTTTTATCTATCTGTCTGTCTGTTTGTTCCGGGTAATCTTCAAAACGGCTGGACCGATTTCAAAAATTCTTTCACCATTAATTAATATCAGCTTTAATATCAGGGCGTAATCTAGGCTACATTTTATCCCGGTATTCCCACGGGAACGAGAACTGCGGGGATAAGACGACTGAAACCGAAGCGAAGCGAGGGCGGGTTGCTATTATACAATAATTGGATATACAATAATTTAATTAAATACAATATTAATCTTTAGTGGTAGGACCACAGTGTTGACAGTTGTCTGTCTACAGCTGCGGGCCGGTTCGTCCGGGGTAGTACCACACTCTCACAGGAAATCGACGTCCGAGTAGTAGTAGCAATTTGTTACTGCGCTTTGTTCAGTGAGTGAGAGGGTCGGAAGCCCAACTTGCTGAGGGTATTTGCGCGTGCTGGGTTTTGGTAATGTCTTTAGTTTCACCGAATCTCATTACACGCATTCATACTCCATTCATTTTCTTCACGGTAGGCAGCAAATGTCCATGAGCGGCAGCAACATTTACTATCAGGTGTACTGTTTGCTCGTTTGCCACTGTTAGCAATAAAAAGAAAAAAACAGCTCGTAAAATGTGACATCCATCATGTGATTTGTGTGTATAATTTAGTAGATCAAATTCCTTCCCACAATGGAGGAGGCCTGAGCCCAACAATAGAACATATAGGGGCTGAGATGAAATGATGATAATAAGTAAAATGTTAAAATAATTAAACCTGTTTAAGACGATTTCGCAGGGACCTGACCAAAAACGCGTCTTAGTCGGGAAAGCGTATTGCGGGAAAGGGAAAAAACGTGCCATTATTATTTATTATATTCTATTATTATTTTGAATACCTACGAATTGAATTTAACATTTAAAAATTATTTTAGTTTGACAAAAAGATTTTGAGGCATTAGCACAAGATTTTCAACGTTATTTAATTTTCGCAGTGCGTCTTCACTTGATTCAAAGAAGTTACATAGCGTCTTAAATCATTAACTGCTGATAATGCCTGGGCGTGTGACAAAATCGGAATTGACTCAGCTTCTTCTTCGTCATTATCACTTAGGGTCGCTCGACAGTCGTCACTTCGTCAGTCGCTGGCCGCTGCCGCAAGGGGTAATATGTGTATTTGAGTGCCACGTGTTGGCGTATTAAACGGGATGACGATCGTATTAAGCGTTAAGAAATGTATGAAAACATGTCTCAAGTTGCTGGGACTGACGCAAAATGGCGTATTATGCGGGAAATCGTATTAAACGTGATCGTATTAAACGGGTTCCACTGTATTTAATAAAAATTAATTCAATAACACAGTGTGCAACTTATTAGATAACCTGACAATATTTTAAAAGTCGCAGAAAACCATAGGAAACAAGTCTCTCAGGACTATTCTGACTGGCAATCTCGTGAGAAGGCCATTGTCCAGCAGTAAACAAAAAAAAAGGATTGAATTCAATAAAATAAATATGAATATAAAATTTTCCCTCTTTTTCTAAAGTAATTATATAATTTTTTGGCGCGAATAACACTTCTTTCAGACAAATTTCTATATTACCTTTTTCATCTTTTTATTTCGTTTCAATAAACGCAATGTTGATAAGTAGTCGGGCAGAAACATTTTTGTTTTTTTTTTTCACATTTTTCACATTTATTCTATTATATTCTTTGTTATATTCTCACAAGGCTGATATTTCATTGCTAACATTATGCAGCAATTGTATTAAGCATTTTCCTAATAACGTAGCAGGGCGGGCCAGATGCGAAATTGGTTGTTATTTGAAATAAATTTTGTATGAGGTGTAGGTACCTCCCCTTGGCTTCGAGTATGCTTGTGTCATGTTTATGTATTCTTTTATAAGAATATTATTTTTATTGTTTCCATAATGTTGGCTAGATTGGTCAGTTTGATATTACTAGTATATAACTAGTATGTAATAGTTACAATGTTAATATTATTTTTAATCAGGTAAGTGACTACATTAAATCTTTGGGACAGTTCTACAAACGGCCACTGAAAAGTCTTGAATTTACATTCATCATCTTTACTCCGTCACCGCACAGATTTTGTTTTAGTAAAGTTCTTTTATTTTTTTAATAAAACCCAACTCGCTGCACTGAGGAAATATGCCTTGTTTTGCGGGGAACTTTACAAACCTAGTTAACGGAAACAAATTACATCTAGACTCAGAACAACAATTTGTGGATCGCACAAAGAAAGAAAAAAATCTATTTATTATGATGAACAAATTTACAGTTGATTAAAAATACAAGAATAAAATAACATATGAAGTTGTTGCTCATCACAAAACGTCTCCATCTCAGCATATTACAGGTTCAAAGAACCTGCACTGATCAAAGTGCTGTTCCGCGTGGAAATCGAACCCCGACACTGGCACAATAGGTCGGTACCTTAATCACTACACCATCTGTGCAGTCAAGCAGTCAGTTCGCTTCATTCTTGACTTGCTTCAATGGTAAAAATTACGAGGAATGCTCATTTGTCAACCTAAGACGAATAACCATAGACAGAATTTGAAATTTTATAATCCGTTTCAACAGCTTTACAATTTAAACTAATGAGGCAATTGTATTTTCCATCGAGCTTACTTGCACGTCTTACATCACAGGTAACAAAAGTATTGTATTAGCCGTCACAATTCAAACAAAGAGTAATTAATACCTATGATTAGAATAAATATTGAATATAAGATGATCTCACTCGAAATATGAACTGAAATACATGCTCATGCATCAGGTGATTGATTTACCGTACTCCCTGGTATGTATGTCGCAGATTCATGGATATACTCTAAGTTATGCTTTTTGGAATACTTTCTTTGGCTTTTGCATTTAATGCGTTAAGTTCTTTGAACTGAATTGTGAATTGAAGTTATCATTTAGTACAATTTTATCTGAAATTTTGATTCATCATCATCATCGCAGCCCACATACGTCCCCACTGTTGGGCTCGAGCCTCCTCCACAATTGGAGGGAATTTGACCTACTATAACATGCTGATAGACATGTTGGTATAGGGTTTCATTTCGAGTTTTCCTTCTCTTGCACAGATGTTATATAAGTACATATTATACCCCCTAGTCTTCTTTTACGACACTCACTTAAAGTTAGGGAGTGGTGAATTATATTTTTACTCCGTCACCACATGAAAAACTCTTATGTGAGCATATATAATACATTAACATACTTTCATTATTAGTATAAAGATCTTCAATGGTAAAAAAGCTTCCTATCTCATCAGCCATCAAGCATACATCTGTGGGGGAGGCAAAATACCATTAATAACAGGATTAAGGGGCAGAAAGAATAAATTGGGAGGAAACCGCCTTAGGGAGGAAGATTTATCGCGTACTTAACATAAGTTTGACTGTGATGCCTTTCATTAATTTTTCATTGGCAGATAGAAGATTGTTGGATTACTGAATTAGGTATGCGGATTTACTGAATACTGAAGTAGTTTTAGCTTTTGTGCGGCAAAATTATGGTTTTGAATTATTTACTAATCATTTACCATAGTACTTCAAAATGTATTTACTTTGTAATTGCCGTTTTTGGTTTTGTAGTTATGAATATCGAAGGTTTTAAGGGTAAGGAAAAGAAGGAAAAAAAAAAATATATATATATATACAGGGTGTATCAGGTTATGAGACAACTGTTCGAGTATGTTGTAGTTTAACGGTCATAGATCATAATTAGAATGTACATTACACAAAAAACAATATAACATAAAAGTTATAGTGATTTCAAAAAAATGTGTCTAAGAGTCTATGCCTTAAATGTTACGGATTATGTAGGCATATACAGACAGAATACACTCTAGGGATGTAAAGCTTCGACAGTATAATTTCATTAATTTATACCTAGAATTGCGCAAACGCTTCAATGACATGTAGGTACAACGGCAAACGGTCAACGCTCATAGGCCGATCGGCTGTTTAAAGCGAAGTTTGTTTTGCTTATGTGAACATAATCATTGATTTCTTCAATTTCTAATGAATATTTAACAAAGTATGAATATGTTGCGTATTAAGTATCATTGACTTTATACATTTTAATCAGATTTACACGAAAAAGCGATGACAAAATTGAAAACTTTACATATCTCTAATTTCTAAACGAATCAATATTTTTCGTTCAAATTTTTTTCATGGGTTCCTACCACCATTGCTTAGATCCCTTTTGAACAGTTGCCCCATAACCTGATACACCCTGTATATATATATATATATACAGTACAGTGGGGGTATATATATATATATATATATATATATATATATATATATATATATATATATATATATACCCACCACACGCAAACACCCTCAGAAAGTTGGACTGCCGGCTCTCTCGCTCACCGAACGAAGTGCAGTAACAAATTGCTACTACTCAGACGTCGATTTTCTGCAAGAGTGTGGTACTACCCCGAACGGACCGGCCTGCGATTGTATACAGATGACTGTCGACAGTACGGTCCTGGCATATATGAGTAAACGGTTTTGGATTCATCAAATTAAATATTTTACACTACGAAGATTTTTAACTGCTGACGGTACTCACTTCTGACGTTTAGATACACGACAGGTACACATAAAATAAAACTATTATACAGATTTTATCGAAATTTCAAATAGTTTTTAACGATCATGGTCACGGGAAAACTCATTCATTGTCCTCCTGTAACTACTCGACTTTTTTTTTTATTGCAAACGGTGCCAAACGAGCAAACAGTACACCTGATGGTAAGTGTTGCTGCCGCTCATGGACCTTTACAGGGTCGCTGCCTACCGCGAAGAAAGTGAAGGGAGTGTGAATGCGTGCATTGAGGCTCGGTGATACCAAGGGCACTACCAAAACCTTCCACACACAAACACCCTCAGAAAGTTGGGCTTCCGGCTCTCTCGCTCACCGAACGAAGCGCAGTAACAAGTTGCTACTACTCAGACGTCGATTTTCTGCGAGAGCGTGGTACTACCTCGGACGGATCGGCCCGCGGCTGTAGACAGATAACTGTCGACAGTGTGGTCCTACCACTCTTATTGATTGAACGCTGAAGCGATA
Source organism: Lymantria dispar (assembly GCA_032191425.1). Taxonomy (NCBI): domain Eukaryota; kingdom Metazoa; phylum Arthropoda; class Insecta; order Lepidoptera; family Erebidae; genus Lymantria; species Lymantria dispar. Next base: position 6,261,132 of record CM063457.1, read on the forward strand.
AATTCCGTAAAAATAGTTTTATTTAATTTAAAATGGTACTCCATTAGTTAGACATCAAATTGAACACTGCTTTTACCGTTTCTACCAACTCAGATTCATTACTTAGATTCTCTAATAGTTGGGCTGTCTGTCATTCTGAAAAAAATCTTTGTATAGCTTAGATTCACAATTAAACCTAATTTTATTTAAAAACATAATCCAGCCCTTAAAATAATTTCTTTTGTACTGGAACTTCATAATCCCGGAACAATAAAACATGAATCGAATAAAAAATTACTCCGCTTGATAATCGAACACACAACACTCGATACTCTGTCACCTTTGCCCACTACTGGTAATTTACTTTACTTTTATATTTTTAGCATATTTCAAGTTGGTTTATTTAGATTTTTCTTCTTCTATCTTATCTTAGCCCACATACTTCCCCCTGTTGGGCTCGGGTCTCGTCAACTGTGAGAGGGAAATTGATCCACTATACCGCGCTGGTCAGACGTGTTGGCGTAGGGTTCTGTTTCGTGCTTTCCTTCTCTTGCATTTTTACGACATCCACAGGCAACAGAGGAGGGGTTGAATTGTATTCTTACTCCGTCACCACATGGATGCTATCTTAATGCTATACGTTAATGCATTCTTTCTATTAGGAATGTGTTTTTATTCCCTATTACAGCGAACTCTAAAAGGAAGGAGAACTCCGAAAGGAGTTAATTTTTTGGTCACATCTAACTACTAACGACGATTTTGATCATAATTTTTTTAGGGTTCTGTACCCAAAGGGTAACAAAGGAGACTTCACTGTCTGTCCGTTCGTCTGTCTGTCACCAAGCAGTATCCAAAGATCCGCGATAGTTAGACAGTTGAAATTTTAAAATTTAAGGGGGGCTCCCATACAACAAAAGCTATTTTTTTGCCCTTTTTTTAGATAATGGTACGGAACCCTTCGTGCATGACTCAGACTCGCACTTAGCCGGTTATTTTTAATAGGAGTATCCCTAGATCCATTGCCAAGGTCCATGTGCACTTGTGCAGCAACAACAATAAAAACACCATGAGCTCCTTAAAAATTTAGTAAATATATATATACTAGCAACCCGACCTCGCTTCGCTTCGGTTTTAGTCGTTTTACCCGCGTAGTTCCCGTTCCTGTGGGAATACCGGGATAAAATATAGCTTAGTTTACGCCCTGATACTATAGCTTTCCATTAGTGAAAGAATTTTTGAAATCGGTCCAGCCGTTTTGAAGATTACCCGGAACAAACAGACAGACAGACAGACAGACAAAAATTTTTAATCGCTATTTTAGTCATAGGTGTCGTGCAAATAACTGTTTGAGCATAAAAAAGCCTATTATTTTGACATTACAAACGGACCTTTGCCTGCCCTCATCCCACGCAGAGTGTGTCGGCACTACATGTTCAGTCTTGAATCCCCAAATACGTATAACCTACATATATGATTTTTATAATACCTATAGTCGGTTTTTTTATCGATGCCTTCGTATACTAGTAAAGGATAATGAAGGACAAATGGATGGAATGGAATGGAATGAATCAATTAATACCAAGAATACCGTAATAAACGATTCAACAACATTATTCTAACATCTTGTCCGTTGAGAAAGATCAGTGTTAATCTAATCTGACAATTGTATTGATTGAAGATTTTATAGAGCTGTTAGTATGAAAAAAAAATGATAGGGATTAATGTTTGCCGATGTCTATGCGAGATGAACCTCGGCAAACATTAATTATTATTATAAAAACACATCGGAAGTAAAACTGTTTTTACGGATTTTATCGATTTGTATTGGATTTTTTCCTGTCGTTTCGAAAACTTTACAGTGTTCATGGGCACGGGGGGACTAAGATGTCTCACGTCCAATAAGTCATTGCTATTGATATAATACGATAACCATTGTAAATAAAACAAAAATAGTTTTATTTATAGTATTTTTATGAATTCTATTACGTTTATATTTGTTTTCCTGATATTTCGAACAATTTTTAGCGTTTATGGTCACATGGGGACTAAGACGTCTCACATCCAACAAGTCATCGTTATTGATATAATTAGGGATGCAAATATCGAAACTAAAAACATCGATGTTTCTATACATCGATGTTTCAGAACAAACATCGATGTACAAAAAACATCGGCCTAGAAACATCGATGTTTTTTTAATGATCGTGCAAACAACTTTAATTTTAAAATGCAAGCTATTTTTATTATCTGTAACAATATTATCATTGAATAGGCGAGTCTTTAGAACAAGAGAGATGTAGAGTTGAGGAAATAAAGTTATATTTAACATATATTTCTCTTTTCAGTACAGTTATTACAAACTTAACTGTAGCATGTTACCTATTTAGAAACAGAGTTTAAACATAAAAGTTTTTACGAAAACATATATACGTAAGTCATTTACGAATTAAATAGACTGTCACGCAAGTTTTGTTTAAGCGACCATATATTTCAAACAGATGTCAGGCAAAACATCGATGTTAATACATCGTAGAAAATAACATCGATACATCGATGTTTCGCAATCATGAATATCGATGACAAACATCGATGTTTCAGAAACATCGATGTATCGTTTGCATCCCTAGATATAATACGATGACTATTGTAAATAAATCTAAAATAGTTTTATTTACAATATTTTTGCGAATGCTATCGCGTTTGTATTTGATTTTGGTTTTCCAGACGATTCGAATACTTTTCAACGTTTATAGTCACGGGTGGACTAAGATGTCTCACGTCCAACAAGTCATCGTTGGTATAGAGATTTATGTGTACCCGCTACAGAATTAGTTATTAAATTTTGATCCACTATTTTGATACAAATTTATTGCCAATACGAAAAGAAAATCATATGAAAAAAAAATGTTTTTAGTCAGTAATTATTCATTTTTATTAGATCCGGAGGTAATCTATTATATTTGCTAGGATTAAATTAATAAATTGTCATAATATTACAATTACCTTAAAGTTAATGTTTAATAATTATTTAATTACCATAAATTTAATGTTTAGTAATAATTGTGGGTTAAAATTTGATAACTTTTCAACAAGCTAAACTTAGTCGTCAAGCTCTCCAAAGGGCGTTTGTGAAAACATTTTTCTAAACACCAATATACTGTGTCTATACTCGGGATTTCTCTGTGAGATAGAATACGGAATACGAAAATCCGTAGAAGAACGGGTCTAACCGACATAGCACTAAGAATTAGCACGCTGAAGTGGCAATGGGCAGGCCACATCACTCCACGAACCGACAACTGCTGGGGAAGAAAGGTTCTCGAGTGGTGACCACGTATTGGACGACGCAATGTAAGAAGCCCCCCCACTAGGTGGACCGACGTTGGTGACTGGTGAAAGTTGCTGGGCGTCGTTGGATGCAGGCGGCACAGGACCGCACTTTGTGGCGTAACATGAGAGGCCTACGTCCAGCAGTGGACGGCGATAAGCTGAAATGATGAATATACCGTGCAGTGAGAAGAATATAATTTACAAGCCCCCGCTCCTATCCGTGGGTGTTGTATAAGACGACTAAGGGATTAAATATGAATATAACTTCTATACAAAAGAAAAAAGAAGGCAAACTCTAAATGAAACCCTACACCAACAAGTCTGACCAGCGTAGTTATAGTAGGTCAATTTCCTCCTCATGTAGAGGGGTTCGAGCTGCACAGTGGGACGTTTACGAGCTGAACGAAGTGACTAATGATCCAATATACCATTTAAGTCTCATAAACACATCCAAAACTATTAAACGTTATTCGACTATCCGCATCCGTATTCAAATCCGTATGGTGATGGAGTAAGGATACAATTCACCACACACTGCCTTGCTCGTGAGTATTGTAAAAGACAACTGAGGGATATAATATCTATACAAAAGAAGGAAAATTCGAAATGAAACCTTATACCAACGCGTCCAACTAGCGTGGTATAGTAAGTCAATTTTGCTACTATAGTGGAGCCCGAGCCCGAATAGTGGGATGTGCATACTAAACTGAGATGCTCCAAATCCGCAACGACAGTCTTACTACAAACGAGATCTATTAACTAATACTATTTATATGTATATTTTGTTTACGCCACTCTGCACAAAGTAAATAATAATTGTATTGTAGACGACTTTACAAACATGTAATTAACGGACACAAATTACACCCAGACTCAGAACTTTGTGAATCGCACAAAGTGTTGTGTTGCGTGGTATTTGAACCAACAACACTGGCTCGGTAGCACTGTGCAGTCACTTTTATAATACATATTTTTTATAGCTTTTAAATTTATAGTTAGCAAGAAAAGTGGGGATAAGACAAAGTTGTTGAGCCCATTACTTTGTATTGCCTATATAACATTTCTAATAATTCAATGTTTTTACAGCTGTTAATTTATATTTATCTAAGAAAAAAATCGTCCAAGACAACGTGTAACTTCTACTAATGTTTTATTTAAAACGGCTGTTTTAAAAAAGTGTAATTAGTCTTTTCTTTTGTTTCAGAGTAAGAACGGACCAGTTTTATACAAAGTTAATGTTATTACCTATTGTATTTAAGTGGGAACGTGTCGCTATGTTTTATAGGTATAGGCAAACTAATTGTTATTGTATAAACTTATTTCTATATTGCATCGTCTATTCAGAGGAATAAGCATGCAATGGTTTGCCGTGAGATCTAAACAGGCACCATACAGCCTGTTCTTATCAGGAGAGTCCCCTTTTCAGATTATCTATACCGTTATTCCACAAAAATAAAAATTGCTTTACTAAACAGACCCAACGCTTGTTTTATAGTTACCTCTTTACCTTTTACACAATAATTATGGGTCAAAATAGGGACATTTTCGGTGCATTTTCGTTTATTTCCATTGAATGACATTTTCAATGACCAAGGTTAATATTTCGTAGAAGAAACGATGTAACCGACATAGCCCGCAGAATTACCATGTTAAACTGGCAGTGGGCAGGCCACATCGCTTATCGAACCGATAACCATTGGGCAAGAAAGGTTCTCGAGTGGTGACCACGAATCGGACTACGGAGCGTGGAACGACCTAGGCGGACTGACAATATCTTGAAAGTCGCAGGAAACCGTTGGATGCAAGTGGCACAGGATCGTTCTATTCATTTTGCCATTTTTGTGGTGAGGCCTATGTCCAACAGTGGACGTCTTTGGGATGGATGGATGGATAGATGAAGGTTAATATTAAGAAATCTTATAATAAGCATCATTGTTACTTGAAAACTAAACACGATGTTTTAAAATTTATATATTTGTATTTTATGTGGTGACTGAGTAAGAATACAATTCAACACTCCCTATCTTGCCCGTGGTTGTCGTAAAAGACGGCTAAAGGATATAATATGCACATAAGATCTATGCAAGAGAAGGAAAACTCGAAATGAAATCCTATTCCAACATGTCTGATCAGCATGGTATAGTAGGTTAAATGCCCTCCCGTTATGGAGAAGGGCCGAGCCCGACATTGGGTCGTATGTGGACTGCAATGATGGTTTGTAGCCTATATCAATCTGTCTGACTTGCATAGTATAGCTGGTTAATATCCCTCTTATTATCGAGAAGGGTCGATCCCATCAGTATATGAGCCAAGATTCTTACAAGTTCCTACTATTAGCTATTTCTGCAAGCGTCCAGTTCTGACAGAAAATTAATGGTTACTTGAAGCCTGCTTTACAATTCTAATTCTATTCTATTAGATTCTGTTGTTATTATATTACCTACCAGCTAATTAAACTGGAAGGATAAATGATGTAAGGGCTAAGACAATATGTGTCGCGGGTTCGACATCAAAGCAGCAATAACACTTTGTGAGATTCATAAATTGTTGTTCGAAGTCTGGTTGTAATTTGAGCTCCTTAAATTTATGTTTCTAAAATTCCCCGCATAACAGGGATTATTTTTTTATTGCAAGTTGATCACTAAATAAAAATATATCACTGCTCTTGGGTGTCTTAAAAGACGTTTAAAAAATATAATATGCTGGTAACATCGATGCAAGAGAAGGAAAATTCGACATGAAACCCCATCCTAACACGTTTGACTAGTATGTCGCTTAATTTCTTTCCCACAATAAATGTAACACCCCTAAATAACCCACACCTTAAATAAGCAAATTATACAGGAGAGCTATTTAAAGATTTATGACAAATATTAACTAATATAAATAAGAGTAATTAGCGTTTCAGGAATAATTGTCTTTTTTTTTATTTTATTAACAACTATTATTCCCATCAAAACACTTTTTTTTCATTTTAATTATTATTAATTAGTGGATATAAATAATTTAAAATATTAGTGACGTAGGCACACATTTTCGAAAAAATTTAAAAAGTTAAGTGAAATTAAAATATGTATATAAATTGAAGCAATGTGTAAATTCAGTGTTCAGCAAATAGATGGCATTAAAAACACTTTTTCGAAAAAATTCGTTTAGTGACTGTATTGGATTAAAGGTGCGATATGTGCATAAAAGAACAGATTACGACAGGAACTAATATAGCATGAAGTATTCATAAAATATTACGTTTTTTTTTTTACAAAATGATGGTTTTTATTCAATAAACATTTATTTTTATTAGTATACCTTATAGGTGTGTGTTTAGGTTAATAATTTATTTTAAGCTCACTAGATGGCGGTGTACAATATTCTAAAACGGGTTATGGTTTCGTTACGCAAATGTACATATTCAAGCGTGGCGTTAACGCCACGCCAACCATCAACCCTTGCCTATAGATGTTTCACATCAAAAATAAAATTGCATTTTAGGCGTAGGTGTCGTGCAAATAATTGTATGAACATAAAAAAAACAGTTTTTGACATTACAAATAAACACTTCAATTATTTTAAGATGGTGGTTTTAAAAGGTTTCTTTAAAATTTATTTGTATACAGTAGAGATAATTAGGATGGAGATAAATCATAATAATAACGTCTAAGGATTACCTTATTTGCGGCATTAGCCCGCCTATGTACAGAAATAAAGATGTTACTTCCGTTTTTCAAATCTATTCGGTTATAACAACTCTATAATAATATTCTCGTGGAAACCAAGCAGGACTGAGGGTCTAATTGATAATTACCAAGCATTAGCGCGAGCTTGGGGGTCCGACCCCCAAGGGCTTGGCGGTTACTGCTTGGTAACAGGTAAACGATGATTGGTATTTACTTTATCAACATTTCTCTTCGATTGTCGTTAATTCTTATAATAAAATTGTCATTAGTTTTGTTGTGATTTCTGTTGAAATTGGATAAATTTTATAGTTTAACATCGACAATATTTCTTAATAAGAATTAGTTTTTCTCTGAGCTCATATATGTACATCCCACTGTTGGACTCGAACCACCTCCATAATAGAGTGAACATTGACCTAAACCACACTGGTACGATTGGTATAGAGTTTTATTTTCAGTTTTCCTTCTCATGCACACTCTTGTCCAGCTATTATACGCATATTATATACTTTAGTCATATTTTAAAATAACCACCCATCTTGCCGATAGGTAGTGTGATTCTATTATTAGTCAACACACATCGAAACACTTTTTCCATCAAAATAAGGCCAAAAACATATATTAAATAAATAATAAAAAATGTTTACAAGGTTAAAAAAAATATAACGACAAATTAAGTAATATACATTGATTTATATATTATTTGTTGTTATTTCTGCTAATAAGTTGAGAATATTTTAACCTATTTTGTCTCAGAAATAATAAAAGCGAAATTATCAAAAAAATCACATTTTGTCATGTCTATTTTGTGTTAATAGGTGCGTTTTATGTCATCTGCCGGACATAACATCATCCTTCTATATTTTCTACTGAGATTTCTACGAAACCTACATAGGAAAACGCTTTTGCTTGATCCAGGTAACTCAGGATCTAATATTTACTGAATCAACAAAGTAGACCATAGAAAACCATATGATAATTCGTTCATTAGAATTAGAATTTAATTAGTTCATTATTAGGATTACGTAAGTTACTTTCCACGTGGTAACGGAGTAAGAATACCATTCACCACCATCTTGCTCGTGAGTGTTCTAAAAGACGACTAAGTGATATAATATGCATATAACATCTACTTAAAAGAAGGAACACTCGAAATAAAATTTCATAGCCACCTCTCTGTTTAGCGTGGTATAGAGAAACAATTTGACTCCTTTTGTGGAGGAGGTTCAAGCTCAGCAGTGGGACGTATATGAGACGAAGGAATGAGTAAAAAAATGCTTACCTTTCATTAAGTAAAATTATGTTCAATATTATCTATGTATGTATTGCTATAAACCACAACGGACTTACATAAAGATTTTATAAATCTTCGATTCTCATCATCCCCTACACAGTTTAATATAGGGTGGCATTCTGGGAGAGGGTGGCAACGTTTTTCATTTTGATCATGATGAAACTCCATATTTTTTTTTTGTTTAATCGAAAGTCGTACGACACGCAATGCTCGCAAATAATATTAGCAGCTCTAGAATACAGAATGGTGGGTTTTACCAATATTAAAAAATATATATATTAGCTATGGTTTTACTACTTATTTAAAAAAAAATCTTTTATATAATAGTAGCACCTAAAGTAATTATATTTTATCTTAGCATCTACCAGAGCCAATCGCATATCGATTTACGATAGCAAATTAAGGAATTTTTCGTGTGGGAACGGAGTTAGAATACCTACAATTCCCTATTCCCTATTTTAAGAATGGGTGTTATAAAATGCGAACAAGGGAATATGAATTAATTTATAAATGTAAAAGTTTGTGAAGATGTTTGTTACTCAATCACGCGTGAACCTTTCAATTAATTTTATTGAAAATTGGCAAATATATAGACCATTTACTGAATTACCGGGATAAAAAGTATCTTATCTGTTATAATATACTTTTTATCCCGGTAATGAGTTCTCTTGGGATAATAGTTTAACTTTAATTAAGTTATTTTTTACGCGGCTCTCATGGTGTATGTATATCCCAATTACTTGAGATCCACGTAATATGTACTGTTCTACAATCATAAATATGGCAAAGATTTTAACAATAGTTTTATGCCCGCCTGACCAACTTCAATCTTGCCTTTGTCTACATAGTCGATCAGAGGGCATTATGTGGAGTTAGCGCTAATCAGAATAAACTACTGAAGTAAATTACAATGAGTAGAACGATGGCCCTGTTGCTTTATTTTATCATCATCATCACAGCTCATATACGTCCCACTGCAGGGGTCAAACCTCCTTCACAATAGGAGGGAAATTGACCTTACTATACCATACCAACCGGTTGGTATAGAGTTTTATTTTGAATTTTCTTCTCTTTCATAGATTTTATATGCGTATTATATCCCTAAGTCGTCTTTTACGACATCCACGGGCAAGATAGGAACTAGTGAATTGTATTCTTACTCTGTCAATACGCGGAATTACTATTATTTATTTTGTATCTCCTTTTGGTTGATATTCCTCAGAGAAGATACCCGATCCTTTGAAAGACTTACATAAGGATATGGAGCACACAGAGACCTTTGGAGAAATTTAATGTTAAAATGAGATAGGACATCTACTGATGACACTCCACGTTTGCACGTAACACTCGTGGACTGCCAATGATAGGTGTAAAACTACTGTGCAATGATGATATCTAAAACCTGATTATGGGGTTGTGGTTTGGTGGACTATTTTACTTAAAACTATTGATTTTAACCTGTCGTCTGCCTTCAATCCCTTGTATAGTATTGAACGGTGGCAGTCGGTGACTACCGAACTCACTGAATGGGCCCCCTAAACGGTCGTCCACAACACGCAGGCCATACGGGCAACAGGGGGCAACATTGATGCAAGTGCCTTGGGGTTTCGAGCGGTGCGTCACCGGTTTCACCATTGCAAGTCGCCGATAAACAGGGACCTGCAATGGTTTCCTCGTAGTTATGCCCTTGAAAATGACACTTCCACCACCGAGCAAATAGCTTTGGAAGCGCATTTGAAGCCGAACTGTCCTGAGGATGCCTCGTTTAGAGGCGAAACACGTGTCGATTAAATATTCGAAGTTCTGCGGAGTATTGCAAGTTTACATTCTGGAAGGTATTGATCACGTAAGAGTAAAATGTCCTTATCTCCTAGTTCAACTTGATTCTATCCCGCATTCCCTCCATTCTATTGTGGTGTGTGGTATATTGATAAAACGTAGGAAAATAGTGGGTCTCCCTTCATTCCTTCCATTTTAAAATAATAATGGATTGCCGCAATATATCGCCTATTTCAATCAATTCCCTAAAATAACGGTAATCAAAATACCTACTGTCAAACCGGTATTGCAGTTATACAAGATGTGAAGCAGTTGTAAAATTATTTATCTATAAATATACACCTTGTGTCCTTAATACATATGTAGTTATCATACTAATCACAATATTATTAATTTACGTTCATGTTTTATGATAAGTACCGTTCGTTGCTTGTATCTATGAGCACTCTGTCAGGTGGTCCAATCGCTTGTCTATCACCGTTAGCAATAAAAAATATGTAAACATAATTTATATATTTTCAACTTAGTCATTTTCGATACAAGTATATTTTAAGCAGGTGTATTTTTAATTTATTCATAATAGAAACAGTCTTAATAGCAAAATGCAATCGCAATTTCTATAAAAAAATATGTTTATTCCATTTACTTAGTAGTATTTAAACTACCGTTAATATCTCGATGAAATTCAACCTTTTTTGGCCGTTTATGTAGACTATAAACTATAAGTTGGACTTTATTATAGCCACTCAGGAAATTTTCACATAAAACATATCTTAATTACTTTTAACATGTTAAATTATATTGAAGTACTGTAAATAATTTTAGCCTAGTTATTTTACACTTTTTAATTAAATTAACTTAATAGGAATGCTAAACTATGATAAATGTTATATTTTTCAATTTGTTTTCTTTCATTTCATGCCTCGACATTCATAATATTAATAATTCAATTTAGTTATTGTCGCCGCCGTTGCTGCATTCATACACCCACGCAATCATTACCTTCATAATATTCTTTCACATTCATTTACACATTCACTTCACTCATATAGACCACTAATCCGCCATCTTATACTTACATATTACACAAGAACACCGATACATTCGCACACAAAATTATTGAATCTTATCCAATATATCTACATTATAAGATATGCCTATTTTTATTTCTTTTGTTCCCATCACGAACAATTATATTTCCGTGTGGTAACGCAATTAGACAATTCGCCACCACAAATCTTGTCCATGGACATCGTAAAAGACGAATAAGAGATATATTTAATATGCAGGTAATATCTATGCAAGAGAAGGTAAACTCGAAACAAAATCCTATACCAACACGTCTATTTTTTTTGGGTGGGCTATGATCAGCGCATACTAACATGATGTTAGGCAGGACTAAGTTTTTAGTGTTGACAAGCAACAAATCAACGCCTGATGACAGCTGCAGTGTGGTAATACAGCGGGTTATGAAGGCTCGCCTCACTTTACCATTGCTCCGGATGGTTTCGACATGTGCCATAGTTTGTTAAAAAACCATTAGTAGTTGGTATAACAATGTTGTATACACATATATATTTCCATAAGTTTCCTAATAAATTTCTTTCAGCTAAAACTATGAAAGTCTTGGATTATTATTATAATTTTGACTTTATCTTATCCCATAAGCTACAAGGTTTTTGCCCTGCAAAAAGAGAGGAAAATATATAGGGTTTAGCTTTACCTGTCAACACCTATCATCATTCTGCTCTTATCCCAATTAGGTACTTGGGCTCGACGCAATATGTACTCATCTATCATCGTACATGTTGTGAAGGTTATCGGCAATAGTTGTATGATCAGCCCCCTGCCTGATGTCGACCCTACTCGGCAATAACTGGTAATATAATTAGTCAAATATTACTTTGCCAGCAGAAAGTCTACCAGCAACGAAACTGTATCCTGCCTTCTAGTAGCCGGATATATACGAATGCGAGCCAACGACATGGTAGTATTTATATTAGAACTTTTTAATAATAATAAATATTTAATCATTTTATAAACGGATGTAATCGACATTGCACGTTAAAATGAAAAAAAAAATAAGGTTCTCGAGTGGCGATCACCTATCGGACGACGCATTGTGTGACGTCCCAACCAAGCGGACTGACGAACTTTTTTTTTTCACGTTGTGGAAATGCATTTACGCACTATCCTCCGCCGGTTGAAAACAGACGGGGGAGTGTGTATGGGACTCGCCGGTCACAGAAGTGACCGAAATACCCACTAAAAACCATAGCGGCCCCTTCCGCGCTTTTACGAGGTGCCGGAGAGATCGTCTAATGACATTCTATCCCGGAAACCCCAACGCTTGGCCGCCTGGCCACGGCCTCTCATCATTCAGGGCGGTGGGAGGAGGAGCGCATAGTGGCACCTCCTCATCCCTGGTCGCCGCCGGCGGAGCGAGTCTGCAGACGCAAGTGCCTCGCGTGCCCGTTCCGCGGCCTCCTTCCTTGTCATGACAGCCTCACAGAAGGAGACCATCGACGACCAACAGCTGTCGCTGCCGAGAATCTTGGAGATGATGATGGTCAATAACGACAGGTCCGCTGTTCCCATGTCCGTTGACAGGACGTGGCGCTGAGGCCCCCAGGCGGGGCATACTTCTAGTGTATGGCGCGCATCGTCGATTAGCGCGCCACACTCATGGCATCCTGGGACCTCTTCTCTTCCAATTTTTTGCAGGTACTTACCGAAGACCCCATGGCCGGTAAGCACCTGCAAGCGGACTGACGACCTGATAAAAGTTGCTGGACCTCTTCGAATGTAGGTAGCACAGGACTGCACATTGTGGTGAAACATGAGGGAGGCTTACCTCAGTAGTTAGCGATAGGTTCAAATATGAATAGTATTGCGCACCATTTACCAAAAAAATGCTTATCATTTTTGTATGGTTACTAAGTAGGTACGAATGTAATTAACCACCATTAGTACGAATTAATTAACCACCCTATCTTGCCCTTGGGTGTCGACGACTAAGAGATACAATATGCATGTAACATCTATGCAAGAGAAGGAAAATTCGAAATAAATACTATGCCAATACGTCTGACCAGCATGGCATAGTAGGTCAATTTCCCTTCTATTGTGGAGGAGGCCTGAGCCCAACAATGGAACTTATAGAAAAGAAAGAAAGAAAACATTTATTTTGTTCTCGTTAGATCTTAATATCAGGTTGACCGAGCTTCGCTCGGAGTATTTTTGAAGCATTTATTCAGATATATATTAATAAAAAATAAATAATGAAAATTATATAAAAAATTACAAAAAGAGAATAATAATAACACCGAGATTCGATCCGACGCCGTTTGTCGCCGATGTCAAAAATAAAATGAAACCTGACTACTTCGCCACTGAGCTATCGTAACATGACACTGATGGCAAAATTTGATTTCATATTCTTTTAAAATTTAATGTCATTATATTGTCTGCCAAAAACACTGACAAAACAACATTTTCTATATATAAAACCTAGCTAGATCAATTTTTTGGGCCCGAATCCTCTAGTAGGGGAGACCGAGGGGAGTTGAAACAATTTTCACATTTTGTTTCATACACGAAATACTATAAAGAGAAATCGTATGATATTAGTACCAATCGATAAGTCATTCTTTACACTTGCGAATGACTAACGTAAAGAAATTGCAAGCGTTAAATATTGTGGTGAAAAATCGACTTAACCGTAACAAGTCAACTTGTTTCAACTCCCCTCATACCGAGGTAAGATGAAACAGAAGCCGAGGAGAGTTGAAATACATGATTTTTGAGAAGTATTAAGGGCTATAAAATGAAAATGATGATATAATTTAAAGGTATTTATTAAAATTAAAGTTTTCAAGTACAAAGCAAACTTTTTTATTAATATTTGGTACTGATATATCAGTTAAGTAGGTAATAAACTACAGGTCTGATTTAATTAATCAACTCCTAAAGTAGTTAAAAGTACCATAACGTCCTATTCGTAATATAATTTAAAATACCAGTCAGATAAACAAAACGTTCTACATTCTAAATCTTTGATATAAAATAATTATTAACTTTCAGTCGTTTCTTAAGTATTAAAATCATTTTACCATAACATCCAAATCGTAACATAATTTAAAATAACAGTTTGATAAACAAGATGTTTCACATTCTGTTTCACGTTCTATGTATTAAAACTTGTAGCTCGAGTGATACTTGTAGGTTGAGGTAGTCTCAGGGAAAGAACAGGATGACGTTTCATAAAAGATCGAAGCCAAACCTCTCCAGCCATTTCATGCTCAGTCCAAGAAGAAGAAATTTTCTTATTATATTCTACAGCCAACCTATAGGCAAAAGTTCTGGCTTCCTTAGTTCTTAGGCCAAAGTTAGCAGCAGCACAGTTTAAAAGATAGTCACAGAGTATCTTCTCCTCTGAAGCTGTAAAAACAGTCTTTTCGGGATATCCAACCGTTGGAGCAGTCGCCGTTTCGTTAGCATCATAAGCAGTTTTGTTTTTAATATACTTGTAAAGGGAGGTATGGTTTAAGTTGTAACTCGAAGCCGCGTCACGAAAAGATTTCTGTCGCAGAGTTACTTCTTCTGCTGCGAGATCATGTATTTTGCGACTCGCTATACCTCTGTCAGTCTTTCTTTTATAATCAGTAGGCATTCTGAAACAAATTAAATCAAATGTTTTTTGTGCCCTTATTTATTGACTGCTGTCCGATATAAAATTGAAAACGAGGGGAGTTGAAAGAGCCTGTTTCAAATCTCCTCAGTAAGAAAAAACCTCTCAATTTTTATTTAATCCACAATCAAGAAGCAAATACACAGAAATCATTTGTACCAAACATATATATATATATATATATAACTTAAGCCAAAATACAAAACCCTTATCAAAATAGGCATCGTAAAAAAACGTTAAAAACTTACTTTGGACGATTTTTGTCAGATGGCACGCAGAACTCCACAACCGCACGACTTACGCCACTGACGTGTACTGACACGTCCACAGGCAGAGGGAAGTGATTAAAAAGCGACATTTCCAACTCGCTAACGGTTTTAAGTTCCGAAAAATCTGCTCTGTTTCAAATCACCTGTGTTTCAACACCCCTCGGTCTCCCCTATGCCAAGTTTCAACAAAATCGTTAGAGCCGTTTCCGAGATCCTGAATATATATATATATATATATAAAGATATAAAATAAAAAACAAATAACCAAAAAAAGAGCTTCTTACATAAAATGAAACAATTCTAACGAGGAACAAAAAAGGCTATTGGCTCAGCTCGTGCTACTTCTACTTAAAGAGGTAGCTCTGGTATTCTGCCAACACCTGGTATACATATGAAATACATGTTAATTAAAAATAATTATAAAAACTTAATTAGTATGTGAATGTGCATGTGTGAATGTAGGTACGTATGCGTTATATAGGCTGAGATGAAAGAATGATGAATGCCAATGATACTTAATTCTTTTAGTGTTCTCTCAGCTGGTAATTAAAATTCACAGAAGAAAGAAATTGGTGATGAAAAGTTGAATTCATAACTCGTCACTACATGCCTTTAAAATGTGTAATATTTTTACTTATTTAGGTACCTCTAAAAAATGATTACAATGTAAACCCGAGGGAGGTTTGTCAATTATACACGTCGACTAATACATGACAGAACCCAAAAATAGAAACATCATAATAGACCCTTAATTACGTTGAGTGCTATGGTACCCTACAATTTGAAGTTCTGTGTAATTTTGTAATCACAAAGTTTGAACTTTTGAGTAATATTTTAATTTGGTTAAGTTGTTTTTGTGTTAATTTTTATATCCATACGTCGACGAATCTTAAGATTATAATTTCGTTTATAATTGATTAGTTTTAGTGTGATCATTTTATAATTTCGGTTTATATACGTCTCACTGCTGGGCTCGAGCCTCTTATATAATAGGAGAGAAATTGACCTTACTATACCATGCTAGTCAGACAGATTGGTATAGGGTTTTGTTTCGAGTTTTCCTTCTGTGGCACATATGTCATATATGTAATACATCCCTTAATCGTCTTTTACGACACTCACGGGTAAGAGAGGGGTGGTGAATTGTATTCTTAGTCCGTCACCACACGGAATTTGTGAGACATTGTACACCCATTCTATAAAAACATTTAATTTCTTGATACATTCAAATAGATTGACAAAAACGTAAAGGACGATTAAGGGAATAATACACTCATTTGCAAAAAAAACGGGCACCTAAGCAATGAACCATTTCAAATGTTAATATTTCTTTGTTTGATAATTATAGGTAGTTTTATCCACACAATTTGCTAAATTAATAAGAAAATAATCGTTTTCATCAGTATTTCATAAAATTTAGATACAATTTATGGGAAATAATGCTAAACCTCGCTAGTAGTGTATATTCGCTAGTAGTGTATATGCTCATGAAGTAAAAATAAAAAAGTTTTTTTGTTTGTTTTTCTTTAATAAAGTAAAAGCAGATAAATGTTTAGTATCGAGTGTGACCCCCTCTAGCTAAAATCACAGCTTGAATTCGTCTGGGCATGCTAGCGAGTATATCCCGGATACTTGCTTGCGGAATACGTTCCCACTCCGCAGTAATCACATTCTTCAGCTCTCTGATGGTCTGCGGAGCCGGGTGTACTGATCTCACACGCCGTTTCAGAACGTCCCAGACATGCTCTATGGGATTGAGGTCGGGACTTCGAGCTGGCCAATCCAAACGACGAATGCCGACCTCTTGCACATACGCATTAACATCGCGGGATCGGTGGGCGCGAGCATTGTCGTCCATAAAAATCGAGTCTTCACCTAGAGCGGCCAATGCGGGTTGTGCATGAGAAATTAGAACTTCCGTTATGTATCGATGCCCAGTCAGTGAGCCGTTTTCAATGAAGACTAACTCTGTACGATCCATTGAATTTATTCCTGCCCAAAACATAACAGAGCCCCCACCATAAGGTGTGATTTCTTCGAAACATGCCTCTGCAAAGCGTTCTCCTTGTCTTCTTAGCACTCGCCGACGTCGATCTTCACCGAACAGAGATATCCTGGCTTCATCAGAGAACAAAACCCTATTCCAATCGTCTTGAGTCCATGATTCACAATTTCTAGCGAACCTAAGCCTGTGAACTCTGTGCTCACGGAGTAATTTGGGGCCGCGGGCCGGGCGGTGACTGCGTATATTGGCAGCGAGAAGCCTCCTCCTGACCGTCCATAGACTAATATGCACATTTCTTACTTCTTGGAGGTTGTTCTTAAGATCCACATACGAAGATTTGCGATTTCTCAATGCGCGACTCACAAGAAAACGATCATCCCGTGGTTGGGTACATGGTTTTCTTCCAGAACCAGGCCTTCTCTCGACGGAACCAGTCTCCTGATATCGCTGCCAGGTCCTTTGGACTGTCGAGCGACTAACATTTAGCCTCCTAGCCACGAAACATTGGCTGCAACCCTCTTCAAGCAGCGCGATAATTTTGGTAGCTTTTACCACTTTATCTACCATTTTTGATACAGCCAAACAGCATTAAATAAAGCTTTGACAGTCAAGGATATGAAATTAATCGATAAAAATTGAATAAAAGTTATGAAAGTCGATGTTAACTTCTGGAACTTCGCGCCAAAAATGTAGGATAAAAAGGGGTTTTCTGTAAAAATGAACATCAAATGAAAAATTGAATTTAGAACGTACTTTTTTAAATACCACAGCATTTTTAAAACCGGCCAGTAACGTGTACAAACGATTGAAACCTTTTTGGTATTGTATCTTTTTAAATATGAATGAAAATCAAAACCGCCCGTTTTTTTTGCAAATGAGTTTATATGCAATTGCACATAGCACCTCGACAGGAGAAGGAAAACTCGAACTTAAACCCTATAGTCCCCTATAACCCTATACGTCTGACTAACGTGATAATATAGTACCTAGGTCAATTTCCCTCAAATTATGGGACAGGCTCGAGCCAAGCAGGGAGACCTCTATGCGCTGACCTTCTTCAAATATTTTTAACATATTATAAATATAAACAAAATTGAAGTATTATGAGATATTTTCAATCTGTATATTTTGCTATATATATAATAATAGCTTATAACATATTATAAGATAGCATTATGATATTGTTATTGTAATTAAAATTAAATTGAATTTATATTATTATTAGTTTCTTCTTTATTATTATTATATATCTCCTTTTTATTCACGTGATCTTCTAAGAGAAGATACTCGAGAAGATACTCTTCTTTGAGAGGCTTATTTGGGGACATGGGTCCTACAAACAGAGGCCTTTGGAGAAATTTATTTAACCTAAAAATAGAATGGGATGTTTAAGTTCACCCTCACTCCAAGTCTGCATATAACATTCATGGACTGGCAATGGTAGATGTAAAACTATTGTGTGATGATGGTATCAAATATTTAATTATGAAGTTGCGAGGTTTGATAGACTGGTTTAACTGACAACTATTTATTTTTAATCTGTCGTCTACATTCATTCCCCTGCATAGTATTGAACGGTGGCTGATATTATTATTATTCTTTTTAGGGTTCCGTACCTAAAGGGTCTGTCTGTCTATCCGTCCGTCTTTCTATCACCAGGCTGTACCTACCTCAAAAACCGCGATAGGTAGACAGTTAAAATTTTTACAAATTATGAATTTCTCTTGCCGGTATAACAACAAATAATAAACAAAATAAAATTAATATTTTTAATACTGCTATACAAAAAACGCCATTTTTTTGACTATTTTTATAGATAATGGTACGGAACCCTTCGTGCGCGACTCCGACTTACACTTAGCTGGTTTTATTTTAGTTATCACTATTATTCTCATTATTATTATTATTTTAAATTACTATGTGTAGATAGTGCAAAATAAATTATTATTATTATCCGTGGTATAGGAGTAGTTGTATGAAGAGCTTTCAGGAGTAGGTAAGTAAATAATTTATTGAACTTATGTCAGCGCCGCTTTAACGACATCATGGAGATAGTTATATAATTGTAGATTAATGATATAATTAGTTTCTAGACTCTCAGACTAGACCAGGGGTGGCGAACCTTTACATATCCACGTGCCTAAACATTTTTTTCATGAGGTCTTAGACGTGTCATAAAATAATTTGGACTTTGTTATCATTGGCAAAATGATAATAGTTAATACAATCAACTCAAAACTCTTTATTTACCCACTACAAAAATAGAATCAAAGTATTAATAAAATATAATAATCATAGTATTATAAAACTTGACACTTTTTTCGAAGTGCAGAATGCATTTTGTAAACATTAACGTGCCCAAAAAATTGTGTAGCGTGCCATCGATGGTACGCGTGCCATTGGTTCGCCATCCCTGGACTATACTATCAAAATAGCGACCCAAATCTATCGGAATTATAGATATGAATACGATAAGTTTATACGTTTCTCCCGGCCATAGATAGACGGAAGAAACACCGTAGGGCTTTAGCCGGTGATGGTGGTTTGCAACGTAATAAACACTTCGTTAGCCCTGCGAGTTGGTACTCATCTTTTTCATGAGAAAACAACGGTAAATATATATATTACTACATTACTATCAATTCCAATTTCAACATTAAATTCAATTCCTAAAACCTAATTCTGGCCCATAAGACAGCTTTTATTTAAAAGCTGCTGAGTGAACTAATCTCCGTGAATGAAATAATATTTGTATTCTAAATCTCATAATTGTATTCTTAACTTATCATGCCTATGAGTAAAATTGCAATTTATCGCCATCCTCTTCCTTGTCCGTGGGAAACGTAAAAATAGGCCGATGATCACCGACGCAATAGGCAGCAACCTCGTACTAGAAGAATTTCAATTGGCAACTCGGCCGCTAAGCGTAGCACATATAGTTTTACTATAGTACTGAAACGTCTTCGAAATCATGGCATGGATACTGGAATGCCGATATTGGGTGTAAACGTCACTCTTCCATCGCCTCGGAGATTTTAGATGCGGTATAATCAGACCACGTTTTATTAAAAAAAAAATGTATTAATATTTCATCAACACCACCATTCAGTCTATTGCCATCCACTGCTGAACGTAGGCCTCCCTCATATTTTGTCACAAAGTGCGGTTCTATACTGCCTAAATCCAAAGACACCCAGCAACTGTTACCAGGTCGTCGGTTCACCTAGTTGGCGTTTTTCTGTTTCCGTCCTCCGTCCGTCCGTATAGACATATCCAGACGTCCATCTATAAATCTAGACGTCTATTGTAGGTCTTAAGATTTTGAGATTATTAGAAACATCACCAAAGAGAAATGCCATAACCTCAAAGGTCAACAGACAGATTTGGAATTACAGTTGATATTAGGTTAACACGACCATAATTTTTTTATGTCAAAACATGACGCGTAAAGACATAGGTAAAAATTGTAAATGGTAGGATCACACTATCAACAGTCTTTTGTCTACAGACGTAGGCCGATCTGTCCGGGGTAGTACCTACCATACTCTCGCAGAAAATCGACGTCTAAGTAGTATTTGTTACTATAGTTGTTCGGTGAGCGAGAGAGGCGGAAGCCCAACTTTCTGAGGGTGTTAGTTTCGTTGGCAATCGCAGTGAGTGTGAAGACTTTTTCAGGAGAGCGCTCATAATTTCCCCTGGTACCTCTTTAAGCAGTTTTAACAAATCCAGAATCGGTAAAATATGGAGTGATTATTTATTGTATTCTTAACCCCTCACCAAACTGAAATAAAGATATTTATTTTATATACCTATGCAAAAGTATATACTAAATTTAAATATTAAAGTAGATAGCTATGTACCTACTATAAGTTAACTACTTTTAAAATATTTTATTAACTTATTTAATAAAATTTATCTTCTCAAAACAAATTTTGCAACCCAATCCCGGTCATTCACACTAAAATAACAAAAACATATAATTAAAAACAATTTTAATTAATCAAAAATTTCATGAATAAGAATAAAATAATTATGTATGAAATACCTATTTGAACGTACTTAATGCCTTTGTAATATGGAACATGTAAAGAATTAAAGTTTATTGACCTTAATGTTATAATGCGTTATTATACATTTACCTACCAAGTTTTTAAAAAACAAATTCAACATCAACAAAAAATGTGTAGGTATCTACTTAATTATTAAAATTTTTGATATTATTGCATCATACCTATTCAATAAATTAACACAAATGAAGGAAACGTCTTATGTCATACTAATTTAGCATGTTCTAGTTTCTTCTAATCTGATTTTAAAAGATAATTATCTACATCGCAAAGTAAAAAGTTTCAAATTGTGATTGATGAGCAACTTTGAAATACTTTCATTTGAGATATACGTCCCGAAGCATTCATCGACTGTTTTATCTACAAGTCTAATTTGCCTCTATTCGACAATAGATGTCGCTACATGTTCCTTAAAGTATTTCTTATTAGATAAAGTCTGTTCACATTGTTAAATATAATAAACCTATAACTTCTAATTAGAATTTTATTTTTTACTTATAGCAATAAACTTACTAAAAACTTTAGTGTTTTTTATCTTGAATATGAAAGTAAAATACCATTTTACTGCAACACTGGTCGATTATGAAGTCACGAATATAATCTTTGAATTTTCTCGCCTGGATTTTTTGAATTGCCAGCTCGAAATCTGGAACTATGCTCGGTAACTGGAGCGCAGTTTCATGCATTTCGCTTTCTCATTTCGATGTGTCTAATTAATGACACATACCTAATACTATCCATGAATGTTTGCATAAATATTTAATAAGAAGTATTAACTTATTTTGTTTATGTCTGTTTGCTACTGCAGGTATAGGTACGATATACTTCAAAGTTCTAGAGATTTTAACTAAATTCTAATTACTGCTAAACAAATGGATACCTTATGGAAAATATTAAAGTAAAGGAAATCACTTTATTATCAGCTCAAATACTTTCCACTTGCTAGGCAAGAGTATCCTCAATAATGAGAAAGAATTGACCAATGTAACGCTAATCAGACTAGATCGGTTATTTTTTTTTATTTTGACATTTCCTTCTTTTGCATAGATGTTATATGCATATTATATCCTTTACTTATTTTTACAACACCCACGGGCAAGATAGTGCGTGGTGATCATCCGCCGTCCCCACAAAACATTCTACGTAGTTAAGATATAATACGTTTAGTTGTCCTTAATTAAACGATAATTATAACGCTTCGTATGAATGTAAATTGTAGCCATTTATAGTGTATTAAAGCCAAGAGACAGAAGGTCTTATTTAATTCCGAATTGGTCTTTAAAAAAAATATCGAAAATAATAAATAATAGCTTTCAGAAATTAAATTAACTAAATATGTCTTATAAGTTTTTCATCATTTAATTGTTGTCATTCAAATCTAATTCTAATAAGTAGAATTCTAAGTTGTAACAAACCTCACATAGATGGCGCTATACATTACTGTCAATCGAATGCATTCCACATTACATACTTAAACATTTTCAACTTTCTACGAAGATAGATGGCGCCAATAAGAAAGTTCACGTCAATTACTTTAAAAAAATACAAACCTTTATAATGTGTTCTGATGTTTACGCGAGTATTAAACATTGTAAATAAAACTAATTTACGAAATTCATCGTGAACGCTGTAAAGTGTTCGAAACGTCGACCAATCAAAAGTCAGATACAAACGTGTTGAAAGCTGTAAAATAGTTTCATTTACAATACAAACTTTTGTGTTAACCCGTTTAAACTCGCATAACGAAATCTAAATGACATCATTTTAAAAGTGATAAATCTGTATCTATTTTTAAATTGTTTATTTTTTAAAGTCAACACTTCATTAAGAAAATTATCCTTGTATTGTACAAACATAATTAATGAACACATTCCAGGGGATGATATATCAGAATACGATCGATAATATTGGAATCAGTTTTAGTCTAATTAGTTTCGACAAAATGTATTTTATCTATGAAGCGATTTCTTTGTGTGATTGTATAGCCGTTAGCCGCAGATGGCTTTCACAGCCCAGATTATGGATAAGCGCTGAGGGCTCTCAACCCGGTTATGAAGCCAAGACCAAGTAATAGAGTTAGAGCAACTCAAAAAGATCGTTATAGTGGGTAGATGGTCGTTCTACGCTGAGTCATCGGATCCATGGTCGTCACTAGAGAACTGTTCTTTCCCAACGCTCGTCGGTTTGATTATCACTTGAACGTACTAATTCTTCAGATTATGTCGGCTATACCTGTTCCATTGCGGATTTCTTTATTCTAAATTATATCACGCATCGAGTTGAATAGTGTCGGCCTTGTGTCTCATAACAAATACAAAGTAATAGCTAAAGACCATAGTTTCCGACGACATTCATCTCAGGTCATATACATACCTACGCTCCATTGTTGGGCTCGAGCCTCCTCCACAATAGGAGGAAAATTGACCTACTACCACGCTAGTCAGACTGGTTGGTATAGCGGTTTATTTCGAGTTTTCCTTCTCTTGTATAGATGTTTAATGCCTATTATATCCCTTAGTCGTCTTTTACGACACCCACGGGCAAGATGGTGGTGAATTGTATTTTTACTCCGTCACCACACAGGACGGACAGACAACGTTTATATACCTATAATAATTAGGTATATGATTTTAAAAAGTAATTAATTCAACATACCTATTACACATTGTAAATAAAACATTACGGCTCTTATACGGATCACGGCGGTCCGTCCATAGCCATGAACGCTGCAAAGTGTTCGAAACATCGGGCAATCAAAAATCATGTACAAACTCTATAAAATCCGTAGTTTTATTTACAAAGTATAAATACTTTATGTAAATTAGAAACTTATAAAAAAACTATAACTAGTATAATTGTATTCGTATATTAAAAAAAAATATTCTGCTAAGAAACTTCAGTAATTATAGCTAAAAACATCACCTACATAATCGCAATCATTTTTAGTGTTCCGTATCCAAAGAATAAAAACGGGTCCCTATTACTAAGACTGCGCTGTCTGCCGTCCGTCTGTCTGTCACCAGGCTGTGTCTCAAGAACCGCAATAGCTAGACAGTTGAAATTTTCACAGATGATGTATTTCTGTTGTCGCTATAACAACAAATACTAAAAACAAAATAAAATAAATATTTAAGGGGGGCTGCCATACAAGAAACGTGATTTTTTTGCCCTTTTTATAGATAATGGTACGGAACCCTTCGTGCGCCCTCCGACTCGCACTTAGGCGGATTTTCTTAATTATGTTATTAATCGTATCTTTTTTTTTTGTTTTAATTATAATGATTATTAAAACTGATAATTTGTTTTGATCTTTTATTTCATACGGTGATATCATCATTATCATTTAGCATCTCATCGTTAACTGCTGGACTTAGCTCTCCCTCATGTTTCGCTGCAAAGTGCGATTCTGTGCCGCCTGCATACAACGACGCTCAGCAACTTTCACGTGGTGAGGGGGCGTCCTACACTGTCTCATTCGATATGTGGACGACACTCGAGAACCTTTTTACCCCAGTAGTTGTCGGTTCGAGTGACCTATGGCTATGGCATTATCACTTCAGCATGCTAATTCTTTGTGCTGAGTCGATTACTAACGTTTTTCTATGGATTACTGTATTTCGGATTCTATCTCGCAGATAAAACCCAAGCATAGCCCACTCCATAGCATACTGGGTATGTTGAAAGAGAAGATCTTTTCAAGTTGCCCAAACACTGCCCAGCCGAGTTGAATTCATCGGCTGACCTCTTTCTTAAAATTGGATCTATCTAACTGGACAGTTTTTCCTAGGAAAATATAATGATTGACAACTTCGAGAATCCCATTGCCAACTAGAACCGGCACAGGAAGTACATGGGCATTTGACATGGCTTTCATCTTGTCTATATTCATTCGTAAGCGCAGAATACCCTACTGAGATCGTTGAGCATGGTGTAAAGTTCCTCCATGGATTCTATCACAATGATAATCATCATCACAGCTCATATACGTCCAACTGTTGGCCTCGAGCCTCCTCCATAATGGGAGGGAAACTGACTTACTGTACCAAGTTGGTAGAGGGTTTTATTTCGACATTTCTTTCTCTTGCACAGATGTTATAGGCTTATGTTAGTCCCTTAGTCGTCTTTTACGACATCCACGGATAAGATAGAGGGTGATGAATTGAATTCTAACTTCGTCACCACACATTTTCGTGTGTATAATATCATCTGCAAATCGAAGATGAATGATTTATTCGCCGTTAATATTATTCATACGATCATTTGGACTATTCTCATCATTATCATCTCATTTCAGCCCACATACGTCCGACTATTGGGCTCGGGCCTCCTCCACTATGGAAGAATATTGACCTACTATCCTACACTGGTTAGATGTGTTAGTATAAGGTTTTGTTTTGAGCTTTCTTTCTCTTGCAAAGATGTTATATGCATATTACATCCTTTAGTCGTCTTTTATGACACCCAACTTTATTCTATGAACTAAAAATTATCTATACCAATAAATAAAATTGGAGTGTCTGTTTGTAATG
The DNA here is from genome assembly GCA_032191425.1 of Lymantria dispar. Taxonomy (NCBI): domain Eukaryota; kingdom Metazoa; phylum Arthropoda; class Insecta; order Lepidoptera; family Erebidae; genus Lymantria; species Lymantria dispar. The sequence continues at coordinate 6,286,748 of CM063457.1, forward strand.
TCAAAATAATAGGCTTTTTTCATGCTCACACGGTTATTTGCACGACACCTATGCCTAAAATACAGATTAAAAAAATTTTGTCTGTCTGTCTGTTTGTTCCGGGTAATCTTCAAAACGGCTGGACCGATTTCAAAAATTCTTTCACCAATGGAAAGCTATAATATCAGGGCATAAACTAGGCTATATATTATCCCGGTATTCCCACGATAACGGGAACTACGCGGGTAAAATGACTAAAACCGAAGCGAAGCGAGGGCGGGTTGCTAGTATATTATATAGTTTTATATACTACAGTACATAAATCAGAGGGCACAAATAAGGGATTAAAAAAATTAAACAATATAAAATTAATATTTATTCATCATTTCAGCTCATACACGTCTCATTGCTGGCCTCGAGCATGCTGCTCAATAGCAGTGTAATCTTAGAATAATAACGTATAGAAGGTAAGTTCACGCACAAAAAGTGAGGCATTTCAATTGGAGCCTAATGGAGCTTACACCGGAACCGTTCCGTAATGTACAAGTCATTGTACTGCACGAACGTATGCAACTCTTAAAAAATAAATAGGTAATTATGACGGTTTGTGCATTCAAATGGTGTCACAACACATTTGAAAAATATAAATAGATTATTAACATTACTTTTAAAGGTAATTCGACGATTTATGTTAATAAAAACAAAATTTGATTTCATAATTTGTACAGTAGTGTGTGTATGTACGTGTGTAATCGTCTGCGCGCCATTAGTATTTTTAGATTCAAATTTTGAAAGTTCGAAGTATTAACACTATCCTTCTATACGTTATTATTCTAAGAGTGTAATTGACTTACTATAGGTACCACGTAAACATGTTGGAACAGGGTTTTATTTCGGGGTTTTCTCTTGCATAGATATGTCATATATATGATATCCCTTTTATAATACCCATGGTAAGATCTTACTCCCATCGCCACACGATAAATTATAATTTAACATACCTGTACATAAACTCCGCTCATATACTTCTGTCCCACTGGTGAGCTTTAACTTCATCGACATCATCATCATCATCATCATGCTCTTATCCCAATTACTTGGGGTCGACGCAATATGTCATCTGTTTTGACATATTGCAAAAAGTTTCGGCAATGGCTTTTATGACCGGCCGCCTGCCTGACGTCAACCCTCCTTGGGAATGTAATCGTTGACCCAAATGGTACCAGATGGAGTTGGTACGGGTCAATCTAGGACTCTTAGTAGTCTTTTACGACACCCACGAGCAAAGCAAGGGTTGGTGGTATACGAAGCCGCTACCACACAGCACTATAGGATACCATGCTGGTCAGACGTGTTGCTATTAGGTTTTATTTTGAGGTTATCTTTTAAAGTGTTGCACAAATGTATATTTTATTGTTACTACTGTAATTGTAGCGTGTTTTGCCAAACGAATTTTGTTATTTTTTCTGTGGTTTAGGTATGTTAGTATGGAAACCAGTATTGATGAATTCTTCTGAAATGTTGGCTTACGGTTACGACGAGCGGGTCTCTTTCTTCCCTCCATCGTGATTGAGGCGAGTAATGTTTGCTCTAGTGGTTATCTTGTAATCGAATGACGCTTGTAGGATCTTGTCCAGCCTTTCAGATCTTTTGCAATATATTTAAGAATAATATTATGTAGTCGTTCGAAGGGTAATACACTGGAGCTATTACTAGGTACAGCACCTACCAGTGCATGCAATTTTATTTAAATGAAATCAGCAATAAATAAATAAAATAAAAATTCCCTCCCTCTGGCCTCCCTCATGTTACGTCACAAAGTGCGGTCCTGTTCCACCTGCAACCAACGACGCCCAGCAACTTTCACCAAGTCGTCGGTCCACCTAGTGGAGGGGAGTCCTACACTGTGACGTCCAATACGTGGTCGCCACTCGAGAACTTTTCTTCCCCAGCGGTTGTCGGTTGGTCGAGCGACCTGGCCACTTCAGCGTGCTAATTCTTCGTACTATATCGGCTACACCCGTTCTTTTGCGGATTTCCGTATTTCGGATTCCATCTCGCAGAGAAATAGCCCGAGCATAGCCTGTTCCATAGCACGCTGATTGACTTTGAGATTTGTTATGAGGCCTATATTTAGGAACCAGGTTTCTGGTGCTGAATATTATCAATAAGAATAATCCTTGCATAATTGTCTGTTTATTTATTAAATATGGTCATAAATATTGTATATTAATGCTTCTACATATTAATGTAGTTGTTATTGTAATATGTAGATTATTATAGACTTATTACTTTGTTGCAGTTAACTGCAAACGTTGCTGAGTGATATCTCCATACAAATGTAAGTATTATGTATAGCTTCAGTCTTCCCAGAAGTGAACTACACCGGATAGGATATTTCATCATCATCATCGTCTCAGCCCATACATGTCCCATTCTTGAGCTCGGGCTTCCTCCACTAGGGGAGGCAAATTGACCCTCTATACCACACTGGTCAGACGTGTTGCTTTAGGGTTTTGTTTTGAGTTTTCTTTCTCTTGCATAGATATTATTTAGTTAGTTAGGTTACGCCCCGACAACATCGCTTTGTTGCCGGGGCGTCAAAGAGAACGATACCAGAAAGAGTAATTCACCGAGAAGACAACGGATGTTCAGGAATCGGTATCAGCTTTGGTCTAGCCTAACAGCGATGGGGAGGGAATACAGTACGAGAGAGAATACAGAATACACACCGCACATCCATTGCCCCGGACAAATTGGGCGGGGTGTGTCTATCTTAGTCTACCACAAAAAATGCTTTAGTAGTCTTGTTTCAGTAATCTTAAATCGTCATCATCTTCTCTGTTCATAGAGGTCCCACTGCTGGGCTCGACCCTCCACCACAATGGGAGAGAAATTGACCTTACTATACCATGCTAGTCAGACAGGTTGGTATAGGGTTTTGTTTCGAATTTTCCTTCCCTTGACGTTATATCCATATTATATCCCTTAGTCGTCTTTTACAACATCCACGGGCCAGATTAATTGTATAAGTTGGGAGTGAAATAACTGTGTAGGGAGTAGTATACAATTCTCTTATTCCGTTACCACACGGCATCTTAAAAACAGTCTTAAAAAAAAATTCTTTGTATAAATATCAAATGCTTAACACTTCCATCGATTATGTTGATAAGATCACAAGAAATATCTTCGTCTATTAATACAAGACACAATAAAATGGATAACAGGAAGTAGCTGACATGATATAAAGAAGGGTTAGATAGCCTACGGTCTTAGAAAATAATGAAAAAATAAACTCGCATCTAACAAAGGATATTTAACTTTATATTGATGGTGTATAGTTTAATTTTGAATGCATTTTATCTACGGTTTTTGATCTTTATAGTATTATTTTATTAACTTCCGTAAAGTAGAGACAGTATAATTGTATTTAATAATATATTATGTTTATCTGTCCATCTTATTGTATGAGCAAGTGTTTGATACAAATCTAACATTTACGAGTTTATTATTAATAGTGATCCTAACAATTTCGCTTAAACCGATTGCCAACATAATAACATATTGGAAAGTTACATTTCCTTTACTATACGAACCAGTACACGTAAGTGCAATTTAACCTTTACGAATACTATTTTTTAAATAAATAATTTAAATGTTTATTATTAATTAAATAATTATGTAATTTCAGCTCATATACGTTCCATTACTAGCCTCGAGGGTACTCCAAGTTTTCCTTTTATTAAATATATATTCGGCAAACTTAAGAGGATCTTCTCGTCCAACATACCTCAGTGTCTGAAATCATGTCTCTGACCAGTATGTGTTACCAGAGATAACTTACGGCACGGAAACGTGGTACCTAAATGAGGGTTCATAATCAAGCACAAAATTGCTCAGCGTGCTATGAAGCCGGCTCGGGATTTCTCTGCGAGATAATAACCGACATAGCACGAAAAATTAGCACGCTGAAATGGCAATGGGCAGGCCACATCGCTGAACGAACCGACAACCGCTGGGGAAGAAGGGTTCTCGAGGGGCGATCACGTATTGAACGACGCAGTGTAGGAGCCCAACTAGGTGTAGCAACTGATAAAAGTTGCTGGGCGTCGTTGAATGTAAGCGGCACAGGACCGCCCTCTGTGGCGTAACATGAAGGAGACCTACGTTCAGCAGTGGATGACGATAGGCTGACATGATGAATGATAACATTTATATTATATGCATGTTATATCCCTTACTCGTCTTTTACGATACCCACGGCCCTGATATAGGGGGAGTTGTATAGTATTCTTACTCCGTCATTATAGGCAAAACAATACTAATGACCTTAGAATAATAACGTATAGAAGGATAGTGTCGCTACTTCGAACATTCGAAACATGAATCTAAAAATACTACATGCGCGCAGGCGATTACACACGTACACACGCACACCACTATACAAATTATGAAATCAAATTTTTTTTTTTTTTTGGGTGGGCTATGGTAAGCGCACGCGCGGTCCTGTCCGTCCGGGGCGATGAAAGGACGGCGCGCGGGCCCATAACCCACCCGTACTCACGTCACCTCGTTGTTTGTTGGGCCGACCACCGGAGCAGATGTGACTTGTCATCAGTGGTCGGCCCGACGGAATACCCTTTCGGGTAACCTCACGTCTCGACGTACTGGGGTACGTACGTCGGTCGCCATCGCGCGGTCAGCCTCTCTGCGGGTGACGGACAATTCCCCGGTCCGATCACCCGCGGCCTCGGCTAGGGTGGCATTAGGCGCAGATACTCGCGCCTGCGCCGCCCGAGTCGCCGGCGGCGGAACGTGTCGCCGAATAGGAGCTCTACTCGCACACGATCCGCCGCCTCCTTCCGTGAGATTATGTTTTTCAAATGTGTTGCGACACCATTTGAATGCACAAATCGAAATAATTACCTATTTATTTTTTAAGAGTTGTGTACGTACGTGCAGTATAGTGACACATACATTACGGTACGGTTCCGGCGTAAGCTCCATTAGGCTCCAATTGACATGCTTCACTTTTGGTGTGCGAACTAACCTTGTCTATACGTTATTATTCTAAGCTAATGACATTAGTCTTCGCTAAAAGCATTGAATTTTTGGTAAGCGTAGAGAAAGATTGAGTACGCAGTTGATGAAATGATTTAAGTATCGACGCGACGCCTATGTTGACCGTCTTGGTTTTTTGAATTATTTATATATATATATCGCACAGATGGCGTATTGGTTATGATATCGATCTACCATGCTAGTGCCGGGGTTTGAATCCCTCGCACGTTAATACTTTGTGCGATCCACAAATTGTTGTTTCGAGTCTGGGTCTAATTTGTGTCCGTTAAATTATATGTTTGTAAAGTCCCCCGCAATACAAGGATTATTTCCTTAGTGCAGTTCCATAAGGTCTTTATAGCAATAGTTTTATAATCAGTTGCTACCCTAATGTCATCCTTCCTAGTAGGGAGGTACCAGTAATTGTTGAAGGCCTAGACCTAGGTCGATGAAAAACTCTTAGTCGTTGAAACCCAAGAGCATTGTAACGGTTCATAGTATTTGTGGCCACCGCCAGGCAGCTACGCTAATATCATCATCTTCATCACAGCTCACATACGCCCACTGCTGGGCTTTAGCCTCCACAACAAGGGAGACTGACCTACAATACCACGTTGGTCAGACGTGTTGGTATAGGGTTTTATATCGAGTTTTCCTTCTCTTGCATAGATAGTTATATGCATATTGTATCTCTTAGTTGTCTTTTACGACACCTACGAGTATGAGAAGGGGTGGTGAATTGTATTCTTAGTCCATCACCTCACGGAAAATATGTCTTTAAATAACGTAAACTTTGGTAAGTAGAATGATAGTAAAATAATATACGTTTATTTAACAAAAGAAAATAAAAAAATATCAATAATTAATTATCATCATCATATCAGTCCATAGACATCCCACTGCTGGGCTCGCGCCTCCTACACTATGGAAGAGAAATTGATCTTCTACACCACGCTGGTCAAACGTGTTGGGTTTATTTCGAGTTTTCCTTCTCTTGCATAAATGTTATATGCATTTTGTATCTCTTAGTTGTCTATTACGACACCCATGGGCAAGATAGGGGATGATGAATTGTATTCCTATTCCTGTCGTAATAGGAATATATACATCATCATTATCGCAGCCCACATACGTCCCACTATTGGGTTCGGGCCTCCTCCACAATGGGAGGGAATTTGACCTAGTAGGTATACCATGCTAGTCAGACATGTTGATATAGAGTTTCATTTCGAGTTTTCCTTCTCTTGCCCAGATTATATCCCATAGTGCTTCCCATAGTGCTTGTGCATACTATATCCCATAGTGGTCTTATACGACATCCACGGGTAAGATAGGGAGTGGTGAATTGTTTTCTTACTTCGTCACCACACCACGTAAATATACATGTCATCATCATCATCTCAGCCCATATACGTCCCACTGTTGGGCTCGGGCCTCCTCCATAATGGAAGGGTAATTGACCTACTATACCACGCTGGTCAGACGTGTTGGTATAGGGTTTTATTTCGAGTTTTCCTTGTTGATGTTATATGCGTTTTCTATCCCTTAGTCGTCTCGTACGATCACCCACGGGTAAGATAGGGGATGGTGAATATACACATAAATAATAATAATTAATACATTTAATAAATTACTAAAATCATGGTTGGTAATCTTCCCGTGCGCCTAGTCTAAAGTCTCAAGTAATTTTTAATAGAAAAGCAATCATATAATGGGAATATTATTCAATCTACTTCACAAAATTAAAAATTACCTGATCAGCAATGGATGTGTTAAAATTCTGCTTATCTTCTCAGAGATAAAGGATTCAAATTAATTGTTTGATGATAAATGAAAATTTGTAAATTAAAACTTTTTACATTTATTTGAGGGCATTAAAATAAGAAAAAGAAGAGGTACATTTATTTGGTTTAACATCTATTGGGACAGATATGTCATAGCTACAGATACAGTAAAACCCGTTTAAGACGATTTCGCAGGGACCCGACAAAAAACGCGTCTTAGGCGGGCAAGTATATTATGCGGAAAAAGGAAAAACGTGCCATTATTATTTATTATTATTTTGAGTACGTAGGTACGTATTGAATTTAACATTTAAAAATTACCTAAATAAAATGTTGTTTATTTTCTTTATTTAATATACTTACTACTAGTATACTTACTAGATTTTTAAATATTAAAAAATAAAAAAATATTTAAAAATATAAAAAAGATGTTGTTTATTATTATTGCGTTACTTAAACTTGTATTGTGAACATGTCTCAAATTGCTGGGACTGACGCAAAATGGCGTATTATGCGGGCAATCGTATTAAATGTGATCGTATTAAACGGATTCTACTGTATAGTGTTAGCGTTAACACCTCACATGATCACCTGGTTATGTGACTATGACGACTACTTACATAAATTTACTCCACATGAAAATTTGACTATAAAAGTTTTCACTTCAAAAATAAGAAAATAATTTGTCTATTATAGGTACACAGAAACTAGAAAGCGAATGAACGACAGATGTGATTTTTCTAGAGAAAAAAAAACCTATGCAAATGTCAAATTCATTAGCATAATATAAAAGTGTTCGCTTTCAATAGCAAAAAGTTAACCCTTTATAGAGCTTTTTATATTATTTTTTTCAATTTCGAGCTTGTTGTCGGTCTATGCATAATTAGAATAATATGTGCATTGTGCAGTGCATGTCATTTTTTGTCGCACAGATGTCTCGAGACTCCGGAAGTTAGAAAAAACGGTTAGAGATCGAAAGTGAAGGGTCAATTTGTTGTTGAAGTAAATATTTAAAAAAAAACTTGAGGTTGTTGGTATCAGTGGTACCGACAATTATTTTTTCTTAAACAAATAAATTCTTTATGAATAGTTTTCTTTTGCACTACTTTAAGAGTTATGGCATACCCTTGCTCTCGGAATTATTCCTTCTTTACTATAATATTAGTAATGAATGCTACCTGTTTAAATTAATAACTCTAAGTACAAATAATGGCAGTCTATAACTTATTAAAGGTTTTGGTAAAGCCATGCATAGGCACAAGCAGCCTTACAAATTCAGGAAAAAGGCTGCTATATAGGTACTTGTAACATTGTCAAAGGGTATTACCGGGAGCTCATTTATTAGGCGGACTATAGCTCCACGTGGTCTTCCATTAGCCTAGAAGCATGAACAGATTGCTTCTAAACGATAGCTGGTTTAAAAAAAGGTTATTACATATTGTTCTATTTATTTTATTATTTTTATTTTATCCACTTATAGTGAATAATTTATGCTTATTTCCTCGTCTGATTAGGAAATTTTAACGTCACCATCTATCAAAATATTACCAGTTAGAGGATGACCCTATTGTCGTTAACTGGCTATGTAGTGCTTATGTTCAAAATCGCTATTGAAATTTGTCTCAAAAAGTTAGTCTTTTCCAAAAGATTTTACAGGTTATTGAATACCTTTTTGTTACTCAAAACAGTCTTGAACTCGAGACCTAACAATCAGCTATTTATTATATGCCACCGGACTAACCATAGTATGTATATCTTTATAATTAATTTTCTTACCAGTTAAAGTATGACCATCTAACAATTATATTAATCATAATAATGGCTGTAGTATCAAAAAATGCAAGACATGAAAGGGTTCTACTCTATTATAAAGCATGACTGCAGTCCCTGTTCCGATATTCTTGGGAACAAATTTGTATATCTATTGTACGTATAATTTATTCAAATTTACCAACAATAGAAGGGTGTAATTTAATAATTTTTTTGTAACAGTTATCAAAGAGATTTTTATTATTAAAAAAAATGTAGCCATATTTTAAAAGGTGTGAATTTTATGGTGTCTTGGAATTAATTGATGAACTTTAAATTGTTATGCATGAGAAGGTAGTTAAAATTATTTTTTTCAAGAAAGTGTGTACAAAGAATGAAATTATATAAATCTCGAATGTTCTATTAATATTATTTTACTGTATGGTAGCGGTTACGAATACTACCAACACTTACATTGATCGTGGGTGTCGGAAGATTTGGCGCGATTGTCAGAATGTCATGTGGCGCTCTGATATTATTATTTATATTTTATTCATTCTTGTAATGTTTACAGTGTTATCTAAACCAATAAGTAAAATTGGAGTGTCTGTTTGTAATGTCAAAATAATAGGCTTTTTTCATGCTCACACGGTTATTTGCACGACACCTATGCCTAAAATACAAATTAAAAAATTTTTGTATGTCTATTTGTTCCGGGTAATCTTCAAAACGGCTGGACCGATTTCAAAAAATCTTTCAACAATGGAAAGCTATAATATCAGGGCGTAAACTAGGCTATATTTTATCCCAGTATTCCCACGGGAACGGGAACTACGTAGGGAAGACGACTGAAACCGAAGCAAAGCGAGGGCGGGTTGCTAGTATTGAATAAATTTGCTGATATTTTATACAATGTAATGCAGAGAAAGTTTTGAAGTGTAGTGAATATGATATAATGGGGTAAACCGTGCATTTTTGTGTTCTTCTAAAATTTTCAATGAAAGATGATGGGGTTTGTGATTTAATTGTCAGCACCAAGCCCCGGACTATTTTTACAAATTGTTAAACTAACGATGTAGTTGGCTGAAGGACTTTATATCCATGGTCATGAATACATTTTAACAACAAATCGTGGGTGTCGTAAAACATGATTAAGAGCTCTACATCGACCTGAGTCAATTCCAACTAATTCAGTCTCATCAATAATTACATTCACAGGGTTGACGTCAGGATGGCGACACCTCTGTTTTACCATTTAGGTGGGCTACCGATACCAAGTCCTTGTCTTCCACAACTGTTATCGTCATGATCTCAGGGTATATATCTCCTACTATTGGACTAAAGCTTCCTCCAAAATAGGAGGGAATTTTACCTCCTATACTACGCTATTCAAACGGGTTGGTATAGAATTTTATTTCATGTTTTCCTTCACTTACATAGATATTATCATGGCAAAAATGGCTTCACGTGCTCTTTGAGCCATTGATGGCACACGTCTTCGAGATTGTTTTATTGTATGATACATGGCTGTTATTTCACGAAGTTTTCTCACAGCGTTAAATCAATTCTGATAATAAAAAAATAGAGTTTAATGCACTTGACTGTAAAGATGGCGTAAGTATTAGTAATACCGATCTGCTCTGACAAGTGTCATGGATTCGATTCCCAGGATGATACTTTTACATCCACAAATTGTTCTTAGTTTTGGTGTGATTTGTGTACGTTTTTTCATCATCATCGTTGCAGCCCACATACCTCCCACTGTTGGGTTCGGGCCTCCTCCACAATGGGAGAGTATTTGACCTACAATAACATGCTGATCAGACATGTTGGAATAGAGTTTCATTTAAAGTTTTCTTTCTCTTGCACAGATGTTATATGCATATTATATCCCATAGTCGTCTTTTACGACATCCACGGGCAAGATAGAGATTGGTGAATCGTATTCTTACTCCTTCACCACACGGAAAGTACGTTATTTATGTTTGTAAAATTCCCTGCAATATGAGGATTCGTTCGTTAGTGCAGGTTCTTGTCTATTAAAAGAGAGATTAAGAAGTAATCATAAGAACAGCTGGCAGAAGTGAAAACTTAAAACTAGGAAAACTTGTTATTTTTGGATATCCAAATTTATTGTTAGGTCTTATTCCAAATTTCTGTTTCTGTCATATCCAAATTTTTCAGATTAATTTTTGACATTTATCTGGATTTGACATCTATTGACCCAGATATAATGACATAGACATAGTTAGTTGTGTTAGTATTAACACCTCATGTGACCATGTCGATGATAACTTGAATGAATTTAATCCCCATATAATCTTGTCTATAGAAGTTTTTACTTCAAAAAGTACAGTAATATAAACGTAGACTTAATTCCTAAAAAACTTGATGCCATGGAATCGAACCTAAGTTATACTTAGTGTAGTTTTGATACAAGCTCGAATTATGTAGTGCAGTCTCAATTGAAGTTTTCTTTCTTTTGCATCATATGTATTTCCTTGCTTCGTCTGGAATAAGGAATAAAGCGATTCTTAAACCCTCATAAGAAGACTTTCTGAAACAAAGAAAATATTTTATTTAATTTTTAAAAAACCCAACACACCCTGCACTAAGGAAATTATCCTTGTTTAGCCGGGGACTTTTTAAACATATATTTAACAGACACAAATTATATTCAAACTCAGAATAACGATGAATCGTACAAAGTGTTGTCCTGCATGGGATTCGAACCCGCGACACTGGCACTTTAGGTCGGTATCTTAACCATCGCGCCATCTGTGCAGTCAATTTATTACATTGGCTGATTCAACAGACAATATAATTTTATATAAAAGAAGAGAGGTCCGTGTAGTGACAGACAAAGAATACAAATAATCGCCTCCTATGTAGGCCGCGGGTTCCGTTAAACACGGCTGATTGATATAATATGCAGATAAAATTATGTAGAGATAACAAGACAAGGAAAACTCAACATAAAACCCTATACCAACAGGTCTCATTCATTATTTCGCTGTTGGACACGAGCCTCCTCCACAATAGGAGGGAAATTGACCTACGACTGACGCTGGTCAGGTGTGTTGGTATAGGGTTTTGTATCGAGTTATCATTCTCTTGCATAGAAGTTATATGCATATTTTATCCCTTAGTCGTCTTTTACGATACCCAAGGGCAAGAGATGGGGTGGTGAATTGTATTGTTACTCCGTCCCTACACGGACACACATGTCTACCTAGGGTAATATAGTAGTACGACTGATGACAAGTAACCCTGCTCCGGTGGTCGGCCCAACGACGAAGGCGACGTGGTGTTCGGGTGGGTTGCGGGTGTTGCGTGCTTACGCCTTGCCCCGGACGGAGTGGTGCGAGAAGCGCGCCGACCGCAGCCCACCCCAAAAAAAAAATGGTAATATAGTAGGTCAATTTCCCTACCACTATGGTGAAGGATCAAGCCCAACAGTGGGACGTATATGAGCTGAAATGATAGGTTCATATCATAAAATTTACAAATGCTTATTATAGGTAAATAATTGCGCCTTATGCCACCCTAGCAGGGGCTGCGGGTGATCGGACAAGGGATTTAGTTCGTCACCCGCAGAGAAACTGACCTCGCAACGGCGACCGACGTCCCAGGAAGGGGACGTCGATGGGAGAGGGTACCTCCTCGGAGTATTGCGTCGGGCCGACCACTGAAGTCGAGGAACTCTGCACTGGTAGTCGGCCCAACGACGAAAGTGACGTATTATCGGGTGGGTTACAGGGCCGCGCGCCACCCCTCTGTCGCCCCGGACGGAGCCGAACGGCGGGTACGCCGACCGCAGCCCACCCAAAATAAAAAAAATAGGTAAATAATATAACTCAACAAATATATTTGAGGATGATACAAGAATATATATCAACTCCCTCTTACTTTGTTTTTTTTTTTATTGCTTATAGTCGCAAACGAGCAAACAGGACACCGGTGAGTGATAATGCCGCTCATGGAGCTCTTCTACGTCGTGCCCGCCTGTCTGCCTACCGTGAAGAAAATGAAGGGAGTATGAATGCGTGCAATGAGGTTCAGTGATACTTAATGCATCACCAAAACCCAACACACGCGAACACCTTCAACAAGTTGAGCTGCCGGCTCTCTCGCTCACCGAACGAAATGCAGTAACAAATTGCTGTTAATCAGATGTCTATTTTCTACTAGAGTGTAGTACTGCACTCCCGCGGGTGATCGGACCGGGGAATTGTCCGTCACCCGCAGAGAGGCTTACCGCGCGACGGCGACTGACGTACGCGAAAGGATATTCCGTCGGGCCGACCACTGACGACAAGTCACATCTGCTCCGGTGGTCGCCCCAACAACGATGTGTCGTGGGTACGGGTGGGTTATGGGCCCGCGCGCCGTCCTTTCATCGCCCCGGAGGGACTAGCCCGCGCGTGCGCTTACCATAGCCCAACCATAAAAAAAAAAAAAAAAAAAAAAAAAAGCGTGTAGTACTACCCTTGATGGAATGGTCCGCGGCTGTAGACAGACGAATGTCGCCAGTGTACTCTTACTACATAAAAAGTCTTACAACTAATAATTTCAGATGTTTAAGCGAGTGTAACATGTAAATAAAATTACTTTACGGATTGTATCGCGTTTATATTTAAATTTTGATTGCCCTACGTTTCGAACACTTTACAGCGTCCATGGTCACGAGCTAGTTTCATATAGAATCATTTTCTTCTTATACTGGCAATAAATTTGTACCAAAATGTGGGTCAAAACTAATTTCTGCAAAGGGTAGATAATTATAAATATCTGTAATAACGATGACTTGTTGAACGTGAGACATCTTAGCCCGCCTGTGAACATAAACGCTGTAAACTGTTCGAACCGTCGGGCAATCAGAAATCAAATACAAACGCGATCCACAAAATAATTTTCTTAAAACTAACTCTATACTTCTTCTTCATTAAACAATATCATCAACATCATACCCACTGAGTGTCTTGCCGGATCTTCTCAGTGCGGTCGCGTTCCGATCCGGTAGTAATTTAAGTTAAAATGTAAAAAAATGACAATGTGCTCCCGCGGAGTTTATACATAATAAATGATTTGAATTGGAATTTGAATATCATTACAGCTCGTATCTGTTCCATTGCTGGGTCCAGCCCAGTAACTATATATTTTTTTTTTGTTTTCACGATTTTCACGGGCGGAGGAGGGGTCGTGAATCGTATTCTCCTTAACCACACGGCAAGCAAAAATCAGACAATATATAGGAATGCAACATTGCTCATAAAAACATCGATGTTTTTATTTATTGCAAACGGTGGCAAACGAGCAAACAGTACACCTGATGGTAAGTGTTGCTGCCGCTCATGGACCTTTTCAAGACCGCTGCCTACCGCGAAGAAAGTGAAGGGAGTGTGAATGCGTGCATTGAGGCTCGGTGATACCAAAACCCTCCACACGCAAACACTCTCAGAAAGTTGGGCTTCCGGCTCTCTCGCTCACCGAACGAAGCGCAGTAACAAATTGCTACTACTCATACGTCGATTTTGTGCGAAAGCGTGGTACTACCCCGGACGGACGGGCCCGCGGCTGTAGACAGATAACTGCCGTGTGGTCTTACCACTCCTAAATATTAGGATATCGATGTTTTCAAAAGTGAAACATCGATGTTTATGAACGATATATCGATTAGGGATGATCAATGTTCGATGTTTATCGAAAACCGAACATCGATGTTAGGAAGACATCGCGAATATCGATGTTACTAAGAAATAAAATTCTCCTGACAAATTTTGATGTGCTTATTTTTTAGGAAATTTGTCGGGACATCGATGTTACGACGAAGAAATAAAATCCTTCGGGCAAATTTTGATGAGATCTTTTTTTTTTAGGATAGGCAGCGGTGAATTATATTCTTATTCCGTCACCACACGGACGATCTATGTACGATAAAACATCGTTCATAAAACATCGTTCTTCAACAACGTGTCGATGTTTTGGTTTCAACATCGATGTTTATGAACGATACATCGATGTTTGTAAACATCGATGTTTTGTTTGCATCCCTAACACTATAGGATTACTGTTAGAGAAAAGCTATCTCTAGTGTGGGAGGGAATGAACATACTTTTTGACGGTAGCCAGAAGGCACAGGTTCATTTCGATTTTAATTTGTCCAACACGGATGTCATTTATTTTACATACCTTAATAATTGTCTTTTATGATACCTGGAGATAAGAAAGTAATATCTCGAAATTAAATCCTCTAACTTAATTAAGACGAAGCTTAAATACCTATACTTAACAATACGTAAAGTAATAGTTAATACATACATGTTAACAATACTATTTTTCGACATTGCCTTTTTATGCCTAAATTCATATATACTATTCGTTGTTGTCAACTTTGGAAACATAAAGAAATTCTCCAAAGCTTAGACAAAATAGTTAGAGACACTTTGGAATCAATTTTGAATATAAATTTAAAAGAACGAGAGTGGCTTCAGGCATCACTTCCAGTACGTTTTGGAGGTTTGGGCATTCGCTCAATTTCTGGTGTGGCGTTGCCCGCATTTCTGTCCTCAGTTTATAGCACTCAAAATTTAATCTACAAAATTCTAGGACCCTCTTTAAAAAATATAGAAATTCCTTCTTTTATTGAGGCCAGAAATGCGTGATTGACTCGCAATTTTAATAAAAATCTCCCCACGGACCCGTCATCTCAGCGGCTGTGGGATGGGCCACTATGCAAGCTTGTACGGAAGCAACTTTTCAATACGTGCTCAAGCTCTGCGGATCGCGCCCGTCTATTAGCTGTTGGTGAGTGGGAATCGGGTCTATGGTTACAGGCTCTCCCTTCACTACGTATTGGAACATTAATAGACACTTCTACTTTCCGTATTGCAGCTTGTCTACGCTTGGGTGCATCTTGTTGTGCACCGCACCGTTGCCAGTGTGGTTTTGTCGTCGACCGGCTCGGGCACCACGGCCTCTCCTGCTTAAAGAGTGCAGGTAGAATTCCTGGCCATGTCAGTCTCAATGATATCCTCCGTCGGGCTTTTACCAGCGCGAGCTGTGTCACTGTTTTAGAACCTTGCGGCCTAGTTCGCGCTGATGGTAAGAGGCCCGATGGTATGACATTAATTCCGTGGAAGATAGGTCGACCTTTGGTATGTGATGCAACTTGTGTTGATACCCTAGCGCCGTCACATCTTCCCGGAACTGAAATTGAGGCTGGAGCGGCGGCTGAATCAGCAGAGAACCTTAAAAGGCGCAAATACTGTACTCTAGACAGTGTATACATATTTGAGCCTTTTGGGGTAGAAACTTTGGGACCGTGGGGGGCCTGGCGCCCATAATATATTTAAAGATTTAAGTAAACGCCGTAATGAAGCGACACGTGACCGGAATGCTGGGCTTTACTTGGCACAGAGGTTAAGCATTGCCATCCAACGTGGCAATGCTGCCAGCATTCTGGGCACGTTACCTACTGGCAGCGGTTTATTTGAATAAGTATTTGTCTCCTATTTAGAGTTTTTAGTCCTAAATGGACTTGTGTATTCTTGCTATTTATGTTCGTTAAACGGCACCATCTTGTGAGTATTAGTATTTTGATTTTTGGAAAAATTTAAAGTAATGTAAAAGTTATTTTCTTTGATGAAAAATTCCGAAATAAATGATTACTTATGAGTAATACATGAGCAAATTAAATATTTTATACTTAGAATAATAACGTATAGAAGGATAGTGTTGGTACTTCGAACGATCGAAATATGAATCTAAAAATACTACATGCGCGCAGACGATTACACACGTACACACACACGCCACTATACAAATTATGAAATCAAAATTTGTTATTATTAACCTAAGTCGTCGAAATACTTTTAAAAGTAATGTTAAAAACGTTTTTATGTTTTTCAAATGTGTTGTGACACCATTTGAATGCACTAATCGTCATAATTACCCATTTATTTTTTAAGAGTTGCGTACGTACGTGCAGTACAGTGACCTTGTACATTACAGAATAGTTCCGGCGTAAGCTCCATTAGGCTCCAATTGAAATGCTTCACTTTTTGTGCGCGAACTTCCCTTCTATACGTTATTATTCTAAGATTTTATATTTACATCAGATAAAAATGAATAAACAACTGTTGAACATCTGATTAGTGGAGGAGATGCCAATAATATACCACTTACCATCGTGAATATCATTATTTGTACACCAAAAACATATTGTCCTTAATAAAAACACGTAATAGATAAGTAACACTAATTATTTATATACTACAATATAAAACACAGCCATTGTTAATTAAAACTAATGAATTAGAATAATATTCAAGCATGTGAAACTAAATTAACAAATTATCTCCAAAATGGCGAAGCGCGGGCTTACATGTCCGCCATCTTTTTTATGCGCGAAAGTGATGCGCAGTCAACCGAAAACTAACAACCCCATTCGGACACTATTGTTGCCTCGTGAATTCTCCCACGCAATATTTTCAATACGATATAGTTTTAAGCTAAATTTTACTTTAGCCTCTAATGCTTACAGTTTAATTTTATTCTTACACTAACATATATACAATTATTCAACTGCGCAGCTGAACGACATAAGTTTGATTTACATATATTTAAATAATAAACTTTATGGTAAGTTATTACATTTTATTTCTCCTTGTGAGCACTGTAACAAGAAAATTATATTCCTATCAAACAAAATTGAATCTTGCTGCTGCAAGTGTTAGGTTTGAAATATTTTTTGTTGCAAAGGTTTAAATGTGTGCGTCTTGTATAGCCATAGAGAAAACCTTGTTATGGCCGCATGCGTGTTAGTTTTTGATAAAGAAAGGGTAACGTCATATCTCGATGTTGAATTTTTACCTATGAATGTGACATTCGGCGGAATAAGCATACATTGATGTGTGCGTGCGGTGTGTTTTGAATAGTGATGTTATTTTCTAGAATAGAATTTTCCATTTGAAATGTCTGATTGGCGAAATAAAAGATCTATTGTATAAGTATTGATGAGTATTCTTATGAGATAGATTAAGAATATGGCATTTCGCCACCTTTCCTTTTATTTTGGTTGTTGTAAAAAACTATTAATATACTATTTTTTGTTACTTCAATGCACGCATTCACACTTTAGTCACTTTTTTCGCGGTAGGCAGCGGCCTTATAAAGATCCATGAGCGACAGCAACACATACCATCAAGTGTACTGTTTGCTCGTTTACCATTATTTACAATAAAATAAAATATACCTAAGTCACTTCTTATGACATCCCCGTGTGAGATAGAGATGGTGAATTGTATTCCTACTTTGTCATAGCAAGGCAGTCTTTATGTAACACAAAGTCTTGATGTGCATAAAAATAGCCTCCTGTGAATATTCTTTATATACATAGTAGTATAGTATATTTAATTTAAAATTTTCTTTTCTTTCGTCATTCTGTTCCACTACTGAGCGGGATAATCTAAGGAGGCTGAAAGGAACTGACCTGAGAAGGAATACTCAACATAAAACCCTATACAAACCCGTTTTCAGCGTTGTATAAAAGGTCAATTTCCCATACGTTGTGGAGGAGGTTCGAACTCAGCAGCGGAACGTATATGAACCATTATTAGCTACCGTCATTCCAATGTGATTGCACAGATTGTGTAGTGGTTAGATTACCGATCTACCGTGCCAGTGTCGCAGGTTCGAATCCCACGGTCTACAAATTGTTGTTCTGAGTCTGGATATAATTTGTGTCCGTTGATCACATGTTTGTAAAGTCCCCCGCAACACAATTATTGTTTCCTTAGTGTAAATGTCTTTAAAAATATCATCACCATCATCATCATCACAGCCCAAAAACGTCCCACTGTTGGGCTTGAGCCTCCTCCACAATAGGAGGGAAATTGACCTACTATGCCACGCTTTATACGATATTTTTTTTTAAAGACGTCTTTACAAAAAATATCCGCACTTTCAGATAAAATATCTGCATTATTAAATCGGTTAAGCACATCACTATAAACACAAGTATGCCTGTGTGCTGTCTGTATTTTAATAATATTCATTTTTCCATGTCAGCGGATGTTGGAATTCTATGAAATTCTCGGCGTGTAAACCAATATAAAAAAACGGTATATTTTACATATACCTATTGGATACATTAAGTGGCTTCATTTTTATCATTGTATCAATTTCATGAGAATAATAATTTGTTGTTTTCATATACATGTAGGGACTTATAACAAAGCTCAAAGTCGCTCTGCGTGCTATGGAGCGGGCTATGCTTGGGATTTCTTTGCGATAGAATCCAAAATACGACAATCCGCAGAAGAACGGATGTAACAAGGTAAGCCACATCGCTCGATGAATCGACAACCGCTGGGGAAGAAAGGTTCATGCAAGAGAAGGAAAATCCGTTATAAAATTCATACCAATTCTGAATATGGTTTAGTAATCAATTTCTCTCCTATTATGAAGAGTCTATATCGCTCGACGAATCGGCAACCACTGGGGAAGAAAGGTTCCCCAGTGGCGACCTGGTATAGGACGGGGCAGTGTAGGACGCCCTACTAGGTGAGCCGACGTCCTGGTGAAAGTTGTTGGGCGTCGTTGGATGCAGGCAGCACAGGATCGCACTTTGTGGCGTAACATGAGGGGGGCCTACGTCCAGCTGTGGACGGCGATAAGCTGAAATGATGATGATATACATATAAGTATATATAAGTCTTTGTGTGGTGACTCAGTAAGAATACAATTCACATTTTAAATAAAACTACTTTACGGATAAAATCCGTAAAGTAGTTTTATTTGATCGCGTTTGTATTTGATTTTTGACGTTTATTAATAATAATAGCTAAAAATAATTTTACAAATTAAAACCTCTTAGTAAGACAAAGTAGCCGCCTTCAAAATTAATATTAATTTAGCATCATGTCACCTGAGTTTTCTTGCCGGATCTTTCTCAGTGTGGCCGCGTTCCGATCCGGTGGTAGTACACTAGATTGTTAGTTTTTTTTTTAAATATAATTAGTATTAATTTTAATGTCAAATAATTACTGATCATAAACAATATATTTTTTTTCATATAGAATCATTTTCTTCTTACACTGGTAATAAATTTGTATCAAAAATGTGGGTCAATATTTAATAACTAATTTCTGTATCGGGTAGATAATTATAATTTTTCTGCAGTAACGATGACTTGTTGGACGTGAGACATCTTAGTCCGCCCGTGACCATGAACGCTGCAAAGTGTTCGAAACGTTGAGTAATCAAAAATCAAATACAAACGCGATAAAATCCGTAAAATAGTTTTATTTAAACCTAGCAACCCGCCCTCGCTTCGCTTCGGTTTTAGTCGTTTTACCCGCGTAGTTCCCGTTCCCGTGGGAATACAGGGATAAAATATAGCCTAGTTTACGCCCTTATATTATAGCTTTCCATTGGTGAAAGAATTTTTGAAATCGTTCCAGCCGTTTTGAAGATTACCCGGAACAGACAGACAGACAAAAATTTTTTAATCTGTATTTTAGGCATAGGTGTCGTGCAAATAAACGTGTGGGCATGAAAAAAGCCTATTATTTTGACATTACAAACAGACACTCCAGTTTTATTTATTGGTATAGGTGTGTAATATTTGCGTAAACATCAGAAATCATTAATACAATTCACCATCCCCTATTTTGCTCGTGGGCGTCGTAAAAGACCATTAAGAGATAAGATATGCTAACAATATCTATGCAAGAGAAGCAAAACTTGATATAAAACCCTATACCAACACGTCTGACCAGCGCGGTATAGTAGGTCAATTTTAGTGTTGCCCAAAAAAGACCGCAAGGGTCTTGGTCTTGGTCTTGCGAGAAATGCGAGACTGAGACCAAGACCAAGACCGCTTAATTTTTGCAAGACCAAGACCAAGACTGGCCCTGCAAGACTTGAGCAAGACCAAGACTGGGCCTGCAAGAGTCTCGCGGTCTTGCATTTAATTCAAATCACCATTTCAGCTTATATACGGTTGAGCTCGTGTCTTCTACATAACAGGAGGAGAATCGGCCGTGGCCGGAGGGGAATCGCCACGGTGATCGGCCGTGTTGTTACAGGTACATGTCAAGTTTTCCTTCTCTTGCACCGATGTTATATATTATAGCCCTTAGTCGTGGGTTCGCAGTCACGGGTAAAATAGGGGGTGATGAATTATATTCTTACTCCGTCACTACACGGCAAGTCAAACCAGTCTTGAGATATCCATCTATTGGCCAATCGATTCCCAATGTTGGTGTTGGCTTTTCAGAATTACTCTTCGGAAAGGCTTAAGAACAAAAATACCGTAATCACGAGAGTGCTCTTGCCCATTATACATATTTATAAATCCGTTTATTCATTAGCCCAACGACGTTCACTGTTGGACATAGAAATATGCCTACAATTAATCTATATAAATGTCCATGTAGGGACAGAGTACGATCACCATCAGGCAGTACATGAAGCGTTGCTCCCAGCGCTATTTTGCCTCTGCCACGACTCACCCCAATCCACTAGTGGTTGGGGCGGTAAACTACGTCCCCTTAAAAATATACGCGGTCCGACGTCCTCGTCATCTTCTTGAAGAAGAAGATGACGCTATTATGATCGCCCAAGAAAGGACCTACACAGCTCGCGCAGCGATATCAGATAAAACTCCGCGGTATCGGCCTCGCCGTCGAGGTCGGAAACCGCGCCGCGTAAAAGTCATTAACCTAAACTTGGCCACGCCCACTTTGCTCTCAGCGACGCCCCGAGCCGAGGTCCTTTCCCCACAGGGGGAGCCCTCGGGCAATGTTCGCTTAACTTACTTACCGGGTTGAGAGCCATCAGCGCTCACCCATTGACCGCGTTAAGCTGTCAAGGTCATCTGCGACCAACAGCTACACACACACAAAAAAAAAGACACAGTACGAATATAATTCACCACTTTCTTACCCGTGGATGTCGTATCAAATCGGATTGGGCAATGGTGTTAGGAACCCATGAAAAAAAATTTAAATAAAAATATCGATTCGTTAATGAATTGAGAGACATGTAAGTGCTCAATTTTGTCATCGTTTTTTCGTGTAAATTGATTAAAATGTATAAAGGAATGATACTTAATCTACAACATATTCGTATTTTGTTAAATGTTCATTAGAATTTGAATAAATCAATGATTACGTTTGCATAAGCAAGACAAACTTCGCTTTAACATAAATCAGCTGATCGGCCGATGACCGTTGATGAGTCGCCTTTGTACCTACGTAACCATTGAAAGGTTCGCGCAAATCTAATACCTATTTATACTGTCGAAATTTTACATGCTTACATATATCCTGTCTGTACATACCTACATAATGCATAAAATTTAAGGCATAAACTCTTAGACACACATTTTTGTAATCACTATAACTTTTACGTTATATTGTTTTTGTGTAATATACATTCTAATTATGATCTATGACTGTTGAACTACAACATACATGAACAGTTGTCCCATAACCTGATACACCCTGTGTATATAACATATGTGCAAGAGAAGTGAAACTAGAAAGAAAACCCTGTACCAACATGTCTGACCAGCGTGGTATAGTAGATCAATTTTCCTCTTACTGGAAGGAAGCTTAAGCCCAGCAGTGGCACTTTTATGAGCTGTGACGATGACGACGAATATCATACATTTTACAAGTATTAAAACCATAAAATTTTAAATCAGTTTTATATGTTCTTGAATAAATAGTATATTAAGAGCTACATGAATCCAGCGGCCAAAGTATTTATATAGGCAATAGAGCAACAGGTTTTTTCAAGTATCCAGAGTATCAGTAACTAACCTGGACATACAATAGATACATACCACTTAACTTGAAGGGGAATATAAATAATCGCATTAATTGTAAAATATCGCATTGATTATAAAATGACATAAAATTTATTGTATCAACTGCCTCGTGTGGTGACGTCTTAAGAAAATAGGGTCGAAAGTCCTGTCATAAGAGTAGTAACGCTGTCTAATGAAACACCAGGGGAATAGAAGAATAATTTTCTCCGGTGGTAAGTATTGTATTCAATAGTGAACTATGGGCTAACAGATGGATAGATAGGATAAGATATTTGATTAATTTAGTTGGATTTTTCATTGCCATGATAAATTACTGTTACGTTATTCTAACTGCAAAACTTTGCGAGACTCTTGCTGCAATACCAAGACTCGGGTGCGCAAGACCAAGACCAAGACCATGACCCGGGTGCGCAAGACCAAGACGAGACCAGGTGTGATGTTGCAAGACCAAGACCAAGACCGGTCCAAGTCTCGTCTTGGTCTTGCATTTGGGCAACACTAGTCAATTTCCCTCCCTCCATTATGAAAGAGGTCTGAGCCCAAGGGTGGGATTTTTGTGGGCTGAGATGATGATGATGATGATGATGAATTATGTTTGTGAAGTCCCCCGCAATACAAAGATTATTTTCATTAGTGTAGGGCGTTGTCTTTTAAAAGAAATTTATACAAGTAAATAAAATTGAAGTATCTGTTTGACACGGTCATTTACACGACATCTATGCCTAAAATACAGTTTTTTTTGGGGTGGGTTACGGTCAGCGCCCTCCTCGCACCACTTCGTTCGGGGCGACAGAGGGGCGTAAGCACGCACGCCCCTAACCCACCCGTATAGCACGTCGCCTTCGTCTTTGCATCGACCAATGGTGCAGAGTTCCTTTACTTCAGTGGTGGACCCGACGGAATACCCCCAGTACCCTCTCCCGTCGACGTCCCCTGCCTAAAATACAGTTTAAAAAATTTTTGTCTGTTTGTTCCGAGTAATCTTCAAAACCGCTGTACCGATTTTGAAAATATTTACTATCAGGTAGCTGTCTATATAACTATATTTTATCCCAGTATTCCCACGGGAATGGGAAGTATGTGGGTAAGGAGAGTGAATCCGAAGCGAAGCGGGTTACTGGTAAATAAATAAAATAAAATTAAATAGGTTACAAGTCTGTAGTGAGTCATACTTAATGCTCAATATATATAATGGTAACGTCTGGTCTCGTGTTACGTAAAACGTTATTGATGGTGGTGTGTCAGAAACAAAACTGTACACATTTATAGTGGCCCTGAAATCGTACGCCCTATCGCGGAGCGTTTCCGTTAGCGTTAGTGATGTGAATTTAGAATTAGGGGATACTTATCGATATTAAATCGATTTTCCGTGTGGTGACGAAGTAAGAATACAATTCAATACCCTCTATCTTGACCATGGGTATTGTAAAAGACTACTAAGGGATATAACACGCATATAATGTCTATTCAAGAAAAGGAAATCTCGAAAAAAAAACCAACCAACCAGCGTTAGGTAGGTCAATTTCCCTCCCATAGCGGAGGAGGCCCGTGCCCAATAGTGAGACTTGTATAGGTTAAGACGATGATGATGATGAGGAAATCGAGATATTATATTTAACCTTCTTATAAAGCATGCATGCTGTAATTAACCGCGTGACAATGCATTTTGTTTTTTTTTTTGCGGGAACGTCAAAGCGTCTATGGTAGTAATTTATTAAATTGAATTTATTGATGTTTTAAAGTAAATAAGTAATACCATCAAAAACAAAACTTGTAAAAAAAAGCCAAGCCTCGCAACTGAGTTCTTATACCATAAAAAGTTGTGAGATCTATGTTATACCAAGTCAGTTAACTCATTCAGCCCCTCCTTAAGGGACCTTTCTTCTTAAGTTATTACGTAAATAGCTAACCTAACAACTTCTCATAGTGACTATATCAATATTAAAGATCTTTTATGTATTAAATAAACAGAATGACTTGGCAATCGCATCAAAACATAATGTACCTCACAAGTAATACATATTAAATTAAATTGTACTAAACATAGTGCGATTGCCAAGTTAATTTATTTATTTAATACATAAAAGATCTTTAATATTGATATAGTCACTATGAGAAGTTGTTAGGTTAGCTATTTACGTAATAACTTAAGAAGAAAGGTCCCTTAAGGAGGGACTGAATGAGTTAACCGACTTGGTATAACATAGATCTCACAACTTTTTATGGTAGAAGAACTCAGTTGAGAGGCTTGGCTTTTTTTTACAAGTTTTGTTTTTGATGGTATCTCATTTCTTTTTGTAGATAAACCTACTTATTTTCCTTTCCGGTACCTTCTACTTCTTGAATACCAACAACGGATTTTCTTAGAGCCCACTTTCTGAAAAATGAGACATCCCTCCTTTCCTTTTGAGTAACTTCTACCTAAACTAAGCGGAGAGATGTGGAAATAAAGAAATTTGATTGATTTTTTGAAATACATCTCCTTTAGTCTCCTCTCCGCTTTGATGGCAATCGAGTCTAATGATGGCGTTCTTTCTTTAAGATAAATTTCAGGCAATTTAGTTTGCTTAATACTTTGGGAGATTTTGGTACAATTTCATAAGACATGTCCCACTCTTGCTTTTTAATTAAGTTGATTGACCATTTTATAGGTTATGTTTGAATATAATTATATCTAGGTATCAGTCTACACCTATTATACCAATCATCATTCAGCCTATCGCCGTCCACTGTAGAACATAGACCCCCCTCATGCTTCACCCTAAAGTGCGATACTGTAGCACCTGCATTCAACGACGCTCAAGAGTTGCCATGACTAGAGCTCATTTTTCTTCGCCATATGAGGAATAATAACGTAGTCGCCACGTTTGAGAGGCGGGTTGGTTTCGCAGTGAGATATCATACATTTCCGCGGCGAGAGCTGCTGCCCACTCTCCTTCTTGTTGAATCTTTTTTTTAAATGACAACGCCTTGCACTAAGGGAATAATAATCCTTATATTGTGGGGGACTTTACAAACATATAATTCAACATCACATCATCATCGCAGCCCTCATATGTCCCACTGTTGGGCTCGGGCCTCCTCCACAATGGGAGGGAATTTGACCCACTATATCATGCTGGTCAGACATGTTGATATAGGGTTTCATTTCGAGTTTTCCTTCTCTTGCACAGATGGTATGTGCATATTATATCCCATAGTCATCTTATACGATATCCACGGGCAAGATAGAGAGTGGTGAATTGTATTCTTACTTCTTCACCATATGGAAAGAACATATAATTAACCAACACAAATTACATTCAGACTCAGAACAACAATTTGTGGATCGTACAAGGTGTTGTCTTGCATGGGATTCGAACCCGCGACACTGGCACGGTACGTTGGTATCTTAAACACTACGTCATCTGCGCAGTCTTTAGCCGGTTGTTACGATTCCCATAGAGAAGCAGTGATGGCGACAAATGTATTCTTATTTTTTACAAAGTTACATTTCAATAACTGCAACTGTAACTTTGTAATCCTATGTATTTATATCAGTTTACAAAATTATTTATGCAGTTAGTATATCTCGGAAACTGGATGAAAATTACAATGTTTCATAACTTTTCCTTCATTTGTACACTAAACACTAATTGTATTCTAAATTTGAAACTTCTATGTCTGCTAGAAGTGCCTCTTTAATATTGATGATCGGTCAGTCGGTCAGTGAGTGACAAAATTACGATATTTTGACTAGTTATAATTCTTAAACTATTGGTTCAAATTGAATGAAATTTGAAATACACAATATGTATACAATGCCTGCTAGGTTACTAAAAATTCAGCTTTCTAGTGTTATTAACAACGAAGTTATAGGGGGTCGAAAATGGCCTGAATGGCTTCGAGAAAAGTATGTTACGGCAGTGTTGCGTTTTGCCCGACTTTTTTTTTGCTCGACTTGGCGGGGGCACTACCGTGCCCCCAGATTTGCATGGAATTTTTTGTAAAGCGATGCAGAAGAACTGCTGTTGTATAGTGAATATGATATGATATGTAAATGCTTCACATGTTTTCGTTTTACACGAAAATTACTAATACCTACTTTGTTTTATTGGTCTAAGATCTTTTTTATTTGCCATCGATGCGAAGTATGTACTCTTTTCCATCGTTCATATTGCAATAATATTAGCATTAGTTTTATGACCGGGCTGTCTGATTTCTTAAAATGCATGGGTTATTATTTATTGAATCTTTTAAGCAATTATAAAATGTAATTTACATAACTACGGATATGAGCTTGTTATTTTACAGATTTACTTATGTATAAAATAAGACTATTTTTACAGATTTTATCGCGTTTGTATTTATTGTTAACAGGCATTAAATACTACATTAAATGAATGTTAATTATGGAAAAGACACTTGCCTCACACTAATTTGTAGATTTAACAAAAGGTAGTATAATCAGCTACATACCTACACTTAGTTAAGTGGGGACACATTTCCCTCTTATTACGTAACTTCCCCTAACTCTTCATCGTCAAATGATAACAATGATTTCAACATCATCATCATCTGGCTCTTATCCCAATTACTTGAGGTTCATTTAATATGTGCTCTTATTCATAGCAGATAGTATTAGAACCACACTGTTGGCAGTTGGCAGTTGGCAGTCTACAATCGCGGGCCGGTCCGTCCAGGGTAGTATCACACTCTCGCAGAAAATCGACGCCTGAATATTAGAAATTTGTTACTACACTTCATTCAGAGAGCGAGAGAGCCGGAAGCCCAACTTTCTGAGGGTGTTTACGTGTGGTATATTTTAGTGATGCTTTTAGTATCACCGAACCTTATAGCATGCATTCACACTTCCTTCAGTTTCTTCGCGGTAGGCAGCGGCCTTGCAAAGATCCATCAGCAGCAACAATACTTAAATCAGGTGTACTGTTTGCTCGTTTGTCACTGTTTGCAATAAAAAAAGATACATATTGCAAAACGATACGAAAATATATTATATGTCAAAAAAAATATCGCTAACTTTAAGAGATATTGTGACATTCATGAAATGAATACTCGTAATAAGGACAAATTAGTTGTACATAATACTCGTCTCCAAAAATTTTGCAAATCATTCATGGTGCAATGTATACGCTTCTACATTAGATTACCTAAAGATATCCTAGACCTGCCTATGCAAAAGTTTAAAAAAGCCATCAAGCATAGACTTTGTAAAAAAGCTTATTATAAAACCTCGGATTATGTAGATGATAATACAGATTGGTTATGAGCAGCTCCTCATTCAGCAATTTTTTTGTTACTTTAAATATACTGTAAAGCTTTTATTCTAAAGTGTAGCGTGTTTTGCCTAACGAAATTTTGTATTTTCACCATTTGTAACATATTATGGTGTTGGTCATTCTCACAGAAGGATCTACTTGCGGTAGCTGCGTGGAGCGGGTCTCTCCCTTGCCTCCATAGTGGTTGAGGGGAGCGATGGCTGCTCTAGTAGTTAGCTCGTGATCGGGTGCCGCTTGTGGGATCTGGTCCAGCCATAATTGTTTGAATTATATTAAGTACCTTGCGGATCGAAGGCCATCACACTGGAGCTAGTTCTTACAAAACATGTACACAATTGCATATCTAGTAAGAAGAAAAAAAAATAGACTAGCCCGCTGAGTTTCTTGCCGGATATTCTCTGTAGCGGTCGCGTTCCGAGCCGGTGGTAGTATTTTTTTTTTTGGAAATTGTAAACCTGACAATATGTAAGTGTCCCCTCGGGGTTTATGCATAATAAATTATTTGAATTTGAAAAGTTTTGACAATAGTTTAATGTCCAGGCTGGCGTCAGTCTTACTCGGCGCTGTTCTAGATTGTTAGTATTCTTAGCCGCTACTAAACAGCATACCTACAATGTTATGTTAATCATTATCATAATAATATGTTTAAGTCCACTATAAACGCGAACTATTTCCACAACCAGTTCATTAAGATCATATCTTTTGATTCAATAAGAGCCGCCGTGCGTTTTATTAGATTGTTCCTAATCGTTAATCAAATTAACAGAATATTGATTAAATTATTAATTGTATGTCGTTATAAGATATAAAATGTTGCACTATGAAACTGTTTTGCAATATTTGCATGTTTTTTATTGCTTTAAAGGAGAGAAAACCGTGTATTATAGAAAATACTTATCTTGGGGTACTTTAGAAATATTCGAGTGTAATTAACAGACTTGATGACATGACTTGATAACAAACAGTGATGAATTACAGCATGGAAACTTGGTCCCTAAATGTACGACTCATAACTAAACTCAAAAACGCTCAGCGTGCTATGGAGCGGGCCAGAAATCCCGATCCCTCGGGATTTCTTGCCGAGATAGAATCCAAAATACGGAAATCCGCAGAAGAATGGGTTCTTTGTGCTATGTCCTTTACACCCGTAAAGGATATAGCACAAAGAATTAGCACGTTGAAGTAGCAATGGGTAGGCCACATCGCTCGACGAACCGACAACCGCTGGAGAAGAAAAGTTCTCGAGTGGCGACCACGTATCGGACGAAGCAGTGCAGGACGTTACGCTAGGTGGACCGACGACCTGGTGATAGTTGCTGGGCGTCGTTGGATGCAGGCGGTATAGAGCCGAACTCTGTGGCGTAACATGAGGAAGGCCTACGTCTAGCAGTGAATGACGATAGGCTGAAATGATAAATAATGATAATGAATTAACAGAATGTGAATCATAACTTTTTTTAAAGCTTTTATTTAACTTGTTCTGTTAGTATGGGACAAATCTTGCGAATTAAATTAGAACCACTTCCTGCCTTTAGAGTAGGTTGAAATTTGGTTTACTTACGTAACTTCGGTGACAATGCGATAATATGGTAGCATGACGCTGATCTCAAAATTGCGGAAGGTGTTAGAAGGTGACTTTAGGAACTCCTAAACTAAACAAGATAAAACTGTCGAGTTTGGACTCGTTTGAATAGTTTTCTTCATTTTAGAGCAATTAAATAGGTTTTCTTTTAAATAAAATTAATTAATTTTTTTATTTAATGTCCTGTTAATATCCTAAACTAAGGAAATAATAATTGAACTGTCTGGAACTACACTAACACATATTTCACTGATTTGTTTTTTTTGTGGGTGGGCTGCAGTCGGCGCGCCTCCGCACCACTCCGTCCGGGGCGACAGAGGGGCTTAAGCAAGCAACACCCGCAATCCACCCGAAAACCACGTCGCCTTCGTCGTTGGGCCGATCACCGGAGCAGGGTTACTTGACATCAGTGGTTGGCCCGACGGAATAACCCCTATTGGGGTACCCTCCCATCGACCGGCGTCCCCCCCTCGGGGAGGACGTCGGTCTTTCCTCACGCGGTCGGCTTCTCGGCGGGTGACGGACTAATCCCCGGTCACGTCACCCGCACATATTCCACTGATACAAGATATAGTTCATATGTTTCTATTGACGGCGATTCACTTTATTATATTTTGATGTAATACATTTTAGTCAACTATGCCAGTATCTTCTATTCAATGGATTATTTATATATTTAATGTTATTATTTCATTCAAAAACCAACATAGGCCAAACCAATAAATTTATGGAATACGCAGATAACATCAATGCAAGAGAAATAAAACTCAACATAAAATCCTATCGTCGGCGTCGTCTGACCAGCGCGGAAGAGTAGGCCATTTTTTCTTGCTTTGTGGAGGAGGCCCAAATTTAATAGTAGGACTTGTATGGGCTGAGATGATGATGATGAATTATCTTATTTAGCTGGACGCTATGATTTGATGTTTTTTGAGCGAGGATAGGAACGACACTTTGTATAATTAACCTTTCATATTTCTTAATAGTGAATTAGTTTTTTCGAGTCCAATTATTTTTCTGTAATTATTTAGAAAAAATATTTCAATTTTGTTTTATCCTTCTTACATGATTCTATTCATACTCTATTGTATTCTTACTCCATCACCACATAAATTTATAATATACTAGCTGCTCCAAAAGTCGTTGTTCTGTTGAAATAAAATAAAGTACCACGTACAGGGTCCAATTGTGAGTATAAACTATTCTCGTATCCCCTTGAACACACAAAAAATTTCATCAACATCGGTCCAGCCGTTTAGGAGCAGTTCAGTGACATACACACGTACACAAGAAATTTATATATAAGATATATTATGTCTATAATATCGATAATAAACTATCGATAATATGAAATCCCTACATCAAGTTAGGTTACAAGACATTTGTTTCAGCAGCTACCCGATTTCACTCTTTCTGGGGTAGCCAAAATAAGCGGCGTGCTAAATCGACAGACAAATTACTTGCCCTTACTATACCCCCGGCAATACTTTACTATGCGTGAATGATTTATGTAATGTAATAAATATATTGGTGGATTTAGAGACTGTATTAGCATCATTAAATTAATACTTCGGGTGTATTCTTAAGCGTTTATTATGGTTAAATGTGTATTCTTACTCCGTGTGGTGACGGAGTAAGAATAGAATTCATCACACCCTATCTTACCGGTCCCTACTCTCTATCTTACATCGTACATGCAAAAGTCGATAACTTTTATGATCGACCTGCCAGGTGTCCGCCCTCCTTTGGGGACCAGGCAGCATCAATTCACCCATTCTAAAGTAATTAGGAATCTTTTATGACACGAGCAATGGAAGAAGGTTCACGTAAAAATCATAAATTCATAGAATATTTCAATCTTCCTTCTCGGCTCATGTACGTCTCACTGCTAGGCTTGAGCCTCCTTCGGCGACTGGGGCGGCGGAGGCACCTGTGCCTCATGCCGCCCTAGCCGAGACCGCGGGTGACGTGACCGGGGAATTAGTCCGTCACCTGCCGAAAGGCCGACCGCGTGAGGAACGAGGGATGGGAGGGTACCCCACTAGAGGATATTCCGTCGGGTGACCACTGACGACAAGTAACCCTGCTCCGGTGGTCGATCCAACGACGAAGGCGACGTGGTGTTCGGGTGGGTTGCGGGTATGCGTGCATACGTCCTTCTGTCGCCCCGGACGAAGTGGTGCGAGGAGTGCGCCAACCGCGACCCACCCAAAAAAAAAGGCATGAGCCTCATCCACAATATAGGTTTGTATAGGGTTGGTATAGGGTTTTGTGCTTCTTTTGCTATTGCAAACGGTGGCAAACGAGCAAACAGTACACCTGATGATAAGTGTTGCTGCCGCTCATGGACCTTTACAAGGTAGCTGCCTACCGCGAAGAAAGTGAAGGGAGTGTGAATACGTGCAATAAGGTTCGATGAAACTAAAGGTATCACCAAAACCCACCACACGCAAACACCCTCAGAAAGTTGGGTTTCCAGCTCTCTAGCTCACCAAGCGAAGCGCAGTAACAAATTGCTACTACTCAGACAGTGATTTTCTGCGGGAGTGTGGTACTACTACCCCGGACGGATCAGCCTGCGGCTGTAGACAGACAACTGTCAACATTATGGTCCTACCACTATCGAGTTTTCCATCTCTTTCATAGATGTTATATGCATATTATATCCCATAAGCAAGACAGGGAGTGATGAGTTATATTTTTATTCCGTCACCACACGGAAAATAATATATCAATAGCTGATAAGGTTTTATTTCAAAGGATTATAAACCGATCTATTGGTCATCATCATCATCATCATCATTTCAGCCCATATACGTCCCACTGTTGGGCTCGGGCCTCCTCCATAACGGAAGGGTAATTGACCTACTATACCACGCTGGTCAGACGTGTTGATATAGGGTTTTATTTCGGGTTTGCCTTCTCTCGCATAGATGTTATATGCGTTTTATCTCCCTTAGTCGTCTCGTACGATCACCCACGGGTAAGATAGGGGGTGGTGAATTGTATTCTTACTCCGTCACCACACGGAATAATCTAATAATCTATTGGTCATTAGAATATAAAGACGAATAAAAAGTAAATGCTGATCGAATCCCTCATTCGTTTCGTGCATTCGTTCACGCAAACTAAATTTTTCCGATAGTGAATGGTACCAAGATGGCGGGGGCCCCATATGCGGTGTACGTGTGTGCGTTTGCTTGTTATCCAGTCACTCTTTCTCGTATATTTCCCATTCGTTTTGACAGGCGATACGTGATTTAATAAATGTGGAGTAAATGCGTTTTATGTGGTGACGTAGTAGGAATACAATTCATTACACTCTATCTTGCTCGTGAGTGACGTAAAAGACGACTAAGGAAAAAATAAAAACTATAAACTAAAAAATATAAACTATATAAGAGAAGGAAAATGTGAAAGTGCTGTGTGGTAGCGGCTTCGAATACTACCAACCCCTGCTTTGCTCGTGGGTGTCGTAAAAGACGACTAAGAGCCCTAGATTGACCCGGACCAACTCCATCTGGTACCATTTGGGTCAACGATTATATTCCCAAGGAGAATTGACGTCAGGGCGGCGGCCGGTCATAAAAGTCATTGCCGAAACTTTTTACAATATGTCAAAACAGATGACATATTGCGTCGACCCCAAGTAATTGGGATAAGAGCAAGATGATGATGATGATGATGATGATAAGAGAAGGAAAATTGGAAATGAAATTCTAAACCAAGCCGTCTGACGACTATGGGATATAATAAGCTATACAAGAGGGGGAACAAATTGGTATAGTACGTCAATTTCCCTTCCATAGTGGAGATGGATTATGCCCAGCAGTAGCATGTACATGAGCTGTGATGATGATGATGATGATGAAATGCATGTTATAATGCGTGTTTGCATGAATAGATATAAATTTATGGCTATATACTGACTGACCCTCTCCTGCTGCGTTTAAATTAATAATAATTTAATCTCCATGCAGGTTTAATTAGATTAGGCAATTATATGGGGTTAATATTCATGAAATATATATATCATTATTACCCCTTTATTATGTTTTATAGTTAAAAAAAAAAACTTTTAATTGTTTTGAATTTAAAACACAAAAGCAAACATATAAATTTCACACGGTAACCACACAATATAAAATTCAAAATTGGCAAAAATAATTCCCGATTATTTTTATACCACATTTATTTATTTATAACTTTTGCACAAACAAAGGTACAAGGCGGACTTAATGCCTTAGGCATTCTCTACCAGTCGACCTAGGGTGAAGTAGAAATAATGCAAGGTAGGTGCAATACAGAGAGGTTACACATTCAAATGATAAAGAAATTTTCTTAACTCAGAGATTATGTTAAATAGTTCCTACACAATCCTTACTAATATAATAAATGCGAAAGTAAGTTTGTTTGTTTGTTACGCTTTCACGCTTAAACCACCGAAGCGATTTTAAAAATTCTTTCACCAATGGAAAGCTGTAATACCATGTAGTAACATAGACTACATTTTAACCCGGTATTTCCATGGGGGCAGGAAGTACGCGGCTAAGGCGACTGAAACCGAATCGAAGCGAGGGTGGGTTGCTAGTAAGCTATAAAATATTTTTACTTACAACAAGTAGAACTTAGTCACACTCAGTGATAAAAGATATTTTTTTTGGTTGATAAAAATATATATTTGAAATTGTCACTAACATCAGTTTGTCGTATGAGCGTATATATACAAGTCCCCTACGACCTCTCAAGGGTTGCTTGTTAGGCGACAATATGCAGGCTGCGGATACCGAATTATTATTTACTATGCTTAAACGATTACACGATATTTCTATACATTTGAAGTAATGATCGGATTCTTTTTTTTATTTTTATTATATTTTTCCTTATCGTTGATGTTTTGAATTCTTCCAGCCAGTTTATTGGAATAGTAACAGAATATTTTTTTTTTATGTCGTGATAACGTCTTATAATTCGATGAACGCTGTACGCACGAAAAAGTGTCACGTTCCACTTGGGCCGCGCATGGAAGCGAGAGGCTGAAACAAGCGGTAGAGAGGCACCACCGGCCTAAGCGTTTTTCTTATAATATTGTACTCCTTACGAATCTGTATAGTAAGTAAAAAAAGCGTGCGTGCAATATACGCCACGTATGTCAGAAGTGAAACTTCTTTATCCTTCATCATTCATCCTTCATCCCTCATCCCTCATCCTTTATCCTTCAATCCGTCAATTATAGACGGATTTAAAAATAATATAAAACAGTATATATATTTCTGTCTCATTCTTTGCCGGCTTCATCCTACACATTTTTGTATTTGTGTCTCTTACCTGTCGTTTTTTCCGTTGCATCCGGTTTGAAATCACAACGATTCTAAAGAAGTTTCACTTCAAAATATTTGAATTAACGAGAGCAAATAAAATTTAATTTATCGAAAATTTAAATTTTCAAATAACTCTAGTTGGACTGGGGCGTCCTGCAAGATAGGAGGGAAATTGACCTACTATATCACGCTAAACAGACAGGTTGGTATAGGGTTTTATTTCTAGTTTGCCATAATTCTCATAGATGTTTTATGCATATATATATATATATATATGCTTTGGTCGTCTTTTACGACACATGCAAGATTGCACACATGAATTGTATTCTTACTCCTTACGACAAATCTAATAAATAAATAGATTCAACCCATAATAATTAAAGATAGATTTATAAAAAAAAAAATAAAACAAAAATGAACGGTAATTTATAAGCCGTTTTAAAAATCAGTAATAATTTAGCATCATGCGCTCTAGAGTCTTCTTGCCGGATTAGTGCCGCGTTCCGATCCGCTAGTATGTACTACTAGCGGATCGGAACGCGGCACTATATTAGATTTGTTAGATCTAAATTAATAAATTGTCAAAATATAATAATTATTACAAATTTTATGTTTAATATTACTGACCAAAAACTAAATAATATTATCATATAGAATTTTTGTACTGGCAATAAATTCGTATCAAAATGTGGGTCAAAATTTAATATTTAATTCAGTTGCGGATAGATATAAAACTCTGTAATAACAATGGCTCGTTTATCGTATAACATCTTAGTTCGCCCGTGACTATGAACGCTTTTTTTGGGGTGGGCGGTTGGCGCCCTCCTCGCACCACTCCGTCCGTGGTGACAGAGGGGCGTAAGCACACACATCCGCAATCCACCCGAACACCACGTCGCTTTCGTCATTGGACCGACCACCGGAGCAGGGTTACTTGTCATCAGTGTTCGGCCCGACGGAATACCCCCTAGTGGGGTACCCTCCCATCGACCGACGTCCCCCCCTCGGGGAGGACGTCGGTCTTTCCTCACGCGGTCGGCCTCTCGGCAGGTGACGGACTAATTCCCCGGTCAAATCACCCACGGCCTCGGCTAGGGCGGCATGAGGCGCAGGTAATCGCGCCTACGCCGCCCCAGTCACCAGCGCCGGGCCGCTACGTCGAGGCTGCGCTCCTCGCTCGCGCGACTCTCCGCCTCCTTCTGCGAGATTACTGCCTCGCAGAAGGCTGCGACCGCGTCCCAGTTTCTGACGCTGTCGAGCATCGCCCTGGCTATGGTTGGCAGCGTCAGGTCGGCACCGATGATTGCGACGAGTTCACGACGCTGCTCTGCCCAGGCGGCACAAACCTCGAGTGTATGCTGCGCCGAATCCTCGTCACAATCGCAGTGGTAGCAGAACGGTGTACTCTCCCTCCTAGCGACCATGTACAGGTACTTGCCGAAGCATCCATGCCCCGTCAAGACCTGCACCAGTCGGAAGGAAAGCACCCCGTGCCGTCGTTTTAGCCACTGCATCAGCACTGGCCGGAAGACCTCCACGGTCCAGACACCGTATCGAGGCCTCTCCAGCCGAACTGCCCAACGGGCAATGACGTCTCGGCGGGTGTCGACGCGCCAGGTAGTGAGCTCCCTCAAAGAGACTACACCGCCCTCCGCTCGCACTCCCGACACCCGCCGATACAAATCGGCGAGCATTTCCGCCTCCAGGTCCCACGGGGGAGTCCCGGCCAACAGACACGCCGCTTCTGTCACCACCGTGCGGTATCCGCGGATGGCCCTGATCACCATGGCCCTCTGTGGTCGCCACAGAGTAGGCCTGAGTTGGGCGGTCAGGGACCTCGTCCACACCGGTGCGCCGTACAAGGCTATCGACCGGATGACCCCAGCGTACAGCCGTCGACATGCAGCGCTCGGTCCGCCCACATTCGGCATGAGCCAGAATAGGGCGGACGCCACGCCGACGAGCCGCGGAACGAGCCTGCGGAAATGCTCCCGAAACCAATGCCCGTCGAGCAGCAGGCCCAAATACTTCATATGGGCCCAGATGCTGATTTCAACTGAATGGATGGTGATCGAGACGCCGATGGGAGGACTCATGCGGGGCCCATGGAACAAGAGGGCCTCCGTCTTGTCCAGGGCCACCCTCAACGCCAACGCCTCGATCCGCCTGACGATCTCTTCGGTGCCTAGAGTCGCCAGGCTTGCCGCCTCCTCTAGCGTCCCACCGCGGGCTGTGACGAACGTTGACTATGAACGCTGGAAAGTGTTCGAATATACTAATTGTTATTATTATTTATAGATGTATCGGGGTCGGCTTTTCGGTCCAATCTTATTCGGCAAAAGAAGGTTTTGTAATGGATTGACTACGCCCATATGAACCATTTATAACGACACGCACTGTTGCCTTATCATGTTTTCCGAGGCATGAATTTTAGAGATCCTCGTGATGTTTTATTATTATTTAATAATTTCTGATTTTACGCATTTACGCAAGTGTTATTATAAAAAAAAATATTTTTTACGAATTTTACCGCGTTTATATTTGACTTTAGATTGCCGAACGTTTCGAACATTTTTCAACGTTCATGGTCACGGGCGGGTCATAGTCCGTCAATCAAATACAAACGTGATAAAAAATAGTTCTATTTATAAACTGCTAGTTTTCGTTTTAAATTTAAAAGTCGTGAAACTAAAATTGAACTGAATAATATCTCAAAAGAACTAAGCATTTAAGTTATTCATAAAACTTTTAAGTGAAAAATTATTGCTACAAGTGAGACTCGAATACACCAATTAGAAACCCATTTCTATCATCTCACCAACTCTAGGCGGCATCAGCCTCCCTCACCACCCGCAACAGAGCCCTTCTGTGACGACCGCAGAGGTTCATGGCGGTAAGGGCTATTAGGGACTACAGTACTGTGTCCTGGACTGCAGCGACACTGCTGGCAGGCGACCCGCCTTGGCCACTAGTGGCGGAGGCGTTGGCGGAAGTGAACCGATTGCACGCCACAGCACGAGTCAACGGCGAACAAGTCTCTACAAGGGGACTGGGCAGAGCCCAGGAAGTGGCCCGGAGGAAAGTAATCCGGCGGTGGAGAGAAGGTCTAGAGTCCCCCGTAGCAGGGCGGGGGACTGTGGAGGCGGTTGTGCCGCATCTCCACCGCTGGCTCAGGAGAAGGCACGGCAGCCTTACTTGGCAGCTTTAGGATGGTGCAGGTGTTTACCAGACATGGGGTCTTCGGTAAGTACCTGCAAAAAAGTGGAAGAGAAGAGGCCCCAGGATGTCATGAGTGTGGCGCGCTAATCGACGATGCGCGCCACACACTGGAAGTATGCCCCTCCTGGGGGCCTCAGCGCCACGTCCTATCAAAGGAAATGGGAATAACAGAGCTGTCGTATCTGACCATCATCTCCAAGATGCTCGGCAGCGACAGCTGTTGGACGTCGATAGCCTCCTTCTGTGAGGCTGTCATGACAAGGAAGGAGGCCGCGGAACGGGTACGCGAAGCGCTTGTGTCCGCCGACTCGCTCCGCCGACGACGACCAAGAAGGAGGAGGTGCCGCTATGCGCTCCTCCTCCCACCGCCTTGAATGAGGGCAGGACATGGCTAGACGACCAAGCGTTGGGTGTCGGGGATAGAATGTTATCAGACGATCTCTCCGGCATCCCGTAAAAGCGTGGAAGGGGCCGCTGTGATTTTAGTGGGTATTTCGGTCACTTTTGTGGCCGGTGAGTCCCACACACACTCCCCCGTCTGTAACCGGCGGGGTATAGTGCGTAAATGCATTTCCACAGCGTGAAAAAAAAATCATCAGGCTCAGGTGGACGTTTGGTATAGGGTTTTGTTTCGAGTTTTCTTTCTCTTGCATAGATGATGTTTGCATATTGTGAACCCTTGGTCGTCTTTTATGACATCCACGGACAAGAAAGAGGGTGGTGATTTGTACTATTCCTTAGGTACTTGCCAAAGCTTTTCAAAAACAAAAACCTTTCATGTGAAACAATCTTAATGTTATTCGCTTGTATATACTGTAAACTGTCGTCCTCTGAGGTTCGAGATACAGACTGACATCTAGTTTGGTCCTCACCAGATACCTAACACTTAAGCAAGGAATGTTGTAATGTTGTAAAATCAGGCATGACAATTATAATTTTTATTTTATTTTTTATTTATTATCAAAATTAGGAAAATATGTATTTAAAAATTGCAATTAAGCAGGTATAGTGAAACAGAATTTATTATCAGATGTGAAAATGTACACTTTTCTTAATCATGTTAATATTATTAGTTCGAATTTAAACTGAGAGCATGTGCGTGATGTCTACTCCCGGTACCAACGGAAGATCAGCGCTGGTCATCTGTGGCCAGCATTATGCTGAGTTGGGACTGGATTGTGGCACACACTTCTCGAAATTTTCATTATTTAAATTTGTTTTTTCTTATGCTTTGTGTCTGTCATAATAATAAATCATTTCATTTCATTTCATTAATGTAAATAACTGTATTAAGTGATTTGTACATTCTATTTTGGCAAAAAAATTACTATTACTGTTCTTACTCCGTCACCACACGAATTATATTCGGCAATTCGATAAATAGCATAAGTCTCACTTAAAACAGCATATGATTGTCAATTTGGTTGTCATACGTAAGCCCACGCTGGTCTAGTTGGTAGGGTGATTGGAACAGATTTCCAATATATGTAATTTCGAATCCCACGAGTGGATATAATTTTTTACTCCTATATAAGTTTTTATCTACAGTATCTGGTCCCTAAATGTAGGCCTCATAACCAAGCTCAAACTCACTCAGCGCGCTATCGAGCGGGCCATGCTCGGTATTTCTCTGCCAGATAGAATCTGAAATACGCAAATTGCAGAAGCATGGGTATAACCGATAGCACGAAGAATTAGCTGAAGGCAATGGGCAGGCCACATCGCTTGACGAACCGACAACCGCTGGGGAAGAAAGGTTCTCGAATGGCGACCACGTATCGGATGACGCAGTGTAGGACACCCAACACTAGGTGGACCGATGACCTGCTGAAAGTTGCTGGGAGATGTTGGATGCAGGCGGCACAAGACAGTACTCTGTGGCGTAACATTGAGGAGGCTTACGTTCAGCAGAGGAAATGATGATGATGATGAATGATGTGCAGTATCTATCCGAAAAGTCTATTTTTACAACAAACTATGCCATAAACTATGTTACATCTAACGAAATTCCTTACGAGATAAAATATCACGCTGTGAAAATACAAAACTGTAAAGGTTGGCAAGGGGTAAGGGTAGCTGAGGGTAGCTACCCCATCTCATTGTGATGCGGGAGACATGACAAGTGTCAAAAAATTACTAGAAAAGCCGTTGCGAAGATCGCGGGCGTGAATTTATTCTCAAAATTGGAGAAAGTTCTATTTTTTTTTAAAGAATTAAGTGTAAATAAAGTATTTCATAAATCTACATCGACACTAATATTATAAAGAGGGAAAAATTGTATTTTTGTGTGTGTGTGTACGTAATGAATAAACTCAAAAACTACTGTGCTGATTTCAAAAAATCTTTGGGAAGCTATATTCACCCTGAGAAACATGGGCTATATTTTATCCCAGTCTTCCCACGGGAACGGATCTACGCGGATGAGGCGACTGAAACCCAAGCGAAGCGAGGGCGGGCTGCTAGTACTATATAAAATGTAAAGTCATCATCATTATCACAGCTCATATACGGCCCACTACTGGGCTCAAGCCTCCTCCACGTTGGAAGGGAAATTGAAATATTACACTGCTCAAGCGGGTTGATAGAGAAGACAAACTCGAAATGAAACCCTATACCAACATATCTGACCAGGGTGGTATAGTAGATCAATTTCCCTCCCACTGTGGAAGAGGCTCGAGCCCAACAGTGGGACACATGTGGGCTGTGATGATGATGAGGGTAAGTTTACTTTTATTTTTATGGCAAACAATAGTAAAAAAGCAAACGGTACAACTGATGATAAGTATTGCTGCCGCTCATGAACCTTTTCACAGCCACTGCCTACCGCGAAGAAAGTGAAGGGAGTGTGAATGCATGAAATGAGGTTCG
Organism: Lymantria dispar; assembly: GCA_032191425.1. Classification (NCBI taxonomy): domain Eukaryota; kingdom Metazoa; phylum Arthropoda; class Insecta; order Lepidoptera; family Erebidae; genus Lymantria; species Lymantria dispar. The sequence continues at coordinate 6,327,430 of CM063457.1, forward strand.
GTGATACTTAACGCATCACTAAAACCCACCACACACAATCACCCTCAGAGGAGTTTTTGGCGGGAATCTGAAGTGTCATGTGGTGTTCTTGTATTATATTCAATATCTTAGTGTTTTAACGTGTTATGTTAAATAATCTTGATGGCATTTTATGTAATATATAGCGACAGAACTGCTGAGATGTAGTGAACATGATATAAAACTGCTATACATACCTTTTTGTTTCCACCAAAATTCTCAGAAGATACCCTTAACAGTGGCCATTACACTGTTGAGGGCGACACTTTGACTTACTGACAGACTATTACTGACATAAAGACACTGAGAATATGAAAAGATAATTATAACTCGACACTGGCAAAAATGGCTCGTATTTATACCTGATTGCCAAGACAAAAAAGAAGAAGAAGAACACCCTCAGAAAGTTGGGCTTCCGCCTCTCGTTCACAGAACGAAGCGCAGTAACAAATTGCTACTACTCGGACGTCGATTTTCTGCTCAGTGTGTTACTACCCCGGACGGACCCGCCCGCGGCTGTTGACAGACAACTGTCAACAGTGTGGTCCTACCACTTTACAAGTAGGTAAATTTGTAAATTTTAGATTATTCTGTGTAGTTGCAGACTAAAAATACTCTGTGAGTGATTTAAGAGACAAATGAGGAGGAGTTTCGGCGCGAATTTGGAAATGTCATGTTAAGCTCTTGTATTATATTCATTTTTTTTGTGTTTTATAGTGTTATATTGAATAATTTTGCTAATATTTTATGTAATATAATATAATTAAGGTGCTGAAGTGTGGTGAATGTGATATAAGAGTGGTTTACGTGTATTTTCATATTCAACCGGAATTCCCAGAGAAATTATCTAATTAGGTTTTCAGCGCCTAATTAATGATAGGTAACGACTTGACTAACTGACGGACAATGACTATAAATAAGTTATACAATATGAAGAAGTAAATAATTTGAGAACTTATAATTAATTTTGTAATTTGGTTTAAGCTGATGGCTTCGTTGCCAAAGCTTCATTAAATAAAAAAAAAAAACAAACGAGGCATATGCTAAGCGAAAGTAAACAGAAAATAAAATCCTACTCTATGATCAGCATAGTAACGCATGTCAGTCCTATTGTGGAGGAGGCTTGAGCCCAGTAGTGGGATGTATATGAGCTGAGATGAAATAGGATTATTCAGTGAAAATAACTGCTTACTCAAATACCTACCTATTATTACTAAGATATACATATCTCTCTACATTTTATATGTACTAGCAGGCAAACGAAGACAAAATTAGGTTGATAATAAACCATAATTGGAAATATAAATTATCTGATAAACCACATCATTCAAACTTGTCATAAGAAATCTAAAAATCGACAATGAATCATTAATAATCGTCTTTTAAAAGGTATTATATCGCATGAATAAATGCAATTCCCAATTTTATTGCTAAACAAATGAACTAAAGTTAATCATAAAGCTATTACAGGCAATAAAATTAATCAAATACAAAACGTAAATTACATAATCTCGGTAAGGCAACTCCGAAATCACCCCCCTAATGTAACAGTTAACCCAGTAACCGAGTTGCTAATAAAACACCAATTTAACCTTGACACAGCCCTAGTTAGTATGCACAGGCTTTCTTTTAAAATCTTACGTATTAATTTGCAAACTTCATCGCACAATACAAAATGAACTCAATCCTCTTCCACTAAGACTTAAAATCGCATCTGAAGATCATTAAATAAATGTTCGTTTTTCAAAAATGAAAAATTCTAACATTATATTTTTTAAAAGAATATCAATTCCAAATTTAAACCTTGATGTATATATTCAAAGTCCAATGTGAATATTAAAAATATAGACGCTTAAGACATTCTGAATTTGAATAAGTTATTTAGCACGTGGTTCACGTGACGACGTTCGCAATTTGGGTATAAATTAGAACACTTATCTCGTCGCGGTCCTGTCTTCTTATTCTCTCTAACAAATGATTAAATACGGAGTCTTCTCTTTCTCACTCCTTGTCAAGCAAGCGTAGGGGTGTCGCCGGCGTCAAGTGCGCTTTATCGATATTTCAAAGATAATACTCGATCGCTACGGCGGGGTGGCTTATGAATACCAAAATGATAAATGTAAGCAATTTCAGTTTATAGACTGATGTATCTAAACATGATAAGGTAAGGGTAATCGATAAAGGGTGTTTTTATAACGTCTAAGTCCTCGATACCTAGTGTATTCAAAAATGGAATTGTGCTGTAGAAAATGTAGTATCGATAGTCGATACTTTTATTAAACGCGGTACACTCTTATATTTAATTTAGCGGCGGAAGCAACAGGTTATTAGCACGGAGCTTGCCCGCCTAACTTTCCGGGCGTTCACTTTTTAAATTCCACTCTTTCCCTTTCTAATTGGATTGCCTTCTCCCTTTTCCATGAATGAATGAAACTTGTTGCTTGCTGAATCATTTCGCATTTATTTTAAGACTTTTAAATGTGTGTCATTGCAACGGGTCGAGAGATACTTACGAAGCGGCGGACCTTAAAATTGATTGCTTCTCGATTTGATAAGCCGATGGTGTCACTTTGAACCGAATTTTCCTACCCCCATTATCATTTAACCGTAAAACTTATTTTAGCGTATAACTTTATGCATGAGCGGTTACCCTTTGGGCGTAAAAATTAACACGTTCCGTGGTTAATAATTTTCCGCTCATTAGTTCTATTGAACTTCTTCTATGATGTTAAGTTTATAATTTTAATATTTTTATAATATTTAAAAGATTTTTATTAGTAAAATACTTGACAGACAAAAATATTACACAAAAGGAAAACGTCTAAGCGCCTAGCTAACTGATATAATGTGTGATATTGTGACAAATTAAGAAAGGAATCCTCATAATAATGATATATCAGAATTCACATTTTAATCGAACACAGATGTTTCTATATAAATATAGATCTACAGTCATACGTGAAACGAAGCCCACAGCATATCTTACTCTCGAACACACGAATCTACATACATACATATATATTTCTATTCACCGCCCAATACATTTTATCTATGTTACCGTTGCCTTACTACAAAAATCAAATATACGATAAGGTTGTATCACTAATTCGAATGTATATAATTTTGAATCTTATTATTAACGCAATAAATTTGAAATTGGAACGAAGTCATGGAATCGCTTGGTTTAAATATGGCGGGAAAGCGCGATCGAGTCTCACGAGGTATTCTCAAGGGGTGAGCGTAGTTCTTGCGCTTAGATATAAAGAAAGGTAGATACTTATGAAATTCGAAGGAAAAACCACCCTTCCCTATACTTATACAGCGCAGTCGATTCGGTTTTCGCGGAGGAAATTGTAGCGTAGTTTGAGCGGGACACTCGCTCACCGTACGCCGCATGGAGACGACGATTTTCTCGAATTTCCTTCGGGACGCGTCGCTTCCAAATTTGTCTTTGAATTTTTCTTTATTCGGTGCTCAATATTCGAGTGACGCGAATTTATTTTCAATCTATTTTGTATTATCTACTTTTATTATTATATTCATTACTTTTATTATTATATTAATATAGTGACAAATATATTGTTGTAAAGTCGCGCCGCGTAAAATTTTGCTACGAAACTTTACAGCGTGCAGCCAAAGGTAAGATCAGCCTTTTTAAATTTTAAAAATGGAATTGTCATAAAACTTCGTTTTTATTTAACTTTTTAATGACTCTTGGTTATAATATTTAAATTTGGAATTGAAAGTGGAAATGACCTTTTAAAAACTTTGATGTCATAATTAATTATCTAGAAAGAAAAGAAAAAAGTATGTGCGATGAAAAATTGTTGTGTAATAAAATTTCATGACTTATCTTAACATTTAAATGTAAATGAACTTGTTGTAATAAATAAGTACATTCATGATGTAGCAGGCAAGGGTAAGATGGCTTAATCATGATCCGTTGTCATAAATTTTGACGCCCACTTCAAGTAACACGTAATAGTATTATAACTGGTTATACTTGTAACGACTTCGTTAAGTTAAATAGCTTTATTATTTATGCACAGATGTAATTTTATAATTAGATTTTAGTGCTTGTTTTAGGATTAAAGAAAAACTAAGAAACTTGATATTTTTATGCAAATATCATATCAATTGATTGATTTAGACGATACATGGCGACATTTATAAATGCAGGGACGACATTTGAAGCCGAACTGTCCTGAGAATGCCTTGTTCATAGGCGAAAGTGGTCTCAATTCTATATTCGAAGTTCTGTGGGAAATTGCAAATCGAAGTGCTGAAGGAAGCTCACCATATAAGGGTAGAAAAGTTCCTTATATCCTATTCCATCCTGAAACTATCGCGCATTCCTTCCTTTCTTGAGGTTTGTGGTATATTTATGAACCATAAGAAAGTGTTTTTCCTTCCTTCCCTCCATTTTAATAATATAAATATCATCACTTAGAATAATAACGTATAGAAGGATAGTAAAAGAAGTACTGACTACTTCGAACTTTCGAAATTTGAATCTAAAAATACTAATGGCGCGCAGACCATTACACACGTACATACGCAAACCACTATACAAATTATGAAATCAAATTTTGTTTTTATTAATATAAATCGTCGAAATACCTTTGAAAGTAATGTTAAAAACCTTTTTAAGTTTTTCAAATGTGTTGTGACACCATTTGAATGCACAAACCGTCATAATTACCTATTTATTTTTTAAGAGTTGCGTATGTACGTGCAGTACAATGACTTGTACATTACGGAACGGTTCCGGCGTAAGCTCCATTAGGCTCCAATTGAAATGCCTCACTTTTTGTGCGTAAACTTACCACCTATACGTTATTATTCTATGTATCATCACTATATTGGTATCCAAGTCATTAAATTTGACAATTATTATACTCTTCTTCTTTTTATTCTCGGCTCGTACACTTCCCGCTTTGTTTATTTATAGGTCTTCTTCTGGTCAAGAATAGTAGAATCTATATGTACCACGGTGTCCAGACGGATTGGCATATAATATTATTTAGGGTTTCATTTCTCTTATTTTATCTACTAATTTCCATCAATTCTTACAATGATCGCTGAATCGTAAGAAGATGATTTATTCTTTTTTGGTCAGACAGGAATACAATTTTGCACCGATTTTTTATGAAAATTGCGTTTGGTATTTCATAATTTGGGTTAGAACTGCTGCGCTTTCGTAGCTCTACATCCTCTTATTCGTTTATAAGTCAATTTTTATTCATGCGCCCGGCTTTGTATAGGAGAGAATTGGAATTATTAAAACAGCTCCTGTTTATCTTTTCCAATTAAATTGGTTTCGGGTTCCAAGACAATCAAAAATAATTTCGTAGACTTGCCGCGTGTCAAATCTCATTGTAAATTATAGAGAGTATTGTGAGTCATGGCTTGCAGGAGGTACAGTGATGGGAATGTTTGGTGTGAATAATTCCCAGCAATATCTGCTGGATACTTTCCGAATCGGCAATCAAATGCGGATATAGCATTCCACCACCACTCCATCCACTACCAATATAGAGTCCACCTATATAGGGTTTAATATCGAATATTCCTTCATCAGAATACATGTTATTTACATAATATTCTTTATTCGTCTTTTACCACACCCACGAGTAAGAGAGGGATTGTTGAATTTTACACTTCACCCTTCACCACCCAGAATAGCAGAGAGGTGATAATAATTCCTCCTGGAGTGAAGGCATAAAAATAAAGTTCACCACTCTCTATTTTACCCGTGGATGTCGTAAAATAAGACTAAGGGATATAGTAAGCATATAACTTCTATACACGAGAAGGGAAACTCGAAAGAAAATCCTTTACCAATCTATTTGACCCGCATTGTATAGTAAGGTCAATTTCCCTCCTATTGTGGAGGAGGCTCGAGCCTGTGGAACGTGTATAAGCCGAGATAATATAGTTACTTATAAGACTTTGAAATCATACAACCGATATGGCCCATTGGTCATGACAATGGCAATAATGCGAAGACAGTTTCAGATCGCTAAACCAATGCATTAGGACCCAATATAGGGGTCCAGAAGGATTTCCAGAACATTTATTTTTGTTTTATTTTCAACCCTCAACTCAAAAAGAGAGAAGATACGCTTGTCGTGTCTGTATAATTTGTCTGTGGCAATGTAGCTCTTAAACGAATGGAGGTTTTAAAAGCGTGATCGAGATAATTTTTAGTCATCGTTCTTTTAGATGCCATGGGGATCTTAAACGCATTATTATTTTGAAACAACTACTCAAAAAGAGGGTTATTATAAGTTTGACTAAAAGCTAGTAGTAACTACTAAATGAATGGACCGATTATGATGTGTGTGAATGGCTTTTATAGTCAAAGCTTTTTTCATTAGCTGAAGTACTCTAAAAACGCAAAAAAGGATATTTACTTAATTTTCAAAAATGTTCATGGAGTTTTAGTCTTTTTCGTGTGGTGACGTAGTAAGAATACAATTTACTACTCCCTATCTTATCCCTGGATGTCGTAAAAGACGACTAAGGGATATAATATACATATAACATCTGTGCAAAGAAAACTCGAAATAGAACCGTATACCAACCTGTCTGACCAGCATGGTATAGTAGATCACTGTCCTCCCATTGGGGAGAAGGCTCGAACCCAACAGTAGGACGTAAATGAACTGATCTGTGCAGGAGAAAGAAAACTCTAAACAAAATCCTATACCAACCTGTCTGACCCGTATTATATAGTAGGGTCTACTGCTCTCCTATCGGGGAGGAAGCTCGATCCCAGCAGTGGAACCTCTATGAGATGAGATATTTACTCAATTTTTTTTTTTTTTTTAAGTTGTTCATAACAAAGTATGTCGTAGTTAATACATATAATTAAAATAATACAATTCTTTAATGTATTCGACATATTATTATACCGATTGTAACTAATTGAGTATTCAATACGTTACAAAGGCGTGACGGCTGTCACAAATGACAATTCTAAGTTATTTCTGGCTGCCGTTAGGTAGGCGGTGTCTTGAATGTCATATTGTGACATTTAAGTTACTTATTAAGTTGTTTAAAGACAATTGCCGTTTTAATATCGGTAACGGTGGTTCGATATATAATAATAATAGTTCAACAAAACTAAAAAAATACGCTTTATACTCCGGGTCTCAGGAAAACAAAAGATCGCTAATCCTGTTTATCCTAGTAAGGATAACAGGTCAAACTGTTTAAAATATTGAATTGTCATCGGTCCTTAATAAGTATGCCAAATTTCGAGTTAATCCGACGCTTTGAAGGGGGTCAAAATCATGTTCAAAGATTCTGTTACATACTAACATACATACGTCTGAAGCTAATAAAAGCGTATTAAAAACTGTTTAAAGTAAATGTAAATTCTAAAAAATATATCATCCTTGCTTAATATACGTACCACCTTTTTTTTTTTTTTGGGGTGGGCAGCGGTCGGCGCGCTCCATGCACCACTCCGGCCGGGGCGACAGAGGGGCGTATAGCACGCAACACCCGCAACCCACCCAACACCACGTCGCCTTCGTCGTTGGGCCGACCACCGGAGCAGAGTTACTTGTCATCAGTGGTCGGCCCGACGGAATACCCCCTACCTGGGGTACCCTCCCGACGTCCTCCCCGAGGGGGGGACGTCGGTCTTTCCTCACGCGGTCGGCCTCTCGGCGGGTGACAGACTAATCCCTTGTCAAATATACGTACCACTACCAGGCTCAAGCCTTCTCCACATAATCATCATTATTTCAGCGTATCGCAGTTTACTGGTAGACGTATGCCTTCCTTATGTTACGCCACAAAGTGCGGTCCTGTACCGCCTGCAATCAACGACGACAAGAAACTTTTACCAGGTCGTCGGTTCACCTAGTTGGGTGTCTTACACTGCGTCGTCCGATTCGTGGTCGTCACTCGGGAACCTTTCTTCCCCAGTGGTTGTCGGTTCGTCGAGCGATATAGTCTCTTCACAATAGGAGAGAAATTGATTACTAAACCATATTCAGACCAGTGTGTCTACTCTCGAATCTCGATTCCAATCTTAAATCCAATCCTAAATCCAATCGCAGCTCGAATTTGAGCAAATTTGGTACTCTTGAAAGCGACACTAGCGCACGATTAGAATCAAATTCGGTGGAATATTTTTGAACTAAATGAATTCGACTCTCGTCGATTAAATCAAATATTTGCTACTCCCGACGTGATTTTGACGTAGTTTAAAATCGTTAATATTGCATAATTGCAAGAAAGCGTCTTTGTAGTGATCGAGTTCGATAACGTTATTAATTTAAAATAAGAAAATACGACACATTTGGTGAAAATAACAACGACAAAGGCGAAGAATTCATTCTCGATTTTGTTCAAGAGTACCAAATATAAGTTTGGTGAGATTGGAATTGAATCTGATTCGAAATTAGAATGGATTTCCAGAGTAGGCACACAGATGGTATGAATTTTATAACGGATTTTCCTTCTCTTGCATGAATGTTATATGCATATTATATCCCTTAGTCGTCTTTTACGTTCACGGGATATTGAAATTTATTCTTACTCGGTCACCACACAAAAAAAATATAAAACAAATATATATAAAAATAAAATTTATTGAAATCGATCACAGTGGCAACTACCGAAGCCTAATGTATTATTTTGATGTTTTAAAAAACAACTTCGCATTATTGCCTTTCCAATGAAATCGGTTTTCGTGTGGTAACGGAGTAAGAATACAATTCCTTATCCTGCCCGTGGATGTCGTAAGAGACGACTAAGAGGTATAAAATGCAATAACATTTATGCAAGAGAAGGAAAACTCGAAATAAAACGATATAGCAACCTATCTGACTAGCATGGTATACTACAGTGAGCCGTATATGAGCTGAAATGATGATGGTGAATGAAATCGGTTTGGTGATTTCAAATTCAGTAACGAACATAGGTAGCTATTTGTATTTTACAAATATAACTAACAATTCGCCATCGCTTCGCTTCGATATCAGTCGCCTTGCCTCCGCATTTCAAATTTCCAAAATCTTCTAAAATATTACGATACGCGACTGCAGTCCATGAGGCCTCGGGTTCGATTCCCGAACTTATGAAAAATTTTTAGGGGTTTCTTGTGAGAAAAAAATACCTTAAATTACTCCTTATATAGATAGACCTGACAGTAAAATATTATTAAAATCGGTCCAGCCTTTTGGAACACAGAACAAACAGTCGGACAAAAAATTAAAGTGCTTTTTAGGCATAGGTATCGTATAAATAACCGTGTGAGCATGAAAAAAAACTGGGTAAGCGCGAGTCGCAGTCGCACAAGATGGGTTCTGTACTATTATCTATAAAAAAATGCGTTTGTTGTATGGGAGTCCCCCCTTAAATGTTTATTCTATTTTAGTTTTTAGTATTTTTTGTTATAGCGGCAACAGAAATACATAATTTGTAAAAATTTCAACTGTCTAGCTCCAGCCGGGTGACAGACAGACGGATGGATAGACGGACGTATAGACAGCGAAGTCTTAGTAATAGAGTCCCGTTTTTACCCTTAGGGTACGGAACCTTAAAATTGTATAATTTTGACATTAAAATAGACACTTTTTATTTATTAGAATAGATAAACAAGCGACCCACCATGTCCTCAAACGGATTTTTTTTCTCCGTTTGTATAGGTCCCACTGTTAGGCAGGAGCCCCTTCTATAACAAAATGGTCAGTCACCTTTGCCGTGTGGTAGCGGTTACAAATACTATCAGACCTTTTTTTTTGGGGGTGGGCTACGGTCGGCGCACTCCTCGCCCGACTCCGTCCGCGACGACACCCGTAACCCACCCGTGACACGTCACCTTTATAGTTGGGCCGGCCACCGGAGCAGGGTAACTTGTTGTCAGTGGTCGGCCCGACGGAATACCCCTTGAGAAGTACTTGCTCGACCGAGGAAATTTTCGTCGATCTTTCCTCGCGCGGTCGACCTTTTGGCGGGTGACGGTTTGACTCCCCGGTCCAGTCACCCGCGATCTCGGCTAGGGCGGCATCAGACGCAGATACTCGCACCTGCGTCGCACCAGTCGCCGGCGGCGGCTCGCGTCGTCGAGGAGACTTCCTTTCGCGAGACTACTGCCTCGCAGAAGGCTGCGACCGCGTCTCAGTAAATACTACCAGACCTACGGAAAACCTACGGCATAAATAAGTTATTGTCATCCTGTACGCAGACAAACGAAACACGATCGTAGTAATAATTACATTAGATAATAATGCTAAAATTAGCAACTTTTGTCGGATGAATCAACTTTTAAAAAGGTCAGAACAGATCCCACTAATATCGTTTTAAATAATACAAACAAAGTAATGTTTAAATACTCCGATGCATTACATCTAGACCAGTGGCGTAGCGTACCTTGGTGGGGACCCGTATAAAAAATTATTTGAGGCCCTTATAAAGGGTAAAGATTTTCACAAAAGAAAAATGAATGTTTGCATAAAATTGATAGAAATACATATTTATTTTATTCATCATATCATAATTATCTATCTGTCACTTTTTTTTAATTTTTACAAACAATTCAAATTAAATATTATAGGTACACTTTCCTTGCCTTTTTTTCGGCAAACTGATTTATTAAATCATTTATAATTAGTTTTTTTTTTACTTTTGTCATTTCTGAAATAGTAAAAAATTTGGGAAGTTTTTATTAATTTTTGCTTACGCATGTCGGGGCCTCGTATAATTGATACGGCAGTAGCTACGGTAGATACGGCAGTAGCTACACCCCTGATCTAGACGTGAAAAATCTTTTACCGTCAAGGCCGAACTGAATGGACAGTCAAATGGATACACAAAGCAAATCACAGCTACATGGTAGTAAAATGTTATCAAAATCAATCCAACTGTTTTAAAAATTACCCGGAATAAATAAACTGACAGGTAAAAAGACAACAAACGTTTCAACTGCGTTTAAATCATAGATATCGTGCAAATAACCATACAAGCAAGAAAAATCCTGTTTTGACATTATAAACGTACACTTCAATTTTAATTATTTGTATAGATGTATATAAGTGTTACGTAGTTAAGGCATATTTATACACTTAAATGAATATATGTTCTTAATTGTTCAGCTTAGCTCAGTATTTTTGCCGAGAATATAGATAATATCCACAGGAGTAGAGTTTATTTTTATTATAATAAAGAATCTAAAAAAAGGGAGAATTAACAATGTAATTGGATTATCTGGATTAAGGAAATATCCAATTTACTTATGAGCTATTTTTATTTTCGATGCAGTGGCTAAATTTACCATTATATTTGAATTATATTTTTTTATCTGAAAACACTGATTAAACGTGATTTTATATAAATGAAACCTAGTTAGATCGATTTATCGAGATCTAAACCTTATTCATGCTTATTAATTTCATGGACATGGTTGTAGCCTCTTCCAAGATTATGACTATATAGAAATATACAATAATTGTTCATTTAATAATGTTAGATAAATACACATCAAAGAAGCAACAGATTTTTTAGATAAAACACTCATTTTAAAGTTCTTTTTTGTCATTAGAATGAATTTTTCTTTTTTCAAAAAAGCGCACCCATATTTAAAAACAATAGCATAATATATCTTATATAGACAAAAAAAATATTTTAGAGAAATAATTGATTTAAGACTTAAAATTGGTCAAAGAGTAATTGGACAGTAGCATTGGACCCAATAGCCAATGCCTCAAATTATTATTTGTTAGCTCCCATTGCTGTATTAAATTATTGAGATCTAATATTTCTAGAAATTCATGAGCATATATTTGGTAAAATAGGATTCTTTTTGTAAATAAAACTGCTTTTACGGATTTTATCGCGTTTGTATTTGATTATGATTGCCCGACGTTACGAACACTTTACAGCATTCATGGTCACGGGCGGACTAAGATGTCTGACGTCCAAACAAGTCAACTTTATTACAGATTTTTATAATTATCTACCCGCTACAGAAAATTAGTTATTAAGTTTTAACCCACATTCTTCAAATATCTCTGGAAAAAAACAGATTTATAAGTAGTAATATTTCTTATTGTCGAAGAAAAAGAAAGGTTAAAAAATTAAGAATTATTTAAGACTGACTGACTTAATAAATTTTCACAGGAAGGTAATTTCATAAGTAACAAAACAAACTAAATGACGGGCCAGTTAGTAAGCCTGCAAACTCATATGCATTCGAAATTTAAAATGTAAGCTACATCACTACGTACCTACATCATAATATTCAAATTTCGAAAAATCGCTCCAACAATTTTCCGATAAGTCTACAAAGCAAAATCGAAGCAAATACCTATCACAAAATAATATCGAATCTCCATACATTATACTATTGATGGGGTGAACGACATATAATTTATATACCTATATTCGTATAGCCGATAGTTGGTCCCACCCCCGTACCTTGCGACCCTCCGACGCACGTATACATAAAACATACATGTGTGGGTAGGGTTGAGGACAAAATCGATAGGGCTAACTCCTTTGTAAACCGACGACTTTGCACGATTTTTGAACGTGTCAAAATTCTTTCTTCAAATGTGTTCTAATTTTGAATTCTTATGTTCTCTTTTCAAAATGTTTCAACATATCCACATGACTTATGATTTCATTTTTTAACGAAATATTTGTGCTTATCATATAATTTGCTATACCTATTACACTACTACTTGTCTATCTATTCTATCCAATCTTTTACCTTCTATGCGCTTAAAACATAATAATCTGATTACTGAATTCTAAAAGACACAAGTGACAGCTAAATAATGAGCTTAGAATAATTATTATTCAAAGCGAACAGGCTTTATATTGATTCCATAGCATAGTAATATTTACTTAACCTAATTAAATGTGTAATAAAAAAGCAAACTGGCAATTCACTTTAGTTTATCGAACTTAATTCAATGCAGGAATAACAAATAATAGTAATGAAGCAGTAATCAACTGAATAATTATATTTCTTTATTTAATCGCCCATTACGCGTTACAACGGTGCCTACAATTAAACAACTTTATTATTTTTAATGCTGGACTATTCCAAGACATTCTGTGACCGATTTAAATATTTAAATTAAAAGCTGCTGCTTAGAGCAATAAAAAATCTTATATCGGCAACAGTATTCATAATAATTACCATAACATGTCATGTTCTTACGCCAAATTCAAAATAAGAATTAATTAATTTGAACAAGACATTACTGAACAAGACATCAAAAACTTTTAAAAAAATAATTGAAACCGACAGCGATGTTTTAAAATTTATTGACTGTTTACTGAGACTTAAAATTATATTATTTTAGTCATCATATTTTATTCAGTAAAGTCTCTCTGTCACATACAATTACTATTGCCTTTACATGATCAAAATGTCCGCCTTTAAATGTGAGAACACAAGAAACAAGCCATTTAATTAGTTTTAAAACATCTCAACGTCAATATTTTTTACACGTCTCAGTAAATTTATAGCATGACCAAACAGGGAATCGAACGCATAGCTATTCATTTAACGGTGAAGTGGTAGGATCATAAAATTTTATTTTGTTGTTTGTATTTAAAAGATGCCTAATAAAGAACTCGCTTAATCGATTACGATCGCTACCGGTCGATTATCGAAAACTGAAAAAAGTCTAGCTTTGCATTTAAAATTTTAAATTTTAGAATTTATTGTTCATAATTTTACTTTTATGGCATTCGAAATTTAAATTGTGTACGTCACGCTACCGGCTAGGCAGTTTATGATTTCTTTGTTACGATTTGTTAATTAACTATGAAAAAGATATTTATGATTAAATTTAATCTATTATTTATTGAGAATTTACTAATTTAAAACGGCTTTTACTAATAATTTGATTACATTCCTATGTTATAATAGTCATATAATTTTCTTCAGATTATTTCATGCATACTTAATAACCATAAAAATAAAATTTTCCGTTCCGTTACTAAGTAAGTAAACAGGTTGATCACAGATAGTTTTTCAAGCGTGCATATAAAAAAGTAGAAACACTTTGATATAGGATTCGGGGGTAATATTATTATATCGACCCCACCCCCGTGTTGTCAATCGATCAAACATGTGCAAACAGTTTGACTAACGTAAACATGAAAAAGACATATAACCCCCAGAAATATCGCACAAAATCAAACTCTATCTTGTATTATATTAGAATGCATTTCGTGTTATGGCTACATCATGCTAAATGTCTCGTTTTGCAATTTGGCCATATTTCTCCTGTACATAGGAGTCATAGGAACGATGGTAAATGTATTGACAAATATATCGAGTTACAGTTTCCATTAGGATATTGTTTATATCAATTTATGAAAGTACTCAGTCTCGATTTTATATTTAAATTATGTGCTATTTAAAGAAGCATAGACATAACCCTCTTTTAATCATGGAGGTCTGTTCGACCGAAATCTTTGTTTTTGATGTGAAACATCTATAGGTGAGAATGAACCTGATCGTTGGCGTGGTGTTAACGCCACGCTTGGATATGTACATTCGTGTAATAAAACCACAACCTGTTTTAGAATTTTGGTACAACGCAATAAATTATTAACCTAAATTTGAGAGAGAGAGAGAGAGAGAGAGTAGAGTATAGAATAGAGTACACAGAGAGACTTTGGGTCACTCTGTGTACTCTACCGACTCTTTCACGGGGAGTGCTCCGAGGAACTATTTGACTTGGTACCACCGTCACCATTCTACCAACGTACCACTCGACATCGTAGCAGAGTTCATCCATTTCACCTGGAAACGTTATGGTCTTCAACTGTACGTTTCCAGCGATCATTTCTCCCACGTACGTGCAAGCTCTGGAATGAACTACCTGCTGCTGTTTCCCGAGCGCTATGACATGTCCTTCTTTAAACGAGGTTTAAGAAGAGTATTTCCTTCACGGTAGGCAGCGGCCTGGCTGTGCCCCTGGTATTGCAAAGGTCCATGTGTAATAGTTTCACTTACCATCAGGTGTGCTGCTTGCTCGTTTGCCACCGTTGGCAATAAAAAAAATAAAAAAAAAAAACTTACCTATAGTGTATACTAATGAAAATAAATGCGTATTGAACGAAAATGATCATTTTCTGGAAAAAAATCGTAATATTTTATTAATACTTTATGCCATATTAGTTCCTGTCATAATCTGTTCTTTTATGCATATATACTTGTACAAAATAATTTCGATGTTTCTCATCTGCTAGGCGTCCTGAGGTCGGCTCCCTTTTTTGATTTAACATGACGTATATTTTTTTTTAAATCAGGCTATAGACCACAGGTCATAGTGTAGAACATCTTTGTTTACGAATTAATTTTGTATTTGATAAGTATTATTAAAATATTAGCAACTCGCCCTCGCTTCGCTTCGGTTATAGTCGTTTTACCCGCATTGTTCCCGTTCCCGTGGGAATACCGGGATAAAATATAGCCTAGTTTACGGCCTGATATTATAGCTTTAAATGGTGAAAGAATTTTTGAAATCGGTCCAGCTGTTTTGAACATTACCCGGAACAAATAGACAGACAGACAAAAATTTTTTAATCACTATTTTAGGCATAGGTGTCGTGAAAATAGCCGTGTGAGCATGAAAGAAGCCTATTATTTTGACATTACAAACAGACACTCCAATTTTATTTATTGATATAGATAAGTAATTTTGTAATGCCAGACGATAATGCATTGCACTCAAATTGTTGGATTAAATGCCTGAAATATCCACAGCCTTAATATCCAGCTAACCCTACTAATTGTACCTAATCTATACTCTAAACCAATAAATAAAATTGGAGTGTCTGCTTGTAATGTCAAAATAACAGGCCTTTTTCATGCTCACACGGTTATTTGCACTATACATATGCCTAAAAATCACTTTATATTTTTTTTTGTCTGTCTGTCTGTCTGTTTGTTCCGGGTAATCTTCAAAACGGCTGGACTGATTTAAAAAATTATTTCACCAATGGAAAGCTATAATAACAGGGAGTAAACTAGGCTATATTTTATACCGGTATTCCCACGGGAACAGGAACTACGGGGATAAGGCGACAGAAATAGAAGCAAAGCGAAGGCGGGTTGGTATAATATAAAATTTCACTTTTATAGCTCTGCACCTTTTACAGCTCATATGCCTTCCACTAATGGATTCGAGCCTCCTTCACAATAGGAAATCGACCCACTATACCACGCTGGTCAGACAGGCTTATATAGGGTTCTTTTTTAAGTGTCAGTTTCGTGTACTAAGTCGTATTTTACGATAACCACAAACAAGAATAGAGGTGGTTAATTATATTCTTCATCATCATTATCATATTAACCCATAAAGTGTCTCACTGCTGGGCACGGGTCTCCCCAAGAGAACCTATAACAGATTTTGGGGGAATTGGTATAATCAGGCGGGTGCCAGGCGGATTGGCGATCGCAGTAATTTGGAGTACACAGTACAACGCTGCTACCCGTTCTCTAGTATCAGGATCCCTTAGTCCCCTTGACGACACCCACAGGAAGAGATGGGGTGGTACTATTGTCAAGCCAGTACCACCCAGCAAAATTGTATTCTTACTCCGCAACAAAACTAAATTCTTATATCTTTAAACGAGCAATTCTTGTATATTTCTATGTTTCTGTTTCTATATTTCTATGTTTCTATATTTCTACGTTTCTATATTTCTATATGTATATATTTCTATATTTTTAATATCTCGGAAACAGCACCAATGATTTTCATGAAATTTAGTATACTAGAGGTTTCGGGGGCCAAAATCGATCTAGCTAGGTTTTATTTATAGAAAAGATCGCCTTGTTGGTGTTTTCGGTTTTATTAGCTAATCAATAAATTGTCATTAGAATAGAACTATAAATTTAGCTGTCGCCATCAAGATTGACAATAGCTCAGTGGGAAGTTGTCGATTCGCATTCAAACAGCCTGAGATCGGATCTCAGTGTTATTATTATTCAGTTTTTAAATTTTTGATATTTTTTCCATTACTTTATCATTTTTATTTTTTATAAATATATATATTTGAATATGTTCGTCAAAAACATAATTTACAGAAAAAATTATACCGAGCAACGCTCAGTCAACCAGACATTATTGTCTTATAAGAACATTATGTAAATAATTTACTACGTAACGAAAAGTCTTTATCTGGTATAGAATGATACAATATAAACTTAACACATTTCTGGCCAGATAATTTCTAGTCAGATGTGTTGGGATAGAGATTTGTATCAAGTTTTCCTTCTCTTGCACAGATTTTATATGCATAATTATTATATCCCTTAGTCGTCTTTTACGCCATCCACGGGTAAGATAGGGAGTGGTGAACTGTATTCTTACTCCGTCACCACATGAAAAAATTCATCTATGCATTGTGTATTAGGAGTGTGCTGCATGGGAGGGGGAGCGCCGTGAACTTGTCGCGATTATCGGTGCCGACCTGGCGCTGCTGACCATCGCCAGGGAGATGCTCGACAGCGTCAGGAACTGGGACGCGGTCGCCGCCGTCTGTGAGGCCGTAATCTCACGGAAGGAGGCGGCGGATCGTGTGCGAGTAGAGCTCCTATTCGGCGACACGTTCCGCCGCCGGCGACTCGGGTGGCACAGGCGCGAGTATCTGCGCCTAATGCCACCCTAGCCGGGGCCGTGGGTGATCGGACCGGGGAATTGTCCGTCACCCGCAGAGAGGCTGACCGCGCGATGGCGACCGACGTCCCAGTACGTCGAGAGGTGAGGTTACCCGAAAGGGTATTCCGTCGGGCCGACCACTGATGACAAGTCACATCTGCTCCGGTGGTCGGCTCAACAACGAGGTGAAGTGCTTACCATAGCCCACCCATAAAAAAAATGCATTGTATATTAAAAATTTCATTGAAAAAGGTTTGGTCTATGTATTTTATACTAACAACCCACCCTCGCCTCCTCGGTTTCAGCCAATCTGTTCTCGTACTTTAAATCTTTAATAATACCCAAAGATAATAAACTTAAGCATATACTATTTTTGATCTACATTAATTGTAACTTGTACTAGGTGGATCGACAATCTGGTGTAAATTGCTGGGTGTCGTTGGATGCAGGCGGCACAGGACCGCACCCTGGCGCGTAACATGAGGGAGGCCTACGTCCAGCAATGGACGGCGATGGGCTGGAATGATGATGAATACTGTATTGCTTAAAATAGATTCCAAAATAATTTATTATTTTTTATGATTTATCTCATAAGGTTTAGCCAATACTATTTAGCCATTTAAGGGCACAAAATATTTTTTTTACGCCATCAGATTACAAATCTTTAAATGAATTAGTTTTCTCTACTACAATCATCAACATTGCAGCTTATATTAAAGCCCAGTAGTGGGCTGGAGCCCCCTTTAATACCACAATAGATCTTATATGTATATTTAATCCCTTAGTCGTATTTTAACTTCACCCACGGGAAAGATATGGGGGTGGTGAATTTTATTCTTATCACCACAGGGATTAACTTTACTAACTGTAAATATGCTTTCTTAAAGTTATAAACCTTCCTTATGAATTACTTTGTATATTGACGAAAACTGTATTGAAATCTGTTACACAGTTTAAAAGAGCTAAGCATACATCCCACTCTCTATCTTGTCCGTGGATGTCGTGAAAGACGACTAAGGGATTTAATACGCATATAACATCTGACAAAAAAGGAAGATTTGAAATAAAACCCTATACAATCCGGTCTCCGCGGGTGATCGGACCGGGGAATTGTCCGTCACCCGCAGAGAGGCTGACCGCGCGACGGCGACCGACGTCCCAGTACGTCGAGAGGTGAGAGGTTACCCGAAAGGGTATTCCGTCGAGCCGACCACCGATGACAAGTCACATCTGCTCCGGTGGTCGGCCCAACAACGAGGTGACGTGAGTACGGGTGGGTTATGGGCCCGCGCGCCGTCCTTTCATCGCCCCGGACGGACAGGACCGCGCGTGCGCTTACCATAGCCCACACATAAAAAAAAAAAAAAAAGAAAAATACCATCCGGTCTGATTAGCATGGTACCTATAGTAAGGTCAACTTCCCTCCTATTGTAGAGGTGTCTCAAGCCCAACAGTGGGACTAATATGAGCTGAAATGATGATGATGAAGCATACAAGGGGCGACGGTGACTTTGTTTTATACTATGTAAAGATAAAAATATACACAAATGTAGCTGACCCAA
This sequence comes from Lymantria dispar, assembly GCA_032191425.1. NCBI lineage: Eukaryota > Metazoa > Arthropoda > Insecta > Lepidoptera > Erebidae > Lymantria > Lymantria dispar. Next base: position 6,346,661 of record CM063457.1, read on the forward strand.
CGGACGTTGTTCTCTTCAAATACATAATATAACAGCGCCACCTACCGGGTTCAATTGTGAATCTAACCATTCTCGAATCCCCTTGAACACACAAAAAAATTCATCAACATCGTTCCAGCCGTTTAGGAGGAGTTCAGTGACATATACACGTATACGAGAAATGTATATATATATATATATATATAAAGGAAAAACTTTAACTCATTAGAAAGTAGCAATGAAACGTTATTAATTAAACTATTCGAAATATTGTCCTATTTAAAACTAAATTAGAAAATTTATAATTACATCGCTAAAAGGTGCAATTTTCTAGTATCCATATACTTGAGGATTACGATAACAATCGCGTATGCGTCTACATAAATTATAAATTCCCTTTATAGTACTAATTAAAGAACCCTAACCGTAATACAGAATAAAACATTTTTATTTTTAACTAACTTCCGACTCTCATAAAACTATCAGCCTAGGTTTTAATAAACACTTAGATCGACAGAGATAATGTAGAAATTTATTGTATGGGAAACATTATTTTCTCTGCTAGACTTAGAATATAATATTTAAACATATATCCGTTATACAATTATATAATATACAATTATACACTTGTATATAATATAATTTTTGAAGTGAAAACCTCTTTAGCGGCGTTGTGCACTGTTTTAGGATGGGTAAAAATGTTAAGCTCGCGTCAGGACACGTGACCTGATCGAAAATGCGTAAGACGGCGCAGGATGCTTGCGCAAATGGTCGTGTAGTGCATGTGCGCATGTTCTAAATTTTGTCATAAATCTAATACAAAAGCGATAAAATCCGTAGTAGTTCCTTAAACATCAGAAATGATTAGCTAAATTATTGTTTCAAGTGTATACGAATTTATTTGTTACATCACATGCTTGTAGTAAGTACTGCCTAGCGAGAACTTGATAGACTGTAATAGACACGAACATTATCATTGCATAATGATTTCTGATGTTTACGCGAGTATTACACATCTATACCAATAAATAAAATTGGAGTGTCTGTTTGTAATGTCAAAATAATAGGCTTTTTTCATGCTCACACGGTTATTTGCACGACACCTATGCCTAAAATAGCAATTAAAAATTTTTGTCTGTCTGTTTGTTCCGGGTATACTTCAAAACGGCTGGACGGATTTCAAAAATTCTTTCACCAATGGAAAACTATAATATCAGGGCGTAAACTAGGCTATATTTTATCTCGGTATTCCCACGGGAACGGGAACTACGCGGGTAAAACGACTATAACCTATAACCGAAGCGAAGCGAGGGCGGATTGCTAGTTTTAAATAAAACTACTTTACGGATTTTATCGCGTTTGTATTTGAGTTTTGATTGCTTTACGTTTCGAACACTTTGCAGCATTCATGGTCACGGGTGGACCGCCCGTGACCATGAACAGAAGAAAGAATAAAAATATCAATGCAGCATATATATCTCCTACTATTAGGCTGGAGCCTCATCCACAATGAAAAAGAAATTAACCTACTATGCCACACTGATCAGAGATGCTTTGGAATAGGGTTTTATCTTGAGTTTTTCTTCTCTTGCATCCGTGTTACCTCCGCATGTCTATTAGTCATCTTTTACGACACCCACGGGTATGGCGGTTAATAGTATTTTTAATTCATAATCACAAATAAATATAATAAATACATATAAGTAAATGGAGTTTACCTTCACACCAAGTTTTACTTAAAACTGAAACTTTCAAGAACACTCTGAAACTAACGAATTTCTGCACTCCTGCGCACAAAACTTCACTTGATTTCAAAGCCATTGCACAAAAAAATAACTGAATTCACACTTAGAGCACGTCTGAACTCTGTTATAGAACATTTTTGAATGCGACCTATCGACCTTTATCTCACGTGCATAAATTATTGACATTTACGTCCCCTCTTACGACGAAAGGGTTAGTTTCTATAGAAATCTATGAAACGTGAATTTGCATATAATTTTTAGTTTATTATTTATATTTAAAGGGGTGTTATTGTAGTTATACAGTTGATGAATCGCTTGTATTAATAAGGATTATGGGGGTTTGTCCTCAATGACAAATAGTTTCTATTACCTGAAGGTTAATATTCTTCATTTTATATCCGCTATAGAAATTAAATCTTATAGTGGTATAAAAATCATTTCCATATAATTTCAGGTAAAAAAAAAGAATTCACTACCACCCTTTCTTAATCATAGGTGTCTTAAAGTAACAGTTAATATAATGTACTCATAATATGTAAGGGAAAAAGAACTCCAAAGAAAATTCCATAACAATCCATCTAATTGTCCATCACCCGTAGAGAGGCTAACCGCGCGACGGCGACCGATGTCCCAGGACGTCGAGGGGTGAGGGTACCCGAAAGGGTATTCCGTCGGGCCGATCACTGACGACAAGTCACATCTGCACCGGTGGTCGGCCCAACAACGAGGTGACGTGGGTACGGGTGGGTTATGGGCCCGCGCGCCGTCCTTTCATCGCCCCGGACGGACTGGCCCGCGCGTGCGCTTACCATAGCCCACCCATAAAAAAAAAAAAAAAAAAATAACAATCCATCTAATCGGCATAAAATAGTAGATCAATTGCCGACGCATTATGAAAGAAGCTCGAGCCCAGTTTTGCAACGCACATAAGCTGAATTGACGACGAAGTTAATGATAAAATTGTCCATGTGGTGAACGGAATAAGAATACAATAAGTCATCCCTTTTCTTTCCCGCGGATATAGTAAGAAACAACTAAGCGAAGGAAACTAAATAGCATGACTACTAATTAATTTGAAGCTAATTTCTATAGTATACTAGCCGACCCGGCGAACTTCGTACCGCCATAATTTTTACGTCAATATATTTTCTAAATTCCCAAAAATATAGTTTGTCTATAGCTGTCATTTGCGTTTTGTTATTCTATGATAGATGCGTTTTTGTTATACCACGTTTTATAGTGACATGTATTCTCTTTGACGTTTTCTGTCAAGTCCAACGGGAACCCGGTCGAACGGAATAAAAAGTATCCTATAACCGTCACCTGGTTCTAAGCTACCTCCCCACCAATTTTCAGCCAAATCGGTACAGCTGTTATTGAGTTATAAATAGTGTAACTAACACGACTTTCTTTTATATATATATAGACTAGCAACCCGCCCTCGCTTCGCTTCGGTTATAGGTTATAGTAGTTTTACCCGCGTAGTTCCTGTTCCCGTGGGAATACCGGGATAAAATATAGCCTAGTTTACGCCCTGATATTGTAGCTTTCCATCAGTGAAAGAATTTTTGAAATCGGTCCAGCCGTTTTGAAGATTACCCGGAACAAACAGACAGACAGACAGACAGACAAAAATTTTTTAATCTGTATTTTAGGCATAGGTGTCGTGCAAATAACCGTGTGAGCATGAAAAAAGCCTATTATTTTGACATTACAAACAGACACTCCAATTTTATTTATTGGTATAGATATACTCTCCGTGTGGTGACGGAGTAAGAATACAATTCACGCCCTGTCTTGCCCGTGGATGTCGTAAAAGACGACTATGGGATATAATCTATACCAATAAATAAAATTGGAGTGTCTGTTTGTAATGTCAAAATAATAGACTTTTTTCATGCTCACACGGTTTATTTGCACTATACATATGCCTAAAATACACTTTATATTTTTTTTGTCTGTCTGTCTATCGGTCTGTCTGTCTGTCTGTTTGTTGTGGGTAATCTTCAAAACGGTTGGACCGATTTAAAAAATTGTTTCACCAATGGAAAGCTATAATATCAGGGAGTAACCTAGGCTATATTTTGTCCTGGTATTCCCACGGGAACGGGAACTACGCAGGAAAGATGACTGAAACCGAAGCGAAGCGAGGGCGGTTTTATGCACATAAGATCGGTGCAAGTGAAGGAAAACTCGAAATGAAATCCTATATCAACATGTTTGACCAGCACGGTATAGTAGGTTAAATTCCTTCCCATTGTAGAGGAGGCCGAGCCCATGATGATATATGCCTACCCATCTGACCAGAATAGTAAAGTAGGTCAATTACCTTGTTATTCAGGCGGCGGTTCGAACCCAGCAGTGAGATGTACATGAGCTGAGATGATGATGATGAGAAAATCAAAGGTACATTTTTTTTATTGCTTGCTGTTATTGCTAAATTCCATGAATAAGTTGCTAAGTTGCCTGTCATTAGGAGTGCTTTCCTTGTGGTGATGGAGTAAGAATATAAATCATCACCCCTTCTTTTGTCTATGGTTACCGTAAAAGCTGCTTACCTAAAAAGGATAAGTAGACAACATGAAGGATAAACTTAGAATAAAATCGTATGGCAACTTCGTTTGACCTTTGTGGTATAATAGGTCAAGTTCCCTCTCACAAAAGAAGGCCTGAACACAACATTGGGACGTATACAGGTTCAGGTGATGACGATAATGAATGCTGTTTGCCATCTTAAACTATTAAAAAATACCGTGAGAATATGTCTATATATTCCAAATTACGTATTCAAAAAATGGCCGTTATAAATAATAATAAAAGAGATACGATCGCATTTCTTATTATCTATGATTATTAAAAAAAGCCACAATAGATCCGATGGACCGGAAGTAGGATCTTTTGTGGCAGACGCTCAACCCTTCCGGTGAATCGATATCTTTTTACTTGTCTATGGCACCCTAATTTTATAATATGGAGTTGCATATGTTTGAGAAATTGTTTCTTAAGATTTTTATTTTTTGGACCCGCGATATTTGAAATAAAGGCAAAGTAAGAATTTGTTTTCTTTCAAATTTGCACTAGTAGCTAGTAGAGGCAATATGCAAATAACATCTAAGCAAGAGAAGGAAAACTCGAAATATAAGTAAAACTAGCAACCTGCTTTCGCTTCGCTTCAGTTTCAGTCGCCTTACCTACGTAGTTCCCGTTCCCGTGTGAATACCGGGATAAAATATAGCCTATGTTACTCCCTGATAGTCTAGCTTTCTATTGGTGAAAGAATTTTTGAAATCGGTTCGGTGGTTTAAGCGTGAAAGCGTAACAAACAAACAAACTTACGCATTTATAATATTAGTAAGGATTAAAAACTTTGAATAACCCCCGACAAAAACTAAAATAATAAAAAAAAGTATTACTTTCTCTTCAAGCTTCTCTCTGAAGCACTTAATCGAGTTATCATACGCCATTACGTCATTTTGGAAAAGAGTTGATACTCTTACATTGTTGGACCGATATTAACCAAACAGCAACAAAACTGGCTTTCAAACGAAAAGAACCGCATTGAAATCGGTCCATCCATTTGAGAATTACGATGCCACAGACAAACACATACAACACACAAACACACACAACACACAAACTAATAACACCCATCTTTTTGCGCCGGGGGTTATAAACTCGAAATAAAACTTTATTCCAATCCATCTGACTAGCTTGCTATATTAGTTTAATTTCCCTTCTAAGCTCGAAAATAACATTGGGAAGCTACTTTACTAAGCGGCATAGTCACATAATTGCTATGCTTGGTGTTATAAATGCCTCACGCGAGGGTTAATTAGGAATGCAAATATCAAGAACAAGAACATCGATGTTTCAGAATAAACATCGATATACAAAAAACATCGCTCTAAAAACATCCATGTATCGAAACATCGATATTTTTTACTTTCCTTGCGGGATTAAAATGAGCATTTTTTTAGTTAAATTCTAAGAGTAATAATTTATATTCAATTTCATACAAGCATGTTTTTGCATGAAGCACTACTAACATTTGCGGGATGACCTTTTTTTTTAGTTATTTAGAAACAGAGTACTTAAACTGTTACGCAGACTCTGCTAAAAGTACCATTTAAACCAAGTAGGCAAAATATCTGAGTCAAAACATCGTATAATATAACATCGATGTATCGTTTTCATCTCTAGGGCTAATTGCTCTTCACCTGCAGATATTTTAACTAGCCTAAGACTTTGACGTGAAAGTAAAGGCTGATAATACATTGTTTTCTTCATCCACCATCACACAGGGACTTAAGTAGCATTACGGAATCTGCAACTTAGGATGATAGACGAAAATATAACTGCACAGATGGTATAGTGGTTAAGATACCGACCTATCGTGCCAGTGTCGTGGGTTCGAATCCCACGCAGGACAACACTTTGTGCGATCCACAAATTGCTTTTCTGAGTCTGGATGTAATATGTGTCCGTTAATTATGTTTGTAAAGTCCCCTGCAATACAAGGATTATTTTCTTGTGCAGTGTTGACTTTAAAAAAAAATTAAACAAATTTGCTTCTTTTAAGACTTCAAGAATTATGTTAGTTCTTCGGGAGTGAAGGATTAAACAATTTTTTTTTGTGTGACTTAGTTGTTAGCCTCAGATGGCTGTGACAACTTTACTCGGACTGGTGGGTAAGCGCTGAGGGCTCTCAACCCGTTTAAAGTTAAGCAACCGATCCCGAGGGCACCCCCTGCGGGGTACGGACCTCGGCTCGGAGGGTCGCTGGCAATTAATCAGTCTTATCATCTCAGGTCATATACGTCCCTGGCTCGAGCCTTCTCCACAACGGAAGGCAAATTGATCTACACGACGGGTTGAAATACGGTTTTATGACAAATTTTCTTGAAATACTGTTTTAGTTGTCAGCCGCATTTCGTCTCATACGACACCCACGGGTAAAAGGGGAGGTAATGAAATAAAGACACTCGTTGTCTATGCATCTATACAAATAAATAAAATTGAAGTATCTGTTTGTAATGTCAAAATACTGAGCTTTTTTCATGCTCACACGGTTATTTGCACGACACCTATGCCTAAAATATAGTTCGAAAATTTTTTGTCTGTCTGTCTGTCTGTTTATTTGGGGTAATCTTCAAAATGTTTGGATCAATTTTAATAATATTTTACTACCAGGTACCTGTCTATATAAGGAGTAACTCAGACTATATTTTATCCCGGTATTCCCAAGGGAACGGGAACTACGCGGGTAAGGCGACTAAAACCGAAGCGAAGCAAGGGCGGGTTGCTAGTATTTCATATTATTAACTTGCCTATGCAGGCAACACTTCTGACGTGGGATCTTAAGATTCATCTTTTTTTTATTTCAACTGATTATTATAATATTTACTTAAGATTTACTTTTTTGTGCCAATTTGTATATTATTTCTACCAATAAAATAAAAAAATAATTCCTCTTTGTAAATTTCAATTAACAACGTCAACATTTTACAATTTAACCAATTATTTTAATATAAAACTCAATACAGTCGAGATTTACTTAAATATTTGCGTTAACCATAAACACAATACAACCTATTATAGGCAATCATCGACGTATCGAATAAAAAAAAAGTTCGCAATAAGCCACTACAGACTACCAACAAAACAAACATTTCACGGGTTTGTGGCAACAAAAAAAAAACTCGTGTCTATGCACAAGGGCTCCTATTGTATAGAATTTGACTATACATTGTTTAAAATACTGATTTATAGGCTATTAAACCCTTTCTATTAATGTATGTATAGATAAATTTATGCGTATTATTCCTTGTAAAAAATTATAGTTATATTTTATCTGTAGCATAACAAAGGTGCTTTTTTTTTAAGCAAAGGGGTGCGCGAACGCATGTTTTAAGATCTATGACACGTAACAGTCTTAAAATATTTTTTTTTTAAACTTGTGACGTTTTGATAGAAATTTGTTGAACTGTTGTGCATATTGACTTAAAACGTAAAATTATGTAAATTTAACGCCAAGTTTCTTTATGGCGGTTTATATTTATAGTTATAAAACTATATAAATATACTTTTTAAAACTCTATACTTGCCCCTCTATCTTTTAAATAACTACATCTAATTTTAAGAGGAAATTTTTATTTTGATATTATCTATACATCTATACAAATAACATTCAAGTTTAGAATAATAACGTATAGAAGGTAAGTTCGCGCACAAAAACTGAAGTATTTCATTTACGCAACTTTTAAAAAATAACTATAATTTTGTGTGTACAAGTGTATAAGTGTGTAATCGTCGGCGCGCGTGTAGTATTTTTAGATTCATGTTTCGAACGTTCGAAGTAGCGACACTATCCTTCTATACGTTATTATTCTAAGCACTGAAGTATCTGTTTGTAATTTCAAAATACTGGGCTTTCATGCTCACACGGTTATCTACACGACACCTATGCCTAAAATCAGTTTAAAAGTTTTTTGTCTGTCTATCTGTCTGTTTGTTTGAGCTCATCCTCAAAACTTAAATATGATTTTGATAATATTTTACTACCAGGTAGCTCAAATATAAGGAGTATCCCGGTGTCCCAATGGGAACAGGAATTATGCGGGTAGGCGACTGAAACCGAAGCGAAGCGAGAGCGGAATGCTAGTAATAAATATACTTAGCAGTTGGGTTGAAAATCCTAATTGATCTAAGTTCTCCAACAGAGTATGGCTACACATTCTAGTGTTGCTTTACACAATTCTATATACTCCTGTTAAAAATATAAAAAATGCGGCTAAATATCATCATTATCTCATCTCATATAGTCCCGGAGATGGGCTTCAACACTCTCCACAATAGGAAGGAAATCGACCTGCTATACCACGCTGGTCAGACTTCTGTCGTCCCCCACGAGCAATTAAGGGATGGTGAATTGTATTCTTAATCAGTCACCACACGGGAATCAAGTAGATTAAAAAGAGTGAACGTTATATTTTTTTAAGGTTTTCCTATGGTAGCAACTAGGGATATAAGTAGGTAATAAGGTGGTAAGATTCAAAACTCGAAACTAATGTCTATCAACCTGACCTGGTATACTAGATCAATATCCTTGTGCATTTGAAGGTGTATATGCCTAAAATAAAAAAGAAAATTTACGACGTGACCGCTTTTTACTTTTAAACATGTTTCTTCTTCTTCTTTTGTAATGGCAATAAGCTACGATTATGAGCTATTGATTGCCAGTATCGAGTTATAACATTGACTCTTCGCGTCGTCCGTGTTTTGGTCATAGTCGATACCATTGATTAGGTGCTGATAACCAAGTTATGATCCCTCTGAAAATATAAGTAGAATATGAAAATGCATGCAATTCACTATTATATTACTACTTTTCAGCGTTTTATGCGAATTATATTACATAAAGTGTCAGCAAAATTATTCAATATAAAACTGTAAAATACTAAAATCTATACCAATAAATAAAATTGGAGTGTCTGTTTGTAATGTCAAAATAATAGGCTTTTTTCATGCTCACACGGTTATTTGCACGACACCTATGCCTAAAATAGCAATTAAAAAATTTTTGTCTGTCTGTCTGTCTGTTTGTTCCGGGTAATCTTCAAAACGGCTGGACCGATTTCAAAAATTCTTTCACCAATGGAAAGCTATAATATCAGAGCGTAAACTAGGCTATATTTTATCCCGGTATTCCCACGGGAACGGGAACTACGCGGGTAAAACGACTATAACCTATAACCAAAGCGAGGGCGGATTGCTAGTAATGAATAAAATTTAAAAATGCTACATTACATTCTGACATTCCCGTCAAAAGTTTTAAACCTGTTGAAAAGTAATATATTTTGACCTTAGAATAATAACGTATAGAAGGTAAGTTCGCGCACAAAAAGTGAAGCATTTCAATTGGAGCCTAATGGAGCTTATGCCGGAACCGTTCCGTAATGTACAAGGCATTGTACTGCACGTACATACGCAACTCTTAAAAAATAAATTGGTAATTATGACGGTTTGTGCATTTAAATGGTGTCATAATACATTTGAAAAACTTAAAAAGGTATTAAGTATTTCGACGATTTATGTTAATAAAAACAAAATTTGATTTCATAATTTGTATAGTGGTGTGCGTGTGTACGTATGTAATCGTCTGTGCGCCATTAGTATTTTTATATTTTTTTTTTTTATTGCACACGGTGGCAAACGAGCAAACAGTACACCTGATGGTAAGTGTTGCTGCCGCTCATGGACCTTTACAAGGCCGTTGCCTACCGCAAGAAAGCGAAGGGAGTGTGAATGCGTGCATTGAGGCTCAGTGATACCAAAGGCACCACCAAAACCCTCCACACGCAATCACCCTCAGAAAGTTGGGCTTCCGGCTCTCTCGCTCACCGAACCTTCGTTCGATGAGCGAGAGAGCCGGAAGTAACAGCCGGAAGTCGCAGTAACAAATTGCTACTGCTCAGACGTCGATTTTCTGCGAGAGCATGGTACTGCCCCGGACGGACCGGCCCGCGGCTGTAGACAGATAACTGTCGACAGTGTGGAGTGGTAGGACACTCCTAATTATATTCATGTTTCGAACGTTCGAAGTACTGACACTATCCTTCTATACGTTATTATTCTAAAATTTTGACATTATTTTATCTTTCAATCTTTAAGAAACCTATTTAAGTAGCAATCTTTGCAACTTCAAGTCCTATTTTAAATTAAAAATCTTCGCAATCCAAAGTTTTACGAAAACATTTTAAAACCAGTTGCCCTACTTTCAGAAGCAATCCCGGCAAACTTTCACCTATTGCCGTATAGGAAAACGAGCTACAAAACTAACGCCCCTGAACCGAATAAATGGCGTGAGAAAAAAGTAATTTTCATTCATAAAACCATTTTCTTAGAAGCGTGCGATAAAGACGGTGATATACCATTGGTAGAACATCGTCCCTGTCTCGCGCACTCATTTTTAATGCACTTTCCCTGAAGAGGTTCTTTTTATGCTTCTTTTAAGAGTTGCAGTCAAGTACGTGTTTCACCCTCGTCGAGTGTTTGTGAATTTACCATCTTACACCGTACTATAGTAACAGTATTTTAGCTTTTAAAATAGTAGATAACGCTTAGAATAATAACGTATAGAAGGATAGTGTCAATACTTCGAAAGTTCGAAATATGAATCTAAAATACTAATGGCGCGCAGACGATTACACACGTACACACGTACACCACTATACAAATTATGAAATCAAATTTTGTTTTTATTAACATAAATCGTCGAAATACTTAATACCTTTTTAAGTTTTTCAAATGTGTTACGACACCATTTGAATGCATAAACCGTCATAATTACCTATTTATTTTTTAAGAGTTGCGTACGTACGTGCCGTACAATGACTTGTACATTACGGAACGGTTCTGGCGTAAGCTCCATTAGGCGCCAATTGAAATGCTTCACTTTTTGTGCGCGAACTTACCTTCTATACGTTATTATGCTAAGAAATAACGTTTGAGAGCACACAATATATGCATGTGAGTAGACCATTTGACTAATTAAATAAGTAAAATATAATTTAAAATTTCATCATAATCATCGTAGCCCACATACGTCTCACTGTTGGGCTCGGGCCTCCTCCATAATAGGAAGGAATTTGACCTACATGCTGGTCAAACATGTTGGTATAGGTTTTCATTTCGAGTTTTCCTTCTCTTGTTATGTGCATATTATATCCCTAAGTCATCCTTTATGACATCCACGTGCGTGGTGAATTGTATTTTAACTCCGTCATCACATCACAACAATAAAAAAATATTGTACCCATCCCTAATATACATTAAATATTTAAAAAAAGAATACTTACTACGGAATGGATTTTAAATTAGGTATAGAATATAGATTTGAAATTTTATTTTCTATAGTGAGTATTTCGTGCCAGTAACATTTAAAAAATCACAGGACATTAGTCGCATCATGCACACCCAATAAAGTCCTATTTAAATAAACCAATCAATTGTAATGATTTCAAAAATCGAACTTAATCCTTTGAGTGGTACTTATTCAAAGGGATGCTACTGTCCTCATTGTATCCTTATAATTTATTGTCACCGTACAAAAGTTTAAAATGTTCTACATATTTTTTTATTTTGTATGAATCATATTTGACTATGAATTTTGACTTTACAATGACATTGCAAAAAAATGTTCGGGTAAAAATGCAAAATATTTAATTTAAAATTACAATAATAATTCAAAGATACATAGCTAAAATATACCTCTATTATTCAAAGATCCGTAACTTTTAACAAAGTCCCAAAAACGCCTATTTATTAACTTCTAATATCGATTTAATATCCAAATTTTGAAGGCAAAGCAAAAAACATTCTTAGTCAAATTTACCAATAACCGCAAAAAAGAACTTCACGAAGTACGTAAGTTATAAATAAAATAACATATTCACGAGTTGGATGCGCAACTTATGACTTTGAAGTTCTGAAACCACTCCAAGTCGGTAGAAAGTTTCTATCAACAATATATTTGTCTGCTCGCCAACCGTATGGTGGATAGCCCTATGTTATAGTCATAAGCGGAGCGAGTAGCGACAGACAGTAAAAAATTATATAAATAGTTGCCCATAGGGAATTGACTGTAGACCGCTTATAATAAAACTTATACACAATTCTATAGTGCTCATATTTTTATAGCTCTTATGTCATAGAATGATGACTTTTTATGTGATAACAGAGTAATAATATATTTCATCGCCGCTTTTATTAGCTGTGGGTTATCGTAAAGGACGATTAAGCAATATAATATGCATATAACATAGATGCAAGAGAAGATAAACTCGAAACGAAACCCTTTGCCAACACGACTGACGTATGTGGTATAGTAGGTCAAAATCTCTCCCAAAATGGCAGAGTCCCGAATCCAACAGTGGAACGTATAGGGGTTGGGATATTCACGATGATAAAATAAATAATGAAGAGTTCTATCGATTGTTACGTTTTATATCTTCTTCAGGTACTAAACTGTCATGACATTTGTATATACATATTTTGTTAGGGATAGGTATATTGTAAGTTTGTGGCTTATTTCTTGCAACTTCAGAGTACTAATTTATAAGACTACTAGCTGACCCAACAGACATTTTTCTGTTCAAATAAAATAAAAGGAATTCTCCTTGAAATTGATAATAGCGCCACTTACCGTGTCCAATTGTGACTCTAAACCATTCTTGAATCCCCTTGAAAACGTACAAAAAATTTCATCAACATCGGTCCAGCCGTTTAGGAGGAGTTCAGTGACATATACACATACACAAGAAATACATATATTAAGATGTCAGTTATGCTGATTATTATTAAAAATTCAAAACCTTTAACTTAGAGAAATACCGAGTACAACACTCTCTATAGAACGCTAAGTGACTCTTAGTTTAATTATGTAGGCAAGATTTTAATACATTTTTAAACAAACCGCTTGTCGCTTCGCTTATCATTTTGCACCAAATACTGCTTACAGTTAAACAGACAGACATAAAATCGAACTAAACTCCAAGCCACTTCAGGCAAACAATTTTTGCCAGCCAACTTCTAAATAATATTTCTTGACATTTCTCAGAAAAGTTAGCCCGTTGAAAATTCTAAACCATTTTTCCTATAAATTTATATTTATTAAAGGAAAGTATTTAGTGGTTTCTAGCAACATCACTAATATAAAAGGCAATGTTGTCAATTACGTATTAGAAATGGGGGATTGGTGCAAGTAGATGCGAATTTTGGTAAGCACACATTTCATGGGAGTCTTAATTACCGGTTGAGTAACCAGAAGACTGGGCAACCGCATTATAAACTGGAAAACCTTGCCGCTTAGCCTGATCTAACAGAAGAGGAACAAGGGTTGAATGGAACGTCGGTGAGAAGTTATTCTTACTGCTACTGTCAATTATCTTGGTAGTCCCTCGGCCGATCTTTACGAGTTCTAGGTGAAAGTAAAGGTTGGTAATACTGGAAATCTAAAATATAAAATACTGCACAGGTAGCATAGTGGTTGAGATACCGATCCACCAGCGTCATAGGTTCGATGCTCACGCAGGGTAATGCTTAATGAGCAGAGGAGCGTCGTAAACTCGTCGTAATTATCGGTGCCGACCTGACGTCAGGAACTGGGACGTGGTCGCAGCCTTCTGTGAGGCAGTAGTCTCGCGGAAGGCGGCGACTGGGGCAGCGCAGGCGCGAATACCTGTGCCTGATGTCGCCCTAGCCGAGGCCGCGGATAACTGGACCGGGAAGTTAGTCCATCACCCGACTGCGTGAGGAAAGACCGATGTCCTCCCCGAGAGCGTGACGTCGGTCGAGGAGAGGGTACTCCTCAAGAGGTATTCCGTCGGGCCGACCAATGACGACAAGTCATCCTGTTCTGGTGGTCGATTCAACGACGAAGGCGACGTGTAACGGGTGGGTTACGGGTGTGCGTGCTTACGCTCCTCTGTCGCCCCGGACGGAGTGGAGCAAGGAGTGCGCCGACCATAGCCTACCCCCAAAAAAGAAAAAAGGCCAATGTTTAATGTAATTCAGTCTTTTTTTTATTTTGTTGCTCGTTAATTATTATGTGTAACAAGTCCTTGTCCTATTAAAAGGATTATTTCCTTAGGTATCATTAAAAAAAGTATCAGTATAACGCATTTCATTGCAGCCAACATACGTCCCACTGTTGGGCTCAGGCCTCCTACATAATGGGAGGGAATTTGATCTATTATACCATGCTAGTCAGCCATGTTGGTATAAGGTTTCATTTTCCTTCTCTTGCACAGATGTTATGTGCATATTGTATCCCATAGTCGTCTTTTACGACATCCACGGGCAAGATAGGGAGTGGTGAATTGTATTCTTACTCCGTCACCACAGGGACAGTGTGGTGACAATAAATCATTCATCATCATTTTAATTTTGTTTTGACTTTTCTTATATGAGATTCAAACGCAATAAATCTAGGCAATAACAATAGAATTAATATTGTTACCGGAACAATACGAAAAAAGACATATTCTACGTTACACAAATTTGTATCACAAAAGTACTTTACCTAACGTCATCCGATATTACAGAAAAAAAACACAAAATAACATAACAAAAAAAAAAGAGTGTGGAGGGAAAAATTGAAACCTTTCTGAAAATAGTCTGGAAAATAAAGCGTGTGAGGAATCGAGTGTTTCCCTACTTTTCTTTGGGTGGCGTTTGACAAAACAACCCCCAGCCACCCCCTGGCATATGCGAGTAACACATTACCTATCACGGAATAAGCTTTTGTACTATGGAGTCGGCGGAGAGTTTTATTTTTTGTCAATTTAATTGAAGGGTTATTTTTTATGTAGGTAATGTTTGCGTTTTGATATTGAGAATTTGAAATAAAACTATTTGCCGGCTGTCTCATGTACAATTTTGTGTCTTTAAAAATACGAGTCAAAATTTAATAACTAATATTGTAGCAGATAGATAAAACCGCCGTAATAACGATGACTTGATAAATATTAAATATTTTAGTCCTTCCGTAACCATGAATGCTGAAATGTATTCGAAACGCCGGGCAAGTAAAAATTAAATATAAATGCTTTATTAGTAGTAGATTCATCACCATTTCTGCTCATATACGTCCCACTGCTGAGCTTGAGCCTCCCCCACAGCAGGGGGGGAATTGACCTTACTATACTATTACTATACCTACTATTACTAAATAAAACCCTATACCAACCTGACCAGCATGGTAGTAAGGCCAATTTCCCTTCTATTGCGGAGAAGGCTTGAGCCCAACAGTAGAATGTAGATATATGAGTCCGAGATGATTCAGTATATAGATTTGTTTTGAAAAGTATTACAAAGGTACAAAGTCAATATTTATTTTCTTTAACTTTTACCAGCCAATAATTGAAACTACTTTGCACTTAAAGCAAAATGTACATATCTAAAAATATGAAAACTACACATACGAACCTCAAACAATATCAAATGCTTTTCAACAACATCAATTGTTCAATAAATTTTATTTAATAAAATTCTTTCCATTTCATCTTCATTCATTTCGTTGTTCTAAAACAGCGCAGTATGACACATGTACTGGATAAAGTGAAGTATTGATCTAGTTTCCACTCCTGTTATAGCATATACACACCCCTCTATATATTACTTAACCTGTATGATGATAGGTTAAGAATACATAGTGTCATCACCCCTTGCCACTAGTGGAAATTAAAAAAATACGCTGAGTATTTACTGTTTAGTGATTACGTATATTTGGTGCGGCCAATTTTTGAAAACGGACGTCTTTTTTCGTTCTTTTTTTCTGATGATGACGTTGTTACTTTTGAACTTCTTATCTTATTTATTTATAAGTATGTGGTTAAATTTCACTACGCTAATTAGGGGAAGCCTGAAAGTGGCACCAGTGAAAGAGAAGATTAAGAGCACGAGATTATCTTGGTATGGATGTGTTATGAGGAGGGACGAAATTGTGGATGAATTGTGTACGTAAGAAACGTGGGATACCTAAAAGGAGATGGATGGATTATGTGAATGAGGATATGCTTATAAAAGCAGTGAGCGCAGATATGACGACTGATAAAAGGCTATGGAAGGTAAGAACATTGTGCCAATCCCACTTAGTGTGGGATGAAGGCAGGCAAATGATGATAAATTTCACTACGCAATGATTATCAATCTTTTTTTTATCATTTATGTTCTAATGATATCTCCTCCAAAGCGCCCAGAGCAGCCGCACAGATGATGTACACATTCATAAACTATCGTATTGTATATATCTGTCGCCATTTAAGCTGACCATCGATACTAAGCCCTTTGATACGATAGCGAACAACGTCTTCGTCCCTTATAGATTTGCCTTAATCTATACCAATAAATAAAATTGGAGTGTCTGTTTATAATGTTATAATAATAGACTTTTTTCATGCTCACACGGTTATTTGCACTATACATATGCCTAAAATACACTTTATAATTGTTTTGTCTGTCTGTCTGTCAGTTTGTTCCGGGTAATCTTCAAAACGGCTGGACCGATTTCCAAAATTCTTTCACCAATGGAAAGCTATAATATCAGGGAGTAAACTAGGCTATATTTTATCCCGGTATTCCCATGGGAACGGGAACAACGGGGATAAGGGTGAAAACAAAGCGAAGCAAGGACGGGTTGTTAGTAGTGAATAAAAACGCAATAATAAATTACGTTGTATATACTTTCTAGTGAGGGCACAGAAAATAATTTCATTTAATGTCTAAAGAGACAAATGTGTAAACAACCATTTGTGATGAAAGCGTCACAAATGGTTGTTTTGAGTTTGCATTAATTGTTTATTTAAAAACGCCATCACAATCAAATGTTTTTATTTTATAACATAAGTGTAAAGGTAGTTTAAATTTTAATAATAAAAAATGTACTCTCAAAGCTTATAAACCTTGTTTAACGTAAGATCTTAAAATAATATTAATATGTCTCCACGTACTTCTCTGTTCGTCTCCAAAGACATGATACACGTGCGTTTTGAAGCGAAGTATTGATCTAACGTTGACTTTTATGATATAGATACAAATCAATGAATAATCTTTGTAATAAATATGTCCTATGCGTTTCACTACTGGGCTTAATCGTCCACCACAGTAGGGGTAAAATGACCATAGTTGGTCAATTTTTCACGCTGGTCAAACAGATTTATATAAAGTTTGATTGCGAATGCGAGTTTTCTTTCTCATGCAAGATTTTATATGCCTTTTACGTCCCTTTGTCGTCTTTTACGACACACACCAGTATGATAGGGGTGGTCATACTCCGTTATCACACAATAAATACAATGAAGATCGGCCAAGTGCGAGTAGGAATCGCGCACGAAGGGTTCCGTACCATTATCTAAAAAAAGGGCAAAAAAATCCCGTTTGTTATATGGAAGCCCCCTTAAATATTTATTTTATTTTGTTTTGAGTATTTGTTGCTATAGCGGCAACAGAAATACATAATAATTTGTAAAAATTTGAACTGTTTAGCTATCGCGGTTCTTAAGATACAGCCTGGTGACAGACAGACGGACGAACAGACAGCGACGTCTTGGTAAAATCGTCCCGTTTTTTACCCTTTGGGTACGAAACCCTAAAAATGTTTGACCTAGGAATTTAAATATTTTACAAATAACTTAAGAATTCACCGCCCCCTTTCTTCCCCGTGAATGTCATAAAAGACGACTAAGGTATATCTGCAGATGACATCGATGCAAGAGAAGGAAAACTCAATATAAACCCTATGCCAACCCATTTGACCAGCGTGGTATATAGGTCAATTCCCCTCTCATAGTGGAGAAGGTGGGCCCAACAGTCGAATTTTGTCATTTTCATAAATATCAAGGTGTACAGGCACAACTTATCCTATTCTTGTAAGTTAATTGATCTTATTCTGGGATTTCTCTTTATAATCTCAAAGCCTTTATCGCAGAGAATTTATAATATAACATATTCATAACATCATCATCATTGCAGCTCATATATGTCCCACCGTTGGGCTCGAGCCTCCTCCGCAATAGGAGGGAAATTGCCCTTATTATATCATACTGGTCAGACATGTTGGTATAGTGTTTCATTTCGAATTTTCCTTCTCTTGCATATATGTTATATGCATATTATATCCCTTAGGCGTCTTTTACGACATCCACGGGCAAGATAGGGAGTGTTGAATTGTATTCTTATTCCGCCACTACACAGTTATGTAATTATCAAACAATTCTCGACCCTGGATTCGATCCGAGCTAGTTTGTAATCTATATATTAATACATGAAGTAAAAACTGTGTGCCCCTTTTTACGAAAACTACGTTTTTTTTTTTTTATTGCAAACGGTGGCAAACGAGCAAACAGTACACCTGATGGTAAGTGTTGCTGCCGCTCATGGACCTTTACAAGGCCGCTGCCTATCGCAAAGAAAGTGAAGGGAGTGTGAATGCGTGCATTGAGGCTCGATGATACCAAGGGCACCACCAAAATCTTCCACACGCAAACACCCTCAGAAAGTTGGGCTTCCGGCTCTCTCGCTCACCGAACGAAGCGCAGTAACAAATTGCTACTACTCAGACGTCGATTTTCTGCGAGAGTGTGGTACTACCTCGGACGGACGGGCCCGCGGCTGTAGACAGATGACTGTCAACAGCGTGGTCCTACCACTCGTGGATGGACAAGTATGAAATTTGGCGCTGTTGCAATATATAATGATGCAAAGTGCATAAAACTGAAATTTCATATAATAATGGATTAGAAATACATTAAATTCATTAAAGTTGTACTTTTATATTAGTTATTAGTGAAATACAGCTTGCTCAATATACAATTATACATAAATAAAATTTAAAGGAAATTGTGTAGCAGAAAAATTAATTTAAATGAATTATGGCCGAATTGCGACCACTCAGCGACCACTAGGGGAGAGAATAGGTCGCTACTTGTCGACATATTTTAAATATTCTTCTCTTGAACTAATGTTATCTGCTTAAGTTCTTTAATCTTCTCTTACAACATCCATGATTGAGAGTATGGAGTGGCAATATTTTCTTTTTTTTTTCTATATTCACCGTTTAACTGGATAATGTATTAGTAATTATCAGAACTAGGGCGGTGTATAGAACCTATTCTTCAAGCTGCATACTTTAATATTTAGAGCTTAGAATAATAACGTATAGAAGGTAAGTTCGCGCACAAAAAGTGAGCATTTCAATTGGAGCCTAATGGAGCTTACGCCGGAACCATTCCGTAATGTGCAAGTCATTGTACAGCACGTAAGTACGCAACTCTTAAAAAATAAGTTATTATGACGGTTTGTGCATTCAAATGGTGTCATAACACATTTGAAAAACTTAAAAAGGTTTTTAACATTATGTACTTTTAAAAGTATTTCGACGATTTATGTTAATAAAAACAAAATTTGATTTCATAATTTGTATAGTGGTGTGCGTGTGTAAGTGTATAATCGTCTGCGCGCCATTAGTATTTTGAGATTCATGTTTCGAACGTTCGAAGTACTGATACTATCCTTCTATACGTTATTTAGAGATATATTTTTAAATAACGGCCTACTGAGTATATTAATTGAAGGACTGGATGATACTACATCATCACGAATCATATACGTCTCACTGCTGGGCTCGAGCCTCCTCCTCAATAAAAAATAAATCGACCTACTATGCCAAGCTAGTCAGACGGATTAAATTTCGAGTTTTTCTTGTCTTGCCCAGTTGTAAATATCTGTTTAATCGCTTTATATGCTTATGCTATAAATACTGGTAACCATAATTTCAAAAGTATTAGTGATCACGTTCCATGATAAAATCAATTATTTTTTTATAATCTCACACCTTTTGATGCGTATTTATTCGTTGTTGGCAACATCAAACAATTTGTCGCACGAATTTATTGTTATTTGCCATCTCTAAAGCGTTATTGTTAAATGCTGGCACCCGTAATTCTTGTAAAAATCTTATGAGTCATATTTTGTCGAATTCTGAAGACGCAATTATTGTGAAAACCTTAATATATGGCCATTATGAGTATTGATAAATGTTGACAACAAATTTCTTGTAATCATTATAACTTCTAACATAAATTATTCAGAACAACCATAATATAAAGAAACCATAGTCTCCATTTTCTATGAAGAAATCTTTTCACGCTTTTCTGACTCACCACCCCAATAATGAACAGCAAAGCATATATACAAGAATCGTGCGTTTCATTGTTTTTTTTTTTTAATTTCATTTAATTCTAACATAAGGAATTGAATAGCAACTATTAACTCGTATGTTTTTCAATATAATTTCATATAGGTACTGTTTAGGCCACTACTCGTGGTCATAACTTCTATTTTAATAATATTTTTTATAGTTTTGACCATTGTCAATTAAATACATAAACTGTATAAGTAGTTGGCATCGGGACTATTTATGTCAATTTCTTTATTAATCTTTTGGTATATTTTTTAATTTACAAATGTGTATTTAATTTTATAATTCCAGCCTTAATATTCAGTACGATATATGATCAAATGAAACTATTAACTGAGTAGGTATTATTCTTTAATATACTTTATAAAAAAAACATTAATTAGTTATTACGTACCATAAATACAGCTTTAAAGTGCAACGTCCTGACTACACTTTTCTCGTATATCTACAATAGGCAAGAACCACATTACGAATACAGAGCATAAAATAACTCTTTAAAATTTACACATCGTGCCAAGAAAATAACATTGAAGTTGGCCGCGCGCGATAGCCACAAACTACGGGTAGAACCCAATAAACGGCTTGTCATCCCACTCTGATTGATCATTATTTTATGCGCCAAACTATCGTACTATCTCTCTTGCACTGGAGGATTGCCAGCCATTCCCGCCGCGTGGTGTAGAAAATGTGGCGTTTCCGTTTTTATTTGAATACAGAATCGCGCGATAATGATGGTGTGAATTTTTATGCGGCGTCATACTTCAAGATGAAGGCTGAATGTGTTTGAATTTAGAATTGCGAAGACCAATGGGTTGCGGTCTGATAATGATGCCATTAAACTTTATATAAATAGTAGATAATACTAGCGTACGTACTAGCGTGACTATTTAACTTTTTTTTTAATATTCTAATGCCAAACAGTTATCGAATATTAAAATGTATAATGGAGGATTTTGGCGGGAATGTGGAAGTGTCATGTGGTGTTTTTGTATAATATTCAATGTCCTAGTGTTTTAACATCTTATATTCAATAATTTGTATGGCATTTTATGTACGCTGGGTGTAGTGCATATGATATAAAAGTGATTTACACACCTTTTTGTTTCCACCAAAATTTTCAGAAGATACCGTTAACAGTAGCCACAACACTATTGAAGGCGATAATTTGACTTACTGACGGACTATAACTAATATGAAGAAACTGATATTTTGAAAAAAAAATATAACTCGACATTGGCAAAAATGTCTCGTAGCAGTAGATTGCTACAACAAAAAAAAAAGAAGAAGAAATGTATAATTTATTCCAAAATAAAGCTAGATATTATAAATGTTTTATTTAGGGCGTTTATAAAATATATATTTAACAAAGTACTTTGTGTACATTTCATCATCTCAGCCCATATACGTCCCACTGTTGGGCTCGGGCCTCCTCCATAATGGAAGGATAATTGACCTACTATACCACGCTGGTCAGACGTGTTGGTATAGGGTTTTATTTCGAGTTTTCCTTCTCTCACATAGATGTTATATGCGTTTTATATCCCTTAGTCGTCTCGTACGATCACCCACGGGTAAGATAGGGGGTGGTGAATTGTATTCTTACTCCGTCACCACACGGACATGTGGTGTGTGTACATTTAGCTTTGAGTAAATAAGAATAACAAATATGTATATAAATAAATAAATAATAAAAAGAAGAATACCTAACCATGGATCATCAAAATACGTTATAGATTTACATTTTGTATATCTAACCGCTCTACCATTAAGCTAAAATAAGAAAAAAAGTAGTAATATTTACACAGCGGCAAAGAAAAACCGTTACTTTCCGTAATATACGACTACCCACTAGGCATGCGGTTGACAGCCGAGCTAAAGGATTTATGAACGTTCCCTTGTAACGTTTGAAGAAAAAAGTAAAGGCAGTATGGATGTTTGGTTCTATGCGGCCGTATTTATTTTTCTTATGCCTACATTAAATATAGTATGTAAAAACAGAACATTAATCTTGTAAAAAGTAATTAAATTGCTTCCAAATATGCGGAGTAAGTGTATTACATCTACTTGACGACGTTAAATCGATATTGCCCAAATCGATTCTAATGAAATATTTATCTGCAACTCAATAATAATCGATAGATATATATCAAATATGGCGTAATATCTTTATCGTAGGAAGATATAAAATTGTTGTTCAAACAATATGTTCCAAAGAAAAAAAATTGCAAAAAAATATTCATCATCATTCATCATTTCAGCTCATATACGTCCCACTGTTGGGCTCGAGCCTATTCCACAAAATGGTTATTCATCATCATCATTTCAGCTCGTATATGTCCCACTGTTGGGCTTGAGTCTCCTCCACGATAGACGCGAAATTGACCTTACTACACTATACTCATCAGATAGGTTGGTATAGGAATTTATCTCAAGTTTATCTTTTCTTGCATAGATGTTATTTGCGTATCCGTATTGTATCCCTTAGTCGTCTTTTACGACATCCGCGGGCACGATAGAGTGTGGTGAATTGTATATTAATATTCTTATTCCGTCACCATAGGGAGAAAAATTATTATTAGTTTCATCATCTCAGCCTATATCTGTTGGGCTCAGGCCTCGTCCATAATGGGAGAGGAATTGACCTACTATTCCACGCTCGTCAGACGTGTTGGAATAGGGTTTTGTTTTGAGTTTGCCTTCTCTTTCACTGATCTATTATTATAGTATTTGATTTTTGATTACCTGACTTATTTTTTTCATATAGAAACATTTTCTTCTTACACGGGCAATAAAGTATCAAAATGTCGATCAATATTTAAAAACAAATTTTCTGTATCGGATAGATAATTATAAACTTTCTGTAATAACAATGACTTGTTGGACGTGAGACATCTTAGTCCCGCCCGATGAAGGCTGTAAAATGTACGAAACGTCGTATTTTACAAGTTCTTTTACGCTTATTATATCCCTCAGCCGTCTTTTACGACATCCACGGGCAAGAAGAGGAGTGGTGAATTGTATTCTTACTCCGTCACCACACGAAGAAGAGAGTAGAGTGTGCATACATGATGTATTTTTGAATTAAATTTAAGTTTGACTACACATTCCTCGTATAACTAAAAAACTCTATATTATTCCTAACCACTCGAGACTAGTTTTGCTTCTATTATTATGCAAACTATATCCCAATTAACCGTACATCGGATGTGTTCGCATCTGCCTGCTTATTTGCCTAACAATAAACGTATTTTTATATTCAATGTACACCTTTACTCTGTAATTTATAAACATTTATAGTAGTTTTATATTGGTTATTTAGAATTGGAGAATCGAGAGTCAAAATATATGTGCAAAGCTTTAAAAATTAAATTTAATTAGATTTTTAGTACGTACTAGTGGTCGGCGTGTGGTCGAAATTCGGCCTTAATTCATTTTAATTAATTTTACTGCTACACAATTTTCTTTAATTTTATTTATGTATAATTGTAAATTGAGCAAGCTGTATTTCACTAATAACTAATATACATATAAGGACAAATCTTTAGTAGACATTGTCATCATAATTATGATTGTTTGACATCCAGTTCGACCAGAGATTTTAACCGTAAACAAAAGTCTATAAGCGTTGCTACGCAACACACTCACACTGACGTATGTGTATGTGTGTAGCGATTGCGTTGTAGTGTGCGTAATGCCTTTTTTAATTAATTTAATGCATTTCTAATCCACTATTATATGAAATTTCAGTTTTATGCACTTCTCCTCATTATATACTTCAACTGTGCCAAATTTCATACTTGGCCATCCACGTAATTTTCGTAAAAAAGGGTACAAAGTTTTTGCTTCATGTATTTTTTTTAGTAGGTACGTAACTACATATACATAACTTTTACCTGACCGCTCGCTGCGTGATACTGAATCAAGGAAAAGAGTCTATCTTACATTGAAATTTCTGAATCGTTTGCCCATAAGTACCTAATCCTAAGTAGTTTTATTTATAACTAGTTTATGCCCGCGTCTTCGTCCGCGTGGAACAGTTACTTTGGGCTATGGCTAACTTTAACCCGCGACTTTGTTTACGTAGAAATTGAAAATATTTTTAAATAATACAATTCTGTCACACATGATTTTTACATAATCTAACCGTTTATGTAGTGCTCGCAGCGGAAGCTCTCAAAACGAAAAGAAACCCGATTCTGAAACATATTTAATTGTTGCTCCGCTCTTATTGGTCTTAGCGTGATGATATATAATAGCCTATAGCCTTCCTTGATAAATGAGCTATCTAACACTGAAAGAATTTTGCAAATCGGACCAGCAGTTCCTGAGATTAACGCGTTTAAACAAACAAACTCTTCCGCTTTATGTATTGTGTGTATACTAGCAACTCGCTTCGTTTCGATTTCAATCGCCTTACCCGCGTAGTACCCGTTTCTGTGGGAATACCGGGATAAAATATAGCCTATGTTACTCCCTGATACCATAGCTTTCCATTGGTGAAAGAATTTTTGGAATCGGTTCGGTGGTGTAAGCGTGAAAGCGTAACAAACAAACAAATAAACAAACAAACAATTAAACTTACTTGCGCATTTATAATATTAGTAAGGATTAGTAAGGATTATAGAGTATAGATGTGTAATAGTCGCGTACGTCAGAAATAATTTCTAAAACGATTTTTACGATATCCATGGGAGGGAGTTGGTGGCCAATCTATTCCAGTTCATTCACATGGATTTCTAATTAATACTATAATATTAAACATTTCTAAAAGGCGTCTTTTTGACTAATAATGTTAGAATTTTGTAAACGAAAGATAAAATTAAAATTTAGAAATAATATTCCTTGTTCCATGTGGTGATAGAGTCAAATGAAATCATCTCAACCCTTATACATCCAATTATTCCGCCCTAGCCGAGGCCGCGGGTGACGTGACCGGGGAATTAGTCCGTCACCCGCCGAAAGGCCGACCGCGTGAGGGGGAACGTCGGTTGATGGGAGGGTACTCCAAATAGGGGGTATTCCGTCGAGCCGACCACTGATGACAAGTAACCCTACTCCGGTGGTCGGCCCAACGACGAAGGCGACGTGCATCGTGGGTGGGTTGCGGGTGTGTGTGCTTACGCTCCTCCGTCGCCCCGGACGGAGTGGTGCGAGGAGCGCGCCGACCGCAAACCACTCCCAAAAAAAAAAATCCGTCCAATTATTGGGCTCGAATCTCTTCAAGAGGTAGGAAATTGCCTATTATACCACGCTGGTCGGACGTTTTGGTATAGGATTATATTTGGAGTTTTCCTTCTGTTGCATAGATATTATATGAGTATTATAATCTCTTGGTCGTCTTTTAGAACAACGGCAAGAAAGAGAATGGAGAATTGTATAATTACTCCGTCACCACACGGAACATTCTTCACATAACTACAGATTATCTATTTTTTTGTAATGTGTAACTGGTGAATCCAGATAGCCATCATCGTCATCATCATCACAGCGGCCGTATTTCCCACGTTTGGGCTCGGGGCTCTTCCACAATCGGAAGGAATTTGACCTAGTACAGCATGCTAGAATCCAGATATAAGCGCGTCCAAATAAAATCATTATAGCTCATATACGTCCCAATGTTGGGCTCGAGCCTCCTCCACAGTAATAGGAAAATTGGTATACTAAACCACGCGAGTCAGGAGAGTTGGCATAGTGTTTTATTTAGAGACTAGCAACCCGCCCTCGCTTCGCTTCGGTTTTAGTCGTTTTACCCGCGTAGTTCCCGTTCCCGTGGGAATACCGGGATAAAATATAGTCTAGTTTACGCCCTGATATTATAGCTTTCCATAGGTGAAAGAATTTTTGAAATCGGTCCAGCCGTTTTGAAGATTACCCGGAACAAACAGACAGACAGACAGGCAAAAATTTTTTAATCTGTATTTTAGGCATAGGTGTCATGCAAATAACCGTGTGAGCATGAAAAAAGCCTATTATTTTGACATTACAAACAGACACTCCAATTTTATTTATTGGTATAGAAGAGAAGAATTATTGGTATAGATTGACCCGGACCAACTCCATCTGGTACCATTTGGGTCAACGATTACATTCCCAAGGAGGGTTGACGTCAGGCAGGCGGCCGGTCATAAAAGTCATTGCCGAAACTTTTTGCAATATGTCAAAACAGATGACATATTGCGTCGACCCCAAGTAATTGGGATAAGAGCAAGATGATGATGATGATGATATAGAAGAGAAGAAATTCTCTTGTACATTTGTTATATGCGTAATATATCCCTAAGTGGTGACGGAGTAAGAATACAATTCACCACTCCCTATCTTGATATAACATGCATATAACATCTATGCAAGAAAAGGAAAATTCGAAATGAAACCCTATACCAACATGTCTGACCAGCATGGTATAGTAGGTCAAATTCCCTCCCGTTGCGAAAGAGACCCGAGCCCAACAGTTGGGCGTATGTGGCTGCGATGATAATGATAATCCCTTAGTGGTTTTTACGAAACCCACGGGTAAGATATTAGGTGGTGAATTGTATTCTTACTCCGTCACCATACAAAATATAATCTTTAGCTTATATGAATTCAATATCAAATCTAAAGCGATCAATACCGCTAAAACTTCCTTACGGCCCATTTCTACTAGACATAACCAAGTAAATACCCGTACTAAGTACTCACAGATAAGCCGTTTCTTAGAGTAATTTCCACAAAAATGGCGATGAGAGTTGACGAACGTCATTGATAACTGACAGGATGTTGTGTGCGTAGATTTAGATTATGAGTACGATTTAAGAAGGGTGGAGATTTTGCACGGATATCTTTTAAAAATATCCATAGATTTTGATGGTAATTCCGATGTTTTCTAACCTATACCAATAAATAAAATTGGTGTGTCTGTTTGTAATGTCAAAATAATAGGCTTTTTTCATGCTCACACGGTTATTTGCACGACACCTATGCCTAAAATAGCAATTAAAAAATTATTGTCTGTCTGTGTGTCTGTCTGTTTGTTCCAGGTAATCTTCAAAACGGCTGGACCGATTTCAAAAATTCTTTCACCAATGGAAAGCTATAATATCAGGGCGTAAACTAGGCTATATTTTATCCCGGTATTCCCACGGGAACGGGAACTACGCGGGTAAAACGACTATAACCTATAACCGAAGCGAAACGAGGGCGGATTGCTAGTCTTTATATATAAATTTCTTGTGTACTTGTGTATGTCACTGAACTGCTCCTAAACGGCTGGACCGATGTTGATGATTTTTTTTTTGTGCAGGTTTCGAGAATAGTTTAGATTCACAATTGGACCCGGTAGATGGCGCTTATTTGAACAGAACAACCTCTGTCGGGTCAGCTAGTCTTATATATTATTAAATAAATATTATATTTTGGAGTAAGAATACAGTTTACCAGTCTCCTATCTTACAATTGAGTTTCGTAAAATACGACTTTTTTTTTGGGCCATGGGTCATGGTCAGATCTTTCGCCGCCCGGCTCCATCCGGGGCGGCAGAAGGGCCCCGCGCGGTCCCATGACCCACCCGTGGTATGTCGCTTTCCTCGTTGGACTGACCATCGGTGCAGAGTTCCTTGTCTTCAGTGGTCGGCCCGACGGAATCGTAAAATATGACTAAGAAATATGATACTAGATAATATCCATGCAAGAGATGAAAAGCTCGACATAAATCCCTATGCCAACTCTGACCAGCGTGATAAAGTAGGTTAATTACCCTTCCATTGTGGAGGAGGCTCGAGTCTAGCAGCGGAACTTATATAGGCTGAGATGATGATGATCATGATTATTAAGTAGTGATGCTGTATTTTACATTACCTTACATTGCTTGTGGGTGTTGTAAAGGATGACAGAGTTCAACATCAACCTGGGTCAACTCTGATGCCATTTAAGCGGGTTAACGTCAGGCCGGCGGCCGATTAAACCATTGCCAAAAGTCTTGTATCACTACTACTAATACGTGGATAAAACGTGCTATGTTCATCATCATCATTTCAGCTCATATGTAGAGGAAAGGTGTACGAGATGATCCCCTTAAGGTCGAATGCTCGTAAATTCGAAAATATACAATCTAATCTTATCGTTTAAGCTGTTTTGAATAGTCAGTTTACCTATCTAGGTATCGTCATACTTCAAGTTCTCGATGTCTATTATCGATTAGAGTTTTATTAATTAGACTAAAAGTCTTCTAAGGGATCATCAGAACTCAATTTTTATTTAAAATTCTATAATCTAACCTAAATATATTTTACAATTACCGCAACACGTTTTTGTCACAAATGTACATATTTAGAAACTATAAATATAATAGCCATTGCATAAAATTGAATACAAAAAGTAAAGTAGTTTCAAACACAGGCTTACCTTAAATAACCACTACACGTTTCTTTTTTTTTTCACAAAAGCACAGCAATCGTCCTTCCTGCAGCCATGACGGTTTGACTAGCGTCAGTGGGGGTGGGAACCTACACCCTACTCGAAAAAACATCTAGATTGCCTGCATAGTGTCGTCACAATCGAAAAGGATCATCTTACCTCAGAGGATCATCTCGTACACCTTTCCCATATATCTATGTCTCATTGTTAGGTTTGAGCCTCCTCCATAATGGAACAGAGATTGATCTTACTATACCATACTGGTCAGACAGGTTGATATAGGGTTCTGTTTCGAGTTTTTCTTCTCTTGCATAGATGTTATATGCGTATTGTATTAATCGTCTTTTACGATATCCACGGCCAAGATAAGGAGTGGTGAATTGTATTCTTACTCCGTCACCACACGGAAAGCTATGTTACTTGCTGATAATGTAGATTTTCATTTTGAAGAATTTTTAAAGTCGATTTAGTGGTTTAAACGTGAAAGCATAACAAACATTCGCATTAATACATAGTTTTTATATTTTAAGTTTCCATATATAGATAATTAAAATAAGAAACTACTGCAATAGTACTAGTAATTTCTTATTTTAGAATCGGATCTCCTTCTCAAATGACGTCAATTTGATACTCAGACAACATATGCGAAGACGCCAAAAGACAAATAGAACAATTATTGGTTTTCCTACAAGAATATTCATAAGGTATAACACAATTTCACGAAAAGCATTTTCCTTACATAGTGGTGATATTTTGTTATTTCAACTAGGAAAATCACATCAAGGCATCAGGTCTTCATGAAATTCAGCATCGTAATAGCTCGTATATGTTCCACTGCTGGGCTCGATCCTCCTTCACAATGGGAGTGAGATTGACCTACTTACTATACCACGCTTGTCAGGCGGGTTAATATAGAGTTTTATTTTGAGTTTACCTTCTCTTGCATCGATGTTATCAGCATTTTGTTATCCTTTAGTCAACTTTTACGACACCCTCGCCCAAGAAAGGAAGGAGGGGGACTTGGGGAGTTCATTGCATTCTTACTCTATCACCACTTGGAATATGCTATTAGATATTAAAAATCTGAAGTATTTTACTTACTAAAATTCTCGTGAAAAATGATGGCGCAGACGATATAGTAGATACCGATTTAATATTACTCATTTCTACTTCAATAACAAAATGTCTTCATATTAATAACACAACGCGACGAAATATTGCCAGAATATATATAAAAAAAAATACCAAAAACATTCCAATAATCCTTTACTTTAGAACTCGCGTGTCCCCGCAAGATTAAATTCCACAGAATATAATATAATACTAGTAAGAAGAAAATGTTACGACGGTCTTTTTAATATCGTGTGTTGAGACTTTTTTATAACGAATATAAAATATACAATTTCACCATCTTCAGTGACATTGTGTACCATCCATCTTTTCGGGTTTAGTAGCCGTCTCACTCTGACGCGTAAGCGTGTCCCATTCTATCGGATTTGTAGTTCCCCCCGTTTGGTGGAGTTAACTCTTTGCGCATTTTTCATTGGAATACGCCAGGATATGAAGAAATGTATCGCGAAGTCAGGCGTGTTATGATTTTTTACTTGTACCCTGTTTTTCTGCGATGATGTTCTGTTATTCGGAATAGATTACCATAATACAGGCTAGTGTCCGTAATGAAAGCAAAGAAGTAGAAATGGTGTTTTATATTTAGCGTTATCTGTTCTGGCATTGATAATTTGTTGTTCATATATCTCAAAATAGCTTTATTTGACCCAATCATAAACTCGAGTACTCACGACAATGGTAGGAAGAAGAATCTTCTATGCTTTAATGAGTAATAAATATTTTTTAAGTAAAAAGACTTCAAAAACATTGAGGAACCAAGAAGACGAAATTAATATTATTTCAAATCGGTGCCTTAAGTAGAAGTTCGTCTAGGTTACTTAGTAGTTTACAGAAGATATCTACTTAAAAAGGTATTATTACTTTATTGCTTTCTTTTTTAGTTTCTTGGTGTTTTTCTAATAAGATTTCCTTTTTTTCATCATCATCATCATTTCAGCTCATATACGTCCCGTTGCTGGGATAGAAGCTCCTCCATAATAGTAGAAAAATTGGCCTAACATGCCACGCTGATTAGATAATAATATGTTGGTATTAAATATAATTTCAAGATTTCTTGCTTTTTCATAGATGTTATATGCATATTATAATCCTCAAACCTATTTTACGATACCCACAGACAAAAGAGTAGCAAGAAGAGTATAATGATTCGAATTCCAACTCCATCAACACACAGAAAATACCCTTTCAAATTTGAAAAAGTCCTTACTTCTTGTTTTAAAAAGTTCTGTTATAAAAGGGTTGCTTTAAAAACATCACAATCCAACAAAATTCTTAATCCATCAACACAATTGACGTATATTCCAGTCACAATTCAGTTATATTTGCTGAAGACTACTCGACTCGGTGTAAGCTTTAAAAACCATCGATGTCTTTAGTATAGATTCCGATCACGTTATTCGGCGGCGGTATGGTACGTGCTTTTGCGATCTAGCAGAGAGATCTCGCTACTATTATATAGTTAATATGGTTTGAGTTTATGTTACGTGAGCGGTAACTAAGAGTTTAGTAAGTATGTTATGTCGCATATTTGAATGTATTAACTGTGAACTTAGCTAAGATCTGCTTTCAAATTTGATTATGTAGACGATAGAGTTGTCTAAATAATTTCAAACGGCGTGAATTCAACCACCTCATCTCATAAGTCCTCCTCTCTTTGCCTCGGGCCTCCACTATGGGAGGGAAATTGATCTATAACCACGTTGGTCACACGTATTGATAGTTTTATTTCGTATTTATCTTCTTTTGCATAGATATTATATGTATATTTAATCCCTTAGCTTACTTTTATGATAACCACAGGCAGGGAAGGGGGTGATGAGTTGTATTCTTATTCCGCCACCACACGGAAGTCGTTCTTTGTACGAGATATTAATGATTTGCGGATTTTTACCATGTATTACGAATTGTCGATACCTTGTCATTGTTTGCAACCAGCATGATCAAGGAAGAACTGAAGAACATAGATTGTTCGGTTGTGGTTTTTGACCATAAAAATTTGATTTGATTTATATTTCTTACTTTTTTCTTTAATAAAGTCATATATAGAGCACAAAAATGTTTTCATAGCCGTTATAATCTTTGAAACCATCAAACTAATAAGATAGGCAATAATACCAAGACGGTTTTATGTCACTAAGACCACCGTAGACGTCACTGCGATTGACATTTTTCTCATTTACATAGTACAGCTGACCCAAAGGTTAGCTATTCTGTGAAAATAAAACACGCACATAAAAATTACTACTCGTAAAAGGCAAACATGGCAATGAATTCCAAAATTAGACTGCTTATTTATTAAGAAATTCTACTCATAACGCTGCCATGCCATACCTATAGGAGTAGAAAAACATCATAAATGTTAACTGATCGGGTAAAATATAATAACAATAGCCGTCAAACGCTCTGCACATTCACCATTTGCATAACAACTGCTGACATAACAAAAATTGTTATTGACGTGTTATGGATATTGTTAACGTTGATATATAATGTATTGGAACGACGAGAGTGTTTGGTTAAGATAACATTATTAAATAGGTAATCCACGCATCTTCCTAGATAGTTCATCATCATCATTTCAGCTCATACACGTCTGTTGGGCTCGAGTCTCCTTCACCATAGGAGAGAAACTGACCTTACTATACCATGTTAATCAGACAGGTTGGTATAGGATTTTAATTCGAATTTTGCTTGCCTTGCATAGTTTTTATATGTATTTATGTGCTTTAGTCGTCTTTCACGACATCCACGGGTAAGATAGGGAGTGGTGAAATTTATTCTTACTCTGTCACCACACGGAATAGTTACGGAATAAGAATACAATTTACTATCCATCATTGATAAACGAATAATATATAAATGGTTGTGTATAAATAATACATTATTCATAATTTTATATGATCACTATTACAACAGGTGCATGCATGATGCATGAAGTTTGATTGAGTCTTGCATACGAAATACTTTGTAAACTTACTAAAGCGAATGTTGACAGTTTATAAGTGTGCATACAAAATAATTTCATTTTATAGCTAAATACGTGTGATAGATAATCATTGAACTTTTTGGGCTGTGATTATTTTATTTTTTGTTAGATTTGTACAGAATGATATTTATTGGCTCGGGTAGTATTTACAAGCATTCCTTTCCCGCTGGTGTCTTAAAGGACGACTACAAGATGTAAGCAGAGAATTTCATTAAGAGAGTATCTATAAAAGCTTGAAATGAATTACCGCTCCAACTAGTCTGATCTAACGTAGACAAGGCAAGCAGACGCAACACCGAATTTACTCAAAACCATCACAGAATACTGTAAAAGAAACAAAAATACTTTTCATAGTCCAAGAACATTCTCTCGTTTATAAAAAAAACAAGACTTAGATCTAATGTAAATCAATCTACCACATACAAAGAGCAGTCCGGAATTTCTAATGCGGTTCGCAAAGAAAACAGTAAATTACCATGCATTTTGTACCCCAATCTACATGACTGGCGGCGCTTATATTTACCCAATAAGCTTGGATAACATTGGTATGTATTGCGTCTGAATCAAACCAACTGATTATGTGCATACGTGATATGAGAAAGAACGGATTTATTAATAATTCTACCATTTTAGTAGGTTTTTGTTCGTACATGTAATAAAAGGCAAGATAAAATGTTAACCAATGATCAAAGAAGATGCCAAACCAATAAAAATATTGATTGCTATAAATATCAATTCCTTGCACATTTTGACTAACATGACCGCAATTTTAAGTAATACTTAAGGCAATTTAAACGTCAATATTATGTGTTAAATGTTACATAACTTCGAACAATCGTTAACGCTTTTTTTCATACAGATTGCGTTAGGTGCGTCTTAAATTTTAGGTGTGGTTGGAGAATTCAGTTTTAACCGAAGTCTTAGCAATGCATGACTATGATTCGATGAGAATTTACGAGTTTCTAATTAAGCTGAAATCCTCGCCTACATACTCTACTAAGAAATAGCTGTAAGAAGTATTAAATCAAGGCCAAGACATTATTCGAAACTTTCACAAACAATATACCTACTTTTCGTTTTAAATAACTACTATTTTTCTTCAACAAATATTTAGCTATCTGTATAGCTTTAATACCACCAATATTTTTGACATAAAACCTGTTTACACGTTTAACATAAAAACATTGTCATAAACCTTTGCATTGGCATGTATATCCGTACTATAATAAAGTAAGGTTTTGTGTAAACAAGATCAATGAGACGACAAGTAGTAAAAGCTTTTTATTCAACTCATTTCAGCCCACATAAGCCTCACTATTGGGATCGGTCTCTTCTACAATGGGAGAGAAATTGACCTACTAAACGTTATTATAGCGCTTTATGTCGAATTTTCATTCTCTTGCATAGATGTTATCTGCGTCCCTTAGTCGTATTTTACGACGCCCAAAGCAAGAGAGGCGTTGGTGAATTGTATTCTTAATCCGTCACCACATGGAAACACTTTTCATTGCGTGATTCTTCTTTAACTGTTATAAATACCACAGAATACATATTACAGATATTATGTTCCAGAAATAATACAAAATTCACTTAAAACTAAACCGTACTCAATGCATTTACATAATATAGTAGAGTAAACAAATACCTTTCAAATCCATATTTTTACGCAAGATAAAAATAATGAAATATGAACTACGAGTCTAAGATAAACACACCCCCTTAGGAAAAGAATCCCATCCATCAACAAAGAAAATAGCGATCCAACGTGCCACAGACAAATGATTGACAGCGAACGAAAAAAAACGAATAAAAAAGAAGAAAGAAAAAAGAAATGATTCCTTATTCAAATTTTCACGGCGTTCGATTTTTTCTTTGTCGCAGCGTTCCTTTTGTTTCCATTTGTAATTTGTCGGTTTGTTCTTTCGTTGTAAAAACTGCGTTCTGTTCGAGCGTAAATGTCTTTTGGTAAGTTTTTTTCATATATATTGGTTTATTATAGACAACGTTTTGTTATTCGGTAATTATGGAGATTTTTAGAAAATTGCAATTTACCACCCTTTATTGGGGGGCCACGACTTACCCAAATGGAGATAAAGCGGCAATCGCCACGTTTAGTAAATGAAGTTTTGTCAGACTAATCCCCGCAAACTTTCCTATTACTATAACTCCGGCGAGCCATTGTCCCAGGAAACGCTTTCAATTGTCTTGGGACCCGCAACAAATTTGGCAATTAAATTAGCGGTCGTATTTAATGTTTCTTTTTCTTTTTTTTTGTATTGGAAATCAGCTACTATTATAAACCCATCTTTAGTTTCTTCATAATAGTCATTGTTCGTCAGTAAATTAAATCGTCACATTTAAAAGTTTGATCACACTGTTAATGGTATCCTCTCGTAATTTTAGTGGAAAACAAAAATATTTGTAAAACTTTTTTATATCATACAAATTTTTGCCCGCGACTAATCCATCTGCGCAGTCAAAGTTGCTGCCTACTGAACTCTTCTTAAGCCTTGTTTAAAGATGGATATTTCACAGCGTTCAGGAAACATAACAGCAGGCAGTTGATTACAGAGCCTACATGTACGTGGGAGTTATTAATTGTGAAAACCTACAGTTGAAGACGATATCTTTTCTTACTGGCATAGATGCATTATACTGCGGTGTCGAGTGATACGATAATAGAAAGGAGACGTTGGTATCAAGTCAAACAGCTCTTCAAAGCACGCCACAATAACGAGTCGATGGAACACAGAGAGAGAACCCAAGTCTCGCAGCCGCTCCAACGATTCCAATTCGTCTTCAAGTTAGCATTACATTTTTGAACCTTGTCGGGTACCATCTCGAGTCGACATCCCGGCGACTTGCGAATTCGAAATTTTAGCTCATACACTTCCCATTGTTGGCCTCGAGACTCCTCCACAATAGGAGGTAAATTCACCTACCATATTACGCTGGTTAGACGTTTTGATATAGGGTTTCATTTCGAGTTTTCTTTCTCTTTTATAGATTTTATTTGCATATTGTATTCCTTACTTGCTTTTTACGACACCCACGGGCAAGAGAGCGGGTGGTGAATTTTACTCATACCCCGTCACAAAACAGGAAAATCCATATTACGTTGCCCGTTCGGGTGTGAAGGGCATATTGGTTCCTCCTTCTTTTAGATAGATGCTATTTGCATAGTTCCTTCATCATCTTTTACGACACCAACAGGCAAAAAAGAGGGGTGATTGAATTGTATTCTTATTCCGTTACCACACCGAGAAAAAAAAACCGCTAAACAGTCAAGAAGACTGCTGACAGAAATGAAAACTGAAAACTATAAACAACGTCATTTTTGGATATTGAAATTGTTTGATTTCGAATTATGTGAATTAAAACTTTAAATTTATCTAGTTTGACATCTACCATCACATATATTGGTGTTTTACAGTGTTATAGGGAATAATTTTGCTGGTATTTTATGTAATATAACGCACAGAAAATTCTGAATTGTAGTGAATATGATTTAATTGTGAATGCACGCAGCATTTACATGTTCTGCAAAATTCCCAGAAAACATTAATTTGGTTATCAGCACCCGATTAATGGCAGCGACTAAGACTAAAAGAATATTCAAATAAAGACGTATTAATTTATTTTTAACTTGAAACTCTCACCAATGGCTCTTATTATTGTAGCTTATTGCCAATAAAAAAGAAGACGAACACGTCACGTCATCGTGTCGGTGACGACTCACATGAATTTACTCCCCATCCAAACCTACCTAAAGAAGTTAGTTATCACTCCAAAAATACACAAATAACTAATAAATCATTAATATCCAAATCACGTCGTTACAAACACAATTTATGTTTGAAACTCTAATCAAGACCCGTATCGATCCGTAAACATCAGCTGTTCTCTGAAAACGTTCTCAATTTAAACCGCGTGACCTTGTAAAAGCGTTAATTCACCCCATCCCCATGTAATTTGCGCTTACCGTAAAACTGATTACGCGTACAACAGCAGACAATTCCGTCTCTTTCCATGTGCTGTTTGTCTCTTTTACTCCCATTCATGGAACGTTTAATTATACTGCCTTCGGATGGCTTTATGCGATAGTGAAAACGGAAAGTTTGATTGGACTTTCCGGGGAAAGCGTCGGCACGTTGTTGTTTTGCTTTTTATTTTGCATTGTTGATAGCGCTACGTTCTTTGAACTTTTGTACGACTTATAAAAAGTAAACAATAATAGTAGGTATATAGACAAGTTTTTATAGACTAGCTTTTGTAAGTTTACATAAACTAGTTTTTATAAGTAGTCATTAATATCTCAACTCATATACGTCCCATTATTGGGCTCAAGCGTCCCCCACAGTAGGAGTGATCTCGGATCGACCTACTATAGATATATACTATCGATATACTATATACAGATATACCACTATGCTCAGACGAGTTGGTATAGGGTTTTATTTCTAGATTTTCCTATCATGCATAGATGTCATCTGCAAATTATAACCCTTGGTTTTTTTTCTATATATTCTCTATTACACTTTGCTCTAAAATAAATACATGAATTAAAACTACATTGTATTTATTGACAGCTAAGACAGTATAACGACAAATATTTTTGACATTCGATTCTATATTTGAATTCAAATAAAAAAAATCAAAAGTATTGCATAACGCCACTCTTTACTTATGGCCATTTCTTTCGTCTGCCGACTTTTTTAAATACGGCGAGCGCCCGGGGCTCTCAAATACTCATTTGTACCCCTCCTTGTCTTCCGGATCCGGTTTAATTTTAAACGACGAATGTTGAGCAGGTCCGGGTATTGAATGTAATGAATGAGTGAATGGGGCAAATTAGGCAAACGAGCTCCTACGCGTTGGAATTGTGTCACTTGTTGAATGACTGAGTGATGAAATGAGTGTTAATATTCGTATTTTAAATTTGATTAATATAACTTTTGTTTTCTGTATTTAGATTACATTTAAAAATATAAATTTTCTCCACCTTATTGTCAAAGCTTTATAACAATTGTTTTAAATTAACTATGGTACTAAAACAAACTAAAAAAATATGATCAAGCAAGAAAAAATAATATTATAACTAACGGCCGTATAAAAAGGAGCCATATCTGGACTATCTCTGCTGACATATATAGGAGGGATATTAACTTGTATGAAATTTGTATCTCTCATGGACGCCATACACGTTAGGTTTTGCATGATGGTTTTGCCTGTGCATGCATAACCGAGTTTCATATTGCACATACACGTTAAGGGTTTGCATGCACAGTTTTGCCATTAACTCTCAGTTGAGGTACGTGACGGCTTGTGTAGGACACCTCCCTCTCTTAGTGGAGCTACGTCTACGTAGTACATGACGATGTGTGTAGGACACCAATAACAAACTACAATGAACGACGACGATGTAATAGCTGTATTTGGCTTAATATTTGTTCTGCAGAACAGAACAAGAAAAAGAGATGACACTGAATGCTCTAAACGCTGGTTATTGAAAAGAAAGCAATTCTCCCACGTAAATTTGATAAATGAATTGAGATTTACACCAACAGATTACAACAATTATTTACTAATGTATGAGAACTGTGCAGGCAAGCTCGTCGGACGCCACACACGCTAGGTTAAGCTCGCGCGCGATCATAACCGAGCGATATAAAATATCAATTTTCATATTCGCTCGGTTGCATGTACATGCATCGATAACTATACAGTTTTATCCCATACACGCTAGGGCTTGCCTGTCGGTTATGCATGCACATGCAAAACCATCATGCAAAACCTAACGTTTATGGCGTCCATCAAGTAACTGAAAATCGAAGAATTGGTACGCTGAAGTGGCAATAGGCAGGCTGCATTGCTTGACGAACCGACAACCGCTGAGGAAGTAAAGTTCTCGAGTGGCGACCATGCAGCAGATGGCGCAGTATAGGACGCCCGCCTGGTGAAATTTGCTGGGCGTCGTTAGATGCAAGCGACAGAGGGGCTCACTTTGTGGTGAAACATAAGATGAGGGAGAGCCAGTAGTGCACGGCAATAGGCTGCATGATGATGAACTAAAAACCGTAAGGAAGATTGAGACAACGGAGTCACTACATGATTTTTTTACAGCAGAATCAATGCGATTACTGAAAGTCTTGCAGATATTATTTAATTCCATTATTTACGGGAGTGACATGCCAGAACATTTTCAGTCCTGTACCAGGAGTGTAATGGTGTTGTCATTCAAGTAGAATAAAATACTACTATTACTTTATGCTAAAAAGTATTCTAAATATCGGAATGGAAATAACAAAATTAAAACGCTGTAAAATCTATAAATCATCATTATCATCGCAGCCCACATACGTCCCACTGTTGGGCTCTGGCATCATCCATAATGGGAGCGAATTTGATCTACTATGCAGTACTGGGACAGGGTTTCATTTCCAGTTTTTCTTCTCTTGCATAGATCTTTTGTGCATATTTTAACCCTTAATCGTCTTTTACAACATCCACGGGCAAAATAGGGAGTGGTGAATTGTATTCTTACTCCGTTACCACACGGAAATTAAATTTATAAATATAGGTTATAAATACCCATATACGTAAGACAAATAAATTTGCCTCCATACTTCCATACTAATATTATAAATGCGAAAGTAAGGATGTTTGTTTGTTTGTTTGTTTGTAACGCTTTCACGCTTAAACCACCGAACCGATTTCAAAAATTCTTTCACCAATGGAAAGCTATAATATCAGGGAGTAACATAGGCTATATTTTATCCCGGTATTCCCACAGGAACGGGAACTACGCCGCGGGTAAAGCGACTGAAACCGAAGCGAAGCGAGGGCGGGTTGCTAGTTCTATTATAAATCCAAGGAACATATAGAAATCTAAAATGGCGGCAATAACAGAGTTATTCGACTTTACAAGCAATATCATAAAACGCAATACGTTTCATTGGTCACAGCTATTAGTCGATAACAAAGCTTTTGCACAATATTGTCCTCTGCGATACAATTATAGATTATAATGCGAAGCTAATGCATTAAGTTTTTTTTTTATTGATGTTGTTGTTTTTTTTTTGTCGATGGTAAGTGATACTACTGATCATAGATCTTTGCTAGATCGCTGCCTACCGTGAAGAAAGTAACGTGTGAATGTCTGGAATGAGGTTCGATGACACTAAAGGCATCACCAAAGCCCACCATATATGCTTCTTTTTCGACGCCCATGAGCAATTTAAGGGTGAGCAGTACTCGTAGCTGCTATCACAAAATGTGAAATCCTGATCTATACCAATAAACAAAATTGGAGTGTCTGTTTGTAATGTCAAAATAATAGGCTTTTTTCATGTTCACACGGTTATTTGCATGACACCTATGCCTAAAATAGCGATTAAAAAATTTTTGTCTGTCTGTCTGTTTGTGCCGGGTAATCTTCAAAACGGCTGGACCGATTTCAAAAATTCTTTCACCAATGGAAAGCTATAATATCAGGGCGTAAACTAGGCTATATTTTATCCCGGTATTCCCACGGGAACGGGAACTACGCGGGTAAAACGACTATAACCGAAGCGAAGCGAAGGCGGGTTGCTAGTAAATCTATACCAATAAATAAAATTGGAGTGTCTGTTTGTAATGTCAAAATAATAGGCTTTTTTCATGCTCACACGGTTATTTGCACGACACCTATGCCTAAAATAGGAATTAAAAAATTTTTGTCTGTCTGTCTGTCTGTTTGTTCCGGGTAATCTTCAAAACGGCTGGACCGATTTCAAAACTTCTTTCACCAATGGAAAGCTATAATATCAGGGCGTAAACTAGGCTATATTTTATCCTGGTATTCCCACGGGAACGGGAACTACGCGGGTAAAACGACTATAACCTATAACCGAACCGAAGCGAAGCGAGGGCGGGTTGCTAGTTATAAATATGAAAGATGTTTGAATGTTTGTGACTCAAGCACGTGTAAACCATTGGACAGATTTGAATAAAATTAGCACATAGATAGATCATTTTCTAGATTAACACATAGGTTAGTTTTCGTCCCGGTTATATGCTCTCTTGGGTTAATATATAATTTAAATGTAGAGTTCAAAAATTTTCACTGAGTCAAACGTAACCCGTTGAACGGAATTAGATGCTTTTTATCCTGAGAAACTTACTTTTTAC
The DNA here is from genome assembly GCA_032191425.1 of Lymantria dispar. Taxonomy (NCBI): domain Eukaryota; kingdom Metazoa; phylum Arthropoda; class Insecta; order Lepidoptera; family Erebidae; genus Lymantria; species Lymantria dispar. Next base: position 6,387,819 of record CM063457.1, read on the forward strand.
GCGGGCGGCGCAGTAATACTTATGTAAGCATTAGCAATCATGGTCCTGGTGAGAATATTTTATTAATTTCTTAGATAAGTTAAGATTTACGTTACATACATAACTCTAAAAAATCATTACTGTGAATCGAATCAGAGACTTCCAATTCAGTCTATTGATCCAAAGTTCACCAAAGTTTTACTCATATGGTTTTCTATTAAAAATTACTTTAGTTAACCTTATAAAAAACAATAATAAATACTTACAATTCTTTTCAAGCGTATAGAAATAAAATTCAATATACATTGAAACAAATATGGCTGCAAAAGGAACAATTTGCAGAAATATGTATGTACGAATACGTTTAATATCAAGCAATATGACGTTGAAAGTTATTAGACTATGTTCATATTAAATATGACTATTTTAGAGTAATATGATTCTTGCAATATTACTTTATGACTATGGAATAGAGTATTATTTGTTACCGATATTATCTGTTGATATTTTTTAATATTAATGTGAAAGTTTTTGTGATAGAGCTTTTCTGATTCGCAAGGTTCTTGTGTGACAAATAGAGGTGGGGTCCTTTCGTAAATTGCAGAAGATTGAAATATATACTCTTCTCGCTTTCATTTTACATATATATTCTAGCTGACCCAACATATGCTGTTCTGTTCAAATTAGAGTGCCGACTGATCGGTCGAATAGTCGGCCCAGCCAATCACGGTTTCGGGGATGTTTGGCAATTTCCGTGACGATTCGTTTACCTACAGCTGATTCTCACACAAGGCCCATTGCCTCCACAGACGTCAAGGAAGTGATAGAGCTTAATCGAAATTTAATCATGTCAAAAAGAAAGTCTTGGGTATGGTTTTTTTTAGAAACACACACTTTTTGACATTTTATTGATAAATACAATCTAAGAAGCCGGATAGTCAGCGCCGACTATCGGCACATCTCTAGATCAAATCTAAGAAAATAAAAGTAGGAAGTCTCCTTGAAATCCATTGTAGCGCTACCTACCGAGTCCTGTTACTATTCTTCGAATCCACTGAGACACACACAAGAAGATCGTCAAAATCGGCCCAACCGTTTAGGAGGCAAACAGAAGGATTATATATAAAAATATGAATGTTAAAAACAATCTATGACATTCAAAAGCGATTGATAAATAATTACAACGTTTCCTTGTAATACAATAGTCTCATTTCTGTCGTATGATTTACTAGTAATATTTCTTAAAACTCGTAATATCAATTGCAACCACCCACTCTAACAGATAACCTTGGCGAATATGGCATTATCCTTTATTTATTTGTAGCCAGTGGATGGGAATGATTAAGAATATTGCCAACAGGTATTTGAATGATTAAAGGAAAAAATCACCCAATCTAGAACAACGTGCTGGTTTTGAAACCTTCCCCTCTGAGAAGGTATCTCTACCCAAATTTAAAACTAAAAAAGCCTATGGACACGCATATGATACCCCGTTTTTTTTTTCTTTTTCAAAAGACAACATCCTGCACTAAGGCAATAATCCTTGTACCTATTATGGATGACTTTAAAAATATATAATTTAACGGACACTAATTACACCCAGCCTCAAAACCACAATTCGTGTATCGCACAAAGTATTGTCTTGCATGAGAATCGAACTCACGACACTGGCATGGTAACTCGATATCTTAATCACTATGCCATCTGTACTGCAATAACAAGTACTCATCTATACTTGTAAGGCAAATAATTCATCCGTATAGTGACAGAGTTAAGATTGTAATGGTCACTATTTCACTCTCAATTGGGATTATTTTTGTAATATTTATGGAATAGGGTAAGAATTGTCTATTTGATAAACTAACAACCTATATTCGACTAGACAACCTCTCTTATACATCTTTACTAATATTATAAATGCGAAAGAAAGTTTGTTTGTTACGCTTCCACGCTTAAACCACAGAACCGATTTTAAAAATTCTTTCACCGATGGAAAGCTATAAAATCAGGGAGTAAGCTATATTTTATCTCGATATTCTCACGGGAACGGGAACTACACGGGTAAGATGACTGAAACCGAAGCGAAGCGAGGTCGAGTTTCTAGTTGTCTATAAATAAAACTATTTTGATATATTTTATCGCGTTTGTATTTGATTTTTGAATGCCCGGCGTTTCGAACATATTTCAGCGTTCACGTTTTCAGTAGTCACGGGCGGAGTAAACGTCGGGCAACACAATTACAATCACCTCCCTTCTTTTCGCGTGAACAAAATAAAAATTGATTATGAAATAGAAGCAGATACTATCATTGAAAGAATATAATATGTATCTTGAAATAATTTCCTATGTCTAACTTAGGTTTAATGAGCTAGGCTAATTTCTTTTATTTCGAAAAAGCCCAAGCGCAGCAGTCAGGTAATACAGGTTCGTTTAGTAGATAAAGAAAATAATTCAAAGTCTCTATAAAGCAAATATATACATATATATGTCTAGAAACGGTTACAGAAAACACGTTTTATTATGTTTTCTCTTAGATCGTTATAAAACAAAATAACTCAAAGGCATCGCATGACAAGACACGGCTCAGTCACAGTTGCCAGATGAAAAAAAAAAACATATATATACAAATAATCTAAAGAAACACGTCGTATACCCTTCGGGTATTCCAGAAAATTGGTCCCTCCAAAGAATATATTTTGAATTTTTATTATGTACTATTTTCTATTCCGGCTCCCAAGGTAACCCTTCCTACAAAAGGGGCTTCGCGAAGACATTCTATAGATGAGGGTGGTTGCCCCCACCTCCCTTTTGGGGCAGAAAGCCTCCCTGTCCCATCTCGTTTTACTGTGAAGGATTTACCAAGTAGCATGTGTATTATATCCGCATATAAGTATACATATATGTTATGTTTGAATTATTCTTGTATGTCGCCTTAATAAGGATATTGTTTGCTTACAAAGGTTCCGTTGGATTATTATGTGTCTGTTTGAAAGATACCGTTTTACATGGTATTGGATGGGTCATACTGATACTTAGGACGATTTTTTTAATAGATATTTTACAATCCTGTTTCTTTACATTTCTTAAAGGTATTTTTTTGCCATTTCTATCTGTTACAGTATACGCATCAATTTTAATATTTGTTACGCTATTTTGAAGATTTGCTTGCAATTTAAAGACGAATTATAAGTCAATATTAAAATATCAATGTTAAAATATAGCCACTACGTCGTCTGTGCACGGCTGTGGTTACTGATCTACCGTGCCAGTATCAAGGGTTCGATTTCTAGATTCAACGGCTACGCAAGACAGGGCACTTTGCGCGATCTACAAATTTATGTTCGGAGTCTAGATGTAGAATGTGTTCGTTGATTATATATTTATCCCCCACAATATAAGGATTATTTTATTAGCCCAAGATTGTTGTCTTTAGAAAAAAGTATATATGTTATTTAAAAAAAAAAAACTATGATTCTCTCACATGTCAACCTTTGCCGGGCTGGCTACGGATATCAAAGTTTCGGTACCAGTGGTCAGCCTAATGGCGAAAAGAAGGAAATATGGTCAGTTGTGGAGCCGCACCGCCCTTTCCTCACCCCAAACGGAAAAAGGGAATTGAAGCCGTGCGTCCAGATCATAGCTTGCCCAAAAAAAATATATGTCAACTTTTAATATATCAATTAAGAACCTAAGTTTAACAAATTCATAACAGTGCAAGGTAATTGCATATAACTTCTAGTTTTGTTTTAAATGTAATAAAATGTTAACAATTTAAGTGGTATGATGAGCTTAGAGGTATGTAATGAGTAATGTGGCTTCTATGCCCACACAGGACAAACATCTCTATTTACAACAATAATAATTACCACAAATTTGTGTTAAAATTTTTAAATCGAAACCTATAAAGGCAGGTTTAGATGGTAAATTTATGTAAGTCGTCATTAGTAAGTATGGTTACGTGACTTGTTAAAGCTAACATTATATATGTAGCTATGTCTATGTTACTATATTTGTGCCTATAGACGTCGAAACTAGATAAATCTAAAAAAAATTTGATCAAAATATTTGTATACTCAATACTAACATCTGTTTAATCACAGTTTTAAATTTTCACTTCTGTCTGCAGTCCTCATGAATGTTCTGTGTTCTATTTAAAAAACTCTCTTTATTTTAAGAACAATAACTATTTTCAGAGCCTGAATTCAACATATATACGAGTATATTTATTTTTCTATTTACAGATTATCGAATATAAGCAATATGTTCTATATTTAGTAGGTATTATTATATAGTGACGGCTACGAATACTACTATCGCTCCCATTGCTCGGAGGTGTCGTAAAAGAAGACTAAAAACTTTACATTTACCTGGGCTCACTACGTCTAATTGCCATTATTATCATCATCATTTCAGCCTATCGCCATCCGCTGCTGGACGTAGGTCTCCTTCATGTTACACCACAATGTGCGGTCCTGTGCCGCTTGCATCCAACGACGACCAGCAACTGTCACCAGATCGTCGGTCCATCTAGTGGGCCGGCGGCCGATCATAAAACTAATACCAACTCTTAATATCATCATCTCAGTTCATATATGCCCCACGGCTGGGCACGAGCCTCGTTAATAATAAGAGGGAATTTGAACTAATATACCATGCTGGTCAGACGGGTTAGTATAGGTTTATTTCGAATTTTATATATCCTTATGTGTGTAGCAGCAGCAGCAACATGTGTAGCAGTTGACGGGCTATTGCACCCTTACTTTGTAGACATAGAGAACCACCCATCCTATCTTAACAATATATCATTATATTATTTATCTTTCTAAATACATAACCCAACTTTCTGAGGGTGATTGCGTGTGGAGGGTTTTGGTGGTGCCCTTGGTATCACCGAGCCTCAATGCACGCATTCACACTCCCTTCGTTTTCTTCGCGGTAGGCAACGACCTTGTAAAGGTCCATGAGCGGCAGCAACACTTACCATCAGGTGTACTGTTTGCTCGTTTGCTACCGTTTGCAATATAAAAAAAAAACATAATTCTTACGCATGCCAGATTCTTACTATTTTTTAATCGACTTCAAAAAAGGAGGAGGTTCTCAATTCGACTATGTTTTTGTATTTATGCTAAGTGATCATTGGATAAATGGACTATACAATACGAAAAGAGTTTTTAAATTCTAATAGGTCTTAAGATTAGCACGTACAACCAAACAAACTTTTTAGGTTTATAATAATAGTATAGAACTTTGTTTTCTTGAGGGAGCAGTTCCTCACGACACGGAAAGTTCTTACGACTAGAATTCACCACCGGGGGGATCTTGCCCGTGAATATCGTAAAAAACAACTAAGCGATATATTATGAAGAAAATTTTTGACTGCACTGATGGCGCAGTGGTTAATATACCGACTTACATTGTCAGTGTCGAGGATTCGAATTTGGGTTACGAATGAATATGGACTCTTGTCCATAAAAGTCAAAGTCACATAAAATGCCCATCTCAGTCCTGCACCGGTCCTCGTTGGCAATGCGATTCTCGAAGTTGTCGATCATTATGTTTACCTACCTGTTGCACAAACAGTCCAGTTAGGCAGATCCAATTTCGAGAAAGAGGTCAAGCTGACGAATCCAATTCGGTTAGGCAACGTTCTGGAAACTTAAGAGGATCTTCTCGTCTAACATTCCTCAGTGTCTGAAAACACAGGTCTATGACCAGTATGTGTTACCAATGATGACTTATATCACGGAAACGTGGTTCTTAAATGTAGGCTATGAGGCCTACCACTACCAAGCTCAAAGTCGCTCAGCGTGCTATGGAGCGGGCTATGCTCGGCATTTCTCTGCAAGATAGAATCCATTCTGCGAAAATGCGCAGAAGAACGGGTGTAATCGACATAGCACGAAGAATTAGCACTCTTAAATGGCCATGGGCAGGTCACATCGCTAGACGAACCAACAACCGCTGCGGAAGAAAGGTTGTCGAGTGGCGACCACGTATGGGACGACGCAGTGTGGACCCCCACTGGGTGGACCGACGACATGTTGAAAGTTGCTGGGCGTCATTGGATGCAGGCGGAACAGGATCGCTTTCTGTGACGTAACGTGTGGGACGCCTATGTTCAGCAGTGGATGGCCACAGGCTTGAAATGACGATGATGTTGAAATTATATATTTGTAAAGTGCCCGGCTATACAAGAATTGCTTCTTTATTGCAGGGCTAAGCGGCGGATCGCCTGCGCGAGGAGCGCAACCTCGATGAGGCGATCCGCCGCCGGCGACTGGGGCGGCTTAGGCACGAATACCTGCGCCTCATGCCGCGAGGCCGCGGGTGACGTGACCGGCGAATTAGTCCGTCACCCGCCGAGAAGCCGACCGCGTGAGGAAAGACCGACGTCGGTCGGTCGGGGGGACGTCGGTCGATGGGAGGGTACCCCAAGTAGGGAGTATTCCGTCGGGCCGACCACTGATGACAAGTAACCCTGCTCCGGTGGTCGGCCCAACGACGAAGGCGACGTGCATCGTGGGTGGGTTGCGGGAGTTGCGTGCTTACGCCCCCCTGTCGCCCCGGACGGAGTGGTGCGAGGAGCGCGCCGACCGCAACCCACCCCAAAAAAAAAAAAAAAGAGCTGTCTTTAAACATAAAAGTGCGCAACAAAAATTGCTTAAGCGATTGCTGTACGGCTGTTCATCACATGCTCAAAGTAATAATATAGCGATGTGATAGAGCACTTATTTAAGTTCTTTTTCTTATGAACTTGGCATACACTCTTTTCGCTTTTATGATTCTACTAGCAGATTCTACCTCGTTTCACTTCGGTTTCAGTCGCCTTTTCCGCGTAGTTCCCGTTTTCGCGGGAACAACGGGATAAAATGCCTATGTTACTCCCTAATATTATAGCTTGCCATTGGTGAATGAATTTTTGAAATCGGTTCTTTGGTTTAAGCGTGAAAGCGTAACAAACAAACACACTTACTTTCATATTGATTTCTGATGTTTACGCGAGTATTATACATTTTAAATAAAACTACTTTACGGATTTTATTGCGTTTGTATTTGATTTTTGATTACCCGACGCTTCGAACACTTTACAGCGTTCATGGTCACGGGTGGACTAAGATGTCTCACGTCCAACAAGTCATCGTTACTGCAGAAAATTTATAATTATCTACCCGATACAGAAATTAGTTATTAAATATTGACCCACATTTTGATACAAAATTTATTGCCAGTGTAAGAAGAAAATGATTCTATATGAAAAAATTATATTGTTTATGGTTAGTAATAATTAAACATTAAAATTAATAGTAATTATATTTAAAAACTAACTAATAATCTAGTATACTACCACCGGATCGGAACACGGTTACACTGAGAAAATCCGGCAAGAAAACTCAGGTGACATGATGCTAAATTAATATTAATTTTGGAAGCGGCTTACTTTATGTTACTAAAAGGTTTTAATTTATAAAATTATCTTTAGTTATTATTATTATACACTTACTTTCGCATTTATAAAGATAAATAAACGAATGATGAACATACTCCTTGTGGTGACGGAGTAAGAATACAATTCATCAGACTCCTCTCTTGCGCGTGGATGTAGTAAGGGATATATAATTTGCATATAACATCTGTGCACGATATGGAACTTGATATAAGAACCTATACCAACACGTCTGACCAGGGTGGTATAGTAGGTCAATTACCTTCTCACAATGGATATGAGTTGAGATGATAATGAAACACAAACTCTGTTTTTCTAATTAATTACTAATTACAATTTTGTAACTCAAAAGTTTCATTTCTATTGTGTGCTTTTACGACACACCCTGTTTAGATTTCCTTTTCTTTTTTTATTAAACTACACATTGCACTAATAAATAAATTCTTATATCACGGTGGACTAACAAAAACAATTAATGAATACAAATAACACACAAGACTTGATACAATTATTTGTTGATCGATTTGTCTCGGCGTAGCAGGTCATTATTTAATTTATTACACCATTCGTGGAGTCATATCAACTTATCTCAGTCTGTTTATGTCCTACTGTTGGGCTCACGCCTCCTCCATAATGGGAGGGGAATTAACCTACTATATCATGCTATACCATCCGTGCGGTGAAGGAATAAGAGGATGTCGTAAAGACCACTAAGGGATATAATATGCTCATAACATCTGTGCAAGAGAAGAAAAACTGGAAATGAAACCCTATACCAACATGTCTGACCTGCACGTTATAGTATGTCAAATTATCGCCCATTGTGGAGGAGGCTCGAGCCCAACAGTGGGACGTATGTGGGCTGCGATGATGATGATACCATGCTGGTCAGACAGATTGATATAGCGCTTTGTTTCGAATTTTCATTCTCTTGCACAGACGTTAAATGCTTATTATATCCCTTAGTCGTCTTTTACGACATCCACGGGCAAGATAGGGAGTAGTGAAATGTATTCTTACTCCTTTACCACACAGATAATTTTAATAATGTAGTACTCTGGCATGATAATTCTTGAAAGCAATCTATTTCAAAAGTCACAATTTATTGGCGTATCATTTATGACGTAAATAAATAAATAAACATTTCTACCCTAACGAATTATATTCAGCCCATCAAATCGACATCAATTTTTACTTATTCCACATAAAATAGAATAAGGAAACTGTGGTCTGATTGAACATCCCTGGCGTGTCAGGTGAGGAATCAAAAAAAAAAAGAAAATTCCATTTTCTGAGACGAAAAATCTATCCAATACAATATATCACACGGTTCTAAGCCCGTTAGGAATAGAGAGAGATGAATGTATATAATATACGTTAGAGGGAATGAGACGGAATTGAATGTCCCTGCGAAATGGAACGTAAGAAGATTGAATAGAAGTCACACTAATACACGTTACCTTTATGCACACAAACACATCTATACTGTATGATGTTAAGGGCAAGTTTCCACTGAAGTTATGAAGTATTTAATATTAATAATAGATTATTATAATAAGAGTGAAATATGTACTCTAATAGTACAGTGAAAGTACCTAAGTAAACGCAGGGATGTCAATAGACAGGATTTTGTACAAGAAAATTCGAACAAAATTAAAACATATTAATAATACAATTATTATTAATTACTTTCTGTGTGATAATTGGATGAGGGTAAATTACGACTAAGAGACGTAATATGCATATAATGTTTATGAAAAAGAAGGAAAACTTGAAATATAATGATTTCTGATGTTTACGCGAGTATTATACATTTTAAATAAAACTACTTTACGGATTTTATCGCGTTTGTATTTGATTTTTGATTACCCGACGTTTCGAACACTTTACAGCGTTCATGATCACGGGTGGACTAAGATGTCTCACGTCCAACAAGTCATCGTTACTGCAGAAAATTTTATAATTATCTACCCGATACAGAAATTAGTTATTAAATATTGACCCACATTTTGATACAAAATTTATTGCCAGTGTAAGAAGAAAATGATTCTATATGAAAAAATTATATTGTTTATGGTTAGTGATAATTAAACATTAAAATTAATAGTAATTATATTTAAAAACTAACTAATAATCTAGTATACTACCACCGGATCGGAACACGGTTACACTGAGAAAGATCCGGCAAGAAAACTCAGGTAACATGATGCTAAATTAAAGTTAATTTTGAAGGCGGCTTACTTTATGTTACTAAAAAGGTTTTAATTTATAAAATTATCTTTAGTTATTATTATTGTGGGTCAAATCTATACAATATGAGCTCACGGTGTCTTGCAGTCTTGTGGTGGTCTTTTTGGATTTCTTTTTAATAATGTTTATAACAGGATCCCAGCTTGATGGTAACACCCAGCCATCCTCTCTATTGAAATTTTTGTGTTTTTTAATCTCAATAGCCTCGCGTACCATTCTAGGCAGGTATCGGTGTTCTTTTGCGAGGATTTGTGGTTTATCAAACCTGATGTTATGGTGGGCGCGGTCCTGACTATGTTCACAGACTGTAAACCCAGTGTCCCGGCGGTGCTTCACATCGGCTATGTGTTCTTTGATCCGAGTTCTTATGGATCTCTTTGTTTGTCCAATATAAGAGAGACCACAGTCACAGTCAAGTTTATATACTCCTGCATCTTGTAAAGGGATCTGGCACTTGACAGGTGGTAAGAATTATTACTAAGTAAGAAATATTACTAACCATAAACAATATAATTTTTTCATATAGAATCATTTTCTTCTTACACTGGCAATAAATTTTGTATCAAAATGTGGGTCAATATTTAATAACTAATTTCTGTATCGTGTAGATAATTATAAAATTTTCTGCAGTAACGATGACTTGTTGGACGTGAGACATCTTAGTCCACCCGTGATCATGAACGCTGTAAAGTGTTCGAAACGTCGGGTAATCAAAAATCAAATACAAACGCGATAAAATCCGTAAAGTAGTTTTATTAAAAACTTGAAATATACCAAACCGTCTGACCAACGTAGTGTAGCAGGACTATTTCCCTCCTATTATGAAGGAGGGTCACGTTCTACAATGGAACCCATATGAGCTAAGAAAATGATAAATAGACTTAGGAATGTTTGTGAATATGACCGGCATTTTCTTCTTATAAGCAGAAAGATCCAGAAAAAAAGAGAAATTGACCTGCTATATCACACTCCATGTGGTGACGAAGTAAGAATACAATCCATCACTCCCTATCTTGCCCGTGGATGTCGTACAAGAGGACTAAGGGATATAATATGCACATAAGATTTGTGCAAGAAAAGGAAAACTCGAAATGAAACTTTATACCAACATATCTGACCAGCATGGTATAGTAGGTAAAATGCGCTCTCATTGTAGAGGAGGCCGGAGCCAGCAATGGGACGTATGTGCGCTGCGATGATGATGAAATCACACTGATCAATCGAATTGTTATTCGGTTTCATTTCTAGTTTTCCTTCTCTTGCAATGGTGTTATCTGCCTATGTACTGTAGTCTACCTTTACTAAGAAAGAAAGTTTATTGTCTCAAAATATTATACTTTTAATAATGGTTCAACATACGTTACTATTGTTCTCGTGTAGTGACGTCATCATGCGCATCGTTCTGTTGTTATCTCAACTTCTTGTGGACAACTCAATGTCTCTTCTTTCATAGAATACATTGCAGAATTTATTGGCAATGATTTTACGAACGGCCGCCTGCCTGTCACCAACCTTCCCTGCGAATTTAGTTGTTGACCAGACGGCATCAGATGGAGTTAACCCAGGTCTATGTCAAGATCTTGGTCATCTTTTACGACACCTATAAGGAATGTAATTGTTAGTAGTATTCGTAGCTGTCACCACACGCATTAAGAATGAGAAATGTCACCAAACCATCATTTACTGTAGGTGACCTTAAAAGACAACTCTAGGACGACTTTTCTGTGTGGTGATGGAGTAAGAATATAATTCACCACTCTCTATCTTGCCCGTGGATGTCGTAAAAGACGATTAAGGGATATATCAAACATATAACATCCGTCCAAGAGAAGGAAAACTCGAAACAAAACCCAATCCAACACGTTTGACCAGCGTGGAATAGTAGGTCAATTCCTCTCCCATTATGGAGCAGCCCTGAACCTAATAGTGGAACATATATAGGCTGAGATGATGATGATGATGATGATGAAGAGACGAAAGCATATAACAAAACTGCAAGAGAAAGAAAACTTAAAATAAAACCCTATTTCAACCCATTTTCTCAGCGTGAGTGTATTTCCCTCTTATTACTGCCTTCAGCATTCAGAAGAGCCTTCAGTTCAGTAGTGTAACACACGTCAACTAAAATAAGATGATAATTACGATATTAATAAAAACTAAATCTAATACCTAATGATTTCTGCTGTTTACGCGATTATTACAAATTGTAACTATAATATTATAAAGAGGAAAGATTTGTTTGTATTGAATAGGCTCCTAAACTACTGCACCGATTTCAAAAATTCTTTCACCAATGAAAAGCTATAATAACAGGGCATAACATAGGCTATATTTTATCCCGACATTCCTACGGGATTGGGAACTATGCAAGTAAGGCGACTGATACCGAAGCGAAATAAGGGCAGGTAGCTAATTGTAATTAAAACTACTTTACGGATTCTATCGCGTTTGTATTTTATTTTTGATTGTCTGATGGTTAGACTTTACAGCGTTCATGGTCACGGGCGGACTATAATAACATCCAACAAATAATAACAATGACTTGTAAAGTGTTCAAAACGTCGGGCAATCAAAAATCAAATACAAACGCAATAAAATGCGTAGTTTTATCCTACTGTAGTTGTCACAAAATAAGAGGCCCGTTTTGACACTTGGTCTTACCGATGCCTTTAGTGATGCACCATACGACTCAGTACTTGATACTCACGATAAATCGAATGAAGTTTATATTAGTATATAATCGATTAGAATATGTATTGTAAAGTGCATTGGATTAAAGTTTAGATTTGAAAATTTTACTTAAACTGTGATATTGTAGATATTTTGAAATGATACAATGTTCCAAATTGTCATTTTTCTAACATTTAATATTTTTGTTACAATAACATTCACTCAATCACAAAAATATCGAGAAAAAGTGAATCTTCAGTCAATCATTTTCTTAAGACGATGAGCCAAAATTGTCAGTTGAGCTATCGTCACCCATATATATATTATTTCATTTTCATATTGTCAATATTGACGTCTCGAATTTTCAGTAAAAATCACTACACAGCTGGTGAAATTCTGTAATTAGTGTGTCTAAATACTAGTATTCAAATTAATAACACCAGCCAAGTACGAGTCCGCCTTAAAAAATATATCTTCATCGATTTATTTTTCCTTAACCGATTATTAATAGTCTGTGGACAATATGAAAAATCGTTATGCCACAGCACTTAGGTCAGTGGGCGGTACCCGTCAATGAAAAATGTAATTACCTACAAAACATTTTGATCGATAAAAAATAGAAAACTTCTTAGGCGTGAACTGTCAAAACGGGCCTTTTATTTTGTGAAAACTATAATATTATAAACGCGAAAGTTTGTATGTTAGGATGTAAAAATGTGAAGATGTTTGTTGCTCTTTCACGCAAAAACTACTTAATGGATTTTAATGAAACTTCACAATAATAATAGCTTACATATCAAAATAACACAAAGGCTATAATTTATCTCGATATTCCCACAGGAAGAGGAACTGCAGGTGAAACCACAGGCCGCTGCTAGTTTACAATAAATGTAAAACCATTGTAACATACCCTTAACTAAAGGGTTGTGTATGTGTGCATTTAAAGCGAACACTTGCGAAAATACAGATCAACCGTAAAGAAATCACACACACATTTACAAGTAAAGGCTTAGATCACACACACATAGTGAAACATTCGTATACGTATACACGCCAATCTTTTTTACGTTTGTGTGTGTGTGTTATTTTCACGATATCGTACTCTTGGGTGTAGGCTGAATTGTTTTTTCTTGTATTTATATATAAAATATCTTTGTTAATTTATTGTACTTTCCATATGGTGACGGAGTAAGAATACAATTCACCACCCACTTTCTAATCATTCTTCTTTCTATATCACTCTTCTTTCATGGTAAAAGTTAATTAGCCATGGTTTTATGACCATCCGCCTGCCTGACCTACTAAAAGTATCAATAAGTAAATAATGTAATCAAATTTACATATTTTTTTTACATATATGTACTAACTTATCTATACCAATAAATAAAATTGGAGTGTCTGTTTGTAATGTCAAAATAATAGGCTTTTTTCATGCTCACACGGTTATTTGCACGACACCTATGCCTAAAATAGCAATTAAAAAATTTTTGTCTGTCTGTCTGTCTGTTTGTTCCGGGTAATCTTCAAAACGGCTGGACCGATTTCAAAAATTCTTTCACCAATGGAAAGCTATAATATCAGGACGTAAACTAGGCTATATTTTATCCCGGTATTCCCACGGGAACGGGAACTACGCGGGTAAAACGACTATAACCTATAACCGAAGCGAAGCGAGAGCGGGTTGCTAGTTATACAATAAATTTATCATCATCATCGCAGCTCACAGATGTCCCACTGTTGGGCTCGAGCCTCCTCCACGATGGGCGATAATTTGACATACTATAACGTGCAGGTCAGACATGTTGGTATAGGGTTTCATTTCCAGTTTTTCTTCTCTTGCACAGATGTTATGAGCATATTATATCCCTTAGTGGTCTTTACGACATCCTCTTATTCCTTCACCGCACGGATGGTATAGCATGATATAGTAGGTTAATTCCCCTCTATATCACCTAATCTAAATCTACCTACTATACCACACTAGTCACACGTATTTTATTTCGAGTTTTCCTTCTCTTGCATCGCAATGTTATACGCATATTTGATCCCTTAGTCGTCTTTTACCGGCAAGAGAGGAGGGTGGTGAATTGTATTCTTACTCTGTCACCACAGGACTATACGGAGACATACATAGGCAAAATAAAAAAATCAGTTGCATTCTTAGTCCATGGAAAAGTCCAGATAAAGAATTAGGCATAGGATTTTGTATATAAAACGATCATACAGCACCCCATATGTTGACAAATGTATTTACCTCTTCCATGAAAATCCACTTTAGATATAAAATTCAAATCAAATCCTTTTAATATTCTCTCGCAATACATGTTTAGCTATAAACCACATACATGCCATGGCCGGTAATAGCTTTTATGTAAGACTTGCACGGAACGGAACCTGGTTGTTAAACGTTAGCGTTCAAGTGTTCGCTTTCCTTGTGAACCGTTTAGATCTGTAAGAGAGTCGAGTGGCAAGCAATTACTAACTTGAATTTTAAGATATTTATGTAATTGTAGAGTTGTAATCCGATTACTTCCATCACTCTGGAAATTCGTAAAATTTTAAATCGTTTGCTTTTAATCGTATATTGAATATGTTATTGTAGTTTATTGTAGTTATGAGAGATATGGAAGGCAAGAGTGAAGGAAATAAAACCCTATACCAACCTGTCCGACCAACATGGTAGAATAAAGTCAGTATCCATCCTATTGTGGAGGAGGGTTAATCCCAGCAGTGCAATGTATATGGGCTGAAATGTCGATGATGACTGTAGTTTAAATAGAAGTATTTGTGTTAAACTCCACTTATACATAGAACACATTTCTTACCGCTAATTATCCTGACCACTAATGTCAAATAACCCTGCTCCGGTGGTCGGCCCAACGACGAAGGCGACGTGGTTTTTGGGTGGGTTGCGGGAGTTGCGTGCTTAAGCCCCTCTGTCGCCCCGGACGGAGTGGTGCGGAGGCGCGCCGACCGCAGCCCACCCACAAAAAAAAACCGCTAATTATCCTCAAGTATTATCTAAAAAAGAATTATACTTTAAATTTATTAATTCCATCCAATAGAGCTATGTGACACATAACAAAAGCATTCAGTGCTACTTAAAAATAACGTAACTGTCTACCACTGATCTTAATAAAAAAAAAAAAAACATTAGTAGTTGACACAATTACTACGGCTGAATATTATAAATCCTGCTATTATCCCAATTACATGTACATCACTCCTAATCTTTATATAAAAGACGACTAAGGGATATAATATGCATATAACATCTATGCCAGAGAAGGAAAACTCGAAATAAAACTCTATATCAACCTGTCTGACCAGCATGGTTAATTTCTCTCCTATTTTGGAGGAGACTCGAGCCCAACAGTGGAACGTATATAAGCTGAAATGAAAAAAAAAATCCCAATTACCTGGAGGAAATTAGGTACTACAACATGTTTTCCTTAAGATATTCAAAGTGATATTTTAGGTTCTGGACATATACCATATGTCCCACTGTTATCGTCGAGCCTCCTCCATATTAGAAGCGAAATTGTACTACTATAGCACGCTGTTTGTAACTTGTCTAGGATTGGTATAGAGACAATTAGGAACAACTGGTCGATACATTAGCTCCATTTGCTTCTAGAAGTAAGTATACTGGATAATATAAACAGTCCTTAATATAGTGCTGTCGTGTCGTAGCTACATTTGCTGCGTATGAATCGTGAGCGTTCATGTGATATGTAAATTGGTCGTATAATACTTAATGATTTGTGCGTCCGCCGAGATTTGTGGCTTCGTATGCTAAGCGGCTGTATTCATTAGCCATTACATGTTTAATGTAGTATGAAGAATGTTTTCTATATGTTTTGCTGCTTTGAAATGTTACATTGTAATGTAGTTTCCCTCATAAGTATACCTAACAGACGCAGACTATTTTCTAGAGTTATGAAATATAATAAATGTTACACATTGATCGCTGGAAAGAAGCAATTTCAGCTTCGTAGAGTGTTGTCTGTCATATTACCTGTGTGATGTCTGACAGTCCTTATATAAGGGCGAGAGTCCTTATACAAGAGAGTAGCTGCGTTCGAAATGTATCTCTACATCTATGCAAATAAAATTCTGTTTGTAATGTCAAAGTAATAGACATTTTTCATGCTGATACGGCTATTTGCACGATACCTATGCCTGAAACCGGCTTAACAATTTTTTGTCTGTTTGTTTTGGGTAATCGTCAAAACGGCTGGACGCATTTTGATAATATTCAATATATTAATACGAAAACCGTACTTCAGAAGCGAGAAGAATACCTTTTTAGCCGGGTTCAAAAAAGGAGGCATTTCTCAATTCGACTGTTTTTTTAATGTTTGTAACTTCAAAACTTCCCTCTAGGTGAACCGAATTCGATGATTCTTTTTTTTATATGAAAGCTGGTGCTTGTCGCTCCATTTTATTTTTAGAAATACAAAACAAATACAAGCATTGGATCAAATCCTCCATATATATAAGTCTCTTGGACTCCCTCTAAATTCAAATATCATCCATTCTCGAAATCAGTAAAGTACCATGAAGACATAACTTTTATTTGACTTTCAATATTAACATTTCAAACACTGAAAACCATCCTTCTCTTATATTTAAACACAGGTATTTTAAAATTAACACTTTATGCTGATAATAGGGGGTTTTCAAAGTACATGTCCTAGTATCTCCAATCGTCTGGACAGGACATCCGAGTGTTCAATTCCCCCTAAATAAGGGGTAGCGCTTAGATCTGGCAACATTTTTGTATGCATCTAATCTTATTGTGTAGAGTAAAGGGGGATTAGGATGTTGGTAGCCGATGAATCATGTCTGTATTATTCATTTTGATAGAATCCTTTTTTATTGCTTCTTTTTGGTAGAGTGATCAACTCACTTGAAAATAAGTGAAAATTGCCGTTCATAGATCTCTATACCTAATACCAAAGGCTTCCTATTGCAAAGTGTACTTTCAATCTGCGGGTCATCTAATTAAAAAAGACTTCATGCCCAACCAGTACTACCCGAGAGGGTATCCCGCCGAGTTGGCCATAGACCTCAAGGATTGGGTACCGGTGGTCGGCCCAATGATAAAGGAGAAGGACTACGGTGGGTTATCGGGTCGTGTGCAATCCTCTCTTCACCCCGGATGGGACGGACGGCGTGCGGATGCAGCATAGCCTGCCAAAAAAATGTCTAACTAGTAGAATGAAATCTAAGCATGCTACTACTGATCGTGAGGTCTTGGGTTCGAATTCTAGAACGTGTGAAAACACTGTTGTTATAATCCATTGTTATAATCACTATCCGTCTGGTGATAAAGTAAGGATACAATTCATCACTATCTTGCCCGTGGGTGTCGTAAAAGACGACTATGGGATGTAATATGCACATAACATTTATACAAGAGAAGGAAAATTCGAAACAAAACCCTATGCCAACACGTTTGACGAGCGTAGTAACCGAGCCCAGCAGTGGGACGTAT
The DNA here is from genome assembly GCA_032191425.1 of Lymantria dispar. Lineage (NCBI taxonomy): Eukaryota > Metazoa > Arthropoda > Insecta > Lepidoptera > Erebidae > Lymantria > Lymantria dispar. The sequence goes on from CM063457.1 coordinate 6,405,662, forward strand.
ATGGGCTGAGATTAGGGATGTGACCTGGAGGGAAAATAATCGATTTTTTGTTCGTTAAAATAATCGATTATTTAAAAAAAATAATCGATTTTAAAATAATCGATTATTTAAAAAAATAATCGACTTTAAAATAATCGATTTTTTTCTGCCAACAGGATTGTGATGACCTTTTTTTTTTAGGAAATATAAGCTTTATGTACTAATATAGTATGAAAACGATTCTGATGACCTTTTTTTAGGAAATGTGATCTTTATTTTGTAATATAGTATGAAAACACACCTGAAACAATCCTGATGATCTTTTATTTTTTTAGGAAATCTGGCCATGAATAATCGCTTAATTTCGAATAGTAAAAAATCGATTAATAATCGATTTTTCTCACTCTGTGCTGTGTGGTAGCGGCTTCGAATACTACCAACCCTTGCTTTGCTCGAGGGTGTCGTAAAAGACGACTAAGAGCCCTAGATTGACCCGGACCAACTCCATCTGGTACCATTTGGGTCAACGATTACATTCCCAAGGAGGGTTGACGTCAGGCAGGCGGTCGGTCATAAAATTCATTGCCGAAACTTTTTGCAATATGTCAAAACAGATGACATATTGCGTCGACCCCAAGTAATTGGGATAAGAGCAAGATGATGATGATGATGACAAAAAAATAATCGATTTATAATCGATCTTTATAAAAATCGATTATTTTTTCACATCCCTAGCTGAGATAAAGTACTTTAGTAATTTTTGTATATAAATTCACGGCGAGTTTCATGTACTACGTATGACCATCCGTTGCATAGCTACAAGTGTCTGTAACATGAAATAAAATAATAAAACTACAGTAAATTATACATTACAAGCTAAATTGAATAGACATTTTAATATCATTTTAATTTAGTGTTAAGAGTTGAAAATTAAAAACGCAAAAAGTGGAATTATATATATCTCAAGCGTAACGTGAGTTGAATATAATGGTTTTTGCTTAGCTCATCAACAAAAACTAAGATTTACAAGCATATTTAAAACGTAGAAATAACCTTTACATCATTATTGCAAATTTATAATATACTTCGGTTGATCGTTTGATAGCGGCTACTATATACTATCAACCCTTAGAATAATAACGTATAGAAGGATAGTGTCCGTACTTCGAGCGATCGAAAACATGAAGCCAAAAATACTACATACGCACAGGCGATTACGCACATACAAATTATGTACAAATTATGAAATCAAATTTTGTTTTTATAAACATAAATCGTCGAAATACTTTTAAAAGTAATGTTAAACACCGTGTTGTGATACCATTTGAATGCACAAACCATCATAATTACCTATTTCTTTTTTAAAGTTCCCGTACGTACGTGCAGTACAGTGACCTTATACATTACAGAACGGTTCCGGCGTAAGCTCCATTAGGTTCCAATTGAAATGCCTCATTTTTTGTGCGTGAACTTACCTTTTATACGTTATTATTCTAAGTATCAACTCTTATAAAATCAAATACAAACGCTATAAAAGACGCAAAATAGTTTTATCTATAATGCGTAATACTCGCGTAAACATCAAAAATCATTAAGAACCTAATAACGTTTCCCGGTATATTCTTTACGTGACGAGTTACATTACTAAAAGAGAAGAAAAACAAAAAACAATACCAACCCAGTTCGTCTGGACGACGTGGTATTTAAGATTATTTTTCTGGTATTTTGGAGATGTGAATATATTAAACGAAATTATTTTCTCATTTTCCTACTTTATAGCATAAGAGTCTCTCTCAAAAGAAGTGAAAATTGTCTATTATTGTAACAATTAACATTAATTTACTCATTGCAAAACTCTTTACTGTAGAGTCAACCTTAATTTTTAATTTAGAAGTTGGAGCAAAGGCACTTACGGTGTATATTATTCTGATAATTTCTGATAAAAAAATAAAAGAAATTACTTAATAAATTAATATACATACATATTTATATATATCAAACTTTTATAATAAATTATACTTATCACAAAATTGTGGAGGGTTTAAAATTTACTAGTAACATTTTACTAGACTTACTATAGAAGATTAAACAATATTTTACACTGCCAACTTCAATAAATAAGTAAATGGCAACACTGCAGTTGCCAAAATCGTAAGTTGTCGGAATCGTTCGGCAATTTTCGTAACATTAACTACTACATCATTCAGACGTGTTTACGATTTGGCACGGGAAATATTTTTGTCTGAGAAACGAAATATTATGAAAAGCAAAGCGTTAATAGTTATAGTTCTTTTCTAATTTGGTAATGGAATTTCGTAGGACAGTTACAAAATAATCCAAAGAATATATATTGTTAGGTCGTGTTGATTTTTAAGATTGTTTAATTTATTTCAGAAAAGGACGTTGTTAATTCGTCAGATTATTTTTTAATGTATGTTCACCGGTTACTTGATCATTAAGTCTGATTGATGAGATCTATCACTAAAATGCAAAAAAAATAAGTACCTCAAAAACTACCGAGGAACTAAAAAGCAAAAAACACTAATTAAACTATCAATGGCTTTGCTTTTTAATTTCTCGATATTAAAAAATATTTTTGTAGTTTTTTAATATTGTTTTTAATATCCCGACATCTTATAACTACTTCTTTTTTTTATCTCATAACTACTTTTTCTTTGGGGGGGTGGGTTACGGTTGGCACACTCCTCGCCCGGCACCCAGCATGCACACCCGTAACCCACCCGTGACACGTCGCCTTCGTCGTTGGGCCGACCACCGGAGCAGGGTGACTTGTCGTCAGTTGTTGACCCGACGGAATACACCTTGAGTAGTGGCCTCTCCTCGACCGACGTCACCCCCTCGGGGAGGACGCCGGTCTTTCCTCGCTCGGTCGGCCTCTTGGTGGGTGACGGACTAACTCCCCGGTCCAGTCACCCGCGGCCTCGGCTAGGGCGGCATCAGGCGCAGGCATTTGCGCCTGCGCCGCCCCAGTCAACGGCAGCGATTCGCGTCTTCGAGGAGACGCTCCTCGCGCACGCGCCCCGCCGCCTTCTTCCGCGAGACTACTGCCTCGCAGAAGGCTGTGACAACGTCCCAGTTCACCGATGATTGCGACGAGTTCACGACACTGCTCTGCCCAAGCGGCACAGACCTCGAGCGTATGCTGCGCCGTGTCCTCGTCCACCAACCTCACCAATTGCAGTGGTGACAGGACGGTGTACTCTCCCTCCTAACAACCGTGTGCAGGTATTTGGTGAAGCTACCATGCCCCGTGAAAACCTGCACCAGTTGGAAGGAGAGCACCCCGTGTCGCCACTCTAACCACTGCATCAGCACCGGCCGGAAGGCCTCGACGGTCCGCACACCGAACCAAGGCCTCTCCAGCCGGACTGCCCAACGGGCAATGATGTCTCAGCGGGCGTCGATGGGCCAGGCAGTAAGTTCCCTTAACGAGACCATACCGCCCTCCGCCCGATCTCATAACTACTTTTGAAAATACATCGAAAACGTAACGAGAGAATTTAAATCATTGTTATTAGAATTATTGGATAGATTTATATATAAGAAATAATTACAAACATTATCAGCCTATGTCACACTGTTGGGCTCACGCCTCCTCCATAATGAAAGGGGAATTAACCTACTATATCATGCTGGTCAGACATGTTGGTTTCATTTCGAGTTTGCCTTCTCTTGCACAGATGTTATGTGAATATATGGCGTATTATGTCGTAAGAATACAATTCACAACTCTCTATCTTGCCCGTGGAGGTCGTACAAAACGGCTAAGGGATATAATACGCATATGACATATATGCAAGAGAAGGAGAACTCGAAATAAAACTCTATAAACGTGGTCCATCGTGGTTATAGGAGGTCAACCTCCCTCTAATTGTGGAGGAGGCTTGAGCCTAGCAGTGGGACGTATGTGGGCTGTGATGATGATGATGAAATTTTTTTTAAATTTGTTTATTAACTATAGAGCACTTATGTTAAAAAGCACTTAATATGTATACGACATTTTACAATACATTTTCGATAATTCTAGCAAAAAAATAAAAACATAAATAAAAACTTACGTAATTAAACTCCGAAGCTAATTAGGTATATTGAAAAAAAAAAAGTATATGTAATTTCATACTTATTTTTTTTTTTTACAAAACACGACAAATGTCAATTAATTCTTCTTGACCTTCTGTTTTATTATTATTAGTTTTAATTATAATCAATACCAATTAAGCTTTATGACAAAAACATGTTTGGAATTCAGTGCACTCGGCATTGGATACGTTGAGATTTCGTCGAGAATGTCAATATTTTTATGGTCATTACTCTAATCATTTACAATGCTAATCATTTAAAACTTATTATATATTATTTCAGCTGATACAGGTCCCACTGCTGGACTTGAACCGCCGCTAAAAATAGGGATATTGACCTATTTATACCACGCTGGTCAAGATTGATATCGGGTTTGTCATCATCATCGCAGTCCACATATCTCCCACTGTTGAGCTTGAGCCTCCTCCACAAAGGAAGGTAATTTAACCTACTATACCATGCTGGTCAGACATGTTGGTATGGGGTTTCATTTCGAGTTTTCCTTTTCTTGCACGAATGTTACGTGCATATTATATACCACAGTCGTCTTTTACGACATCCACGGGTAAGATAGGGAGTGGTGAATTGTATTCTTACTCCGTCACCACACGGAAAAGGTATAGGGATATGGTTATATTTCGAAATTTACTTCTTTTGCATAGATTTTATACCTTACCCACCTTTTACGAGATTGCCGTGCGATGACGAACTAAAAATACAGTTCGCCACCCCCTTTCTTGCCTGTGGGTGTCGTAAAAGACGACTAAGTGATTATAATATGCATACAACATCTATGCAAGAAATGGAAAACTCGAAATTGTAACAACCCATCTCATCAGTGCGGTTATCTTATCTTATATATAGAGAGAAAATGTGGAAAACTGCGAGTAAAATACTAATAATATAATTTTATTTACCCATACAAACCGTTCTTACCTGTCAAACATTTGATGTTCGTCCCGTCGGTTCGACATTTTTGGCATAATTACATGTAGATCTAGATTAAAAAGGTTTTGGAATCGATAAGAAAAGGTGGTATATCCCTTAGTCGTCTTTTACGACACTCACGGGTGGTGAATTGTATTCTTACTCTGTCACCGCACGGATAATACTAAAACCAAACTGATAAATTTATACTAAAACAAAATAATTATGAAAAAGGCGGTGCGAAGTTCGCTGGGTCAGCTAGTATATAATATATTATCTTTATAAATATATTTCTTGTATACGTGTGTTTGTCACTGAACTCCTCCTAAACGGCTGGACCGATTTTGATGAAATTTTTTGTGTGTATTCAAGGGGATTCGAGAATAATTTAGATTTATAATTGGACCCGACAGGTGGCTGCGATCGATTTCAAGGAGAAAAGCTTTTACAATTTTTTTAGATTTGAACAGAGCAGCATCTGTTAGGTCAACTAGATCCTCTCATTATGGATGAAGCTTGAGCACAGCGATGAGAAGTATATCAGCCGAGATGATGATGATGATGAATTTTATTCTTACTGCTTCACCACACAGAAAATATTTTGTTTAAATCAAATTAACAATATCCGAAATTAACGCCTTCATACAATAAAATATACTTACTTAGCGATAAAAATATAACGTATTCAAATACGGGCCAAGGAACCTTCTAATAATAAAATAATAGCCGTATACGAAACCACTAATTAAGTATAAGTGCGTAGTACTAAAATTTATTACATATTATTTTATTCGACCACTAAAAGCTCATATAATTTAATGTAATCTTAGTAAAAAAAAAACCATTAAGTTATTAACTAAATCGTATCTACACTTTATATAATACTTAATTAATTATAATGTCGACCAATCAACGGCCTCTCTTTTGATTTATCTAATATCTCTTGGGAAGAAACCTTTATAATTCAAATCTTATCTTATATTAATTACTAGTTTTATGAAACTCTGAACAGAAAAAATGAGGCTACTTATCTTTAAATCAATTTTAGCATTTGACTACATAGTAGGGTAAACACAACTGTTACTTGACCTCACATTTATCATAATGCAATTTTCTATTAATAACATGTCTGACATATCAGTCATTTAAGGGCCTTCTGTTTATTTAAGCTCGTGGTTATGCAATGTAACATTTAAAATAACCTTATTATATACAACAAGTGATTAATAGCGTGCATGTGTTTTTTAATCATTCACTATCGATATTTCATTGGTGACGGATTAATAAATAATAATAATAATAAAATTAATAATAAAACCTCTGAGCCGGTCGTTATCTCACTATGAGACTAATGCAAACCTCGGAGGAATATTATATGGCTCACTTAGTTCTTTTGATATAAAAGAAAAATGTATCACAAGATTTATAGGAAAGCCAATAAACCGCACGGCAGCTTGTGGCGTGCTGAATGTGAGTGGTGACACTGCAGTCTTGAATGCCCCAGATAATCGGCCATAGGCGACTCGTACTTTCTTGCTATTGTCCTCAGGATAGAGTTTGGGCTGGCCCGCACTCTGCAGAACAGTGAGGTAGATTTCTGCCGTATAATAGCATGAAAATCATCAACGTGTGCCTGCGAGTTCATGCTAGATGCACTGCAGAAACGAGGCAGTCCCATCAATATCCTAAACCCATTATTATGTTGGATTCGTAGGGCACTGACTGCACGTGTAGAAGTGCAAAAAGCATCAATGCAAGACAAGAAAATATTGAAATAAATCCTAAAATAATCCGTCTGGTCACTGTTGCATAAAATGTTAAACTAGCAACCCGTCCTCGCTTCGCTTCGGTTTCAGTCGCATTCCTACATAGTTTCCGTTCCCGTGGGAATACCAGGGTAAAATATAGCCTATGTTATTCTGTATATAGACAGCTCCTTGGTAGTAAAATATTATCAACCATTTTTGAGGGAGGCTGGAGCCCTGCAGTGGGACGTATGTGAGCTCAGATGAGATGATGATCTAATGAGATAATAATAAGCTATTGCTTTAAAATTTGATATTATAATAAACATTTTAAATATAAAAACTTGTTTTCCGTGTGGTGACGGAGTAAGAATACAATTCACCACTCCCTATCTTGCCCGTGGATGTCGTACAAGACGACTATGGGATATAATATGCACATAACATCTGTGCAAGAGAAGGAAAACTCGAAATGAAACCCTATACCAACATGTCTGACCAGCATGGTATAGTAGGTTAAATTCTCTCCCATTAAGGAGGAGGCCCGAGCCCAACAGTGGGACGAGTATGGGCTGTGATGATGATGATGATGATAATAAAAATTAGACAGTACTTAATTGATTTAATTATTAATCTCTCCAATGCATAGCTACAAATGTCCAATTGGAACTGAAAGTAACTTCTCCTTTATACTCTTCAGTAATATTGTGAGCTCTCCTTATTAATTTAATCTAATACTAGCAAACCGACCTCGCTTCGCTTCGGTTATAGTCGCTTTACCCGCGTAGTTTCTATTCCCGTGGGAATACCGAGATAAAATATAGCCTATATTACTCAGACATAATGTAGCTTTCCAATGGTGAAAGAATTTTTGATATCGGCACAGTAGTTTTTGAGTTTATTCATTACAAACATACACACACACAAATTTATCTTCTTTATAATATTAGTGTAGATAACCAATCTATCTTTATTTTTATTAATTTTAAAGAGCACTAATCATGTAAAAACCATTCTCATATTCAGAAAATAATAAAAAATAACTTCACTGTCCAATTTACTTAGTTGCCTATAGGTTTGTAGATACATTAAAAATATTTCATATTTTTATACCCCGTTTTTACAACGGAATACCGCATTCATTAACTCCTAACAAGAGACCTTACAATGCAGTTAAGAATGCAACAATAAATAAACAATAAAAGCAAAACGTTTATAAATTATAGTGACAATAGCAAAAACGGCCACACGGCGCGCAGTTATTCTTTGGATAAATTCTATTCGCCCATAATTGGCGTCGCTACCCTGAGGCGGTTGGAAATCTTAGTAGTTAAATTAAACTTGTAAGTTCATTGTGATAGTTTGCAAATAATTTACGAATTATCACTGGAATTATAACAAGTCTCAGCTACGAAATAATGAACATTAAAATTAACATAACTTCTCGTTAAAAACTAATAGTTTACTCAGTAATTTTAATAATAGTAATAGTTTTTTTAGTAATATTCCGTATGCTGACGGAGTAAGAATATAATTCACCACTCCCTCTCTTACCTATGGGTGTTGTAACAGACGACTAAGGGATATAATATGCATATAATATCTATGCAAGAGATGGAAAACTCGAAACTATATCCTATACAAACACGTCTGACCAGCCTGGTATCTACTATATCAATTGCCCTCCCGTAGTATAGGAGGCCTGAGCCCAACAGTGGGATTCATATTGGCTGAGATGATGATGATGATTTAGTAAGTTTAGTAATACAAAATAAGAAATAGTTAAGTTAAATAATAAATATCTGGTTGACCGAGCTTCGCTCGGCATGTTTTTATTGTATTTCTGTCGAATTTATTTAGATATATATTAATAAAAAATTAAAATTAAATAATGAAAAAAATATAAAAAAATACAAAAAGAGAATAATAATAACACCGAGATTCGATCCGACGCCGTTTGAATGCCAAAACAATACTAAAAGGTAACTGCACTACTTCCCAACTGAGCTATCGTAACTCATGACGTTGATGGCAAAATTTTAATTCATATTCTTTTAAAATTTAATGTCATTATATTGTTTTACTAAAAATACTGACAAAACAACATTTTCTATAAATAAAACCTAGCTAGATCGATTTTTTGGCCACGAAACCTCTATCTAGTATGCCAAGTTTCATCAAAATCGTTGGTGCCGTTGCCGAGATTCTGAATATATATACAAGAATTGCTCGTTTAAAGATACAAGATAAATAATTTCGCAGTTAAACTCGTTCTTAGGCATAATAAGCAACAGCTTATTATCCTCTTTACGTTATATTTTAGATGAAATGTCATCTCAGGTGTGGTGACGAATTATAATTCATCACTCTCTATATTGCCCTTGGATGTCATAAAATAGGATTAAGGATATGCAGGTAACATGTATGCAAGAGAAAGTACTTGCAGTAAAATCCTACACCAACATGTCTGACCCGCGTGGTATAGTAGGTCAAGTTGTGGAGGAGATTCGAGCCCAACAGTGGGAGGTAGCTATTGATGATAAAGAACTAGAGCTACAACTTACATAAACATTTTATATAATAACCTATATAAAAGAGAATTAGTAAAAAAAAGATGGCCGATTTAATATATCTAAGCATCATCATTATCCTGCTCTTATCTCAATTACTCGTGATAAGATAGATGGACTTACGAAGCGTGAGAGACCCAAAAAGAGATGGATAGATTGTGTGAATGAGGATATTTTTTTTTATTGCTAACGGTGGCAAACGAGCAAACAGTACACCTGATGGTAAGTGTTGCTGCCGCTCATGGACCTTTACAGGGTCGCTGCCTACCGCGAAGAAATTGAAGGGAGTGTGAATGCGTGCATTGAGGCTTGGTGATACCAAAGGCACCACCAAAACCCTCCACACACAAACACCCTCAGAAAGTTGGGTTTCTGGCTCTCTCGCTCTCCGAACGAAGCGCAGTAACAAATTGCTACTACTCAGACGTCGATTTTCTGCGAGAGTGTGGTACTACCCCGGACGGACCGGCCCGTGGCTGTAGATATGCGTATGAAAACAATGAGTGCAGATATGAAGGCTGATAGGAGTCTAGAAGGTAAAGACATGTTGTGCCGACCCCACTTGTGGGCAGGAAAATGACGATGATGATGATGATCCCAATTACTCAGAATCGACATAATATCTACTACCTACCATCGTACATATTACAAAAACAATAGTTTTATAACCAGCCGCCTACCTGACGTAAACCTTCCTTAGGAATATATTTCTTTGAACCGGGGAGTTAGTCCGTCACCCGCGGAGACGTTGTATATAATACTAGCAACCCGCCCTCGCTTCGCTTCGGTTATAGGTTATAGTCATTTTACCCGCGTAGTTACCGTTCCCGTGGGAATACCGGGATAAAATATAGCCTAGTTTACGCCCTGATATTATAGCTTTCCATTGGTGAAAGAATTTTTGAAATCGGTCCAGCCGTTTTGAAGATTACCCGGAACAAACAAACAGACAGACAGACAGACAGACAGACAGACAAAAATTTTTCAATTGCTATTTTAGGCATAGGTGACGTGCAAATAACCGTGTGAGCATGAAAAAGGCCTATTATTTTGACATTACAAACAGACACTCCAATTTTATTTATTGGTATAGACAAGACCACCTGACACTTTGACGTTCTCATCAAAACTTTCCGAAAATATTTATAACTGATAAGTAGTCCTACCATATAGACCATCATGTTAATGGTACTCAATACCATTGAAATAGTAGTTCATGTTTTTTTTTTTTATTGCAAACGGTGGCAAACGAGCAAACAGTACACATGATGGTAAGTGTTGCTGCCGCTCATGGACCTTTACAAGGCCGTTGCCTACCGCGAACAAAGCGAAGGGAGTGTGAATGCGTGCATTGAGGCTCGGTGATACCAAGGGCACCACCACAACCCTCCACACGCAATCACCCTCAGAAAGTTGGGCTTCCGGCTCTCTCGCTCACCGAACGAAGCGCAGTAACAAATTGCTACTACTCAGACGTCGATTTTCTACGAGAGCATGGTACTGCCCCGGACGGACCGGCCTGCGGCTGTAAACAGATAACTGTTTACAGCCGCGGTGTAAACAGTTATCTGTTTACTGTTATATGTTGTCCCCAACTTAATGGAAACTACTCCATTAAGTTATTAGTAGGTACAATGACAAAACATCTTGCTTTAATGCATATTTATTTTCAAGTTTATCTATAATTTGCTTAATTTACATTAGCTGCACATTATGCATAATTGCCACAATGTTGCATATACCTATACCATAAAAAAAATATCGATATTTTGTCACCTGTCATGCTTACCGATATAAAAAGCATGAAAGCTAATATCGATAAGACAATTATCGCTTCAACGGATCAATAATAACGGTAACTAAAATGGCAATATTTCGATTTGAAATCATTATCTCAACTTAAATACGTCCCACTGTTGAGCTCAAGCCTCTTTCGCAATAAGAGGGAAATTGACCTACTATACCACGCTGGCCAGTCGGAGGTTTTATTTACGTTAAATGCATATTATAAACTTTTTTTGTGATGGGTTGCGGTCGGCGTGCTCCTCGTATCACTCCGCCCAGGGCGACAGAGGGGCGTAAGCACGCACACCCGCACCCACCCGCGATGCACGTTGCCTTCGTCATTGGGCCGACCACCGGAGCAGGGTGACTTGACGTCAGTGGTCGGCCCGACGGAATACCCTCTATTTGGGGTAAGCTCCCATCGACCAACGTCCCAAGGATATTATAGCCCATAGTCGTCGCTTTATATCATCAATATTTATGAGCAAAATAGGCGATGAAGACATATTTCGACACCACATGGAAAGATTTTTTTATTGCCGATGGTAAAAAACGAGCAAGCAGCACACCTAACGGTAAGTGATACTACCGCACATGGACCTTTGCAATACCAGAGGCACGGCTAGGTTATTGCCTACTGTGAAGATAATGTGTCTTTGTTATGTCCATCACCTGTCAAAAAACAATGGAGATGACAAACCGTGTCCTTAACCTTCGGGTTCGTGTAAATAAAAATAACGTCATTAAATTAAAAAAATCTCAAAACTGTAAATAAAACTACTTTACGGATTTTATCGCGTTTGTATTTGATTTTTGATTGCCCGACTTTTTGAAAACTGCAGCGTTCATGGTCACGGATGGACTAAAATGGCTCACATCCAACAAGTCATTGTTATTATAGTTATTAAACATGTTTAATAATTACTAACCATAAACATTTTTTTTTTTCATATATAATCATTCTCTTCTTATACTGGCAATAAATTTATACTAAAATGTGGGTCAAAATTTAATAACTAATTTTCTGTACGACGTGGACGTCAGACATTTTAGCCCGCCCATGACCATGAACGTTACATAGTGTTGGAAACGTCGGGCAATTAAAAATCAAATACTAACGCGATAAAATCCGTAGTTTTATTTACAATGTGTAATAGTCGCGTAAGCATCAGAAATATAATCTTAAAACTGTTTTCGTAAATATTATTAGAAATGTTTTACCCCTTAGCTTCGAACAATCTATCATTCATTCCTTCATTGTGCAATTCAACCCTACTAACGAAGTTATACAAACGCCATATGCAAATTATAAATCATGTTACATTAACAATGTCGCATACTTCAGGTGTATATGACAATAGAGTTCTCTAAGAAATATTTCACATAACTGAGTTGGGTACTATTTAATATGCGTGAGAAACCAATCATTATTATTAAATGCCCTACCGGCATACTTTGACTAAAGAATGTAAGATAGAAAAAAAACTGAGTGAAACTGAACTATATTTCATCATCATCATTTCAGCTCATAAACGTCCCACTGTTGGGCTTGAGTCTCCTCCACAATAGGAGGGAAATTGACCTTACAATATCATGCTCGTCATACAGGTTGATATAGGGTTCTGTTTCGAGTTTTCATTTACCATGCTTGTCAGACAAGTTTGTATAGGGTTTTGTTTCGAGATTTCCTTTTCTTACACAGAGGTAATATGGGTATTATTTCCCTCAGTCGACTCTTACAAAATCCACGAGCAAGATAGGGAGTGATGCATTGTATTCTTATTCCACCACCACACGAAAAAATAATATAATTAAAGTAAATAATTAAAATAAATAGTTTATATATAATAGCAATCTGCCCTCGCTTCGCTTCAGTTTTAATCGTTTTACCCGCGCAGTTCCTGTTCCCGTGGGAATACCGGGTTAAAATATAGCCTAGTTTACGCGCTGATATTATAGCTTTCCATTGGTGAAAGAATTTTTGAAATCGGCCAGCTGTTTTGAAGATTACCCGGAACAAACAGACAGACAGACAAACATTTTTTAATCTGTATTTTAGGCATAGGTGTCGTGCAAATAACCGTGTGAGCATGAAAAAAGCCTATTATTTTGACATTACAAACAGACACTCCAATTTTTTTTATTGGTATAGATTTATAAATAATTTACCACGGCAGTAACAGCTCCTGGTGTTTGCTCAGCCGGTTTGATTCTTATAGCAAGTGAGAGTTTTTGACACGTTATTCTACACGAAGTCCATTAGGTATCCTATTAATATTAGAAATGTGAAAGTTTGTGAAGATGTTTAAATGTTTGTTCTTCATCATCATCATCATAGCCCACATACGTACCACTGTTTGGCTCTGGCCTCCTTCACACTGGGAGGGATTTTGACCTACTATACCATGCTGGTCAGACATGTTGGTATATTATATCCCATAGTCGTCTTTTACAACATCCACGGGCAAGATAGGGAGTGGTGAATCGTATTCTTACTCCGCCACTGCACGGAAATGATTGTACACGTAGACCGTTGAACGGATTGCGATAAAATTTGCTTTACATTTTCTGGAAGGACACATAGAATATTTTTTCGCCCGGCAATACATTCCCATGGAATAATAGTTGATTTTTACTTATTTTACTCGAACGTAATCCATCAAATGGATTTGGATATTTCAATTTAGGAAAGTTATATTATACGCGAGCGATATCTTACATCAAGCAAAAATATTAATAAAAATCAATATAAAACAATATTCAAATAAAAATTATACAATTTATGATAATATCCTTAAATAAAAAGCTCTCAAAACCCTTTTACGCAGTTAAGATTCCCACTATCAATTTCACGGCGGTAATTGTCTTCGTTCAAAAAACCAAATAAATTATAACAATCAAAAGTGTACCAACGGATTCACTTTCTACGCAGGTGACTAATACACCCCGAAAACTTCCTGCTGCAAAAGGGTTAACTGACAATTGACGACAAGAAAAAACGTCTAAACATCCCTTTGTTAGAAATCTCAGGTGGCGATAACCGATCTACTACGATCTTTCTTTTTTTTTGGAATAAATGCAGGTTGGATAAATATAGGGTTGACCAGTAAAAGTTGCAGTAAAAAATAATATGATTTTTAATCATCATCATCATTGCGGCTCAAATACGTCCCACTGCTGGGCTTGAGCCTCTTCCATAATAGGAGGGAAATTAACCTTACTATACCATGCTGGTCAGACAGGTTAGAATAGGGTTTTGTTTCGAGTTTTCCATCTCTTTCATAGATGTCATATGCGTAATATATCCCTGAGTGGTCTCTTACGACACCCACCGATAAGAAAGGGGGTGGTGAATTATATTCTTACTCCGTCACCACACGGAAAATATTAATTATTAACATTTTTCATACTTAATGTATATCAGTAAACTAATCAATTTATTAAGAATGAAAATATGAAATTAAGCGCAAAACCCTTGCCCTTTTATAATAAGGAGTTGAGAAGGATAACGGAACGGTTTAACAATAGTTATGATTTTTGATGACATTAAGAAAATTATAATTACCTATAAAAAATTTGTAAATTTTGAAATTTTACTTTTGTAAATTTTAGTGAATTTTACTCCCGATACAAACTAAAATAATTAAAAAAAACGTTACGTTCTCTTCTACAGGAATTATTAATTAATTGTCATTTAAGGATTACACTAACACGCGTGAAGAGCTTCATCGAGTGATCATACGCCATTACATCATTTTGGACAAGAGCTGATACTCTTACACTGTTGGACCAATATTAACCAAACATAGCTAAGAACCACCATAAGGAAACTGGCGTTCGATGTATGCACGCTGGTTTGGTCGCATCGAAATCGATCCATCCGTTTGAGAGCTACGCTGCTATAGACAGACTGTTCTTAGATCTGAAATTAAACTTATAACATCCCTCTTTTTGGGGGGTTAAAAATGTGATAGAATCTGTAAAAGTAATTTATATCATATTTCCTACATTTTACAATCAAAGGATTAATGAAAATAAAGTACATCCTCAGTCAAAACAAGCACTTATGAGCGGAATAAAAGACATTCTTGCTTAGATCTTCAACCCGTCACGTTGAGCCCAAGATTTCAGTTATAAGGACTGCCGACAAAATTGAAACCTTAAACTCATAGTTTAACCAACCGTAATATTTTTGGATATTCAAATTAATTGTTAGATCAGAAATTAAAGTTTAAACTTATCTGGTTTTGACATTTATCGGCACTAATATAATATATATATAATATTGACATAGCCACAGATAACGTTAACACGTCACGTCATCATGTCGGCGACGAGTTATATAAATTTACTGCCCATTCAAATCTGCCTATAGAAGTCACTTCAAAAAATCTATACCAATATATAAAGCGGAAGAGTTTGTTTGAACGCGTTAATCTCACGAACTACTGGTCCGATTTGAAAAATTCTTTCAGTGTTAGATAGCCCATTTATCGAGGAAGGCAATAGGCTATAAGTATATCATCCTGCTATGACCAATAGGAGCGGAGCATCGATGAAAAATCTTCCAGAATCGGGTTTTTTTCGTTTTGAGAGCTTCCGTCGCGTGCACTACATAAACGGTTAGGTTTCGCAAAAAACATGTGTGATAGAAATGTATTAGTCCGTCCGTGACCATGAACGCTGCAAAGTATTCGAAACGTCGGGCAATCAAAAATCAAATACAAACGCGATAAAATCCGTAAAGTAGTTTTATTTAAAAAAGAATTGTATTATTTAAAAATATTTTCACCTTCTACGTAAACAAAGTCGCGAGCATAAGCTAGTATAAAATAAAAGTGTAAAAACAGTTGATAAATAATAAAATAATTGTCAACCCTAATGAAAGTGAATGAATCCTTCAATGGACAAAACGTAATTCAACATGACGCTACAGATTCCGAGGTAAGATGTTCCCGAGTTTTTGTTCAAGGGTTAGTTTTTAAAGTTTATTATATTAATACGATATTCTCCAAATAAATTAGAGGTTTGGCTCGCACATTGATTGGCAGTTTTTATGATGTGGCATTTTGTTGATAATGCATAACAGCTTTTGTCTTAACCGACTAATATCTCTATATATTTATTTCTAAAAGGTGTTTTGTTACCCCATTTTATGAATTATTTGCCCCTCTAATTATTAAAAATAAAGAATTAGATATATTTAGCGATTCAGCAATTCTTAACGAGTTTTTTGTTTTCAAACACCTTGCATTAAGTAATAATCCTTTAACCTACTGCGAGGGGACTTTGTAAATATAAATAACAGATACGAATTACATCCACACTCCGGGCAATAATTTGTCAATTAACGACAAGAACAGAGTATTGATCTGTGTGGATCGAACTTGTGACATTTGGGAAGATAAGTCAATATTTTAACCACTATATCTGATCAGCTAAAATAATTTAAAATAAATTAAAATGAATGTTTTCATAAAATAAAACTGTTAAAGCATTCAAACGAAACCTTAATAAATGTTATGATCTTTACCAAATCTATACCAATAAATAAAATTGGAGTGTCTGTTTGTAATGTCAAAATAATGGGCTTTTTTCATGCTCACACGGTTATTTGCACTATACATATGCCTAAAATACACTTTATATTTTTGTCTGTCTGTTTGTTCCGGGTAATCTTTAAAACGGCTGGACCAAAAATTCTTTCACCAATGGAAAGCTATAATATCAGGGAGTAAACTAGGCTATATTTTATCCCGGTATTCCTACTGGATCTACGTAGGAAAGACGACTGAAACCGAAGCGAAGCGAGGGCGGGTTGCTAGTACCTTAATAAATGTAAACTGAACAAATAATTAAGTGCAACTAAGAAGAAATCAAATTTCATAGCGATGCATTGTAATTGCACAGGATTTTGAGTTATAGTTATATGGGACCCTTATAATTTTCTT
The DNA here is from genome assembly GCA_032191425.1 of Lymantria dispar. Taxonomy (NCBI): domain Eukaryota; kingdom Metazoa; phylum Arthropoda; class Insecta; order Lepidoptera; family Erebidae; genus Lymantria; species Lymantria dispar. The sequence continues at coordinate 6,422,720 of CM063457.1, forward strand.
TATCAACATCTACAGTGACAGGTCTTCTCAAAAGTCAATAAGTTGATAAATGTATGGATTGAACTGGATGGATGGAGTTGCTTCAAGTACTCGTGTTATATTATTTATTATATCATCATAATCTACTGTCTTATTTATTTGGGATCGACATAATATATACTTAGACTTACTCTTTCTATACGAAAGGAGAGCAAAACTTATATATTACACAAAGTATTTGGATAATTTTAGAACTAGTCGCATACCAACAACAACCCTCATTGGTAATGCAATTGATAATCAGAAGACCCTAGGCGAGATTAGCCAAGGTTTTGGAGCTTATTATACGTTTATGTTATCCAGAAATACGTTTAATTTAGTAACTAGATTTTGCATCCGAATCTGTTTGTTTTTTCTTTGCTATAATCAATAAATAAAAAACCTTTTATTTCGTTACACGTTGCAAGAAAAAATATTCAATATTATATTTTTTTATAATATATATTAATTTTTCTGTGGTGGTGGATTAAGAATAAGGGGACAAACAACTAAGGAGTATAATATGCAGATAATATCTATGCAAGAGAAGGAAAATTCGACAGAAAACACTATACCAACACGTCTGACCAGCGTGTCAATTTCACTCCCAATCCCAACAATGGAACTTATGTGGGTTGAGACGATGATTATAATTTTTTTTTTATATAACTCAAAATATTATCCATTACTGAGAACTTTCTGATGATTAAAGTTAATAGCGACTTCCTAGGTATCGGAAAGCCGTTATTTAAAAATTATACCAATAAGTCTACAACACTTAAGCTTTAAAAAACCAACAGCATACTTTCATCTCAAACAAATTACTAAAAACTATTATTACTCAACAGACATGTGCTTACCTAGGTAACTAACAATAGATTTTGTTATGCAAAAACGTTAGTAGGTAACCCAATATGTAAATGTAGTCTATTGCCATGCAAATGTACCGTCGGAAAATAATAGCGTAACGACTTCGAACCTATAACGATGGGGATAGATCTTTACAATTCGATCAATACGGTTTTTGATTCCACGAGTGATTTATTGGCTTATAGAGATTTTTTTTTTAAAAAGCTTGACAGATTTTTAATATTATTTTACTTAAAGCTATGGCTTATTAACCGAATTCAAAAAAAGGAGGAGATTCTCAATTCGTCCGAATCTATTTTTTTTATGTATGTTCACCGATTACTCAAAGACGCCTGGACCGATTTGCAAAATTATTTTTTTGTTTGATAGGGTAGGGTAGGGTAGGCAGGTCAGGATTTGATGATGGTATCCTTGAGAAATTTGTGAAATTCATAAAATTTTATAGGCAATTTTAACATTTTTAGTTTACTGTTTGAAGTCGGGTTTTTTGTTAAAAATTATAATTAGTTTGTAACGGGTTCAGAATATAATGTCTCGTGAAACCGTTGTTATTTTGCCGTAAGAGTTGTAGAATACAAGCAGTAGTGATGCAACTGAGATGTCATAACGAAAACAGAAACGGAAACAGATGTATAAAGTAATATTTAATGGAAACAGAATTGAAAATAGATGAGGAAGTGAAAACATCAATCCCATAAAAAAATTAATGAAATTTATATTCAAAATCAAATAGTGGTAAAACATATTTGTCTTACTTTCCATGTGGTGACGACGTAAGAATACAATACCCTCTGTCATACCCGTGGATTTCATAAAAGACGACTACGGGATTATTGCAGATAACATCTATGCAAGAGAAGGAAAACTCGAAACAAAACTCTTGTTTCTTTCTTTTCATTTTTAAAGACAACGCCCTGCACTATAACAATAATCCTTGTATTGTGGGGGACTTCACAAACATATAACTAACGGACACAAATTACATCCAGACTCAGAACAACAATTTGTGGATCGCATAAAGTGTTTTCCTGCGTGGGATTAGAACCCGCGTCACTGGCAAGTTAGTTGGGTATCTTAACCACTATGCCATCTGTGCAGCTCTATACCAACCCATCTAACCAGCGTGGTATAGTAGGTCAATTGCCCTCCCACTGTGCAGGAGGCTGGAGCCCAGCAGTGGGACGTATGTGAGCTGTGATGATGATGATGATGAAAATATATATTATGAAAATTTATTTAACCACTTTTAGACTCGATAATTTAGATGATCGGTCCTAACATTTGTTATGATGAATTTATTATCGATGATAATGTAAGCACGATTGTGCCTGATGTCGTCCAAGTCAAGGCTACGGGTGAGTGGACTGAAGAATAGTCCGTCACCCGCAGATAGGCTGACCATGTTAGGGCCGAATGAGGGATGGTACCCGAAAAAGTAACCTGCTGTACTGCCCACGGATGTCGAGAATTTGATACCAATAGTCAGCCGAATGGTTTTGAAGAGGGAATACTGTAGTTTATAGGCTTGCGTGCTACACTTTCGTCGCCCCGAATGGAACGGATGACGTGTGTCCGAATCATAGTCCACCAAAAAAAAAGATCGGACTTCATTTTCCTATTTAATGTCTTAAAATTTCGTTTAAATTGTCGTTCAAATTTCTATCATAAAATTTACGGCAATAAAAACCCGTGGCAAAAAATCAACAGAACTTCTGAAGTTGCAGAAGCTGAATTAGAAATTTATTGCTATCACTAATGAGCAGTAATACTTTTCTGGGAAATTTATAACTTCAGCTGTGATTGTCAATCCGTCTGCTTAGCAGTTTATGTAATAACTTTTTTACGTAACTAGCAAATTCCCGCGTTCTCGTGCAAATACGGTAGTAAAATATAGCCTACTAGCTTCTGCTTGCGACTTCGTCCGCGACTTTGGGCTAACATTAACTTTAAGACTTTGTTTACGTAGAAGGTGAATTTTTTTTTTAATAATACGATTCTGTCATACATGGTTTTTGCAAAAATTTAGCCGTTTACGCAGCGAAAGCACTCAAAAGAAAAAAAAAACCCGATTTTGAAACATTATCATCAGTATAGATGTTACTAGCTGATAATGAATTTTCGTGTGGTTACGGAGCGAAAATGGAACTTATAACTTTCTAACTTACCCATTGATGTTATAAAATACGATTGAGGGATATAATATGCATATAACGTATATGCAAGAAAGAAAGAAAGAAAACTATTTATTTTGTGCCACAGAGAAGGGACGTTAGAAATACACGGCAAAAAAAATCTCACAATAAATGAAAAACACATAAAATCAATAAACTAAATAAGGAGACATAATAATTGAGAAGGAAGACTTGAAACCCTATACCAACACGTCTGACCAGCGTGGTATAATAGGTAAATTTTGCCCTTCCAAGGGATGTATATGAGCTGTGATGATTATTCTAGAATAAAACAGAAATAGAAGTAGGATTTTACCCTTTTTATTTAAAATTAATCATGATGTATTCGTGGGTGCATTTTCAAAATAGTATATGACCAATCGTCCCTTAGCGGGGGATGAACACAATGGATGTGGGCAGGGTCAAGTTTTTAGCGTAAAAACGACCAAATAAGGGTCCAGTCAACCGGGAAATTAACTTTTTTTATACATGTTTACTTTATAGAGGAAGTTTTTGATTATTTGTTTGGGATAAGTATCTGAGTATGTGAATTGCGTTTATTTTTATATTGTGAAATAACTCATATTTCATAAGATTTGAACAATCATATTATAAACTAGCAACCCGCCCTCGCTTCGCTTCGGTTATAGGTTATAATCGTTTTACCCGCCTAGTTCCCGTTCCCGTGGGAATACCGGGATAAAATATAGCCTAGTTTACTCCCTGATATTATAGCTTTCCATTGGTGAAAGAATTTTTGAAATCAGTCCAGCCGTTTTGAAGATTACCCGGAACAAAGAGACAGACAAACAGACAGACAAAAATATAAAGTGTATTTTAGGCATATGTATAGTGCAAATAACCGTGTGAGCATGAAAAAAGCCAATTATTTTGACATTACAAACAGACACTCCAATTTTATTTATTGGTATAGATGTGAAACATTGTGAAAATATTTGGGTGATTGTTACTCAATCATGCGTCAACCGCTGAACAGATTTTTTTTTTATTGCAAGCAGTGGCAAACGAGCAAACGGTACACCTGATGATGTGTTGCTGCCGCTCATGGACTTTTACAAGGCCGCTGCCTACCGCGAAGAAAGTGAAGGGAGTGTGAATGCGTGCATTGAGGCTCGGTGATACCAAGGGCACCACCAAAACCCTCCACACGCAAACACCCTCAGAAAGTTGAGCTTCCGGCTCTCTCGCTCACCGAACGAAGCGCAGTAACAAATTGCTACTATTCAGACGTCGATTTTCTGCGAGAGTGTGGTACTACCCCGGACGGACGGACCGGCCCGCGTCTGTAGACAGATAACTGTCGACAGTGTGGTCCTACCACTCTTAGATTAGATTTGGATGAAAATGGGAACATAGATAGACCATTTCCTGGATTACTCAATCAAGCAATTATCCGCTGAACAAATTGGGATAAAATTCCATCTTGGGCAAGTTCATTTAATGCGGGAGAAGCCGTTGAGAGCTAGTGTTGAGATAAAAGTAAAAATTCTAATATTTTACCATTAAAAATCTATTGACGCCCATCATTCGACACAGGCTTCACCACCCCATGGGGAATTGTATTCTTACCCCGTCACCACACGAAAAAAATTAAGTTCACCACATTTCGTATAAGGATGATTTTTATATATCTTAAAATATTTCAATATCTATTTATCATAGTAAGACTACAATTTATTTTTATTTATTTATATAAGGCTCATCTACGACATAAACAAACATATGCTAGAAACATTCCAGTGGCTTTAAACTAGTGTTTACATCAATTACAGATGTGCACAACATTAAGAAATATATTACTATGCGTAAATTAAAGTTAGAGATAAAAGAATAGTATTAATTACGTAATAAATAAAAATAACGAGTAGAAGTATTTAGAAGGCACCTAAGTAAAAATCTAAGATATGTAGTTATATAGAAAAATAATTTAACAATTCACCCCTCCCTTTCTTACTCGTAGATGTCGTAAAAGAAGACAAAGTGATATAATATGCAAATGCATATATCATTTATACAAAAGAGAAAAAATTCAAAATAAAACCTTATATCAAAAAATCAGACCAGCGGGGGGCAAGGTCAATTTTCCTCTTTTTTGGAGGAGGCTCGAGCCTAATAGGGAGATGTATATTAACTAAGAAATGAGTAGGACCTCAAAAACCATTTACATATTCCCCTATCCTCAATATGCCCTTGACCACCACCCTTGATAAGTCCTATTTAAATTTCTCCTTTCCGTGTGGTCATTTGGTCACGGAGTAAGAATACAATTCACCACTCCCTATCTTACCCGTGGATATCGTATAAGACGACTATGGGATATGATGTGCACATAACATCTGTGCAAGAGAAGGAAAACTCGAAATAAAACCCTATACCAACACGTCTGACCAGCGTGGTATAGTAGGTCAATTACCCTTCCATTATGGAGAAGGCCCGAGCCCAAAAGAGGGACGTATATGGGCTAAGATGATGATGATGAATTATTTTTTACAAAAAAAAATCCGCCTTCAATAATGTAGGCAATGTAGATAAATTAGATTTTTGTTGATTTTTAAAACCTGTTGTCTGATTTCGATAAAATTTTCATGGGACCATTTGGAAAGTATACACTTTCCTACAAAAAAAAAACATCAAAATCGGTTCATAAACGACGAAGTTATCCACGAACAAACATAAAAAAAGCATATAGACGGTCGAATTGAGAAACCTCCTCCTTTTTTGAAGTCGGTTAAAAATATTCCATTATTTATGCCTACCATAGAACCCCAATTCCATGACACATCAATAATATCAAGTATTCTTACCAATTTTATACACGAAATTAAAAAAAAAAACAACACATAATTACCAAAAAAAATCACAAACCACATAAATTAAAAAGACACCGTTAATTAAAAAAAAAATGTCATCAAAACAGAAAAAGAAAAACTAGTTTTATGAAAAAAATAATGTACCTACAACACAGTTTACTCCGGCACCCCATAATTTTAAATTGCATTGCGTGATGCATAACATGAATGACCGGGGGTGGCCACCCCTCGGGTACCGCCCAACAATTTTTTTCATAGTGGGGCAAACCCCCGATAGTTGCGGCAGCTGCTTGTTTCTTATAAGATTTTTTATTCTATTTTATTAAAAAATAAAATAGACTCTGAACCGGACACGCAGTTCCGGATGAGTTGTTTCTATAAAGCCGTTGAAGCCTTTGAATATGAATATACTTAATATATTTTTGCAATAAAATAGCTCTTTTTTCTTGTCATTAAACAAGTTGAAAGATCTGTATTAAAAATAAAACTTATACATTTTGGCCTTTTTAATTTTATTATTTCTCTGGGACAAATATATAAAATTAAAGTGTCTGTTTGTAATGCAAAAATAGTATGTTTTTCGCGGTTATTTGCCTATACAAATAGATAACTATCTATCGCGCCTAAAAAGTAGTTTAATTTTTTTAACTGTCTATTCCGGGTAATCTTCAAAACGGCTGCACCAATTTTAATGAATATTTTACTACCTGATAGCTAGTCTATATAACTTGAGCTATTTTTCCTCTCATAAAAACCCTATAAAATTTGGTTCGGTCCGGGACTCAAACCCGAGGCCATATTTTAGTTGAAATCGCAGATTTGTAATATGAAGGCAAAGCGATTGGAATCGTAGCACAGCGAGGGCGAGTTGCTAGTAGTATTATGAACAATGTGAATAGAAATTAATTTCTCGCGATTTTTATATAAGATACTTTCACTCATTTCGACTCATATACGTCCCACTGCGGTAGCTGCGTGGAGCGGGTCTCTCCCTTCCCTCCATAGTGGTTGAGGAGAGTGATGGCTGCTCTAGTAGTTAACTCGTAATCGGATGCCGCTTGTGGGATCTCGTCCAGCCATAATCGTTTGAATTATATTAAGTATCTTGCAGTTCGAAGGGCATCACACTGGAGCTAGTTCTTACAACACATGTACACAATTGTATATCTAGTACCTAAGAAGAAAAAAAAATAAAAATAATAGACAAGCTGAGTTTCTTGCTGGATCTTTTCAGTAGCGGTCGCGTTCCGATCCGGTGGTAGTATATTTTTTTGGATAATTTAATTTTATTTTGTAAAATTGACAATATGTAAGTGCCCTCCCGGGGTCTATGCATAATAAATGATTTGAATTTGACTGGTGGATCCGAGCCTCCTCCAGAATAAGAGGGAAATTGACCTACTATACCATGCTGGTCAGACGTGCTGGTATAGATATTTTTCATCTTAGTTTTGTATAAATATTAAAGATCGTATGTATGACACATAAAAAGAACATGACTAGATAAACTCTACCCAGTATCAAACGATATGTTAGTGAAAAGTTTTTTACTTTAATATTTTTAACGCTGTAACTAGTAAATTCCAATAAAAACAGTTCTAATGTTACTATATAGATTTATAATTCTAAGCAGATAACATATGTATAAATATATTCTTCCAAATGAAATCGAACAGCTATTCTAATAAGAAATAACGTATTATTTTTGTTTGTTACAGGTTTCAATTTTATTTTAGCAACAGCGCCATCTATTGGAGCTACGGTAAGTCTACGTTTAACTTTTATACGAACCATACATTCGGTAACTTGTTTCCACATTCTGCCGCATATTCTTTATGGCAGCGGCATCTAGAGTCGTTATATTATACACGCCTGTAATAAAAATGTCTACTCATAAAATTCCTCTAAAATTAGCATAACAATATGTCATTTTGTAACAAGATGTAACTATAGTTTTTTTAATTATAATAGGTAAAATGCAGTTTTTCACTTCAAATAGGTATATTAATACAATATATTATAACACACCTTGTAAGACACACTTCTTAATCCATAAACGTTCAAAACTTTGGGTTTACGTCAGGCAGACGGCCGGTCGTAAAACTATTGCCGATAATTTTTGCAATTATTTACTATGAAAATAAATAAGTACATATTGAGTCGATTTCCGCGTGGTGACGGAGTAAGAATACAATTCACCACCTTGTCCGTGGATGTCGTAAAAGACGACTATGGGATATGATATGCACATAACATTAAAAAAAATAATCATCAAAATCGGTTCCTAAACAATGAAATTACCGCGAACAAACATAAAGAAACGTATATATACGGTCGAATTGAGAATTCTCCTCCTTATTTGAAATCGGTTAATAAAAAGGGCGGCAAAATCGCGTTTGTTGTACGGGACAACAAAATAAAATAAATATTTAAGGGGGGCCCTTAATTATTTATTTTATTTTGTTTTTATTGCGGCAATAGAAATACATAATTTGTAAAAATTTCTACTGCATAGCTGTCTCGGTTCTATAGGTATAGCCTGGTGACAGACAGACGGACGGACAGACGGATGGACAGACAGCGAAGTCTTAGTAATTGGTTCCCTTTTTACCCTTTGGGTACAGAATCCTAATAAGTACCTAAACATTTATTTTTTTAATACCCACATGATAAATATTTTCCCTTGATACCTAACTATGACCTCATAATTACATAAATAAGTGTTTTTGTATTTACAAAAATCCTTACTAATATTATAAATGCGAAAGTAACTCTGTCTGTCTGTCTGTCTGTCTGTCTGTCTGTCTGTCTGTCTGCTACGCTTTCACGTCTAAACCACTGAACCGATTTTGATGAAATTTGGTACACAGATGGACTAAAGCTTGAGAAAGGACATAGGCTACTTTTTATCGCGAAAAAATGGGCATAAGGGGTTGAAATAGGGGATGACATTTTGTATGGAAATTCGTCATTTTCGACGATAGAACCATGAATCTTTGTATTAAGGCACTTTATAATAAATAAATAAATATTCGTTCTAGCATTTTGGAAATTTCATTTATATGGGGATGAAATTCAACCCCTAAAAGACAAAAAAGCATACAGCCGAAACCACTGGGCCTAGAAACGTAATTTTTTTACACCGTAGTATTTCTTGGGGTACACGAGCTCTAACAAAGAAATCGCGAAAAAATGGGTATAAGGGGTTGAAATAGGGGCTGACCTTTTGTATGGAAATTCGTCATTTTCGATGATAAAACCATGAATCTTTGTATTAAGGCACTTTATAATAAATAAATTAATATTCGTTCTAGCGTTTTGGAAATTTCATTTATATGGGGATGAAATTCAACCCCTAAAAGACAAAAAAGCATACAGCCGAAACCACTGGGCCTAGAAACGAATTTTTTTTTACACCGTAGTATTTCTTGGGGTACACGAACTCTAGCAAAGAAATCGCGAAAAAAATGGTTATAAGGGGTTGAAATAGGGGCTGACCTTTTGTATGGAAATTCGTCATTTTCGATGATAAAACCATGAATCTTTGTATTGAGGCAGTTTATAATAAATAAATTAATATTCGTTCTAGCGTTTTAGAAATTTCATTTATATGGGGATGAAATTCAACCCCTAAAAGACAAAAAAGCATATATCTGAAACCACTGGGCCTAGAACCGTAATTTTTTTACACCGTAGTATTTCTTGGGGTTCACGAGCTATAGTAAAGAAATCGCGAAAAAATGGGTATAAGGGGTTGAAATAGGGGCTGCCATTTTGTATGGAAATTCGACATTTTCGATGATAAAACCATGAATCTTTGTATTAAGGTATTTGATAATAAATAAATAAGTATTCGTTCTAGCATTTTGAAAATTTTACTTACATGGGGATGAAATTCAACCCCTAAAAAAACAAAAAGTATACAGCGGCAACCACTGGGGCTAGAAACGTATTTTTTTTTACTCCGGCGTATTTTTGGGGTACACGAGCACTAGCAAAGTATTTTTGGCAAATCACCCCCTTAAGGGAATGAAAAGCGTATAGCCGAAACTATTGGGGCTAGGAACGTGAAAATGTGTATTTCTGTATATTTTTCGATTATCTTTCTTTTGTTGTAAATGAGCTCTAAGAAATTAGTTTTTGAAATTCATTCTCTAAGAGGGTGAAAAATGTATAGCCGAAATCATTAGGCCTAGAAATATGAAATTTTGTACAAAGTTGTCTCTCTTGGAGAAAGTGCTCACTAAAAAAGGGTTTTTTGCAATTTTACCCCCAAGGAGGTGAAAAGCATATAACCGATATCACTGAGCCTAGGAACGATCATTTTAGTATACGGTCGGCTTTCTTGGGTTACCCCATTATTTTTTCTTATTGCTCGCTTATCAAGATAGCTTTGGATCGACGCAATATGTAGGCACTGCTCTGCCATCATAGATATTGCAAAGGTTCTTCTAGCAACATTTTATGACCAGCTGCCTGCCAAACGACATTGCTGGCTAGATGGCATCACCAATTGGTCCAGGTCGATGTAAATCTTTGTCTTAGTAGTATTTTGCGACACTCACAAACAATGAAAGCGTTATAATATTCCTAGCCGCTACAAGACAGTAAGTTAAAATCAAGATATTAATCCAATTTTCTATATCTAGAAATAAACAAATTTGAAGCGTCTATTTGTCTGTCAAAATAATAGGATTTATTTATGGTAACACAATTATTTGCACGATACCTATGTCTAAAAAACCGGCCAAGTGCGAGTCGGGGTCGCGCACGAAGGGTTCCGTACCATTATCTATAAAAAGGGGGAAAATTGCGTTTGTTGTATAGGAGCCACCTTAAATATTTATTTTATTTTGTTTTTTATATATATTGTTATAACGGCAACAGAAATGCATAATTTGTAAAAAATTCAACTGTCTAGCTATCGCGGTCCTTGAGATATGGCTTGATGACAGACAGACGGACGGACAATTTTTTTTTGACTTATATTCGTTACGGGGTAACCTTCAAAACGGCTGAGCCCATACTGATAATACTTTACTAACAGGTCTACCAAGCCTTACATAAGGAATAACTTAGGCTATATTTTATCCAAGGCTATATTTTATCCCGGTGTGGCTGGAACAACTGTGAGAATTTAGTCGATTTTAAAATTATTTCACTAACGCAAAGCTATTTTTGAGCGAGTAACATATTTAGGCTATTTTTTTATCCCGATATTCCTACGGGACCGGGCACAATGCCGGTGAAATTGCGGGAACTAAATGGATATGAAAATTAATTTACGAATGAAAATCTACATTATCAGTGAATAACAAATAAAGGCTATTTTCATCCTGGTGTTTGCCCAGGAACGAGAACTCCGCGAGTAAAACCGGTGGATGTTGACTAATTTTTAAATTCTTTCACCAATAGGAAGCTACGTTATCAGCGAGTAAGATAAGCAATTTTTATGTCGGATATTTGTATGGGATTTGATAATTATTATTTTTATTTTCACCCATATAAACTTATAATATCAGCGAGTAACATAGGCAATTTTTATCTCGGCGTTTGCATGGAAATGGGGTCTACGTGGGTGAAACTGCGGAAGTTTGATCGATATTATTTTTTTTCCCAATGGAAACCTATCATGGATAATGTATTATCAGCGACTAAGGATGGCCATATTTCTCATCGTCTTTCCACTTGAATTTAAACTACAAGGATGGAAGTAATATTCAAATATAAAAATTTGTGAAGATATTTGGACGTTTGTTACTCAATCACGCGTAAACTGTTGACCGGATTTGGACGAAAACTGACACAGAGTATTTCTTAAATTAAGAATTATGAAAACCAACTTTTACGCGGGCGAAGCCGCGGGCAAAAGCTAGTATTATTATATATGTACCTTTTTATAATAGGCATATATAAATATCTTTTGTTATCGTACCTTTAACCTCTTTAACAACCTTAATATTTATTTTATACAAATATTAATGACTAATTATACTACTATTGTAATAGAAAATGTACAGAGATGTTTTTCTGAGTTGAAATTTGTACGACTATTCACGAGGTACCGGTGACCAATCTCAACATTTAAACAAATTTTTTGATATGCAAGTAATTTGGTTCGCTTCGCTCTTTATTCAAATGTGGTTAAAGAAACAAGACAGACTTAAGCAAGTCTATATGTAATTGTTAAAATAATTACAAATTGTTAAAATAATTATATATTACCTATTAAAATTTATTAATACAATAGTATTATTGCCGCATGGCAATAAGGTAATTGTACCTGTCGCCACCACTTCTTTTCCCGTGGGGAACGTAAATTTTGGCTGAAGTTTCAGGCAGAATGGCAAGAAGAGCTATCCTGGGAGTTAAACAGTTTACTACGTTCACTAACCCGCTTGCAGAGCGAGGGTATTACAACAAATCCCACGAAAGAATCAGCGTACCGTACTTTTTTTTATTGTAAACCGTGGCAAACAGTATACCTGATGGCAAGTGTAAATACCATATGCAAACACCCTTAGAAAGTTAGGCTGCCGCCTCCCTCGATCGCCGAACGAAGCGCAGATTATTACTACCCAGACGTCAGATTCTCTGCGAAAGTGTGGTACTGCCCCGGACAGACCCGTCTCGCGGCTGTAGACAGACAACTGTCAAAAGTGTAGTCCTACCACTAAAATAGGGCAGGCCTATATCCAAATAGCGAAATCTGAATGATGATGATGTATAAAACGTATTAATAAAATTTAAGTATAGGTACATGTAGTTAGGTCTTAGATAGAAAGCTAACTTTTAAGAATGAAAGGCCAATGTCAAACATTTATAGGCGAGGGTGAACCTGATCGTTGGCGTGGCGTTTTTATTTCCTTGTGTGTATAGCTGTTAGCCACAGATGGCTTTCACAGCTTTGCCCGGACTATGGATGAGCGCTGAGGGCTCTTAACCTGGTGTTAACGTGGCGTTAACGCCACGCTTGGATATATACATTTGTGTAACGAAACCATAACCTCTTTTAGAATTTCGTATAACGCCATCTAGTGAGCTCTAAATAAATTATTGACCTAAATACTTCGAATAATAACGTATAGAAGGATAGTGTCAGTACTTCGAACTTTCGAAATTTGAATCTAAAAATACTAATGGCGCGCAGACGATTACACGTACACATGCAAACCACTATACAAATTATGAAATCAAATTTTGTTTTTAATAACATAAATAGTCGAAATACTTTAAAAGTAATGTTAAAAACCTTTTTAAGTTTTTCAAATGTGTTGTGACACCATTTGAATGCACAAACCGTCATAATTACCTATTTATTTTTTAAGAGTTGCGTACGTTCGTGCAGTACAATGACTTGTACACTACGGAACGGTTCCAGCTCCATTAGGCTCCAATTGAAATGCCTCACTTTTTGTGCGTGAACTTACCTTCTATACGTTATTATTCTAAGCCTAAACGTATACAGTGTATAGTTATACTAATGAACATAAATGTTTATTGAATAAAAGTCATCATTTTCTGATAAAAAAATAGTAATATTTTATTAACACTTTATATCGTGTTAGTTCCAGTCTTAATCTGTTATTTTATGCATATATACATACTTGTACAAAATAATTTCGATGTTTCACATCTGCAAAGCATCCTGAGCGTCGGCTCCCTATTTTGTAAAGGAATACAGGAAAGAAACTCGATATAAAACTCTTCGCCATCACAACCAGCAAACGACGAGTAGATTATTCAATTTCATTATAGTCTTATCTAATTGTAGACTCTTGCCCAGTAAGACCACATTTATGGATTGTGAAAATTAATTATGAGTTTCTGCATGGTGAAGGAGCGCATATCCAGTGATTTTAACGATATTTCACTTCATTTTATCCGGGTATTCCCACCGAAACAAGAACTACGCTGTTAATATTTTTTTTTTTGTATTTGATAGTTAATATTAAAAATTTAGTTGAGAATTTCAAAAACTTCCAGGTTATTTTTCATTCAAGGTGCAATATTATAACAAAAAATCTTATATTTTATATTTAAACAAAAAAAAAGTAGGCACGTCGCTCAATGGTACATTAAACTAGATAATTACAGTTAATTTACGATATTTATTGCAACTTGAGTAGGTTCTATAAAAAAACTTTAAATACTATCCTTTTGAACGTGTAAAATTACTTGTAATTTTTATGCCGATGTGTTTATTAACGTCAATATATTATTAAAAGTTGTTATTCTGATAATATCGCAAGCGTTTTACCTAATGGCAATTACTGTTGCACAGAGTAATATATCAATAAGAATCTAATTGAATGGTAGCAATCACTATAATTCCTTGTGGTGACGAAGTATGAATCCAATTCAACACCCCCTCTCTTGCCCGTGGATGTCGTAAAAGACGAATAAGGAATTAAATATGCATTTAACATCTATATATCTGAGAAGGAAAATTTGATGCAAAACCCTATTGCCCTCCACGGGCAAGTTAGGGGAAAGATTCCGTCACCACACGGATCTTCGTACTAGGCTTAGCAGTTTACTCAAAGTTTACTCAAATGTTATAGGAAAACTTAGAAGAAATCTATAGTATAAACATAATATGGTAGACCTTCCACATTATGCCTACAAAGATTTGTAGATACATTTATCGTTTCAATGTCATCATCATTATATTCCTACTCTTATCTTAATTACTTGGGGTCGAATCATTATGTACTTTGTCTCAAACACGCTTGGAAATTTGAGCATTATTTTGAGAAACTTCTTCAAGATAAATTGAAGTTGCTGTTCTGCCCAAATACATGCGAGCAGCATCTGGAAAAAATGTACGAAAATCCATATCTGTCGTGTTTTAGAAGCCGAATAAATATATATGTAAATTCACATCTATCGTGTATCTTAAAAATGCAACTATTTGTTACTCCAAAACATAGCAACCAACTGGTGGAGGCAACTTAACAGACTTTTATTTAAATTTCGAACTGGCTTGAAAAAGAAACCTGTTTGATAATAAAAAAAAAACTAATGAACCCTTTGGCGCGTGAACAATGTTGTTCGTTATTCGTCATCGATTTTGAAATCACACAGAAGAGGTTACTATGCACCAAACTTCGGCCTCGTTAGAATTATCCCAAATCCAACATAATCCCCCGAAAATCCACTTTACCTTTCAATAATTGTACATTTAATAACTGTTTTTCAAATAAATAGTTCTACTTAGTACTACTTAGTTTTAATTTCCGCGCATTATTTGAGAAAAGTACTATACAAGCCTTGGCCACAACTAGGCATTGATAGACTTGCGTATGTGTGCCTCAGCTTCGCCTCGGCCCACATTTACACCGTCGTCCATCAATGCCTCCTTTGCTGGCCGCTACAGTAATGTACTATACTTTTATAGACACGGGGTCTTCGGTAAGTACCTGCATGGAATTGGAAGAGAAGGGGCCCCAGGATGCCATGAGTGTGGCGCAGCAATCGACGATTCGTGTCACACATTGGAAGTTTGCCCCGCTTGGGGGCCCCAACGCCACGTCCTATCGATGGAATTCGGAATAGACCTGTCGTTGCCGACCATTATCACACAAATGCTCGACAGCGACGGGTGCTGGTCGTCCATGGCCTCATTTTGTGAGGCCGTTATTTCAAGGAAGGAGACTGCGGAGCGAGAACGCGAGGCGCTTACCTCCGCTGACTCGCTCCGTGCGCGGCGACCCGGGAGAAGAAGGCACCAATATGCTCAACTCCTTCCACCGCCCTGAATGACGATAGGACGTGGCCAGAAGGCCATGCGTTGGAGTGTCAGGGATTGAATGTCATCAGACGATCTTTCCGGCGCCCCGTAAAAGCGCGGAAGGGGCCACTGTGGTTTTAGTGGGTATTCCGGTCACATGGTGGCCGGCGGGCCCCACACACTCCTCCGTCTGTCACCGGCGGGGGACGGTGCGTAAATGCATTTCCACAGCGTGAAAAAAAAAAGGCAGTAATCCTAATTACCACTACACAGAAATATTATAATTATAGAATTATTATTAATTTGTTGTTTCTTTTACAAAAATATTATTAAAAACATAATTATTGTGTTAAACACTATTTGCATGTTACGGAACCTCATGGGAGCCAGTCTTATTTATACTTGGCCAGTTCATTACATTACACATAGTAAAATTGTTTGGTCAACGAATACAATGTCAAGGCAATTTGTTATTAAACAGATTGAAATAAGTGCTAAACATTCTTTTTTATTACGGTAAACGAGTAAACGGCGCTCCTTTAGTACACCTGTTGTCAAGTGACTCTGCCATTCATGGACTTTTGCTAGGCCGCTGCTTACCGTGAAGAAATGAAGTCACTATGAATGCATGCAAGAAGGTTCGCTTACCAAAGCTCATCCAGCGAACAATGGGTTGCCGTCTCTCTCACTCACCTAAGGAAGTCCAGTAACAGATTGCTACTACACAAATGTAGATTTTCTGCGAGAGTATGGTACTACCCCGGATAAACTGGCCGCGGCTGTAGACAGACGAATCATGACAGTATGATCCTACCATATAACAATCGAATATGTAGCATATCGAATATGTATTGGGACACATATTTGTGAACTTAAATATTTAAATTTGTAAATACTACTAACTATTTTACAGATTTTATCGCGTTTGTATTTGATTTTTGATTGCCCAACGTTTCGTACACTTTACAGCGTTCATCGTCATGGACGGACAGTCCGCCCGTAGATGGTTTATTATTTCCAAATTTATTCCTTTTTTCCTATTTCTATGTATTATTCCTATTTTTATAGATTTTTATGGGTGGACTATGGTCAGCAAACACACGCCATCAGTTCCATCCGCGGATGACGAAAGGGCGGAACGCGTACCCCATAATCCATTACGTTCCCTCGCATTCGCCATTGTGCCAGACAATGGTCCGCGGCAATATCGGTGGAAACTGCATTCATGGAATTAAATGCAAGTTCAGTATTAGTAGAGTTCTAATTTAGCAGTACTTTTTGATACGGACAGTCTTAGAACCAATCGATAAAATGTTGTTATGGCTTCTCTTGATATAATAAAGACTTTTCTTTAACATTGATAGTTTTTTTTTTTATTGCAAACAATGGCAAACGAGCAAACAGTACACCTGATGGTAAGTGTTGCTGTCGCTCATGGACCTTTATACGGCCGCTGCCTACCGCGAAGAAAATGAAGGGAGTGTGAATGCGTGCATTGAGGCTCGGTGATACCAAAGGCACTACCATAACCCTCCACACGCAAACACCCTCAGAAAGTTGGACTGCCGGCTCTCTTGCTCACCAAACGAAGCGCAGTATCAAATTGTTACTACTCAGACGTCGATTTTTTGCGACAGCGTGGTACTACCCCGGACGGACCGGCCCGCGGCTGTAGACAGATAACTGTTGACAGTGTGGTCCTACCACTAGGAAGTTGACAGTGTGGTCCTACCACTAGGGTAGGATATATAGATTATTATAAACTTTAAGTAGCCTGTAATTATTCTGCAATTAATTTTATTAAACAATCAATGTTTAACAACATTTGTGCAATTATAACAGATGTGGCTCCCCTGAGTCTTCATGTCTTCATAACACGTGAGTAGAAAAACATCAATTTTCTTATAAATCTTTCTAGACATAATAATTATCAACTTGCTATCTAGAAGATCAGGTTATTAAAAGAAATAGAAATAAAATGCCATAAAATATACTTTAATCACGCCAAGTTAAATAATAAAAACGCAATTATATTGCAATCCATTGTCTAGCGATAATTTTTATAGAAGCCTTTAAGACAATTAAACAAGCAAGAATATTGTATTGCAAACCTTGTAGCTTATTCTGCATAACAGATAAGTCGGCACGTGTACTGTGATTATAATTGATTGAATATAAAATGCAAGCAGGAAACTGGCTTCACGACTAGACTTGCTCAAAGCACAATTATGGGACCACATTTTTACATTACATACGTGACTAATTGCTTACAATAAAACTTTATAGAAAACAATGTATAATTCATTGTTTTTACTTTACTCTGTTTATTCTGTGTGGTGACGGAGTAAGAATACAATTCACCACCGCCTTTCTTCAGGTCCGGATTATCCATAAGGCGGATTAGGTAACTGACTAGCCGGCCCCGAGCGTGCACCAAGAAGAAAAACACATTTCTTAGAACGATTTATTTGAATATTTTTACACTTCCTCAATCCTTCCTTACACTTCCTTTTTTTATTATTATTGATAGCAAAAGAAAACAGCATACTTGATGGTAAGTGATAGTACTGCTCATAGACCTTGGACCATCTAACCGACAATTGCATTGTCTAGGAGCCCTGATAGGGTTAATGCAGCCCTCCCTTTCTTACTCGTATCGTAAAAGAGGACTAAGGGTTTCCGATGTTTACGCGAGTATTAGGTATATTTTGTAAATAAAACTACTTTACGGATTTTATCGCACTAAGATCTTAGTCCGCTCGTGACCATGAATGCTGTAAAGTGTTCAAATCGTCGGGCAATCAAAAACTCGAATACAAACGCGATAAAATCTGTAAAGTAGTTTTATTTACAATGAGGGCTAAGGGATTATTGCAGATGACATCAATGCATGATTCGAGATAAAACCCTATACCAATACATTTACAATTGCTTTGACCTATACCTATACCAATACATTTACAATTGCTTTGACTGCAGCGATCTCTGCTTCCGCTGCGGTCAACCCGGGCACAAGGCGGCATCCTGCGCCGCCACTCCCCACTGCCCCGCGTGTGCGGCGGGCAATAGGCCCGCCAAGCACCGCATGGGGGGCAGGGAGTGCAGACCCCCGGCTTCGGCCCCAAAGGGGCGGAGCGGCCCGATGACCCCGGCCGCTCCCGCCCCTAGCGCGACCCGATCGCCCGCCAGCGTGGAGGAGGTGATGGATACGGCCCACTAATGGCGACCGAATCCTACCACCTCCTGCAGGCCAACCTCAACCACGCCGCCGAGGCACAGGACGTTTTCCTGCAAGCCATGGCGGAGTGGTTGATCGGTGCAGCCGTAGCCGCGGAGCCGTACGTGGTGCCTGACCGGCCCAATTGGCTGGGCAGCAGTGACGGCTCTGTGGCAATCGTCGCCTCCACGTCCTGGCATTCCCCGCCTTTGTTGCTCAAGGACAGGGGCTATGGGTATGTCGCGGCGGAATGGGGAGAGGTTACTATTTGATATTTACTTCTCCCCTAATAGGAGCGCGACGGATTTCGGGGCCTTCCTCACCATCCTGGGGGCCTCGATACGGCGACTGGCACCGCGCCAAATCTTCGTTCTGGGGGACTACAACGCAAAGTCCACGGCGTGGGGGTCCCCCAGGACGAATGACCGTGGGCGGGCGGTCGAAGAGTGGGCGGCGGCACTGGGCCTCTGTTTGCTGAACAGGGGCTCGGGGCAAACGTGCGTGCGGCAGCAGGGCAGGTCGATAGTGGACTTGTCGTTCGCTAGCCCTAATGTTGCAGCACGTGTGAGGAGCTGGTGCGTCCAGGAGGAGGTTGAGACCCTATCCGACCATCGATACATCCGGATAGAGGTCTCCCGGACCCTCCTGCAGCTCAGCAGGGGTCACACGGCGGACGGAGCTCCCGCGTTTCCGCAGTGGGCTGTGGGTCGATTGGATCGGGACCTGTTGGCGGAGGTAGCCATCGTTCAGTCGTGGCTGTCCTCACCGCCCCAGGTGGACGGGGTGGATGCCGAGCCTGGCCGCATCCGCTGTGCATTAACGCAGATCTGCGATGCGGCCATGCCCCGTGTGCGGCGTCTGCCCCCGAAGAGTGCGGTCCCCTGGTGGTCCCGAGAATTGGCGGACCTTCGGGCCGCGTGCATACGTGCCCGGAGGGCCTACACCCGCAGCCGAGCGCGTCACCGCGACGCTGAGCAGGAGGGCCAGCTGTACGAGGCTTACCGCAGTGCACGGTCTGCCTTCAGGCTGGCCGTCCGTACCGCCAAGGACGTTAGTCGGCGGGAGATGCTGGACAGTCTCGAGCGTGACCCCTGGGGTCGCCCCTACCTCGCGGCGCTGGACAAGCTCCGCGGGTGCCCCCCCCCCCCCCCTCACCGAGACTCTCCAGCCCAGCCTCCTCACCAGAGTTGTCGAGGACCTCTTTCCACGGCGGGCGGAGCACACGCCCCCGGTCATGGCTTCGCCGGACAGCGACCGGGAGGCCGACGATGAAAGTACTCCACCCATCACGGAGCCGGAAATGGGAGCGGCGGTGGCGCGTATGCTAGCCAAATCCACCGCCCCCGGGCCCGACGGTATTCTGAACCGTGCGCTGGCCCTGGTCCTAGAGCACCTGGGACCACGCCTCAGGGGACTGTTCGACGCTTGTTTGACGTCCGGGTAGTTTCCTGGGTGCTGGAAAGAGGGGAGGCTGGTTCTCCTGCCGAAGCCGGGACGGTTTCCCAAGTCGGCCTCGGCCTACAGGCCCATCGTGCTGCTCGATGATGTGGGCAAGCTGCTAGAGAGGGTGTTGGCTGCCCGCATCGAGCGGCACCTCGTCGGAGTCGGGCCCGATCTGTCGGACGCCCAGTTTGGTTTTCGGAGAGGGCGTTCGACGATCGCGGCCCTGCTGCGCCTGAAGGCCGTGGTAGCGGAGGCCGTCACCGGCGGAGGAGTCTTGTTGGCGGTGTCCCTGGACATCGCCAACGCCTTCAACAGTCTGCCATTCAGCTGCATCAGGGAGGGGCTGAGGTATCACGGGGTGCCCGTGTACCTCAGGCGGCTGGTGGCAGACTACTTGGAGGGGCGCAGCGTCCTCTACGTTGACCGAGTAGGGGACGTTGTGCGAACGCCCATGACGTGCGGTGTCCCACAGGGGTCGGTTCTGGGTCCGACCCTGTGGAACATCGGCTACGACTGGGCGTTGAGAGGAAGTCTCCCACCCGGGCTGGGCGTAATTTGCTACGCCGACGATACACTCGTCACAGCCCGGGGTGGGACGCTAGGCCCACATGAAGTACTTGGGCCTGGTGCTCGACGGGCATTTTTGGTTCCGGGAGCATCTCCATCGACTTGTTCCTCGGCTTGACGGCGCGGCGTCCGCCCTTTCGCGGCTGATGCCGAATGTGGGTGGACCCAGTGCTACGTGCCGACAGCTGTACACGGGGGTGATCCCGTCGATGGCCCTGTATGGCGCACCGGTGTGGGCGGGGTCCCTGACCGTCCGTCTTAGGGCCCTCCTGTGGCGACCACAGAGGGTCATGGCGATCAGGGCCATACGGGGTTACCGCACGGTGGCGACGGAGGCAGCGTGCCTCCTGGCCGGAACTCCCCCGTGGGACCTGGAGGCGGAGATGCTCGCCGACATTTATCAGCGGGTGTCGGAGACGCGCGCCCGCGGTGGTATGGTCTCTTTGCAGGAGCATCACCGCCTGGCGGGTCAACGCCCGCCGAGGAGTCATTGCCCGTTGGGCAGTCCGGCTGGAGAGTCCTCGGTACGGTGTCAGGACCGTCGAGGCCTTCCGGCCGGTGCTGATGGAGTGGTTGGAGCGGACGCACGGGGTGCTTTCTTTCCGACTGGTGCAGGTGCTGACGGGGCACGGGTGTTTTGGGAAGTACCTGCACAAGATTGTCAGGAGGGAGAGCACACCGTCCTACCACCATTGCAGATGCGACGAGGACACGGCGCAGCACACGCTCGAGGAGTGTGCTGCGTGGGATGGGGAGCGCCGTGAACTCGTCGCAATTATCGGTGCCGACCTGGCGCTGCCGACCATCGCCAGGGAGATGCTCGACAGCGTTAGGAACTGGGACGCGGTTGCCGCCTTCTATGAGGCCGTAATCTCACGGAAGGAGGCGGCGGATCGTGTGCGAGTAGAGCTCCTATTCGGCGACACGTGCCGCCACCGGCGACTGGGGCGGCGCAGGCGCGAGTATCTGCGCCTAATGCCGCCCGAGCAGAGGTCGCGGGTGATCGGACCGGGGAATTGTCCGTCACCCGCAGAGAGGCTGACCGCACGATGGCGACCGACGTCCCAGTACGTCGAGACGTGAGGTTACCCGAAAGGGTATTCCGTCGGGCCGACCACTGATGACAAGTCACATCTGCTCCGGTGGTCGGCCCAACAAACAACGAGGTGACGTGGGTACGGGTGGGTTATGGGCCCGCGCGCCGTCCTTTCATCGCCCCGGACAGACAGGACCGCGCGTGCGCTTACCATGGCCCACCCAAAAAAAGAAAAAAAAAATACCAATACATCTGACCAAGGTAGTATAGTTGGTCAATTTCCCTCCCATTGTGGAGGAGGCTCGAGTCCAGCAGTGGAACGTATGTGAGTTGTGATGATAATGATGATGAAATGAGATAAGAGTAGGATAACGATGATTCTTAAACGATGGCATACTGAATATGGGAATTAGAGGGTTGAATGCTATTACAATTAGACGTTTTCAACTAGCGAATTTATGGTTGGAATAACGGGTTATACAATTTTTACACACAAGTGAACGATATTTCGGCACTGTTGCAAGCATCACAGAAGAAATTGATGTAATTGCGGGTAGATAGTTCATTTGCAGTTAGAAATATCAGTCTACCCACATTTTTTTCAAAGACAACACCCTGCACTTAGGCAATAATCCTTGTAATGGACACGAAATGATTTCTGATGTCTACTGGAGTATTACACATTGTATATAAAACTACTTTCGATATACCTAGGTTCATTTTGATCTTACACTGGCAATAAACTTGTATCAAAATGTGGGTCAATATTTAATAATTAATTTTTCTGTATTGGGTAGATAATTATAAATTTTGATTATAAATATAAACGATGACTTGTTGGACGTGAGACATCTTAGTCCACCCGTGACTCTGAACGCTGCAAATTGTTCGAAACGTCGGGCAATCAAAAATCAAATTCAAACGCGATAAAATCCGAAAAATATTTTTATTTATAACGGACACAAATTATATCCAGACTCAGTACAACAATTTGTGGACCGCACAAGGTGTTGTTTTGCGTGGGATTCGAACCCGCGACACTGGTACTGCACGTCGGTATCTTAACCACCACGTCATCTGTGCAGTTAATGTTGTATGGTTATGGTATAAATCCTATTACCTGTGGTGACGGAGTAAGAATACACCACTGCCATACTTGCACGTGGTATCATAAAAGACGTTTAAGGTATACTATAGACAAATAACATCTATAAATACATATTACGAAGGAGACTCGAGCCTCGCAGTGAAACCTATAAGAGCCGAAATAAAAAGCTGAGATAATTTCTAGTTTTAACTTTAAATCGTGCATTTATTAAAGTATATTTACATACATACTAGCAACCCACCCTCGCTTCGCTTCGGTTTCAGTCGCCTACCCGCATAGTTCCCATTCCCGTGGAAATACCGAGATAAAATATAGCCTCAGTTACTCCTTATCTATACAACTACCTGGTAGTAAAATATTATCAAAATAGGTCCAACTGTTTTGAAGATTACCTCAAATAGACAGACAGACAAAAAAATTTAAACTGGTTATTAGACATAGGTGCCATGCAAATAACTGTGGGAGCATGGAAAAGGCCCAGTAATTTGACATTACAAACAGATACTTCAATTTTATTTATTGTATAGAAGTATAGATGACAGAAGCTTAAACAATTCAGTTTACAATAAATAAACTATACATTTTAATGTTAACAACTTAAGAGCAGTTAAGGTCGATGTTGTTATTTATAATATTGCAAACAACGATATCGTAACTATGAATTGTTAAACGTTGATATATTAACACATTAGTTATATTAATCATTGCGTATAATATTATAATCACAAAATACATAACATGTTTGTTAAATACTGAATTTTTCTTTAGTACTGGAGATATCTATACTACCTTTCCTATCTAAAGTGCTCGAGGCTTGTGCACATAAACAACTATCGCAGTTTATCCACTTTAATAACATTTTAAGCCCATTACAGTCTGGGTTCAGACCTGGACACAGCAGAGTCTCAGCACTCCTCAAAGTGACTGGCAACGTGAGGGCTAGTGTGGAGGATACCAGGGTCACTGTGTTGGTCCTGGTAGACTTCTCTAACGCATTTAGCGTAGTCAGTCACGAATTACTGTTGTCTCTTCTGTCCCATCTTATGATCTCATCGGATGCTTTGGAATGGTTTTTTTTAATTATTTCTGCTCCACCCTAGGTCGACTGGTAGAGAATGCCTTAGGCATTAAGTCCGCCTTGTACCTTTATTGTGCAAAAGTTTTAAAATAAATAAATAAATATTTATCCCTGTGGTGATGGAGTAAGAATACAATTCACCACCATCCTCTCTTGCCCTGCGTGTAAAAGATAACCATGGGATTGAATATGCAAATAACATCTATGCAGGAGAAGGAAAATTCGAAATAGAACCTTGTACTAACACGTCTGACTAGCGTGGTAAAAGTAGGTAAATTTCCATTTTCTTGTGGAGGAGGCTCGAGTCCAATAGTGAGACGTATATAAGCTGTAATGAGCTAATGGTCTGGTGATAAATGCTGAAATATCTTAAAATAAATTTATAATTCCCACTAAAATTATTATAAATGTGAAAATTTTGTAAAGATGTATAGATGTTTGTTATTCGATGTAATACTAATATTTTTATGTGGGAGGATCACACTGTCGTCGGTCGATGGGAGGGTACCCCACTAGGGGGTATTCCGTCGGGCCGACCACTGATGACAAGTAACTCTGCTCCGGTGGTCGGTCCAACGACGAAGGCGACGTGGTGTTCGGGTGGGTTGCGGGTGTGCGTGCTTACGTCCTTTTTTTTTTTTTTTACCAACGGTGGCAAACGAGCAAACAGTTCACCTGATGATAAGTGTTACTGCCGCTCATGGACCTTTACAAGGCCGCTGCCTACCGCGAAAAAGTGAAGGGAGTGTGAATGCGTGAATTGAGGCTCGGTGATATCAAGGGCACCACCAAAATCCTCCACATGCAAACACCCTCAGAAAGTTGGGCTTGTCCCTCTGTCCCCCGGACGGTGTAGTGCGAGGAGTGCGCCGACCGCAACCCACCTCAAAAAAAAAGGACCACACTGTCATCAGTTGTCTGTCTACAGTTACGAAGAAGTACACACATTCTCATAGAAAATCGACGTTGGAGTAGTAGCAATTTGTTACTGCACTCCGTTTGGTAAACGAGAAAGACGGAAGCCCGACTTTCTGAGGTTATGTGTTCCACTGGTGTAGTTTCACCGGTTCCACTGGTGTAGTTTCACCGGTTCCACTGGTGTAGTTTCACCAGTTTCACTGATGTAGTACCACGCTCTCGCAGAAAATCAACATCTGAGTACTAGCAATTTGTTATTCCACTTCATTTAGTGAGTGAAAGAACCAGAAGCCCAACTTTCTGTGGGTGTTAGTGTGTGGCGGGTTTTGGGGATACCTTAAGTATCACAGAACCTTTTGCATTTTGTATTCACATCTTTTCACTTTCTTCACGGTAGGTAGTGGCCTAGCTAAGGTCCATGAGCAACAGCAGGTATAACTTACCATGTAGGAGTGTGGGGGATCGAATGTCATTAGACGATCTCTCCGGCACTCCATAAAAGCCGCGGAAGGAACCGCTGTTGGTTTTAGTGGGTATTCCGGTTGCATAGGCGACTGCTGAGTCCCACACACCCCCCTCGTCTGTTACCGGCGAGGGGTAGTGCGTAAATTGCATTTCCACAGCGTTAACAAAAAAAAAAAGGTATAACTTACCATTAGATGTCGTTCCTACTCGTTTTTCACCAACAGCAATAAAAAAAATTCCGATCACTGGGCTTTTTTTTTATTTGGGGGGTGGGTTGCGGTCGGCGTGCTCCTCGCACCACTCCGTCCGGGGCGACAGAGGGGCGTAAGCACGCACACCCGCAACCCACCCGAACACCACGTCGCCTTTGTCGTTGGGGCGACCACCGGAGCAGGGTTACTTGTCATCAGTGGTCGGCCCGACGGAATACCCCCTACTTGGGGTACCCTCTCGTTGACTGACGTCCCCCCCTCGGGGAGAGGACGTCGGTCTTTCCTCACGCGATCGGCCTCTCGGCGGGTGACGGACTAACTTCCCGGCCACGTCACCCGCGGCCTCGGCTAGGGCGGCATGACGCGCACCGATCACTGGGCTCGAGCATCCTTCATAATGGGAGGAATATTGAAACCATGCGGGTTAAACATATTGACATAGGGTTTTAGGTTTTTTTTTTTATTGCCAACGGTGGCAAACGAGCAAGCAGCACACCTGATGGTAAGTGAAACTGCTGCACATGGACCTTTGCAATACCAGGGGCACAGCCAGGCCGCTGCCTACCTTGAAGGAAATCATCATCATCTTGCTCTTATCCCAATTACTTGGGATCGACGCAATATGTCATCTGTTTTGACATATTGCAAAAAGTTTCGGCAATGACTTTTATGACCGGCCGCCTGCGTGACGTCAACCCTCCTTGGGAATGTAATCGTTGACCCAAATGGTACCAGATGGAGCTGGTCCGGGTCAATCTAGGGCTCTTAGTCGTCCTTTACGACACCCACGAGCAAAGCAAGGGTTGGTAGTATTCGAAGCCGCTACCACACACTACACAGCTACCTTGAAGGAAATACTCTTCTTAAACCTCGTTTAAAGAAGGACATGTCATAGCGCTCGGGAAACACAGCAGCAGGTAGTTCATTCCAGAGCTTGCATGTACGTGGGAGAAATGATCGCTGGAAACGTACAGTTGAAGACCATAACGTTTCCAGGTGAAATGGATGAACCCTGCTACGATGTCGAGTGGTACGTTGGTAGAATGGTGACGGTGGTACCAAGTTAAACAGTTCCTCGAGGAACAGGTTGAGTTTTCTACTTTTGCATAGATGTTATATGCATAATACCTATATCCCTTGTTTTTTACAAAATCCACGGGTAAAACAGGGAGTGGTGAATTGTGTTGTTACTCCGTCACCACACGAACTGAAATACGTAGATGGACAATTATGAACTACCCACCCATAATATAAACTCAGCACATTGCCGACTTATCGACTCGAAATTCTTTTACTGATTATCTAAAGACATTATATTCAAAAGATGCACATTCTAGCCACTAAACCACCAAGGCAATATTTTAATATTCATTATATTTAAAATTAATAATGTTTCCGATTAATCTGCATCTAAAAAGGTATGATGAATCAATTCATGAGGCAGCATGAATCGTAATATTGTGCGCGCATCAAACTCATTAATATTTTAACGATGAAACACGATTGCATCGCTGCAGCCCTTGATATGACGCATACATAACTTAAATGAACATAATATGTTTAGAATAATAACGTATAGAAGGATAGTGTCAGTACTTCGAACTTTAAAAATTTGAATCCTAAAATACTAATGGCGGGCAGACGATTACACACGTACACACGGAAACCACTATACAAATTATGAAATCAAATTTTGTTTTTATTAACATAAATCATCGAAATACTTTTAAAAGTAATGTTAAAAACCTTATGTTTTTCAAATGTGTTGTGGCACCATTTGAATGCACAAGCCGTCATAATTACCTATTTATTTTTTAAGAGTTGCGTACGTTCGTGCAGTGCAATGACTTGTACATTACGGGACTGTTCCGGCGTAGGCTCCATTAGGCTCCAATTGAAATGCCTCACTTTTTGTGCGTGGACTTACCTTCTATATGTTATTATTCTAAGATAATATGTTATATTATTGTGTTCTGGCAACTAAAGTGACTTTAATAAACAGTAAAATTGAAAATTTTTAATAACCCCCGAAACAAACTAACATAATAAAAAAGAGTATTACGTTCTCTTCAAAGGAATTATCCCAAAAATACGATATGTCAGAAATTTTTGAAGAGTTGGGTTCTCCGAAGACCATTCTGGTTGCAGCATCAAGTCGAAGTTATCAATTAATTGTCATTTGACGATTATACTGGCACGCGTGAAGCACTTAATCGAAAAATCATACAACATTTTGGAGCTGATACTCTTACACTACCTACTGGACTGATATTTACCAAACATAGCTAAGAAACCGCCAGGAAACCAGCTTTCAAATGAAAAAAACCGCATTGAAATCGGTCCATCCGTTTGAGAGCTACGATGCCACAGACAGATATACACACACACACAGACAAACATCGACGTCAAACTTATAACATCCTTCTTTTTCGTCGAAGGTTAAAAAGATTATCAGCGATGACTTTTTAAATAATCAATATTGTTAAAACTTCTGTGTTTAGTCGGTTACTTCCTGTATAGCAACTAGGCAAGAAAACAATTTGCGCCACTCTTTTCTTAGTCTATTGTTGTTGGTGGCAAACATGCAAACAGCACACGTGATGACTGATGATAAGTGATACTGTAGTGATGCTCATTGACCTTTGTTAGATCGATGTCTACCGTGAAGAAAGTGAAGGGAGAATGAAAGGTATAATGACGTTCGGTGATATTAAAAATATCATCAAAACCTACTACACGGGAACACCTTCAGAAAGTTGGTGAGCTCTCTCGCTTACTGAACGAAGTGCAATAATAAATTGCTACTACTCAGACGTCGATTCAACAATTAGCAATTCTTTCTTTCTCACCAATAAATAACAGTATTAAAACTTTCAATTAAAACTCTCTAACAACCCTTTCCCTACCGTCGCAAAAGAGGCCAATACGTCTTGATCTGTATAATTGCAGGTGAAAGAGTTTTTGAGAAAATAAAATACATTTTGAGTGTTGAGGAACTTCGTATATGTGCATGTTCTACATAGGAATTTACTATCGGCGCTTTTTGAATGGATAAAAAAAGATATTGAATCGGTTTTTATGCAAACGAAGTCATAGGCGGAAGCTAGTGACGTTGTAGAGTTATTAAAGTCTTTATAGTATAAAATAAACATTACTATAAATCTTTTATAATTAACATACACCAAGATCATAAATCAAATAAGAACTAATTATTTAGACTTGGTTTATGGTTATGTGTTACATTCCTATAAATAGTTTTATCTAAATAAGCGGCATTCGTTTATAACCAAAACGGGATTAGAACCCGTTAAGGGCCTTGTCGTAAACGGCTTTTGTAACACAAATAACTTTATTACTGTTGACAGAAAATAATTTCAAGAACCAGCACTATTATTACGAATTTAATCGTAAGGCTTGCTTTCGAATTCAGGGTACACAAAAAATATAAGTTATTGAGATTTATATGGGGATTTTTTGAAAAAAAGAAACGATTACTATCTGCTATAAGTAGGAATGCATGACCAAAACTCTTAATTATTTAATGAAACGGAAGATTATTCTTCTTTGAAATGAAGTCTCGTCTCATAGTTCTTCGAAATCTCTAATTTCTCATTTGTATTTTGTTGCCTATCATGCGAAAATTACCTCCCTTTTTTTTCCCTACAATATGTAATTCCACGTTAAATACTTACAACTATTATTTAGTTTTTCTTCTTTAGTTCATATGCCTCTCACTTTTAGGCAGGACTTCGTTAGACTTCTTCAAAACGAGGGAGAACTTGATCTCCTACACTACCTCTGTTAGATGGGTTGGTATCAAATTTTATTGTTGATATGGAATTTATATATACTAATATTATAAAGAGGAAAGATTTGTTTGTATTGAATAGGCGCCGAATCTACTTGACCGATTTCAAAAATTCTTTCACCAATGGAAAGCAATAATATTAGGGAGGAACATAGGTTATATTTTATCCGGGTATTCCCACGGAAACGGGAACTACACAGGTAAGACGAAACCGAAGCGAAGCGAGGGCGGATTGCTAGTTTCAAGTAACAAGTATCTTCTCCGTGTGACGGAGTAAGAATTCATCACCCGCTCTCTTGCTCGTGGGCGTCGTAAAAGACAACTAAGAGATTAAATATGCATAAAACATCTATGCAAGAGAAGGTAAAATCGAAACAAAACCCTATACCAACACGTCAGACCAGCGTGGTGTAGTAGGTCAATGTCCCTCTCACTGTAGAGCAGGCTCGAGCCCAACAGTGGGACGTATATAAGCAGAAATGATGATGATGAAAAAGTATCTATTACAATAATGTTTTGCATCAATCTCTACGAAACCAACTGAAAATGAAAAGCTAGTGAATTATATTCTTACTCCGTCACCACACGGAATGTTGGTACAAAAAATTCCTCATAATTTACGAGCTGTTTTAGACGCTATAGTAAATCTTATCTTAAAAACTAACAATAGTTGTATCGTGAAGGTCAGATTATTTAAACTGATAATAGTTTTTTCTAGTATTTTATCAGTGCAGTCACCTTTTTATTCCTAATCAACATATGTAAACTCGAATACGTTTAGTAGAAAAATAAAGTTACACTAGAATATTCTAGAAGTCGCTGGCTAACCTTAATTTAGGTGATGAGTATTTATAATAAAAACTAAAAAGCCCGCGCAAGAATTAAACTTATTATTTTAATGATTTCTGCTGTTTACGATAAGTTTTACACATTATAAATAAAACTATTTTTACTCATTTTATCGTATTTGTATTTAATTTTTGATTGCCCGACGTTTCAAACACTCTTCTTGATGGTCACGGG
Organism: Lymantria dispar; assembly: GCA_032191425.1. Taxonomy (NCBI): domain Eukaryota; kingdom Metazoa; phylum Arthropoda; class Insecta; order Lepidoptera; family Erebidae; genus Lymantria; species Lymantria dispar. The sequence goes on from CM063457.1 coordinate 6,453,218, forward strand.
CGGATTTTCATTATTTTGTTTGATACCGTTTCTCCGCGTAGTGGTGGCGTAAAAATACAATTACAATTCCTTCTCTTGTCCGTGGGTGTTGTAAAAGACGACTAAGGGATTAAATACGCATATAGCAAGACAAGGAGAATTCGAAATACAACCCTATATCAACACGTCTGACCAGTGTAGTATAGTAGATAAATTTCCCTCCTATTGTGGAGGAGGCTCAAGCCCAACAGAGGGACGTATATGAACTGAAATTATGCTCATGTTTAAAACACTGAGGTGTAAATTTTATGAACATTATTTTTTATAATTTTTAAAATTACTCTTCTCAGCGCAAATATATATTATGCTGTTTTTTGTTATGGCAGTTCTTCAGATGCGAGCAATTGGGCTACTATGCTAGCCAGGCGTATTTATTTTTAGATTTTTTTTAATTATTATTTATTAAATAATGTCAGAAACTTAAAATTATTTAATTTATTATGAACGTAACTTTGAAATGAGTTAATTTATCGTAAAATGATAACTGATATGGACTGAACAGAACAGTGGACTGCTTAATTTCCTTAACATCTACTTTTTTGAGTCAGTTATTGGTATATTCAGATAGTGAATTCTGAGAAAAATAATATTTGCACATACCTAATTCTCATATCAACTATCATGCTAAAGGAACTGATAAGGAATTCTTGTTATTACATAGAACCTAAAAAAAACAATTGTTTAAATTCGACCGACCGATATAGGGTGTCACGGCCTCGATTCACACGCTGGACAATACTTTATGTGATTCATGAATTGTAGTCGGGCGTCTGAGTATAATTTGGGTCCGTTAATTTTATGTTTGGAAAGTCTGGACAATACTGGTGCGATCTCTAGCGTAACAAGCGCGACCATATGTTAAACAGTTTGCAAGTCACCTCTGGAGTTAGTATACTATACGGACTTTGTAACAGCTCGAGAAAATTTCCGTACGTTCAGGCGTTTCTGCCATACCTATTATAGCAATCCATCTTAAGGCTCATATATAGACCCCATCGAGCTCTCCCATATTCCTGGTGCTGTGCGGCTACGCTTATCGTAACTGCACATTCTCTTATATGTTGACTAACTAGTCAATTTTGCTTCAAATCTCCTGCATTAAAAAGGAGGGAAGTGGAATCAATGTCTTCCAACTCCTCCTGTTTAACTTTTCTAATTAAATTTTTTGGGGATCCTAAGACACTTAGAATCATTTCCCGGGACTGACTGAGGATCAAACCTCAATGTGATGTATAGACACCATTGTGGATCCTGGCTTACAGGAGTTTCAATGAATGAAACGAGTGGTGGGATTAGTCCAAAAAAAACGTTGGATTAAGTTGATAGTACTAATTATCTTTTTTGTAAAAAATCTCGTTATTTACTTCATCGTGGATAACGCGTGAGGCTATTGTACCTTTTAATTATGCCGAAAATGTTATGAATTTATAAAAAAGACATGGACATACTATCTATAAGTTCAAATCATTACTTAGATATCTCCCAAGCCCTGTAAGGAATGCAGCCGCAATGATACCTTACTCCTACAATCCATTTTGGCGACAATAAATATCTGTAGATAATTTTACTTGTACATCTAACTTGTAGGGTGACCAGGTGATCACTTATGTGTATTGATTTTTACTATAAATGTATTTTTGATACTCAATTCATATAAAATAGATATAACAAAAAAAAGTACAAAACATACCATTTTTATGAGCTTTATCGACTTAATTTTATTTTAATATTTGTTTATATATTTTATTAAGGTTTACCAAAAATTTTACATATTAAAGCTTAACACAATATTAAATTCTTAGCCTTGACTCATATATCCGACATTCCTCTCTGAATCCATAATCTGACTTCATATTATTCATTCAGAAAGCCCGGAATTGCATACAATTCAATTATGCTCTACACACAATCTGATTTTTTTCAGATTATGATTTTCTCAGATCGATCTGTAAGAATGATACTGACGAGCGTTCTGAATTCCGGATCGGAATATTTAAGATTATGATTTCATAATGCACGTGTTTCTATACATTCGAACACGCGAGCACACACACACCGGAATCAGATTATAAACTTCTCTTCCATATCCAAGACGTTTGCCTGAGCTGAGAAACACGAGACTACAGATTTATCTGAATTTTTAAGATATGTGTGAGGCAGCTTGCCGGAATTCAGATTATGAATTCCGCCTCTGAATTCAGATAGGAGTTTCGGATATATGAGTCCAGCCAGCCTTAATGCTAGTAATAATTTGACAACTACTTACAATTAAATGTAAACACCAAACGTGAGAGATAAAATAACAATATATAAAAATACAAAAATCGTTGTTTCGAATAGTTTTTAGTATTCATAGTCACGTTGGGGCTAAATTATTTGAAGTCCTACATGTTATTGTCTTTACAAAGGTTTTTGTTTGTGTGTCCCACATGTAATATTATTAGATAATAAATACGACTAATGTTTGAAATGAAACAATTTTTACGGCTTTATTCGCATTTTTGTTCGATTGCCCGACTTTTGAACATTTTTCAATGTTCATGGTCACAGGAATAGATAATAATTTAATAATTTAAATTTAAAATTGAACAATTTTTACGGATTTTATCGCGTTTGTATTTAATTTTTGATTTCTCGACGTTTTGAATACTTTTTAACGTTCATGGAAAAACTAAGATGTCTCATGTTCAATAAGTCATAGTTATTATAAAGATTTTTATCTACTCGCTATATATAGTATTAGTTATTAAATGTTTATTCACATTATGTTAAAAATTGCTTTGTTAGCACAAAAAGAAAATGAATATATATGGGAAATTAAACATTATTTTTTGTTAATTATTATAAAAACATTAGATTTGTAGTAATTATTAAAGCACTCCACATGGTGATTAACATTTTCGATACAATAACAATTAATAATAAAAACATAATTATTCTATTACGATATTGTTTTCGACCACTTATTATTTAATTTAGATAATTGTTAAAATATTAATAATAATATTTAAACACTATTAAAACCTCCAAATAATCATTATATAACAATTAAATATAATAATCAAAATCATTTTCCGTGTGGTGACGGAGTAAGCATACAATTCACCACCCACCTGTCTTATCCATGGATATCGTAAAAGCTGACTAAGGGATACAATATGCACATAATATAACAGCAAGAGAAGAAAAACTCTACATAAAACCCTATACTAACACGCCTGTCCAGCGTGGTATCCTCCTCTAGCCGAGGCCACGGATGACGTGACCGGGGAGTTAGTCCGTCACCCGACGAGAGGCCGACCGCGTGAGGAAAGCCCGACGTCCTCCCCGAGGGGGGGACGTCGGTCGATGAGAGAGTACCCCAAATAGGGAGTATTCCGTCGGGCCGACCACTGATGACAAGTAACCCTGCTCCGGTGGTTGGCCCAACGACGAAGGCGACGTGGTGTTCGGGTGGGTTGCGGGTGTGCGTGCTTACGCCCCTCTGTCGTCCCGGACGGAGTGGTGCGAGGAGCGTGCCGACCGCAGACAACCCCAAAAAAAAAACATCGTCGTTGTCTCAGCTCATAAACATCCCACTGCTGGGTTCGAGCCTCGTCCACAGTAGGAGGGTAATTTACCTACTATACTATTATATTAAAAATATGATTTTGATTTATCTTGGCTTATACACGTCCCACTGCTCGGCTCGAGCCTACTCCTCGATAGAAGGGAAATTGACCTCATTATGGTAGTCAGACAGGTTTTTTTTTATGGGTGGGCTATGGTAAGCGCACACGCGGTCCATACTATCCGGGACGACGAAAGGACAGCGCGCGGGATCATAACCCACCCGTACCCACGTTGCCTTCGTCGTTGGGTCAACCACCGGAGCAGGGTGACTTGTCGTCAGTGGTCGGCTCGACGGAATACCCTTCATCCCTGTCCCAGGACGTCGGTCGCCGTCGCGCGGTCAGCCTCTTGCGGGTGAAGGACTAAAATCCCCGGTCCGGTCACCGGACAGACAGGTTAGCATAAGATTTTCTTTCAAATTCCTTCTAGATGTTCGTATTATATCCCTTAGTCGTCTTTTACGATATCCACGGGTAAGAGAGCGGTGAATTGTATTATTATCCCGTCACCATACGGCAGATATAATTCGCTTACTCAACTTTATCATGCACATTATATTCTTGGATCGTCACTACATTTATAGGCCCTTTATACTGTGTTAGAATTAATATAGAAGTGACCTTTGTCTTATATGATTGCTTACCTCACCATATACAGACATTATTTCCTATTTATACCAATGCCCATCAAAGGTCATATTTATCACCCTCTTATGTATTAGCCAATAGCCGTTTTTGATAAACAGGAATCTGATAAAATAAGAATTTCTAAAATGCACTACTTCTACAGGTAACTCTTAAAATTATCGCTATATATCGCGATCATTTCTCCCACGTACGTGCAGGCTCTGGAATGAAATGAGCTCTGGAATGAATACTCGTAATAAGGACAGATTAGTTGTACACACTACTCGTCTCCAAAAAGTTAACAAATCATTCATGGGGCAATGTATACGCTTTTACAATAGATTACCTAAAGATATCCGAGACCAGCCTATGAAAAAGTTTAAAAAAGCCATCAAGAATAGACTTTGTAAAAAAGCTTATTATAAAATCTCGGATTATGTAGATGATAATACAGATTGGTTGTGAGCAGCTCCTCATTCAGCAATTTCCTTGTTATTTTAAATATACTGTTTGTAAATGTACTTTTAACTTTTATTGTAAAGTGTAGCGTGTTTTGGCTAACAAATTTTTGTATTTTCAGCGTTTGTAACATATTGTGGTGATGGTCATGCTCACATAGGGATCTACTTGCGGTAGCTGCGTGGAGCGGGTCTCTCCCTTCCCTCCATAGTGGTTGAGGGGAGTGATGGCTGCTCTAGTAGTTAACTCGTGATCGGGTGCCGCTTGTGGGATCTGGTCCAGCCATAATCGTTTAAATTATATTAAGTGTCTTGCGGTTCGAAGGGCATCACACTGGAGCTTGTTCTTACAAAACATGTACACAATTGTAAAACTAGTAAGAAGAAAAAAAAGAAATTAAAAATAATGACAAGCCCGCTGAGTTTCTTGCCGGATCTTCTCAGTAGCGGTCGCGTTCCGATCCGGTGGTAGTATATTTTTTTTGGAAATTGTAAACCTGACAATATGTAAGTGCCCTCTCAGGGTTTATGCATAATAAAATAATTTGAATTTGAATTTGAACTACCTGCTGCTGTAATGATTTCTGATGTTTACGCGAGTATTATACATTTTAAATAAAACTACTTTACGGATTTTATCGCGTTTGTATTTGATTTTTGATTACCCGACGTTTCGAACACTTTACAGCGTTCATGATCACGGGTGGACTAAGATGTCTCACGTCCAACAAGTCATCGTTACTGCAGAAAATTTTATAATTATCTACCCGATACAGAAATTAGTTATTAAATATTGACCCATATTTTGATACAAAATTTAAGTAACGATGCAGTAGTATTTGATTTTTGATTACCCGACGTTTCGAACACTTTACAGCGTTCATGATCACGGGTGGACTAAGATGTCTCACGTCCAACAAGTCATCGTTACTGCAGAAAATTTTATAATTATCTACCCGATACAGAAATTAGTTATTAAATATTGACCCACATTTTGATACAAAATTTAAGTAACGATGCAGTAACGATGACTTGTTGGACGTGAGACATCTTAGTCCACCCGTGATCATGAACGCTGTAAAGTGTTCGAAACGTCGGGTAATCAAAAATCAAATACAAACGCGATAAAATCCGTAAAGTAGTTTTATTTAAAATACCTGCTGCTGTGTTTCCCGAGCGCTATGACATGTCCTTCTTTAAATGAGGTTTAAGAATAGCTTTTTCTTCGTGGTAAGCAACGGCCTGGCTGTGCCCCTGGTACTGCAAAGGTCCATGTGCAGCAGTGTCACTTACCATCAGGTGTGCTGCTTACTCGTTTACCACCAACGGCAATAAAAAAAATAAAAAAATATTTTAAGTACATAAACTCTTCAGCTTTATAATTTTCATCACCTTATTTTACGTGCCTACATTTTTACTACTGGGCTCCAGTCTCTTCTACAATAGAAGACACATTGGTGTACTATAGCACGCCGAGCAGAACCTTTAATATAGAGTTTTTTTTATCGAGTTTTACTTTTCTTATATACAATATCAGGTTAACCGAGCTTCGCTCGGAATATTTTTATCGAATTTATTTAGATATATATTAATAAAAAATAAATAATGAAAAATATATAAAACATTACAAAAAGAGAATAATAATAACACCGAGATTCGAACCGACGCTGTTTGAATGTCAAAAACACCAAAATTAGAACCTGTGAACTTCCCATCTGAGTTATCATAACTCATGACGTTGACAACGAAATTTGAATTCATATTCTTTTAAAATTTAATGTCATTGTTTTTTTTGCTAAAACACGGACAAAACAACATTTTCTATAAATAAAACCTAGCTAGATCGATTTTTTGGACCCGAAACCTCCAGTATGCCAAGTTTCAACAAAATCGTTGCAGCCGTTTCCGAGTTCCTGAATATATATATATATATATATATATACAAGAATTACTCGTTTAAAGATATAAGATATTATCTGCATATATCCTTTTAGGATTATACTCTTAATAATCTTTTAAGATACCCAAAGGCAAAAAAGTGGTGAATTGTATTCTTATCCCGTCATTTTACACAGACAAGTCTTAATAATCTTAATATAGATAATGGACAGTCTCAATACAATAGAAACTCGTTGTCCTTCTATTGCCGTATATTGCACTTTACAATGGCAACCGTAACTGGTCGATAAGGTTAGATCAACTAGTTGGTCAACCGCCGTATTAGGAGTTAGCGATAGTTATAACGTTAATAACAACAGGGTTCTTAATGTACTGTTATTTCTGGTCCCAGTTGGCTTTGAAAGGACGTATTGATACTCTATATTTTAAGTCACAATGTTTCGAAGGTTTTATCTTAGCCATCATCAACCTGCTCTTATTATAATTAATATCTGGTTGACGGAATATTTTTGTTGTATTTTTGTCGAAATTATTTAGATATACAGGATGTCCCAAAAGTCGACGTCAAGCCGAAGTCGCATGATAGGTAAGGTCATAACAGTTATCAGAAAAATATTATATATATTAATATATAATATTAATAAAAAATAAAAATTAAATAATGAAAAATAATATAAAAAAATTACAAAAAGAAAATAATAATAACACCGAGATTCGATCCGGCGCTGTTTGAATGCCAAAACAAAAAGCGAACTGGGCAACTTCCCAGCTGAGCTACCGTAACTCTTGACGTTGACAACGAAATTTGTATTCATATTCTTTTAAAATTTAATGTCATTGTATTGTTTTGCTAAAAACCAGTGTTTTTTTGTCTCGTTTGTCAGTACAAAACAACATTTTCTATAAATTAAACCCAGCTAGATCGATTTTTTGGACCCGAAACCTCTATGTATGCCAAGTTTCATCAAAATCGTTGGAGTCGTTACCGAGAACCTGGAAAAAAAAAAATATACATATATATATATATATATATATATATATATATATATATACAAGAATTGCTCGTTTAAAGACTTGGGGTTGTTGATTTTATTTAATATGTACCGGCTGGCTATCTTCATTTTGTTTTGTTTTTTCAATTAGTAGGGTTCAACGCAATACGTATTCTCCTTCCATACTGGCCTATCATTTCTCTAGTTACTCCGTCTATTTGTGTGATGCTTCACGGAGATGGGAGAAATATGTTATATATTTAGTATTCCCTTGCCTATAAAGCCTTCAATATTCATACTTATAAACGGTTCCTCACAACATTATTTTCTTTTCGTCTCATCACATGTCCATACCGGGTCAAGTGTTAATTCCAAAACATATCCATCACTGATGCAATTAGCAAACTTTCCCTAATACACTCATTCCTTATTTTTTTTCTATTCCTGTCACACCACACCTCAACATTGTCCATTACTTGCAGTCTTCTCTCATCCGTTGCAGTCCTTTTAGCATAATATATGAAATTTAAACATAAAGCTATGTACATTATAAATAAAATTATTTTATAGCATTTTTATTTGATTTTGAAGTGAAACTTCTTTATCGGCGTTGGAAAAAATTTACCGCCACATTTTTCGGTTACGCGTCACATTTTTTCGTTATGCGCCATCTTTTTCTCGTCCCCACCACAGTCGATTCGAATAAAGAGTACTTTCTCCAGTGGAGTAGGGATAGCATGTCGTTTAAGCGGACATAAAGGGATAAAGGTATAAAGGGATAAAGGGATAAAGGGATAAAGTGATAAAGGCATAAAGGCATAAAGGGATAAAGGGATAAGGTGATAAGTGGATAAGGGATACGGGGATAAGGGGATAAAGGGATAAGGGACAAAGAGACAAAGGAACAATGGGACAAAGGATAAAGAAGTTTCACTTCTGCTGTGCGTACTTTGTACACATGTTCATTTTTTTTTTGATAGCCCAACGTTTCGATTATTTTCAGCGTCGATGAACGCGGACTACCTAAGTTCGCCCGTGACCATGAACGTTGAGAAATGTTTAAAACTTCGGGCAATCAAAAACGAACGCGATAAAATTCGTAAAACTAGTTTTATTTATAATGCGTAATACTCGCGTAAACATTAGAAATAATTATAAAGCTATGCAGTTTTAATTGACAATGACCTCAATATAGCTATGAAATGCTGAATAACTGCTCTTCACCTAGTGGACTATACATGTATAGGGTTAGCTTCGAGATTCCCTTCTCTTGCAAAGTTATCCGTCTCTTATTCTCTCTCTTATAGTTATCCTTATCTGCATACCATGGTGCCTACTCTTGAAATCAATTCTAATTTCGAATCCGATTCAATTCCAATCACACCAAACTTATATTTGGTACTCTTAAGCAAAATCGAGAATGAATTCGCGTTTGCCATTGTTATTTTCACGAAAATATGTCGTATTTTCTTACTTTAAATTAATAAACGTTACCGAACTCAATCAACACAAAGACGCTTTCTTGAAATCGTGAAACATTCACGATTTTAAACTTGTATACTATACGTCAAAATCACGTCGGGAGTAGCAAATATTTGACTTAATCGACTAGAGACGAATTCATTTAGTTTAAAAAAATCATCGAATTCAATTCTAATCGTGCGCTAGTGTCGCTTTCAAGGGTGCGAAATTACTCAAATTCGATCTGCGATTGAATTTTGGATTGGAATCGAGATTTAAGAGTAGGTACCCATATCTCTTACACCGGTTTTAAAACCCTCATGGGCAATAGGGTGAATTATATACTACTAGCAACCCGCCCTCGCTTTGCTTCGGTTTCAGTCGCTTTACCCGCGGCGTAGTTCCCGTTCCTGTAGGAATACCGGGATAAAATATAGCCTATGTTACTCCCTGATATTATAGCTTTCCATTATGGAAAGAATTTTTGAAATCGGTTCGGTGGTTTAAGCGTGAAAGCATTACAAACAAACAAACAAACAAACATCCTTACTTTCGCATTTATAATATTAGTATGGATTACTTTTTCACCACATGTATTTAATATACTAATGCTATGTTAATATATGTCTTTATATGATTATGTTCCCAATATTTATAAACTTTATCAATAAAAGAGTATATGATTGAATCAAGTTGTGATATTATAGTCTATTTTTGTTCTTTTTTATACGTTATATTTATTATACCAACGAGACAACAATGTATTCTTAAAGAAGATTATCGACAGGCAGGCCTAAAGGTCAACTAGTATTTTTTTATCTCAGATTTAGTGTTTGATAACATACCATTTGAAGGTCTAATATTATAATGTAATCTATCATCGGTAACTGGGTTAGTAAACAGGTGCTAGTTAGGTATTCTAAATGGTGACTTTGATCCAATGAAGTCAGCTAGTCGCTAACGCTAGTCCACTTTATAGTCCACTAGGTGAAGAGCAGTTATTCAGCATTTCATAGCTATATTGAGGTCATTGTCAATTAAAACTGCATAGCTTTATAATTATTTCTAATGTTTACGCGAGTATTACGCATTATAAATAAAACTAGTTTTACGAATTTTATCGCGTTCGTTTTTGATTGCCCGAAGTTTTAAACATTTCTCAACGTTCATGGTCACGGGCGAACTTAGGTAGTCCGCGTTCATCGACGCTGAAAATAATCGAAACGTTGGGCTATCAAAAAAAAAATGAACATGTGTACAAAGTACGCACAGCAGAAGTGAAACTTCTTTATCCTTTGTCCCATTGTTCCTTTGTCTCTTTGTCCCTTATCCCTTTATCCCCTTATCCCCGTATCCCTTATCCACTTATCACCTTATCCCTTTATCCCTTTATGCCTTTATGCCTTTATCACTTTATCCCTTTATCCCTTTATCCCTTTATACCTTTATCCCTTTATGTCCGCTTAAACGACATGCTATCCCTACTCCACTGGAGAAAGTACTCTTTATTCGAATCGACTGTGGTGGGGACGAGAAAAAGATGGCGCATAACGAAAAAATGTGACGCGTAACCGAAAAATGTGGCGGTAAATTTTTTCCAACGCCGATAAAGAAGTTTCACTTCAAAATCAAATAAAAATGCTATAAAATAATTTTATTTATAATGTACATAGCTTTATGTTTAAATTTCATATATTATGCTAAAAGGACTGCAACGGATGAGAGAAGACTGCAAGTAATGGACAATGTTGAGGTGTGGTGTGACAGGAATAGAAAAAAAATAAGGAATGAGTGTATTAGGGAAAGTTTGCTAATTGCATCAGTGATGGATATGTTTTGGAATTAACACTTGACCCGGTATGGACATGTGATGAGACGAAAAGAAAATAATGTTGTGAGGAACCGTTTATAAGTATGAATATTGAAGGCTTTATAGGCAAGGGAATACTAAATATATAACATATTTCTCCCATCTCCGTGAAGCATCACACAAATAGACGGAGTAACTAGAGAAATGATAGGCCAGTATGGAAGGAGAATACGTATTGCGTTGAACCCTACTAATTGAAAAAACAAAACAAAATGAAGATAGCCAGCCGGTACATATTAAATAAAATCAACAACCCCAAGTCTTTAAACGAGCAATTCTTGTATATATATATATATATATATATATATATATATATATATATATATATATATATGTATATTTTTTTTTTCCAGGTTCTCGGTAACGACTCCAACGATTTTGATGAAACTTGGCATACATAGAGGTTTCGGGTCCAAAAAATCGATCTAGCTGGGTTTAATTTATAGAAAATGTTGTTTTGTACTGACAAACGAGACAAAAAAACACTGGTTTTTAGCAAAACAATACAATGACATTAAATTTTAAAAGAATATGAATACAAATTTCGTTGTCAACGTCAAGAGTTACGGTAGCTCAGCTGGGAAGTTGCCCAGTTCGCTTTTTGTTTTGGCATTCAAACAGCGCCGGATCGAATCTCGGTGTTATTATTATTTTCTTTTTGTAATTTTTTTATATTATTTTTCATTATTTAATTTTTATTTTTTATTAATATTATATATTAATATATATAATATTTTTCTGATAACTGTTATGACCTTACCTATCATGCGACTTCGGCTTGACGTCGACTTTTGGGACATCCTGTATATCTAAATAATTTCGACAAAAATACAACAAAAATATTCCGTCAACCAGATATTAATTATAATAAGAGCAGGTTGATGATGGCTAAGATAAAACCTTCGAAACATTGTGACTTAAAATATAGAGTATCAATACGTCCTTTCAAAGCCAACTGGGACCAGAAATAACAGTACATTAAGAACCCTGTTGTTACTAACGTTATAACTATCGCTAACTCCTAATACGGCGGTTGACCAACTAGTTGATCTAACCTTATCGACCAGTTACGGTTGCCATTGTAAAGTGCAATATACGGCAATAGAAGGACAACGAGTTTCTATTGTATTGAGACTGTCCATTATCTATATTAAGATTATTAAGACTTGTCTGTGTAAAATGACGGGATAAGAATACAATTCACCACTTTTTTGCCTTTGGGTATCTTAAAAGATTATTAAGAGTATAATCCTAAAAGGATATATGCAGATAATATCTTATATCTTTAAACGAGTAATTCTTGTATATATATATATATATATATATTCAGGAACTCGGAAACGGCTGCAACGATTTTGTTGAAACTTGGCATACTGGAGGTTTCGGGTCCAAAAAATCGATCTAGCTAGGTTTTATTTATAGAAAATGTTGTTTTGTCCGTGTTTTAGCAAAAAAAACAATGACATTAAATTTTAAAAGAATATGAATTCAAATTTCGTTGTCAACGTCATGAGTTATGATAACTCAGATGGGAAGTTCACAGGTTCTAATTTTGGTGTTTTTGACATTCAAACAGCGTCGGTTCGAATCTCGGTGTTATTATTATTCTCTTTTTGTAATGTTTTATATATTTTTCATTATTTATTTTTTATTAATATATATCTAAATAAATTCGATAAAAATATTCCGAGCGAAGCTCGGTTAACCTGATATTGTATATAAGAAAAGTAAAACTCGATAAAAAAAACTCTATATTAAAGGTTCTGCTCGGCGTGCTATAGTACACCAATGTGTCTTCTATTGTAGAAGAGACTGGAGCCCAGTAGTAAAAATGTAGGCACGTAAAATAAGGTGATGAAAATTATAAAGCTGAAGAGTTTATGTACTTAAAATATTTTTTTATTTTTTTTATTGCCGTTGGTGGTAAACGAGTAAGCAGCACACCTGATGGTAAGTGACACTGCTGCACATGGACCTTTGCAGTACCAGGGGCACAGCCAGGCCGTTGCTTACCACGAAGAAAAAGCTATTCTTAAACCTCATTTAAAGAAGGACATGTCATAGCGCTCGGGAAACACAGCAGCAGGTATTTTAAATAAAACTACTTTACGGATTTTATCGCGTTTGTATTTGATTTTTGATTACCCGACGTTTCGAACACTTTACAGCGTTCATGATCACGGGTGGACTAAGATGTCTCACGTCCAACAAGTCATCGTTACTGCATCGTTACTTAAATTTTGTATCAAAATGTGGGTCAATATTTAATAACTAATTTCTGTATCGGGTAGATAATTATAAAATTTTCTGCAGTAACGATGACTTGTTGGACGTGAGACATCTTAGTCCACCCGTGATCATGAACGCTGTAAAGTGTTCGAAACGTCGGGTAATCAAAAATCAAATACTACTGCATCGTTACTTAAATTTTGTATCAAAATATGGGTCAATATTTAATAACTAATTTCTGTATCGGGTAGATAATTATAAAATTTTCTGCAGTAACGATGACTTGTTGGACGTGAGACATCTTAGTCCACCCGTGATCATGAACGCTGTAAAGTGTTCGAAACGTCGGGTAATCAAAAATCAAATACAAACGCGATAAAATCCGTAAAGTAGTTTTATTTAAAATGTATAATACTCGCGTAAACATCAGAAATCATTACAGCAGCAGGTAGTTCAAATTCAAATTCAAATTATTTTATTATGCATAAACCCTGAGAGGGCACTTACATATTGTCAGGTTTACAATTTCCAAAAAAAATATACTACCACCGGATCGGAACGCGACCGCTACTGAGAAGATCCGGCAAGAAACTCAGCGGGCTTGTCATTATTTTTAATTTCTTTTTTTTCTTCTTACTAGTTTTACAATTGTGTACATGTTTTGTAAGAACAAGCTCCAGTGTGATGCCCTTCGAACCGCAAGACACTTAATATAATTTAAACGATTATGGCTGGACCAGATCCCACAAGCGGCACCCGATCACGAGTTAACTACTAGAGCAGCCATCACTCCCCTCAACCACTATGGAGGGAAGGGAGAGACCCGCTCCACGCAGCTACCGCAAGTAGATCCCTATGTGAGCATGACCATCACCACAATATGTTACAAACGCTGAAAATACAAAAATTTGTTAGCCAAAACACGCTACACTTTACAATAAAAGTTAAAAGTACATTTACAAACAGTATATTTAAAATAACAAGGAAATTGCTGAATGAGGAGCTGCTCACAACCAATCTGTATTATCATCTACATAATCCGAGATTTTATAATAAGCTTTTTTACAAAGTCTATTCTTGATGGCTTTTTTAAACTTTTTCATAGGCTGGTCTCGGATATCTTTAGGTAATCTATTGTAAAAGCGTATACATTGCCCCATGAATGATTTGTTAACTTTTTGGAGACGAGTAGTGTGTACAACTAATCTGTCCTTATTACGAGTATTCATTCCAGAGCTCATTTCATTCCAGAGCCTGCACGTACTCGTACGTGGGAGAAATGATCGCGATATATAGCGATAATTTTAAGAGTTACCTGTAGAAGTAGTGCATTTTAGAAATTCTTATTTTATCAGATTCCTGTTTATCAAAAACGGCTATTGGCTAATACATAAGAGGGTGATAAATATGACCTTTGATGGGCATTGGTATAAATAGGAAATAATGTCTGTATATGGTGAGGTAAGCAATCATATAAGACAAAGGTCACTTCTATATTAATTCTAACACAGTATAAAGGGCCTATAAATGTAGTGACGATCCAAGAATATAATGTGCATGATAAAGTTGAGTAAGCGAATTATATCTGCCGTATGGTGACGGGATAATAATACAATTCACCGCTCTCTTACCCGTGGATATCGTAAAAGACGACTAAGGGATATAATACGAACATCTAGAAGGAATTTGAAAGAAAATCTTATGCTAACCTGTCTGTCCGGTGACCGGACCGGGGATTTTAGTCCTTCACCCGCAAGAGGCTGACCGCGCGACGGCGACCGACGTCCTGGGACAGGGATGAAGGGTATTCCGTCGAGCCGACCACTGACGACAAGTCACCCTGCTCCGGTGGTTGACCCAACGACGAAGGCAACGTGGGTACGGGTGGGTTATGATCCCGCGCGCTGTCCTTTCGTCGTCCCGGATAGTATGGACCGCGTGTGCGCTTACCATAGCCCACCCATAAAAAAAAACCTGTCTGACTACCATAATGAGGTCAATTTCCCTTCTATCGAGGAGTAGGCTCGAGCCGAGCAGTGGGACGTGTATAAGCCAAGATAAATCAAAATCATATTTTTAATATAATAGTATAGTAGGTAAATTACCCTCCTACTGTGGACGAGGCTCGAACCCAGCAGTGGGATGTTTATGAGCTGAGACAACGACGATGTTTTTTTTTTGGGGTTGTCTGCGGTCGGCACGCTCCTCGCACCACTCCGTCCGGGACGACAGAGGGGCGTAAGCACGCACACCCGCAACCCACCCGAACACCACGTCGCCTTCGTCGTTGGGCCAACCACCGGAGCAGGGTTACTTGTCATCAGTGGTCGGCCCGACGGAATACTCCCTATTTGGGGTACTCTCTCATCGACCGACGTCCCCCCCTCGGGGAGGACGTCGGGCTTTCCTCACGCGGTCGGCCTCTCGTCGGGTGACGGACTAACTCCCCGGTCACGTCATCCGTGGCCTCGGCTAGAGGAGGATACCACGCTGGACAGGCGTGTTAGTATAGGGTTTTATGTAGAGTTTTTCTTCTCTTGCTGTTATATTATGTGCATATTGTATCCCTTAGTCAGCTTTTACGATATCCATGGATAAGACAGGTGGGTGGTGAATTGTATGCTTACTCCGTCACCACACGGAAAATGATTTTGATTATTATATTTAATTGTTATATAATGATTATTTGGAGGTTTTAATAGTGTTTAAATATTATTATTAATATTTTAACAATTATCTAAATTAAATAATAAGTGGTCGAAAACAATATCGTAATAGAATAATTATGTTTTTATTATTAATTGTTATTGTATCGAAAATGTTAATCACCATGTGGAGTGCTTTAATAATTACTACAAATCTAATGTTTTTATAATAATTAACAAAAAATAATGTTTAATTTCCCATATATATTCATTTTCTTTTTGTGCTAACAAAGCAATTTTTAACATAATGTGAATAAACATTTAATAACTAATACTATATATAGCGAGTAGATAAAAATCTTTATAATAACTATGACTTATTGAACATGAGACATCTTAGTTTTTCCATGAACGTTAAAAAGTATTCAAAACGTCGAGAAATCAAAAATTAAATACAAACGCGATAAAATCCGTAAAAATTGTTCAATTTTAAATTTAAATTATTAAATTATTATCTATTCCTGTGACCATGAACGTTGAAAAATGTTCAAAAGTCGGGCAATCGAACAAAAATGCGAATAAAGCCGTAAAAATTGTTTCATTTCAAACATTAGTCGTATTTATTATCTAATAATATTACATGTGGGACACACAAACAAAAACCTTTGTAAAGACAATAACATGTAGGACTTCAAATAATTTAGCCCCAACGTGACTATGAATACTAAAAACTATTCGAAACAACGATTTTTGTATTTTTATATATTGTTATTTTATCTCTCACGTTTGGTGTTTACATTTAATTGTAAGTAGTTGTCAAATTATTACTAGCATTAAGGCTGGCTGGACTCATATATCCGAAACTCCTATCTGAATTCAGAGGCGGAATTCATAATCTGAATTCCGGCAAGCTGCCTCACACATATCTTAAAAATTCAGATAAATCTGTAGTCTCGTGTTTCTCAGCTCAGGCAAACGTCTTGGATATGGAAGAGAAGTTTATAATCTGATTCCGGTGTGTGTGTGCTCGCGTGTTCGAATGTATAGAAACACGTGCATTATGAAATCATAATCTTAAATATTCCGATCCGGAATTCAGAACGCTCGTCAGTATCATTCTTACAGATCGATCTGAGAAAATCATAATCTGAAAAAAATCAGATTGTGTGTAGAGCATAATTGAATTGTATGCAATTCCGGGCTTTCTGAATGAATAATATGAAGTCAGATTATGGATTCAGAGAGGAATGTCGGATATATGAGTCAAGGCTAAGAATTTAATATTGTGTTAAGCTTTAATATGTAAAATTTTTGGTAAACCTTAATAAAATATATAAACAAATATTAAAATAAAATTAAGTCGATAAAGCTCATAAAAATGGTATGTTTTGTACTTTTTTTTGTTATATCTATTTTATATGAATTGAGTATCAAAAATACATTTATAGTAAAAATCAATACACATAAGTGATCACCTGGTCACCCTACAAGTTAGATGTACAAGTAAAATTATCTACAGATATTTATTGTCGCCAAAATGGATTGTAGGAGTAAGGTATCATTGCGGCTGCATTCCTTACAGGGCTTGGGAGATATCTAAGTAATGATTTGAACTTATAGATAGTATGTCCATGTCTTTTTTATAAATTCATAACATTTTCGGCATAATTAAAAGGTACAATAGCCTCACGCGTTATCCACGATGAAGTAAATAACGAGATTTTTTACAAAAAAGATAATTAGTACTATCAACTTAATCCAACGTTTTTTTTGGACTAATCCCACCACTCGTTTCATTCATTGAAACTCCTGTAAGCCAGGATCCACAATGGTGTCTATACATCACATTGAGGTTTGATCCTCAGTCAGTCCCGGGAAATGATTCTAAGTGTCTTAGGATCCCCAAAAAATTTAATTAGAAAAGTTAAACAGGAGGAGTTGGAAGACATTGATTCCACTTCCCTCCTTTTTAATGCAGGAGATTTGAAGCAAAATTGACTAGTTAGTCAACATATAAGAGAATGTGCAGTTACGATAAGCGTAGCCGCACAGCACCAGGAATATGGGAGAGCTCGATGGGGTCTATATATGAGCCTTAAGATGGATTGCTATAATAGGTATGGCAGAAACGCCTGAACGTACGGAAATTTTCTCGAGCTGTTACAAAGTCCGTATAGTATACTAACTCCAGAGGTGACTTGCAAACTGTTTAACATATGGTCGCGCTTGTTACGCTAGAGATCGCACCAGTATTGTCCAGACTTTCCAAACATAAAATTAACGGACCCAAATTATACTCAGACGCCCGACTACAATTCATGAATCACATAAAGTATTGTCCAGCGTGTGAATCGAGGCCGTGACACCCTATATCGGTCGGTCGAATTTAAACAATTGTTTTTTTTAGGTTCTATGTAATAACAAGAATTCCTTATCAGTTCCTTTAGCATGATAGTTGATATGAGAATTAGGTATGTGCAAATATTATTTTTCTCAGAATTCACTATCTGAATATACCAATAACTGACTCAAAAAAGTAGATGTTAAGGAAATTAAGCAGTCCACTGTTCTGTTCAGTCCATATCAGTTATCATTTTACGATAAATTAACTCATTTCAAAGTTACGTTCATAATAAATTAAATAATTTTAAGTTTCTGACATTATTTAATAAATAATAATTAAAAAAAATCTAAAAATAAATACGCCTGGCTAGCATAGTAGCCCAATTGCTCGCATCTGAAGAACTGCCATAACAAAAAACAGCATAATATATATTTGCGCTGAGAAGAGTAATTTTAAAAATTATAAAAAATAATGTTCATAAAATTTACACCTCAGTGTTTTAAACATGAGCATAATTTCAGTTCATATACGTCCCTCTGTTGGGCTTGAGCCTCCTCCACAATAGGAGGGAAATTTATCTACTATACTACACTGGTCAGACGTGTTGATATAGGGTTGTATTTCGAATTCTCCTTGTCTTGCTATATGCGTATTTAATCCCTTAGTCGTCTTTTACAACACCCACGGACAAGAGAAGGAATTGTAATTGTATTTTTACGCCACCACTACGCGGAGAAACGGTATCAAACAAAATAATGAAAATCCGCCCGTGACCATCAAGAAGAGTGTTTGAAACGTCGGGCAATCAAAAATTAAATACAAATACGATAAAATGAGTAAAAATAGTTTTATTTATAATGTGTAAAACTTATCGTAAACAGCAGAAATCATTAAAATAATAAGTTTAATTCTTGCGCGGGCTTTTTAGTTTTTATTATAAATACTCATCACCTAAATTAAGGTTAGCCAGCGACTTCTAGAATATTCTAGTGTAACTTTATTTTTCTACTAAACGTATTCGAGTTTACATATGTTGATTAGGAATAAAAAGGTGACTGCACTGATAAAATACTAGAAAAAACTATTATCAGTTTAAATAATCTGACCTTCACGATACAACTATTGTTAGTTTTTAAGATAAGATTTACTATAGCGTCTAAAACAGCTCGTAAATTATGAGGAATTTTTTGTACCAACATTCCGTGTGGTGACGGAGTAAGAATATAATTCACTAGCTTTTCATTTTCAGTTGGTTTCGTAGAGATTGATGCAAAACATTATTGTAATAGATACTTTTTCATCATCATCATTTCTGCTTATATACGTCCCACTGTTGGGCTCGAGCCTGCTCTACAGTGAGAGGGACATTGACCTACTACACCACGCTGGTCTGACGTGTTGGTATAGGGTTTTGTTTCGATTTTACCTTCTCTTGCATAGATGTTTTATGCATATTTAATCTCTTAGTTGTCTTTTACGACGCCCACGAGCAAGAGAGCGGGTGATGAATTCTTACTCCGTCACACGGAGAAGATACTTGTTACTTGAAACTAGCAATCCGCCCTCGCTTCGCTTCGGTTTCGTCTTACCTGTGTAGTTCCCGTTTCCGTGGGAATACCCGGATAAAATATAACCTATGTTCCTCCCTAATATTATTGCTTTCCATTGGTGAAAGAATTTTTGAAATCGGTCAAGTAGATTCGGCGCCTATTCAATACAAACAAATCTTTCCTCTTTATAATATTAGTATATATAAATTCCATATCAACAATAAAATTTGATACCAACCCATCTAACAGAGGTAGTGTAGGAGATCAAGTTCTCCCTCGTTTTGAAGAAGTCTAACGAAGTCCTGCCTAAAAGTGAGAGGCATATGAACTAAAGAAGAAAAACTAAATAATAGTTGTAAGTATTTAACGTGGAATTACATATTGTAGGGAAAAAAAAGGGAGGTAATTTTCGCATGATAGGCAACAAAATACAAATGAGAAATTAGAGATTTCGAAGAACTATGAGACGAGACTTCATTTCAAAGAAGAATAATCTTCCGTTTCATTAAATAATTAAGAGTTTTGGTCATGCATTCCTACTTATAGCAGATAGTAATCGTTTCTTTTTTTCAAAAAATCCCCATATAAATCTCAATAACTTATATTTTTTGTGTACCCTGAATTCGAAAGCAAGCCTTACGATTAAATTCGTAATAATAGTGCTGGTTCTTGAAATTATTTTCTGTCAACAGTAATAAAGTTATTTGTGTTACAAAAGCCGTTTACGACAAGGCCCTTAACGGGTTCTAATCCCGTTTTGGTTATAAACGAATGCCGCTTATTTAGATAAAACTATTTATAGGAATGTAACACATAACCATAAACCAAGTCTAAATAATTAGTTCTTATTTGATTTATGATCTTGGTGTATGTTAATTATAAAAGATTTATAGTAATGTTTATTTTATACTATAAAGACTTTAATAACTCTACAACGTCACTAGCTTCCGCCTATGACTTCGTTTGCATAAAAACCGATTCAATATCTTTTTTTATCCATTCAAAAAGCGCCGATAGTAAATTCCTATGTAGAACATGCACATATACGAAGTTCCTCAACACTCAAAATGTATTTTATTTTCTCAAAAACTCTTTCACCTGCAATTATACAGATCAAGACGTATTGGCCTCTTTTGCGACGGTAGGGAAAGGGTTGTTAGAGAGTTTTAATTGAAAGTTTTAATACTGTTATTTATTGGTGAGAAAGAAAGAATTGCTAATTGTTGAATCGACGTCTGAGTAGTAGCAATTTATTATTGCACTTCGTTCAGTAAGCGAGAGAGCTCACCAACTTTCTGAAGGTGTTCCCGTGTAGTAGGTTTTGATGATATCTTTAATATCACCGAACGTCATTATACCTTTCATTCTCCCTTCACTTTCTTCACGGTAGACATCGATCTAACAAAGGTCAATGAGCATCACTACAGTATCACTTATCATCAGTCATCACGTGTGCTGTTTGCATGTTTGCCACCAACAACAATAGACTAAGAAAAGAGTGGCGCAAATTGTTTTCTTGCCTAGTTGCTATACAGGAAGTAACCGACTAAACACAGAAGTTTTAACAATATTGATTATTTAAAAAGTCATCGCTGATAATCTTTTTAACCTTCGACGAAAAAGAAGGATGTTATAAGTTTGACGTCGATGTTTGTCTGTGTGTGTGTGTATATCTGTCTGTGGCATCGTAGCTCTCAAACGGATGGACCGATTTCAATGCGGTTTTTTTCATTTGAAAGCTGGTTTCCTGGCGGTTTCTTAGCTATGTTTGGTAAATATCAGTCCAGTAGGTAGTGTAAGAGTATCAGCTCCAAAATGTTGTATGATTTTTCGATTAAGTGCTTCACGCGTGCCAGTATAATCGTCAAATGACAATTAATTGATAACTTCGACTTGATGCTGCAACCAGAATGGTCTTCGGAGAACCCAACTCTTCAAAAATTTCTGACATATCGTATTTTTGGGATAATTCCTTTGAAGAGAACGTAATACTCTTTTTTATTATGTTAGTTTGTTTCGGGGGTTATTAAAAATTTTCAATTTTACTATGCCAACACGTCGAAGCAGCGTGGTAAGTAGATCAATTCCCTGACATTCCTGATGTTCGAGTCCTACATTAGGATTTATTTGGGTTAAGATGACGATGATGAAGGGAAGGAAAAATCAAAATCCGATACTAAACTGTCTGAAAGGCGTGGTAATATAGGTCATCATCATCATCGTAGCCCACATACGTCCCACTGTTGGGCTCGGGCCTCCTCCACAATGGAAGATAATTTGACCTACTATACTAAGCTGGTCAGACATGTTGGTATAATGTTTCGTTTCGAGTTTTCCTTCTCTTGCACAGATGTTATGTGCATATTATATCTCTTAGTCGCTTTTTACAACATTCACAGGCAAGATAGGGAGTGGCAAATTGTATTCTTACTCCGTCACCACATAGAAAAGTACTGTAGGTCAATTTCCCTCCTATTGTGGAGGAGGCCCGAGGCCAACAATAGGACTTATGGGAGTTGAGATTATGATGATTCATATAGTTTAAAAATACTTCAAGCTATCACAAGCACTTAATAAATTACGCATTACATATAAAAAACTTTCAGTAATTTCCATTAAAAACACTTCAAGATACAATTTGTCCACAAATGCAGAAATTATGAAAATAACATGCCGTGATCATTTACTGCGGCGCCTTAAATGGAAGAACACTACTAAATTATTTATACCATTGACTTTTTGTTATACTCTTAATGTAATAATGTGCATTTTAATCTAAAATTAAAATCTACATTAAAACCACCGATATTTTTTAGAAGATAGGCGGTAAAAGCTCTTGAGGTTGTCAGTCCCTTTCTTTTTGAAGATAGACGGGCAAACAGACTGCATAAATGGTACTACCACGCATAGACCTCTGAAAAACTAGGAACACAGCTAAATGGCTGTCTAGCGTTAGGTTTTGGCCCTCCAATTCGCATTCATTCATTCTACCTAGGTAGGGCGACGTCCGATACGTGGCCACCACTCGAAAACCTTTCTTTCCCAGCGGTTATCGGTTCGTAAAGCGATGTGGCCTTACCCATTGCCACTTCAGCGTACTAATTATTAATGCTATGTCGGTTACACCCGTTCTTCTGCGGATTTCCGTATTCCAGATTCTATCTCGCAGTGAAATCCCGAGCATAGCTCCATAGCACGCTGAGCGATATTGAGACTTGTTATGAGGTATACAGCATGATATAGTAAAGTCAATTTTCCTCCTATCGTGGAAGAAGCTTGAGCCCAATCGTGGCACATATATGAGCTGTGACAATTTTTTTTTTAATGCAAACGATGGCAAACGAGCAAACAGTACACCTGGTGGTAAGTGTTGCTGCCGCTCATGGACCTTTACAGGGTCGCTGCCTATCGTGAAGAAAGTGAAGGGAGTGTGAATGCGTGCATTAAGGCTCGGTGATACCAAGGGCACCACCAAAACCCTCCACACACAAACACCCTCAGAAAGTTGGGCTTCCGGCTCTCTCGCTCACCAAACGAAGCGCAGTAACAAATTGCTACTACTCAGACGTCGATTTTCTGCGAGAGTGTGGTACTACCCTGGACGCACCGGCCCGCGGCTGTAGACAGACAACTGTCGACAGTGTGGTCCTACCACTCTTAATGGGTTTCTCTCAAATCTTAATTGTAATGATGATTATATTCCTTAGTCGACTTTTACAACACACTCGCGCAAGACATGGGGCGATGAACTTCTCACTCTGAAAATAAACGAGAACACAGAACTCAATTCTCGTTTATCTTTTAATATATATAAATTACGTGTCACCTTGTTTGTCCGCGATGGACTCTTAAACTACTTAATCGATTTTAATCAAATTTGCACACCGTGTGCAGTTTGATCCAACTTGAAAGATAGGATAGCTTGCATCTTAATTTATAGTCGCAATATTATTTTATTGCAAATTATTTGTCTATTATTTAACATTCACTATTATCTGATAACTCCAAACGATTTTAACAGATGGCGATATCTGTTGACTGGATTGAGTAATTAATTAATAGATGGCGCTACTATGTCAAACCTACAAACGTATTATATACGATTTTAACTTGCTTTTTTACATAGATGGCATTTGTAAAAAAATATGACGATCTCCATGACAGATGTTCTCCTACAGTTCCACTTAAATAGTTTAATAAAACGTAATATAACAAAAACACTAGCCATAGCAACGCGTGGCCGGGTCTGCTAGTTTAGTATAAATTAAACTATTTAATATATTAATTATTTTACATACATTAATTTAAATTAATAATCTGATTGATTAAATAAGTGTGCTTGACCATAAATAATTCAAATTTAAGACTAAATTCAAATACAAATCAAAATTCAAATACATTTTTTATTTTCATGGCGTCATAAATTTATCAAAGAGATAAAAATTCAACAAATTCTGATGACTTCATGATTCATAATGATTTCTGGTGTTTACGCGAATATTACACATTTGAAATAAAATTATTATTATCTTACTGATTTTATCGCATTTGTATTTGATTTTTATTGCCCGCACTTTCGAACACATTTTAGCGTTCATGTTCATAAGAAGTTCTCCCTAAACCTATGGTGCCATTTCAAATGCATTCAATACAATTGAAAATAAAGGAAATGAGCCCATACCTCCACAGGACAGGATACACATTCACCACAGATATTGTTTGTAAGTGTATAGAGAAATCCTGTCACCTATCAGAAAAACTATCCTGCTACAGATCTATCAGATCTGAAAAGACACTCTAGTCCCTATACAACATTTAAAATAAGTGCGTGGTAAAGGCTACGAAAGACTACGGCTTTCCGTGTGGTGACGGAGTAAGAATACAATTCTCCACTCCCGCTCTTGCCCGTGGATGTCGTACAAGACGACTATGGGATATAATATGCACATAACATCTGTCCAAGAGAAGGAAAACTCGAAATGAAACCCTATATCAACATGTCTGACCAGCATGGTATAGTAGGTCAAATTCCCTCCCATTATGGAGGAGGCCTGAGCCCAACAGTGGGGCGAGTGTGGGCTGCGATGATGATGATGAAAGACTACGAACATTACTATTCCTTATACCCCCCTAAATGATACTACCACACATTTAATTTTTCCAGGTAAAAAAAGTGTTCCAGCAACTCAGCAGCAGGTAGTTCACTCCAGATCCTGCGTATAGTTGAAAACCATAACATTTTTTCAAGTGAAATTAATGAGGCACTGCTACGTTGTCGAGTGATACATTGATAAAACGGTAACGGTGGTACCAAATCAAACAGTTACTCAGAACACTACCAATAAAAGAGCTGGTAGAGTACACAGAGTGACCTACAATCTCTCGGCCGATCCAGCAACTGCAAGATGTCCGTGAAATTAAGATCATCCAATCAATTACGTTTCTTAAAGATAGATAGTAATAAAGAATAGATAATATTGGAATTTTGTGTGTGAATGTTGTGTGTGTGAATGTTGTGTGGTGTCAGAATAAGAATAAAATTCACCACCCGCTCTCTTGCCCGTGGGTGTCTAAAAGACGATTAAAGGAATTAATATGCATATAACATCTATGCAAGAGAAGCAAATCTCTAAATAACACCCTATACGTCTATTGCGTGTTGATAGCGAGTCAATTTTTCTACTATTGTGGAGGAGGCTCGGGCGCAGTATCTGATTTCTAGTCTATTTGCATATAGGCTATTCTTACGTAATTTTTAAGACGATCTTATCTTTTATTTTATTATTATCTTTATACATATTTTTAGGTTAGATTATTCTTATATTTGTTATTATTGCAATATATTATTATTTGCAAAAAGATAGCTATGTTTGACAGTATCTTCTATACTCCGCTGCCTGTGCATCGCTGACGAACGTTGCAGGACGCTGCAGAATAACAACGTTGTGGTATTCATTTTACCGAGTAGGTGCCTTAACATTATGCTGAGCAGCTATCCTTTTCCTCTTTTACGAAGGGGATCCTAATTTTATTATTTTCGCTGTGTTTTCTCTTTTATATTATTTATTGTTTTTTATGATACTGTATTTTTATTCTATGTTGTTGTACGTGTCCCTCCCGTAAAGAAGTAATAAATTATTTTTCTTTCCTCTTCTTTCTAATATATTCATCAGTCCATCGATGTCAACTGGTGGGTTTACAATGGCAATTCGTGTTAAAAATTTCTTAGAATAATACTGCTATCTATTATCTCCAAGTGTACTCAAAAGTAAGAATGCACTTACTCCGAAGTAAAATTGCAATTTACCATCTCCTTGCTTGTTCATGGGTATTGCAAAACACGACTAAATAATGTGCATAAAACATCTACTTAAGAGAAGAAAACCCTGAATTTCCCTTCTATTATGGAAGATTACAGGAGGAGACCAAACTTGGATGCCAGGTCCAGCAGTGGCACTTATATTAACTGAAATGAGATTATAAGGTGATACTTTAAGTGTTTCTTTAGCTGATTTTTACGACCCTTATAGACAAGTATGCGGCGATAACGCATTGTATTCTAATTAGCAACTCGTCCCCGCTTCGCTTTGGTTTCAGTCGCCTTACCCGCGTAGTGCCCGTTCCCGTGGGAATACCGCAAATAAAAATAGCCTAAGTTACTCCTTATATAGACAGCTACCTGGTAATAAAATATTATCAAAATCATTTCAGTCGTTTTGAAGATTAAACAACCAAAACAAAGAGACAGACAAAAAATGTTTAAACTGGTATTTAGGCGTAGATATCGTAACATAAGTATTTCGTGAAAAAGGCACATTATTTTGACATTACAAACAAACACTTCAATTTTATTTATTTGTATAGATAAGTCATCAAAAAGACCAAAATATATACATAATTTCTTAGTACTAATAAACATTTAAAATATAACCAATACAAAAGTCTAATTACAATCCTAAAAATATTATTGAAAGGAACTCGTCGGGGCCCTGAATGTAGGTGTTTATGTCTTATGACCGTTGCTAATCGTTAAACAGATTGCCTACATTAGCTCAGAGTTTCAAACGTACCGGCGTGTGGGCCGATTTAATTGTGCCCTTGGTTGTAAACTGGTTCCAGATATTATGGAGTAATGGAGATACCGTAATTTAACGACCTCAGATGGTTAGATAAAAGTGAATATCGAACTATCTGATTCAATTTTGCTGTGGCTTGTTCGCTTTTAAAAACTCATAATTCTTTTATTTCTCAAGTCGCATTTTACGGAGTAAGAATACAATTCACTATCCCTATCCTGCCCGTGGGTGTTGTAAAAGGCGACTAAGGAATGTTACATGTATATAATATCTATGTAAGAGAAGGAAAATTCGAAAAAAGAAGTTCCGACCGTCGAGGCCTTCCAGCCGGTGCTGATGGAGTGGTTGGGTCAGTGACACGGGGTGCTTTTTTTCCGACTGGTGCAGGTATTGACGGGGCATGGTTGCTTCGCCAAGTACGTTCACAAAGTAGTGAGGAGGGAGAGCACACCGTCCTGCCACCACTGCGAACAACGCAGGGAACTTGTCGCAATCATCGGTGCCGACCTGACGTTACGGACCATTATTAAGGAGATGCTCGATAGCGTCAGGAACTTGGACGCGGTCGCCGCCTTCTGTGAGGTAGTCACCTTACGGAAGGAGGCTGCAGAGCGTGCGCGAGAGGAATACTCCTCTACGGCGACACGGTCCGCCGCTGACGACTTGGGCGGCGCAGGCGCGAGTACATGCACCTGATGCCGCTCTGGCCGAGGCCGCGAGTGACTGGACTGGAAAATAGTCCGTCGCCCGCAAAGAGGCTGAACGCGTGAGTGACTGATGTCTCTGGAGGGGCGTTAGGGATGGAGGGTACCCGAAAGGGTATCCCGTCGGGCGGGCCATGGACGACAAGGAACTCGATACCGGTGGTCGCCCTAATGGTGAAGGGATGGGAATACGGTGGGCTATGGGGTCACGCACTGTCCCTTCGTCACCCCGGATGGAAGGGATGGCGTGTGCTCTGCCCATAAGACGCCCAAAAAAAGAAATAGTAATACAATACTGTCGCGACAAATCGACGTGTAATACGTTGTAATTTACTACTGAATTGACCAAAATGTTGGTGACTCGCCTTGTCAAAATTTCTTTTAAGACTTATAAGCCTAAATGAAAACCTAATATATTTAATGCACGACAATTTAATACTACAATCACGACAGAATCATATCATTATGTCTTATCAATTTTATATAAACACATGTAAAAACTATAATCACTCGAATATATTACTTACAACATTCATATAAGATTCATAGATAAAATATTGTATGCAAGCGTAGTTGTAACGGTATATGAAGCCTAGTGTTAGTGTCATTCCGGTAGACAGAGAATTGAACTCGGTCACTTTTCAAGGTTAGTATAAGGTGCTAGCTAGTTAGATATTGATAGCGTTTTGTTTTATTTATGGTTTCATAAGTTCAAAATATTTACTATGCATAAACTCCGAGAGGACACTTACATATTGAAATTTTAATATCATGAAATTAATCCAATATACTACTACCAGATTGAAACGCGAACGCTACTGAGTAGATACGGTAAAAAACTCAAGCTTGTCTAGTATTTAAATTTTTTTTCTTAACTACTAAATGTAAAGTGTGTGGTGCCGAAGTAAGAATACAATTCACTACGAGTACTAAGAATACAATACAATTCATCTATGCCAGAGAAGAAAACCTCAAAATAAAATATAATTCACACTAGCTGACCCGGCAAACTTCGTAACGCCATAATTTTTTTTTCGTAAATACATTTTCTAAATTTCCGAATATATATTCTCTAATGGAGGAACCATTACGGCTTTTTCGGGAAAGATTCGAACGTCTTGGTCTCGCCATTGTTAATGATGATTCAAGAAGAATATAAATTACTGATGATTGATTTCCGAGAAAATTATAATTATCAAATTTTAAACCATACTTAACTATAAACAAAATTACGTTTAGTTGTCATTTGCATTTTGTTATTACATATCAAATGCGTTTTTGTTATCCTACGTTTCATAGTGACTTGTATTCTCTTTGACATGAGTTTCGGTGCGAATATGGAAATGTCATGTTTAGCTCTTGTATTAAATTAATTTTTTTAGTGTTTTATAGTGTTACATTGAATAATTTTGCTGATATTTTATGTAATATAATACAGTTAAGGTATGTAAGGAATGTGATATAAGAGTGGTTTAAGTGTATTTTCATATTCTACCGTAATTGCCAGAGAAATCATATAATTAGGTTTACAGCGGCTAATTAATGGTAACGACTTGACTTACTGATGGATATGACTATAAATAAACTATTCTACATAAAGAAATGTTAAATAATATGAAGAAAATTGTATCAGACTTGGCTGTATGGTTTTTGATTCCTTTGCCCGTCCGAATGGACAAACAGAAACAAAATAAAATCTATTTGACATTTTATGCCATGTCACACGGGAACGCGATCGAACGGGATAAAAAGTAGCTCATTGCCATTAAGAAGAAGAAGAAGAACGGAATAAAAAGTATCCTATGTTCGTCTCCTGGTTCTAAGCTACCTCCCCACCAATTTTCAGCCAAATCTGTACAGCCGTTCTTGAGTTATAAACATAGTAACTAACACGACTTTCTTTTATATATATAGATATATAATTCAAATAATTATGGCTGGACCAGATACCACAAGCGGCACCCGATAACAAGTTAACTACTTGAGCAGCGATCATATATACGTCCTTACATATTTAATTAGCCTTTTGTCGTACTGACCACTTTGATCTGAAATATCTGCTCTTTGGTTAAGAATTTCAAATTCAAATTTATAAATTCATTTAGCTGGTACATATGAGATTTGAAAACAGTCATTCATTTGTTTTTTCCTCATAATTTTTTTCTTTGGCGTCACTTATTACCGCACAATGGAAAACATGAAATATCGGTATATTTACGAGTACGAGTTCTACCGTGGCACCAGTGTTGCAGAAACAGCTCAAAGGCAGATCGTACGGCGCTGGTGTCGCAAAAGAAAGCACGGTACGTTTTTGGTTTCAACGTTTTCGTTCTGGAAATTTCGAATTTCAGAACCAACCTCGTGCACGGCCGGAGAACAAAGTGGAAAATGAAGAATGAAGAAATAAAACTGTATTAATGCACTTGAAGCAGTTCGGGCAATTAAGAAAACTTGAGGTACCCATCGTACCTCAGGAATTGAGTGAATCGAACACGCGTGGACTGCTGTGTTACTTTGCTCAACCGACACATTAATGAAGGGAATTTAATCGAATCATTACTTGTGATGAAAAGTGTATACTGTATGATAATCGGCAGCGCTGGTCCCAATGGCTGAATCTTGGAGACCCAGCCAAATCCTGCCCTAAACGAAAATTGACACAGAAAAAGTTACTTGTGAGTGTTTGGTGGACTAGCGCTGATGTCGTTCACTACAGCTTTCTAAAATCTGGCCAAACGATTGCAGCAGGTATCTATTGTCAGCAACTGCAAACCATGAAGGAAGAACTAGCTGCTAAAAAACCGAGATTGGTCAATCGCTCTAGGCCACTGCTGCTTCCACGACAACGCAAAACCACACACTCAACGCACCAAACAACCACTAAGTTAGATGAGCTACAATTGGATATCTGCGACATCCACCGTACTCCCTGGACCTTGCTCTAATAGATTACC
Organism: Lymantria dispar; assembly: GCA_032191425.1. Classification (NCBI taxonomy): domain Eukaryota; kingdom Metazoa; phylum Arthropoda; class Insecta; order Lepidoptera; family Erebidae; genus Lymantria; species Lymantria dispar. The sequence continues at coordinate 6,483,677 of CM063457.1, forward strand.
ATTATTCCGAAATTTGGACAACTTCTTACAAGGAAACAAATTCAACTCCGATGCGGCAAACCAAACCGCCTTCAAAGAGTTTATTAATTCTCGCTCCCATGGTTATTTTAGTAAAGGGGTCAATGTCACCTATGAGATGTCAAAAGTGCATAGATAAAAATTAGGCCCATTACTGTTTTTAGTAATTAATAAATGATCTCTTATACATGTTAAATTGTAACTGCTTGGCTTATGCCGATGACCTAAAAATATATCACAATATAATGGATGTTAGTGACTGTTTCAAATTACAAAATGATTTAGATATTCTTCAACAATGGTGTCATAAGAATAGTATGTCACTCAACTTAAAAAATGTCAATTTATTTCATTTACCAATAAAGTAAACTATATACAATTTAAATATCATATAGAAGGTACTGATCTAAACCGCGTTTCCGTGATTCGCGATCTGGGAGTATTATTTGACACATCACTATCATATCGTGAACATATAGACAGTATAGTCAGTAAGGCTAGAAAAACACTTGAATTTATAATCCGAATATCGAAAGATTTTAGTAGTATTGATAGTATCATAATACTCTCTCTTAGAATATTGTTCTGTAATATGGTCTCCGTATTACTCAACTCATATAGATAGAGTGGAATCGATCCCGGCCCGTTTCCTGCGATACTTATGTATTAAAAAAGGCATACGTAAGGCTGTTCCAGAGTATAGTACTAGACTAGATTACTTTCACATGCTTAGTCTAAAAAAACGAAGAAACAACTCTGATCTATTAACTTTTCACAAGATCATAAATGGTTCGATAGACGCTCCGCTAATCAACTGTCTGAAATTCAGAGTCAGCACGCGAACTCTGCGACAACCTCGTATATTTGATATCCCAGCATCTACCTTAAATACTTCCTTTAACAGTCCATTTACACGCATGGCAAGGTCATATAATATAAGGTCTGTTGAAATGGATAATATCGACATATTTTCAATGACATATGCAACATACAGACACTGCCTTTTAAAGGGCGAGTAATTGCTTCTTTGTTATACTTTGTTCTTCTTTTTTACTAATAATTAGTTACAAATAATTATATTCATATACAAAATTAGTATCTCGAATTTAATTTGTTAATGAATGTCATGCATGCCTATCATCTGTGCTACTATTAAGCTAAAATTGTTAAATTTGTAGTATTAGTGCTTCTGCTGTAATTGTGCTGTTGGTGTGCTGATTAAAATAAAATAAAATAAAAAATTAAAATAACAACGATGCATAGTTTGATTAATTAAATATATTTTACAAAAAAAAAATTCACTCTATATTCCTCCCGTACAAAACGCCAATTTCATGTGTAAGGAGAAATGCATGGAATAAATAAGTGTATTTCAACGTCACAAAGAACTATACTTCTACAGATGAGTAACAGAACTAGTTTCTAGTAAAACTTGACAACATTTAATGATAATAGAGTAATAGAACAATTTAGATTTCATCAAAGTATTATTATATTAAATATTTACGTAATGTGTGATTTCTTAGAAAACGCTTAATTAAAATATTGTGTAAAGAATTCAGTGACTCACCTGCAAGTAAATCAAATCACAAAGAGAAGAAAAACTCGAAACAAAACTCTATACCAACACGTCTGCCCAGCGTGGTGTAGGTCAGTTGCCCTCTCATAGTGGAGGAGGTCGAAGTCCAACAGTAGGACGTGTATGGGCTGAGATGATGAAGATGATGAAAACAAATTAACCTTATACAGCACATGTCCATCACACTGCTGGGCTAGAATCTATATACCTACCTATACAATAGCAGAAAAATTACCTGCTATACCACGCTACTTAAGCATGTTGGTATTATTTCGAGTAGAGAATTTATGTAAGAGAAGGAATCTCTTACATAAATATATTAGCCATTCATATTTCGTCGTATTTACGACGCCCAAGACAACGGATGGTGAATTATATTCTTAATCCTCCAACCTTAGAATAATAACGTATAGAAGGATAGTGTCTGTACTTCGAACTTTAAAAATTTGAATCTAAAAATACTAATGGCGGGCAGACGATTACACACGTACACACGGAAACCACTATACAAATTATGAAATAAAATTTTGTTTTTATTAACATAAATCGTCGAAATACTTTTAAAAGTAAATGTGTTATTACACCATTTGAATGCACAAACTGTTATAATTACCTTTTTATTTTTTAAGAGTTGCGTACGTATCTGTAATACAGTGATATTGACATTAGGGAACGGTTCCGGTGTAAGCTCCATTAGGCTCCAATTGAAATGCCTCACTTTTTGTGCGTGAACTTACCTTCTATATGTTATTATTCTAAGCCTCCAACATATGTACAGAAAAAACTTTCATGTCTATTATGTATAACAATCAAGCCTTAGAATAATAACTCATAGTAGGTAACTCCGCGCACAAAAAATGAAGCATTTAAATTGGAGCCTATTGGAGCCTACGCTGGACCGTTCCGTAGTGTACAAGGTGACGGCGTATGCAAAGCAACTCTATTCTATAGTGGTGTACGTGTGTAGGTACGTGTGTAATCGCTTGCACGCAGTAGTATTTTTGGCTTCATGTTTTTGATCGCTTAAGTACCGACACCATCTTTCCATACGTTATTATTCTAAGAATCAAGCTTTATTATGCCCATGGACTCTGGAATACTAGATCAATGCAATCTACTATCAGCTGATAGTTTTCTACCAGCAGTCATAAATGGAAACTAAGGAGATAGTATCATACTCTTGCAATAAATCGGAGTCTGAGTAGTAAGAATTTACGATTGTCATTCGTTCGATGAGTACGTTTCTTTTAAATGGACCACAAAATTCTATCGTACGATAGACAATGACCTAGCTGTGCCCCGATTATTGCCATTGCAATATGCTATGCTATGCTCCTAACTATATGAACGAAAACTACCACTAATCTGACTTTAGACGGTCTACTCGTCTGCCACTAACACGAGCATATTTTGCATTGCAATACGAGAAACTTAAGTTGTGTCTTAATACTATCTTCTGGGAGCCAATATATGGCAATGTGACAAATAGCTTTTTTTAAAGAAAATATTTTACATTCATCCTTGGTTTGTATGTAGCGACTTTTTTTAATGTGATTTTCACTCCGTTCTAAACTAAACGTCGGAGTAATTTTAAACATAACACAAATATCAATCACAAATATCGATGACAATGCAACAATTTAAATAGTTTATCCCATTATGCTCATAGAATTTTTTTTATATCCGTTGCTGAGATTTAGGCGTGATCCGTTGCTGACTTTTAGAGCGCAGACTTTCAAACTAAACTAACTTTTAGAATATTAGTAGTATTAACAAAAAATTATAGAACCGAGTTGAGAGCGCCCAGCGATCACCACCATGGGCAAAGCTGTGAAAGACATCTGCGACACAGCAAAAATAATCATCCTTACTAATATTATAAATGCGAAAGTATGTTTGTTTGTTTGTTTATTTGTTTGTTACGCTTTCACGCTTAAACCACTGAACCGATTTCAAAAATTCTTTCACCAACGGAAAGCTATAATATCAGGGAGTAACATAGGCTATATTTTATCCCGGTATTCCCACGGGAACGGGTACTACACGGGTAAGGCGACTGAAACCGAAGCGAAGCGAGGGTGGGTAGCTAGTTATTTATATTACTCATCTTGCAATGAAAATTAACTCGGCTCATATACGTGCCACTGCTGGGCTTGAGCCTCCTATATCAATACGAGAAATCTAGCTACCTATACTATGCTGGTCAAACTAGGGCGTGAATTGTATTCTTATTTCGTCATCACACCGAAAATAAAAAAAATACACTTGTATAGAAAAAACACTAGTACTATACTGATTCCAGTCAGATATCGTTAATGCAATGTTACATTTTTAAATGATCATGGTGAATACAAACTGAATTCCTATAGAGAAAATACTTATAAGCCGACTAGAAATAACCTGGTAATGACCATCTTAAACTAGATAATTTATTTCTCGTTAAAATTATAGCTGCTAACTCCATACTGCAAAATGGCTGACCATTAAGCCAAATAGTATTATACAGTACATAATTGAAATAATTAAGGGCAATATCGTGGAAGCTGCATCTCTGTTAACCTTCATTGCAACTCCGGACCACTTCGAATATTTCATTTCAAATAAAGATATTAACGTCATTAGTTATACGATTTTGATGCGAGGTGCTTAAGAAGCTAATAAGGTAGGGTTGCCATTATTATCCTACAATAAAATATGATAAAAAAGAACACGAATTAGTCATAAGGACTGCCGACAGTGAAACCTTAAAACTATGAACAATTGTTATTTTTGGATATTCAAATTAATTGTTTGATTTTAAATTAAAATTTGTAAATTTAAACTTTAAAATATATCTGGTTTTGATATGTATCGGCACATATATAGTGATATTTATATAGCAACAGATATAGCATATTCAAATTAATTGCTATTAATATTTGATCTTAAAGTAAAAGTTGTAAATTTAAACTTTAAAATGTATCTGGTTTTGTCATCTATCGGTATAGATATAGTGACATTGACCTAGCCACCGATAAAGTGTTAGCGTTAACACATCACGTGAACTTCAAAGAGCACTTACATGAATTTACTCCCCAACCAAACCTTCCTTTCTGAAAACTTGGAATGAAAAAGTATACCAACTATAATAGGTCAATTTCCTTCCTATTATTGGGTAACCTCGACCCCATTAGCGAGACGTGATGTGACGTGAAATGTATTTGCTGAGATGATGATGATGATTAAATTTGGATCAAAAATGAATATTTAATAATTAATATTGTAGGGAATAGATAAACAATCCTGTTATAACGATTCCAACTAAAAGACCTTAGTGCTGTCATGATTATGAAACGCTGAAAGATATTTCAAACTTTGGAAAGTAAAACTCAAATACAACTAGTTTAATAAAACTATTTTATGGATTTTATCGCGTTTGTATTTAATTTTTGATTGCCTGAAGTGATCATTGTTACGGAGATTTATAAATCTGAAATTCAAGGTTATTACAGGAATTTATAAATCTGAAAATCGTAATAACGGTGTCTTGTTGGACGTGAGATATCTTAGTCCGCTTATGACCATGAACCCTTTTTTTTAGGGATGGGCCATGGTCAACGCACCCGGCGCCCGGATTCATCCGGGACGACAGAGGAGCGGCGCGCTGCCCCATTGACCCACCCGTGACACATCGCCTTCGTCGTTAGGTCAACTACCGGTGCAGGGTAACTTGTCTTCAGTGTTCGGCCCGACGGAATACCCCGGTCGCGGGGTGTGTTGGTGCGGTCGCGGCCGTGACCATGAACCCTGTGAAGTGTTCGAAACGTCGGGCAATCAAATATATACGCGATAAAATCCGTAAAATAGTTTATTTACAATGTGCAATGCTCGCGTAAACATCAGAAATCGGGTCGGCCACGGAGGACAAGGAACCCGGTACTGGTGGTCCGCTCAATGACGAAGGAGAGGGGATAGTTGGGTTATGGGGTCGCGCGCCGTTCTTTCGTCACCCCGGATGGAGCTGACCTTGTGTGCGCTGACCATAGCCCACCCCAAAAAACATCAGAAATTAGTATGAACTAGTTTAATTTCAAATGTGACATCCCTGTCCCGGTATCTTGGCTACAGTGTAACTGGATATATGATAATTATCATGAGTGAGGCTGAGCAGACAGCTTAGCTAGATCTTTGTCTGAATAACAACTCGATAATAACAATGTTGCTAATTTGTTTACGTTTCTGCTTCGAATACCAAACAGTTATCATTTTCTCGGGTGTAATTTTAAGAGTACAAGCTGTCATCGTACTATAAAATCCGTGTCCTCATAACTGATCGCATGGATAACGTAGTGGTTAATATAACGTAGCGGTTAAGCTACAATGCTAACTATTCGATTCCCATGGAGAATCATATTTTGTCCGATCCACAAACTTGTGTGGTAGGACCACACTTTCGACAGTCGTCTATCTACTGCCGCGGGCCTGTCCATCCGAGGCAGTACTTTCGCAGAAAATCGTGGTAGCCATTTTATTACCGCATTTCCTTTAATAAACAAGAAAGCTGGAAGCCCAATTTTCTCAGTGGGTTTGCATTTGGTGGGTTTTGGTGATGTTTTCAGTATCATCGAACCTCATTGCACTCCTTTCACTTTCTTTAAGGTAGGCGGTCAACAAAGGTCCATGAGCCTTTTTGAGTGATAAGTATTATTTACAACTAGCAACCCGCCCTCGCTTCGCTTCGGTTTTAGTCGTTTTACCCACGTAGTTCCCGTTCCCGTGGGAATACCGGGATAAAATATAGCCTAGTTTACGCCCTGATATTATAGCTTTCCATTGGTGAAAGAATTTTTGAAATAGGTCCAGCCGTTTCGAAGATTACGCGGAACAAACAGACAGACAGACAGACGGACAGACAGACAAAAATTTTTAATCTGTATTTTAGGCATAGGTGTCGTGCAAATAACCGTGTGAGCATGAAAAAAGCCTATTATTTTGACATTACAAACAGACACTCCAATTTTATTTATTGGTATAGATCAGGCGCACACCTGCTTACGGATTTTTACGGATTTTATACCGTTAGGGGGTATTCCGTCAGACCGACCACTGACGTCAAGTCACCCTGCTCCGGTGGTCGGCCCAACGACAAAGGCGACGTGCCGCGCGGGTGGGTTGCGGGTGTGCGTGCTTACGCCACTCTGTCGCCCCGGACGGAGTGATGCGAAGAGTGCGCCGACCGCAACCCACCCCAAAATAAAAACGGATTTTATACCGTTTGTATTTAATTTTTACTTTCCCAATCTTCTGAATACTTTTCAGCATTCACTGTCATAGTAAGTCTAAGATCTACTTACTCTATATTTACCTAGTAGTAGGACCACACTGTCGACATTTATCTGTCTACAGCCGCGGGCCGGTCCGTCCGGGGTAGTACCACACTCTCGCAGAAAATCAACGTCTGAGTAGTAGCAATTTGTTACTGAGCTTCGTTCGGTGAGCGAGAGAGCCGGAAGTCCAACCGAGCCTCAATGCATGCATTTACACTCTCTTCACTTTCTTCACGGTAGGCAGCGGCCTTGTAAAGGTCCATGAGTGGCAGCAACACTTACCATCAGGTGTACTGTTTGCTCGTTTGCCACTGCTTGCAATAGAAAAAAAAATTCATGTGGTGATGGAGTAAGAATACTATTCACCATCCCCTATCGTGCCCGTTGGTGTCGTAAAACACCACTAAGGGATTATAACATGCAGACATCAATGCAAGAGCTCTTATCCCAATTACTTTGGGTCGACGCAAAATGTACTCCTCTTCCATCGTATATATTGCATAATTTATCAACAATAGTTATATGACTGGCCACCTGCCTGTCACCAACTCTTCTTTAAAATGTACCTAATTGTTAACAAGACCAATTTGATACCAAACGGAGTTGCCTCAAGCCGATATAAAGTACTTAGTCGTGTTTTGCTACACACTCGAAAAATCATCATTTCAGCTCATATACATCACATTATTGGGAGCGAGTCTACTCCACAATAGGAGAGAAATTGACCTACCATACCACGCTGGTAAACGTATTGTAATAGGGTTTTATTTTAATTTTTCCTTCTCTTCTATGTTATATGCATATTTAACCCTTTAGTCGTCTTTTACGACACCCACGGACAAGAAATGGGGTGGGGGTTTTCTTACTTCGTCACCACACGGAAAATACTATATATCTTTGAGCAACGTGATTGATAATCCTAATCTCAAAGACGTTGCAGTCGCTGGCACGTTGGAGAGACTTGGATTTACTCTGTGTACTCTACTGGCTGTTTCATAGAGAGTGCTTTGAGGAACTAATTAACTTAATATCACAGTCACCGTTTCACCACATGAGCAATGGGTTGGTAGTATTCGAACACCACACAGCATAATTACTGAAGCGATAAAAACTATAAAAATAGTTTTTTTTTTTAACAATTTCTCAACAAAACATCATCCCGAACGATATAATTACTGTGCAAGTGTTAAATGAGGTCACATTCATTGAGCCGACGCTTAAAATAAACACTTTGTTGAACATTGGGGTCAACGTGATCAAGCACTTTGGGACCGAAGATCCTCACTTTAGATTACTTTATTATTTGTTTGTGCCACGTTTTCAGCGCGTGGTGGGACTCTTATGTTTTTTTTTTTCATCAAAAGTATTTCGGTGTTGTAACGGAGTAAGAACACAATTGACCACCTCCTGTCTTCCCCGCGAATGTTGTAAAACTAAGGGATATGATAAGCAGATAGCATCTATACAAAATAATGAAAACTCGAAATGAAATCCTATTCAATACGTCTGACCAGCGTGGTATATCATTATCATCATCGCAGCCCACATACGTTCCACTGTTGGGCTCGGGCCTCTTCCACAATGGCAGGGAATTTGAACTACTATACCATGCTGGTCAGACATGTTGATATAGGGTTTAATTTCGAGTTTTCCTTCTCTTGCACAGATGTTGTCGTCTCTTCGTCCCTTAGGCTGGTTTTAGAATCACGCTGACTGTCGGCGCCGACAGCTCAGCGCGTCGCTTTTCAGCGCATACCGTTCCATTATCACAAAAACACTCACTGAAGGCAGAGGCGCGTGTGCGGCGGTCAGCACTGATAGCTACGCGGCGCTGACACGCGACGCGTACTGCCGCTGACCTGTCAGCGCGGACCACCGTACGCGCTGATACCTACGCGTTATTCTAAAACGCTTCCTAGACGTTCATACATTTTGGCTATCAGCGCCGACGGTCAGCGAACGGTCAGCGTGACTCTAAAACCAGCCTTAGTCGTCTTTTACGACATCTTACGATATATTCTTACTCAGTCACCACACGGCGTGGTATGTAGATATATAGCCAGAGCCCAATAGTTATACGTGTGAAGGAGTAAGAAATATAAATCACCACCCCCTGTCCTATCCTGCCAATGAGTATCGAAAAAGACAAGGTTATAATGTGCACATAAAATCTTTATAACTGAAAGAAAACTTTAAATAAAACCGTATATCAATACGTATAACCAGCGTGGTATAATAGGTCAATTTCCATTTCATTGTGGTGGAGGTTCGAGCCCAATTGTGGGGCATATGTGATCTATGATGATGATGAATGCATACAGAGTAAAACTACTTTACGGATTTTATCGCGTTTGTATTTGATTTTTGATTGCCCGAACACTTGATTTTGATTTATGTACTTTCGGTTTCTTCTTTACACTATTAATGTTTATTTTATTTTGTATTCTATATGTCTTTATTAAATAATTTGTTTCTTTTACTTAAGCTTTTCTATGTGATAAATTATGATATTTTTTACAAACTAGAATATGATTTAGTATAGTATTAATTTATTTTATTCTTAATTTAATGTTACTGTTTCAAATATTACTGTTTAACTTTTTTTTACATATATTTGTTTTGCATATATTGTTGCTTCCGCGACTTGATTATAAGGGCCCATCAGAATATCAGCGGTGTAGTATCATGTTTACTGTACCATAAGCTGAGATGGGCACCATATTTTGGCCTCACATATTCGATTTCTTGTTTTCAGATAGTGGTTCTTATTTCTTTTGTTGGTGTCTATATTGTGTGAGGTTTACAAAATAAAATTTCTTTCTTTCTTTCACTTTGCAAAAGAAATGCAGAATTTCTTCTTATACTGTCAATGAATTTGTACCAAAATATGGGTCAAAATTTAATAACTAATTTTCTGTATCGGGTAGATAATTGTAAATATCTGTAATAACGATGACTTGTTGGAGGTGTGACATCTTAATTCGCCCGTGACCATGATCACTGCAAAGTGTTCGAAACGTCAGGTAATCATAAATCAAATACAAACGTGACAAAATCTTTAAGGCAGTTTTTTTTACAATGTGTAATACTTAAACACCGGCAATCATTGCATAGAGACTATTTTCTTTCTATTTCTATCAGATATATAAGCAATATTATTAGATTGCTGTTTTAAGTTATATAACTTAATACTGGTTGACTTTAAACTCCAAACCTAGATCTCATATCAAGAACTATAACCATTAGCGGTTTGTGCCACTTGCCCGACAAGGCAGTCATGTGATAAAGATGTATTGGGAAAATAGTCTTAATTACGTCTTCTTGTAAACATTTCCTTGATCAGCATGAAGATGAACAAATGATTAATATTAATGATTACAAGTCAATTACTTTTAATGGACAGCACGAGCTCCAACCTAGGCACGTCGCCTCCGACTGTCTCTGAGAAATCATTTACATTTCATTTCAGTGCTGCGGATATATTAGTGATGGCGATTTTAACTACACAATAATAGGCATTAATTTTAATACGGTTGTTTGTCTGTCCTATTATAGAAAAGCAATAATTTTAATCTGTCTAAAGATATAGAGTTATCATCCCCTTTTATGTTGTATTTTTTAAAGACATATCATCATCATCTCAACCCATACACTTCCCACTGTTGGGCTCAGGCCTCTTCCTCTATAAGAGCGAAATTGACCAGACTCATTTTTCTAGTTTTTCTTCACTTGCATTGATATTATATGCACATTATATCTCTTAATCGTCTTTTACGACACCCACGCGCCATAGAGGGGGGTGGTGAATTGTATTCTCCATCGCTACACCATGTTCAAACAGAATTACAAATAACTTCACAATTACCTAATACCGGTTTGTCTAATAAAATAGTTTTTTTTTAAGGGACGGCGCGTGGACCTACCCGTACCCACGTCGCCTTCGTCGTTGGGCCGACCACCAGTGCCGAGTTCCTTGTCCTCAGTGGTCGACCCGACGAAATACACTTTCGGGTAATCTAATAAAATAGGTAATAGCCGTTTTCAATAACCTTCTATTATTTAAAATATCTCTATCCTCCCCATGGATATCGTAATAGACGACTAAGGAATATCATATGCATATAACAGCTGTGTAGGAGAAGAAAATCTCCAAATAGAACCCTATACCAACATGTCTGGCCAGTATGGTATAGTAGTTTCCGGTGGTCGGCCCAACAACGAGGTGACGTGGGTACGGGTGGGTTATGGGCCCACGCGCCGTCCTTTTTCTTCGCCCCGGACGGATTGGACCGCGCGTGCGTTTACCATAGCCCACCCAAAACAGAAAAAAAAAAAGAAAAAAAGTATGGTATTGTTCAATTGCCCTTCGACTGGGGAGGAGGTTCGACCTCAGCAGTGGAACGTTTATGAGCTAAGACAACAACCACACGAATTTAAAATAGATCGTTATTTTCGATTATCGGCAACATATAATCTTCGTTTTAGTATCACCGATAATTTTTTTTTCGGGCCGACCACTGATGTCAAGTAACCCTGCTCCGGTGGTCGGCCCAACGACGAAGGCGACGTGCATCGTGGGTGGGTTGCGAGTGTACTTACGCCCCTCTGTCGCCCCAGACGGAGTGGTGCGAAGAGCGCGCCGACCGCAACCCACACCAAAAAAAAATCGATAATTTTTTACATATCCCTTATCGACGTTACGTAAATAAATTGGATAGGAAATATAGTCGAAGAAATATTTAAACGAATATAAAGTTAGAACCAGTGTATTAAAACGTGAGTTTAAAAAGTGTAAGTTAAGTGCTGTCAGGTGGTAGATAACCAAATAATATTTCTATCAGGCTAACTGTTGAAGCTGAATATCTTCAATGCTACGTATAGATTGTTCCCTTATACGTTAATGGTCTGATCAAATGGCAGAGAAAAACACGGGACTTGTAGGAGCCACGTTGTCCAACTGTCCTCCTGGACTACCGGGTGACGTGCCTACACAAAAGAAAATATCAATTGCTTATATGCAAATAACATTTACGTAAGAGAAAGAAAACTCGAAATGGTATCTATTACGAACGCCTCTGATGCGTATAGTCATCATCATCATCATCATCGCAGTCCACATACGTCCCACTGTTGGGCTCGGGCCTCCTCCACAATGGGAGGGAATTTGACCTACTATACCATGCTGGTCAGACATGTTGGTATAGGGTTTCATTTCGAGTTTTCCTTCTCTTGCACAGATGTTATGTGCACATTATATCCCATAGTCGTCTTATACGACATCCACGGGCAAGATAGGGAGTGGTGAATTGTATTCTTACTCCGTCACCACACGGACAATGGATGCGTATAGTATTGTAGAGTAATTTCTCTGCTGTTTTGTAGGAGATTCGAACCTAAGAGTGCGACGTTCTTAGGCTGAAAAAAAGTGATTGTAATGTGTAAAATTAATTTAAAAACTAGATTGTTTTAAAACATAAAATACCTCACAATAAGATAAAGTCCTTTTATTCCGAGGCGCTTTACAAACTCAATTACAGGCACAAATTACAGCCCAGACTCAAAAAAATCATTAATAAATCGCAAATACCCTGCTTGGAGGTCCACTTCACGGGACTTGGCACGGCAATCGCTATTTCGACCATTGTACGTTTGGCAAATCAACAACTATATATAAAAAAAATTACAACATATAATTACTGCACAGATGGCGTAGTGGTTAAGATAGCGACCTACATTGCCAGTGTCGGGGTTTCGAATCCCACGCGGGACAACACTTTGTGCGATCCACAAATTGTTGTTCTGAGTCTGGATGTAATTTGTGTCCGTTAATTGTATGTTTGTAAAGTCCCCCGCAATACAAGGATTATTTCCTTAGTGCAGGGTGTTGTCTTAAATAAATAAAATTAAATAAATAAACTCACCACTGAAATAAATTACTTATAATCCCAACACAAGTAAAACGGTGTGATCAGCTAGTCAACAAAGTAAAGCGCCAATTACTAAGTAGCATTAAAATTTGTTCTAGGTAAGTTAGTTTCCAAGATTTGTGCGCGCAGATACACTCCGGAAAGGCATGCAACTCGTTTAGCTTATAGCTGGTACAGTTAGCAAAATACATTAGAAATATACGCCTGTTTTTTTTACATAATTAGAAACTAATGTACTAGTAATGTCCGAACAAAACATAGTGTTGAACGATTGCAGGTATCTTCGTCTAATCATAATCTCTCTGCTCTCATTCCAATTACTTGGAATCGATACAATATGTTATTAGTTGTAGGACCATACTGTTGATAGTTGGCTGTTTACAGCCGCGGGTCGGTCCTTCCGGGGTAGGTACCACACTCTCGCAGAAAATCAACGTCTGAATAGTAACAAATTGTCACTACACTTCGTTCGGTGAGTGAAAGAGCCGGCAGCCCAATTTTCTGAGGGGGTTTGCGTGTGGTGGTTTTTGATGATTCCTTTAGTATTATCCAACTTCTTTGCACGCATTCACACTCCCTTCACTTTCTTCACAGTAGGCAGCGGCCTAGCAAAGGTCCATGAGCGGCAGCAAAATATACCATCAGAAGTACCGTTTGCTTGTTTGCAATAAAAAATAAAATATCCAATATGTACTCTTCGTCCGGCTATGGTTTTATAACCGTCTACTTGCCTGAGGTCAACTCTTTTTTTGAACTGTAATTGTTGCCCAGACAACATCAAATGGCGCTCGCCCAGGTCGATAGTTTCTTACGCAGAGCAGAATGCTACTATAATAATTTTGAAGAATTCCAAATCGGGACGCTCGTGATATATCGGCTTTATTTCCATGAAGAAATTATTAAGAACTACCAATAATTATTATTATGAACTACACCAAGAAAAAGCGAATATCGGGCTTAACATAATAATTATTATTTGTGGTTCTTAATAATTTCGGTATTGCTAATTGTCGGTAGGCCGCCTACTGGGTTTAAAATCTATCTAAACAATAAATAAAGAGTGAAAGACTCGCAAGAGAATAAGTACACCGTCATAATTATGCCAATAATAAAGGCTGAGATTATTCTTATTTCATTTATGTTTAAAAACTTACCTGAAAATAATAATTCATTGGACATTTTTGGACTATTATTAATGAACATTGATATTAACGAACTTTCCCTGTGGTGACGAAGTAAAAACATAATTCCGTTTATTTTATCTGTCAATGTCCTAAAAATTACTAAAGTTATAATAGACAAATAATACCTTAGTGTGATGAGGTAAATTCGAAACAAAATTTTTTCATGCATCTAACTAGCATGGTATAGTGGGTCAATTTGCCTTATATTATAAAGAAGCTCGAGCCCGGCAGTGAAACGTTGATGATGATGATGATTATTAACACATTCTTTTGAATTTATTATTATTTATTAAATATTTATTAAATATTTATTAAATATTAGCAACCCGTCCTCGCTTCGCTTCGGTTTCAATGGCCATACCCGCGTTGTTCCCGTACGCGTGGGAATATCGAATTAAAATATATCTTACGTTAGTCCCTGATATTATAGTTTTCCATTGGTGGAAGAATTTTTGAAATCGGTTCGGTTGTTTAAGCGTGAAAGCGTAACAAACAAACAAACTTACTTTCGCATCCTTACTAGTATTATAAATGCGAATGTAAGTTTGAACTGTTTGAAGTTTGAATACTGCACTGATTTCAAAAATTCTTTCACCAATGGAAAGCTATAATATCAGGGAGAGCATAGGCTATATTTTATCTCGGTTTTCTCACGGGAACTGCACGGGTAAGGTGACTGACACCGAAGCGAAGTGAGGGCGGGTTGCTGGTTTATAATATTAGTAAGGATGTATATAATCAAAAATGGTGATGATAATTATTATCATTGAATTGAATTTCTTATGATGTATTAATAAAATCTGCAACCACTACCGCATTCAAAGACAGCAATGCAATCAAGATCCCTGTTCGATTGAGTTATGATGACTCGCGCGCAACGACGGAATGCAACCGCTGCGGTCTGACAGAGCCCTTATGATACTATCGGCTAACAATAATAGATTGTACTCCACTTGATTGGGCAAGGGTAAGCTTTAGTTTAAGGTTCTGCTAAATTGTGATAGCAATCTAAATAGCATTGCTAAAACCCCATGGTATTATAGCTTATAAGTATTTGCGGTGTTTAGTTCAACTTCAATTATTTTATAGTCCTGGACCAAGCAGAATACCTTGAAGAACTCTATAAATATATTTCTTGTGTACGTGTGTCATCATCATCATCATCTTGCTCTTATCCCAATTACTTGGGGTCGACGCAATATGTCATCTGTTTTGACATATTGCAAAAAGTTTCGGCAATGACTTTTATGACCGGCCGCCTGCCTGACGTCAACCCTCCTTGGGAATGTAATCGTTGACCCAAATGGTACCAGATGGAGTTGGTCCGGGTCACTCTAGGGCTCTTAGTCGTCTTTTACGACACCCACGAGCAAAGCAAGGGTTGGTAGTATTCGAAGCCGCTACCACACAGCATTTCTTGTGTGTATGTCACTGAAATCCTCCTATACGGCTGGACCGATGTTGATGAAATTTTTTGTATGTGTTCAAGGGGATTCGAGAATGGTTTAGATTCGCAACTGGACCCAGTAGGTGGCGTTATTTTATTTGAACAGAACAACATCTGTTGGGTCAGCTAGTTTTATATAAAAAAAGATCTTGTTTTTAGAAAGATTACGATTTTTTGTAAATAACACATCATGTTAATAACTGAATCTGAAGATGGTTTTTGATATTTACGCGAGTATTACACATTGAAATGATATGATATAAAGATAACTACTTTACGGATTTTTTTACGGACACGGGCGGACTATGAACGCTGCAAAATGCGACGGTGACCATGATTGCTGTAAAATGTTCGAAATGTGGGTAATCAAAAACCAAATACAAACGCGATAAAATCTGTAATTTAATTTACAATGAATCTGATGACTTGCAGAGCGTTTTTCGTAAAGAAAATATGAACGATAATTTGGTTGTCACATTAAGGTTCTCACTCATCTAATTGGTAAGACGAATGAAACGGATTTCTTCTTAGGGCTAGATATGGGTGTAAGCGACATAGTTCAAAGAGTGGATGTGGCCTGCCAATTGCCATCGCTCGTCAAACCGATAACCATTGGAGAAAAAAGGTTTTCGAGTGGCAACCATGAACCGAACGACGCAGCGTAGGAATGCCCCCTATTATCCCTAATAATGACCGTTTCGAGTGGCATTCTCATGGGGAGGCATATGTCCAACAGTGGACGTCTATATTCTAATGGATGGATGATGGGTTCAAATCCCACATGTGGCAATAAATTTTCTCTTGCAATACAAGATTTTATTATTCGCTTGCAGAACTCTCATTTTAGTTTACAAGCGTCCCAATACAGACTTCATTGTTTATAGCGACTGATACGGGCGAACTCTTTTTTCTCACGAATCAGTGTACAATCTAGAATGAAAGTTGGCTAAATAATGTCGCCATCAACTGAAAGGAAGAAGAGAGATTTGGCGAAGAGAGAGAATGACGAGGCGTAAATATTGCGAGTGAATGGGTTGGCGAAGCGTGAATGGAGGAATTATGATATACAGATAACGACATCTAAGAAAGAAAAATGGAAACAAAACCTAGACTAGCCGTCTAACCAGCATGGTGTAGTAGGTCAATTCCCCTCCCATTGTAGTGGAGGTTCAAGCACAGCGCTGGGACCTATATGAGCTGTGATGAATATTTATATACAGTGGATTTCATTAATAACAACTTCGATTGTAACGACTTTTCGGGTATAGCGACGTAAAAATTTAATTTTTGTTTTTTTTTTTTGGGTGGGCTATAGTCAGCGCACCCACCGCCCGGCTCCGAGGGGGAGGGGGCGGCCCCATAACCCTCCATGTCGCTTTCGTCGTTGGGCCGACCACCGGTACCGAGTTCCTTGACCTCCGTGGTCGGCTCGAGGGGTACTCTCTCCTCTCGACGTCTAGGACATCGGTCACCGTCGCGCGGTCTGCTTCTCTGCGGGTAACGGACTAAACCCCCGGTCTGGTTACCCGCAAAAGCACAAGGTAATCCATTAAAGCACCATGCAATTACCTTTAAAAAAAATAAATGTTTAAAACATAATAACCTGTATGATATTACGTTTGAAGTTATTAAATAAAACATTAAACAGTTCTTAGAATAATAACGTATAGAAGGATAGTGTCAATACTTCGAACGTTCGAAACATGAATCTAAAATACTAATGGCGCGCAGACGATTACAGACATACCCACGCACACCACTATTCAAATTATGAAATCAACTTTAGTTTTTATTAACATAAATCGTCGAAATACTTTTAAAAGTAATGTTAAAAACCATTTTAAGTTTTTCAAATGTGTTATGACACCATTTGAATGCACAAACCGTCATAATTACCTATTTATTTTTTAAAAGTTGCGTACGTACGTGCAGTATAATGACTTGTACATTACGGAACGGTTCCGGCGTAAGCTCCATTAGGCTCCAATTGAAATGCTTCACTTTTTATGAACGAACTTACCTTCTATACGTTATTATTCTAAGAAACAGTTATTGTAGAATAACAAATTTCCGTCATTTCACCCTTGCAGTTTCTGATCCTGATGATAGGAAAATCAGGATCAAATATAGCCTAAGTTATTCCTTATATAGACAGCTACATAATAGTAAAATATTAATGCGGTTTTGATGATTACCCGGAACAATAAAATAGAAAGTTAAAAAAAAAATATGCAGGATTTTAGGCATAGGTAGGTATAGTGCAAATAACCGTGTGAACATGAAAAAATCCTACTATTTTGAAATTATAAATAAACACAATTTTATTTCTTCTTCTTGTTTAATGACAATAAGCTACAATAATATGAGCTATTGGTGCCAGTGTCGGGTTATAACATTGATTATTCACGTCTTTAGTCTTCGTATTTCAGTCAGTCTTTACCATTAATTTGATGCTGACAGCCAAATCAATCGTTCCTCTGAGAATTTTGGCAGAATGTGAAAATGCATGCAATTCACTATTATATAATAGATTCACTAGATTGCAGCATTTTATTGACATTATATTATATAACATATCAGCAAATTTATTCAATATAACACTATATAAAACACTAAAAAAAATGAAAAAAAAAATATAAAAGCGCTACATGATATTTTGACATTCGCATCAAAAAGCCTTCAATTTTATTTAGTTGTCATTATAATTTCAGAGACAAAATATTGTCAGAGGAAACAACAAAAATCCAAATTAAAGTGAAAGGCTTTGAGAACATATTCAGTTTAACAAAGCCTCATGATCTTTATCACAATCACGGGCACATGATTGATCATTGCTGTGTAACTAATGGTAAGCCCCTGGGCACAGGTCTAACACCCTAGATCGATAGCACTACAACATTTTGATGGATAATAGCTAGATTATTTGCTAAACCAATTTATGAACTAGTTGCAATCTCTTTGGTTTCGTTTAATACGCTAATCTTCTATATATTAATACGTGAAGCAAAAACTTTGGACCTCTTTTTACGAAATTTACGTGGATAAATAAGTATGAAATTTGGCACAGTTGAAGTATATAATGAGGAGAAGTGCATAAAACTAAAATTTCATATAATAATGGATTAGAAATATATTAAATTCATTAAAAAAGTATTACGCACATTACCATTCAATCGCTACACACACACACATCAACGCTTTTACACTTTTGTTTACGGAAAAAAATCTTTAGTCGAATTGAATGTCAAACAATCATAATTATGATGACAATGTCTAATAGACATTTGTACTTATATCTTAGTTATTATAGTCCATAAAATATAGCTTGATTTCTGTGACAGTTGTCCCTAGTGCTGTCACGCTTACGATGAAGTCCGTAGTTTGTTATCGATAAAACTCTTTACTTTTATAATTGTGATTTCCAATTATCATTGAAATACAATAAATGAAAATCTTTTTGAATTTATTTCAAACAAAAACTGTTTTCTGACTGTTTTTATTATTTGAAAGGAGTACAATCACGGTCAACGTCACTATTATCGTCATCACTGGAGGTTCAGTTCTGCAAGAATATTTATAATGTTTTGCCAAAATAGAGACAGTCGTTAGATCAATAGACCAATTACGACTGTTTTATGAATAAATATGTTAAGTTTATTAACAACAATGCGTACATAATATTATCATCTACTCTGATACAAAAAGTAGTTTTTTAATGTTTAATTAATTCAATTTATGTATTTTATATTGTAACTGTCTGTTGTAATTGTAAAAAATATGTTGAAACTTTTATATTTTATATATTGGGTTTATTTCTTTTATGAATAATTTAATAAAGATCGGTTATCGATTTACGTATATCGACTATCCCATCTCTTTTTTATTTTCAATCCAGTATGTCCTATACGTGCGTAAGCGTCATTTTTTTATAAAGCTTTTATTAGATATTTCAATACTTACGAGGCATATTTTAGGCATGAATATTAATATTTTCATATTTATAATATATTGCACTTCAGTTACAATAAAACTGGCACGAAAAAAATGTAAATAAATGTGATACAACATAAGATCGTAAACATGTCGCTCGTTCTAACTTACTTCGTCGGTTTCGTTGACATCTGTCACAGAGATCAAGCTATATTTTATCGACTATAGTGAAATACAGCTTGGGACTTTTGACGCGAATGTCAAAATGTCATGTAGCGCTTTTATATTTTTTTCATTATTTTAGTGTTTTACGGTGTTATATTGAATAATTTTGTCGATATTTTATGTAATATAATGTTGATAGAATGCTGATATATAGTGAATATGATATAATAGCAAATTGCGTGCATTTTCACATTCTGCCAAATTTCCCAGAAGAAGCTTGATTTGGCTATCAACACTAAAGCAATGCTAACGACGGACTACTTACGAAGACTAAAGACGTGACTCATCATCATCATCTTGCTCTTATCCCAATTACTTGGGGTCGACGCAATATGTCATCTGTTTTGACATATTGCAAAAAGTTTCGGCAACGTCTTTTATGACCGACCGCCCGCCTGACGTCAACCCTCCTTGGGAATGTAATCGTTGACTCAAATGGTACCAGATGGAGTTGGTCCGGATCAATCTAGGGCTCTTAGTCGTCTTTTACGACACCCACGAGCAAAGCAAGGGTTGGTAGTATTCAAAGCCGCTACCACACAGCACTAAAGACGTGACTAATTAATTAATTAATTATAACTCGACATTGGCACCAATAGCGCATATTATTGCAGCTCATTGCCATTAATCAAGAAGAAGAAGAAGAAATACAGCTTGCTCAATATACAATTATACATAAATAAAATTAAAAGAAAATTGTGCAACTAAATTAATTTAAATGAATTATTGCCGAATTTCGACCACTCGGCAACTATAGTATTATGAATACGTTAATATGAATCAAATCTATTAGGGAAAACGATGAGAATAAATTTTTACGATGCGCATGTACCAATGTCAATTAAATAATGGGATATAATAAAACTTTCAATGTATTAAATACCTTTTTTTCTATTATTAGTTTCGTTTTTCTATAAACGTAGGACAACGCGAAGGATATTTTTTTAGAAAGATTTTTATCTTGTTACGCCAAAGAATTATGTATAACTTCTTACGTGCGTAGGTACATAAGTAAACACACATTTTTTTTTTTATAAAGTTGTATACTTTAATTTTATAAATAAATCTATTTTTACGGACTTCATCGCGTTTGCTTTGATTTTTGATTGCCCGTCATTTCGCACACTTTCAGCATAGTCGCGGGCGAACGGAACGACAAGAGAAGAGTTTATTTTTTAAGTTATAAGATAACCTGCACTATGAAAAAAATCCTTGTTTTGCGGGGGACTTTACAAACATTTAATTAACGGACACAAACATCCAGACTCAGAACAACAATTTGTGGATCGCACAAAGTGTTGTCCCGCGTGGGATTCGAACACCCGACACTGGCGCTGTAGGTCGCTATCTTAACCACTACGGTTATTACCATTATTATTATTACCATTTTAGCATAGATACAAATCTTTCTAAAATTTTATCCTCCGCGTTATCATACGTTAGTAGAAAAAACGACACTGAATAGAAAAAAGTATTTATTACATTAAAAGGTTTATTATAACGCGTTCCGGGTTAAGAGCCCTCAGCGCTCACCCATAGTCCACGTCAAGCTGTCAAGGCCATCTGCGGCCAACAGCTGTACACAAAAAAAAAATATTATAACGCATTATCTAGTTGACATTTGTGATGGCGTGTGCGCGTATCGTAAAAATGTTGACTAGCTTACTTCATCATAATTTCTGCTCATATATGTCCCACTGCTGGGCTCGAACCTCCTCCATAACAGGAAGGAAATTGATCTTACAATACCATGCTGGTCAGACAAGTTGTCTTTTTTTTTATGGGTGGGCTATGGTAAGCGCACGCGCGGTCCATTTCGTCCGGAACAACGAAAGGACGGCACGCGGGTTCATAACCCACCCGTAACTACGTCACCTTCATCGTTGGGCCGACCACCAGTGCCGAGTTCCTTGTCCTCAGTGGTCGGCCCGACGGAATACCCTTTCGGATACCCTCACCTCTCGGCGTCCCTGTCCCGGAACGTCGGTCGCCGTGGCGCGGTCAGCCTCTCTGCGGGTGCCGGACTAAGGCCCCGGTCCAGTCACCCGTGGCCTCGACTATCGATAAGGAACTCGGCGCCGGTGGTTGGCCCAACGACGGAGGCGTCGCGCTTCGGGTGGGTATTGTGGTCGCTCCTTTGTCGCCCCGGACTGAGCCAGGCGGCGGGTGCGCCGATCATGGCCCATACCTAAAAAGAAAAAACGTGTAACATAAAATATAGTTATAATTTTCGATTTTAAACCAATTACCTAAATGAAATGAAATTACCTAAACTACTTTTTTACGGATTTTATCAATTTCATATTTGTTTTATACTTGCCCGACTTTTCGCACACTTTTTAGCATTCATAGTCAGGGGAGAACTAAACTGTTTCACGATACAAGCACTATTTATTACACAGTTATTAAATTTTGACACATATTTTCTTGATAAAACGTCACTGCCAGTAAAAAGAAAATTATTCTATATAAAAATTATTATTGAATATTGATGAAATACTATTAAACAGTGAATTTTTGACAAATATTATATTATGACAGCGTATTAATTGAAACCTGACTAATATATTAAGCGACCAGCTCTGAACGAAGAGCGACGAGCCATTCTCAGTATCTCGCAAATATAGTTTTATTTAAAATCTAGAATAAAAACAGTAAAATCTAAATACAATGCAAGCGAATCAGCATACACAAATAATATATTAATTATTTCGCACAGTATGCAAATGATATATTAAAATTAATTACTACAGTCGAAGCCTAACAAAACGCAATCAACAATATGAAGTAGGTAGGTATACAATTCGACTTTCATTCAGCCTTGTCAACCATCAAGGTACAAATGCAGGCCTAGATTTATCTAATCACAATTTATATCTAGATAATATAGATGTTTAGAATAACTAAATAATTATTAATAACATAAACCAGTTTGAAACTATTTATGATATTAATGTTGATAATTACAGCGATTGCGAATCTATACTTCTATATCTATACTCTATACTACCTAATATATAAAGCGGCAGAGTTGGTTTGTTTGAAGGCGATAATCTCATGAACCAAGGGTCCGATTTGAAAAATTCTTTCAGTAGTAAATAGCAGGCCGACCACTGACGTCAAGTTACCTTGCTCCGGTGGTCGGCCCAACGACGAAGGCGACGTGTCACGGATGGGTTACGGATGTGCGTGCTTATGCCCCTCTGTCGCCCCGGACAGTGTAGTGCGAGGAGTGCGCCGACCGTAACCGTCCTCCCAAAAAAAAAGTAGTGGGTAGATAGCTCATTTATCGAGGAACGCTATATATCATCACGCTAAGACTAATAGGAGCGGAGCAACAATGAAAAATGTTTCAGGATCGGATTATTTTTTCCTTTTGAGAGCTTCCGCTGCGTGCACTAGATAAACGGTTAGGTTTCGTAAATCATATGTGACAGAACAGAACAGATCAGTGCAGGTTTTTAACCTGCAGTATGCTGAGTAGGACTCGTTTTGTGACGAGCTGTAAATATATATGTACTATGTAGTTCATACTTTCATGTAAATTCTGCTCATCACAATAAATAATTTCATTCATTCATTCATTCGTTCATTTGCCGTCTATATGCATTTTGAACCCATTTTTCGTCTGTATTTTTACTCCGTCACAACACATCCTCCACCCATTACTATCAATTCTTAAGAAGTGTAATTGCCTCGGTAATCCTAATCTCACAAACGTTGCAGTCGCTATGGCGCAGACTTTGGCTCACCTGTATACTCTACTGGCTGTTATAAAGAAAGTGTTCTCAGGAACTACATAACTTAATACCACAGTCACGGTTTTACCAACGTACCTATCGACACCATAGTACCTAGGGATCATAAACTTATTATAATTTTTTTTTTGTGTGGAACAGTGCACACGGCATCCTTTCCGTCCAGGCTCACGAAAGAGCGGAGCATGGCCCTATAACTGATATATTCCCTCTCCTTTACCATTTGACCGATCACCGGCATTGAGTTCTTTGTCTTCCGTGGTCAGTCCTGCGGGATACCCTTTCGGATACCCTCCTTCCCTAACTCCCCTCAAGAACGTCGGTCACCCTCGCGCGGTCAACCTCTCTACGGGTGAAAGAGTATTCCCCGGTCCAGTCACCCGAGGATTCATCACTTAGAAATGTTATGGTCTTCAACTGTGGTAAGTTAATTGTATTCTTACTCCGTTACTACACGGATATATATTTATCATTCCCAGACCAGAATGGATGACCTCTAAAGCAGTCTACTATTATTCCTTGTGTATTTATTATTAATTTCCGTGTGGTGACGGAGTAAGAATACAATTCACCACCCCCTGTCTTACCTGTGGGTGATCATACGAGACGACTAAGGGATATAAAACGCATATAACATCTATGCAAGACAAGGAAAACTCGAAATAAAACCTTATACCAACATGTCTGACCAGCGTGGTATAGTAGATCAATTACCCTTCCATCGTGGAGGAGGCCCGAGCCTAACAGTGGGACGTATATGGGCTGAGATGATGATGATAACATCAATTGACAGACAACTGAAAACACAGGTCTACGACCAGTGTGTATTACCAGTGATGACTTACACAGAAACGTGGTCCATAAATGTAGCTAACAAGGCTCAAAGTAGCTCAGCGTGCTATGGAGCGGGCTATTCTCGAGATTTCTCCGCGAGATAGAAGCCGGCATACGGAAATCCGCAGAAGTACAGATTAGCACGCTGAAGTGGCAATGGGCAAGGCCACATCACTCGATGAACCCGACAACTGCTGGGGAAGAAAGATTCTAGAGTGACGACCACGTATCGGACGACGCAGTGTAGGACGACCCCTACTAAGTGGACCGACGACACCTGGTAAAAGTTGCTGGGAGTCGTTGGATGCAGGCGGCACATGGCCGCACTCTGTGGTCGTAACGTGAGAGAGGCCTACGTTCAGCCGTGGAGGACGATAGGTTTGAAATGATAATGATGATGAAATTACAATCCGACTCAGAACAATCATTCGTGGATTATAGGTTCTAATAATTATTCTACGAGAAAATCGTCTGCACAGATGGCGTAGTGATTAAGATGACTGACCTTCAGTGCCAGTGTCGGGCGTTCGAATCCCAAGCAGGACTACACGTTGTGTGATCCACAAATTGTTGTTCTGAATCTGGTTGTAATCTGTCTTCGTCAATTATATGTATGTAAAGTCTCCCGCAATACAAGGATTATATTATTTTTTAAATGCCAGACCAGGTTACCTTTTAAAAAATAAATCGAACTAAAATATAGTTTTACATATAGGTTTCTAAAAGAATCAATTTTTTCCCTTTCTATAACAATGGAAAAACCTTAGCTGGTTTTTTCATTGTTATAGAAAAGGAAAAAAAATATTGCGAGTTGTTGACTTCGAGATTGAGTGCGAGTCGGAGTCGCACAAGAAAAGTTCCGTACATTATCTATAGAAAGGGTAAAAAAAATCACGTTTGTTGTATGGTAGCCCCCCTTAAATATTTATTTTATTTTGTTTTTAATATTTGTTGTTATAGCGGCAACAGAAATACATAAGTTATAAAAATTTCAACTGTCTAGCTATCGCGGTTCTTCATATACAGCCTGGTGACAGACAGACGGACGGACGGACAGACAGCGGAGTCTTAGTAATATGGTTCCGTTTTTACCCTTTGTACCCAAAGGGTACAACAACGACGAACGGACGAACACAAATTACATCCAGACTCAGAATAAGTATTTGTGTATCGCGCAGTGTTGTCCTGCGTGGGATTCAAACCCGCGCATGGTAGGTTCTCATCTTAACTACTAAGCCATCTGTACAGCATAGGCTAAATATTATTCATAAAGGGATAAAATATGTAGAAACTGGCTTGAAAACTATGAATATCAATTTAATTTCAAAAGAATCGTTGAAGATTAAATATGATATATATTTCCAGGTTATCAACATATAAGGTAGGTATGGGACAGGTTGATAATATAACTATAATTAAAATATATTAAAAATTTAACATTCAAATAAAAAATATAATATGAAAGATCATTAAAGTAATAATAAATTACGACTCACAAAATTGCCTGCCTACTGAACATAATAAAATTACCATAGAAATACACTAAATTAACGGTAAAACCATACGATATGTCTAAACATACGGTCGTTTACCCTAACTAAATATTATATTGACTTTAAATTAACTAAAAGACAATTTTATTTTCAATTTCGCGACTCCTAGTTAATCCAGTTGTCCTAGTCCGAGTGGCTCACAGCACCCCCTGCCGTCAAACGTAGCTATAATCTGAAATAAAATGCTAATTTAGCAAGCAAAATCTGTTTTGATTAAATTTTAAGTAGACAACACGGAATTTTCTTTAGAGCCAGTTCTGTAATCGATTCTTAAACTCATAAATAAACAATTTCATTATTTAAGCATTAGGAAACGTGTTTAAGCGTACAGTACAACCAATTTGTAATACGCCGCTCGGTACAGCGCTTCACAGTGGCGGTTAGCGGAATTAAAAATCCAAGCAACCCCTTTCTCCAAGTGCTGCCACCCCTAAAGTGAAAGTTTCATGGGACGGTTTGTAGTCCTAAAAAATGTCACTATTCACCGCTAGGTGGCAGCAAACTAAAACGTCCCGAAGCATTTCAATAATATTGTTTATGTGTGCGTGGTAGAGCGAGACGGCGACTGTGAAATAAAAAAGGAGTAAAATAGAGAGCAATATGTGTGTATACAAAGGCGTGGTTACGTGCATGCAAGTATTTTTTATCGCAAAATGGCCGGTACTTTGCACTTTTTGCATTAGGCCGTAAAGTCACATCTGTATTAGACGCTTTTTAATGTCGACTGTATATTATGGTAATAAGGTTGAAAATTTAAAGAAACCAATATCTAAAATGCGTTTAGTAGTTGGAATGTGCCATAATAATTGGCGTCACCGGCGTCGCGGCGTCACTAGAAAGAGAGGATACAACGCTGCTAGCGTCGCGATAGAGTAGCATACATGAACGACCGTTAGAAAGAGCGGGATAGCGTGTTGGTGAATGCGGTAGTTAGACGAAGACGTCGCGAAAAAATATTCGAAAAAAGAACTATTTTCACTAAAGGTGCGCGCCGCAATAGAAATTACAGAAACATGGGCGCGGTTTAAAAAATGTCAGGGGCGCCTGCGCCCTCAGTAAAAAGCCAGTACGGAAGTAAAGGGGGAAAGAGACGTTGTTAGTGGATATTATGTGACGCTGACGAGTAGCAGTGGTGTTGTACGCGGCGTTCGGTCGCCACTCTCGTACAACAAAAACAATAACCGCTAATTATTGCGATTAATGAACGAAATTCGTTCTTGTGCACAAACAACGAAGTGATGGTCGATATAAAACATTTAAAAATATCGTGATGTGCTGTGTTTTTCATATTGTTTTTATCGAGGTAAATTTACACGAGTAAATGATCTAAAATAACCTCTAAAGTTAAATTAGTAGGAGTGAGGGCGATGTGTGTTGACGTCGTGCTGTTGGTTCGATACGTACTGCAGTCCATGACGATGCTATTTTCGCGCTAAAATTGATAATAACGGCATCCACCAACTAGTTTCTGCGAGGCCGTTACTATAAATGAACTTTACTTGAAAACGTTTAGGTATCGTATTAACGATACTACGATGCTGTATTAAATATAAATTTCAATAATACCAGTAGATAACACATATTAACTAGCTATCGGATGACTAATGATTTCTGCTAGAAAATGTCGCTATACAAATCACTCGAATGTTCAAGGTATACAATATATTGGCTATGTCTATAACTGATAAAATGTGTTAATAATCGAAATAATCCTTAGGAAATATTACAGAAAAGAAAAACCGTATTGAACTAATTTACACGACAGTAGAGCCTCTACATAAAATTGAAATGTACTTAGCTTTTAGTAAAATGCTAAATGAAATAAACTGATATCGAAATAATTTCCAAAGACGTTGTGTTCTCTACCTATTAAAAAAAAGCCAACATCTATTTGATTTGATGAAGCTAACCTAAGTAGGCAAAAAAATATCGTACGCTGATTCAATCTAATATATTTTTTTAATTCATCGTAGGTATTCCGCAAATATGTAGGTAAATACCAATTCAAAATAATCTAGAGTCGCTACAATATCGAACGTAAATATAAATCTCAAAATTAATAACATGGTATTTACTCGTTGAAATAACTGATTACGTGATGCTAAGAAACACACGTACTAAAGCATATAGATAAATAGAAATCTTTTTTTTTTTATCGTGAAATGTGACATGGTTGAAGAGAAACATAAAATATGTTTATCACGAATAACAGTGTCGTGGCGTATCTTACTGATATCGTGTCAGGTGAGACGTACCTATGATAATAACAGGTTTTAAACACCTCTCGTGGCTTTTTTATATTTTGTTGAGGTTAGATGCTAAACGTTCGTGACAAGTTTCTTTGAAAAATGGTCCGTAGTTGGGGGGGATATATTATCACTTTGATAGAGTTATAAATTATTTGTATGTAAAGTGGATTATTTTGGATTTAAAATTTAGATAGATATTATAATAATGTGTAGGTATAAGAAGAATGATGATAGATTAGAACATAATTTTTATTTCAACCGCACCCAACTTAAAATATTTTCAACTTTAGTTATTTGTATATTGATATTGACAATTAAAAGGCATACCCTTAAAAGTACCATGAATATGTGTGCGTATATAAATAATGTAAAATCAGAGCAAGAGTAAAAGGCAGACTGCATTGCATCAAAGATAACAAATACGAACCATCGTGTGAACATGAAAGTAATATAGAGTTATAGAGAAGCAGGCGAAGAAAAGGTGTTGTTAGACACTGAGTTAAACTCAAAGAATGATAAGTATCCAATTAGAAACTCACATGAGAAAATGTGACTAATTAAGAATTAACTATTTAATGTTATATTAATTGCGTTTACTAAACATGACGCTAAAGAAGACTATTAGATTTATGGATAGATACGTACTTTGGCTACTGTGTTTTGACATTAGGGATCGCAGAAATATATTAAATTTGGCAAAAGACTTGCGGAGGTATTAAATGTTTAAACAAATAATGACTAGGACTAAATCTATAATGGATAAAGGAACCATGGATATCCCAGAAAATTGTTCATTTGCATAAAAGATAGCTTGTCTAAATATAGGTGTACCCTATGTATGTGCATGAAGTAAAAATAGACTTTTTTACTTAGCTAAAATACTGATTCCGACTAACAGGAATAAACCAAGATGACGAAACATAAGATGCATGTCAAATTTTATTAAATATTATGTCATGCCTTCCATTTGAGACTTGAAATTACGTTCTCAGAAAAAGCAATAGATATTTACTTAATTAGTGGTAAATAAATTAATCTACCTAGTGGGTACGTTTAAAGGCAGATACAGAGAAAATGTTTCATGTATTTAAGAAAATTTAGACAGATGTAACAGGTTTATAAATATCTAAATTTATCCACAATCAATTATAAGTACATTTTTTTCATGTTTTTTTACTGGACTATATTAGTACTTGCTTTTTAAGTACTTCAATATTTGTAATATAGTATACCTTTTTTTTTTTTTTATTTAGAGGGCTTTGTCGCTGTGCGACCACATCGCCCTGTAAAAGACTACAAAAAACAACACAATATACATAAAACATCATTACAACTGACGCAATTAACGTCTTTGTAGACTTAATTCCGCCAACTTATATAAAATAATAGCCTCGTCAGACTCTGGTTCAGATAGTATGCTGTTACAATAGCCCACATCAAAAATTTTGTTTGCATTGAAATAGTGCCTTCTATATCCTTCGTTCCTCACACACTCCATCAGAATGTGTTGTACATCTTCCAGTACTCCACAGGTATTGCATGTTGGAGATTCTGTCTTTTTCATTAAGAATGCAAACACATTCGATGGAATGTATGCAGAACGAAGTCTGAGGGCTGTCACCAGTGCATTACGTTTAAGTTGACTGTTGCCGAACCAAGGGTATTTGAGTATATTTGATTGGATAGTCTTGTACCATATGCCTTTTTCTGTGGAACGTTTATCAAAATATTCCTGCCAAAGTATTCTACACTGCAATATATAGTATACCTACTCTACAGAACATACTAGGTATACAATAGTATTTGAAAACTAAGCTATCAGTGGTACATACTTCGTGTACTTCGATACTTCGCGCAGGTCTGTACACACCTTATATAAAATAATAAAATGTTAACAGATTTCCAATAAGCTTTCAAGAGACTCTCATCAACACTGGTATTTAAATATTAGTGATTATGTTATTAGAAGAGATCCAAAGTAATGACGAATCTATCTAAAGATTAAAATACTGATTAAGATTATCATAAATAATGTTCGAATATGTATGGATTGAAATCATTTGAATAAGGCGTAGCGACTCTAGAAAATTCCAAACTACTATAGTTTTTTGTTTCAATATCCTTTTTATACAAAAGAGAAAACTTACCGTAATCTGTTCTTTATACAATAAATGTTGCCTTTATTTGCCATGTGAATCAAAAATTCATCTGCGGGAGCAACGGGCGATGGTCTGCAGCGCTCTTCTGCAAAACTCATTACCCCAACTAGTATCGCCAACCTACCTGAAAGGCGTGGCAATTATAACCTCTACCTTCTTGGAGAGACCTAAGACCAAGAAATGTCGATGAGCTGATGAATGTAACTTACTATTTTCACACAGAAATAGTTAAGAACTATATGATGAAAATATCCTTAGATCCCTAATAAAATTAACCTATCTACCTCGAGAAATTACGCCACGCGTTAAAATGAAAAATCTTCATATTAATGTTGTTATTTGTTTAAGATATTAACATAACATGTCTATAATTTATGTTATAAATCATTCTTAAACGACATATAAATGTGAATCACTGCAATATACAGAAACCTTTCAAATATTATTGAACTGCGTCGTTGGAATTGACAAGTCATAATGGCCTCTGACCAAGAGAAATTCTTAAATTTAAATTTTGAATTGCGAACGTGGGCTTAGGTGTGGGTGTCCGTTCTGCCATTACCATCTATGTAAACGATTTTCTCTCTCGACTTAAAATTTTATTTTGTTTAAATATATTCTTACATACATTGGCTATGGATGCCGAATATAACTGGTATTCTAGCTGTAACTACAATGTTATTTCCATTTTAGCTAGATACCTACCTACTGAGAATTAATCATAACCGCAACATGTCTAATTAACATCATATTATTTTCCAATGAACCATAATAAACATGAAGCAGGAAATGTTTTTGTTATCGCTCAACTTTATCATTTTTCCAAATTCTTGTATGCCCGAGGCATCTGGCATGAGCTAAAACGACCTTGAACCAAGTATCTGGTTACCTATGTATTCGATAAAGCCTTAGTACTTTACGTGTAGGTGCTCAATCTACGTTAATAATATATTATAGAGTCTAATCTGATTATTTCTTACTTGTACTTTTTTGGTGGGTAGAGCTACTTTTAAAAATCCGATATCCCCAATGTGTTGCACATTTGGTATCCATCTAAATAGACATTAGACAAAAATCACTTAATTGAATACTGAGTACTTACTTACCTAGGTCTCTTACTCTTACTTACTCGATGGTATAATTAGACATTTTATGCCAATAATACTTAGGTTGTTTCCGTATAAGTAGGTCCATTATAAAATAAATTACGTGGCTTTGTAACTACCTATTATTTCAACGAATGCAGGATTGATTAAACATAAACTATCAATTCATTTTACCTACTGCGTCATTGTCTATTACTTAGATAGGTAAGTACTTAATGCCGAAAGTAGAAATATAAGCATTAACGTCGAGTAAATTAAACCGTGTGTTATTCACTCATGCATGAATACGTGTCAATTAACAATATTCAGTGTAAGAAGAGACGGGCCGTTACCGACACCACATGTCGTGGAATATCTCATTTAGGCCGCAATGAGAGGGAATAAAACAGAGCGTTCTTTGTTAAAATTTCAAGATAACACTTCTCATCTACGTGTACGTAGTCTGACACTATGCCACTATTGCATCGCTCACTCAACGACTCAACGTTTAAAGACACACATGCGTTACGCGGCTCAACTACCAATGATCGTCTGTCCCTTTCTAGCATATAAGCGCTATTGCTGCGCTCTCTGTCTACACGCACGATGCGATGTCGGTCGCACGTTGCGGTTCGGTCGTCACATCCCTCGACTCGTATAGCTCTCACATAGGAGCTAGATTGGCGCGTCGCGTATTCAAAATAGGAACGTTAGTAATAGAGTGGTGTACGCGACGGTGTATGTGTGCGTGCGAGAGAGCTAGCGACCCTCCCCCGCGCCTCCACCGCCGCCCCCGCTCGTCAACGACGCTAGCCGACCGAGTACCCGCGCGCGTTTACACAATCCGTTGGATCGGAGCGCGGGCGACACTCGCATTTAACGCGTTGCGTCTTCTTGTGACGACGATGGACGCGCGAACACGTATCGTAAATTGTTTTTTTTTTATAACATCTTGAAAGTAATACAAGCTTAGCGTGCTCTAAGCGCTGTTGGAATTACTTGGAACTCCTTACAAGAAATCATTTTCTTATATGATATTGGAATATATATCTGATAACATCATATCTAAAACTTATGATACCTCAGTGCGGCTGCCAGTGATTTCAATAGGTAAAGAAGATGTAAAATAATTTGACAATAAAAATAATCATAATATATTTTTAAAGAAAATTGATAAATAATACTTACTGTAAGTATTGTGAAAGAATAACTTCGGTGTGGATGACAATTCTATTTAGTGGTAATTACAAAATAGTGCCCTGGAAAAAGAGGCGTAAATAATGCCAAAATTAAAATGGCAATAAAACTACTTCAATGAAATGGTGAGTTTATTTTTTTTATCAATTGTAAACTCTTTTAAGACCTCCCGACGGCAAATGTTTTCGTCCTCATATTGATTTAGTAATGTCTAATTTCAAAACTAGGTATTATTATTTTATTTAAAAAATAAGTAGAATGGAAGGAATGTCGAAAAAAATATATCTTCATAAAAGTTATACAATAAAAAAGGCGTTCACTTTAATCGTTGCCGCACGCAGTTTTTGTGTGTAGAGTTTTTTGTGGGCTAAATTCAACAAAAAATACGCCCCATGTTTTTATAAATGAATTATATGGACCGTAAAAAAACAGTTATCAAATGGTTAAATTGTTCACCTGACAACGTGTTTTATATTGACATGTTGATACCCACTAAGACATTATCGTACATTTACATTTGTTATAAAAATTACTTTTAACTAATGAATATATAAATTTGTATTCTGATAATACATTTTTTTTTGTGTGGTGACGGAGTAAAAATACCACTCTCTATTTATCTCGTGGATGTCGTAAAAAAAGACTTCTAAGGGATATAATGTTCATATAACGTCTACATATACATAGGAAATAGGTACTCGAAATAAAGCAGCATAATAACCCATCTGATCAGCTTGGAATAGTAGATCAATTACCCTTCCATTGTGGCAAAGGCTCAGGCCCAATTGTGGGACGTATATGACCTAAGATGATGAATAATGTTAATAAAATACATTGTATTGAAAAATATAAATCGTGTTTATTTCATTGCAAAAATATTTCATGCTCTGTAAACCCACCTACTCACTTATCAATACGCTTAGTAACAGCAAGTTTGTGATAAAAACAGTCACATGTTTTTTTTTTTACTTTTATCACATTATTATAATAAGCATACCAACACCACTGTTATCGCGTACAAATGGAGACCAAAAATGTTGCAATAAAAGATATTATTTTTTTTTTAAATACAAGTCTAGGGAACCGTTTATCTGGATAGAAACTCTATGTAAAGCTTTTGCTTGAATATCTGACGGTGTGGGAGTATTTTCGTTATTTGGTAGAGACTGAGATTATATTACTAAGTTATTATTTCCCTCCGAAATGTCTATTGTAAACACAAGGCGATTAAGCCAACTATTATTTGATCTAGTAGTGAGGTGTTTTAGGTATATTTTGTTTTATCCATTGAGTAAGCCATGACTTTAATTAGAATTAATGTCTTGTTATCTAAGTATTGATTGTTAAAAATTGCTTGTACAAAAATAATCCACTGCTTTTTTTTCCTTCATGTAGAGTTTAGGAATACGATATGTCCATACCAGTAATTACTTGTCCGCGGGAGTCGTGAAATCCGTATAACCAGAAGAATAAATAATCGCAATCACCTGGGCAACCCATAATTCTAACTATCAAGTCACCCGCCTGCCTAGAGTCGCGCTTATAGCATTGTTTCCCTTAGTAGAGGTCTATAACGGTGGATCGATAGGCATATGCATAGAGAAGTGCTTAGAAGTACAAAACAAGATTTTAAGTACTCTGTTCTCAAAGTTCGTCCACGGAATCTTTAATTCAAGCCTCTGCTATCAGACTCTACCTACCACTTAAACGGTAATAGGCAGTTAAAATTTTCACATTTATTTCTATTACTGCTATAGAAATTAAGATTAAAATCCCTCCATAGCAGAAACATATTTTAGGTGTTTTTAGTTAGCTTTTATAATTTTTTTTATATAGCGTTGAATTTTGTGCAATGGTACGGAACACTTGAGCCAATCCGTCTCGCACTTAGCCTGTATTATTATCAAACTAAATGTAGACTGTAATCTTGTGCCACCTAAAATTTTTACACCCATTTTCATCAACAGATTTATATTATCTTCATTATATTATACAGATAGATTGCTTTAGGTATTACCTAATATTTGGGTGTCGTTGGTGAAAACGGAGATAAGTATTCAAATAAACTTTTAATGTATAGTCTGTCATGTTTTTCTCGCTGTGGGTTATTCAATGTTAGTTATTTTAAAATCTAGTTTATATTTACTATATAGTTAGCATATAATATCTTAATATTCTCTCGCCTTTATCCCAAAAGAGTTTAGGTTTCAGTGGTAAGAAAATTTTCCTTGCTAGCTACTGAACCAGTTGTTCAAACAGGTTGACATAAGGTTATATAACCAGTTTTCTTTCTTTAGCATTGATGTCATCTGCTTACATTGTGTATGCCCATTGCCATTAAAGACATCTAACTATTAGGTAACACCTAACATATAACATTGATATTAATTAAATTTTATATGAAGATATATTTATATGATTTTAGAAGATATATTTATATGATTTTTTTATATGATTTTTATATTAAATGTTATATGAAGTTCACAAAAAAAAAATTCGGCAACACGTGAAGCTCTATATAAATAACGTAATATTGATGTTATGAGTAATTTATGTCGCCTATAATTTGGGGGTCGCTGATAAAAACTTGCTATAGTCTTTTACGAAACCCACTCGTAAGATATGTAGGACTAGCAATCCGCCCTCGCTTCGCTTCGGTTATAGGTTATAGTCGTTTTACCCGCGTAGTTCCCGTTCCCATGGGAATATCGCGATAAAATATAGCCTAGTTTACGCCCTGATATTATAGCTTTCCATTGGTGAAAAAATTTTTAAAATCGGTCCAGCCGTTTTGACGATTACCCGGAACAAACAGACAGACAGACAGACACAAAAGTTTTTTAATTGCTATTTTAGGTATAGGTGTCGTGCAAATAACCGTGTGAGCATGAAAAAAGCCTATTATTTTGACATTACAAACAGACACTCCAATTTTATTTATTGGTATAGATTATACATCATTCAGCCTTCCAACATCTCTACCATAGCACCCCATATGGTGTACTCTTGTGCATATAATTTCCTACGACTTTCACGAAACCATCGTTTATTATGGTGGTGAACCGTTCTGTACATTATCGTCCATTCTTTATTTTTCGTTTGTGAATCTTCTCGGTTATTGGACTGGCAGTTTTTGAGATTAACATGTTTAAATCTAGTTTTCAATTTTTTTTCATTCATTTCTTTCAACGTCCACCATTAGGCGTAGGCTTTCCAAAGTGGTAATAATACCATTAACGCCACGCTCGGCAGGCGGGCTGACGATCATATTTGTTGTTATACGTTTTCCTGGAGATTATCGCTGCCCATTCTCCGAGTAATCCTTCAGTCGATAATACAACTTACAAAGAAAAGTATAGTAGAGGCATATTGTATTCTTAATCCAACACCACAAGAGAACTTTAAAGTTTATAATAGTAATATCATCATTATCGTTATTATCCTGCTCTTATCCCAATTGCTTGGGGTTGACCCGACATGTAGGTACTCTTTTGCCATCTTATATAAAGATTTGGCAATAGTTCTATGATCCGTCCGACCCGGATTAACGCCAGGCAGTCGCCTGGCGTTAATCCTTTTTGGGAATGCAATTGCTGAGTACCAGGCAGTCAGCTTGAGTTGGTCCAAGACAATATAAAACTATCAATCGTCTTCTACGAGACCCACGAGCAATGTATTGTGGATTATTGGTACATCAAAAGTTGGACACATCAAAAGTTTACAATAGTAATATATTGTAGATATTAATTTAGTTTTTAGTCAATTTACCTCTACCAAAGTGATGATACTTTGGTCTTTCGCCAGCCACTACTAGCCTCCCCCGCTAATGCGGTAATCGCCACGCTTGGCAGATAGATTGGCCATCACAGTGAGGTGTTATACATTCCCCAGGAGATTGGGCAGCATTTGCCACTCTCCTGGTGTGTTAGCCCATTATTATAACTCCCACGGGTAAGTATGGGTTCACTACAATTGTATTCTTATACCGTCACCACACGTGGAACTTCTACCTCTTTTATATAGTGGTTATTATTTGGCGGAGCTATTAGAAAACTCGTTTTTCTAATAGGTATATCAAAGTCAGCGGCAACTTATAGATAGTAATACTTTTAACCTGTTATTAACGACCATCAACAATGAGGCTAACACTTGCCCTCGACGATAAATTATTGTTTTAGAAAGCTTCTACGAAAGCAACTAACAACCTATTGAAAAGTTTAAAAAAAATATAATGTCAAAAGTAATTTGTGTTTTTAACATCTGTAATTTAAAAAGTTACTGCGTAAGTCTGACGTACCATGAATGTAATTAAATTTATCCAAAATTAAATAGGTTTACTTGATTCCGTAATAGGTTTTGCTGAAATTCGGATTTTTGAAATTGTCTTTTGAGGATTTGAATCGATGGTTATTGCTTTTTTTTGGTGTGCCAAGGTTTTATTACACTATTATTTATTTTAATTGTAGTTCAATAAATTGTCCAATAGGCTATATAAAACCCAAATAGACATATGCCATAATAGGCAGACAATAGAAATTTTCGCAGTCCGTATATTACCACTGTTACAACAGATTAATAATCCGTGTGGTTACGGAGTAAGAATACAATTAACCACCCCCCACTCTTGTCAGTGGGTGTTATAAAAGACGATTAAGGGAAATATGCAGGTAACATCTATGCAAGAGAAAGAAAACTCTATTTTAACGCGTTTAATCAGCGTGGAATAGTAGGTCAATTCCTCTCCCATTTTGTGAAGGTCTGAGCCCCCCAATAGTAGGACTTATATAGGCTGAAATGATGATGATGAACAAAATGGTATGTACTTACTTGTTAAAAGTACTGTACTGCACAGATGGCGTAGTGGTGTGGTGGTTAAAATACCAACCTACCGTGCCAGGTCGCGGGTTCGAATCCCACGCAGGGCAACACTTTGTGCGGTCTATAAATTGTTGTTCTGAGTCTGGATGTAATTTTTGTCCGTTAATTATGTTTGTAAAGTCCCCCGCAATACAAGGACTATTTTCTTAGTGCAGGGTTTTGTTTATAAAAACAAATGCAAAGTTAAAAATTAAAACTACATCTCTGTATTTTTAGTTGCGATTTTTGGCATTTTCTATGTAATCTTAATATCGTCTGCTCTATAAATTCTTGTATGTAGAGTTTTAAATGGCGTTTTTTAAGTCATAAGTCATAACTTTTTTAATCCTCGACTAATGTGACTGTTACATTTTTGCTTGCGTCTTTGTTTGTGGACAGCGGCGTAAGATGCGTTGTGTCTTAAATAGCTCTGAATTGAATTTTTCATACTCAAGTTGATAATTAATTCTCGCGGCTACAGTTGGTAATTTGCTTTTAACATTTTCATCTCACAATAATTTTGAGATGTAAAACCAAACCCAAATCCTCTAGTTATTGAGACAAGATTCTTGCTCTATGGTAGGGAAATTTGCCTCCTATATTACATATGGTGGGACTGGGGCGGATAACGAATACTATTCACCACTTCCAGCCAGTGGATGTCGTAAAAGACGACAAAAGGATATAGTACGCATAGAGCAAGAGGAGGAAAACTCGAAACAAAACCATATAACAACCTGTCTGACCAGCATGGTATAGTAAGGTCAATATCCCTCCTATTGTGGAGGCTAGAGCCCAGCAATATCCGTGTGGTGACGGAGTAAGAATACAATTTACCACTCCCTATCTTGCCCGTGGATGTCGTACAAGACGACTAAGGGATATAATATGCACATAAGATCTGTGCAAGAGAAGGAAAACTCGAAATGAAACCCTATACCAACATGTCTGACCAGCATAGTATAGTAGGTCAAATTCCCTCCCATTGTGGAGGAGGCCCGAGCCCAACAGTGGGACATATGTGGGCTGCGATGATGATGATGATGATGATGAGAGCCCAGCAGTGTGACGTGTATAAGCCGAGATGATAATGATATTACAGTGTCTAGATAAATTTGTTTTTTTCCACCTTCTGTTTCAATGATGATGGATCCTCCAACAATTTCATACGGACTAGTGCCCACTAGTTCTTTCCTTCTCCCGATATTCAAATTAATTGTTGATCTAAATTAGAACTTTTACATTTATCTGGTCTTGACAGCTATAGGCACAGATAGGGTTGCCAGATCATCAAACCTAATAGCCGGACAGACCAGACAGTTTGGCCGGATATTTGGGTAGAATGGCTGGACACCCTACATTATTGATTATTTTGTGTTTTAGTATTATTAGGTACGACAAAAAAATGTATGTAATATTAAGCTTATTGGATTATTATGACAACACACTCGCCTGCGCTCGACCATGCTCGGCGCTACCTCGTTTGCGAAATGTAAAAAGCATAATAAAATCCGGACAAGCCGGACACCGATTGTTTTGACCGGACACTCAATTTAAAAGCCTACCTATGTTCGGCTTTATCCGGACGCTTGGCAACGCTAGGCAGATATATAGTGACGTAG
Organism: Lymantria dispar; assembly: GCA_032191425.1. NCBI lineage: Eukaryota > Metazoa > Arthropoda > Insecta > Lepidoptera > Erebidae > Lymantria > Lymantria dispar. The sequence continues at coordinate 6,522,607 of CM063457.1, forward strand.
ACATAGCTACAGATATAGTGTTAGCGTTAACACGGCACGTGACCATGTCGGTGACGATTTACATGAACTCTTTATTAATTTACTACCCATCCAAACCTACCTGTAGAATATTTCACTTTTTTTTGGGGGTGGGCTACGGTCAGAGTACCCGCCGCCCGGCTCTGTCCGGGGCGACAGAGGGGCGGCGCGTGGCCTCGTAACCCACCCATAACACGTCGCCTTCGTCGTTGCGTCGATCACCGGAGACGAGTTCCTTTTCTTCAGTGGTTGACTCAACGAAATACCCCGAGGGAGTACCCTCTCCGCGAAAAAAGTCGTGCAAGATAAAATAATTGAGCACACCGTACGGCGCAGTCAACGTTCTATTTATTTTGAAGTAACGTACGTACCAACTATGTACTTTATAAAAAAAAATTAATGCACAGATCATTAAAGTTGTGTCATTAATCATTACCCACACTAAAAAGATTTATAACACCCGTGTTCATAAACAAAAATATATCGTCTCGATATAAAAAAGTCACCTGAATAACCAAGATAAGGTCTAAAATTTAATCTCGATATGCCTTGAGGCCGGACCGTTCAAAAGGTTGCCCAGGGCCAAACTAAATTAATAATACAGTTTTATAATCATGTAATGGCCGCAATTTTTCCTGCAACACACCCAAATTATTTTGAGATAATAATGTATCCTACATTAATATCTAAAATTATTGTTTTTTTACGTTCAGTCTTTACTAATTACTACAGTTTAAAAAGTAACATTTTAATATCAAACAAATCGACTGCTTAGGTGACCTAGTGTTAACGATACCTACCGTGCCAGAATCGAGTTCAATTTCCAAGCAGTACAATATTTTGGACGTACCAATTTTATTTTTAAAGATAACAAGAAATAATCCTTCTATTGTGAGGGACTTTTACAAACATAAAATACGTGGGTATCGAACCCAGGTCACTGGTATTGTAGGTCGATATCTTAACCACTACGCCATCTGTGCAATATATTTGATTGTATTGTTTTGAGTGTACTTTAGGTACCTTGTATATATGTAAAGTTCAGGCGGTTTGAAAAATAAAAAGCATGTTTTCATCTATGATGTATTTGAGTTCACTTTATATTGGAGATGGCGTGGTTAAGATGTTGTTTTGGGTTCGATTGCAAAGGACAAACTAGGTGCGATTTACAAAGTGTTGTTCTGAATTTAGTCGCAATTTGTTTTCATTAATTCTGTTATAGAGTTCCAAGCAATACAAGTATTATGTATCTTATATCTTTAAACGAGCAATTCTTGTATATATATATGTATTTTCAGGATCTCGGAAACGGTACCAACGATTTTGATGAAACTTGGCATATTAGAGGTGTCGGGGCCAAAAAATCGATCTAGCTAGGTTTTATTTATAGAAAATGTTGTTTTGTCGGTGTTTTTAGCAAAACAATACAATGATATTAATATCATTGTATTGTTTTGCTAAAAACATCGAAATTTTAAAAGAATATGAATTCAAATTCCGTTGTCAACTTCAAGAGTTATGGTAGCTCAGTTGGGAAGTTCGCTTTTTGTTTTGTTTTGGCATTCAAACAGCGTAGGATCGAATCTCGGTGTTATTATTATTCTCTTTTTGTATTTTTTTTTTATATTTTTTTCATTATTTATTTTTTATTAATATATATCTAAATAAATTCGACAAAAATACAACAGAAGTATTCCGAGCGAAGCTCGATCAACCAGATATTTTTAGTTCGCGTCACAAAATTGAATAAAAACATAAGTTTAAAGATATCTTAATTTGCATCTACTTGAGTTTATTTAATATAATACCTATGAAAGTTTGAAAGTTAAACAGTATTACTGTTTGTACAGTTTAGCCTTGAAGATACAGATGGCGTTAAGATAACGTCATACCGTGCCAGTGTCATGGCTTCGAGTTCACATAGGACAATACTTTGTGCTATATACAAATTGGAACAATTTGTATATAGCCTGGGTGTAATTTGTGTCCGCCACTTAATTGTTTATTTGTAAAGTCAAATACAAGTATTAGCCTTAGTCCAGGGCTAAACATTTGATTCTTCCTTATGAAATATAAAAACATGATTTTACCATATGAAATATGAATTTTTCTATCTGTTAGCATTTATCTTTAATATGTGTATTATTAATGCGCCACGATAAAAAGGGATTGACGTGTTCATATGGATAAAATTTCTCATAAATTATTACAGAATAAAAAAATGTATTTACGTTCAACGTCCACAGATGGCGCCGTAAGTTAGTTGTGTACGTGGCTCATGCAAACAGTAGCTTGGTTCGATTACTTTAACAATAAAGTTCGTGTTCAGATTTAATTAAACTGTGTCAATGTGGTAACAGAGTAAGAATACAATTCGCCAGACCTTTTTTAACCCAAGGGTGTTTTAACAGACCGCTGAGGGATATAATATGCTTTTAACATCTGTGTAAGAGGAGGCAATCTCGAAATGTAACCTAAACTAATTTGTCTGACCAGAGTGGACACTCGCCTCAGTGGGACGTAAATGAGCAGAGATGATGATGATTAAAAAAATCTCCGTGTGGTTGATGGGTTAAAAATAAAATGTGTAGCCAACTCTTATTTACTCGTGGGAGTCTTGCCTAGATGTGGAACTGACCAACTGCAATGCCTAATCCGCCCGTTATGATTTAATCACCATTCGTAGGGAGGCCTGTGTCTAACAGTGGACGTCGATAGGATGACGAATGTATTCATAAATATAATAATGATAAAAATTACTTTAATAACAAAATTATCATAATTTTTGATTATATTCGAACTACAACTGAGCTACAACGTGTTCACAATTGGAATTCACCTACTATACTTGTTGAGTAGATGTTGCCCGCATACTATATCCCTTTGTCGTATTTTACGACATCCACGGCCAGGATGAATTGAATTCTTATTTTTTTGGGCATGGGCCATGGTCAGCTCGCTCGCCGTTCGGCTCCGTCCGGGGCGTCAGAGGGGCGCTGCGCGGCCCCATGACCCACCCGTGACACCTCGCCTTCGACGTTGGTCCAACCGGTGCAGAGTTCCTTGTTTTCAGTGGTCGGCCAGACGGAATACCCCGCACCCTCTCCTCACGACGTCTCTCCTCATGGACGTCGGTCGCCGTCGCGCGGTCGGTCTTACGGCGGTTGACGGACTAAATCCCCTATCCAGTCACCCGCTATATTATGTCCCTTAGTCGTCATTTACGACACTCACAGACAGAAGGGGCTGATGATTTGTCTTCTTAGTCCATCACTACACGGATTAATAACAAAATTATAATAAGCCGCAATTATAATTATAATCTCAACTCGCAGCTTTTATAAAAATTATATTTCAGTTCATATTAATTTAATTACTAAACACGTTTATATTGTGTATTAATTAAAACCGTTCGGCTTTCCGCACGCCATCTTGTAATAATATTTTTCTAAGGCGTTCGCATAAATTAATAAATATGAAAATAAGTTCTCGGTTGCTCGTGTCACTCTTTAAATAACATTTATTTTTTTAAATTTCCCCGTCAGCCATTTTATTTGCAATTAAATCTAATTTTTACTGTTTTATATGAAAATAATAAACAGGGCACTATAGATAGTCATATTATGGACTAGCAACCCGCCCTCGCTTCGGTTTCTGTCGCCTTATCCCCGTAGTGCCCGTTCCCTTGGGAATACCGGGATAAAATATAGCCTAGTTTACTCCCTGATATTATAGCTTTACATTGGTGAAAGAATTTTTGAAATCGGTCCAGCCGTTTTGAAGATTACCCGGAACAAACAGACAGACAGACAAAAAAAATAATAAAGTGATTTTTAGGCATAGGTATCGTCCAAATAACCGTGTGAGCATGAAAAAAGCCTATTATTTTGACATTACAAACAGACACTCCAATTTTATTTATTGGTATAGATATGAAGTTTCGAATCTAGAGTTATGGATATAAAGATAGGTACGGATATTAGAATTACATTATATCGGTTAAGGATATAGAATAACTTCGGATTATCCGACAGTTTCGGATAGTTTCCGTAACGCATGTTAAATGTTTAGGAAATTCTAAATTCCGTGAGGTGTGGAGTAGGAATACAATTGACCACTCACTCTCTTGCTCGCGGGTGTCGACTAAGATAAAAGACGAACTATGGCATAAAATATGAATATAACACCTATGCAAGCGAAGGTAAACTCGAAATAAAACCCTATGCCATTCCGTTTGACCAGCATGTTATAGTAGGTCGTGGGTGATCGTACCCCAAACTTATTCCCCACTCGAAGTTAGGTTAATCGCCCGGGACAATATTCCGGTAAAATCTTATTCGGATTATTGGTGATTACGCGCCTGAATATGACATGGTAAGTAGATTGACGGGCCGCTGCCATTCTTCCGGCATCTCGAACCGAATGGTGAGATCAGTCTGCCAGGCCGGCCACAGATGTGAAGGAATTGGTACCAGTGGTGATAGGAAGGGGAACATGGTAGATTATGGAGCCGTACGCCGTCCATCCGCCGCCCCGAGCAGATATAACGAAGTGTGTTCAAACCATAATAGCTAACCATAAAAAAGGCGAGATCTAAGTCTACATGAAGCCCTTTTTTGTGTGGGCTACGGTCAGTGCAAGTGCCGTGTTCGCTTCGTCCGGGGTAACGAAAGAGCGGAGTGCAGCCCCGTAAGCCACACCGTATTCCTTACCCTTGTCGTCCGTGGCCAGCCCGGATCTACATGAAGGTCTAAATAAATGGTAACCCCCTCCAGTATTTTCAAATAAAATTATTGGTCGTTCAATTAGTATTTACATAATTTAATGGACTCAAATTATCATACAAAATTAGTCATAATTATAAAACAATTAAAATGCAACATTTAATTTGCCTACGTTATAGCATTTAGTATTTGAAAAGATACAATCCTTTTTTGTTTCAGTTAAATATTTAGGTATTTGTTTAAAGGAACTTGTATGAATACACTTTTAATTATAATCAAAGCCAACCAACCATAAAACAGGCTATTTTGTATACAACCGATGAAAAAAGTTACTTAAATTCAAAACTTAAAATAACAATGATCAATACATTTTTCTTGCATTTTGATTTTATTTGTGTTACCATGACCCTGCGCCGCAAAATTTGTTGCCATGGACTTATTTTGCCATGTTTGAAGAAGTATTGGACAGTGATTTAAATCACTAGCTGAATGCGTAAAGTTTTCATGACACATTTATCAGTTTCAACGTTCTTACTATCTAACCATTTTTTTTTTTTATATTAACCCTACAATTTAAGGCAAAGATGTAATATTGTTTAGACATTGCTTGCTCTTAGTCGTCCTGTACGACACCTACGAGCAATGCAAGTGTTAGTAGTATTCGTAGCCGCTACAACAGGAAACCATTTTATTAATAATATAAAATAATTATTAGAATATTATTAGGGTATTCAGAATTTTAAGTCTCACAGCAGAGCATCTGATGATGATTGGTAACTGTTACTCAAGGACCTGCTATACCAAAGGTAAAGGGTCTACTGCAAATGCAGCCTCCGGTTACCGAACGAAGTACAGTAGCAAATTTCTCAAATGTCAATATTCTGTGAGAGTGTGGACGACTCAACCATCATCTGTACTTGAAAATAATAAAATAAATACGAGATTATAAAACTAAGAAGATTAAATTCTAACGCAAGCGTATTATTATTATTTTGTTAATTATGTAAGAGAAATATTTAGGTTAATACGACATGTTGTAATAACCCTAACAGTTACGACACGATCGCCCACATGGTAACTAAATGAACGTTCAAATATGACAATTACAGTTCATATGCCCGCAACATGTTTAGTTTATGCGCATTTTGTCATGTACATGTGCGTCATATATTTTTTTTAAATATATTGTATGAACTGAAGACCAAGGTCTTTGACTTTATAATTTTATAAGGCAGTGATTTTTTAATTTGGTATTATTTTTTTTTAAGAATTGTCAGATCCACATTTCTGCCTTCGCATAATTATGACGAATAGAATAAAGCATCATTATATCAGCTAATAATACGTCCCACGGTTGGACTCAAGCCTCATCCAGGAGGAAAATTGACCAACCTGCTGGTCAGACAGATGGATAAAGATATTGACAGCACAAGTAGCATAGTGTTTAAGGTATTGATCTACCGTGCTAGTGTCTTGGGTTCGAATCCCACGCAGGACAACAATATGTACGATCCACAATTTGTTGTTCTGAGTCTGGACGTATTTTTGTTTGGATGTAATTATTTGCCTAGTTGTAGGTGTTGTCTTTAAAAAAAATATATATTTGTTTCAATATAAAAGTGAAATAATTAAAAAAAATCATATCTTATACGACAAATTATATCAGATACCAATTTTACATTAGGAAACGCTTTTCCAAGTAATCCTGTTCACATTTAACATTTGAAAATGTCACCCACCGTAAAAAAAATGTATTAATATTCATAGATCTCTTTTAGGTAATTCTCTCTATATATTTAGATAAGCATATAAATTATTTCCTAAATTTTCAATTTAAATTATAATTCATTGGTTTTGTAAGTTAAATATTTGCTCTTACATAACTACCGCATAAACTAGCAAATTACCTTTCCGTGTGATGTTTGTTTAAGAATACAATTCACCCACTCCCTATCTTGCCAGTGTATATTGTAAATGCCAAGTAAGGAATTCTTTTTTTTACGGCTACGGTCAGGGTACCCGCTGCCTGGCTCCGTCCGAGCTGACAGAGGGGCGACCCGCGGCCCCATAACCCACCCATAAAGCACGTCGCCTTCGTCGTTGGGCCGCCCACCGGTGCAGAGTTTCTTGACTTCAGTGGGCGATTAAGGGATATCGACATTTCATCATTTCGGCTTATATACGACCCACTACTCCACGGGTAAGATAGGGAGTGGGGAATTGTATTTTTCCTCCGTCACCACACCTATTTATTCTCTTATTATTATTTCTCGCTCGCAAATATTTTTTTATAAAGACCATGATAATAAAAAATTCTATCGGACTTATTAAAATGTCTTAATTATTTTTTATGATTGCAGAAGTAGGCAATGGTATGATATAATTTTTAATATTTTTAAATTAATGACTAAATTGTTATAGTTTTTTGACGGAAACCTGAAAATTATATGTTGCGGTCTTTAATTTTATTTTAACATTTTAATGGGATGTAAAAATTTGGTAGCATTTTATGTAATGTAATGTAATTTTTTTTAATTTTATATTCACCTATGTGCCGTGCCTTCTCTGAGAATTCTGAGAAGAATGGCTGAAAGCTTTCTCTGAGAAAGAATGGCTGAAAGCTTTCTCTGAGAATCATAAAGCTTGAAATTATGAACTGAATCGATATTTTGCTGTACACCTCTAGATTATATTTCTCAGAAGATTGTACTGCAGTAGTTTTATACATTATAGCCATTTAGGACTACTTTCATTACATAAATAAATACTATATGCAAAATGTATGTTGCTTGAGAGTCCAATTTTTCTGTGTGGTAACAGATTAAGAATACAGATAACCACCCCCTTTATATGGATTATAATATGTAGATAACATAACATCTATGCAAGAGAAGGAAAACTCGAAAAGCCATTACATCTGAGCAGTGGATCAGTTCCTCTTCTTTGTCGAGGAGGCTGGAGCCCAGCAGTGGGACACTGTGATGATGATGCTGAGAATCCAATTAAAATCAGGGTAATGGACCTTCGTTGTCTAAATTGAAATACTGCAGTATTTCAATTTTTAAGCTCGTCCTCAGTTCAAAAAATTACATTAGGCAAATGCCTAATGTAATTTTTAAAGCTTATTAAATAATAAGCTTTGCCTGCGCCTGATGCCACCCTAGCCGAGGCCGCGGGTGACTGGACTCCAGGGAATTAGTCTGTCATCCGACCGCGTGAGGAAAGACCGATGTCATCGGTCGAGGAGAGGGTACTCCTCAAGGGGTATTCCGTCGGGCCGACCACTGACGACAAGTCACCCTGCTCCGGCCCAACGACGAAGGCGACGTGTCACGGGTGGGTTACGGGTGTGCGTGCTTACACCACTCTGTCGCCCTGGATGAGCAAGGAGGGCGCCGACCGTAACCCACCCCCCCAAAAAAGGCATTTAATAAGCTGTTTATTTTAAGTATTAATTACTTGACTAGATACATAATCGAGTATTACAATACAGAACTTTAGTACCAAGAAAAAAGACATTTTCTTTTTTTTTATATAGGTTTCTGAATAATTATATATTTTTCATGATTCTTATAAAAATTATATTAAATTATCTAAATGACTACGGTCCTTAACCCTATATGGCTAATATAATATATACCCCCGAACGAAAATAACAAACAATTTTAATATTTTATGTAAATAAGTTTATATACCGACGTCCACTATTCATGGTGAATAAATTTAGTAGTTTTATGGTAAATCTACTAGTAAATGGGCAATAAAACTGGCCAGAAGTATTCATAAATTAAACTCTTAAACCAATAGTATTTTACAAAATTATAATTAATATTAACCTGTATTTTTATTTTAATAACAAAGTTAAACTGCCTGTCATTAACATTTAAATAGTTTTTTTTTAATAAAATTTTTAATCACCTGACGTTGAAGTTTTAGGCGCGAATGCCGGACTGTATTATAAAATAATTATTTATACATTTATTAAAAACTCTTTTATATAAAAAACAACGTGAAATACTGAAATACAGATTATAATTCTCGTATTTTGCTGTGTTTAATTAATTCACATAGCTTAGATGATATATAAGTGATGTAAAGCAGAAAAAGTGCTACACGATAGGGGACGTGAAATATGAGTGATACACATACGTGTTTTAATCATATTTGCCAACCAAAAAAGCATAGTCATATCTTCATTAATAGACAGTGAATATGAGACTTATTTTTGAAATTAAGTATTGTTAATTCGAAATATATGGCTCGGGATTTCTCTGCGAGATAGAATCCGGAATACGGAAATCCGCAGAAGAACGGATGTAACCGACATAGCACGAAGAATTAGCACGCTGAAGTGGCAATGGGCAGGCCACATCGCTCGACGAACCGACAACCGCTGGGGAAGAAAGGTTCTCGAGTGGCGACCACGTATCGGACGACGCAGTGTAGGACACCTAGGTGGACCGATGACCTAGTGAAGGTGACTGGGCATCGTTGGATGCAGGCGGCACAGGACCGCTCATTGTGGCGCAACATGAGGGAGGCCTACGTCCAGCAGTGGACGGCGATAGGCTGAAATGATGATGATGATGATGAAATCGAAATATTTAATATGTATATTAAATATATTTATTTAATCATATGTTTCCGTGTGGTGACGGAGTAGGAATACAGTTCATCACCCATCATCTTGTCCGTGAGTGTCGTAAAATACTAAGATATATGTTGATAATAGATGTTATCTTAGCAAGAGAAGGAAAGCTCGAAATAAAATCCTATACCAATACTTCTGACCAGCGGGGTAACAGCAGGACAATCCCTCTCCCACAAAGAAGGCCCGAGCCCAACAATTGAACGTATATGGGCTGTGATGGTGATGATATTTACGAATTAAAATATTTTTTTTGAAGTGATACTTCTTTAGAATCGTTATGATTTCAAACTCGATGAAACGAAAAAGCGAGTACATAGAGACAAACAAGTAAATGTATAGGATTCAGCCGGCGAGAGAATGAGATAAAGGATGAAGGATAAAGGAGTTGCACTTCTGATATGCGTACTATGTACACACTCTTTTTTTTTCTTTCGACATGACTGTAAAATCTATATTCTTAGAATAATAACGTATAGAAGGATAGTGTCAGTACTTCGAACTTTCGAAATTTGAATCTAAAAATACTAATAGCGCGCAGGCAATTATTCACGTACACGCGCAAACCACTATACAAATCATGAAATCAAATTTTGTTTTTATTAACATAAATCATCGAAATACTTTTAAAAGTAATTTTATAAACCTTTTTAAGTTTTTCAAATGTGTTGTGACACCATTTGAATGCACAAACCGTCCTAATTACCTATTTATTTTTTAAGAGTTGCGTACGTTCGTGCAGTACAATGACTTGTACATTACGGAACGTTTCCGGCGTAAGTCCCATTAGGCTCCAATTGAAATGCCTCACTTTTTGTGCGTGAACTTACCTTCTATACGTTATTATTCTAAGTCTATATTATTATTTCAATCATCCCAAACGGCGAATGACCACAATATATTGGAGCTGATGTCCAATAACACCAATAATAATACTCCCATCCTTTATCACGATGCGGGCAGCGTTTACCGGCTACCAGGCCCCGATAATACACGTTGATCACCTTATGCTTGTAGAACATTTTATTGTATTCGTGTAACGATGTCGCCAAGGTCGTGGTGACTAAGCGATTAATAATTTTGAATACAAAACAAAGAATTTGTGGTGGCACTGATAATTAAATTTAAAACGGGCATAAACAAGTGAACTCTTAAACTTGAATTAATTCTTTTAAGTATAAAATTAAAACAAAAGAAAAAAATCCTATACCAACATGTCTGACCAGCATGGTATAATAGGTCAAATTCTCTCCCATTGTGGAGTAGACCCGAGCCCGACAGTGGGACGTATCTGGGCTGCAATGGTGATGATGACGTATAAAATTGTAACTTTTTAATTTTGGATAATCGGCTACTGATCATTATCATCTATTGTTGCGAGTGCAGACTGAATTTATTACTAAAGTTTGTATTTACTTATTCTTTGTCTTTAAGCTGAGTCATCGACTTTAGTAAAGTGATTGCACCTGAGAATGTTGTCAGAGACTGAAAACACGTAAAGCAGCATTTCATATTTACTACACTTTAGCGTTTTTTCTGCATTATATTAAATGACAAAAATATTTCATACTAGCAACCCGCCCTCGCTTCGCTTCGGTTTTAGTCGTTTTACCCGCGTAGTTCCCATTCCCGTGCAAATACCAGGATAAAATATAGCCTAGTTTACGCCCTGATATTATAGCTTTCCATTGGTGAAAGAATTTTTGAAATCGGTCCAACCGTTTTGAAGATTACCCGGAACAAACAGACAGACAGACAAAAATTTTTTAATCGCTATTTTAGGCATAGGTGTCGTGCAAATAACCGTGTGAGCATAAAAAAAGCTTATTATTTTGACATTACAAACAGACACTCCAATTTTATTTATTGGTATAGATAATGTGTAAACACTAAAATGTTGAATTTAAGACCGCTTCACAACATTTTCACATTCCCGTCATAAAGCCTTAAGATCGTAAATTAGTTGATTTAAAAGTTGCAATATTTTTTTACTTACTTGGGGCCTTACGGTCTGTTGGGTTGAATAAAGTATATATGGAATTTCTATCGCATCTCGAGGATATTTATTTCAATTATATAAAACATTTAATCGGATTTAAGATATTTTATTCTTGTGGAGTAAGAAAACAATTCACCAGCCCCATCTCTTACTCGTGGGGGTCGTAAGAGAAGACTAAGAGAAATTGCATATAACATCTATGCAAGAGAAGGGAAACTCGAAACAAAACCCGTGCCCTACCCTAGGTAGGTAGGGTAGGGCACGCTGGTCATAGCGTGGTATAATAGGTCAATTTACCACCCATTGTGGAGGAGGACCAAGTCTAACAGTGGGACATATGGGCTCAAATGATGATGGAAATAAACATAACTGCACAATAGGAGAGAAATTGATCTACTATACACGCTGGTCAGACGTGTTGTTGTAAGGTTTTATTTCGAGTTTTCCTTCTCTTGCTTAAATTTTATACGCATATATCCCTTAGTCGTCTCTTACGACCCCCAAGGGCGAGAAAGGGGATGGTGAATTGTATTCTTACCTACTCCGTCACCACACGTAGATACATCATTTTAATATTTATATATATATATTTCTTGTGTACGTGTGTATATCACTGAACTCCTCCTAAACGGCTAGACTGTTGATGAAATTTTTTGTGTGTTCAAGGGGATTTGAGAATGGTTTAGATGCCCAATCGAACCCGATAAGTGTCGCTGCTATCGATTTCAAGGACAATTCTTTTTATTTTGTTTGAAAAGAACAACGTGTATTGCAGCAGCTAGTTTTGTATAAAAAAAATGTTTGTTTATCGAACCCACGCTCAAGGCAGAGAAGGTCGTTATTAAAGCCAATTGTACTATCTCATTATCGGAAACAACTTTATGAAGTGCATTAAAACAATTTAAAATATTTCATTTATACAATACTTTTGAGTTAAAACAATTTTGCATATAAATGTGTGAGTATGTCATTAATTCTATTCTCGGCCGTGACCGCCCATGAGTCACAGAGTAGCCAACATGTTTTCGTTATTGGACAAAACTGTTTGGTATTGGCGCAAAATAACATTGTTACGTGTTTGTAATATACAAGTTTGGCAAATATTGTTAAATGTTTTTTTTAGTTAAACAAACGTACCCATGCTGAACTGTTTAGCTGATTTTCAAAAAGCTTGAACTAATTTACGTCTTATTAAGCTACGGATGGTCGTAGGTGCCGCAAATGTCTTACCCGTGGGTGCCGTCAAAGACGATTAAGGGATTATAATAATCAGATAACATTTATGCACGAAATGGAATATTCTATTCCAACACGTTTAATCAGCCTGGAATAGTATTTCAATTTCCCTCCCATTGTAGAGGAGGCCTGCGCTCAACAGTGGGATTTAAATAGGCTGAGATGATAATGATGGTCACCGAAGGAGGTTGTAAATTAAAAAAAATTGTCACGTAATACGGATACGACCTCTAACTTATTTTTTAAATAAATTCTCGAGTAAGGATCCATAACATAATTAAATTTTAAGATTCTAAATATAAAATAATTCAAATTTAAGATTCTAAATATAAAATAAATCAAATTTGAAATTCTAAATACAAAATAAATAAATTTTGAGATTCTAAATATAAAATAATTAAATTATGACAAATATTAACGCTTTTCGTGTGGTGACTGACTAAGAACACAATTCACCACCCCATATTCATGCCCCTGGGTATCGTAAAAGACAACTAAATGAACACGCTACCACGCAGTCAATAAAACAGAACATTTTATTTATTTCATATACGATTAGGTATAAGGATGTCAGGAAACAATAAAAATTAATATTAATTAGAACAATGTATTTACTGCATAAACGTTGTAACGGTATAAGTAGTCAGTAGGCAGTACCTTGCATGCCAATGTCGCGGCTTCGATCCGTTCGGACAGTTTTTTGTGTTATTCTCAAATTATTGTTCTAGCTGTTTGTTTTGACTGTTAATTGCATATTTTTAAAGTCTTCCGCGACACAAACATTTAATTAAATACGTGGTTTTGTTTTCAAAATAAAATAATACATTATTCTTTATAGATGAAATATTAAATATTTATGCACGAACATTTCTATAAACGCATACCTAGATTGAATATTAATTAACAGGGTAAATAATTAAATATGTAAATCTTACAGGGTAAATATGTAAATATTAACTATAATATTGTATCTATTTCTAAACATATATCCGAACTAATAAAAAGTAATGATCTCTAACGTTTACACGAGTATTGCATTATAAATTAAATTATTTTTACGGATAATATCGCGGTTGTATTTTAATTTTATATATCTCAACGTTTCGAAGACTTTAACGTTCATGGCCACGGGAAGGCAGTCCTCCCACGGAAAATATAAATATAAACGCGATAAAACCTGCAATCTGTTTTATTTATTATAAAAAAGTATAATAAGATTATAAATATGAAAGTATGTTTGTTACGCTTTCACGCTTAAATCACTGAACCGATTTCAAAAATTCTTTCACCATTGGAAAGCTATAATATCAGGGAGTAACATAGGCTATATTTTATCCCGGTATTTCCACGGGAACTGGAACTACGCGGGTAAGGCGACTGAAACCGAAGCAAAGCGAGGGCGGATTGCTAGTAAGATTATAAATATGAAAGTATGTTTGTTTGTTACGCTTTTACCCTTAAACCACCGAACCGATTTCAAAAATTCTTTCACCAATGGAAAGCTATAATATCAGAGAGTAACATAGGCTATATTTTATCCCGGTATTCTCACGGGAGCGGGAACTACTAACTAACGGGTAATGCGACTGAAACTGTGGCAAAGCGAGGGCAAGTTGCTAGTAATTCTATTTAGTAACAACAAAAATATTATTACATAAAATAAAACAAGTGCCTAGAATAAATAGATCCTTTTGATGTATCTATTATTAATAGCCATTCCAGAAACTGCAATCATTAAAAAATAATAGACTGACGCGAAAAAAAAAAACGGAAATAGAACCATTCATGTGCAGCCACAAAAAAAAAACAATATAAAGTTCAAATTGAAAAAGAATATGACCTCATTCTAAAGACCTCTGTTGTGTAAAAAAAGACTTTTGGGCTTACTTGTTTAAAAAATGTTGATGTTATTTTTGACAGGCAATTAAACAAAGACAAGATATATTTCAAGTGCATTGTACCATAAAATAGTTTCTTTTTTTAATATTTTTTGACATGGGTGACAGTTTACAAATAGTTTATTAAATATTATTATATTATTGTATGTAGAGATAGTGTAAGATGTATTTATTATAAGCAGTAATAGAATGGGACCCCAATATATCTAATACTGTATAAAGAACTCGGGTTGAATTCCCTCGGCATGTAACTATGAATCTGTGTGGTATCGGAGTAAGAATATAATTCACTCTATCTTGCCGGCGGATATCGTAAAAGGCGACTAAGTAATATATTATCAAATCAGCGTAGTATAGTAGGTCAATTGCCCTCCTATTGTGGAGCATATTCGAGCCCAGCAGTGCGCTGTATATAAGCTGCTATGATGATAATGTACCTATGACTTCAAAATTGTGTTTATTCTTCTTCTATATATGGTTCGCTGTTAGTCTTTATACTCCTCATCAACCTGAATGTAAAATTAACCTTCAATTACTTTTAAGAAAACGTAATTAAGAAATAAATTCTTTCTAGTCTTTTAGAAAAAGCACAGAGTTCTCTATACTATTGAATAGATGATTCAATTCTACAGTGATCGATGCCACGACGTTTGAAAATCTGCTATATCACAGTTATATTAATTAGTCCGCGTACCTAATGGCAGTTACGCTGCCTGAGACTACCTCTAGTCGAAAAAAAAACACATTTGTGATTACTTACCAAAATAAATCAAACAAAACATTAAAATCTATTGAAAAACAAACCGTAAAATAATAATCATAATAAATAAATTCCATTCATAAACCAAGTATAAGTCGCACTTCATAAAATTCATTTCTACTATTTGAATTGTGAAGCACACAAACTTTCTTGCATTACGTTCGTTGACAAAACATGTTTGACATAAAAGTAACAAGCAATTCATTACTGTCCCTGTGTACACAATAAACCACAATAGAAAGTAATCCATAGGCTACGTCACCACAATGGGATACAATCACATTAAGTACCGCCTTTTTATTTATACACAAAACTTGTAAACTATTGTAAGATAATTTCCTACTTAACCGTCTCTTCGAGTGTTTTTTTTTTATTAAACTCAATTTACAGCGTTCCTTTTTTTAATTCGAGGCATTTTACCGCGTTCTTTTTTTCAATATCTTTTACATTCCTTTTTTGTTTTAATTTTATACGGCTGCTTAAATTTTGGTATGTGGTATTGGCTACAAATACTACTACCCTTAGGTGTTTTAAAAGACAATTAAGAGCTTTACATAGACCTAGGCCAACTCTATGCCACCTGGTCAACAATTACAGCGTTCTTTTTCATATCATTTTACTGCGCTCTTTTTTTAAATATCTTTTTTATTATTTTTTTTGTTTGAATTTTATATGGCTGCTTAAATTTTGATGTGTGGTATCGGTTACGATACTACTAACTCTTACATTGCTCTTGTAAAAGACAATTAAGAACTTTACATAGACCTAGGCGTACTTGTAACTCATGCCGTCTGGTCAGTAATTACATTCGTAAAAAGGGTTGACGTCAGGCATGCGGCAGGTCATAAAATTATTGCCAATAACTTGCAATATATTCCATGGAGGAGGTGTACGTATTGCGTTGATACCAAGTAATTAGGATGAGAGTATGATGATGATGATGAAGACTGTATATTTTCTTTACGCCTCCTGTTGCTAACGTCTCCGCATATTTTGTCGTGTGTTATAATTTTACATGTTTAAGCTATTAAGTTGCCATATTTCGAGCCTTTCTACGAAGTCAAGTTTAGCAACTTGATATTTTAATTAAGTATTAAGCTACAGTGTTGCGATGTAAGTTCAAGGCGAACGGCATCATATTACATTTGACTAATATTGTATATATGTAAAATCGTGTGGAAAAAAAACGAGATTGGACTTGTATAAGATTCCATATAACCTACCTAACAAATATATCACAAATTATTTTATCAAAGTTTCTTGTATTTCAAAATTTAAAAGCATCATTATTTATGAATGCGGTATAAAGGCAGTAAAATGTTTTATTTTCTCACGATAAAATACATATATGGAATAGGAACGATAGCTGAATGAGAAAATTATAAAATACATTCAATAAAATGTCACAAAAAGCAACGTAGTCACATACCTACATATTAAAAATAAAATTTAAAAAATAAATTTTAAATTTCGAACGGCGTACAACTATTATGCATGCAATGCGATTACGATGCGCGATGTTCGCGGGTTAACCCTTGAAAAGTTGATGCAAATTCTTGCATAAATAAATAAATAATGTATGGGCCCGCACATAGATATCAGTGAGCGATAACTCGTGTTAGACAAAGATGGATGGTCATATAAGATTTGTTGACACCTTTGCGCGATAACATTTTTTAATAAATCATCTGTCCCATTCGGAATATAAATTTATAAGCGTAATTGGACATCGATAAGGACTTTGACATACACTTAAACTTTGTACTTACTTATGTGTAGGTAGATACAAAAATATGGCATCATTAGTTTAAGTATCATTAATATAACAACAACTTATCTATACTAATATATAAAGCTGAAGAGTTTGTTTGTTTAAACACGTTAATCTCAAGAACTACTGGTTCGATTTGAAAAATTCTTTCAGTGTTAGATAGCCCATTTATCGAGGAAGACTATAGGCTCTATAGCCTATAGCCTTCCTCGATAAATGGGCTATCTATTGATAATATTATCACGCTAAGAGCAACAGGAGAGGAGCACCAATGAAGAATGTTTCATACTCGGTTTTTTTTTATCCTTTTGAAAGGGGAAAAAACCCGTGTGTGACAGAATCGTATTATTAAAAAATATGTTCACCTTCTACGTTTTATATTATATTACTAGTTTCTGGCCACGGATTCGCCCGCATAAAAAGGAATTTTCTCAAAATGAAATTTTATCCAAAACAGTACAGCGAATTGTGCTTCATTGAGTATACAATTTAACCATTACCACAACACCTTACCGGGATCAAGCGTATCTTATGTATAAATTCAGGAAATGATCTTTGTATTTGCTAATTTTCATCCAAATCTGTTCAACGATTTACGCGTGATTGTGTATCAAACATACAAACATCTTAACTTTTTATTATATTAGTAGGTAGTAGGATAAGTTAGTCATCATTCTCACGATACTTTTTTTTGGTTAATAGTTACTAGAATTAGAACTAAATGGATTTTTATATATACGGTTATTAAAATTCAATTACAATGTTGCTGGGCGTAAAACATTATAAATTATTAAAGCTCATTGGAAATCAATGGGTTAGTGTTTTTTTTTACTGTATAGAACGTGTGACATAATTGCAAATTGACACGATCGTCACGATATCGAGCCTTCTGCATAATGGAAATATATATATATAGGGTTGCCATATGCGAAAACAAAAAATGAGAAATACATATATAGGCATTAATATTGTTACTTAACTCTTTTTTTTTTTTCATTTTTACAATTCATATTAAGGGCACAGATTTTATATTTTTGAAATTTTAATGTGTATTTTTATTTGTTTCAGACATAAAGCGGTTACGCAAATACTCTTCTAATAAGAAAGGTAGGTGTCTTAAGTTTACAAAAATAATGTGTCGTGATTATATTTCTTAATTAATCTACCTAAGTGCGGAGGTAATGTATAATTAAATTAATTTTGAAACTCGTTGGTACTGTAATCCTTATTATTATTATATTCTACTAGAGACAAAATAATGGCTAACAAAATGAGCGTATTATTAAGTTTATTAGGCGAAATTGATATTTATGACATTAACAGAATGAAGAGGTGAAAACACGGAGGAGGATATTGAGTTGAACAACAACACCTAAACTAAGTGACACCATTATTAAAAAGTACACATAACATCAACGTTGCGCCATTAAGATTAAAGAATTTAATTAATATCATTGCTGTATTATTTAGTTAGGTATTACTTAAAATTTAGTGGTCGTTCATCAAAATGGGCATAATATGCCTTACTTGCACGGCTTTGGCTGATCGTAATATATATTTTAAATTGAAAAAAAAAAGAATTAAAAATTGTAAGAAACTTGTAGTATATAATGTATATACACTATTCAATGTTACTTGAACAATTGCTCATAGCCAAGTGGTTAAGGCAGTCGTACATTTACTGGTCGACTCGCGCGTCGTGAGTTCGATCCCCAGTAGTGAATGTATTCGGTTTTTGGGCCTTTATCGAAGCTACGTATTTGTTTCAAAGAATATGTTAGTCATAATAAGGCCAATATTAATTGTTCCCAGATACGGTCGCGCTTTAGATAGTAATGTATCTTCAACGTATTACCGACGGGTACTACATATTTTTTAATAACTAATATATAAAATAAACTTAGTTGTTATTTGATAGACAACTTTAATCTTCTTTTAAAAGCCATAATTTTACTTAAGGAAGCAATAATTAAAATTTACAGTAAAGGTTATTATTAGGTAATTTTATGGCTTTTATTTTTTTATAAATTTTATTGCAACTTCGCAAAAACTTTATATGCTAAACTAGATAATATCACAGTTTATTTACGATAATAAAATTGAATGAATAACAATGAATAAAAATATTTTAATGGATTTATTTTAATTTAATAAACATTATCATTGGGTAATAAATGTAAGTATAATACAAATTTTAGAAATCGTAAGAATATAAAATTTAAATAATATATAAGTTTTAGTTTACGGTGAAGGCGTCCTCTACATTAGACGGGAAATTGACTTACTACACAAATATTATCTGCACATCATATCCCATAGTCGTCTTTTACGACACCCACGGGTAAGATGGTGAATGTATAGTGACGGGGGTGGTGAATTGTATTCTTACTCCGTCACCACACAGAGAATGGATGCATAAATAGATCGAACTTGTATTAATATAAATCATAAATTATTCACATTTTATGCTCAAAATTTATCATCATCATCATCATTTCGGCTCATATACGTCCCACTGCTGGGCTCGAGCCTCCTCCATAGTAGGAGGGAAATTAACCTTACTATACCATGCTGGTCAGGCAGGTTGGTATAGGGTTTTGTTTCGAGTTTTCCATCTCTTGCATAGATGTCATATGCGTAATATATCCCTGAGTCGTCTCTTACGACACCCACGGGTAAGAGAGGGGGTGGTGAATTGTATTCTTACTCCGTCACCACACGGAATTCAAAATTTATAAATTTAACTAATTTAAATTATATAAAACACACCCACTTTGATAACAATTTATTATACTAATGAAATGCCATTTCAAATATATTAATCTTGATCATTGTAAAAAAGCAAACTAGACCAGAGTATATAGACTTACTTGAAAAAAAAAACCGGAATATTATACATTTATATTTTAAAGATATTTATGAAATTACTAGTAGGTAGTATAAGTATCTTCATCATCATCATCACAGCTCATGCATGTTCCACTGCTGGGCTCGAGCCTCCTTCACAATGGGCGAAAAATTGACCTACTATACTGATCAGATGAGTTAGAATTGGATTTTATTTCGAGTTTTTGATCTCTTGCATTGCATTATGCACGTTATATAGCATCATTTTCATCTTAATAAACATAAAAATCATCATCATCACAGCTCATATACGTCCCAATGTTCAGGTTCGAGCCTCCTCCACAATAGGGGGGAAATTGACCTTACTATACCATGCTGGTCAAACAGGTTGATATAGGGTTTTATTTCGAGTTTTTCTTTATATCCTTTAGTCGTCTTTTACGATATCCACGGGTAAGATAGGGAGTGGTGAATTGTATTCTTATTCAACAGACGAAAAAAAAAAAATAGTTTTCTTAAATGCAATTTGAATATGTTTAGGATAAGGTGTTTGCTTACGTGAAAGGCCACTTAAAGACAAGTACTTTCTTATCAGATTAGTATAACACGTGCCTACAGTAACCTTCAGAAAGAAAGTTTGATAACAAATTGATTGATAGCTAGATATCAACGGTTGAAAATTATCTATGGATCCGGCATTATCGATATTTCACCTTAGAATTCGCAAAGACGTCGAAGGTTACATTGTGTTGACTTTAGTTTGTAACCTTCTGTTTTTATCAACGTACCAACTTTTTTCTGGTCCTTCGAACACATTAAAATCAGTAGCAATTTTGGGTTAAATAATTATGCATATAATAGCGACACTTAAAAAACAAAATTGGTGTCTCGCACCATTTTTGTTCTTCTGTTATTAGTAATTTAAAATTTAGGTCTTTATGTCAATCTAAAATAATTATCTTCCTTTGTTTGTTAAAATTAGTTAGGTTCATTTCATGGTATGGTGATTTAATATATTTTTAAAATACAGTCCCACATAATTATAAAGTTATTACGGTTCCATTATCGGGCTTGTTTCTTCAATGACAAAGAGACATTATTTGTGATAGCATATTGCGTGTTCAAAAATTTACAAAGCAAAATAAAGAATATTGGAAAACCTGCAATTCGAATAATATACATTATCTATGTTAATCAACCGTGAAAAATCTCCATATCTTTTTAGTATCTAGCCCGTTGGGCAGTCCGGCTGGAGAGTCCTCGGTACGGTGTCAGGACCGTCGAGGCCTTCCGACCGGTGCTGATGGAGTGGTTGGAGCGGACGCACGGGGTGCTTTCCTTCCGACTGGCGCAGGTGCTTACGGGGCACGGTTGCTTCGCGAAGTACCTGCACAAGATTGTCAGGAGGGAGAGCACACCGTCCTGCCACCACTGCAATTGCGACGAGGACACGGCGCAGCACACGCTCGAGGTGTGTGCTGCGTGGGAGGGGGAGCGCCGTGAACTCGTCGCGATTATCGGTGCTGACCTGAAGCTGCCGACCATCGCCAGGGAGATGCTCGACAGCGTCAGGAACTGGGACGCGGTCGCCGCCTTCTGTGAGGCCGTAGTCTCACGGAAGGAGGCGGCGGATCGTGTGCGAGTAGAGCTCCTATTCGGCGACACGTTCCGCCGCCGGCGACTCGGGCGGCGCAGGCGCCAGGCCTAATGCCGCCCTAGCCGAGGCCGCGGGTGATCGGACCGGGGAATTGTCCGTCACCCGTAGAGAGGCTGACCGCGCGACGGCGACCGACGTCCCAGGACATCGAGAGGTGACGTTACCCGAAAGGGCGTCGGGCCGGCCACTGACGACAAGTCACATCTGCTCCGGTGGTCGGCCCAACAACGAGGTGACGTGGGTACGGGTGGGTTATGGGCCCGCGCCTTTCATCGCCCCGGACGGTGCGCGTGCGCTTACCATAGCCCACCCATAAAAAAAAAATCTTTTTAGTATCTAAGAGAGATTTCAAAGTTCAAAGCTATGCCCTGATTCAGTGACCATAGTTGCGTATAGAACCTTGCATGATTCATCATCTCTGCTCATATAATTTCCGCTGCTAGGCTCGAGTTTACTCCACAATATATGGAAATTTGCCACGGCCAGATAGTTACGGCTGGACCGATGATGAAATTGTTTGTGTATGTTCAAGGGGATTCGAGAATGGTTTAGTTTAGATTCACAATTGGACCCGCTAGGTAACGCTGTTGTCGATTTGAAGGCGAAATTCCTTTTATTTTATTTGAACAGAACAACGTCTGTTGGGTCAGCTAGTATTATATAGACAATGACCATATGATTATGCTGTGGATATCACCAAGTAAATGACTGATAGTTACCATTTATTATCAAAATCTTACTGTGTGATTTTTTTTAATATCTAATGCTTGTATAAAAACATTTGGTAGGTTGGTTGTACCACTCAATTTTCGTCTTGCAATCAATTAATGTACTCTAACATAATGGTAAGTCGAAATTTTGTAATGATCCATTCATTGCTTTTAAAACTTAGAGCACTAAGGTCAAATTATAATGGGCAACTCTTGATTGTGAAAAAATCCTTTTCCTATCTATGAAACACACAAAAAAAAATTAAACTCCTCAAAAAATAACCACAAAAATAGCGGCAATAATTCATTCGTTAATACAATGTTTCACCCATTATCCCAATTTCTTTGTACGGCACAGCCGCTATAAAATACTCCCTAACCCTTCCCGGCATACGGTGTCTTTAATACCCCAACTTTCACATCCTTCCTGTTTCAAATGTATTCATAACGCAAAAAACTAATGCGTATCATTTGACGGCCTGTAGACAAAAGCCGCACTGTCTATTGTCGAGTTAAAAGGATTTTTTTTGTCGTCTTCGAAATTGGATCGAAAGATGCAACTGATAGTTTGCTTGATGTGAATGGATATTACTCTCGCTTTTTGTTCAGGTTTGTAGACGACTTTTGTTTTGTTTAAATAAAATGTAGGTTAGTAGATATCTGTCCAGATGGTTTAAGTAATGATCCCCCTGTATTTTTGAATCTTCATTTATTTTTCATCAAGCTTTTTCATTTATTCTTAAAATTGACTGTTTAGTTCTTTATTATTACTATTTCTCTTCCGTGTGGTGATAGGGCAAGAATGCAGTTCATCACCTCTCTTGTCCATGGGTGTCATAAAAGACGACTAAAGGTTACGATATGCAGGTAAAGTCTATGTAAGAGAAGGAAAACTTGGCATATAATCTTATGCCATCACGTCTGGCTAGTGCGGTATAGTAGATTCCATTATGAAAGAGACCTGAGCCCAACAGTGAGTCTTAAGCTAAATTGCCAATGTGGCAATCACCTTTATCACTTAAGAGATTCATACATATGAAATTCTTCTCCTGTATTGATATTATTTATATAGCATATTCCTTAGTCGTCCTTTATGACACCTACGGGCAAGGGTGGTGCATTGTATTCTTACTCCGACATCACACGAACGATATAGCGTTGCATCATTAGAAATTAATTTACTTTTCATTTGTCTGTTTACAATATAAAAAGAACGCATATAAAATACAAATATTAAAATTATTATTGAATAAAATTGTCAGTAGCTCGTTAACTTTCAAAATCCTTTCATCTTTGTCTTATAAACCACCACAAAATACAACCATTGTACTATCCCTTATCTATAACAATATACTACCGTGCATTTATACGTAAGCTACTTTGAATAAAGCATCCTATTGTAAATATTATAAATATTATGCTAATGCGATAAAGAATATTTTTGACTTGGTCGTTGTGACCAGGTGTTGTTCAAAGAGTTAGGGGTAAAAACTAGCAACAGTGCGTGTTCAATCATTTATTAAGATTTGTTCTATTGTCTAGCATCTTATTCCCATGCATACATACTTTATTTATGTGAGAAATGCTAGTGATATATTATAGTTTTTTTTATTCTAATTCATGCATGCATGTTGGGATCGTGAAAGCGATCTTTGACGCTTCATTGGTAGGTATTTTATAGATTAATTTTTCTATATTAAAAGACGTTATGAATATTTTTTCGGAGATTGACAACATGTTTAATGAAAGCCATTTTTTTATAATTTTAATTTTCTTACATAATTATTATTTTCTTTTAATATTTTTTTAGCAATTGTTTAAACATAAAATCTATTTCATCATTCATCATCATCATCATTTCAGCCTATTGCCGTCCACTGCTGGACGTAGGCCTCCCTCATGTTGCACCACAATGTGCGATCCTGTGCCGCCTGCATCCAACGACGCCCAGCAACTTTCACTAGGTCGTCGGTTCACCTAGTGAGGGGGCGTCCTGCACTGCGTCGTCCGATACGTGGTCGCCACTCGAGAACCTTTCTTCCCCAGTGGTTGTCGGTTCGTCGAGCGATGTGGCCTGCCCATTGCCACTTCAGCGTGCTAATTCTTCGTGCTATGTCGGTTACACCCGTTCTTCTGCGGATTGCCGTATTCCGGATTCTATCTCGCAGAGAAATCCCGAGCATAGCCCGCTCCATAACACTCTGAGCGACTTTGAGCCTTGATATGAGGCCTACATTTAGGGACCACGTTTCCGTGCCGTAAGTCAACACTGGTAACACACACTGGTCGTAGACCTGTCTTTTCAGACACTGAGGTATGTTGAACGAGAAGATCCTCTTGAAGTTACCCGAAAAATCTATTTACCTACGTAAAATTACCAGTGCGGTAAACAAATATCGAAACTACAATTTTTAATTTTAATACTTATTTTCTTTTTGCGTATAAATTTATTGTTACATTTTAGCTCATATATGTCCCACTGCTGGGCGAGGTTCCTCCACAATAGGAGAGAAATTAACCTATTGTGCAAAGTTGGTCAGACTTTACTTTGGGTTTTATTTCGAGTCTGCCTTCTCTTGCATAGATATTACTTGCATGTATCCCTTAGTCGACTTTTATGATAAATACGGGTAAAATGGTGGATGATGGGAAGGGGGTGGTGTATATATCGAATTGTATATATCGAATTCTTGGTATTACATATATTTTTTTCCGTGTGGTGACGGAGTAAGAATACAATTCACCACTCCTTATCTTGCCCGTGGATGTCGTAACAACGACTAAGGGATATAATACGTATATAACATCTATGCAAGGGAAGGAAAACTCAAAATAAAACCCTATACCAACCTGTCTGACCGGCATGGTATAGTGAGGGAAATTGTCCCTCATATTGTGGAGGAGGCTCGAGCCCGGCAGTA
Organism: Lymantria dispar; assembly: GCA_032191425.1. Lineage (NCBI taxonomy): Eukaryota > Metazoa > Arthropoda > Insecta > Lepidoptera > Erebidae > Lymantria > Lymantria dispar. The sequence goes on from CM063457.1 coordinate 6,547,796, forward strand.
GGACGTATATGAGCTGAAATGATGATGAATAATTAGATAAAATCTTTATAAAGAAGACAATATAAATAAAAATAACTAGTGCAGTACAAGTATAATCGTCAAGCAAAAATGTCTGATGGGAAATTTACAGTTTCCCCTACCCTTGTTTCATTCCCATGTGTTCAATTATATATTGCTCTTGCTCAACTCGCGGTTAGAACAATTTTACACTTAATATTTTACTTCTTGTTAAATTCTCTCCCCCAAGGGTGGAAGCGGGTGTTGCGAAAAAAAAAAGGGTGGAGGCCCGAGCCCAATCATCATCGCAGCCCACATACGTCCCAATGTTGGGCTCGGAAATCCTCCACAATGTTGGGCTCGGACATCATCCACAATGTTGGGCTCGGACATCCTCCACAATGTGAGGGAATTTGATCTACCATGCCATGCTGATCAGACAGGTTAATCTAGGGGTTCATTACGAGTTTTCCTTCTCTTGCACAGATGTTATCAGCATATTATATCCCTTAGTCGTCTTTTACGACATCCTCGGGCAAGATAGGGTGTGGGGAATTGTGTTCTCACTCCGTCACCACACGGAAAAGTTAGAGGATTTGTAATTTTATATTCGTTGTTTAGATAAATGTCGCTATTCCCATTTTCAGCATCGCACTCTTTAGTACGGTTATTTACCAAACCGTTTTTTTTTAGTTTTCAACTGCTGTATTAATAAAAATAACACTTGCCATTAAGGCTTATTTTTATAAAATACTATAAAAAAGATTTTAGTGTCACTCGATAGATGGCGCTCTCTCTATTTTCTACATCGCACTTCTTAGTACGATTATCTGCAAAAGCATGTTTTTAATGGCTCAACAGTATTGATAAATTCGGGTTGAGAACCCTCAGCGCTCACCCACCACCAGTCCGGGTAAAGTTATCACAGCCATCTGCGGTTAACAACTAAGTCACACAAAAAAAAATAATACATAATATAATTAAATCTTAAAACAATTGAATACAACAATGCCCTCACACGCCCTTGCCTACGTGATTGCTTCATAATAATAACGACCATCAAACAATGTATAGCTATTATTAATAGGTTATTTATCGAATATAATCCTACCTACCTAATGTTATTGTTATATTCATGATACATTATATTATTTTTTAATATTTGCATTGTTTATGGCACGTTGGTTTTGTTCAGGAAGGATGTGGCAAGCGTTAATTCGTTATTATAAACATGTTTCTTATAAAAATGAAAATATAATTACTATCTGCTATCATTGTTATTAGTTTTTTTATCATTGTTATTAGTGTACTTATTATTTTGAATACTATTATTATATTGGCAATCTGTTTTTAATGTTGGAATGGCAATGTCAATCAAATCATCAAATCAAAAAGATTTATAATTTTCATTCGGGCTACAATTATTCACTGTTGAACATAAGCCTCCTTCTTGTTTCTTCTTTGTCACAATGTTTGTGTCAAAGAAGAAACAAATGTCACTTTCTTTCTTCCATCGGTTTTCGGATCGTCAAGCGATGTGTCCAAACCTATTTATAAAGCAAAAAAAAAACGAAATACAATAAAAAAACACTTTTATATTACACCACAGCACTACACCACTTATTCACTACACCACAGCAGTTCCTACGCATCACATTATATAAAATGGTCATCAAAATGATTTAATATAACACATTAAAATATTAAGATATTGAATATAGTAACAGACCACCACATGGTGCATTTACGTCGTCCAATAATTACCACTAGTTTTATAATTAATGTTGAAGATAGAGAAATATTAATCATGAATTAATGATATTTAAAAAAAATACGTGACATTTTGTCTACATTATTTATTATGATTGTTCTTTATTTGAATCGTATTATACTTTTAAATGGCCACCGAATGGACCTGTTTCATTCATTAAATTCTAATTTTGATTTCCTTGCGTCGACATTATCACCGTTCGAAATTCAAAAAGTTAGTTCAAACTCACGTACGCTGTAAAGGTATGGTAATATCGACTTAAACATATGGCCATACACAGCTGTTCCTTTTTACTATTCTTATGCAAAGCAGTATTTCATTTTATCCATTGTAGTAATAACCAGTAGTCTGTACCTACTCAACACGTGGAGAGATGATAGATATATGTAACAGCATTATATTAATCGCTGATATGAAATGCACGTGTACAAATACATATAAGTACAATGACCTTTGCCAAAAATTCACATACAAAAAAAGTTTGCCATAGATTAGATAAATCTTGTTGCGCGATGTGAATTTTATTGATTTAACATTTTTGATTTTATTTATTTTAAAGCTATATAATAATCTGTATGCAATTTGATGTAGGTACGAATACCTAATACTTAAATAACTTATACTCTAACTTGTGCCTATTTCATTTACGAAAAAAATAGACCTTACCCAAGATTAGATTTTTAATTACTTTTAACAAAGCATATCAAATTTGATAAAAAAATGCGTTGAAATTTATATTTGGAACTTAGAATAATAACGTATAGAAGGATAGTGTCAGTGCTTCGAATGTTCGAAATATGAATCTCAAAATACTAATGGCGCGCAGACGATTACACACGTACACCGCTATACAAATTATGAAATCAAATTTTGTTTTTATTAACATAAATCGTCGAAATAATTTTTAAAGTAATATTAAAAACCATTTTAAGTTTTTCAAATGTATTATGACACCATTTAAACGCACAAACCGCCATACCTATTTATTTTTTAAGAGTTGCGTACGTACGTGCAGTACAATGACTTGACATTGCGGAACGGTTCCGGCGTAAGCTCCATTAGGCTCCAATTGAAATGCTTCACTTTTTGTGCGCGAACTTACCTTATATACGTTATTATTCTAAGATTTGGAACATGTTTTAGTGGTAACTACCTATTTATTTTTAAATGTAGTAGAATTAGAATACATGAATTATTATAAAAATGATGAGCTTGAAGTTTTATTTTTAAAATGTGCATGATGTGGTGACCTTTAAAAGCTTTTAGGTAGACATTTCTAAACAGGTTTTCATGTAAACTTTAGCAATTTTTAAAATCTTTGCCTCAGTTATTTGTGATCTTAGCAAAGGTTTAAATTAAAGACCGGCTAAATGCGAGGCGGAGTCGCGTACGAAGTTTTCCGTACCATTATCTATAAAAAAATCACGTTTTTTGTATGAGAGCCCCCCTTATATATTTATTTTATTTTGTTTTTAGTATTTGTTGTTATAGTGGCAACAGAAATACATAATTTGTAAAAATTTCAACTGTCTAGCTATCGCGGTTCTTGAGATATAGCCTGGTGACAGATAGAGGGACGGACAGACAGCGAAGTCTTAGTAATAGGGTCCTGTTTTTACCCTTTGGACTTATTCTTACCTAACGTCAGATAATTTTGCTTTATTAGTAATACCCGCGTAAATTTATGTGTGGTGAAAAAGTAAGTAGGTATGTATTTCACCCACCTTTTTAACTATGGGTGTCGTAAAAGACTGACATTAATATAATATCTACGCAAGAGAAGGAAACTCCAAATAAATGCTTGTATCAACCCGATTGACCAGCGTGGTATATTCGGTCAACTTCCCAACCAAACAGCCCTCTCCCCACCTTTATGAAGAACTCTGGAGCCGCCCAGCACTGGAGACGTATATAAACTGATGATGACTTGCGTAATTAAATAAAGTTAAAACACAGGTCTACGACCAGTGTGCGTTACCAGTGATGACTTACCGCACGGAAACATGGTCATAAAAAGGCTTAAGCAAGGCTTAGGCAAAGTCGCTTAGCGTGCTATGCAGCGAGCTCGGGATTTCTCTGCGACTTTAAAAACACTAATTATCAACTTTCTAAATCTATTAAATAATAGTCCAATTTGGGCATCGAATCCTAAACACTAAGCACATCTGTACGAAGTATTTAACAAGTCAATCGGTTTTAAAACTAAAACACGTTGAAGTTATTATTAATTAACGTGACGCAAGATACATGCTCATATTAACAAACACTTGTGTGAAGAAACATAGAGTTTTATGGCGGCCATAAATAATTTACGATTGTGCTGTTATGGCGACGGGCTGTCTTCATTACCCCCCTTTCAACTGGCAAATGTTTTCAGTTTTGTTGCATGTGAACAACTCAATGTGGTTTGAAACAACTATACGGTCCTTATCCTTTATTCTTATGACTGTTAAAAGTGATTGCACGGATGGCGTAGTGGTAAAGATACCTACCGAGCCAATATCGTCGGTTCGAATCCCACGCAAGACAACACATTGTCGTCGTCGTCATCTCAGCTCGTACCCGTCCCACTGCTGGGCTTGAGCCTCCCCCCTTTAGGAGGGAAATAGACCTACACCACGCTGGTCAAATATGTTGGTATAGGGTTCATTGTTCATTGTTGAAAACACAGGTCTACGACCAGTGTGTGTTACCAGTGATGACTTACGGCACGGAAACGTGGTCCCTAAATGTAGGCCTCATAACAAGGCTCAAAGTCGCTCAGCGTGCTATGGAACGGGCTATGCTCGGGATTTCTCTGCGAGATAGAATCCGGAATACGGAAATCCGCAGAAGAACGGGTGTAACCGACATAGCACGAAGATTTAGCACGCTGAAGTGGCAATGGGCAGGCCACATCGCTCGACGAACCGACAACCGCTGGGGAAGAAAGGTTCTCGAGTGGCGACCACGCATCGGACGACGCAGTGTAGGACGCCCCCCCACTAGGTGGACCGACGACCTAGTGAAAGTTGCTGGGCGTCGTTGGATGCAGGCGGCATAGGACCGCACATTGTGGCGCAACATGAGGGAGGCCTACGTCCAGCAGTGGACGGCAATGGGCTGAAATGAAAAAATGATGATGAGGGTTCATTTCGAATTTTCCTTCTCTTGCACAGATGTTATTTAGATATTATATCCCTTAGTGATGAATTGTATTCTTACTCCGTCACCACACGGGTAAGATTTTGTGTGATCCACAAATTGTTGTTCTGAGTCTAGATGTAAATTGCCTTCGTTTATTATATGTTTGTAAAGTGTCCCACAACAAGGATTATTTCCTAAAAGCAGGGTGGTGCCTTTTAAAAAAAAGTAAATAGTTTGAAGCAAATCTTCCTAGCATCTCTTTAATTAACGATTGTATATAGCGGTGGAGTGTTCGAAACGCCGGTAAATAACAAACGCGATAAAATCCGTTAAAATAGTTTTACAGACAAAATATATTCATAAAGCTAAACAATGCTGAAATGACTAATTATGAAAATATTTTGTTTGAAACAGTCATTCTCGGATTAGGTTTGGTTTAAAAACTTTTTTTATTATTATTACTTATTTTACATAAAGAGACTATTATGCATTTTATGTTTTTGATAATGAAACTAGGAATAATTTAAATATTTTTACAAAGAATCTTATCTAAGTATGTTTTAATACTTTAAAGTTTTTAATTGGCCACAAATTCCTTTGCAATAATTTCTTTATCAAAACTATTCCAGGTTTTATATGTTTTTTGCTCATTAAATAACTATGTGTTGTGCATTTTTCAATATTTTAAGTATTTTAATTTTATTTAAACTGCTAATTCATTCGGTGCCGAAATATTTCGTCTTAATTTACTGAAATGTAAGCACATATTAAAATATGTATTTATTGCTATTAAATATTTTAATTTTAAAATTTTAATAGTAATAAAACTGTTTTCCGTGTACTTAGTGGCGGAGAATAACAATCCGGCATACACACGTCAGACATTGCCCGTGGGTGAAATACTCGTAAAAACAAGATGACGATGACGTACCTACTATACAACTGATAGAATACTTTTCTTATTTTTTATTCTTTTTTTTTAAATGCACCTCGCGCAAGAATAAATCCATGTCTCGGGGGGTTTTTAAAATACGCAAACAAATGGATGTCATTTCCAAATCATTATTATACATAGGGATTGAATCTCTATCCGGATCATAGGAGATCAATATTCAACCACCATGCCATCTGTGTAATCATACTTCTAGTTCTTTTAATACTTTTAAAATTACGTGGCAATCATGGTAAATAATTAAATTGAAATTGCACTTAATATGTTAAACAAGATTCTTTTATATTTTCTAAATGTAACCCTGTCTTTAGTGAAGTAAAAGGCAAATTGAGTGTATGATGTCACGAATTCCAATATGTCAAATCTTCTTTTTTGTATTAGCAAACAGCTTCTAATACGAGGCCATTGTTGAATTACAATTTTCTTCATAAATTATCGGCTTTTTCACAAGGTTAGTCCGCCCGTAATCATAAACGCTGCAAATTGTTCGAAACGTCGGGCAATCAAAAATCAAATACAAAATATTAGTTTTATTTACAATGTGTAATACTAGCGTAAACATCAGGAAATCTTCATATTATTTATTGTTCGTCAGTAAGAAGTCAAATGGTCGCCTTCAACAGTGGCTTGAACACGTGTAATCTTCTGGAAAATTTGGTGGTAAAGAAAAACAATTGTACCTAATGTACTTTTATATAAGATTCACTACATCCCCAGCCCCAGTTTCTCCGCTTCATGAAATAAAATGCCATCAAAATTATTTATAATTACTTAAAACGCTAATATTTATACCAATAAATAAAATTGGAGTGTCTGTTTGTAATGTCAAAATAATAGGCTTTTTTCATGCTCACACGGTTATTTGCACGACACCTATGCCTAAAATAGCAATTAAAAATTTTTGTCTGTCTGTCTGTCTGTTTGTTTCGGGTAATCTTCAAAACGGCTAGACAGATTTCAAAAATTCTTTCACCAATGGAAAGCTATAATATCAGGGCGTAAACTAGGCTATCTTTTATCCCGGTATTCCCACGGGAACGGGAACTACGCGGGTAAAACGACTATAACCTATAACCGAAGCGAAGCGAGGGCGGATTGCTAGTATTGAATATAATACAAGGTACACAAGAAGTTTTCACGTTTTCGCCAATAGTATTGTCAAATGCAGTCAGTTCCGTAACAGGCTGTGATACAAAAGGCCATGACAGTTCATAGCGTTTAGGCGTGACATTTTAATTGGTATTTATAAATGCAAAATACATAATTAAAAATTAGTGTAAGCGTTAAAATGAATATATTATTATATTCTATATAGGTATATATATATATACCTATAAAAAAATGAGACGTATCTAAAACAGTCGTCTAGCCTATTAAGAAGCTGTCGATGGAAATACAAACCAGTTGCCAGTTGAAAGTATTCTGTATTTAAAATGTGATAATTTTTCCCAATTTTTTTTTTGCCTGGGCTATGGTCACACGGGCACAAGGCACACACGCCGTCCATTCCGTTCGGGGCGATGTAAGAGCAGTGCACGTCCTTATAACACACGGTATCCTCTCGTCTTCGCCATTGGGCCGATCATTGGTACCGAATCCTTGACGTCCGTGGTCAGCTCGGCGGGTAACTTTTCGGGTGCGGCTCCTCCCTGACACACCAGGCTGTTGCTCTCATACGGTCATTCTCACTGTGGGTGACGGACTATTCTCAGGACCACCCGCGGCCTCGGCTAGGAGTTCCTCCCGCGCACACTCCGCCGCTTCATTCCGCGAGAAAGACAGAACTTTTTCTTTGGAGGTTGATATTGTGACTACTATGCCATTTGTACATATAATATGGTGTAAATATATGCCGGGTGGTAGGTTTCCGTGTGGTTTCGTAATAAGAATACAATTCACCACTCCCTGTCTTGCCCGTGGATGTCGTATAAGACGACTATGGGATATAATATGCACATAATATCTGTGCAAGAGAAGGAAAACTCGAAATGAAACCCTATACCAACATGTCTGACTAGCATGGTATAGTAGGTCAAATTCTCTCCCGTTGTGGAGGAGGCACGTGCCCAACAGTGGGACGTATGTGGGCTGCGATGATGATGATGATATTCCGAGTAGCCTCTTTAACCTTTTAAGATCAGCCCATTCTCATATTACATTCTCGCTTCAAGTTATTTGTCATTTAATTTGGTGGCATCCTCAATAAAATTTTATAGGCGTTAATTAGAGATACTGAACAGAACACATGACCACTATAAAGTGGCTTACTTGCATTTTGTCACTACTTGTTTGTATATCATCATTAAAGGGACATTATGGCGTTAAAATCTGCATGTTGGTACCTACCTTAATAAAATATATGTACATTTTAAATTAACCCTCTAACACACCTTTATTTCGGCGCATAAACGACCCACTGTTGGACTCGAGCCTCCTCGAACTCGAGTTTTCCTTCTTTTTCATTTTATACATTTTTAAATAAACTCATATTATAAATCTATCAAGCTAGTTGACTGACTAAACGTTGATCCAAAACTACTGAAACTGAAAAAATGAAATTATGACAGTAGTTTGTTTTTGTGACGTAGAGACTCACTAAGATAGAATGTTACATTCAACCCCTAAGGAATGAATCGCAGTGACGAAAATTTTGTGGGCGAAATAAAAATCTATATGGATTGTCTTCAAATTAACCACAGGTACTAAATAAATATAAATAAATTTATGTTCGTGCTGTGACCGAGTAAGAATACAATTCACCAACACTTCCCGTGGATGTCGCAAAAGACTACTTAGGGATTTGATATGCAGATAAGTTCTATTGAATAGCAGGTAAACTCAACATAAAACTCTATGCTAATATGTCTGACCAGTGCAAGTCAAATTCCTTCCTATTATGGAGGAGCCCCGAGCTCAAGCTCAGGGATATATATGGGAGAGAAGATCAGGATTAAACAAATGTTTCAGCATTTCTCAATTTTCATTCTCAGAGGCTGTAAAATAGGAGGTGAATTTCTCTTTGACGTTTTTCAAGATACAACACAAATAATAAAAATAAAAATCTATGCGAGGTCGAGGGCGAAAAATAATATCTATACAGACATGTGCTTATTTCAAATTAATGTATGGATTTTTTATTATTATTAATATACGTATAATTTAATTAACCTCAACTCTTGTTTAAAAACAATAAAACAACAGCTGGCATGAACATACATCTGTACTCTACACAAATAAAATGTGCCTTAATGTCCAAAAACTGGACTATTTTCATGCTCACATGGTTATTTGCAAAACACCTATGCCTAAAAATCAGTTTAAAAATGTTTCGTCTGTCTGTCTGTCTATTTGAGGTAATCTTTAAAATGGTTGGACCGAATTTGATAATATTTTACTACTAGGTGTACTAGATAGGTAGCTGTCTATATAAGAAGTTGAGCTATTCTATCCTGGTATTTCAGGAACTATGAGGGTTAGGCGATTGTAACCGAAGCGAAACGAGCACGAGTTTAGAAACTCGAAAAAGTTATTTTTAACTAGAGTTAAAAATAAATCTTTATGCTCTATGTGCCAAACTTTATAACATTTCTAATGATAATTTGTGGATCGCACAATTTGTATTACGGGAGAATCAAACTCAAAATATTCGGCACTTGGACCGTTTTATGCTTACTGCACCCTTAACACTTCAATGTCGTGACACAAAACAAATTGGCCTTACCGTTGACAGCCCGTAAATAATATCGGGTCACTGTGCCTTATTAGTTTAATTAACTACTGCTTGTAACGGACTTTGGAAGTATCCGTGAAACAGCTATAAGCTGAATCGACCATAAAGTGATGTTTCTATAATTATTTTTTTAATAAATCTCTTATTGTCAATAATTTGTGTATTTTTTAAATGCAATAACTAAGTAATAAATTTGTTTGTTTCGTGGACTCTACAAATATACGAATAACGCATTCCGGCACTATTTTAGGTGAAACCTCAGAACAAATAAATACTTACAAATATTTGTCCCGTGTGAGAATCGAGCACACATTACATGATGCGGTTGACAATTGCAGTTTCTTTTTTATGTAGAGCAGTAGTGACATCTTCCGTGTATCGATGGAGTAAGAATACGATTCACCATTTTCTTTTGCCCGTAGGCATCGTAAAAGATGATTTGGGGTAATGCATGCATATAATAGCCATATCATCATCATATCAGCTCATATACATCCCACTGTTGGGCTCGAGCCTTCTCCGCAATAGAAGCCATGCTGGTCAGACAGCTAGTTTTGTTACAAGTTTTCGTTCTCTTGCATAGATGTTTTATGCGTATTATATCCCTTATCCCCCCCTTTTACGACACCCGCGGGGAGAGAAACACCTGTTTTTACTCCGTCACCATACGGAAGCCTGCATCATCAAGTGGCAACAACCAAAATACAACAACAGAGGATCTAAGATGATTTGAAGATCATTTTTTTAGACCACCATCATTAGTTCCCAACAGTTAAAAATGGTAGCTGTTTTTCTCAACCCTTGCAATACGTCATTCATTGCGCAGGCGTGGCCATCAGGCTAATCGCCCCCGCGATATATCGGACGCCATCTTGCATTTCCATTTTTTTTTAATTCTTATTTCATTCGAGCATCGCTCGCGCATTCTGCCTTGTTTGGTCTAATGGATTATATATATGAATTATTATGATTTTATTATAACAATCCACGCAATCTCTGTATTAAATTTGTTTGGAGTATTTTTTCGTTTAGATAAATTTGTTTTTTGCTTTAGATAAATTTAAACGCAACAAGATGGCGTCTTTGAGATTTCAAATATATGTAAACTATATTAACACGTAAACTGTTAAGACTAAAGATCGTCAACACAAAAATAACTCCACAGAAACAAAAGCATTATAATTCCAATTAATATTAATTATATATTTATTTCTGTTATCAAATAAGATACATATCAGCATTATGGAGCACGTCAAAATAATTTCGTTTAAAAACAAATCAAAAAGGCAACAATAACAAAATTAGACTTAATTCCTCTTTAAGCTAAATTTTTAATGTTTTTATATAAATTTACATAAAGATTACAGTGCCTAAATGTTTAGTAATCCAACCTACTAAATAAATTAACAAACATTTTAACAAGATCGCTAACTACAACATGATTCGTTAAGATAAAGTCATCGTATTTATTTAGTTATTATAAAAAGGTAGGTATATAATAATATAAATACATAATACTCCTGGCTAAAATACATCATCATTATTATCATCTCAGTCTATATACGTCCCACTGTTGGGCTCAGGCCTCCTCCACAATGGAAGGAAAATTAACATACTATACCGCGCTCGTCAGACGTCTTGGCATAGGGTTTTATGTCGAGTTTTCCTTCTCTTGCCTTCTTATATGCAATAAACATATAAGAAGGCAAGAGAAGTAAGAATATCCCTCAGTCGTCTTTTACAACATCCACGGGCAAGATATGGAGTGATGAATTGTATTCTTATTCCGTCACCACACGGAGACGACGAATTATTGATCCTACCAACCAATTATTGTGTCCGTGGGTATCGTAAATAACTAAGAGATTAGATATTATAATCTATACAAGAGAAAAAAAAACTAGAAATAATACCGTAAGAATTTCCTCTGACCATCATTATGCTTCTCTTACTCCCAAATACTTGGGGTCGACGCAATATGGACTCCTCTTCCATCGTACTCATGGCAAAATTCAATACTATTCGTTTTATATCGCGGTTGCAGTCGCTTTCCTGACATCAATTCTCCTTAAGAATGTAATTATTGACCAGGACGATGTAAAGCTCTTAGTCGTCTTTTACGACACCCACGAGCAATGTAGTGGTAGTATTCGTAGTTATCACGCAGTTGAGGCATAATGTAGTAAAACATTGATCTCAAACATGTTTCGTATACATAACTTCGTCTGTATATACTTTTTAATCATTAATCATGTGTCGACAAAATGTTGTTTAGGTAGGAAGTAGGGATGACGTTGCGTTCGGTGGGAAGGTCAGTTAAGAAACTAATACTAGCCTAATTCTGTTTGTATTTTTGATGTGAAAACTTTTATATGCAGGTTTGGATGGAGAGTAGGTTCATGTAAGTCGTCATGGACATGGACAGCTCACGTGTTAACGCTAACATTATATCTGTGGCTATGTCAATTTAACTATATCGGCGCCGATAGATGTCAAAACCAGATAAATGTAAATAGTTTTAATATACAAATTTTAATTTAAGATCAAACAATTCATTTGAGTATCCAAAAATAACACAGTTGTTCAGTGTTAATTATATTATAACAACAGTGTTGTTCACAGTTTTAAGTTTTCACTTCTGTCAGCAGCCCTCATGACTTGTTTATTTTAATTTTTTTCACTATTACTAAATACAATTCCTTTATCAAGTGCACATTCATTAGTAGAATTACACAGATACAATAACCGATGTGCAGGTAGCGAGGACGTGACCCGACCTTTTAGGCTCTCCGCCATTACTGCGGTCAGATTGTTTTCAATAGATTAAAAAGCTTCAAAATAACAGCAATAAAGATACCCCAATGCCTACAAAACGTTGCGCCGTATGTTTTTTTATTTCTCCAATATAGGGCCAAACTAAAATATCACCCAACTCGTTTCAAAATCATCTCGATTAACCAAAAACTTCTTACGTTTCAGATGTGTCGGAAACACGAGAGTTCTACAAAAAAAAAAGAAAAGGCTGAATACCTTCGCGCTCAACCTGTTGTGTGTTCGGGGACATTTGGTGAGCGTTCCATATTATTCTTTATCCTTTTCTGTTCCACTTTTTACGAAAAAAAGAACTTAAAAAAATGTAAATAATACGATCCTTTGAAAATGAGATACGAGTGGGTCGAGGTTAGAGATGTACTGAGGGAAATAAAATTAAGTAAATAACCACTGCCTTACTTTCTCCTGGTAGTTATAAAAAAACAAATGGAAATTGGGTAGCGACACTGTTTTGAGAATCTTGTAACGCCAACTGCGATCATCAACCCGCGTAACAAGCGTGGCGATAATGGCATTATTCCCTCTTGCCTTAAATAGTGCAATGACCTAGGTTGATGATTGGATCAATAATCATTCTGAAAATTCACATAGTAAATAGAGGTTTTCGTTAGTTAAACGTCTACTCTACACGTTTGAAAACGTAGTTACAGAATGATCTCTCTTACGACGAGTGATATAATAGCCATAAAACTGTTTATCAATGGACTTATCATGTTGTACACAATTATACCCAAGATCCTTACATCGAGATAGTCATTTAATTTTTAAGCTCGTTATCTGCTAATTACATGATAACAACAAAAAACTGAAAAATATATACGAGTGCCCGGTTTTCGGTATTATTTTAGGTATTGCATTCTCGAATTAGGTACTTCAAATGGGTAAATCTTTACATTTTTTTTATGCTTATACCTTCCACTTTCGGTAACAAGCTTCTAGAGAACGGGTATTGACTAGCATATAGGGTTTCATTTCAAATGTTTTAATATACATATATCTTATATTAAATAACAAAACTGTTGATAACTTTATAGATAATATTATGTATTTTTAGTATATTATCGTATATAATAATAAATAGTTAATGCCAATGGTAATTTCATTTTTATTAGCATTTATCGAAAGGAAAAGCGTTTGTTAATATATTTCTTTTAACCCTATACCAACCAGTCTGACCAGCATGGTATGGTAAGGTCAATTTCCCTCCTATTGTGGAGGAGACTCGAGCCCAACAATGGGACGTATATGAGCTGAAATGATGAATGATTACTACTTTCCTTGTAAAAGTAATCTCTCTGAATATAACTTTTGTGATCTCGATCTCAGTGTGTCCCTATCCTTACTACATTTTTGAACAGACAGGACCACTCGTGTTGATGTTAAGTGCAGGTATCGTAGAACTTTTTTTTTACGTTTTTTTTCAAATACCTTCGGAAATAGTTATAACCTATTTATTTTACTTTCAAAATTGGGGTTAAGGGAGTTAATTCGATTCGGTTTGAAGGGTTAAAGTTTTTTTTTGACGAATTCATCACACAAATTAATATCACGATGTTTTTCTATGAACAGTTGTTGGTCGTTATTTTCGATATTTTGATTTCTTATAACATTTCATCATTATTATCATCATCCTGCTCTTATCCTAATTACTTGGAGTCGACTCAATATTTACTCTTTTTTTTTTTAAAGACAACGCCCTGCACTAATGGAACAATCTTTGTATTGCGGGGGACTCTACAAACATGACGGACACAAATTACATCCAGACTCGTAACAACAATTTGTAAATTGCATAATGTTGTCATGTGTGGGATTCGAACCCACGATACTGGCATGCCAAGTACCTTAACCTTTATCTGTGCAGTCAATAGTTTTATGACCGGCCGCGTTTCTGACGCTACTCCTCCTTGGGAATGTAATTGTTGTCGATATGGCATTAGATAGAATGTCTTTCATCTTCTCAGCCTATATAAATCCCACTATTGGGCTCAGACCTCCTCAATAATGAGAGGGTACCTAATTGACCAACTATAGCACGCTGGTCAGACGTGTTGGAGTAGGGTTTTATATCGAGTTTTCCTTCTCTTGCACAGTTATTATATGCTACCCTTCCCATAGTCGTCTTTTATGACACCCACGGGTAAGATGGGAGGGTCTTTAATGATATCCAAGAACAATGTAAGGTTGGTTTTCCTAGCCGCCACCACACAGCACGATTTTTTATAACTTTTATTATCATTATTTTCAAAGAGAGGTTAATGTACTATAATATATATATTGAATACAATCGCTTTGTTTCGAGAACATTCAAAAACCACTATTAACAAGTTGTGTCCTTTTTATTGTATGCGCCTCATCTTTTAACAATTATTATGATTCATTTTATTGCCATTAAAACGGTCAAGACCCCGGATTCAAGTGGAACCCAAAATGGCTCCGGCTGAAATTTTTCCAAACCCGGACGGAGGCACTAAGTTTTATTAATATTAACATGTTTATAATAAAAATAAATTGCGTATTTTCCTTGAATCAACTGCAATTATTGTTGATTTGATTACTTTTTGTCTCAAATATGGCATTGATATGATTTAAAATATAGTGTTGTTGATGCTGGTTCATTTATTACCCATTCCTTAATGAATGCATTATAACAAAATATAAGTATGACCAATCTTAGTAGACTTGAAAAAGCAACACAAAGTATTCATGAGGACTGGCAACAGAAATAAAAACCTAAAACTCTTTTTTTTTTTTACAACTCCCTGCACTAAGGAAATAATCCTCATATTGCGGGGAACTTCACAAACATTATTAACGGACACAAATTACATTCAGACTCAGAACAACAATTTGTGAATAGCTTAATTTGTTGTCCTGGGTGAGATTTAAACCCGTGACACTGGAATTGTAGATCTTAACCACTAAGCCATCTGGGCAGTCAATTGCGAACAAATAGTTGTTATTTTTGGATATTCAAATCAATCTTTTGATCTTAACATTTATAAATTAAAACTGTTTAAATTGAGCTGGTTTTGACATCTATCGAAACAGCGACTCTAAGATAGCTACAGATATATTGATTTAATTGTATTGCAATTGACAATATGTAAATGCCTCTAGAGGTTTGTCCAATAAATGTTTTGAATTTGACCAGCCACATGGCATCAGGTATCACGGTTAAGATCGAATTTAAAATCAAACCTTCCATTTTAAATACAACCATTTTCAAAATCCCTGACCGTGGGAAACACGAATGTTTACGAAATCCGTGTTTATACTAAGTATTGCCTGATGACAAAATGCATAACAATATCGTACAACACGTAATAAAATTTTGTAATGTTGAAAGAAATGGGTTGGTACAACATAAAATAAATAAAACAATCATACAATCTGTTACCACCCCTTAGCTTTCTCGTGGGAGTAGTAAAAAGCGACAGGGATCACAGTTTCGTGCGGTGATAAAATAAGAATACAATTCACCACCCCCTATCTTGCCTTTGTGTCTCATAAAAAAGGATAAAGCGATATAATATGCACATAACATCTATGAAAATTCGAAATAAAACCCTATACCAACCTTGACCAACTTGTTATAGTAGATCAATTTTTCTCCTATGGTGGAGCAGGTTGGATTCTAACAGTGGGATGTATATGAGTTGAGATGATGAGTGTTCACCAGGTAAATAGGGCGGTAGCAGACTCTTGGAAAACTTATAATTTTTCCTTTTTGCGTGTCATGAATGACGGCCAAGATGTCCTAATATGTACTAAGTGTCCACGCTCGCTTCGCGTAGCTGTCAATAATAATGAAAGACAAAAAATGAAAAAGTAACGAGCTACGAAACTCTCTAGGCTAATAAAATTAAATTTGTAGCCATACAGCACTTTATAAAAAAATATAATTATATGTATTAAATATTTATTCAATTCACAGCGAGATCAACAGGATTCATAATAATTTACAAATTATGCAATCATTTTGTTTTGTATGTAACTAAATAATTGTAAACTATCGTAATGTTAACGGCCTTAGTAACTCAGACAGATACCTTCAAGTAATGGTGCCTATTTAGATAAATTATATCTATAATTATTATCCAACTGCCTGCCCTATTAGTTTATCTATATACCTTTCTGCGGTTCCATTAGCCCGAGTTTCAGATAAAATTGCCATTTGGAAATTTCCTAACCGTGTACGGAATTCGGTGTATTTAATTAGTTTTTAATTTAACTATATAAATAGTCCGTCGGGCGACCATCGTTCAGTTTTTATCACAACCGGTTCACGCAAAGTAAAATTTGGTTCGACAGCACCGCCTCCACGCCAGCGCCATATTTAAATTTCAAATATCGAATATTGTTTTCGTTTCCCTCACCAGCCGGCATCTGAAACCAGTTTTTTATTTCCACTATGCCAGTAACATTTGGACCGATATGAAACAATTTATCGGTGTAATCGTTGTCCGTTCATTATTTTAAAATAATACGCTCGATCGATCCTGTGTCTGCAAAAAATTATAAAGGACAGACCTAACAAAGAGTTAGGTCGTGCAGGTCGCGGCGGGCGTTGCACGAATGTAAAAAATAACGCAAAATCATTGCCAATGTAAAAACACGTCAAGTGACTCATATATTTTACCTTTACGGAACGACTAATAAAGGAAATTTGTCTGACACTAACAAGTAGTCAGTCGTTTGGAATATAATGATTAGTTGTCATTTGTCACTTTACGCGTTACGTACGGTGACCGAGCATCGAATGTGACACTGAGGTCATTAGCGTCTGATAAAAAAATATAAATAAATTGTGTAATTTACACCTGTATGTATTATTTCAGACTATGTGACTTTACAAATTCTGTTCTTTGTTTCACAACCTTGAAAATTGATTAATGTTACTATTATATATACTATATGTATCACAAAGGAATGTTAAGTCGTTAGCAATGTAAATAATGCGATTGCTCAATACAATAAGTGTTAGCAAAAAATGTAGCATGCAAAAAACAGGGCCGTCAAGTATCGACTAGGATAAGTAGTCACAAGTTGACCGTGGCAAGGTCGAACGGATTTTGAACTTGGAACAAAAAATATTCCACATTTGAATGTTGCATTCAGTGCGGCTGATTGATGGGATTCATTTCTTTTCACAGCACGCGATTGATTCGCTTTGTTTTTTTTTTTGTGTTGCTAATGTTGATATTCAAACTGCATATTTAAAAATCTTTTGAAAATTAAATATTATTCAATTCTTATTTATTTTTAACTTGCAGCCAGTACATTTGCATATGGGTGTAACGACTCTTGCATTGCGAGGTATATTTCAGAATATTTTATAACTAAAAGACATAAAATTAACTGCCCATACATATGGCAACGAACTGCCTTTGCCGTCTACCAGATAAAGAAGGCAATATTTAAACTTTAAAAAAATAATATGTAAAGAAATGATAGTTTAATGACGCCCCCGATATCCGTTATGCATATCGGCCTTATACGGGCCCTAGAAGAGTGTCGGCCGTCTCATTGTCTTTCTATCCGTCATGAGTGAGTCACGCCATTGTTGGTTTACACAATAGATGTCTTTGTGCATTGTACCTCAGGGACCCTGATGTTACGTATTTTGTAAGAATTAGTCGACTTCTATTTGACTTACAAATCATTATTACTCATCGCCTACTTTCTTATTTTTATAGCCTTGAAATATTGATCAACTAAAAAAAAATATGTATTACGAAATGCAATCTCACACGGCACGCGTTTAAGGGTTCACCCTAGTGCTTGAGAAAAAAAAAGAATACTAGAGGGGTTCCGTCCAGTATAATAGATATGCGAAAACTCAATTGCTTCTAACAATAAAATCCAATGAGCTCAGTTTGTATTTTGGTCAAAGGAATTTGACCTCAATGTGTACGGAACATGGAACATTTTTTTGTAGAGAAGAGATTACTCTCAATTCATCCCCTTTTGAGTAGACAACTTGTAGGCGGGAAAAGTGGTCGTTCTTTCAGATATGTCAAAACAAATTAGTGGTATACGTGTACGTATGTATAAGGCCACTATTTTTATCTCTCTCCCATCTGTTATGTGTGAAAAGGACAACGTATGTATTGAATATAATTTATCACCAGTTTTCCCCTTTTGGCGTTTATCGATGTGCGGGCAATGAATAAGGAGTTTTAAGTTGTTTTATTTCATTTTATACGTATGAATTATGGCGTTCTTTTTTTTTGTTAAATTACTTGCGGTACACGTACAAACGATTCGTAATAAACTAAATTGGTAATTCCCTTTTAAGTTAAAAGAAAATTGTTTGATAAAGCAACAAATTTGTTATATTTTTCGTAACACTAAAACAGTTACATAAATTGGTTTAAATCTTCAACGTAATGAAAATTCCACCATAAATCAAACCGTCACGCACCCTAAAAAGGCTAACGGAACAAGTTCTATAAATCCAATAAACTAGTAATAGCAGTTATCTTGTGCAATTACTGCGATAATATACGTTCGAAATTGTAAATTCAAGATAATAATTACGTTAGCTGCGATAATGCTACTTATATATTATTAAACACTAACTAATCTAGCCTTCTGTGCATATTAAAAAAATAAAATATAAATAGAATTCTTTGATATCCATCACAACGCCATCTGCATTATTTCAGTAGTCTAAAATCATCTTCGCAGTATTACCATTCTAATGAAACCGATTCGGGACATATCCGTTAGATAGTTTCAAACTCTAAAAAGGATATAGGTAGAAAAAAATATTTGTGCTTATTATAGATATATAAAATTGAATATGAAATATCGGATCAATAATACAATTTGTAGATAACAAAAAAAGTGTTTCTTACGTTTTTCTCTATTCTTAATTATCTTTATTTTTTTGTGTTATATACGAGGGGTGATCCAAAAGTAATGATAATCAATAATAAACACAATGAATAAAATAAAAAAATATATTTATTTCTCAACATAGTCTCCTAGCAAGTCTATACATTTAGTCCATCTCTTTTCTAAACCTAAAATTCCCTTACAAAAAAAATCTTTATCTTGACTCTCAAAAAAGTCCTCAACCGCGGCCATCACGTCGCTATCATCATCAAATTTCTTGCCTCGGAGGTGTTCCTTGAGTCGTGGAAAGAGATAGAAGTCACTGGGGGCTAGATCTGGTGAATAGGGGGGGTGTTCCACCAACTCAAAGCCCGCTTCCTGAATGCCAGCCATGGCAATTGCAGCTTTGTGAACAGGTGCGTTGTCTTGATGGAACAACACTCCAGCCCGCAGTTTGCCTCGCCTTTTCTCCTTAATAGCCTCCCGCAATCTTCTTATTTGTTCTGCATAGTAGGAGCCTGTAATAGTGGCCCCCTTTTCCAAGTAGTCCACCATGATTATTCCTTCAGCGTCCCAAAAAACAGACGCCATAACCTTCCCTGCTGAGCTTGACACTTTGAATTTCTTCGGCGTCGGTTCATCGGATCGTTTCCATGTCATCGATTGTTGTTTTGTTTCAGGATCAAAATGGTGGATCCAGGTCTCGTCCATGGTCACAAAACGTGACAAAAAATTGTCCTTGTCTGCCTGGAACTTTTCGAGATTTGCTCTTGACATGTCGACTCGTTTCTTCTTTTGCTCGTCGTTTAACATTTTCGGTACCCAACGCGCGGAGACCTTTCTCATATGCAATTCGTTCGCAAGGATTCTTTGAATGCTGCCATATGAGATCCCTGTGACCTCAGCTACATGCCTGATAGTCACTCTTCGATCTTCCAATACAACTTCTTCAACTTTTTTCACATTTTCTTCAGTGAGGGACGTCGATGGGCGTCCTTCGCGGTGTTCGTCTTCCGTCGATGTTCTTCCCAGCTTAAACTCCTTAGCCCAGCGTGCAACTGTGGAATATGGAGGAGAAGAGTCCCCTAATGTTTCCACCAAGTCGCTGTGTATGTCTTTGGTAGACATTTTTTTCAAGCAGAGGTATTTAATGACAGCTCTGATTTCGTGTTTTTCCATTTTGATGTTCACTCCTTGACAGTCCGTATTCAAATGAATGTAGCTCCCGGGAATTGTGGCCTATTTATATGATTTTTTTTTCCTGAACTAGTGGGTAACTGAGCAAGTGACTGAAATTTTTTTGTATTTTTGTGTGCACTAGAAATAACTGATTATCATTACTTTTGGATCACCCCTCGTACATACAACTTTGGCTGTGTGATGTCGTAAAAAACGAGTAGCTTTACACCGACATGTGTGCCTACTCTTGAATCTCAATTCCAATCCCAAATCCAATCGCATTTCGAATTTGAGCAATTTATTACTTTTGAAAGCGACACTAGCGCACGAATGAAATCAAATTCGGTGGATTTTTTTTAAACTAAATGAATTCGATTCTCGTCGATTAAGTCAAATATTTGCTACTCCCGACGTGATTTTGACGTAGTTTAAAATCGTTAATGTTGCACAATTTCAAGAAAGCATTTTTGTGGTGATCATGTTCGTTAACATTTTTAATTTAAACTAATAAAATACTGCACATTTGGTGAAAATAACAACGACAAATACCACGAATTCATTCTCGATTTTGTTTAAGAGTACCAAATATAAGTTTGGTGAGATTGCAATTGAATCGGATTCGAAATTAGAATTGATTTTAAGAGTAGGCTGAATCCATCTGATGCCGTCTAATCAATAATTACATTCCCAAGGAAGGTTAAGATTAGGGATATGACATCATACCGGATTATCCGACAGTTTCAGATAGTTTCTGTTATGGATAAATGAATTTTTAATATTATTTGTGGTGTTTATCGTATTATTTCCTTTTAGAGACCTACGTTTAGGCTATCAGTTCGGCTGGTTAATGGAAAACGTGTCGTAACGTGCCCCGTACAGTCAACCGAAATTATCCGAAAACTTTATATCGGTGCCGGTTTCAGATATATTTTTATTTCGAATATCCGCTCATTACGGTTATTCGGCTCCATAACATCTCTATTCCAACAATGCAGAAGCATAAGTCCAACAGTAGACGGTGGGTAGATTGATGGATAGATGGATTTTTAAGGTACTGATTCAATACACAGATGTCACATATAACCTAGAATCTTAGAATAATAACATATAGAAGGTAAGTTCACGCTCAAAAAGTGAGGCATTGCAATTGGAGCCTAATGGAGCTTACGCCGGAACCGTTCCGTAATGTACAAGTCATTGTACTGCACGTACCGTACACAACTCTTAAAAAATAAATTGATAGTTATGACGGTTTGTGCATTCAAATGGTGTCACAACACATTTGAAAAACTTAAAAAGGTTTTTAACATTACTTTTAAAAGTATTTCGACGATTTATGTTAATAAAAACAAAATTTAATTTCATAATTTGTATAGTGGTGTGCGTGTGTACGTGTGTAATCGTCTGCGCGCCATTAGTATTTTTAGATTCAAATTTTGAAAGTTCGAAGTATTGACACTATCCTTCTATACGTTATTATTCTAAGCCTAGAATATTATTTATATATCTCAGACATGTAGTTTCCACGTATGCATGCATTATGCATGAAAGAAAAAAGTCCTTCACACTTATGGGAATAATAAACAATAACTTCCTACTCTAGTTTGAAGACGACTATTATGTAATCTATTCGTTTCTCTACTAAATTAAATATGAAAAATAATTAACATCCATAAAAATAATTAATATAAAAAATACACTTGAAACAACCTGGCGCGTATTTTTTTTAAATAACCACAAAACAATTAATAAAAAATAAAATAAGTAAAAATAAAACTAAATTGCTTAAGCGTAATTCAAATAACGAATGATGAGTAGAGTGGGTGGCGACGTTCGATGATGGGGTAAAAATTACCCCCGAGGGTTAAACACCCTATGTAGTAATGTGTGTTTATGTGTGGAGGAGGGTATGATAATGGCGTATTTCCTGACTAACCCCACGCTTAAACTAATGTGAAATTTTGCATTGCGCGCACTCGAAAAACTTTGCTTTTGTATAAATAAAATATTTTTATTACTATTGAAATATATAAAATATGAGTTTGTTTGTTTGAATGCGCTAATCGCAGGTACTACGCCGATCCCAAAGAATATTATCTTTATATATGTATATATGAATCTTCTGTTCGTCTGTTTGTAATTGATCTCCTTTTTTACTACTCCTTCTCTAATCTTCTAAACGGCTGGACCGATATTGCTGATTTTTGGTGACTTTTCCGATGGATATGAGAATAGTTTAGATTAATAATTAGAACCGGTAAGTAACGCTGCGACCGATTGCAAGGAGGATTCTTTTTACTATTTTTTTTTTAGATTTTAACAGAACGTGTTTTGGGTCAACTAGTTGTGTATAATAATAGTTTACATGAAAAAAGATTTTATTGTATTTTGACGACTAAGAACGGAAGTTTCTATAAATGTTACCAATTCGCGGATTAAATGTTCAGTGCAATCGTCATAGCAACTAGTGAGATAACAAAAATTATGATCGATGTATTTGTAAATATAATTAAAGTTAATATTATTATTATTAAAGCTACCTTTTGACGCTTACTTAGTCGCCTTCACTATTACCTGCAAGAATGGAAGAGGTAGAGACGTTATATTTTTACTCCGTGATGACTATAAGGATATCTCTCAAGTCACCATAAATTTTTTTCGTTATGAGCCATGTATACGCTCTCAACATGAAAATAGTTACTATAGTTAAACAATAATAAATTTATACGAGATACCACATTTTTACCATAGTAGAAATTTTCTCAAGCATGTGGTCACCCTGTACTCACATAAAATGACGCATAAAGAATTCAATTACAAACTTTTAAATAATTATAGTAAGATATAAAAATACATATAATTCACAGTTGAACAGTATAAATATTATTAAAACCATCATTCGGTTACATTTTTATTGGTACCATAAAAGTAACATATTACTTACAAAATGGTCGTTAAAACGCATCCATTAAACGCCTCACTGAAATAACCCGAGAATGACTGTTTCAATTTTGGCGGATGAGTGCATTTCACGTTTTCGTTTTATAAACACATATATATATATATATATATATATATAGAGGTTATGTTTTTATGTTTATTTGTTATATATAGGTTATGTTTTTATGTTTATTTGTTTGTAATGTTGATCTTCATAATACGAACATAAAAGGATTTGCCACGATATACGCGTTCGATTGAATAGGCTCTTTAAAAAATAGTGATTAGTTTTTACTAAGCATTATATTAATTATTCCTTTTTACGTCTTTTATATCTTTTATGATCACTACAACCAAGAAATGGGGTGATGAATAGTATTTTTACTCCGTCACCACACGAAAAAACAGTGCTTAATTCTTTATTAAGCCTTGCACCAATTACCATTGTCTCAGTTCCTATACGTCCCACTGCTGGGCTTGAGCCTACTTCTCAATCGAATGGAAATTAGCCTAGTATATCACGCTAATCAGTTCGATTTGTTATTGGTTTTTGTTTCAGTAGGTATAAGATCTTTGCGTAGATGTTAACTACACATTATATCCCTTGGTCATCTTTTACGACACCCACAAACAAGAACAGAGGTGGTGAATTGAATACTTACTCCGTCACCACACGGATTTCTATAATAGATATGTTTACTTAAAATTAAATTGGTCAATAATACATATATGTAGTATGCATAAATCTTCAACAATACCTAAGCAGTAACGTACACAGTGCGTTTTAATCTAAAATATAATTATTTTTATACTTTATTGCACGAGATCATCGAATATATAAAATATTAAAACATGCTAACTAAAATAACTTTAATAAAATTAATCAGAATATTGTTTCCTTATACGACTGATTTAATAGAAATGTAATAATTAATTAGAATTTAACAGGAAGGAATGAAAACAGTTAAATTTGATTTTACAAATAATTAAACTATGTATCCTCGTAAGCGTGTTAGGGTTAAAAGCGACTGTGGTACGTATTGAAATTATTTAACGAAGCAAGTGGTAGTTTGCAAATTAAATTTAAATTTGGAACGTTTTTTTAAATTTCGAATACTTATTCTAAATGAAATGCTTGATGGCGGTAAATTTATAAAATCACTTACTACGTTTTTATAAAAAGAATTCAAGTGATCATTATTCAGTACGTAACCATTTAGTGCAATAATTATTATTCGTGCAAATATTTTCACATGGTAACTATAATTATCTATTCACTATGCCTGGTTACTTGCGTTACACGTTTTGAATTATTTATTTGCCTTCATATCAATTTAGATGCGACAATGGCCCGTTGCTTCGTTGGTCTATGTTGGCAACACTGTCGTTCCGTTCTGTGCTCACACCAGATTAGCAAGAACCGTTCACATTCACACGTTAGTAACGCGCATTAGACGACGTATAGAGATCAAATTAAAATGGTCTCTATGTACGCAACGGGCGTCAAACGCATATTTATTGGACATTCGCAGCGGTGCGTCAGGCGAAGATACGGAGTTAAACTGCCAACTGACACGCGAACATTAAGTGCTTTGTATCGAGTTTCGCCGGATTCCGTTCGCTACTTGAGTTATACATTGCGTTGTCGTGTGTAGGGGCACTTATATGCGTCGCGTGGACTCACAATTGAGCCGTTCTTACATATTTAGTCGACATTAATTTCGCCGAATCGGATTAAAAACCGATAAAACGTAACTTTCACCTAGACATTTACGTGGCTAGTGTTTTGTTTTTGTTTTGTGCCTGTACAGCCAGAGGTAATCGGTAAGATTTTTTATTGATAATTTTCTTTTTTTAAATATAATGTGTTAATAAATTGATAAAGGAATAGAGCTATTTATGGAAATGTGGAATAAAGTTAATGATATTTATGCACGAATAAAAAATATTAAAGGGCCATCAGTTATTATACGCAGCACACACGGAAGAATTTATTTTTTAATTCACACGCCTTAAATCTATGCCATTACCATTGAATATAATAATAATAATAAAATAATATATATAATTAGTATAGGATCCGCTATATAACGATCTTCATCGAGATGTTTATTTGATGAAACTTATTTTTTTTTAAATTTAATATGCCGATAAATATATTGCATATGGGTTGCATAACAAATTTTAGTCCAGAGTATGATTAATTAATAATTAAAAAAACATTTTTTTTGAACATTGCACCGGTTTGATTATTAGAAAAATTCTATACCAATCGAAAGTATGAAGCCCATAGAATATGCAAACGTTAGATTGCCTATTCTTTTCCGGTCACAACTCTCGGGTAGCCAGGTATAAACAGATAAATCGCTACTAGCATTTTGCACCGGTTTGATCGACGTTTCATCAAATAAACATCTCGGTGAAGGTCGTTGTATAGCGGGATCTTAGACCAAATGTTAATATTTAAAATATAAAAAAAAACTTTTTAACTCATCATTCAGCAAATATGAAGCCCTCTTATTTTGCCAAACCAATATCTTAAAAGTACTAAAATAATTGAAATGAAATTATTTCTAATATTTACGCGAGTATTACGCATGTAAAATAAAACAATATTTACGCGTATAATAAGAGGACTCTCTTGACCCATGAACGTTGAAAAATGTTCCAAACATCGGGAACAAAAACGCGAAAATAGAAGTCGTAAATACCTATAGTTTTATTATGTATAATTTTAATGTTATATAATATAATATCTAAGTTATCTTGACACCTATCAATATGCAAAGAAATACATACACAATCAGATGATTAGATAAATTATATCTACAGATAAATATTTATTATATCTACAGTTTAAAATAATAATAATATATCCTTAAAATTTCATAGTTACGTCATTAAAACGTCTTTTACTTAGCAATGATGGCAAACAGTACACGTGATACAGCCGCTCATGAACCTTTAAAATGCCAGTGCCACAGCTAGGTCGTTATCTACAGTGAAGAATGCACTATTCTTAAACTTCTTTTGAAAAAGGACATGTCATAGCGCTCGGGAAACACAGCAGTAGGTAGAGTCAGGCCCATTCCAGATCCTGCACATACATGGGAGAAAGATATGCTTACTTTATCATCATCTTGCTCTTATTCTAATTACTTGGGGCCGATAGACTATTTTCTCCCTTTCCATAGTACATATTCAAAAAGTTATTGTTAATAGTATTATGACCGTCCGCTTGCCAGACGTGAACCCTGCTTGGGAATGTAATTGTTGACCATACGGCATCAGATAGAGTTGGCTCAAGTCGTTGCAAAGTTCTTAGTCGTATTTTACGGTTTCCATGAACTAAGTATTCGTGTTTATAAAATAACAATAAAAAAAGGCTGATCTTGAATACCGATCATTTTTTAATATCATCATCACTCTAAGTCCCATTTCCACTCTTACACGGACATCATCCACAATGGAAGGGAATTTGACATACTATACTGCGCTTGTCAGACATGTTGGCATAGGATTTTACGTAGGATTTTCTTTCTCTCTCTTTGAAACGATAATATTATGTATTTTAAAATAAATAAAGCAAATATACACCACAGGCCACATATTATTTTACTTAGAAATTCGGTGTAAAAACCTAACAAATTTACCTACGGCAACCTAAAACACAATCCTTGATAACATAGCCGAAAGGAGCATAAAGGTGTTGCCAAAGAAAATCCCTCTCATTTTAAGGATTTGCAGTTGAAATTAGTTCGCAAATCTCTGGATTTAGGCTTACCACCCCTGTTGCGGATGTTGATGGAACATACAGATAAATAACCTTGGATTTGTCCCGACTTATTGTTTTTCTTTTTATTGCTGTGTGAATTTTATTTTAGTATAGCAGGGAAGTTAATCGCGGAATGATGGTAACATTGGTAAATATTTGGTTACAATAAAAACGGTTGAAATATATGATTATTTAAAATATTTATTAATTAAATCTATTCACTATTACTATTACTTTTGATATATAGGCAGGTATTTTAAATATGAGATTAAACTATTTTCACTTATTTTATCGCTTTAGTAAGCCCGTAAATTAAATGCGGAAATCCTTCCGGCGCGAGTCGCTAAGAATGCTTAAAAGAGTTCAAAGCATCGAAAAAGTTAAACTCGATAAAACATAAATATCGATAAATAACTTCATTATTAATCATACGACCATCGTAATGGGGTGATAGTCAATTTTACCTCTGATTGTGGATCAGAACCGTATTCACTAGTAAATGGACCAGATATATGGACAGAAGAAAAAGAAGAAAAGAAATCATATACAGGTATACCAATTTTGTAACCGCCTGTGATGGTCTTATCACAATCCGTCTGACCGTCCAGGGTGATAGCTGAACGCCATGAGATGTTGTCTCTCTGTCTGTTAAGTTCAACAACTGCATAGATAGCGTAATGGTGAAGATACCGATCTATAGTCAATCAGTGTCACGGGTTTAAATCCAACTCGGGACAACACTTCGTGCGATCCATAAATTGTTGTTCTGAGTTTGGAAGTAATTTGATCCATTTCTGTTTGGTGACGGAGTAAGAATACAAATCATCACTCCCTATTTTGCCCGTGGATGTCACAAGAGACGACTAAGAGATGTAATACGCATTTAACATCTATGCAAGAGAAATAAAACTCGAAATAAAACCCTATACCAACCTGTCTGACCAGCATGTTATATTAAGGTCAATACCCTCCTGTTGTGGAGGAGGAGGCACGTATATGAGCTGAAATGATGATGAAGATGAATTGTATGTTTATAAAGTCCCCGGCAATACAAGGATTATTGCCTTAGTGCAACTTATCTTAAAAAAAATACAGATGAATTGAGAACCTCCTCCTTTTTGAAATCGGTTAAAAAATAACGCCACTGGTATGGTGATTTCCCTTAAGTAGGCCGACCAGCGAGACATAAACCATTGAATTTAATCATAGGCCGTCTGAATAAGCTTTGCAGAATAAAACATTTTGCAAATACAAAATTCACACTTCTAAGAGTCTGGATAATAGCATGAAAAAAGGTTTCTTTGTATTTAGCAAGTCAACCATGTTTTAGTTAAACATTAAAATTAACACTAATATGCAAACATTCAACTGTCTGCCTGTTTAATTGTTAGATGTAACAAAATTTTTTATTGTACAAAGATTTTTTTGTATTTTGCTAAATGATTGTTTGTACAAATTTTGAGCGTCCATTTTCAAAACCGTTGTGTTAACTGTAAAATCTCTTCAAATATAATTGAATCATAAAAGGCAAATTTTAAATCTGATTACGCATGAAAGTTAACTTATTTAAATACAATTAATATATATATATATATATATATATATATATATATATATATATATATATATATATATATATATATATATATATATATTTATAATCTGTAAATAGAACTACAGATTTTATCGCGTTAGTATTTGATTTTTGATTGCCCGACATTTCAAACATTTTACAGCGTTGTGATCATGGGCGAACCGGCAGCAGTGTTTTTGGCAATTAATAATAAAAAAGATAATTATATTCAAAATGATAATTTTATATTGAATGCATACGTTATTTAAGTACAGTGTATCGTGGCGATTGCGAATACCGCCTTTTACACTGCTCGTGGGTGTCGTAAAAGGCGACTAAGAGCTTTATCTGAGCCGTCCATTTGATGCCGTCTGTTCAACAAGAAGGGTTCACGTCAGGTAGCTCATAATATTTCTAAAGGTTTTGTAGTCCGTGCAAGAAGAGTGCTTAGATATTTTGTCCACCCTGAGTAATTTAGATAACTGCAGCAATGATGGTGATGATTGATTTATATTTAGACCATGTAAATAGGATATCATCATCATCTTAACCCATACACGTTCCAGTGTTGGTCTCGGACCTCCTCTCCACTATGGGAGGACACTATTATACTACGCTGATGTGACATGTTCGATTTTGTTTCGAGTGTTCCTTCTTTAGCATAGATATTATACACATATTATATCTCTTAGTGGGCCACTACCGCTCTGCTACGCTGAATATGTCAAAGATCGTAGCAGGTGGAGGGCAGTGGACTCTGCCTACCCCTATGGGAAAAAGGCGTGAATATATAAAAAAAAAAAAAAAAAAAATCTCTTAGTCATCTTTTACGACACCCACGGGTAAGGGAGGGTTTGAATTGTATTCGTACTCCGTCACTACACGGAAATATATATAAATAACTATATTAATTTATGTACTAAAAATGTTTTACCGTTGAAATACCTAATAAATAAGGCGTAGTTATAATAATATTCTTGATACCAATTGTATAAATATTTGAACATACCGAAAATTCTCTCACGATATCATTTCATAAAATCTACATAACAAAATAATATGGTTTAAGCATACAATTCTTGTGCAAATTGACCTTGTATGGTTCAAAGAATCCCATAAATCAGACTAACAGGAACCATACATCTTCCGGGTTCTCAGGACCTAAAAAAAGTTACAAAATAACCTTCAAAAATGCAAATAGCCGTCTTCCCACGGGCGAATAATTTGCATACGCAAAGGGTTGAAATACTCCTAAAAGTGGGTTAAGCTTCAAATATGCAAATCTTTAAATGCCTTAAGTAATTATGCGAGATTTGACAGCTGTTGGGTTATTTTTTTATTTAAACATTGTTATTATAGCTTCCGAATCAGGTGGGATTTTGAACATTCATATTAGGGAACAGTATTTTTTATTTATACACAGTTTTGATTGATTTCTTGTTGAACGTTTTGTATTAAACTTGAATTATTTCTTCGGGTTGCCGTGTGGTGACAGAGTTAGGACACATCACCCCTTTTTTGCCTGTTCGTGTCGTAAAAGATTATAATATGTAGATAGCATCTATGAACGAAAAAGAAGATTCGAAATAAGACCCTATACTAACCCGTTTGACCAGTGTGGTAGTAGATCAATCTCTCCCGTTCTGGAGGTGGCTCGAGCCCAGCAGTGGGATGTATATAAGCTGTAATGATAATTAGGCATAGTGATATATTTGTGACCTCGTTTTTTGAAATTGGTACTACAAGAAACATATTTCTTATTATTAATCTAATTAATAATTAAAAATATATACCTTGTGCCTATCATTGTTATTATTCTGATTACCTATTTTTTTTATGCCTGTTACTTTATTATATATGAGAAAATACGAGACCGACTTCTTGGCTTTCATCTATGATTTTGGAATACATAGGTGGCAGCCTGCAACCTGAATCTATCGCTTTATTCACAGTTGGATATGCCTGAAGTTAAAGACACATTCCCTGAGGTAACTATGCAGTTGAACGTGGCAGATGCCAAGGATTCTTAGAAATAACGTATGAAAGGTCAAGGTTAGTACCATATTGTATTTCTAATCCCCGATCTTTATTATTAAATTGTAAATTATTTAAATTATAATATTTTGCCTCAAGACACAACAAAGAAATAATAAGAAGGTAGAAGAAAATTGAAGAAGATATCTTCGTGCTGGTGATTGCCACTAGCGAGGTATAGAGTTCCTACGTGTGATATAGCTGTAGGAACTTCATACCGTGCTCTTGGGTTCGCCTATCTTCTACATAACACAGCAAGAAACAAAAAGAAAAATGAAGTACAGAAGACCTGTTATTGGAATTATGTATCTTAAATGTTTTTACCTAGATTTTTATAATTTTAAATCTGCCGATTATATAATGTAAAATCGTTTGATCTATGGTTGCTCTGTAATATACAACGCTACTTCCTGGAGAATGTTGAATAAGTTTCTACTCCAACTTGGGGTCTCCACTTTGTAACCAGGCAGTTTGCAGTGTCACGTTCAGTTTTATTTACAATGTGTAATAAATCATTAGGCAAGCAAAACTTAATAAGAATAAGATATGTTTAGGCTATTTTCATAATTATCTTGTCTTCTTCCAGTTACTTGGAATCGACTTATAGTTCTCTTCTTTCATATTATTTTGTAATAATAATAAATAAAATAAATAAATAGTACACATTCCAAAAGTTATTAAGAACAATTATATGATCGGTCGATTGCCTGACGTCAACCCTCTTTGGGAATGCAATTATTGATCAGAAGGCATCAGATGGAGTTGGCCCAGGTCTATGTAGGTACATGACTACCAATATAATCATCGTTTACGACACCCACGAGCAATGTAAGTGTTGATAGTATTCGTAGCCGATATTACATAGCAGATATCTTTTGGATATTTTTTTTTATTGCGAACGAGCAAACAGTTCACCTGATGGTAAGTGTTGCTGCCGCTCATGGACCTTTGCAAGGGCGCTGCCAATCGCGAAGAAAGTGAAGGGAGTATGAATGCGTGCAATAAGGTTCGGTGATACCTATAGTTGTCACAAAATTAAAGGCCCGTTTTGACAGTTCACGCCCAAGAAGTTTTCTATTTTTTATCGATCGAAATGTGTTGAAGGTAATTACATTTTTCATTGACGGGTACCGCCCACTGGGCTAAGTGCTGTGGCATAACGATTTTTTTAATATTGTCCACCGACTATTAATAATCGGTTAAGGAAAAATAAATCGATCAAGATATATTTTTTAAAGCGAACTCTCACTTGGCCGGTGTTATTAATTTTAATACTAGTATTTAGACCAACTAATTACAGAATTTCACCAGCCGTGTAGTGATTTTTACTGAAAATTCAATACGTCAATATTGACAATATGAAAATGAAATAATATATATGGGTGACGATAGCTCAACTGACAATATTGGCTCATCATCTTAAGAAAATGATTGAATGAAGATTTACTTTTTCTCGATATTTTTGTGATTGAGTGAACGTTATTGTAACAAAAATATTAAATGATAGAAAAATTACCATTCGTAACATTGCATCATTTCAAAATACCTACAATATCACAGTTGAAGTAACATTTTCAAATCAGAACTTTAATCCAATGCACTTTACAATAAATATTCAAATCGATTATATACTCATGCAAATTTGAATCGATTTATCGTGAGTATTGAGTACCGAGTTGTATGGTTCATCACTAAATACATCGGTAAGACCAAATGTCAAAACGGGCCTCTTATTTTGTGACCACTATAAAGACATCATTAAAACCCACCACACGGAAACGCACTCAAAAAGTTGGGCTTTCGGCTGACGGAGAGTGTAGTACTATCCCGGACGGACCGCCCGCGGCTGTAGACAGACAACTATCAACAGTGTGGTCGTACCACTTCGGTCATAGTAAAATATCACAGATTTTATCTTAATTTGAATATTTCTGAAATTTCCTGATAGATTTCTTTTAATTTATCTAAGCAATGTAGTAATTTTTTGTAAAATTACTTTTCAATGTCGCTGTTCATATCATTACGCCATATATGTAGTCAAATCACAAAAGAAAAAGTAACATTGAATTTTAAAAAAAAAACTCTACCACAGTTAATGTAAGTTTGGGGCAGGACTTGACTAATATTAATTAAGAAATCCATCTATAATTAATTAGTCTATTAATGTCCGTTTGGCAGAATGGATTGCATGGATTGATAATTGCGAGTAACTTATAAATTTCTCACAGAACCGTAGCAATGTAGATCAAGGAATCCGTACCGGTTGGCAATCAGCGAAAGGGATACATTTAGGTTAGGGGGCAATAAGGTAGGTTACGTCGTTCTAGACGGTTATGTTTTTTATGTTAAAATTTTGATACTCTTACCTATTTTTGAGGATTCAGTGAAACAAAAGGGTAAGGATACGGATAAGTAAGGATAGTAAGTAATTAATGACTCTTTTTGTTCTTCGGGCAATATAGGGAGTGGTGCATTGTATTTTCACTCCGTCACCACGCGGAAATAGTACATAGTTATATAATATGGATACTGATAAGCAATAATGTGTCAATCCACAAAAAGTCAAAATCAGAGATTTTGATATATTTTGATAGTACATCACGTATTTAACATTCTGGAAAAGAGTTCCAGGTCACTGGAAAGAGTTAAGTATGAAAAAAATGGATAATTATCATAAAACAAATCGGGCATCATGTATACAATATTTTTCAATAATCCTTCAAGTTTCTTAACGTAGTTGAAATTCGAAATGTGCCATCTATCGTGACGACCAATATGTTATGAGGCTTGATACTGTATTGCTTAAATCACATTCAGTTCTTCTACGCAGCGTCAAACCACGTTTTTTATTATATTAGATAGACAATTTGTTTAGCAATAGTTTAGGCTTTTTTGGATTTATCAAATAATAAAAGTAAAATAAAAAAAAACCATCTCTTAATAGTTCTATAACACTTAAAACCTTTTACACTTTATAAGTGATAACATATGTTTATCAATATTCATTTATGTTCCTCAATGTGCATTTAGTGGCACTAAATACTAGTGCACGCATTTAGTAAAATAGTGTTAAGTTCCTTAAGTTCATGATTCGATTATTTTAGTCTGTTTTATATTTTGTAATATGCAAAAATCTTAATTTTGTGGATAAATATACTAACTTCTTTTCATTAAACAGAGAAATCGGTGGATGTATATTTTTTCAAACAAACTAATTAAGAATTGGTTTAAAATCTTTAAACACCATTTTCTCAAAACGAAGTTTGTGAGGGTTAGCATATTATCGCTTATCAGCATCCATATGTATAATAGTAATGGTGATACCATCATTATTATCATTTCAGCTCATACTCGTCCCACTGTTGGGCTTAAGCCTCCTCCCACAATACAAGGAAAATTAGCCTTACCTTTTTCTTGTTTTCCTTCTCTTATATAGATGTTATAGCGTATTATATCCCTTGCCATGGCATGCGAGTTGATATAGGGTTTTATTTCGAACTAGCAACCCGCCCTCCTTTTGTCACGGTTGCAGTCGCCTACCCACATCGTTCCCGTGGGAATACCGGGATAAAAAATAGCCTAAATTACTCCTTATATAGACAGCTACCTATTAGTAAAATGTTATCAAAATCGGTTCAGCCGTTTTGAAGATTACCTCAAACAAATTGACAGAGACAGACATAAAAAAAATTAAACTGCTTTAGGCATAGGTGTCGTGCGAGCGAGCAATAACCGTGTGAGCATGAAAAAAGCCCAGTATTTTCATATTACAAACAGGCACTGCAATTTTACTTATTTGTATAGATATGAATTGAATTCATAAGTATATGAAGTTATAATAATTACATTATCCTGCGATAAATTGTTTAATGATAAGGCTACTAAAATAACTGCATGTTACAATGTTGTTCTGATAACGCTGTTTATGTGTCTGCCCGTATAATTATTAGAGAAAATCTCCGTGTCGGATATGGGACGACTTATTGTGTTTTCACGTCTTTATTTTCTCGTAATAATTATACTTCTCCATCCATCTCGAATCATATGCATCCTACTGCTGGGATTTACCTTTCTGCATGATAGGAGGGGAATTGTCCTTACTATACCCTACTGGTCAGGCAGGTTGTTATAGGGTTTTATTTCGAGTTTTACTTCTCTTGCATTGATATTTTTTGTGTATTATATCCCTTAGTCGTCTTCGACGGCACACCTTAAGTTATTACAAAGTCAACAATTGGCTTTGATATTCTTATGTAAAGCCTACAGAACAGTTAGTACAGAAGCCTTACCAGTACTCGCGGGTGTACTTCTGGTTTACCTGGAGGTGCAGAGACGGATTTCCTTCTACCGCGCGATCGTAATAAAATCGCTAGATTGCTTGCGCCGCAATCCGTGTTTACAAAGAACTTCTAACTGAATGGCAGAATACATGGGATTCATCACCAAAAGGCCGTCATCTCTATTTTTCCATGTATACGCAAGCGCATGGAACAAGTATGGCTTGAGGTTGACCATTGTGTGGCCCAATACCAAACTGGCCATGGCAATTTCAAGAGTAAGTTTTTTTTTTAATCTCGTATCCTCACCATTATGTCAATGTTCCACATTTGACCACCAGTCAGTTCGCTATCTTATATTTTATTTACATCAGCCAAGAACTTGGCTACCAAATTTGCTCCTATTGAGCAATGTGTTGTTGACATTACTAATTTAGATAATAATGTATCTACTATTGTAAATAGTGATTTTAATTCACAAATTAATTTAAATTAACTCTTAAGACAATAGAGAACTCCTCTTGCCTTAGCACCTTAAGCGGTAAGAATAATTTTAAATCAATCAACCTGGCACATCAAAATATTCAGGGTATGTTAAGTAAAGATTTGGAAATTGAATTATTTTTGAATGATTACCAGATAGATATTCTCTGTATTACTGAACACTGGCTCAAAGGTGATCAGTTAATGTTCAATTTTCCCAATCACCAGGTTGTTAGCTCGTTCAATAGAGTCAGTATGATCCGAGGTGGCTCATTGATAATTTTAAATAAGAAGGTTAAATATAAAGAAAGAAATGATATTATGAAACTCTCTATTGAACGTGTTATAGAAATTGCTTTTATTGAGTCGGAGCAGTTCATAATTATATGCGTATACAGACCTCCATGTTCACCATATGATAATTTTGAAAGATATATGGAGGATATTTTGTTCAAAATCTCCACCTCTAATAAAACAGTTGTTATTTGCGGCGACTTTAATGTAAATCTATTAGACTACAATAACACCACACAAAAATTTATAACTCTAATGAAATCATATAATTTATATAATATCTTTTTGGAGCCTACTAGGATAACATCTGGGAGTGCAACTTGTATTGATAATATATTTACAAATGTTAAACCCATAGCTCACACTATTGTTAGTGCTCTAGAATCAGATCATTGTGGTCAACTTGTTGTATTTTCTAGAACTAGTAGGATTAAAAGAGAAAGTATTAGCTTTGTTCCCGTGACTGCTAGCCGCTTAGAGCACTTTAGATACAAACTGGGTATGAAGGTACCGCTGTTGCCTATTCATGACAATCCCAATGAATTATATACATCCTTATTTCGCATTATCGATACGGAATTCAGTAAAATTTTTAAACCAAAAACTTTAACATTTGGAGTGCCTGCTGGTTTTAGTGAATGGGCTACTTGTGGTATCTACAAGAGTAGAAGAAGGTTATATGATCTTTACAATGAAAAATCTTATAACCATAACCCAATATTCTTAGAGTATGTTAAGAATTATTCAAAAATTTTTAAACGTGCCTGTTCCAGTGCTAAATCCATTTATCTAAGAAGGAAAATTAAAGGATCTAGTGATATAATTAAAATGACTTGGACAGTGATTAATAGTGAAACCGGTAGGAACACTGTGCGGAAGAAGGACTTTAATTTAAAAATTGGTGATAAAAATGTTACTGTGAATAAAGAAGTGACACATGAATTTGAAAACCATTTTACAAATGTGCCTGTATTAACAACAAAGTCCTTGGCGTCATGTCCCATTTTGGCTGAATCGCTCCTTAAAGAAAGTATTGTAAAATGTGACACTTCCTTTGAATTTTCAGATGTCAGTGTGGATGATATTTTAAAGTCTTTTAAAAATCTTAATATTAAGAAAACAGCAGATCTGTGGGGCTTATCTGTAAGGACTGTTGATTTTATAATATCTATTATTGCTCCCCACCTGGCATTTGTGTTTAATGGTTGTGTTGCTCGGGGTGTGTTTCCTGACCTCATGAAAATTAGTAGAGTAATTCCTTTATTTAAATCCGGTAGTATGACAGATATTAAAAATTTTCGTCCCATTTCCATACTACCAACACTCAGTAAAGTATTCGAAAAAATTATGCTTAATCAGATGTTGACTCATTTTAATAGACATAGTATTTTTCATAAAAATCAATTTGGGTTTACTAAGAATTGCTCTACTACTGATGCAGGTGTAGGGTTATTGAAAAATATTTTTGCAGCCTGGGAGGAATCACATGAGGCTTTAGGGGTCTTTTGTGATTTATCCAAGGCATTTGATTGTGTACAACATGAAACACTCATCAGAAAACTTTACCACTATGGGATCAGGAATAACGCTCTTGAACTTGTAACTTCCTATTTAAGCAACAGAATCCAGAGGGTTGATGTTAATGGTGCACAATCGTCTGGTTCTGTCATAAAAATGGGCGTTCCACAGGGATCCATTCTGGGGCCATTTCTGTTTCTTGTATATATTAATGACCTACCTACTACCATATAGGAGACAATCAAAACATTGTGTTGTTCGCAGATGACACTTCTTTGTTATTTAAAATTAAAAGACAAATGCTCAATTATGACGATGTGAACAATGCACTGTCTAACATTGTTCATTGGTTTAACACTAATAATTTGGTTCTCAATGAGAAGAAAACTAAATGTATCAAATTTACTACTCCCAATGTGAGGCAAGTGGAAACCAATGTCCAAATGAATGGTGTGGCTCTGGACCTTGTGGAATCGACCGTTTTTTTAGGTATCACCATAGATGCTAAACTTCAATGGGGACCTCATATTGAAAAGTTATCGAGTAGGCTTAGCTCAGCGGCTTATGCAGTAAAAAAAATAAGAATGTTAACCGATATTGAAACAGCTAGAATGGTTTATTTCGCTTATTTCCATAGTCTGATGTCTTACGGCATATTACTGTGGGGATGCTCCGCGGACTTGAATAGAATCTTTGTTCTTCAAAAAAGGACTGTCCGTGCAATTTATAATATGGGCCCAAGAGTCTCACTTCGAGAGAAATTCAAAGAAATAAATATTCTAACTGTTATATCACAATACATATACGAAAATATATTATATGTCAAAAAAAATATCGCTAACTTCAAAAGATATTGTGACATTCATGAAATGAATACTCGGAATAAGGACAAACTAGTTGTACATACTACTTGTCTCCAAAAAATTAGTAAATCATTCATGGGGCAATGTATACGTTTCTACAATAGATTACCTAAAGATATTCGAGACCTGCCAACAAGAAAGTTTAAAAAAGCTATCAAGAATAGACTTTGTAAGAAAGCTTATTATAAAATCTCGGATTATGTAGATGATAATAATGATTGGTTGTGAGCAGCTCCTCATTATGCAATTTCCTTGTTATTTTAAATAAACTCTTTTTTAATAACTCTAATATTGTAAAGCGTAGCGTGTTTTGCCTAACGAAATTTTGCATTTTCGTCGTTTGTAACATGTTTGTAACATATGGTCTTGGTCATGCTCACTGTAGGATCTACTTGCGGTAGCTGCGTGGAGCGGGTCTCTCCCTTCCCTCCATAGTGGTTGAGGGGAGTGATGGCTGCTCTAGTAGTTAACTCGTGATCGGGTGCCGCTTGTGGGATCTGGTCCAGCCATAATCATTTGAATTATATTAAGTATCTTGCAGTTCGAAGGGCATCACACTGGAGCTAGGTCTTACAAAACATGTATACAAATTTATATCTAGTAAGAAGAAAAAAAAAATAAAATAATAGACAAGCCCGCTGAGTTTCTTGCCGGATCTTCTCAGTAGCGGTCGCGTTCCGATCCGGTGGTAGTTTATTTTTATTGGATAATTTAATTTTATTTTGTAAAATTGACAATATGTAAGTGCCCTCTCGGGGTCTATGCATAATAAATGATTTGAATTTGAATTTGAAGTATATTCATACTGTGTGCTGATTGTTCAATCAGAGAGAGATTATTCAATCAGCACACCACATTCTCTGGGCGTGCGATCTCTGGCGTAACGAGCGCGACCGTATGTTAAACAATTTGCAAGTGACATCTGGAGTAATATACTATATGGACCTTGTAGCAACTCAAGAAAATTTCCGTGCGTTCAGGCGTTTCTGCCATACCTACTATAGCAATCAATCTTACGGCTCACATATAAGAAACGTTAGTTCTCCCATATCCCTGATGCTGTGCGGCTGCGTTTATCGTAACTGCACGTATTCTTATTCATTGACTAACTAGTCAATTTTGCTTCATATCCCCCGCATTGCCTAGGAGGGAAGTGGAATCAAACTCTTCCAATTCCTCCTGTTTAACTTTTTCTAATTAAATTTGTTGCGGGTTCCAAGACAATTAAAATTATTTCCCGGGACTGCCTGAGGGTCAAACCTCAGTGTGATCTATGTAGACCATTGTGGATCCTGGTTTACAGGAGTTACAGAGGTGGGAATGTGTCGTGGGATTAGTCCCAAAAAAAGACGTTATATGCATATTATATCCCTTAGTTATCGTTTACGACGTCTAAGGGGACGAAAGCGAGTGGTGAATTGTATTCTTACTCTGTCACCATACGGATTGGTTTGCTATTTATAAATTATTGTTATCTGTCTAGATCAGTGTTTTCCAACCTTTTTAGGCCATAGCCCACCTTAACATTTCTAAAATTATTATGACAACACGACTTTAACCCTTTCGGTTAAAGTATTCGAAGTAACTTTTCAATGGGCGATAAATATAAAATACAATAAAATTAATAAATACGCTATATCATTAATTACTGGTGTAAAAAGTAATTAATTTATAACAAAACCAATTATTATCATTAATTAACATATATATCATCACACCTATTTTTTAGATAAGATAAAAAATATTTGTAGATAGCTCGCATATCAGAGTTACACAAACAAAACTGAATGGCCATGACGGTACAAAATCACAATAGATTGGTTAGAATTCTACTTCTTCCTACGCCCCTCTTGCAGAGTGGCAGCTACAGTGAAACATGGTCTCTAAGGGCGCCTTTAAATATGCCGCAAAGTGCCGCGCGGTGGCAGCGCGTCTGCAGCGCTGCGGCTGCGCTACTTTGTAAATCTATATAAATAAACAACGCGCGATTGCAGCGCTACATCCATCCGACGTCCTCGTCACGTCCTCGACGAAGAGGACGACAATATCACACTCGCTCAACAAAGAGCCTACACGGCCCGCGAGGCCTTAACAAACAAATATCCGCGGTTCCATCCTCTCCGTCGAGGTGCGA
The DNA here is from genome assembly GCA_032191425.1 of Lymantria dispar. Classification (NCBI taxonomy): domain Eukaryota; kingdom Metazoa; phylum Arthropoda; class Insecta; order Lepidoptera; family Erebidae; genus Lymantria; species Lymantria dispar. Next base: position 6,588,117 of record CM063457.1, read on the forward strand.
AACCGCGCCGCGCAAAAGTCACGACTAAAAACGTGGGCACGCCCACTTTGCCTCCAGCGACGCCCCAATCCGAGGTCCGTTCTCCACAGGGGGAGCCCTTGGGCGATGTCGCTTAGCATACTTTTCTCCGGGGTGAGAGCCCTCAGCGCTCACCCATAGTCCCCGTCAAGCTGTCAAGGCCATCTGCGGCCAACTGCTGTACACACACACAAAAAAAAAAAAAAATGCTGCGCTACACCCGCGCTGCAACCGCGCATCAATTCATCGATGGACTGGTGATGCAAGCACGTTTTTTTTGTACAAGTAGAGCAGAGTTTCTTCGTCAGAGTCCATGGTGAAACTATGTACTACACTACGATTCTCGAACCTAGCGACAGCAGCGCGGCTGCAGCGCTGCAGACGCGCTGCCGCCACGTGGCACTTTGCGGCAAATTTGAAGGTGCCCTAAATGTCGGCCACATAAAGAGTTTCACAGTCGCTTAGCATGCTATTGAGAGGCCTGTGCTCAGTATTTCTTTACGTGATAAAATACGTCGAAGAACGGGTGTAGTCTATAGACCTTGCCCGAAAAACTAGCTATGTTTAAGTAGCAGTGTGCACACTGCTACTTAGCCTGCAGGCTACATTGCTCGTTGAACCGACAACTTTAGGGGGTAAAAGGTTCTTTAGTAGCGATCATGAATAGGATTATTCAACGTAGGACAAACCTTCATTAGACTGACGGCATCTTAAAAATCGCCGGGATTCATTTCATTCAAATGGCACAGGACCTGGCTGGCTTTATGGTGGGAGGACTTAGAGGTCCAACAGTGGACGTTTAGGGGCTGATAGATAAGTATGATGGAGTAAGAGAATAGAAGCTTCGTGTCATACTAGTAGTTAACTCATGATCGGGTGCCGCTAGTGAGATCTCGTCGAGACATAATTGTTTTGCATTATATTTACGAATTAGTATAATAATAGCTGTCCTAAGAGACGCTGTTCTGTTCAAATCTTTAGAAATAAATAGTATTCATCTTGAAACCGATCGCAGTGCCATCTACTGGGTTAAATCATTAATGTAAACTATTCTCGAAGCCTCTGGAACTGACAAAAAATCATCCAAATCGTAAGATAAAAACGTATGATGAAAGCCGAATACATATTGCGTGGACTCCAAATACCGGCGTTAAGTTCTTATTTAGCTATTAAATTAGACATTCCAAAACAGTATATTGAATCTACAAACAATTACTAATTGTCTGAAGTATGTTATGAATGCAAAGTGGTAAGCACAGGTATTGGACAGATAAGGCTACAAAATTAGTTGTGCAAGGCAATAAATTATTGAATATATATTGCACGTGGGCGCCAAAAAAACGACTGAGGGATTATAAAATGCCTAGAACACCTATGAAAGAGAAAGAAAACTTGAAAAACACCCAGAACCAACCCGTCTGACCAGCATGATGTAGTAGATCAATTTCCCTCCCTTTGTGGAGGAAACTCGAACGCAACAGTGGGACGAATATCAGTTGTGATGATGATGATAAGACGTGATGAAATATTGACGTTTTTGTGAGTGGTTATGAAACCGTGAGTATAAATAGTACTATTATAAAAAACCAATCCTTTCAAATAATATTAATATTAATTTTAAAAAGTCTCCATTTTAGTAATTCTGTCTAGACTAGGTATATTGATTTTTATGACTAATAAAATCGTCCATAAATATATTTTTTGAAGTTATTCTTTATTTAATTAGTTTATATTACATATAAAATAATAGGTTTTATATAAAATATAATAATATATGTATAGTTATTAAAACATAAAATAATTATTTGATAAGTTTACCGTAGTGGTTACAAAAAAAAGTGACGCAATGTCCCGGTTTTTTTTGGCGGTTTATAGTCAGCACCCAAGCTTTCCATACATCCAAGGTGACGCAAGGGTGGCGCGCGGCCCCATGACGCATTGTACACCCACCACGAGCCGAGGGCTGACCACGGGTACAGAATTCTTTGTGGTTGCTGGCCAGCCCGGTGGGATACCCTATCGGGCACCGTCCCTCCCTGACGCCTCTCCCGGAACATCGCCCTAACGCGGTCAGCCTCTCAGTGGGTCTAGGACTATTCCACGGTCCAGTCACCCGCGGCATTAGGGCGGCATCATGCGCAGATACTTGGGCCAATGCCACACGAGTCCTCGGCGGCGAACCGTGTCGCCGTATAGGAGTTCCCCCCGCTCCGCTGCCTCCTTCCGCGAAATGACTGCCTCACAGAAGGCGGCGATTACGTCCCAGTTCCTGACGCTGTCGAGAATCTCCCTAGCAATGGTCGGCAGCGTCAAGTTGGCACCGATGATTGCGGCGATGTCACGGCGCTCCTCTGCCCCCACGACCTAGAGTATGTGCTGCGCCATGTCCTCGTCGCAATTGCAGTGGTGGCAGGACGGTGTGCTCTCTCTCTCTCTCTCTCTTCATAGACCATAGGTAACGGTGATCACATGTCTGTTTTGAACGACACAATATCGTTTTCAGGTTATTTGTCCCATTGTTCCGTGCCATACAAAAATTGAACGTTTTTGCAAACAGAACATAAAATAAATTTATTATACTGATAGGTATTCTTGTTATTTTTGTAACTAAGTTGCTTAACGCGGCTTACGGATTTTGTAGAAATCGTCACGTAACGAAATGCAGTCTCTGCGTGTGTATGCGTATGTATATCGAACCTACTACGTATGAGTGCGCAGCCGTTTTTTTTTTGTGTGTACAGCTGTTGGCCGCAGATGGCCTTGACAGCTTGACGCGGACTATGGGTGAGCGCTGAGGGCTCTCAACCCGGAGAAAAGTATACTAAGCGACATCGCCCAAGGGCTCCCCCTGTGGGGAACGGACCTCGGCTTGGGGCGTCGCTGGAGGCAAAGTGGGCGTGCCCACGTTTTTACTCGTGACTTTACGCAGCCGTTGTTTGTCCCTGTCTCTTTTTATCTTATAACCCCAGTACACGGTCGTACAGACACGTGTGAATTTCGTGAAAACGTATTTGTTATTTGTGTTTTCATGTTAGATAGATAGATTATACGTGAATATTTTAATATTACAATTAAGTTTTGCAAAATAGAAACTGCAGCAATTGCGTGTGATGTAGATTTAGAAAATTAAGTTGATAAAATTGTATGACTTTATACACAAGTATTTAATGTTTACCTTTATTTTATTGTACGTGTGATTTGAACTTAAGGAACTTCCTTCCTGACGGGGGTCTCCCAAGAGCACAATTTATTTTATTTATACGTTTTAAATATACGGTATTCATTTTATGTTTGCCTTATTTCTACGAATGCCTCATTTAGAAAAATAACCCAAGTTATTGAAGCGCCCCGTTTTAACGTTAACAAAAATATGGTCATGAATATAGGCATGAAGTCTTCAATACCGTTCGTCCTACAATAATAAGGATAAACTTCTAATATTGTAGTTACCTGGTAAAATATTATGAGAAATACAATTGTTTTAAATATAATGTTATAGGTACTTGAATATTGTTTTGAATATCTATATATGGTATAAAATATTACAATTATTAACAGGTAGGCAATGAAATTCTGTAGCCATGTGGTAAGTTTTAATAATTATATCCTTAAACCATACCATCAATCTATTGTTTAATAAACTATTTATCATAATCATCATCGCAGCTAGCATTATCAACAAGTGTCATATCTATACTTCTATACTAATATATAAAACTGAAGAGTTTGTTTGTTTGAACGCGCTAATCTCAGCAACTACTGAAATTCTTTCAATGATAGCCCATTTAGCGACGAAGACTATAGGCTATATATCATCATGCTAAGACCAATAGGAGCGGAGTATCAATGAAGAATGTTTCAAAATGGTTTTCTTTTTCCTTTTGAGAGCTTCCGCTGCCTAAACGGCTAGATTTTCTCAAAAATCATGTGTGACAGAATCGTATTATTTAAAAATATTTTCACCTATGTAAACAAAGTCTTGGGCTAAAGTAAGAGTTAGTCCAAAGTATATAGGTATATACCACGCGGACGACGTCGCGAGCAGAATCTAGTTGATTAATAAAATATTTATCATCATCATCATCGCAGCTAGCATTATCAACAAGTGTCATATTTTGTCCCTGGCATTCCCATGGCAACTGAAACAATGGCGGTGAAACCGCGGGAATGAAATCCATTTTAAAAATTTTTGCATCAAGAAAAAATGGAAATTTTTATTATAGCTCATATACGCCCTATTACTAGGCTTGAGCCTCCTCCATAATACAAGGAAAATTGACCACATATGCCGCACTAGTCAGATGGGTTGCTATGGGGTTTTATTTCGAGTTTTCCTTGTCTTGTTTAGTTAACGACCCTTACATACAAGGTAGTGATAGTGATGAATTGTATTCTTACTCCGTCATCGTCATCATCATCATCACAGCTCATATACGTCCCACTGTTGGGCTCGAGCCTCCTCCACAATTGGGTGAATTGATTTACAATACCAAGCTGGTCAGACCTGTTGGTATAGGGTTTTATTTTGAATTCACCTTCCCTTGCATAGATTTTATATGCATATTATATCCCTTAGGCGTCTTTTACGACACCCACGGGCAAGAAAGGAGGTGGTTGTGTTCTTACTCCGTCACCACATGGAAATATATTCAATAATTTATTGCCTTGCACAAATCTAATTTTTAGCCATATCTGTCCAATACCTGCGCTTACCACTTTGCATTCATAACTTACTTCAGACAATTAGTAATTGTTTGTAGATATAGCACGCTACTTTGAACTGTCTAATTTAATCCTTACTAATATTATAAATGCGAAAGTAAGTTTGTTTGTTACGTTTTCACGCTTAAACCGCCGAACCGATTTCAAAAATTCTTTCGCCAATGGATAACTATAATATCAGGGAGTAACATAGGCCATATTTTACCCGGTATTCCCACGGAAACAGGAATTACCCGGTTAAGACGACTGAAACCGAATCGAAGCGAGGGCGGGTTGCTAGTATTATAAATGCGAAAGTAAGTTTGTTTGTTTGTTACGCTTTCACGCTTCAAACCGCAGAACCGATTTCAAAACTTCTTTCGCCAATGGAAAGCTATAATATCAGGGAGTAATGTAGGCTATATTTTATCCCGGTATTCCCACGGGAACGGGAACTACGCGGGTAAAACGACTAAAATCGAATCGAAGCGAGGGCGGGTTGCTAGTAGGTAAATAAAATCTAACTCAGATAGTCTTTTTATACACCATTATCAGCTATTATCCCAATTACTTGGGATCCATGCTAGTTGTATCTGACTGGTTGTGGCTGCAGAGAAACGACTGTCGACTGTGTTGTCCTACCATCTAAGATTCTATTGTAATGGCCTGAACTTTTAAAGAGGACTTTTCCTGATAATCTATTGAATAGAAACACGATTGGTAGGATATATAGAGCTCGGGCCGACCACTGATGATAAGAAACTCGGCACCGGTGGTCGGCTCAACGACGAAGGCGACGTGCTACGGGTGGGTTATGGGGCCGCGCGCCAGCCCTCTGTCACCCCGGACGGAGTCAGGTGGCGGGTGCGCTCTTCATAGCCCAACTAAAAAATAATTGCGAGTCGGACTCGCGCAGGAAGGGTTCCGTATCATTGCTAGATAAACAACAGTAGGTATAAAAATTTAATAATGTACCTTACCTACTGTACCTTCACCTGTTACTATTTACCGATATCAGCACAAATAAGCAAAAAATGCGTTCTTTGTATGGGAGCCCCCCCCCCTAAATGTTTATTTTATTTTACTATTTATTATTAAATTAACTATACAACTGAGTATTTTGTGAATATTTCAAGTGCCTAAGTGTTGCCATTTTCGATATCGTGCAAAAAAGGGCAAAAATCGCGTTTGTTACATGAGAGCCCCCCTTAAATACTTATTTTATTTTGTTTTTAGTATTTGTTGTTATAACGGCAACAGAAATACATAATTTGCAAAAATTTTAAGGGTCTAGCTGTCGCGGTTCTTCAGATACAGCCTGGTGACAGACAGACGGACGAATAGACAGCGAAGTCTACTATTACTATTACTTTCGTTCCGTTTCCGTTTCGTTCGGTTCCGTTTTTACTCTTTGGGTACTGAACCCTAAAATTAGCGGATGTATAGAGCTGAAACTTGGTAGAATTGTTAAGAACACCATTATAAATGAAATGTGAAAAGTCCTCATTGATCAGACACCTGGATAAAAATTACTTCCTTAGCGCAGAGTGTTTTCTCTTTTGGACAATTGTCTGTCAAAAAAAGGCGTTATCTTTTAAAAAAGAAGCCGCATGTATCATAATTTTATCACACTAACCGCGTCTCTGACGCAAGGTCATAAGTTCGCTAGTCCAACAAATATTTATCATAAATACTCAAATGAAGGATAAAACGATTTGATTGCTTGCCTTATACGGCAGGTCAAATACCTATCAATATTTTTTAAGAGGCCTTCATTTATAAATTCTTCGTTAAGTTTATTAGCATGATTGTGATGAGGTTATTCTTTTTATAGCGGGTTAACGTAGTGCACCGCCTTTATAGCGGACCACTGGCTCTTTTTCACACTTTAGTGGACCATCCAGCGTGTTATCTGTCCATGAAAGATGTTCGAGCGCACTCCGGGATTGGATCCTAATTGGTAATTGCAATTCGTGTGCTGAACCACCTTGAACAGGATGATATCTGATATCTACGTGGGTATTACACATTATAAATAAAATAATTTTCACAAATTTTATGGCGTTTATATTTGATTTTTGATTGCGCGACTTTTTGAATATTTTGCAGCGGTTATAGTTACGGGTAGACTAAGATGTCTCGCATCCAACAAGTCATCGTTATTACAGAGATTTATACTTACCCACTACAGAATTAGTTATTAAACTTTGTTTCACATCCTGATACAAATTTATTGCTACGATTTATAGCCTGTGACTATGAACACTGTAAAGTATTCGAAACGTAGTAGAGCAATCAAAAATCAAATACAAACGCGATAAAATCCGTAAAAATACCTTGGACAGGATTCTAATATGATTAGACGGTCGACAGTCACGTGTTTCTTCCAATTTAATGATAAAGAAAAATGTCGTAAGAAGTCAGCATATCTGAACATTCAACAAAAAATTTTCTCAAAGATGTGACAAATTCTTAAAGCTGAAGAGATGGGCTTGGATTGGCTTGTCTCGGACATGCTTGAAATTTAGCAGACCAAAAACAGAATACATGTTCTGTGATTTCAACGGTTTATCCAATTTTACACTCGCTCGAGTTGGAGTACCTTTGGAGTACCTACTTCGGGGTTCGCTTATCTAAAGCAATGATAACCTAGATCTTGCGGAAAAGCACAGAATTAGGGCGAGATGGATGACCAGTGTGTATTACCAGCGATGACTTACGGCAATGAAACGTGGTCTCTAAATGTCGGCCTCATAAAAAGGCTCATAGTCACTCAACGTGCTATGGAGAGAGTTATGCTCAGTACTTCTCTATCTGATAAAATCCGGAATAAGGAAATCCGTAGATGGGTGTAACCGACATAGTCCACAGAATTAGCACCTTAAAATGGCAATGGGCAGGCCATATCGCACGTCGAACCGACATCCGTTGGAGAAGAAAGACGGTCGTCCTATGCACCTCCTAGGTGGACGAACAAAATTTTCAAAGTCGCTGGGAATCGTTGGATGCACAGGACCGTTCCGAATGGCATTAGGAAGACTTATGTCTTATGATGAGAAGGATGAATTAAATGGCAGGTCACTGGTACAATATTCGGCTGTCAAGTACCCCTAAAATCCCCGCCTGCCGTTCTTAGGCCATCAGATAGAGTTGACTCAGGTCGATTTAAAGCTCATAGTCGTCTTTTACGACACCCACGAGCGATAAAAGGGTTGTTAAATATTCGCAACCGCTACAAATAAAAAAGGCTACCCTTATATAAGTATAAATAATAAAGTCTACGAGAATGAATAAATATGCACAGCTCCTGTGTGTCCCATTGCTGGGCTTAAGCCTCCTCCGCAAAGGGAGGGAACTTGACTTAATATAGGTGCCACGCTCATCAAACGAGTTGGCATAGGGATTTCTTTTGAGATTTCCTTCTCTTGCATAGATGTTATATGCACATTATATCTCTCAGTCGTCTTTTATGACATCCACGACCAAGATAAGGGGTGGTGAAATGTATTCCTACTCTGTCATCACACGGAAATAATATATTCAACCATAAAATACGTGTCGTAGTTTTATAACCAACTCTAAATGAATATGGTGACCAAAAACTAGCCAAGTTCAACGGTCTCAACTCAACTCATTAGTTTTTGATCATAAACACACAAATTACGAAACATCACATAACTCTAAAGAAATTCACACAAAAAACAACTCTATGAATACAATTTCAAGCTAGATATTACGTTAATAGGACTGGCCAAAGATATTTTTTACAGCGTACATAACTGGTTCTATACTTTTAGACGTTTGAAATGATAAAATTCCTCTTTGAAACAGCTATATATTAGGTAATTCAAAACTATAAGTTAGATATCTTTATAGGTACATGGGGGCAGGTTTTATATATTCACATGTATTTTGTATTCATATGATGTATAAAACGAGAAAGAATGTCCCGTCCCACTCAATTTGCATTGAATTGATTTGAACATCAAATATTCTGTTGTGAAAATCATCGATTTTGGCGATTTAAAATACTCTCTTATATAATTAAGCCGCCATGAATAATGTTATGCGAAATGACAAATCGCTAATTAGTATTTTACGGGATTTATTAATCTTAAAAATGATAAGAAAATACATAATTTAGGTTTATTTCCATGTTTAGACGTAATTATGTTGTCAAAAGATACTAAAAACTCGTGTTAAAACTTAATAAGTTAGATATGTCATTTATAAAAATTTTAGTGAAATGTAAGTCTTATTTTTTTATTATGGAAATAATATAAAAGGTGTTTATTATCAATATTAATTTAGAGTAATAATTTAATAGAAGGAAAAACGAATGCCAGCGCTTCTTGCCTCTGTCAATTTTTCTACAACATGGAAGTCGGTTGCATCTTGCAGTTATATTTACAAATATAAATTGGCCATATAATGCTAAATGTTCCTTAAAACTGGTTAATTTTCAAAGAATGTTAAAGAAAGAAGAGAAGACAAGAAGAAGACCACGCCGTACGAATCTAGAACATACTGGAGATGTGCTGATGAAAGGTCATGTTAAGAGTATGCGTAATCATAGAGCATGTATGAGAAATTTGACAAGTGTGAGTGAAGCGATGGACGTACGAGTATGTTAGGATCGTGGCTTGTGTGCCAATCCGTAGTCCCAGCCTATCAATCGGGGAAAGAAGCGTATGTATGTATGGCTTTTCAACTTTACATTACAGATAACAGAATATATTTCATTGTAAATAAAACTACTTTACGGATTTTATCGCGTTTCTATTTGATTATTAATTGCTCGACGTTTCGAAAACTTTATTGGAATATGAGCAGCATGATGAGAACTCGAGCAAATACTATTCAACTTTACAGAGTAATATTTTTAACTACTATTTATCATGCCAATATCTCTGTAGACTCCAAATAGAAGCTCTCTTGGGCAAAATAATACCAACAACGAACGCTAATTTGCCTGGCAGCTTGGCGATTGTGGTATTAATAAGGAGTGAGCAAAGCCTATATTCAACAAATAACGTCGATATGCACGTGAATTGATGAACCCATCCCGTGGATTGTATGCAAAGCATGATAGCGTTTGAAGTTTTGTCGGGTGCATGAAAGCGTTGTATTTCTTTTATTTTAATATGCAACGTTAAATTATCTTGAGAGTGTAGTGAATGAGATAGAAAAATGTTTTACAAATGCTTTCATTTGCCACCAAAACGTCCAGATACCATTATTGGTGCGGCCAATGCATTATTGAAGGTGACGATTTGACTTACTGACAGACAGTGTAAAGTGAAACTAAAGATTGAATAGACTGATAATTTGTGAAGAAAATGATAACTCAACACAGAGCATCGCCAACTGGCAACAATAGGCTCGTTATTATAGTTGATTGCCAATACAAAAAAAAAGCATAGTAGCATTTTAAATTTCATTCATCTAACGATATTTAAACTTCGTTGATTATTAAGTCTTAATATTTTCAACATAAACATACGCGTTTTTTATTTAAATTTTGACTTGGTATTAAATCTTTGCTCTACAGATATAAGCTTTAAATTTCTACATTTTCTTTATCCAATAGATATTGACATATAAGTAATTTGCATACCTACTGCTGTGAATTAAAAAAATATATATACCTCCTCCATCTATATGGAATGTAAGATAATGAAAGATTTATTGGAAATCGATCGAGTGATTTTTGAACCGGTTTTGTAGGTAGATCGGTTGACGAAATTAGTAAAACTTTTTTGACTCCACGAAACGACTTATGATTTCTAACGCCTTAAAGAGCAGTCTGATATCAGGGTTCCAAGTATGTTCTTCATAATAATATATTAAAATCATCCATGATGTTAGTTTGCGTCTACAAAACTTACAATTTTGTCAATTTTATTTGTAAATTTTTGTGCATTTTACACAAATTAATATTCTATGAGTCCAGTTGGCTTTTCAAGCGTGGGGGTAAATATGCTTAATATCGTTTACTGGATTTCATCGCAAACTTAACCTTTCTAATTTTCAAAAATATATAGCCATTTCATTGACATAAGAGTAAAACATATGGCTCAAATGAAATATTCTAAAAATTAGCATCTAAATAGATATTAAAAGAAAAGTAGCATCTTTAAATTATATTTAGATTATAAAAAAACATACTTACTACTACTTACTTACCTGATAGATGCTATTCTGTACAAATTTAATAACAATAATATCTTAAAATCGTTCAAAACGATACTTCCTCACGGCTAATATATACCTCACGGCTCAACATAGGGATATTCGATATACATCGATGCATCGAAAACATCGAATCGATTCGATGTTTTGAAAAGATTTTAAAATACTCGATGCATCGAGGTTTTTAAATAAAATATCGAATTGGTGATAGACAAGTTTGACCACTGATTAATTGACCGGGAATTACTTTCACTTACCTACTCATTGGGAAAATGTCAACAAATTCCTAAAAAAAAGCTCATCACGACATAGATTCTAGGAAGTACTCGGTACTTTGAGGTACCTATACTTAAAATTTTAGAAAAGTACTCCATGTTTAAAAACATCGATGTTTTCATCCGATACATTGAAAGACATCGATGTATAGTTGCGATGTATCAAATAAAAAAAAAACTATGTTTTTTCAAAGTGGACACTCCTAGCTCAACAGGCATAATTGGCTTTATTTCGAGTTTTTCTTCTCTTACATAAATGTTATATTATCCTCCTCCTTGATTCGTATTCCCCATTACTGGGGGTCGTGACCCCTGTCCTTCAGGATGCGATCTTGTACGATGGAGAGCTTCGTGCATTGGAGAATTAAGAGCGGTGCAGATCTGGTCTGACCAACGCATCGGGCTACGACCACGGGGCCTCTTTCCTTCTATCTTTCCTGTGACCATTAGCTTTTCCAGATTTGCATTTTCCTTTCTTGCTATAGGGCCAAAGTACTTGAGTATCCTCTTAAGGCAAGTTGTTAATAGCCTGGACTTGATTTTAATCTGTTCCAGAATTGATGCGTTGGTCCTATGTGCAGTCCAAGATACGCAACATTTTCCTCCAGCACCACATCTCAAAGGCGTCAATGCGGTTTCGGTCAGCTGCTCTCAGTGTCTATGTCTCAACGCCGTAGAGGAACAAATGTTATATTATAAATGCTATAATCCTTTAGGGGACTTTTATGGTATCCACGGGCAAGAAAGATGGTGGTGAATTGTACTCTTAGCCTGTCACCACACGGAAGTGTCGCTACCTACCGTGTCCTAATGCATGGTTTTAGTGGTCTAAAACCATACTTACATTATTGCTTCTCCAATGAAACCAGTGTGGAGCATCATTCAAGACATGAAAAACTCGAAATGAAACCCGACCTGTCTGATCAGCACGGTATAATCTCGATTTCTCTCCTGTTGTGGAGGAGGCTCGAGCCCAGCAGTGGGACGTATATGAGATGATGATGTTAAACATAATTTTTAAAAATCTTCACTGTTCGTAGTAATTTTATTGAGCTCTTAACAAACATCAGGAAAAACCTAATGTTGACTAAACTATTAAATAAATATTAATTAAAAATTAACAAGACACAAACAAGTTTATTTTAATTGATTTTGATATCAAAAATTGAAAACAAGATGTTTAACATAGTGGTTCTACTTCTTTTTTTTATAGCTTATAGGTACGAGTATCGAATAAACTGCTCACCTGGTTAATGGTATTGGTTGTTGACCGTGAGAAATTACTTACTCATGGTGCACTTCAGGACATCGCACTTTCATATTAAGCGCTTTTATTAATGCCTGGCAATCCTCAGCTAGGCAGATATTAAGAGTTTTATAATATGAACCGTTCCGTATGGCGACGGAGTAAGAATACAAATCACCACTTCCTATCTTGCCCGTGAATGTCGTAAAAGACGATTAAAGGATACAATGCGCATATAACATCTATGCCAGTGAAGTAAAACTCGAAACAAAACCCTATCTGACCAGCATTGTATAGTAAGTAAGATCAATTTCGCTCATATTGTGGAGGAGGCTCAAGCCGCTGGGCTGCTGAGTGGGACATGTATGAGTTGCGATGATGATGATGGTTAATGACTAGTAGAAGAAACTCGAAGAAACTCCGCTGTAGAGCAAAACTGAACGCGGGAATAAATTTTTTTATAGTCTAGTAACATTTACGTGTGATGGTTGAATTATTATTTTTTACCCACTTTTTACCCGTAGGAGTAGAAATAATCAATTAAATGTGGTGACGGAGTACGAATACAATTCACCACTCCCTATCTTGCCCGTGGATGTCATAAAATACGACTAAGAGATTGCGTATTATACGCATATAACATCTATGCAAGAGAAGGAAAACTCAAAATAAAACCCTATACCAACCTATCTGACCAGCATGGTATAGTCGGTCAATTTCCTTCCTTTTACAGATGAGGCTCGAGCCCAACAGTCAACGCCCAACAACATTCGTATTCGGATCGGAGTTTACTTGAGACACTTTATAATAAACTATCTTTTTTTTGGAGTGGGCCATGGTCAGCTCACACGCTGTCCAATCGGACTGGGGTGACGAAAGGCCAGCGCGGCCCCATAACGTCCCTTCCCTTCGCCTTTGGGCCGACCACCGGTACCGAGTTCCTTGTCGCTCATGGCCAGCCCGGCGGGATAGCCTTTCGGGTATAATGAACCGTCTGAGCTAACAAAAATGTACTACATATCTATATTAAACGTAAGTCTCCCCAAAGAGGAATAATACCATAACTGCCACATTTGACATTCGTCTTTTACTCTTAAATCCAATATTCATAGCTGAAACTATCCAAAACCGTCGGATATTTCTAAATCAAATCAAATCATTTATTCTGCATAGGCCCCTTGAGGGCACTTACATATTGTCAAATTTATACATCGTTTGAATACAATGCAATCATCATCATCATTTCAGCCTATCGCCGTCTACTGCTGGACGTAGGCCTCCCTCATGTTACGTCATAAAGTGCGGACCTGTGCCGCCTGCATCTAACGATGCCCAGCAATTTTCACCAGGTCGTCGGTTCACCTACTGGGAGCGCGTCCTACACTGCGTCGTCCAATACGTAGTCGCTACTCGAGAACCTTTCTTCCCCAGCGGTTGTCGGTTCGTCGAGCGATGTGGCCTGCCCATTGCCTTTTCAGCGTGCTGATTCATCGTGCAATGTCGGTTACAACCATTCTTCTGCGGATTGCCGTATTTCCGATTCTATCTCGCAGAGAAAACCCGAGCATAGCCCGTTCCATAGCACGCTGAGCGACTTTGAGCCTTGTTATGAGGCCTTCATTTAGGGACCATAACAATGCAATATCGACCTATAAATAATTACATAGTCGAAATCGGTATTCTTACATCCATATCTATGTCCAATTCCGAAATATCGTATCCGTAACACCGTTAATATCTTCGAAGTTTATGGTTCAATAATAATAAAATGAGACCACTCTTGAAGTATCCCTATTACAATAAAAATAAATTTAGAAACGGGTTCATAAACAAAAATATTTATGTTCGAATAAAAAAATGTCTAATGTACGGCTAAGGGATATAACACGCATATAATATCATTTGTTCCGTGTGGTGACGGAATAAGAATACAATTCACCACTCTCTATCTTAACCGTGGATGTCGTAAAAGACGATTAAGGGATATAGTAAGTATATAACATATATGCAAGAGAAGAATCGGGAAACTTAAGAGGATCTTCTCGTCCAACATACCTCAGTGTATGAAAACACAGGTCTTTGACCAGTGTGTGTTACCAGTGATGACTTACGGCACGGAAACGTGGTCCCTAAATGTAAGCCTTATATCAAGGCTCAAAGTCGCTCAGCGTACTATGGAGCGCGCTATGCTCGGGATTTCTCTGCGAGATAGAATCCGGAATACGGAAATCCACAGAAGAACGGGTGTAACCGACATAGCACGAAGAATTAGCACACTGAAGTGGCAATGGGCAGGCCACATCGCTCGACGAACCGACAACCGCTGGGGAAGAAAGGTTCTCGAGTGGCGACCACGTATCAGACGACGCAGTGTAGGACGCCCCCCCACTAGGTGGACCGATGACCTAGTGAAAGTCGCTGGGCGTCGTTGGATGCAGGCGGCACAGGACCGCTCATTGTGGCGCAACATGAGGGAGGCCTACGTCCAGCAGTGGACGGCGGTAGGCTGAAATGATGATGATGAATGATGAAGAGAAGAATAACTCAAAACAAAACCCTATACCAAACTGTCTGATCTGTATGGTATAGTAAGGTCAATTTACCTCCTATTCTGGAGGAGACTCGAGCTAAACAGTAGGATGCGTATGAGCCGAGATGATGAGATGAGAGCATCTATGCAAGAGAAGGAAAATTCGAAATATAACTCTATACCAACCCGTCTTGTGCCTGATGCCACCCTAGCCGAGGCCAATGTGACGTATATGAACTGAAATGAATGAAAATAGAAGTAATATATAAGAAAGAGATTTCTAATTCAATATCTTTTTTTGTGTACGAGCTTTTCCACAGAGAAGATACTCGGTCCTTTGGTAGGCATACTTGGGGATATGGATCCAACACGCAGAGGTCTTTGGAGATATTTAATGTAAAAATGGGTTGGGACATCTACCGATGACACTCTACGTTTGTACATAACACTCGTGGACTGCCAATGGTAGGTATAAAACTATTGTGCAATGATGATATCTAAATCCTGATTATGGGGCTGTGAGGTTTGATGGACTATTTTACTTAAAACTATTGATTTTAACCTGTCGTCTGTCTTCAATCCCTTGCCGTGTGGTAGCGGCTTCGAATACTACCAAGCCTTGCTTTGCTCGTGGGTGTCGTAAAAGACGACTAAGAGCCTTAGATTGACCCGGACCAACTCCATCTGGTACCATTTGGGTCAACGATTACATTCCCAAGGAGGGTTGACGTCAGGCAGGCGGCCGGTCATAAAAGTCATTGCCGAAACATTTTGCAATATGTCAAAACAGATGACATATTGCGTCGACTCCAAGTAATTGGGATAAGAGCAAGATGATGATGATGATGATGTCTGTCTTCAATCCCTTGCATTGTATTGAACGTTGGCAGCAATGTCTTTTATTATTATCACAAGCAGTATTATTCAATACAAAAAGCGTGTCTTGTGTCTGTTTTAAACAAATAACTGACCCATTGGCAAATAATGTACGTATCTCTCATACGAAATTAACAGAGACCTAATAAAAATTGAAGAATAGTTTTAATATATACACAAACATTAAAAATTGAAGTGTTTGTTTGAAATGTCAAAATAATACGTTTTCTTATGCTAACACGGTTATTTAAACGATACCTATGCCTAAAAACCAGTTTAAAAATTCTGTTTGTCTGTTTGTTCCGGGTAATCTTCCAAATGGCTCGACCGATTTTAATAATATTTTACTACTTACTTGCTTTTACAGGTACCATCTAAGGAGTAACTCGGGCTATTTTTGCTATAAAGTTTTGCCCCGCCCGGGAATCTAACCCAAGGCCTCATCCACTGCAATCATATATCGTAAAATTTAAAAAGATAGTGGAGTTTTAAAATGCGGGAGCAAGGTTATTGAAAGCGAAGCGAGGGCGGATTTTTAGTGATATAATAAAATTCATTAATAGTTTTAACTTCATATGACTCAGAGATTATATTAGTTAATATCTCACCATAATATATAATAATATTAATAAATATAAAAAAAAGTATTATGAATACAATTCAGAATAATATGAATGTCCAAACTCAATAATAACAGGATAAAAAAATCGTTGACCCGTGTCATGTATACGATACGGTAATCACTAAAACATTATATTTGTCTAGCAATTTAGCTTAGTTAACACCAACACGCTACGAGTTTAAAATAATCATTCGTATGTTGCAACAAATTCAACCTTATAATTCAAGAGATACGACACACATTTGAATGCTCGATATATGTAGACACCATTTCTTTGGTCTCCTTCCTGTAGCATGCTGGAATCATCTTGCACAATGGCTCATGCACGCAGTCTGGTACACCGTCGCCTAAAATATAACCTTTGGCACACTTTTGTGCTAGACAAATTGGTATCTTAATACAAGGAGGATAGTGATCACATATCTGCTTTGGAATTCCTATCTCTTCTTCTGCAGATTGGATAATGTAAGCTCTTGCACATAATGTTGCTCTGCTACATTTAGCCTTCTGTTCATTTTCTTTCTTCGAAACGCTCATATCTAATGGATGCACAGAAAAAAAATCACAAATAGGTTCAGAATTACAAGATGTTTCTATTTCTGATTCGTATTTTGGTATATTATTATTGCAGCGAGAAGTACATCCTGCTTCACAAGATTTTTGGAGACGCGGATGACACTGTGAGCTTTTGTCGACTGCCTGGCAGTTTGGTATATCAGGTTTATTCATTTCATAGGGACTGCTTTTGATGTCTTTATTACTATTACATTGTTTAACTTCATGTTGATTATTCTGAGCAAAATCTCGATGCTTACAATTTTCGGCTGCGGGATTGCTATCTGATTGATTTTTGCTCTGAAACATATGAGTACTATTTTTGTTTTTCATCGTTGAGGTTGTTGGGTTTGTAAATTCGTCTTTGTTTAAGAAATTCAGGCATCCATTAATTAAAATACATGTAGGATTATGAATACAGATCACTTCTTTATTGTATTTCTGAGCTACAATATTCGTCAAATAATCGTGTGGTATTTGACATGTTTTTTTATCTTCATTTTGAGTTTGTTGTGCTGCAGCAGAGATTGCATCTTTACATTCCTTTGATGTCAAACATTTACATTCAACTTGTATTTTTTTTGGTGGAATGACACATGAAGATGTCTTCTCTGAGGGTTGTGACAATAAGAATTTTGGTAACAGTAAATTCATCCATGACTGTCGTGAAGTACTACAAGAACATTTATTGGTCACTGGTGGCACCGAACTGCATTTACAACTGACCGATACGTCTTTTGAAGGTCTTTTCACCTTACTTCTATTAGGGGAACATGATTTGTCATTACAAGACGTACAGCATTTGTTTGATTGATAATTTTTATTTAGTTTATCAAAAACGTAGTCCCAAAATGAGCTCGTAGAAGGTATTTCACTTAAGCTACTACTCTTAATATCCACGCTGCATTTTGGTGAAGTCGGTGAATCACGGCAACATTGATATTGTAATGGACTTCTGTATAATGTACATGTAGCTTTTGGACTTGCTTTTATGGTATTACTTTGGAATTCATTATTTTGATCCGGTGAATTTAAGTAATTCATATCCTTTATGGCCTTCTTATAATTAATGCTTTTATATTTATTTCCTGGATTTGCTTGATACTCTGATTCTAATAATGAAGTCACACTATATATAGCATTGAAATACTTATTGACATGCGGTTTTTGAGTAAAAATTGATATCTGAGCTATTTCAGGCTGTAGAAATACACATCCATTATCGTGCGTTTCTTTTAGTTTTGGTATTCTCAATTCATTATTGTCATCGTTCATCTTACTATTGAAATTATTTCTCTTCTGTATTTGGTTTTCTTTAATAATAGGCATTTGTTTAATATTAGTATTTAACCATCTCATCATATTTGATAAGCTAGGCTTATCTTTATTTCTTATCAACCAGTGTTTAGACTTCATTGGTTCAGTTTGATTGCCATTGTTCAGAGTTTTATGTTTTTTACATTCTCTTTTTTGTCTTACTTGTCCTCGGCTAATTAGACTATAATCTGTTTCTTTTATAAAGTAATTTTTAGATTTATTTTGAAGTGGTCTTTGACTGTAGGTTGATATGTTACGATCTCGCCTTATCCGGAACTTTTGGTAAAGTTTTCTTTTATTTATAACCCAATTCTTACTGTGTTCAGAATCCAGCATCGTTATTTGAATCCCTTCAACGTCTATCATGTCTAAATGATAAATTAAGTTTTTAACATCATAAACAACATAATCCTCAAACACTATGTACATTTTCTTTTCGGGCTTTAGTGGAATTTATTTTCATTTTGTATAAATATTGACAGTAATTTATTGTCAATATTCCTTTTAGAATGAAATTATATCGCTTACATTATTCTGTTTTATTTGCATCGCAGTCAGTAATATTATATTGTAGTTGAAATCCCATATTATGATTTAAAAGTGTTCAAAAGTTCTTAAAAGTTCATTGTAATATTTGGCGTAAATTTATAAAAATTTGAACGGACTTGTTTGACATTGAATGTCATTCGGACGATGCAATTCATCTTTATTGTCTCTGAAATACTGAGAGTAGTTAACGGTTGAAGTTAAAAACTTAAATGATAAAGTCCTTAAGGAATAATTCCTAAGTTTATGTCTATACCTCTTTCTTCTTTTTTATTGGCTAAGCTACAATAATATGAGCTATTGGTGCCAGTGTCAAGTTAAAAACACATTAATACGTCTTTATATATATAATAGACATAGTTAGTCTTAGTCATTGCCATTGATCGGATGCTGATAACCAATTCAATGTTTTCTCTTGAAATTTTGCAGAACATGAAAATGCATGCAATTCACATCATATTCACTACACTTCAAATTTTTCTCTGCGTTTTATTACATAAATAAAATAACGGCAAAATTATTCAATATAACATTGTTAATCACCAAAGTAATAAATAAAATTTAAAAGCGTAGGTAGTACATGACATTTTGACATTCCGTAAAATCCTATACCTCTTTGTAAAATCAGTAAAATTTTATGTTTTCTTCTTCTTGATTAATGGCAATGAGCTGCAATAATATCAGCTATAGGTGCCAATGTCGAGTTATAATTAATTAATTAATTAGTCACGTCGTTAGTCTTCGTAAGTAGTCCGTCGTTAGCATTGATTTGGTGTTGATAGCCAAATCAAACTTGCTTCTGGGAAATTTGACAGAATGTAAAAATGCACGCAATTCGCTATTATATCATATTCACTATATATCAGCATTCTATCAACATTATATTACATAAAATATCGACAAAATTATTCAATATAACACCGTAAAACACTAAAATAATGAAAAAAATACAAAAGCGCTACATGATATTTTGACATTCGCGTCAAAAGTCCAAAATTTAAAGTTCTTCTTCTTCTTGGAAATTTAAAGTTATTTATAGATGTAAAATATCATTTATGTTTTTTTTTTATTTAATGGTGCTTTGGCAACGAAGCCATCAGCTTAAACCAAATTACAAAATTAATTATAAGTTCTCAAATTATTTACTTCTTCATATTGTATAACTTATTTATAGTCATTGTCTGTCAGTTAGTCAAGTCGTTATCATTAGTTAGGCGCTGAAAACCTAATTAGATGATTTCTCTGGGAATTCCGGTTGAATATGAAAATACACGTAAACCACTCTTATATCACATTCATCACACTTCAGCACCTTAATTATATTATCATCATCATCATCATCTTGCTCTTATCCCAATTACTTGGAGTCGACGCAATATGTCATCTATTTTGACATATTGCAAAAAGTTTCGGCAATGACTTTTATGACCGACCGCCTGCCTGACGTCAACCCTCCTTGGGAATGTAATCGTTGACCCAAATGGTACCAGATGGGGTTGGTCCGGGTCAATCTAGGGCTCTTAGTCGTCTTTTACGACACCCACGAGCAAAACAAGGGTTGGTAGTATTCGAAGCCGCTACCACACAGCAGACCTTAATTATATTATATTACATAAAATATCAGCAAAATTATTCAATATAACATTATAAAACACTAAAAAAATGAATATAATACAAGAGCTTAACATGACATTTCCAAATTCGCGCCGAAACTCCTATCATTTATGTCATTGTGAGCAGCTCCTTATTATGCAATTTCCTTGTTATTTTAAATAAACTATTTTTTAATAACTCTAATATTGTAAAGCGTAGCGTGTTTTGCCTAACGAAATTTTGCATTTTCGTCGTTTGTAACATGTTTGTAACATATGGTCTTGGTCATGCTCGCTGAAGGATCTACTTGCGGTAGCTGCGTGGAGCGGGTCTCTCCCTTCCCTCCATAGTGGTTGAGGGGAGTGATGGCTGCTCTAGTAGTTAACTCGTGATCGGGTGCCGCTTGTGGGATCTGGTCCAGCCATAATCATTTGAATTATATTAAGTATCCTGCAGTTCGAAGGGCTAGGTCTTAAAAAACTTGTACACAAATTATATCTAGTAAGAAGAAAAAAAAAATTAAAATAATAGTCAAGCCCGCTGAGTTTCTTGCCGGATCTTCTCAGTAGCGGTCGCGTTCCGATCAGGTGGTAGTTTATTTTTATTGGATAATTTAATTTTATTTTGTAAAATTGGCAATATGTAAGTGCCCTCTCGGGGTCTATGCATAATAAATGATTTGAATTTGAATTTGAATTGTAACCATAGACATTTGCTTTTTAAAACTTCTGATTGATACGGAGACTTTTGAGGAAGATTGTTGCATGTAATTAAAATTTAATATCATACAGTAAACAGGATAAATATGTTTACATAAATATATTTGAAGTGTCCACGGTATTATAATTTAATATACATATATTTAGATATTTATATACATATGCATATAAATACTATTTTAATTAAATGTATACAATATATGTTTAATTTAATATTATAAATAGTTATTTAGTATGTTAGTGGTTAATAAACTACTCCTATATAGATAATAGACTTACAAATGTTACTTGACTTACAATATTATTGGAAGATAGAGAAAACCTCTTGTTCTGTATATTTTTAGTTCGATTTTTGTACAGCACTAATATCTTTATATATAAATTTCTTGTGTACGTGTGTACGTCACTAAACTACTTCTAAACGAATGGACCGATGTTGATGAAATTTTTTATGGGTATTCAACGGGATTCGAGGATGGTTTAGATTCACAATTGGACCCGGTAGATGAAGCTGCTGTCGATTTCAAGGAGAATTCCATTTATTTTATTTGAACAGAACAATGTCTGTTGGGTCAGCTACTTAATTATATATTTTTGTAATAGAAAGCCAATTCTTGTAGTAACGGAATAAGAACACCATTATTTACTACCTTACTACCACCCCACTGGATAACCACCTACCACTATCGTATCCGTGGGTGTCGTAACAAACGATTAAGGGATCTGATATGCATATATTATCTATGCAAGAGAATTAGTACTTGAAATAAAACTCTATGCACCTACAGCCTGTCCGTCTGATCAGTATGGTATAGTGCAGTGGTGGGCCAACTATTTTAATGGCGGACCACAAAATTTAAGAAATTCTAGCGGAGGGCTAGAAATATAGAAAAATGCATTATTTATTAAAGTTTTTTAATAAACAAAATACCTTTTACTTTTACGCCTTGTTAGGCTTGTGAGACATATGGAATTGTTTTTGATTTTGCATAATATTTGAAGTAGGTTCCATCTGTAACGAAGCAGCTTTCAGTAGTGCGAAAAGGTGTTCATCAGTCAATCGGTTTCTGATTGAGTTTTCCCGTTCTCGCCTCTGCCTCCTGCGCATTTCACTACGCTTTGCGCCCCGTATTTTCCAACATATGAACTACGTGGTTAGTTTAGCTTTACCGATAGATGAATAGAATGGCTTTTGTCCAATAAAGTAATACCTGTGACAGACTGCCGAGATAATTATAATTATGGCAAGTAAATTATGAGATAATGGAAGCTCAAAACACCCCTGACGAATTGGCTTTCATTAAAAATTCGGAGATTTTTAATTATAAACGTCAGATTTTATTTGACGCGCCAAAATGCTGACTACAATATTTAGGATGGATGGACTCTCGGTGGGCCGGATTAAATGCTTTCCCGGAGGTGGCCCGCGGGCCGTACTTTACCCATCACTGGTATAGTGGGTCAATTTCCCTCCCATGGAGGAACCCAGCGGTGGCGCGTTTGTGAGGTGAAATGAAGATGAATAGAATTCAAGGAATCTGTACTGGTCGTTAGCGTAATGGCAATGGGAATGTGACAAGGCTTAGAAGGCGTCTGTCGCCGTGAGTCAATTAAACGGAGTGTGGCTAGACCGTACCATCATCATCATAATCATCATTGCATTATCTCATCCTATGGGCTTAAACCTCTGCTACAAAGGAAGGGAAACTGACTTACCACGTTGGTCAGACCAGTAGGATTAAGAGCAGCGTTTCTGTTGGAAGATAGGGATACCAATCCATACAAATTGGTCTCGATAACGTTTCGAATACTTTGATGCAAACATTCTTGCTAAGCCCATTGTTGGTATAGGGTTTCATTTCTAGTTTTATCTTGAATTAACAACCCGCCCTCGCTTCGCTTCGGTTTCTATCGCCTTATCCCCGTAGTTCCCGTTCCCGTGGGAATACTGGGATAAAATATAGTTTACTCCCTGATATTATAGCTTTCTATTGGTGAAAGAATTTTTAAATCGGTCCAGCCGTTTTGAAGATTACCCGGAACAAACAGACAGACAGACAAAAAATATATAAAGTGACTAGCAATCCGCCCTCGCTTCGCTTCGGTTATAGGTTATAGTCGTTATACCCGCGTAGTTCCCGTTCCCGTTCCCGTGGGCATACCGGGATAAAATATAGCCTAGTTTACGCCCTGATATTATAGCTTTCTATTGGTGACAGAATTTTTGAAATCGGTCCAGCCGTTTTGAAGATTACCCGGAACAAACAGACAGACAGACAAAAATTTTTTAATTGCTATTTTAGGCATAGGTGTCGTGCAAATAACCGTGTGAGCATGAAAAAAGGCTATTATTTTGACATTACAAACAGACACTCCAATTTTATTTATTGGTATAGATTTTTAGGCATATGTATAGTGCAAATAACCGCGTGAGCATGAAAAAGGCCTATTCTTTGACATTACAAACAGACACTCTAATTTTATTTATTGGTATAGATAGATCATATTTACATATTATATTAGTCGTCTTTTACGACACACTTGGGCAGGATAGCGGATCACACGGAGATATCTCAAGATTAATTTCAATCTATTATTGTGTGGGTTAGGAATGCATTAACTCGAGCCCAGCAGTGGGATGTTCACGGCCTGAGAGGATGATGATAAATGTTGAGATATGTTTATGAATTGTACGACATGTTATTGCGATTCAAAAAATTACACTCTTCAAAAATGATTTAGCATTTTGCACTAATACGAAGCTCAAAACTCTAAATAATTACTGTGAAATTTATTTCTATACTCAAAGAGAATCGTTCTCAAAGGGATTCCTTGCATTGTTTCTGTACAAAAACGGTATTTTTTTTTTTTCATACGAACCGGGCCACGGGGCTTAAAACAAAGAATGGGGCTTTGTGTGGTATTAAATGATGTATAAACGTATGGTGATACGTCATAGTAACGTTGCATGAACTATTGTGTAGAACGAACAACAAGTCGCGATCTTTTAATTATGTAGAAATTAATTCATCACTTCATTTATTGAATAGTCTAAATAGTCAAGGCAGTGTTGTTGACCCGTTCAATTATCGTTGAGGGATAATAAATATGGTAAACTATGGGAGCTAACGCATTTTTACCTACCTATTTTGGTCTAAGTCGATGAGTGGACGGCGATAGGCTGGAATGATGAAAATGATGAAAAATGAATGTATTTTTAAATATGGTAGTTGGATACAAATACAATTCGCGAAGCCTTTGAGTATCATATAAGATGAGTAAGGAATCAAATATGCATATAACATCTATTTAAGAGAAGGGCAACTCGAAATAGAAATCTGTCTTATAATTAATTATTTTTAAAGAACAATAATTTGTTCACTGCCAGACACTTCAGATTTTAATTTCAACAAACTTACATGTTGCTCCAAGCTGAACATGTAAAAATGCGAGAAAATAGTTCAGTAGTTTTAGAGATTAGCGTGCATACGCTCACCTTTTTTGGTAGGTTTTAGTACCCCATAACTTTCCCACCCCCTCGTTATTGGGTTACCACTAGTACCACACTACTCGTATCGACTCCTTGACATTCGTGGTCAATCCGAGGGGTTGTCCTTTCAGGTATAACCCTAGCTCCTATTCGGGTATAAGCCCTCTTCTTATCACCTACACTTACTATTTTGATTAATTTATTAAATACACTCGATTTTCACAGCTCACATGTATAGGTATGAATATTTTGCAATTGTGACAATATCTTTTGAAGCATTTCTATGGATTTACTTTTGTACTTTCGCCAAGAACAACTTACATATTTACAAGATTTTACTCAAATTAATACAAGATGTATTGAGTATTTTATAGTGACAAGCTTTCTTTATTAATCAATCAATGTATACTTTAATAATAAATATGCAAATCAATAGTGGTCAGACAATTCAATTAAGCTTTCGAACCGGTTGTTGGGACAGAAATTGGCTGGATTCTATAGTAGATTTATTAACAATAATTCTGTTACAGCACGCAGCTGTTTGTTCTTATTATATATATGTATTATATATATATGACCTAAATTAAATAAAAACAGCTGAGTCAGAGAGTATAGGTTTCTGTTGATTCTCTCCGTCATTGATGTAGCTCTGCCTCAAATGGTAGATAAATAAAACTAGACTGGTTGCCCCAAATATTAAATCTTACTATAAAAATTCTTAGGAGCTTGTGATTTATGTAGACTAAACTACTAAGCTACTCTAAGGGCGTCTGAGCGAATATACGTAGAATTATACACCCTTCCGTGAGTCTTAACATTCTGGGAGGTTTAGGTGGGGCGTACGTTTTGACCATATCATGTCTATTTTTTTTAATAAAGGAAAGGAAGGTAGGCTTACTATTTTCTTATGGTTAATTAGTATACTGCCTACCTCAAGAAAGGAAGGAATATGAAATATGAACAAGTTGGATTAGGATATAAGAAAGTCTTCTTATTAACCGTAGCAAAGTAGCGCGTCTGCCTTCCTTCCTTCCAATTAAAAATTATACTGAATTATCAGTATTTATTGTCTAATTTAATAAATTGTCTCATATCGTTTTCTCTTTAAATTCAACGACCAAAATCTTTTTATCCTTCTACAAAAACTAACCGACGTCACTCTATTAAATAAAGAACAAAATAGAAAAGCAAGCGGACTTGAATGCCGGCCCATCGGTAATGAATCGAAAGGGTTAGCATGTTAATATAATAGGGGTGAACCCTCCATAATCATAGGTGATCTAACAACGCCGGGCATTGTTTAGAAAAAAAAAAGCTCGCGACCGGTTTAATTTGGATGAAATTGTTGCGGGTTAGAATGAGAGAGAATGACAGACTGTAATAAGAGAACCGGCTGTTGTTTTTAACTATTACTTTATCTATACCAATAAATAAAATTGGAGTGTCTGTTTGTAATGTCAAAATAATAGGCTTTTTTCATGCTCACACGGTTATTTGCACGACACCTATGCCTAAAATAGCAATTAAAAATTTTTTGTCTGTCTGTCTGTCTGTTTGTTCCGGGTAATCTTCAAAACGGCTGGACCGATTTCAAAAATTCTTTCACCTATGGAAAGCTATAATATCAGGGCGTAAACTAGGCTATATTTTATCCCGGTATTCCCACGGGAACGGGAACTACGCGGGTAAAACGACTATAACCTATAACCTATAACCGAAGCGAAGCGCGGGCGGATTGCTAGTATCAAATAAGAATCTTGTGGTAACCGCTACGTATAATTATAATAAATCTACCATTAAGTATTTAGTGATGTTAGTTCACCCTGTGGTCACGGGTTAAGAATCCTAACTAAAATTATAAATGCGAATGTGAGTTTGTAGTTTTGTTATGTTTTTATACTAAAACCAGTAAACCATTTAAAAAAATATGTCTCTCTCTTGGAAACGTGTTAAAAACCGGAATAAGGAACATACAACAGAATACTTACATAGCCCGAAAAATTAGCACGTTGAAATAGCAATGGGCAGACTACATCACATGTCCAACTGACAACCGTTGGGGAAGAAATGTTTTCGATGGGGCCCACGAATGTGGCGACCACGAATTGGATGACGTAGCGTAGGACAATCACCTACTAGGTGGACTAACGACATCTTGAAAGTCGTATTTAACTATTAGATGCAAATGGCCCAGGACCGTTCCGACTGATATTCTCGTAGGGACGGTGAACGTCTATGGGCTGATGGATGGATGAATAGAAAGCCACATTAATCTCAGACCATAGAACTCCAATTATTGGGCTCGAGCCTTTGCCATATTGGGAGGAAAATTGATCTACCGTACCGAGCTGGTCAGACGTGATGGCATAAGGTTCTATGTAGTGTTTTGTTACTCTTGCATAGACGTTATCTGCATATTATATCCCATAGTCGTCTTTTACGACACTCATGGGCAAGTGAGGGAAGGTGAGTTCTATTCTGTCTCCGTCAACCGATGGATATCAATCAACATTATCATTAACTTCTTCAAAAATAATAAATTTGAATAAAATTGGGTGTTAATATGTACGACGGATAGTCATCAATGTTGAAAATTTAAAAAAGGTTGGTTCAGTAACGTGTATGTATATGTAGCTTAAGAGATAATAGGGTAAACTATAGGTATGCACGCTACTCTTCTGTCGCCGTTTCTGGTTGGGGCGAACAGATAATCCGTAAAAAAAACTCGTGGATATTCTAAAAATCGATAAAAAAGCGCTACAAACAGATAAAATTCTGTGTGGTGATAGGGTAAGAATACCATTCAGCACTCCCTTTGCTTGCTTGTGGGTATAAAATACGCTTAAAGGATATGTATGCATACCACATCTATACATGAGGAGTGAAACTTTAACTATCGCCTTATATCAACCCGTCTAACCAGTATGGTATTGTGGGTCGGCTTCTCTTCTGTTGTGAATGCTCGGATGTAGCAGTGGAACGTAGGTGAGTTGAGATGATGATCAAATTGAATCTCTTTGATTATTTAGTCGAGAAAAATTAATAGCGTGTTTCCTCTACATCACCCATTTGGCCGACGCGCCTGGCCTATTTCTAAATCTCTATGGGGATAAAAAAAGAAATTATCCTGAAATGGCAGGTAAAGTAATCCAACGTGTTGTGACCCCTTACTGGGGGTAGTAGCTAAAATCGGCTTAGAGTAAAATCAGATGAAAAAGCAATAATAATCTTTTAGGAAATGTATATAATCAAGAAAATACCGCCGCGTATACTATTCAACTTAGTTACGTACTTGTAGATATTGTAATTTTCGTGTCATAGGTTGAATAATCACTAAGGGGAAGGGCAGCAGCGTTTTACTGAGTAAAGCACCTTGCAGTGATCGCCAAATATACCGATTGTGGTACTAAACTTTTTTTTTTCACGCTGTGAAAATGCATTTTTTACGCACTATCCCCCGCCGGTTACAGACAGGGGAGTGTGTGTGGGACTCGCCGGCCACAGAAGTGACCGAAATACCCACTAAAACCACAGCGGCCCCTTCCACGCTTTTACGAGGTGCCGGAGAGATCGTCTGATGACATTCTATCCTCGACACCCCAACGCTTGGCCGTCTGGCCACGTCCTGTTATCATTCAGGGTGGTGGGAGGAGGAGAGCTTAACGGCGTCTCCTCCTTCCTGGTCGCCGCCGGCGGAGTGAATCTGCGGACGCAAGCGCCTCGCGTACCCGCTCCGCGGCTTCCTTCCTTGTAATGACAGCCTCACAGAAGGAGACCATCGACGACCAACAGCTGTCGCTGCCGAGCATCTTCGAGATGATGGTCGACAACGATAGGTCCGCTGTTCCCATGTCCGTTGACAGGACGTGGCGCTGAGGCCCCCAGGTGAGGCATACTTCTAGTGTGTGGCGCGCATCGTCGATTAGCGCGCCACACTCATGGCATCTTGGGGCCTCTTCTCTTCCAATTTTGTGCAGGTACTTACCGAAGACCCCATGTCCGGTAAGCACCTGCACCATCCTAAATGTAAGGCTCCCGTGCTTTCTCCTGAGCCAGCGGTGGAGATGCGGCGCAACCGCCTCCACAGTCCCCTGCCCTGCTACGGGGGATTCTAGATCCTCTCTCCACCGCCGGATGACTTCCCTTCGGGCCACTTCCCTTCGGGCCACTTCCCTTCGGGCCACTTCCTGAACTCTGCCCAATCCCCTTGTGGAGACTTGCTCGTCGTTGATTTGTGATGTGGCGCGGAACCGGTATATTTCTGCCAACGCTTCCGCTACCAGTGCCCAAGGCGGGTTGTTGTGCGCCAGCAGTGTTGCCGCAGTCCAGGACACAGTACGGTAGCCCCTAATAGCCCTCACCGCGATGACCCTCTGCGGTCGACGCAAGAGGGCTCTGTTGCGGGCGGTGAGGGACTCCGACCAGATAGGGGGTGGTACTAAACCTTAAAGAATGATCACCCCTGACATTCTATAAGAGAGCTCTAATTCCAGCAGTAGGCAATCAAAGGCCAACCCTCGTGATGGAAAAAATGTATTTCAGATATCACATTTTAGTCTAAAAGAAATATTGTTTACTTTAAGGAGCAATAACCCCATACAAATTACAAATAAACTATTTAAAAATATATACATAAATAGCTCACGCGCGACCACTAGAAAGTTATTATTAAAAATTGTAACAGATTTCATAAAAGTCTTTGTTTTCGTGTTTTTATCCCCCGCAAAGAAGTGCGTTGATCAAACAATTTTTTGGCAAATCCAAGTTTGCCGCTGTTATTTGAAGTTTATGCTGTTTAGAGTTTTATGTAGTTCTATTTAACATTAAAAAAGTAGTTACGTAAAAGTAAAATGTATGGAAATATTTAAGAAATAAACACTGTTTACTACGAATCAGATATAGAAAAATTAATAAAAAAAAATAAAAACCATAATTTTATTATTCGTTTTACATTATCTTATTATTAATAAACATTACTAAGACATACGTTTATAATTTATGTGCTCGTCCTAAATGTCGATTAAATGCTTTACATCGACCTGGGCCAACTCCATCTGATGCTATCTCATCAACAATTACATTCTGGAGAAGGGTGGCCGGTCCTACAGCCATAGCCAATATCTTTTGAAATAAGTACGATGGAAGAGGGGTAAATATTACGTCGACCTCAAGTAATCGGCATAAGAACAGGAAGATGATGATGATGATATTCATAATATATAAAAATAATAATTCATTTACTTTTTAAGACGAAAAACATTGTTTATTTAATAACAGATTTGATTAATTGATGTGATTATCGTCACATGAAATACTAGACTGGTAAAAAAAATATAGGCAAACGAATGAATTTTTCATCTAAAGTGAGGATGGTGATTAAACTTTGAAAATATCTTCGGCATAGTACACAGTCGCGATAAAAAAATAAAAAAAAAACTTCACACGTCGCCCAATACAAGAGCTAACATTGAATACCAGGTTTCGTATTGCTATTTCGACAACGTTTAGTGTTGCCCACTTTTTATAACCCCCTCCTATTGCGGAGAAGGCTTTACTATTCTACATTTTATTGCTTTGAAATTGAAATATAATACAGAATCGAACAGCCTGTCGCACCCTGACGTTTTTGTACAGAATTTTTTTCCAATAAAAGTTAATTTGAGCTATAAATTTATTTTATGATAACAGAATAATTATGTAGATTACGATTATTATACGCAGTTTATTATAAGGACATAATATGAAATGTCAACCGTCAAATAGATTATGTGGACTGTAAACACCTTTAACATAATACAGAATTGAAATCGAAATTATACGAAAAAAAACGTGGCAGGTGTTTCTATCTGGTTTAAAATAAATAACCATTATATGTAAGTCATTTAAATGAGGTATATTACCATCATCATCTTAACTTAGATATGTCTCATTGCTAGGTTTGACCTCCTCCAAAATGGAAGAGCAATTGTTCTGCTATTATGTCGCTAGTCAGACATGTTGGTACAGGATTGTATTTCGGATTTTTCATTTCTTGTATAGATGTTATAACCCTTAGTCGATTTTACGACATCCACGTGCAAGAATCTGTAATCTTAGTCCGCCATCATACAGAAGAAATTAGGTACAGTTAGATATTAAAACATCTAAAGTTATTAATTTGTGCGGCATGAATATGAGTTATAATTTGTTTCACGGTTACCATGATTAATTAATTGCTGTTGAATATAATGTAACACGTTAAAACATTTGTTATTTATATATCAAAATCCAATGATCAAATTTTATTTGATAAGATACCTAATTTTATATTATTTATCTTATTATTTTTATTATCCAATATTTCATTTTTAATTTTTTTTTACCGTTTTATTTTAAGCTACATTTTCTTCTATTACTGTCTAGATATAGAAGAAGAATATGCCATCAAACAGGGGAGGGCACTGGTTCCTGCCTCACGATAATTGCATTAGGGTAGGAATCGGGGAACTCGATATATTTGTTAAAAAATACCATAATAATTATATTTCTGATGGCGTATGATGCTACAGTTATATGAGATCATTCATTTTTGACATTTTTTATACTCTATGACAATATGATTAAAAAATTCACTAAACAATTTCAATTGTGGTATTCGAAATTCAAATGTTGGAACGTCAATCGCGAATTTAATTTGATTGGTTGAATCCCCACGAGGACAACCGAGGATTCTCAAAACGGGGGAAATCATGAAAAATAAAAATTTTATTGCATCACGCGTGTGTACTACCATTTATTGTTGATCTCTCGCACCCTAAGTGTGTAAAAATTATCGTTAGAAACTGGTAGCGATTTGAAGTTCAGTGTGTAATGGTCTTTTTTTGATGTGTAGGGTAGGTAACCAATAGTGAGTCGATGTTACGATTGATTGGCAAAGGGCGATTTGGCAAAGCTCCGTTGCGTGGGGTAGCTTGCTGATTTTTTTGCCACATGTGGGAGTGCCCTTTATTTGACTATAGGTAAGTAAATATTTCTATTTAATATCAACCTGCTTAGTTCAACATTTCGCTTTATTTCGCTAAACTATTTCTTAGGCAATTATAATAATTTTCGTAGTTACGAGAAAACCATTTGTAAAATGTATTATGTCCATTTTCACAATACACGTAAATAATAAGTTTTATTTTTTTTAAACGCTCTGCACCAATGAAATATGTTTTATTATTAGTTTGCTACTGGCCCTTCAGGCTCTTATGCTTTTTGTTGCACTATCGCTGTTGAACTGACCACTATTTCTTTTAAATCTCTTATAATTATTATTGTATAAGTATATACATTTTTTTTTCTATTAAGTGTAAATTTACATTTTTTTGCTTTTCTATTAAGAGTAAATTTACTCTTATTTATTATATGCTTGCTTACCTGCGCCCGAGACCGCGGGTGACTGGACCAGGAAATAGCCCAACACCCGCAGAGAAGCTGACCGCGTGAGGGCGACCGATATCCCGCGAGAGGGACGGAACAGTAAAAGGAACAGTAAAAAAACCACCTTTAGTATGTCTTGCGTTGAATAAACGCATTTTCTTTCATACTTTCTTACAAATAATCTTTGTATTGCGGGTGTTTTTTAACACACTTCATAAAAAGAGGAGGTGCTATGTTTTCAGTGTTTTTTTTTATATTTTTATAGATATATTTGTCAATTGTGAACTAATTTACAATTTTTTTTTTATTTCAGAGTTATACTCCTGAGGTTCTCATATATTTTCTAAAACTATTCAAGTATTTGCACCTGGTAGTGTTTATCTCATGTTGGTGAACTTATGATGGAAGGGACATCTCCTTAGCGGTTTGGAGTTTGAGGATAATTCCTCAAATATTATATGCATGTATAGACCGTTAGTTGTATTCTTTCAAGTTGTTCAAGTAAGCTGATGATCGGACCGGCCACGGGTGTCAAGGAATTGGTACTAGTGGTCGTCCTAATCGCCGCTCATAGGTCGCCCCGCACAGATTGGGCGGGGTGTATCCAGCCCATACCAAAAAAAAGGTAAGCTGATGATGGAAGGTATAACTTGATAATATTTAGGAATTAGGTAATACTTTAAATAGCGGATATAGTGACTTGTATTCGGAAGGAAAGGAATAAACATTCAAAGCTAAGAACCGATTTGGATTTTTTTTATGGTGTGCGTTTCAGGTGTTCCCACGGTCATCAGATCAGGATCTGATGATGAGATCCTAAAAAATCGACGGTATTCTTCAAATTTTATATGCATCATCATTTCATCATCATCATCATTTCAGCCTATTGCCGTCCACTGCTGGACGTAGGCCTCCCTCATATTGCGCCACAATGTGCGGTCCTGTGCCGCCTGCATCCAACGACGCCCAGCAACTTTCACTAGGTCATCGGTCCACCTAGTGGGGGGGGGGGCGTCCTACACTGCGCCGTCCGATGCGTGGTCGCCACTCGAGAACCTTTCTTCCCCAGCGGTTGTCGGTTCGTCGAGCGATGTGGCCTGCCCATTGCCACTTCAACGTGCTAATTCTTCGTGCTATGTCGGTTACACCCGTTCTTCTGCGGATTTCTGTATTCCGGATTCTATCTCGCAGAGAAATCCCGAGCATAGCCCGTTCCATAGCACGCTGAGCGACTTTGAGCCTTGATATGAGGCCTACATTTAGGGACCACGTTTCCGTGCCGTAAGTCATCACTGGTAACACACACTGGTCGTAGACCTGTGTTTTCAGACACTGAGGTATGTTGGACGAGAAGATCCTCTTAAGTTTCCCGAACGCTGCCCAACCGAGTTGGATTCGTCGGCTGATCTCTTTCTCGAAATTGGATCTACCTAACTGGACTGTTTGTCCTAGGTAAACATAGTGATTGACAACTTCGAGAATCGCATTGCCAACTAGGACCGGTACAGGAATGACATGGGTATTTGACATGACTTTCGTCTTGTCCATGTTCATTCGTAGACCCACTAGTTGGGATACCCTGCTGAGATCATTGAGCATAGTGCCAAGGTCCTCCATGGATTCTGCCATAACGACGATATCGTCTGCGAATCGAAGGTGAGTGATGTATTCGCCGTTAATGTTGATGCCGAGTCCAGTCCAGTCTAAGAGCTTGAAGACATCTTCCAGTGCAGTGGTGAACAGTTTCGGAGAGATGACATCTCCCTGTCTCACGCCTTTCTGCAACTGGATCGGTTTCGTACTCTTATCCCGGATACGGACTGACATTGTGGCGTTCCTATACAAACACTTCAGCACTTCGATATAGCGATGGTCGATTTGGCACCGCTGAAGGGACTGCAGCACCGCCCAAGTTTCGACTGAATCAAAGGCTTTCTCATAGTCCACAAACGCTAAGCACAGGGGCCGATTATACTCCTCGGTCTTTTGTATAATCTGCCGAAGCGTGAGGATATGGTCTATGGTGCTATAGCCTTTTCGGAAGCCGGCTTGTTCGGGCGGCTGGAAGTCATCGAGCTTGCGCGTGAGTCGATTGGTAATGACCCTCGAAAACAACTTATAAACATGGCTCAGGAGTGAGATGGGTCTGTAGTTCTTTAAAAGAGCTTTGTCACCCTTCTTGAAGAACAGCATTATATGCATACTTGAAGCGATTTGGGTACATTTTATAGTGAATCATCAAAGTGTGATGTAGCAGCTATGAAGCAAAAAATAAACATTTTTAATTTAAATAAAAAACAAAAAATATCAAGTTATTAATACGCAAAAAGTAACATGATTATCTATCTAAACTTTTTATGTATTATCTGTGTGGTAGGTTCTCTAACGATAACCAACTGCAGAATACGAATTTATGAATTGTAATATTACTCCGTCATCACACATAAAGATTTAGAAAATTTCTTTGTGTATAATCCTTACTAATATTATAAATGCGAAAGTATGTTTGTTTGTTACACTTACGCACACTGTTAGGCACACTTGAACCACCGAACCGATTTCAAACATTTTTTCACCAATGGCAAGCTATATTATCAGGGAGTAACATAGGCTATATTTTATCCCGATATGCCTACGGGAAAGTGGAACTACGGGGGTAAGGCGACTCAAAGACGGTTTCTAGCCTACTCTTATAAGTCATTAACACGGTTTTATTATAAAACCGCAGTTAAAAGTTTTATCTCATACTAAATAACAATATTAACATTAAGCCCTTAAGCCCTTAAAAAGCCAATCGATCGTAAAAATAATTTCACGCCCAGTAAAAGGTGTCGGTCTTTGCGCACAGACAAAATTGGCTACCGTCGTCGGATGTAAAACTGTGTATTTTGTTACTAAAAAATAAACAATCGTATGTCAATCTAATTTAACGGATTTTATAGTTTTGATTAGATTTTTGGTACAATGTTTTGGATAATTTACAATAGCTTAAGAAAGGTCCATGGATTGAATATCTCAAAATTATATGACGCACATTTAAAAAATTCGTGTATTGACAAAATCTTGTTCGTGGATGTTGTAAAAGACGACTAAGGGATATAATATGCATATAACATCTATGCAAGAGAAGAAAAACTTGAAATAAAATCTTATATCAATCCTTTTGACCAGAGTGATGTAGTAGGTTAAATTCCCTCCTATTGTAGGGGAGCCTCAAGCCCAACAGGAAGACGTATATGAGCTGAAATTAATAATTGAAATTCAAATGATATAATTGATTTCAACTTAAAAGAAGGCTTGTCTTAATACTCTACATGGAAGGTTCTTATATTTTTCTAATGATGTGTTTGTTAATATAAAATATTTGTCATATTGTATAATTTTTAATGTTTGATACGCCATTCTGAATTCTATTTTCCTCACTAATGACTAAAATGTTTTAGATTAATTTTTTTTCCAGAAATCAGAGATTCTCTTAAGTGTTTTATAACGTGAGACGGCGGATCGCCTGCGCGAGGAGCGCAGCCTCGATGAGGAGATCCGCCGCCGGCGACTGGGGCGGCGTAGGCGCAACTACCTGCGCCTCATGCCGCCCTAGCCGAGGCTGCGGGTGACGTGACCGGGGATTAGTCTGTCACCCGCCGAGAGGCCGACCGCGTGAGGAAAGACCGACGTCCTCCCCGAGGGAGGGACGTCGGTCGATGGGAGGGTACCCCAAGTAGGGGATATTCCGTCTGGCCGACCACTGATGACAAGTTAACCCTGCTCCGGTGGTCGGCCCAACGACGAAGGCGACGTGGTTTTCAGGTGGGTTGCGGAAGTTGCGTGCTTAAGCAGGGGCTTAAGAGAGAGGGCTGTCGCCCCGGACGGAGTAGTGCGGAGGCGCGCCGACCGCAGCCCACCCACAAAAAAAAAACAAGTGTTTTATAACGTAAGTTTATCAAAGGGTATTTACATCACAGCTGGTCTAGACAAGACTCTGGATAGCGTGGTAGTACCACACTGTTAACTTATTTATTTAACGTCCAACAGGACTTTAACAATGGTCCTTCGAGCCGGTATATACCACATTAAAAAAGAATTGAAAAATAGTCGTCTAGTTTGTCGATTCCAATTACATATAGTTAGAAATCATCTATAAGAGCTTATAAGTATCAAAACATTAAAATAATTATTTTTTGCAAAAAAAGAAACCGCCTTCAATAATGTAGACAATGTAAATAAATTTTTAGATTTTTGTTGATTTTTCAAAAACCACTCGATCGATTCCGATAAAATTTCATGAGACTATTTGGAAAGTATACCCTTTCCAACTAAAAAGAATCATCAAAATCAGTTCATAAACGACAAAGTTATCCGCGAACAAACATAAAAAGACATCTATATTTTTTTTTGGGGTGGGTTGCGGTCGGCGCGCTCCTCGCACCACTCCGTCCGGGGCGACAGAGGGGCGTAAGTACGCACACCCACAACCCACCCGCAATGCACGTCGCCTTCGTCGTTGGGCCGACCACCGGAGCAGGGTGACTTGACGTCAGTGGCCGGCCCGACGGAATACCCCCTATTTGGGGTATCCTCCCATCGACCGACGTCCCTCCCTCGGGGAGGACGTCGGTCTTTCCTCGCGCGGTCGGCCTCTCAACGGGTGATGGACTAATTCCCCGGTCACGTCACCCGCGGCCTCGGCTAGGGAAAAAAAGGAATAAAAACCTATATACGGTCAAATTGAGAAACCTCCTCCTTTTTTGAAGCCGGTTAAAAATACTTTTAGGAGAACCAGAGAGGTATAAAAAAAATAATCATGCAACATTCGCGTAAACATAAACATTAAGAATGTACTTCATTTATGTATTTCGAATAGTCTCGTTGTAGTTGAGTTTGATATTGAATTTTAGAAGTTAATCGACTGAACAGCGAAGGCTTTTATGGATACGTACTTTCGAGTTCCATTTCCGTCTTAATTAAAGTGGAAATTGGTTGTGCCGATTTGGTGAACGGTGATTTTTTCTATTAAAGACTTTTTCGCAATGTATTGAATAGTAATAGACTACTATGGTATAGGATTTTCGTAGAATTTTAATCCATGCTAATATTACCTAAAAGTAAAATTGGTAAATTTGAAGGTAAAGGGGGTATTATAGATACTTAACCATAGATAATGTGTTATGTAAGTTTCACCAAGTTCCGTTATATTTAATATACAGAGTGTATCAGGTTACGGGACAACTGTTCGAGTATGTTGTAATTTAACGGTCATAGATCGTAATTATAATGTATATTACACAAAAAACAATATAACATAATAGTTATAGTGATTTCAAAAAAATGTGTCTAAGAGTCTATGCCTTAAATGTTACGTATTATGTAGGCGTGTACAGACAGAATACATGTAGGCATGTATAGCTTCGACAGTATAATTTCATTCTGTCATACCTAGAATTGCGCAAACGCTTCAATGAGCGTAGGTAACAACGGCGAGCCGCCAACGGTCATCGGCCGATCAGCTGTTTTAAAGCGAAGTTTGTCTTGCTTATGCGAACGTAATCATTGAATTATTCAATTTCTAATGAACGTTTAACATAGTATGAATATGTTGCGTATTAAGCATGATTGATTTTATACATTTCAATCGGATTTACACGAAAAGCGATGACAAAATTGAAAAATTTACATGTCTCTAATTCCTTAACGAATCGATATTTTTCGTTCAAATTTTTTTCATGGCTTCCCACCACCATTGCCTAGCTTCCTTTTGACCAGTTGCCCCATAACCTGATACATCCTGTATATATGTATAACTAGCTGATCCGGCGAACTTCGTACCGCCATAATTTTTTTCGTAAATATATTTTCTAAATTGCCACACACTCGCACTCGTTCACGACACTGCGCCAATGTCGCTTTGACGTGTGTACGTGCCTGCGTCGCCACGTGAGAGCAAATGCGGAGTGTTTTTTTTTGTACTAAATTGTGTAGAATATAGCAATATCTATGCAAAATCGTATGGTTTTAGTATTAAGTATTAAACTATGACGATATTTTTACAAATACATAAATAAAATTATATTATTACTAGCTGACCCAACAGATGTTGTTCAGTTCAAATAAAATAAAAGGAATTCTCCTTGAAATCGACAGCAGCGCCACCTACCGAGCCTTATTGTGAATCTAAACCATGCTCGAACCCCTTTGAACATCCACAAAAAATTTCATCAACATCGGTCCAGCCGTTTAGGCGGAGTTCAATGACATACACACGTACACAAGAAATATATATATACTAGCAATCCGCCCTCGCTTCGCTTCGGTTATAGGTTATAGTCGTTTTACCCGCGTAGTTCCCGTTCCCGTGGGAATACCGGAATAAAATATAGCCTAGTTTACGCCCTGATATTATAGCTTTCCATTGGTGAAAGAATTTTTGAAATCGGTCCAGCCGTTTTGAAGATTACCCGGAACAAACAGACAGACAGACATACAGACAAAAATTTTTTAATTGCTATTTTAGGCATAGGTGTCGTGTAAATAACCGCGTGAGCATGAAAAAAGCCTATTACTTTGACATTACAAACAGACACTCCAATTTTATTTATTGGTATAGATATAGATAAAGATAAGTAAATGATAATTATATATTCTTCTTCAAAAATCTCTGTAAGAACGAAGACGTTGGACCACCTTCGACTGCCCATGAATATTGAAAATTAAAAATCATTTATAAACACGATGAAATTCTTTAAAATAGTATTTCATTTATATCAATAACTAGCTGACCCAACAGACGTTGTTCTGTTCAAATAAGCGAAGGAATCGAAACCATTCTCAAATCCCCTTGAACATGCATAAAAAATTTCATCAACATTGGTCCAGCCGTTTAAGAGGTGTTCAGTGACATACACAAGAAATTTATATATAAAGAAGATAGTCGTGTAGATTTGAGAAATTAAAGATAGGATTTTAAAATATATTTACCCAACCTTGTTAAGATGAATATTGTGTAAGTTTATGGTGAATAATGTAAATTTAAATACATTTACATAAATATAAAAGTTGGTAATCAATCGACACTCGATGTCGCGTTCTCACGGTCCCGTGGCGTATGATAAGTATGTGAAATATTCAAATGTATTTTATCCGACTGCTAAAGGAGAGTAGGGTTTTTGTTCACTTATAAATAGGTATCTACATTTGAAATAATATTTTGTAATTTATTATTTCTTATAACTTTTTTATTCACATCTGTAACAAGCGATACAATTGCTTGAGAAAATTTTATATAAGCAATGGTCTTGTACCTATATAATTCTTATGTTATGTACAAAATTATCCAACATCTATCCTATCCCGTATTTAATCCTCTTTCGAATTATGCTGTATATTGATTAATCTTGAAAAAGTGGTTAGTCTCTCTTCCTTTACTTCATTTCAAAATACATATTTTTATGACCGGCCGCTGCCTCATCAAACATCATTGTTAATGTAATTCTTGATCAAACAGCTTAGACCCACTAAAAGTCTAGACTTCAATCAGACGAAGTTGGTCCAGGTAAGACAAGTTGGTATTTTATTTTTTATTTTTTTATGGTTGTGCTATGGTAAGCGCACGCGCGGTCCATTCCGTCCTGGGCGACGGAAGGACGGCGCGTGGGACCATAACCCACCCGTACCCACGTCACCTCGTTGTTGGGTCGACCACCGGAGCAGGGTGACTTGTCGTCAGTGGTTGGCCCGACGGAATATTCTTTCGGGTACCCTCACCTCTCGACGTCCTGGGACGTCGGTCGCCGTCGTGCGGTCAGCCTCTCTGCGGGTGACGGACTAAATTCCCCGGTCCGATCTCCCGCGGCCTCGGCCAGGGCGGCATTAGGCACAGATACTCGCGCAGTGATGGCAGGACGGTGTGCTCTCCCTCCTGACAATCTTGTGCAGGTACTTGGCGAAGCAGCCGTGCCCCGTCAGCACCTGCACCAGTCGGAAGGAAAGCACCCCGTGCGTCCGCT
The DNA here is from genome assembly GCA_032191425.1 of Lymantria dispar. Lineage (NCBI taxonomy): Eukaryota > Metazoa > Arthropoda > Insecta > Lepidoptera > Erebidae > Lymantria > Lymantria dispar. The sequence continues at coordinate 6,628,201 of CM063457.1, forward strand.
CCAACCACTCCATCAGAACCGGCCGGAAGGCCTCAACGGTCCTGACACCGTATCGAGGCTTCTCCAACCGGACTGCCCAACGGGCAATGACTTCTCGGCGGGCGTCGACCCGCCAGGCGGTGATCTCCTAAACTGAGACTATGCCGCCCCGGGCGCGCGTCTCCATCACACGCCGATAAATTCCGGCGAGCATCTCCGCCTCCAGGTCCCATGGGGGAGTTCCGGCCAGGAGGCACGCTGCCTCCGTTGCCACCGTGCGGTAACCGCGTATGGCCCTGATCGCCATGATCCTCTGTGGTCACCACAAGACCTCAGACGGACGGTCAGGGACCCCGCCCACGCCGGTGCGCCGTACAAGGCTATCGACCGGATCACTCCCGCGTACAGCCGTCGGCACGTAGCGCTGGGTCCACCCACATTCGGCATCAACGACGAAAGGGCGGACGCCGCGCCGACAACCCAAGGAACAAGTCGACGGAAATGCTCCCGGAACCACCAATGCCCGTCGAGCACTAGGCCCAAGTACTTCATGTGGGTCTGGATGCTGATGGTAACCGAATTCACGGTGATCGAAGCGCCGGCGGGAGGCCCGGTGGTACGGAGGCCATGGAACAAAAGAGCCTCCGTTTTGTCCAGGGCTACCCTCAACCCCAGCGCTTCGTTCCGCTTGACAATCTCTTGGGTGCCGAGAGTTGCCAGGCGTGCCGCCTCCTCTAGCGTCCCACCCCGGGTTGTGACGAGTGTATCGTCGGCGTAGCAAATTACGCCCAGCCCGGGTAGGAGGCTTCCTCTCAACGCCCATTCGTAGCCGATGTTCCGCAGGGTCGGACCCAGAACCGACCCCTGTGGGACACCGCACGTCACGGGCGTTCGCACAATGTCCCCTACTCAGTTAACGTCGAGGACGCTGCGCCCCTCCAAGTAGTCTGCCACCAGCCGCCTCAGGTACACGGGTACCCCGTGATAACGCAGCGTCTCCCTGATGCAACTGAATGGCAGACTGTTGAAGGCGTTGGCGATGTCCAGGGACACCTCCAACAGCACTCCTCCACCGGTGCCGGCCTCCGTCACCACGGCCCTCAAGCGCAGCAGGGCTGCGATCGTCGAACGCCCTCTCCTAAAACCAAACTGGGCGTCCGACAGATATTATGTGCATATTATATCCCGTAGTTGTCTTTTACGACATCCACGGGCAAGATACGAAGTGGTGAATAGTATTCTTACTCCGTCACGCACGGAAATGTGTATTATTATTAAATATTAATAACCGTATAATAATCAGTAAACTTGTATTACAAAGTCGTAAAAATAATTTAATGTTTTATCTATTTCCTAAATCATACATGTAATACTCATAATTAACATTTATTTTTCTAAATAAAAACTAAATTGACCATAAGAAAGAAAGCGTCTTTTAATAACAATAAATTGTAAAAAAATCCGTTGGGGCATCGTATAAATAAATTAAATACTTTTAAGTTTCCTCATCTTGAATAGTAAATCTTGTCAAGCTAAGAATAGGGTAAGGTCTTTGTGTGAGCGGAATCACTATGCTATCGATTATTTATCGATTAAATTAATCGACAACGTTTCGTTAACCAGTGATGTAGGATGTGTTTTTTTTCGTGCTTTTTTTAAATAAGCAAATTCTAATGTACTATATACATTTAGACACACATTAGACAGAGTTGGAGTACAATTCACCACCCCCTTTCTTATCTTAAAAGTCGGTTAAGAGATTTAAGAGATATGTATGTATGCAAGAAAAGGAGCTTTCGAAATAAAACCCCTAAAATATTTGATCAGGGTTCAGGTTCAGTTTCCCTCCTATTTTGGAGGAGGTTTGGGGGGATTATGATCAGCGCACACGCCGTCCAGCTCCATCCGGGGCGAGGAAGGGGTGGCGCGCGGCCCCATAATCCACCGCAGCTCCTCTCCTTTGCCGTTGGGCCAACCGGTACGGCGTTCCTTGTCCTCCGTGCCGGCCCGATAGGGGATGAAGTCTAACAGAAGCTTGAATACGTCTAATAGCCATCTTTTTGTCTTCGGCATTTCTTGAAATAACCTTACGTCTCATAAATAAATACTGTCACTGAAGAGGAATAAAGCTTTATTCATCATATCCATCTAATATAATGGAGTCCATGAATTTCTCTCGCATTGTAGAAGAGATTCGAACCAAACAGTGGGATAGTCTGCAAATAGTAATTAAGCATCAGCTATAAACAAATTTAATGAATAAATGCTACAACTCGCTAACTTTAATAGGTTTCGTATCTTTTATCAACAAATATTCTGAACGACAATACTTTCGTGTTATGATCTTGATAGCTAGCCATCGTATTTTATCGTACCGCAGCAAATTTCATATACGTGAGAATACGTTTGCGATACGATAACGGCGCAAAATTGTTTGTACTACCGAAATTAGTTTCAGTGACGTGCGCGGTAGGCGTGGTCCGAAGTTCTATAGAAATATATAATTTAAATTAAGATAATTAAATTAATAAAGACACGAATACGCTGTCGCAAATTTTCATTCTTAGCCCTGTGAATACTAAAACTATTTTAATGGTCCGTATAATTTTATTTTAATATATCTACATATGACGAAAATCATCATAATATTTTTTATCATTACAATAATCTATGTATTTAAATTAATACAAGTGTGTTGTAGCTTCTGAATAAAAATACAATTTGAATTTTAAATTGTAACCGGTAAATGGCGTTTCGCCCACTATCAGTAATACGACTTAATATTGTCGTAGGCAAGTTGTGGGTGTGTGTAATTATTACTTCGCTTTCTTCTTTGTCATTGGCAAACTTGATGGCATCATTAGTGACAAAAAGAAAATATTTGTGCCATACATCCTGTGTGTTGTGTGGGAGGTTTTGTTTGTTGGTTTTATGTATGACCCAATTAATAAACTACTACTACTTAATAAACACAACGTACGTCAACATATTTTCGGGAGTTCTCTTAGAGTTTTCTACTTTTTTAGACCAAACTTGCTGATGAAAGTACATAGGCGGAGCGTTAAGCGTTTTATTAGTCTTGACCATAAATGCTGCAAAATATTTGAAAGATTTGAATAGTAAAAACAAAATTATCACTATGATCTGCCTATTCATTTAACCAAGAGTCTATAGACATCAAATGTTGGACATCGGGGGTCTCCTCGTAGGGATAATGCAGTAATCACCATGTTTGGTAAATCTAACTCGTGTCCAAAATAGAAACGCGATGAAATCTGTCAAAATTATTTTATTTTATAGATGAAGTAAATCTTAGGTTGTCGCCCAGCTGTGTCCCTGGTATTGCAAAGGTTGATCATCGGATTAAGAAATGCATTTTCTTTACGGAGGACTACCGTGAAGAAAATCATCTTCTTTACATCTACCTATTTATTCTTTAAACGTGACATATCATGGCGCTCAGGAAACACAGCAGCAGGTATTATTAACTGCACTATTATTTCAGACCCTGCATGTACGTGGGAGAAATGATCGCTGGAAACATACAGTTGAAGATCATAAGGTTTTCAGGTAAAACGGATGAACCCTGCTGCGGTGTCAAGTGGTACGTTGGTATTTACCAACGTACCACTTGACACTGTGACGGTGGTACTAAGTCAAACAATTCCTCAGAGAACTCTCCATAAAAGAGGCGGTAGAATACAAAGTATTAGCCAAATACTCTCCGCTGCCCCAGTGACTCCAGTCTGTCCGTAAGATTGGGATGGAATTATCGGCGGATAATTCGAATAGTACGTCCACTTATTCATTGCTAAAAATAATGTTCATTTGAACTAACATTACCTCAGTCTTTGTTATATTTGAGTCAAATAGGTATATCTTTCCTTCTATCTATATAACTTGTTGGAAATGATAACATGAACCTATGACTTCACCATTAATACAATGAAGATATAACTAACGTGAATAAAAGCCGAGTTCATTTCCAGTCATTCGCTAACTCGTCAACAGAGAGACCGGTCCTAACGCCCAATAATCTTAATCTGAGTTCACTAAATTCGAAAAAGTTGATGGGCAGCACAACCAGTTCGAACCGGTTCCAACCAGTTATGTTTTGTTTAATACTGGTGGAGTAGTAGCTGTTAATACGGCCTATGTAGCGTTAGAATAAGTCTTTATACTAAATTAGGTATGATATTAACTCTTTCAACTATTCCGTAGTAATTTTATAACACATATTAAGTAACGTTTGACTTATCTATAATCTAATAACTTAATAAGTTAAGCTACTTAAATTAAAATATATTTCTCATTTTCAAGAGTCAGTCAAAGCTGTAGGAAAGATATAAAGGGGGAAAAGATATAATAAAGAGATTATATAATACATTAATAAATCTCAAGAGTTGTAGCTATATATATATAAATTAAATATAACCATTGGTCTATATGTTTATAATTCTTATGTACGTGTATATGTATCTTAACTTCTAAACTGCTCGACTGATTTTAATGTAATACTTTGTGTGATTTCAGGTGGATTCAAGTATAGTTTAGATCAGCAGTTCTCAAACATATTGGCTTCCGATTCACCTAATAAATAGTGCTACATTTGGGATCCACCTTTTGGCTGTCTCTTAAATGGGATACAAAGATTTGGTAACGCTGAGAATCCCTAGTCTCTGTGGTCAGAGGGAACAAAATATGGCTCGCAACCCATATTTTAGCAACTTTCAAAAGACAACACCTTGCTCTAAGGAAACAAAACCTTGTAATTCGGGTGAGTTTACAAGCATATATTCCAGGTACACTACACCCACACTCAGAACTACAATTTATAGATCGCACAAAGTATTGTCACCCAACAGGGACTCGAATCCGCGACACTTGACAGGCGTATTTATAATTATAGGACTTATTGCTGATAGTTTTCTATCTGTAAGCCTATATAATTCGGCTCCTTCGGGAACAGTCTTACACTCTCGTAGAAAATCGACGCCCGATTAGTAGCAATCTGCTACACCTTTTTTTGACAATGATCAGGACACACGACGTCTGTTCCGCTCGGGGCGACGAAAGGCCAGCGCACGGCCCCATAACCCATCGTATTCCCTTACCTTCGTCACTAGGCCGGCTATCAGTACCGAGTTTCTTTTCATCCCTAGCCAGCCCGAATTTGCTACACCTGAGAGTAAAATTACGTTTGCATTTAACTTTACTATTAAATCAGAAACGTTTCTTTCTAGAAGAATAAACATCATTGATTCTCGATCTTTCGGTGACGGAGTAAGAATACAATTCCCCATCCCGTTTCATGCCTTTGGATGTGTAAAAGACGACTAAGGAGCTTAATACTCATATAATACATATCTATTCAAGTGAAGGCAAATTTGATATAAAAATTTTATATATGTATATATAAATCTTCTATTCGGGTGTTTGTAATTGAACTCCTTCTAAACGGCTAGACCGGTTTTGATGATTTGCTTGTGGCGATTCCGATGTATATGAGAGTAATTTTAGATTAATAATGAGAGTAGGTGGCGCTGCGATCGATTGAAAGAAGAATTCCTTTTACTATTTTTTACATTTGAACAGATCAACGTCTGTTGGGTCAGCTAGTTTGATATAAAACTTTAAACCAACTTATCCTACCAGCGTGATATATTACGTCAATTTCACTCCCATTGTTGAACGAGGCTTAAGCCCAGCAATGGGTCGTATATGAGCTGCGATAATTATAATGATGACAGTCAAAATATGTTGACAAATTAAAAGCATGACTGAGAACATCCTAAATATTAACGAGGACTTGTCATATTATATATGTCATTCCATTCAGTGTTACACTACTCCTATGGTACCTATGGTAAAAGTAAAAACCAGCTCAGGATCAGTGGAAGAATATAATAATACCAACTAGAATTGTAAGTTCATCTCAGCCAAGCGGAGCGACTGTACCATTATCCTTGGGGAGGCACATGTCCGGCAGTGGACAGATAGCATTAGATATCGATTTACCGCGCTGAGTGTCGCAGGTTTAATTCTCAATCAGGATAATAATCTGTGCGATTCACAAATTGCTGTATTGCGTCTGGATGTTTTTTGTTTTCATTGCAAATGGTGGCAAACGAGCAAACAGTACACCTGATGATATGAGATGCTGTCGTTCATGAACCTTTGCAAGGCCGCTGCCTACCGTGAAGAAAGTGAAGGGTGTGTGAATGCATGCAATGAGGTTCGTTGATATTAAAGGCATCATAAGACTCACCACCTGCAAACACCCTCAGAAAGTTGGGTTTCCGGCTTTCTCGCTCACCGAACGAAGCGCAGTAACAAATTGCTACTACTCAGACGTCGATTTTCTGCGAGAGTTTGGTACTAGGGGTCGCAATACCGAATCATTTAAGCAAAACCGGTATTTTCGGTATTGGCTCCAGACCAATACCGATAATCCGGTATTTTCGATATTTCCGAGATTAAGCTAAAGTTAGCAAATTTAGTATAATAAAGTTAGTTTGCGGAGGAATAGTAAGTAGGTACCTAACCTAAATGAATTTATCTTCTAAATAAAACAAAATTTTCATTGACACAAAGTTTATTATTTGATATGTTGGTAAGTTAATTATATTTTTGTAAATTCTATAAGAATTATTTTCTTAGTGCCTTTAAAAAAATAACTGTTTAAGAGATGAAATCAGGTGTCCTGTAAAATAGAAATCCACGGCAACTTGTGGTGAAGTGATTTGAAATTATGATGTGTCATCTCCTATCAAAATCTTCGATTTTATGTTTATATATTTTTTTCTCTCATCGAGGTTTTTCTGTTTGATTTCTTTATTCATTTCTCACACCAGCGACATTGTATAGAACTTTACTAAACAAAAATCCTTAAATAACTTGTCACTATTTATCTCTTATTATGCCACATACATCAACAGTTAATTTAATTTTATTGGTAACACTAAATCATATTTTTTTAATTTGGTAATACTGTAAATCAAGATGTGTTCCATAATTCATATCAACATTGTATGGATATTTTATCATATTCAAATAGTATTATTAAAGTCTATTTTATAAATAAATAATTTATATCTTTTTATAATATAAAAAAGATTACTATTTAATTGTGAAGCTAGAATGAATTATATGTATCTAGGCATTGAAATATGTCTTTATTGCTATGAAATAGAAGTATTTTTTAAGTTATTTATCGCGTTTATAATTAAAAATTTTGACTCGTCGAATCCCACGCGGGACAACACTTTGTGCGATCCACAAATTGTTGTTCTGAGTCTGGATGTAATTTGTGTCCGTTAATTATATGTTTGTAAAGTCCCCCGCAATACAAGGATTATTTCCTTAGTGCAGGGTGTTGTCTTAAATAAATAAAATAAAAAAAATAAAATAAAATAATGAAATTGCTGAACTATTAGACATGGATCTTCTTTCTCAGCATCAACATCATTATTTCAGCCTATCGCTGTCCACTGCTGGGCGTAGGCCCTCATGTTATGCCATAAAATGCGGTCCTGTGCCACCTGCATCGAACGGCGCCCAGCAACTTTCACCAGGTCGTCGGTCTACCTAGTTGGGGGCGCGGCGTCGTCCTACACTGCGTCGTCTCATACGTGGTCGCCACTCGGGAACCTTTCTTCCCCAGCGATTGCCGGTTCGTCAAGCGATGTGGTCTGCCCATTGCCACTTCAGCTATTAGCACAGTTGCACTTCAGTATTCATTGGGTCTTCTTCATCTTAGCCTAAATAAATATTGGGCTATATGGAGGAGCCACATGGAACAGAAATTGACCTATTATTCCATACTTTTTTTTTTGGGGGTGGGCTGCGGTCGGCGCGCTCCTCGCACCACTCCGTCCGGGGCGACAGAGGGGCGTAAGCACGCAATACCCGCAACCCACCCGAAAACCACGTCGCCTTCGTCGTTGGGCCGACCAGCGGATCAGGGTTACTTGACATCAGTGGTCGGCCCGACGGAATACCCCCTATTGGGGTACCCTCCCATCGACCGACGTCCCCCCATCGGGAGGACGTCGGTATTTCCTCACGCGGTCGGCCTCTCGGCGGGTGACGGACTAATCCCCGGTCACGTCACCCGCCGCCTCGGCTAGGACCTATTATTCCATACTGGTCAAACGTGTTGGAATAGGCTTTTGTATCGAGTTTTCCTTCTCTTGCATTGATTTTACATATCCCTTTTCCATATATTCCTCAGAAACTGTCACTGATAAGCCTCTATAATACCAGCGGTATAGCAAGACTGCTGCCGAACAGTAAGGGTGAGATATGTACCTCTTAGTTACTGGCTCGTCATACGTAGCACAGTAGCTACTGCGAAGATGTCGAAATTCTGCGAGAGTATGGTACTACATTCGGCTCATTTTCGGCTACAGGGTGGCTCGAGTAGGTACTTTGACTTAATTTTCTTCTTCAGTTTTGATGAGATTAAAGCCTTTTTTCCGTGACGGAGTAATAATACATTTCGCCACCATCACCACCATCTTGCTCATGGATGTCGTAAAAGACGACTAAGGGATATAATAAGCCTATATAGATATTACTAGCAATCCGCCCTCGCTTCGCTTCGGTTATAGGTTATAGTCGTTTTACCCGCGTAGTTCCCGTTCCCGTGGGAATACCGGGATAAAATATAGCCTAGTTTACGCCCTGATATTATAGCTTTCCATTGGTGAAAGAATTTTTGAAATCGGTCCAGGCGTTTTGAAGATTACCCGGAACAAACAGACAGACAGACAGACAAAAATTTTTTAATTGCTATTTTAGGCATAGGTGTCGTGCAAATAACCGCGTGAGCATGAAAAAAACCTATTATTTTGACATTACAAACAGATACGCCAATTTTATTTATTGGTATAGATATGCAAGAGAAGAAAAACTCGAAGTGAAACCCTATATCAACCTGTCTGACCAGCATTGTATAGTAAGGTCAATGTCCCTCCTATTTTGGAGGGGGCTCGAGCCCAGTATTGGGACGTATTTGAGCTAAATTGACGATGATGAAAGACTTTAATTCATCCATAATTATGGACGCTGTAAAATAAACGAAACGTTGGCATAGTAAAAAGAAATTAAAACACCATGCATTCCTTAAATACAGTTTGATTTCATACAGTAAAAAATCACAGATTATTGCTTGGAGTTTTTAATAAAATCTACGACCATTATAGAGTGGGCTCTTGTCTAAGACTGTAACGTATGTTTATGGGCTAAAAATAAGAATTGTAATTATTTAACAATTGATCATTTTCATTTCCGTTTGGGGACGGATTAAGAATATAATTCACCACCCCGAGGGGGGCTCGAGCCTCCTCCCCAATAGGAGGGCGGTTGATCTACTATACGATGCTGGTCAGACATGTTGGTATAGGGTTTTATTTCGATCTTTCCTTCTCTTGCATGGATGCTATATGCATATTATTATATTAGTCGTCTTTTACGACATCCACAGGTAGGATAGGACGTGGTGAATTGTATTCTTACTTCGTCAGCATACGGAAATAAAATAATCTGTTTCATCATCATCATCATCGTCATCATTTCAGCTCATATACGTCCCACTGTTGGGCTCGAGCCTCCTCCACAATAGGAGGGAGATTGACCTTACAATATCATGCTCGTCATACAGGTTGATATAGGGTTCTGTTTCGAGTTTTCCTTTACATGCATAGATGTTATGTGCGTATTGTTTCCTTTAGTTGCCTTTTACGATATCCGTGGATGTTAGATACAAGATAGGAAATGGATAATATGTATAATTTGAATAAAAAAATGTTTGAATTAACGAGTGCAAATAAATGTTGACTTATCGAAAAAATTGTAATTTTCAATTAACTACATTGTATCTATACCAATAAATAAAATTGGAGTGTCCGTTTGTAATGTCAAAATAATAGGCTTTTTTCATGCTCACACGGTTATTTGCACGACACCTATGCCTAAAATAGCAATTAAAAAATTTTTGTCTGTCTGTCTGTCTGTCTGTTTGTTCCGGGTAATCTTCAAAACGACTGGACCGATTTCAAAAATTCTTTCACCAATGGAAAGCTATAATATCAGGGCGTAAACTAGGCTATATTTTATGCCGGTATTCCCACGGGAACGGGAACTACGCGGGTAAAACGACTATAACCTATAACCGAAGCGAAGCGAGGGCGGGTTGCTAGTTATAAAATATAATGATAATTCAGTGATAATATGTAATACAATTCATGAAAGTATGCAATTTGCCAGCAATGTTTTCTTACGATGTTATCATATAAAATTATCGACTTAACAGGCAAACAATTTTTTTTCGTTAATAACAATTAAACAATTAGTCATCGTGTTCTTATATTATTAAATACTAACCGAACGATTGTTATCTATAGCAGAAGTAATAAAATTAAAATGTATTACAATGCAAAGTTGTTTATATGCAAATTGCAATATGAGGGATAAAAAGCTCTCGAATCATAATATATAAAAATTAAGAAAAAAATATGAGCAGATGTGCTTGAAACAAAAAAAAAATAACGGATTTTTTTCTTAACTTTTCATCATAATGACATGAATTTTTTTGTTTAAGAAAAAAAATTGTTCAACCCTATCGTAATTATTTTTTCTTAGTTAGCGAAATGTTTGATGAAAAAAAATGTAGGGTGATATTAACAAACGCGTATGTAAATGATGTCGGGAATCCGTGCACGAAATATGGATTTAAAATACAACTGCATTGCAAGGGTTTAATGGTAAATTTAGGGTCGTGCTTACATTTATTTTTCGAACGAAAAAAATAGTGGACGAAGTTTTAACAACGAAAAAAATAGTGGACGAAGTTTTAACAACGAAAAAATATAATACTAATAATTATAATTTAATTGCTGTGTGGTAGCGGCTTCGAATACTACCAACCCTTGCTTTGCTCGTGGGTGTCGTAAAAGACGACTAAGAGCCCTAGATTGACCTGGACCAACTCCATCTGGTACCATTTGGGTCAACGATTACATTCCCAAGGAGGGTTGACGTCAGGCAGGCGGCCGGTCATAAAAGACATTGCCGAAACTTTTTGCAATATGTCAAAACAGATGACATATTGCGTCGACCCCAAGTAATTGGGATAAGAGCAAGATGATGATGATGAATTATAATTTAATTGCAAATATTAGCTTAAAAAAATAATTTTAAATCAGATTTCAAACCCGTGCATCCATCACATATCCGCGTGGTGACAGAATAAGAATACAATTCACCACTCTCTATCTTGCCCGTGGATGTCGTAAAAGACGACTAAGGGATAAAATACGCATATAACATTTATGCAAGAGAAGGAAAACTAACGTAACAGAACCCTATATCAACCCGTCTGACCAGCAGGATATAGTAAGGTCAATCTTCCTCTTATTTTGGAGGAGGCTCGAGCCCAACAGCCAATCATCATTCTACACTTATCACTATCATACCAATTACTTGGTGTCGCAACAATATAGACTTTTCCTCAATCATACATATTGCCCGTTTATCCGTTGCCCCGGACGGAGCCAGGCGGCTGGTGCGCCGACCATGGCCCAATCCCGAAAAAAATTTATATTTATTATATTGGTGTATTTCCAATGCAAAAATATTTTAACAATCATAGTATAGGTATAAGATTTCATCGCAGAAGAATTTAAAATATCCTCATCATCCTTCTCTTATCCCAACTACTTGAGATCGATGCAATTTGTACTCTTCTTTCATAGTATATATAGCACAAGTTTTGCCAATAGTTTTATAAGCGGCCGTCTATCTAACGTCAACCCTTTCTTGGGAATGTAAAGCAAACGACCAAGATCACTGTAAAACACTTAGTCGGCTTTTATGACACCCAAGAGCAATGTAATTACAACACGGCATCAAAAATACTGTAAACAAATCTGTTTTACGGATTTATTCGCATTTGAAACGTTGGGCAATCAAAAATCAAATAGAAACGCGATAAAATTCGTTAAGTAGTTTTAATTCATCATCACCATAATTTTAGCTCATATACGTCCCACTGTTGGGCTCAAGCGTTTTCCATAATAGGCGGGAAATCAACTTTACTATACCATGCTAGTCAGACAGGTTGGTATAGAGTTTTAAGTTTTCCTTCTCTTGCATAGATGTTATTTGCGTGTTATATCCCTTAGTCCTCTTTTACGACATTCACGGGCAGGGAGTGATGAATTGTATTCTTACTCCGTTAACAACACGGACGTAAATTTAATTACAATGTGTAATACTCGCGTAAGCATCAGAAATAATTATTAAAAATATGCATAAAAATGAGAAAAAGAAAGGAGAAGAAAAGATTTTTAGACATAAAAAAATACGTTATCGGCATTTTTCCTTTTGCTCATAAAACATCATCTGCTAATGTGGTGTCAAAGCAAAAAACGGACGCATCTTTTAACCCTTTGTTCAGTGATCATAACCTCGAGTTCATTGCATAATAACGCATTCAAACGTGCACAGGGGTCCCGTGTTCAAAGATTAATTAAACATTAATGCTTATATCTGATATACTGTGATAGATCATAGTGAAATGTTTAGATTACTCTGTGTATTTATACACCTATGGAGTAACATTTTGATGATTTTTAGATTTAGTTGGCTTTTTGGATGCAAACTTGACTTGTTTCAGACCACCACGTGACGCTTTCAGGTTCCAGCTGAAAATTCGTCTCTACAACACAAGTGTTTATTGCCAAGTGAGGATATTGTGTTTAAAAATAAACGATGGTTTTCAACAGCTTAGCCCGGACTATGGGTGAGCACTGAGAGCTCTCAACCCGGAATAACCGTCATTCCATTCATTAACTTCCACTTGTTAAGTGTAGATAGACCTCCCCAAACACAATAGCATATTCGCCATGCTTGGCGGTCATTTTATCGATAGCAGTAAGTTCTCTTCGGTTCTCCTGGAGCTGGGTTTTACGACTCCTACGGGAAGATAAGGGGTGGTGCCACATTGATAACCCACTACATTCGTCACCACATGGGTAAGAAATTACGTATATATTAATTAAATACAGCAAAATATTTATGTTTACTTTTAAATAGTGTATTTTTCCGGAGTCCAAATATAATTCACTACCTCCCCCCTTAGTCGTCTTCCACGGGCAGGACAGGGTATGGTGAATTGTATTCTTACCCCGTCACCAAACGGAATATGGCCGGATCGTCTAGTGGTGAACCCTACGTTTGGTTATAGTAGGTAAATTTCCCCCCTATTGTCGAGTCTATGATAGTGAAGTATATATAGGCTAAGTGGATAATAGTTTGATAATATGATTTTATAGACATGGTCATGTTACCTACTAAAAGTTTTATATAAGCATTTTTGCAAAGAAACCAGCCTATTGAAATTATGACGTGAGATATATCTAAAGAATTTAAATTCAAAAGTCAGTCACCTCAATACCTTTTAAGAAATACAGGTAAAACAGCTTTCATTAATATTGCTGTAGAATGGCGGATAGTGTGACCAATATCTCATTAAACAAGTGATTCAGCATCGCATGACAGCAAATTATATGTAATAGATGCTGAGCAGAAGCTTCGAAGAATTGGTTAACAGTACAAGAACTATAAGGAAAATATTTTGTTACAAATAAAACTTAAAATCGGACATTATGCATAAATACTTGCTTTTATTTTATATAGAATTTACTTTTTTACTATATTGGTAAAGCTGGTTCTCAGGTCATTTACTTCTCTTTTTTACTATTTTCGTTCCACTTTTAAGCTCATGATGATTTAGAATTTAATTTTTTACTATACCTACTTCTAAAGATATTTCTTATATATTTTCCTTATAATTAACTCTGATGCTTGCGTGAATATTACACATATAAATTAAACTATTTTTCGGATTTTAGTCTTCTGGGAATGAAAGTGCTAGAAGTACCGGGTAAATGAAAAAAACATAAAGAAAATCGATAAAATGTTAGTGTTATTTCATATTTTCTTTGTCTTTATTTATCATCCATTTACTTTCTACTTTCAACATCGAACCTTCTTCACAAAGGGACATTATCTAGCACGTCAGACTTGGCCAAAAATTGGCGTTAAGACGGTTCTTTGTCATATAAAGATGTTATCTCCTCATGTCTTAATTTTCTCTTTCGACACCGGCGCAAAAAGAGTTTCGGTCCAATAGTGTTTATTTGTTTCGTTACAATTTGAAAAGGGGCATTATTACGAATACCGCAGAAATTCTGCAGTTCTGTTTTATGATTCTTCTAGAATTTTCTTATTCATAATCATATTGGTTTCAAATCTTATCAGATTAAAAAGTACAACGTAAATTCTTATAGAGTATTTCAATCCATAAATATCTAATGCAATGTTTCAATCAATTGCTATTCAATAATTTATGGTTTGTTAAGTGCTGTAATTTTTTTGTAAATCTTCGTAATAATAATAGGTCAGGGAAAAAGTTTTTTTACATACATATAGTTTGCATAAACTTTCAATAAAATTTTCTTCAGCTATACTAGTTGTATCTTATTTTCATACATTTAAAAAGGTTATATTTTAGAATCAGTTTAGTAATATGTTGTTGCCCGCCGTTTTTTATTACTTTATCTGTCAAGATGAGTGAATCTAATGAAGAAATTCAACACATTCTAATTTTTTTTCAAAATATGAAGAAAATGCAAAGCAAGCCGCGAAAAAAATTGTGATATTTACGGACCTAATGCAGTGTCAGCAAAAGTAGCCCAAAGTTGCTTTCATCACCTCATCATCGTCGTCTCAGTCCTTACACGTCCCACTGTTGGGCTCGGGCCATTCAGAATTGTTTATAGAGTATCAGGTTAACATCAAGAGAGGACTGTTAAACGGCAGCTATATATTGTAATTAAATGTAAATAAATGTTAAAAAAAATGGCTTGAATTTTCGTATGGAATACAAAGAAACTTTTTCCCCGACCTTATACTTTTGTTAAGTTAACGCCTTAGAAATAAAGATACATTATTGAGTAAGGATTTCAAACATAAGCATACAAATTGTATACTTCTTAGTCGTGATACTCTTGACAGAGCGGTCGTGGTCGTTATCAGTGGGGTTGTGAAGTGTCCCGTTTTATTATGCGTCTCATTCATTTCTTGTTGATGTCAGTTTGGAGCAATGATACAGGGGGCCACCAATGGCCAAACTCACTTGGTCCGTCCACCGCACTGGCGACCTGCCGCGTGGTCTGGCTCCCTCGACCCGGCACAGTTTCGGACAAATAATAATAAATTAATATTCACAACATTTTAAAATACTTTGTTAATTTTAATCATGTACTCCTAACCAGGCATTTTCGTTAAACTACGTTTAACTTTTACTGTAACATTAAGTGAATAATTGACTCATAAGCACTGTGTTTAATTAGATTAGAAATAACACGAATTCCTTATTGGAATAATATTCTTATAATTACCAATCTAATATCATGGAGGGTTGACGTCACTTTGGAGTTAACCGAAAATTCTAAAGCTAAAATCTTTTTAGCATCGTCTTTCGTTAATAATTAAATAACTACACAGATCGCGTATTGGTTAAAATACCGACCTACCTTGACAGTGCCACGGGTTCGATCCGCGAATTGTTGTTGAGTTGGATGTAATTTGTGTCCGACAAATTATATGTTTGTAAAGTCTCCCGCAATACAAGGATCATTTCCTTAGGTCGTTGTTTTTTCAAATAAAAAAATTAGAAGGCATGCCTTTTTAAAAGCTTTTATTTAACTTGCCCTGCTAGTATGTTTTATGCGACAAATCTTGCGAATTAAATTAGAACCACTTCCTGTCATTAGATTAGGTTGAAATTTGGTTTACTTACGTAACTTCGGTGACAATGCAATAATATGGTACCATGAAGCTGGTTTCAAGATTTCGTCGGAAGGTGGCCATAGGAACTTCTAAACTAAAAAAGATAAAACCGTCGAGTTTGGACTCGTTTGAATAGTCTTTTCTTCGTTTAAAGCATGTAAATAAAAGCTTGTGTTAATTTTTTTTTATTAATATTTTTATATAGCGTATTTTTTTCACTATGATAAGAACATGAGTCAGAAATTTTAAACCAAGATATTTTTGACGCATTACTATATCAATTGAGCATTTTATAGATACTTTGTTGAACGGGTAGGGCACCAAAGACAAGAACGTATTGTCAGTCCAAATGACAGTAGAGAGATGCGATGCAGCAGGCTATGAACTTGCAGGCTTTCCTTTGCTACCCGGACGGTTCGGACGAGATGTGACTGAACTGCAAGCTGTAAAAAAAGAGAAACTTTGTAGATAAATGATAGAACTTTAAAATAAAAGTAGTTTTTGGGGTCCTTCTATTTTGGTTTTAGTATTACAGATGGCAAACTAAATTGTCCTGAAAATCGAGTTTCATATTGGATTTAAGTTAGTTGTATAAAGATTGATATATCATCATCATCATCATCGCAGCCCACATACGTCCCACTCTTGGCCTCGGGCCTCCTCCACAATGAGAGGGAATTTGACCTACTATACCATGCTGATCAGACATGTTGATATAGGGTTTTTATTTAGAGTTTGCCTTCTCTTGCACAGATGTTTTGTGCATTTTATATCCCATAGTTATCTTTTACGACATCCACGGGCAAGACAGGGAGTGGTGAATTGTATTCTTACTCCGTCACCACGCGGAAAGCATTACAATACCTAAAATACAATTGAAGTTAGGAAATATATAAACTATTAAATATATAATTCCAATACATTTAATACTATATTCTGACGCCGGGATATTTACACGTGGCCGTCATAATTCATTCTTTGAATTTACATTGTAATAAGTTGTATCTCTATTTCTATCAATAGCAATACAACTTTTTATAAGAGTAATCTGAAAATAAATTCTATTGGCATAACATATAGCATCTCTTAATCTACTAAAAATAATTAAAAAAAAGTTCGTTGCCATCATAAGTTTGATTAATACATCGAAAATATTTTATTCTGTATATTTTTTATTTATATTACACTTTTTTTTTGCGGCCAGTAATTATCTGATGTATTAAAACAAAGGCTTATGAATAAATTTTATTCGTTATAGTATTAAAAAGTTTATAAAAAAAAACTATACAAAGCGTACGTGTAATTAAGAATGATTAAATGACTCCATGTTTTCGTTACGCCGATTGCTAATTGTATAGCTTTAATTTTTTTTGGATTAACTAGGTTTTGGGAATAATAAAGCGTCATAGATAGTTACATGTGGTGATAATCTAGGAATACAAGGAGTCATCTATCTACATTACTTTCCTGAATCGTTAAACTCTTCTGAAACATCAACAGGAAAATACAAGAGAAGGATAGTGTCGTTACTTAAAGCGATCAAAACATGAAGCCAAAAATACTACGTACGCGCAGGCGATTATATACGTACACACGCACGCCACTATACAAATTATGAAATCAAATTTTGTTTTTATTGACATAAATCGTCGAAACACTTTTAAAAGCAATGTAAATACCTTAGAATAATAACGTATAGAAGGATAGTGTCAATACTTCGAAGGTTCGAAATTTGAATCTAAAAACACTAATGGCGCGCAGACGATTACACACGTACACACATACGCACACCACTATACAAATTATGAAATCAAATTTTGTTTTTATTAACATAAATCGTCGAAATACTTTTTAAAAGTGACGTTAAAAACCTTTTTAGTTTTACAAATGTGTTATGACACCATTTGAATACATAAACCGTCATAATTACCTATTTATTTTTTAAGAGTTGCGTACGTACGTGCAGTACAATGACTTGTACATTACGGAACGGTTCTAGCGTAAGCTTCATTAGGCTCCAATTGAAATGCTTCACTTTTTGTGCGCGAACTTACACCATTTGAATGCACAAACCGTCATAATTGCCTATTTATTTTTTATGAGTTGCATACGTACGTGCTGTGTGGTAGCGGCTTCGAATACTACCAACCCTTGCTTTGGGTGTCGTAAAAGACGACTAAGAGCCCTAGATTGACCCGGACCAACTCCATCTGGTACCATTTGGGTCAACGATTACATTCCCAAGGAGGGTTGACGTCAGGCAGGCGGCCGGTCATAAAAGTCATCGCCGAAACTTTTTAAAATATGTCAAAACAGATGACATATTGCGTCGACCCCAAGTAATTGGGATAAGAGCATGATGATGATGATACGTACGTGCAGTACAGTGACCTTGTATACTACGGAACGGTTCTGGCGTAAGCTTCATTAGGCTCCAATTTAAATGCTTCATTTTTTGTGCGCGCTCTTGACTTCTATACGTTATTACCTATTCTAAGACAAGAGAAGCTCTCTCCTAAAAAGCTAATAATATGAAATGAGAGCGCCAACCCCACTGCCGAATGTGGCCACCGTAGCTCGATCTGATTTTAAAAGAAGATTATCTATACCAATAAATAAAATTGGAGTGTCTGTTTGTAATGTCAAAATAATAGGCTTTTTTCATGCTCACACGGTTATTTGCACGACACCTATGCCTAAAATAGCAATTAAAAAAATTTTGTCTGTTTGTCTGTCTGTTTGTTCCGGGTAATCTTCGAAACGGCTGGACCGATTTCAAAAATTCTTTCACCAATGGAAAGCTATAATATCAGGGCGTAAACTAGGCTATATTTTATCTAGTATTCCCACGGGAACGGGAACTACGCGGGTAAAACGACTATAACCTATAACCGAAGCGAAGCGAGGGCGGGTTGCTAGTCTGTAATAAAAGGCGTCGATTGGCGTCTTATATGACAATCATTGCTTCATAGCTTTTTGAAGGAGACGAGAGAGATAGGCGTCTTAAAAATGGTAAATAAATATAAAGCATTAACAATTTCGCTCTTTAATTCAAGATATTAGCAAGTGTTAACTGTTCATATGACTTCCATATTCTGAATAGTGACAAAATAGGAATACAATCCATCATCTTATCCGTGAACATCGTAGAAAATGACAAAGTGATGTATGTAGTAGCATCTATACAACAAATGGCGAACTCGAAACGAAACCCCATACCAACACGTCTCTCGCGGGTGATCCGACCGGGGAATTGTTCGTCACCCGCAGAGAGGCTGACCGCGCGACGGCGACCGACGTCCCAGGATGTCGAGAGGTGCGGTTACCCGAAAGGGTGTTCCGTCGGGCCGACCACTGACGACAAGTCACATCTGCTCCGGTGGTCGGCCCAACAACGTGGTGACGTGGGTACGGGCGGGTTATGGGCCCGCGCGCCGTCCTTTCGTCGCCCCGTACGGAATGGACCGCGTATGCGCTTACATAAAAAAAATATCAATACGTCTGACCAGCGTGGTATAGTGGAATAATTTTAGTTCTATTGTGGAGTAGGCTCGAGGCCAGCAGTGGGACGTAAATGAGCTGTGATGATGATGACGATGATGTCGGACTTTGGACATTCTGAAAACAAAACGATACAATAATGATGTTCCTGTTATAATTATTAATCATTTAAGATTAATGTACACTGTAACACGCCTTCCCTACCAGTTGGACCGACAACTTGATGAAAGTTCGCGTTGGATGCAGGCGGCACAGGATCGTACTTTGTGGCGAAAGATGAAGGATGCCTCCATCTAACAGTGGACGGCGATAGGCCGAATGATGATGATGCCCATATTAAAATAAATGAAACCCTACACCAACACGTCTGTCCACACTGGTCAGACGTGATGGCTGGTATAGTAGGTCAATTTCACTCTCACAGTGGAGGTGACTGGAGCCCAATTAAATGATCAAAAATATGAATTATTATAAGGACAAGTCACCTTGCCTAACTATATACTCTCGTAGAAAATGGATGTATGAGTAATAGCTATTAGCTAGAGTGCGTTTTGTTTTGCTCTTTTATCCCTTCCTAACCTCATTCCTTTCTCTGGAATCCTGCTCTCTTCCCTGTCATGGTAGAGTACATTTAGTCATTTAGTATTAAAGTCCATGAATGGCAGTTATGCATTACCATCATTTGCTTGCTCAACTGCCTCTGAAGGCAATAAAAAGAAACAATTATAAAATAGATCATGGGTGTACATTTTATGAGGCAGCAATATCATCGCTCTGAAGTTACCATTATAATGAATTCCTTGGACCAGCAGTCCTTATAGTGTGCTTTACTCACATATTCGCATTTGCTCATGGATGAGCATTTTGCTTGAATAAAAGGACTGATATTTTATCTTTAATAGAGTGATAATTGAAGTGAAGTGGCAATGGCCAGGCTACATCGCTCGACGAACCGACAACTGCTGGGGAAGAAAGATTCTCGAGTGGCGATCATGTATCGGACGACTTAGTGTAGGACGCCAACTAGGTGGACCGACGACTTGGTGAAAGTTGCTGGGAGTTGTTGGATACAGGCGACATAAGAAGCATTCTGTGGCGTAACATGAGGGAGGCCTACCTCCAGCAGTGGACGGCGATAGGCTGAAATGATGATGATGATGACGAGAATGATCATGTTCCTCGAGCAGAAAAGAACCTTGCCCCTGAATACCTGCGTCATCATCCAAGTCTTTTGAGACATATCTTCAACGTATGAAGGCCTGCTAACTCTCTTCAAAGCTGCATCATTTAGTATTATAAGCAGAACTTGAACCGTTTCATATTTATTTCCACTGTCCGCCAGAATGTTTCCTACATTCACTTCTGTTTCAATATCTGTCATCATCTAATAGGCCTTTGCAAGGCCTGCTTATTATCTTAAAAGCTGCACCATTTATAACTCAAGAGCCTGTGGACCCCAGACCTTCGTTATTTTATTAAAGCTGAAAGTTTGTCAGCGCATGCTCCCAACACAGGTAAGAACGGTGGCCCATTATGAAGTTTGGGTTATAGTGGCTGTGGCAGAGAAAAGGTACTAAAGGTGTGTTCGGAAAATGTTCGGACAATCCGTTCTTAGTGGACCTCTATTCGACGAAAAGAATATTCCATGGGTAATGACCCAAGTATTATATACAAAATCAGCTTTTATACTATAACATAAGTAGAATTATAATATCATGAACGTTAAGGGTTTCTGGCAAGAGGTTGCCACTATGTTAAGTGTCTGGCATTGAATAACTTGATGTTTAATAACGTTCTGAAGGTAATTTCAAAAAATCACGCTTAATAATTTGACGAAAATAGATCGGTATTTTACACACCTTTAGTCCCTTTTATCTGTCAAAGCCACTGTAACCCAAACTTCATAATGGGCCACCGTCCTAACCTGTGTTGGGAGCATGCGCTGACAAACTTTCAGCTTTAATAAAATCACGAAGGTCTGGGGTCCACAGGCTCTTAGTCTACTAGCATAATAAGCAGAATATGAACTGGTTTAATGTTCTCACTTTTGAATAACTGCCTGTATGTTATGTGTCTAATACACATGTAAACGTCACAAGTCATATTTCAAGTCAGTTGTGTATTTCTCGCAAGAGTAGTGATTAGGACATAGATATTTGAGCGTTAATTGACTTTTCCTTATAGAGTTATACCATATTTCGACATTTCATCAAACAGACACTAATTACCATGTGGCGACGGAGTAAGAATACTATTCAACACTTCCAATCTTACCCGTGGGTGTCGTTAAAGGTGACTAAAGGATATATGCGTATCTATGTAAGAGATGGAAAACTCGAAATAAAACCCTTTTTTTTGGGGGTGGGCTACGGTCATCGATCACGTCGCCCGGCTCCGTCCGGGGCGACAAGACGGGCAGTGCGCGCGGCTCCGTAACCCATCCGTGACACGTCGCTTTCGTCGTTGGACCGACTACCGGTGCAGGGTGACTTGTCATCAGTGGTAAATAAAACCCTATAGCAACCCGTCTGACCAGCGTGGTATGGTAGATTAATTTGTACTCCTAATTATAAGAAGGCTTGCCTGCAGTGGGACGTGTATGAGCTGGGATGGATGGATAGAAACTAATTAAGTTGACCAATAGCGTCAGGCTGGCTTTAGAACCTGAATATTTGAACTCAAACTCTAACGCATAATGAATGCGATACGCGATTTCGATTATTTTCGATAAGCCTTTAATTTGAATGCGTGACTAATTTGACAGTCCACAGTCAAAGTATTAAACAACAGTATTTTTTATATGTTAATATGTAAATGAAACTGTATCAACCATGCTTAATATTATGAGATTGGAGGTTAGTTAAGTGATCACATTGAAAAAACCTATTTGGAATATTCGATAACTGTTTAAAAATGTATCTTGGAGAGCTGGATATAAATAATAACAGGACGAACTCACACGGTTATTTGCACGATGCGTAGACCTAAACCCCAATTTTTTTATCTGACTGTTTGTCTGTTTGTTTCGTGTGTGATGTTCAAAGAGCCTGAACCAATTTTACTAAAAAAATTGTTATGTGTAGAAATTGCACCCACGACACTTAGGTACGGGTACTTAAGACATAGACAACTCCAATGTTTGTGTAGTCAAAATAACATTCACACGAGCATATTTAAAAGGCTGTTAAGATATATTATCGGATGGGCGGCTAGT
This sequence comes from Lymantria dispar, assembly GCA_032191425.1. Lineage (NCBI taxonomy): Eukaryota > Metazoa > Arthropoda > Insecta > Lepidoptera > Erebidae > Lymantria > Lymantria dispar. Next base: position 6,650,753 of record CM063457.1, read on the forward strand.
TTGCTTATCTATTTCAAAATTCTAATACAACTAAATATGCTTGCATCGATAATAAAACTTAGGTTCCTATATCATTAGCTTTTGACACGTATTTTATACGACCACTTATGTAAAAGTTTTAAGCTTTTAATTTATAGATAGGCTTAGTTCAGCCTCTGATTTATACCTTGATTTACATATATCTAAGCCAATGTTTATGAAACTAACTTAGAACTAATGTATTTCTTATCTTTTATTCGTATGATGAATTAGATTGGATATGTTAGAATGTTAGGTTAGTAGTGTAGCAAATTTTTAATAATAATTATTATTTATAACTTCTTGAGCCTCTAAACTGGTTGAAGGGAATAGTAATAGCTAATTAGTTTAAAGTTGTTAACTCGTGGTCGAGTGCAGCTTGTAATATCTAGTCCAGCTATATGTTTTTGCATTTTTTATTGTTGCTTCTGTTGTTGGTAAACGAGCAAAGGGCACACCTGTATGTATTATTGCCACTCATGTACCTTTGCTAGCTGCTGCCTACCGTGTATAAAGTGCAGAGATTTGAATACGTGCAATGAGGTTGGGTGATACTTAAGTCATCATCAAAATCCAAAATATTATAAGTATTTAAAAATGAAAAAAATATTGTATTGTGGTTAGAAAGGCATTACGCTCGAGTTAATCTTATATCTTTAAACGAGCAATTCTTGTAAATATATATATTTTCAGGATCTCGGTAACGGCGCCAACGATTTTGTTGAAACTTGGCATACTAGAGGATTCGGGCCCAAAAAATCGATCTAGCTAGGTTTTATGTATAGAAAATGTTGTTTTGTCAGTGTTTTTGGCAGAAAATATAATGACATTAAATTTTAAAAGAATATGAATTCAAATTTTGCCATCAATGTCATGAGTTACGATAGCCGAGTGGCGAACTAGTCTGGTTTTGTTTTATTTTTGACATCGGCGACAAACGGCGTCGGATCGAATCTCGGTGTTATTATTATTCTCTTTTTGTAATTTTTTATATAATTTTCATTATTTATTTTTTATTTTGTATTAATATATATCTAAATAAATGCTACAAAAATACTCCGAGCGAAGCTCGGTCAACCTGATATTATTTACTAAATGTGTTGGTACACGATTTCATTTAAAAGAAGTAACTTAATAAATTACAAGCCTGCTGAGTTGCTGAAGCTTTCTTGGGCCCGCGTTCCAAGCCGATGGACATGCTCTAATGGTATTAACATCCAAAATTAATTAATTATTTTTGTAAAACATTTGTTCCCCTGGTCTAATGTAAGTATATACCTATCAAATTATCTGTCTGTATTATTGATGGTGGTACTTACAGCTTGTTACAGTTGTCTTGCATGGGATTCGAACCCGTGACACTAGCACGGTACGTTGGTATCTTAACCACTACGCCATCTGTGCAGTCTTTATCCAGTTGTTACGATTCCCATAGGAAAGCAATGATGGCGACAAATGTATTCTTATTTTCTACAAAGTTAGATTTCATTAACTGCAATTGTAATCCTATATATTTATATGAGTTTACAAAATTATTTATGCAGTTAGTGTATCTCGCAAACTGGATGAAAATTACAATGTTTCATAATTTTTCCTTCGTTTATACACTAAACAATAATTGTATTTTAAATTTGAAGCTTCTATGTCTGCTAGAAGTGCCTCTTTAATATTGATGATCGGTCAGTCAGTCAGTGAGTGACAAAATTACGAAATTTTGACTAGTTATAATAATTCTTAAACTATTGGTTCAAATTCAATGAAATTTGAAATACACAATGTTTATACAATGCCTACTAGGTTGCTAAAAATTCAGGCTCTAGTTTCTAAGTTTAGCTCTAGTTTCTAGTTTCAGTTCTAGTTTTATTAACAACGAAGTTATAGGGGGTCGAAAATGGCCAGAAATGTTACGGCAGTGTTGCGTTTTGCCCGACTTTTTTTTTGCTCGACTTGGAGGGGGCACTGCAGTGCCCCCAGATTTGAACCTCGAAATTATTTATTCAAAATTCTCGAGACAAATATTGCATGCTAACATCTTTATTCAACCATTATCCAATGCCAACCCCTTTCTAGAATCCGTTAAAAGTGCCCGCATCAATAAAACAACGTAAAACTCAGTGCACAATGTTCGTCTATTGTTTTAAAAACTTTTTGAGTTCACAAGAACAATGGTCTAATTGTTTTTGGCGCCCCGCGTAGTGTTATAGAAAAGAACTCTTTATGCAAATCGATTTTGAATGAATTATATATTTTTTTGTTTTATTTTTTCATGCGGGCTATGCACGTGTGTATTTTATGATGGAGTTTTTTAATGACTGTTGTGAATTATACAGGCATGATTTAGAATTAAATACGCCTGATATTAATTCTCAAAGAAATAAGACTGTTTGGATTTTATTTTATCTTAGCTCCCAATCAAAATATACGTCGCGTGACCCAAATGAAAATATCAATCAATTAGTAAGAATTACGGTGTTTTCATAAAGTTTACTATATCTTATTAGAAAATAATTATCATTTCGGGTGGTTGGAACGGAGTTTAGTCGGCAGGGAGGCTGACTGCGTGGGAGAGATGCCGGCGCAACGTCGCTCGGAGGTCACCTTGGGGCCACCTGTCCTTTCCAATGTCCTGGCAAATTACATGAAGAATAAAAGCAAATTTAATATATATACAACTATTATGTTTCTATATACATATATAATTATATATTTTATTTAATTTTCTTTTTAATTAAAAAAGTAATTTGTTTCCGCCCGGGATCGAACCGGGGGCCTTGTGCGTGTGAAGCACACGTGATAACCACTACACTACGGAAACACGAAACGTTATATTAAATTATTAGTTTAGACTGTAATTAGTTTCAATTGTGCTATTAACGCCTCTCTTTTTGACTAACCGACAACACACATTGTCCGATACGTGGTCGCCACACAGGAACCTTTCTTCGGATTCAGAACCTTTCTTCAGGATGTGGCCTGTCCATTGCCAGTTCAGCGTGCTCAGCAGTCGAGAACCTTTCTTCACAGGGGTTGTCGAATCGACGAGCAATGTGTCCTGCCCATTGCCACTTCAGCGTGCTGATTCAGCGTGCTATGTCGATTAAGCCATTCTTCTACGGATTTATTTATATCTCGGAGAAATAGCCCGAGCATGGCTATTGCTTCTATATACATATTCGGCATATTTATCGTGCCGAAAGCAGGGCCGGATTAACCCTATCAGGGCCCCTAGGCAATTCTCGGGTCCAAGGTCCATGAGCAGCAGTATAACTTACCAAAAAAATTGTTAGACAAATGTTTTATTCTTGGTACATGCTCGGGCTTATAGTTCGTGTGAGGCCCCTAAGCTGTGGCCCTGGCCGAAAGTCATCACTGGTAAAACATTGGTCGTAGATCTGTGTATTCAATTGATATTAAATTAAAAAATAGGAATTAGCGATAATTATCGAATAATTTGCATATATCATCATGTTAAACTATCTTTGCAGTTTTTATTAGTCGTAAATAAATCGTTTTAATATACGATTGTCAGTCGTTAAGATAATATTATATAGTTTATAGTTCTTTAAACAAATATTTGGAGACATCTTCAATATCTACGATTTATTTTTGATATTTGTAAATAAATTACGATTTACGATCCATCTTTAATAGGTATTTGATATATGTGTGATGTTAAAATAGGTGTGTGTTTATTGATTTATATATATTTTTTTTATATTTTCAATTAGGCTTGACTATTAAAATAGATATGAAGAATTCGTGCGTGTGATAACGGAGTAAGAATACAAAACACTATGCTTTATCTTATCCGTGGGTGTCGTAAAAGACGACTGATGGATATGATATGCTGATAAAGTCTATGCAAGAGAAGAAAAACTCAACATAATATGCCAACATGTCTGATGAGCGTGAACTATTAGGCTCGAGCCTCCTCCATAATAGAAGGAAAATTGACCTTACTATACCATGCTGGTCAGACAGGTTGGTCTATACCAGTGGTGGGCAAACTTTTTTAATGGCGTAAAGTTTAAACAATTCTAGAGGAGAGCCAGAATTATAAAAAAATGCATTTTGTTTAAAGCTTTTGAATAAACAAAATACCTTTTACTTTTACGCCTTGTTAAGCGTGTCTCACACGGAATTGTTTTTGATTTGCCATAATATTTTCGAAAGCAGGTTCCATCTGTGACGAAGCAACTTTCAGCAGTGCGAAAAGGTGTTCATCAGTCATTCGGTTTCTGATCGAGTTTTTCCGTTCTCGCCCCCGCCGCCTGCGCCTCACATTTCACCACACTTTGCACCCCGTTTTTCCCAAATACATGAACTACGCGACTAGTTTAGCTTCGCCGATATGTGAATAGAATGGAATTTTTTGCGCCGAAATGCTGACTAGAATATTTAGGTTGGATGGACTCTCGGCGGGCCGGAGTTGGCCCGCGGGCCGTATTTTGTCCATCACTGGTCTATACCAAGGAAGAAGGAAAATTCGAATTTTCCTTACAGAAATGTTATATGTCGTCTAAGGCAGATATTATATCCCTTAGACGTTTTTTACAACATCCTCGAGTGAGATAGGGAGTGGTGAATTGTATTCTTACTCCATCACCACACAGGTAACGCGGCATGCTATAGGTCAATTTCCTTTTTATTGTGAAGGAGGCTCAAGCCCAACATTAGAACGCATATGAGTTGAGATAAAAATATTATTTAAGAAGTGATAAATTAGAATAACATCTCTATAAACCCTTCTGATCATCGTAGCATAGTAGGTCAATTTTTCTCCCATTATGGAGGTGACTTGAGCGGAACGTATAATTATGAGCTATAATATAAACGCAGACCAACCAAAAACAAATATAACATTAAAAATATATGTTATTTTTTTCCGAAAGATGCCAGGTCTGTTTTTTTTTCATTGCAAACGGTGGCAAACGAGCAAACAGTACACAGTAAGTGTTACTGCCGCTCATGGACCTTTGCTAGGCCTCTGCCTACCGTGAAGAAAGTGAAGGGAGTGTGAATGCGTGCAATAAGATTCCGTGAAACTAGTCATCACCAAAACCCACCGCACGCAAACACCCTCAGAAAGTTGAGCTTACGGCTCTCTCGCTCACCAAAACAAATGCAGTAACAAATTGCTACTACTTCTACAAAGACGATATTGAGAGCGCCAATTTGATTGTCTTACGCCAACCTACTGATCCAGTTGAAAGAGACAGATTTTCCAACAGATATGGTAGGTTTGGATCCGCATGGCACCCACAGGTAAGAGAGGGGTTGAATTGTATTCTTACTCCGTTACCAACAAGCGTTATTAGTATTATTCTATAATAACTACTAGTATCGTGTTCATTTTAAAACAGATAAACGGTACAATGCACGTTCGTCATTTGTGGTGTAAAATAATTAAAATGGCAACATATTGATTGACATTCGATTGAAACGCTTGATTGCATGAATGAAAATTGCTAGAGCAATTTTGTTTAATAGCAAAGTTCCTTTCGCGCAGGAAACAAGATTAACTTTTAATTATAAATAATGGTATGCTTCCATCAAAACTGAACAGATGGCGTAGTGGCCTAAGTAGCGATCTTTTATATCAAGTCTCGAAGTTGTCGGGATCTTGGACAGTTTTCGTGTCATCTTCAATTATTGTTTTGATGCGAATGTTGTATGGATTCGTTAATTCTTTTTCTCTAATGGAAGGACTATCCGTGTAGTGACGTAGTAAGAATACAATTCACCCTATTTTGCTAGTGGATGTCGTAAAAGACGACTAAACCCCGCCGCCAATGCCCACACTCGCATTGGCCGTCACGAGCCGTGTGCGAGAGGCAGTATTTAAAACCTATGGCGCAGTACCAAACTCGTACCTGCGTCGACACGTGAGAGCAAATGCGGAGTTCGGTATTTTTTTTTTGTTTTGACTAGGAGTGTTAGCCTCAGATGGCTGTTACACCCTTACGCGGACAAGTGGAGTTTGGTACTGCGCTATAGGTTTTAAATACTGCCACTCGCACACGGCTTGTGACGGCCAATGCGGGTGTGGGCATTGACGGCGGGGTTAAGGGATATAACACGCATATAATCCACGAAATGATGATATACTTAATATTTACCCGTCTTTCATAGTACATATTTCAAAATTTATTAACAATAGTTTTACGACCGGCCTGCCTGAATTCAACCCTCTTTGGGAATGTAATTGTTGACCAGAGGATATCAGATGGAGATCTATGTAAAGCTCATAGGCGTTTCTTACGACATATTGAGTAATTGGAATAAAAGCACGATGATAACCATGACGAGTTCGCCATCTCAACTCATAAACTTCCCATTGCTGGTCTTAAGCCTCCTCCCCAATAAGAGGGAAATTGACCTACACCATGCTGGTCAGACATGTTGGATTTTATTTCGGGTTATTCTTCTGTGGCATAGATGTTATCATCCTCATCTCGTCTCATGTATGTTCCACTGCTGTGCCTATAGGGTTTTGTTTTGAGGTTTCCTTCTTTTACATAGATATTGTATGCTTACTATACAGGGTGTATCAGGTTATGGGGCAACTGGTCAAAAGGAAGCTAGGCAATGGTGGTAGGAACCCATGAAAAAAATTTGAACGAAAAATATCGAGTCGTTAAGGAATTGGAGACATGTAAAGTTTTCAATTTTGTCATCGCTTTTTCGTGTAAATCCGATTGAAATGTATAAAGTCAATGATACTTAATACGCAACATATTCATACCTTGTTAAATGTTCATTATAAATTGAATAAATCAATGATTACGTTCGCATAAGCAAGACAAACTTCGCTTTAAAACAGCTGATCGGCCGATGACCATTGACGGCTCGCCGTTGTTACATACGCACATTGAAGCGTTTGCGCAATTCTAGGTACGAATGAATGAAATTATACTGTCGAAGCTTTACATGCCTACGTGTATTCTGCCTGTACATGCCTACATAATACGTAACATTTAAGGCATAGACTCTTAGACACATTTTTTTTAAATCACTATAACTTTTATGTTATATTGTTTTTTGTGTAATGTACATTCTAATTACGATCTATGACCGTTAAACTACAACATACTCGAACAATTGTCCCATAACCTGATACACCCTGTACATAAAAGATGACTACATCTTTTATGATATCCACGGGCAAGAAGAGAGTGGTGAATTGTATTATTTCTCCGTTACTACACGGAAATAAAAAGCAATAAATAGTAATTGATTATTATTTTGCCCTAAATTTATTATTCTTTTATTAAAACTGTCCCATTTACTATAATTAGAATAGATACGAACTAGCTGACCTATTGATAACATAGACTTAATAAAATTAGGTTATCAGCGACCCCTTCAGACGAAGGCAATCCCAATTTGTTATCGTATTATTGTGTCTATATTGTAACGATTATTATTATCATCTTAGAATAATAACGTATAGAAGGATAGTGTGGATATTTAAAGCGATCAAAACATGTAGCCAAAAATACTACATGCGCACAGGCGATTACACACATATAATTTTGTTTTTATTAACATAAATCGTAGAAATACTTTTAAAAGTAATGTTAAAAACCTTTTTATGTTTTTCAAATTTGTTGTGACACCATTTGAATGCACAAACCATCATAATTACCTATTTATTTTTTAAGAGTTGCGTACGTACGTGCAGTACAGTGACCTTGTACACTATGGAACGGTTCCGGCGTAAGCTCCATTAGGGTTCAATTTAAATGCTTCATATTTTGTGCGTGAACTTACCTTCTATACGTTATTATTCTAAGATTATCATATTGTGTCTATATTAGTCGATATTTGCAGTGTGGTACCAGCTTGAGAATAGTACCACCACATCTCTTCCCGTGGGTGTCGTCAAGGCGACTAAGGGATCCTTATACCAGAGAACGGATAGCAGCGTATGTGTACTCCAACTTACTGCGATCGCCAATCCGCCTGGCAAGTATGGTGATTATGCCAATTCCCCCAAGACCTGTTACAGGTTCTCTTGGGGAGACCCGTGCCCAGCAGTGGGATACTTTACGGGTTGATATGATGATGATTAGTTTCAACTCATATACATCCTACTGTTGGGCTAGAACCTCCTCCACATGAGGGAGGGAAATTGACCTTACTATACCATGCTGGTCAGACAGGTTGGTATAGGATTTAATGCTAAGTATTCCTTCTCTTGCATAGAAGTTATATGCGTATTATATCCCTCAGTCGTCTCTTACGACATCCATGGCTAAGATTGGGAGTGGCGAATGGTATTCCTACTCCGTCACCACAAGGAAAAATGATGATGGTTATAACGATATACTTAATTGGTTTTTATTATCATTTCCGCTCATATACGTCCCACTGCTAGGCTTGAACTAGGGATGTTATGAATATGAATTTTCGGATACGGTTACGGATATTAAAATAATATGTAATTATTGGTCTTCGGTTCGGTTGCTTAAACGTGGTTTTTAAATATAGGCCTCATAACCAAGCTCAAAGTCACTCAGTGTGCTATGGAGTGGGTTATGCTCGGGATTTTTCTCCATGATAGAATCTGAAATACAGAAATCCGCAGAAGAACGGGTGTAAGCGACATAGTACGAAGAATTAGCACGCTGAAGTAACAATGGGCAGGCCACATCGCTTGATGAACCGACAATCGCTGGGAAAGAAAGGTTCTATAGTGACGACCATGTATCGGACGACGCAGTATAGGACGCCCTCCCCACTAAGTGAACCGACGACCTGGTGAAAGTTGCTGGGCGTTGTTGGATGCAAACACAGGACCGCATTCTGTGGCGTAACATGAGGGAGCCCTACGTCTAGCAGTGGATGGCAATAAGATGAAATGATGATGATGATGATGATAATGTAATTATTTTGGATTATCCAACAGTTTTGGATAGTTTTTGGTTATGGATATTGGTTTTATAGAGAATTGTAAAATGATTTAGCTAATTATGATTTAATAATTACACTGTATTATTTCCCTTTAGAGAGGCTTATGTTTAGGCTGTCAGGTCGGCTGCTAGATAGAAAACCTGTCATAACCTGTCTCATACAGACACTGATCCTATCCAAAAATATCCAAAAATTTTATATCAGTTTCAGTTACAGTTTCGGTTATATTTTTATATTCATTCATTCATTTATCCTTACTAATATTATAAATGTGAAAGTAACTGGCTGTCTGTTACGCTTTCACGTCTAAACCACTGAACCGATTTTGATGAAATTTGGCACAGAGATGGACTAAAGCTTGAGAAAGGACATAGGTTACTTTTTATTGCAAAAAAAATGGGTGTAAGGGGTTAAAATAGGGCATGACATTTTGTTTGGAAATTCGTCATTTTCGATGATAGAACCATGAAACTTTATATTAAGGCACTTGATAATAATTAAAAAAATATTCATTCTAGCGTTTTGGAAATTTTACTTGCATGGGGATGAAATTCAACCCCTAAAAGACCAAAAAGCATACAGCAGATACCACTGGGCCTAGAAATATATTTTTTTTACACGGTCGTATTTCTTAGGGTACACGAGCACTAACAAAGGATTTTAGTAAAATCATCCTCTTAAGGGGGTGAAAAGCGTATAGCCGAAACTATTGGGGGCTAAGAACGTGTTTTATTGTATGTGAACACTAAGAAATTATTTTTTGAAATTCAACCCCTAAGGGGGTGAAAATTGTATAGCGAAACCATTAGGCCTAGAAACGTGAAATTTTGTATAAAGTTGTCTTTCTTGGGAAAAGTGCTCACTAAAACATAGTCTTTGCAATTTTACCTCTAAGGGGGTGAAGTGTATAATGGAAATCACTGAGCCTAGGAACGATCATTTTAGTACACGGTCGGCTTTCTTGGGTCCCCAAGATTTTTTTCTTAGTGCTCGCTTACAAAGCACTATGGAAGAATTTTTGGTAATCCAAATGTGAAAGTTTATGAAGATATATGGATGTTTGTTACGCAATCACGCGTAAACTGTTGAGCAGATTTGGATGAAAATTAACATATAGATAGAGTAATTCTTAAATTAAGAAATAGAATACTCTAAATGCCGATAATATCTCTTGAGATAATAGTTCAATAGGCAAGTTAATTATTACGCGGGCGAAGCCGCGGGCAAAAGCTAGTTAATATTATAAACGCGAAACTTTTTATATGAGGATGTGAAGATGTTTGTTGCTCTTTCACGTAAAAACTACTGAATGGATTTTGATGAAACTTCACAATAATATAGCCTACATATCAGAATAATACATAGGCTATAATTTATCTCGATATTCCCACGGAAAGAGGAACTGCGGGTGAAACCGCAGGGCGTTGCTAGTCGGTTATATTTTCATTTTAGATATCCGATAATTTCGGTTGCGGAACTCCATAACATCACTAGCTTAAAATAGGAGAGCATTCGACTTATTCTATTATACATTTGTAAATTATATATAAAAAAAATAGATCTGTCTTTTTGCGATGTACATAACATTAATTTAAATGACACTTTTTAAATTATTTAAAAAGATACGAATGCAGATATAGTTTCTAAAAAAAAATCATTAAAATTTACGATTCTAAAAGCTTAATATATTGTAGTTAGAAATTGTGTATTAGCATAATGTATACAGAATTAAAAGCAATCCTCAGAAACGAAAAAGCAAGTATAAAATCCGTAGATATCATTTTGTCGTAAATTCTATTAAATGAACTTTGATAGTGGCGTTAGTAATAAAAAGATTAGGAGCGTGACATCATCTTAATATAGACAGGTTTTTTTTTTTTTTTTGGGGTGGGTTGCAGTCGGCGCGCTCCTCGCACCACTCCGTCCGGGGCGACAGAGGGGCGTAAGCACGCACACCCGCAACCCACTCACGATGCACGTCGCCTTCGTCGTTGGACGACCACCGGAGCAGGGTTACTTGTCATCAGTGGTCGGCCCGACGGAATACCCCCTACTTGGGGTACCCTCCTAACCACTTGGGGTACTTAATAGATGAAGATGGATGAAAGACATTTGAGAAGGAGTATTATATGCATGTGGATGGATGTAAAAATCGTGATGGAATTAAAAAGATGTGCAAGGATTGTTGAGAATAGGTTTTTTTAATTTTTTTTTTAATACAGCACCTTTTCTTTTTGGGGGTGGGTTACGGTCGCCACACTCCTCGCACCACTCCGTCCGGGGCAACAGAGGGGCGTAAGCACGCACAACCCACCCGTGACACGTTCGTCGTTGGACCGACCACCGGAGTAGGGTGACTTGACGTCAGTGGTCGGCTCGACAGAATACCCCCTTGAGGGTACCCTCCCATAAAGATTATCCATAGGGCAGGGTGCTCCCTATGGATAATCTTTGTTTTGCGAGAGACTTTACAAACATGTAATTAATGGACACAAATTGCATCCAGACTGAGAGCAAAAATTTGTGGCTTGCGCAAAGTGTTGTCCCGCGTAGGATTCGAACACACTACTCTGGCACGGTAGGTCGGTATCTTAACCAGTATGCCATCTATGCAGTTGTATATGAAAGGTAGGTACACATATGCTGATTGATAGGACTCCGTGGAAGGTGAGCAGTTGCTGTGACACAATTCAACACGAGAGCCAAGCTAATGTTGATGATATTTATATCTATATATTAATACGTGAAGCAAAAACTTTGTACCCCTTTTTACGAAAATTACGTGGACGGACAATTATGAAATTTGACACAGTTGATGTATATAATGAGGAGAAGTGTATAAAACTGAAATTTCATATAATAATGGATTAGAAATACATTAAATTAATTAAAAAAGGCATTACGGACACTACAACGCAATCGCTACACACACACGCACACATGCGCGCGCTTATACACTTTTGTTTACGGTTAAAATCTCTGGTCCAAACCGAATGTCAAATAATCATAATTATGATGACAATGTCTAATAGGCATTTGTACTTAAAGTCGTTTTTTTTTTTTTTTTTGTGTTTTTGGACCACTCGGTTTGAGTATTTGCCAATTACATGTGAAGGAAGTTAAGGAATCTTAATTATTGATAATAAGAATTTGGGATAGCGTATAGACAGGAATCTGGTGGAAATGTTAGGATACCAAAGGATGGAAAATTAGGAAAATGATATGATATTATATACATAAATATTATATTCTGATATTATTGGAAGATATAAAAGTCACAAGAAATTTATAAATATCAAGATTATTAGAAGCAAGTAGTGTTAGGACGGAGGTAGGAAGTGGGATATTAAGTGAAATCAAAGATGAGATTAATACAGTATGATCATACAAAGAGCAAGAAAATATGATATGGTTAATGTCGCCAATTTCTCCACACTCACACGCATTAGATGATATGATATTTAGTCTACCAAGATGAGTCGGTATACACATATGTCCAAGCCTCAGTCGTATTAAAATTGTGGTGGCCTGTTTGCTAAGCTTTGCTTTAAAAAACCATGGTTTATTTGGAATATTTGGTTGAACTAGAGAGTAAAGTTTGCCTTTGACCTGACAACTACTCGACCAAAGTTTTTTCCACGATTCTTTTAGATATAACGTAGGTAAAGCAGCCAGATCATTATAATAATTTAAATAGGGGTAGATGTCACCAGATTCTACAGCATCATTTGCAAGATTGTCTGCCCTGATATTACCAGAAATGCCGGAATGGCCCGGAATCCAAACAAAAGAAACATTAATATTTTTTTGTGTGCATGTGTAAAGTAGACTTCTAATTTGAAGTATTACAGGAGAGATAATTCTACGCGAGAAAGGAAAACATTCTAAGGCTTGTAGAGCACTCCTAGCATCAGAGAATACTACAGCACTTTGAAGTTTCATAAGTAATATATATTCAACTGCTTTTAATAATCCGAAACACTCGCCTGTAAAAACTGAGGATTCTGGCGGTAATTTAATTTTTTGAACAATATTATAATTTGAATGATAAACCCCTACGCCGACACATCCTATTCTCCCAGATTTAGAAGCATCTGTAAAAATATAGTGCCAGTTCTTCCAGTAAGTATTAACGGAGTGTTTAAAAGAAAGCGGTGCTAACGCATCAGATTTTATTATACCTAAATTAAGACGAATATCGGGAACTATGGCTAAGGATTCAAAAGGTGCACAAAAGAGCGAATACGATGAAGAATGATAAAATGGCGCTCCAAGAGAATTAATTTTCTGATAGCTTTTAATGAGATAAGGAGGTGGTTTATGAGCCCAAAATCCTGAAGAAGTGATCTGATATTGAAGTTTTTCAAGTTTTAAACGTAATGGGTGTTTAGAAAATTGGAAACATCGTAATAAAAATTTATCGCATATATATTGACGACGTAAATGCAAAGGAGGGTCCACTAATTCAACCTGTAAGGCGTTATTTGGGGAAGACATCATAGCACCAGATATAATTCTTAAAGCTTTGGATTGAATCCTATCCAATCTCTTTAAAGTATTAACATTAGGCAATAATAAAAATGTACCATAATCAAGAATACTTCGAATGAGTGCATTGTAAAGTAGCTTCAACGAGTAAGGGTGAGCACCCCACCAGACACCACATAGGCATCTTAGAATGTTGAGAGATTTTTCACATTTTGCCACAATGTAGTCACAATGAGCAATACCAGAAAGTTTCGTATCTAAAATAATTCCTAAAAATTTTATACTATTTTGTGAACTAATTAGATTACCATTATAATAAATGTTAATAGGTGGAGGAAGCCTCGACCTTGTAAATAACACGGCAGTACTTTTATCAGGGGAAATTTCTAAGCCATTGGCATCCATACAACATTTTAGATTCTTAAGGGAAGATGACAAGCAGTGACAAGATTGATCAATAGATTGATGCGAATGATATAACAGTAAGTCGTCTGCATATTGAAGTACTCTAACATTCAAATCCAGGCTAGATTTTAAATCATAAGTATAAATATTATAAAGAATAGGGCTCAGTACGGACCCTTGTGGGAGCCCCTTATTTACCACTCTATATTCATTTAAAAAACCTTCTAAATAAATATGACGATCTAATAAAGAATTCATAATAAAATTCGTAAGAATAATGGGTATATTTAATAATATTAGTTTTTTGTATAAAATGGACAAAATAACGTTATCATAAGCAGAAGCAATATCTATAAAAGTGGCTACTACAGACTCATTGATTGAAAAGGCTAAATGAATATCGGTTACAAAAATACTCATACTATCTATGGTACCTCTCCCTCGCCTAAATCCAAATTGACTTTCACATAATAAATTATTATTCTCAGTATACCATTCTAGACGGTTTTTACCAGATGTTCAGTAATTTTCATGAGAACGGAAGAGAGCGCTATAGGGCGGTATGATAACACGGAAGATGAACTTTTACCAGGCTTCAATATTGGTAACACTAGTTGAGATTTCCACGAAGGAGGTATCTTGCCTGTTATCATAATAGTATTTATCATGTTAAGGTAATAAAAAAGAATTTTATCTGTAGCATGTGAGACAAGAGAATACGGAATACCATCCATACCAGGTGCAAAATCTTTTACCTTAGCTAATACACCCTTAAGTTCAGTAATTGAGAAAGGGGCATTTAAACCTGACAGATTATTTGAAATTTCAACAAAACATGGAAGCATAACTTTTTCAGGGACAAACGGAGGAGCTAATTTATTTAAAAATTGCGTTTGCAAGTCGGTAGGCAGTGATGTTGGAGAAGATTCTTTGAAAGCAGATCTAAATTTTCTGATATTTTGCCAGACTACAGTAGATGAGATATCAGGCGAGATTGATGAGCAAAATGATTGCCAGCTTAGAAATTTTTTCTTTTTAAATAATTTACGGGTTTCCGTAATGACACTGGATAAATTTTTAAAGTTTTCATTGGAAGAAAATTGGGAGTACTTTGCTTCTGCTTGCTTGCGTCTTTTAATCGCGTATGAACAATCTTTATCCCACCACGGTGGAGACGGAATAATACCTAAAGCTCCATTTTTGATAGGGAAAGTATCGTTAGTAGTTTTAATAATTGCCTTAGAAAGAGTTTCCGCACATTCAGATATGTCGGCTGACGTTAACTCTGGAAACTGCAATATTTCTTTGTCTAAAGATTTTTTAAAAGTATTCCAATCGGCATTGGCTAATTTATATCTAAGGTGAGGAGAGCGGGGGATTGAGCGTGAAGTTTTAATGGAAGGGAAAGAGACAATAATCGGATAATGATCACTACCGTATGAATAAGGAAGACACCTCCAGGATATCTGTGAAGCCAAATTACTCGAGCAGATAGATAAGTCGGGAGCACTAATACCTTCATGAGGCGCAGACCGACGAGTACTACATCCCGAATTAATTAAACAAAGATTATGTCTATCTAATAAATCTAAAATCAAATTACCAAAATAATTCGATGTACTACCCCAAGAATGATGTTGACAATTGAAATCCCCAAGTATAACAATGGGTTTAGGTATATTGGACAAAATATTATTAATTTCATTAAATATAACAGACGATGGGCGAGGAATATAAATTGAAACAAAACAAATATTATTTACAATAGCAGCAATTATAGAAAAATCATTGCTATGTGAAACAATGGGAAAATGTGAAAAATTCATGTTATGTTTAATGAGCAGGGCAACACCACCATACCCATCAAAACGGTCCTCACGAAGACAGGCATAGCCAGATAACCTAAAATTGAAATCTGGTTTAAGCCAAGTCTCCTGAATAGCTAATATAAATGGATTATATTTATTAATCAGATAAATTAAATCAGATTTCTTAGATATGATGCTGCGACAATTCCACTGAATCAGAATGTTTGTACTGTCCATTATCGTTTAGAAAGTGAGATTGAGAGATATCATTATTTATAAGGGCAGCGTTGGACGGTTGAATAAATTTTGACTGAGAGAGAGTATTAAGTAACATTATAATCAATTCCTTGATGGAGGCATTGGATAATTCTTCGTTTAACGGTTTAAGAGCGCATCCATTTGTGAAAGTCGTCATATCATAATCTCTAATAAGAGCTTTATGTGTCCCAATATCATAACCGCCAGTAGTTTTAACTTTTGGTTTAGGTTTGTTTATAACAGTTTTTTTGTATGAAGAAGTAACTGGTTGAGATAAAGAGAGAATAGAAGGAGTGTTAGATGACTTAGGCAAAATATTAGAAGTCAATAAAGCTTTTGCATATGAAATTTTAGATATTGGGGCATGCTGTTTAGAGGCTTCAGAGTAAGATAAACAACTCTTAGCCATAGTTTCTTTAATTGATTTTTGTCTTTGATATTCCAGACATTTGTTACTTGTTGCCATATGATGACCTTTACATAGAACACATCGAATATCCTCTTCCTCCGTATTACAAGTGTCACCAATGTGGTCTAAACCACATTTGTAACATCTTGGACGAGATCTGCACTGAATTTTTACATGGCCAAAACGACAGCAATTAAAGCATTGTATTGTGGGATAAATGTATAGTTCTACAGGCAAAGCATTGTAGCACATGTATATATATTTTGGCAAAGTTTGACCATCAAAAGTTACAACTACTGATTCGGTAGGCTTCAGTTCTGTGACATTATTGACTGAAATTTTTCTTTTTAATCTCCTAACTTTGAGTATGTTGCCACAACCATAAGGAAGGTTGATGTTATTAATGATATCATCCTCTGTATAATCAGCAGGGATACCTCTAACAATACCCATGCGTGTCACTAAGAATGATGGAATGAATGCTTTGTAATTATCCTTATCAAGTAGTGGTGATTTTAAGAAATTATTAGCATCACTGTAATGTTGAAATGCAATAGAAATTCTAATTCTACCTATCCGTTTAAGGCTGCCATTAATAATATTTTTAAAAGAATTATTTTTTAAAAAACGACCAAATGTAACTGGATGCAAAGATATATTATCATCAGGACATAATACTTTCTTCTGTACATGAACAATAAATGGTGAAATATCAGAGGGTTCATATAACAACCTTGCAATTGCAACTGATGGGGATGAGTTAGATTTTGGCTTACTATTACTCTCCAGTTGGTTTGGTGTATTTTCTATGTTACCAACATTTTGTTGGCACTGTGATTCAGTCATGCATTCACAATCAATATCTTTCAACTTGCTAGTACCGTGTTTGCGTCGTCGCTTGTTACAGTGCTTGCAAATATGCTGACGAGATGGCCTTTTACGTTTAATACCACTGATGCTGGAACAGTCGGTATCCATACTATCTGTGTTTGCAACATTGGTCAATGTTACATTGTATCCAACGTCGGGTGCGGTGCCCCCCGGATCATCCGGGGGATCCATATTAAGAAAAAAGACTTACCCAAATCACATATAAGATGAGCACTAACTACAGAAATAAAGAATATACAATTAAATGAACTATATGTACAATAATATTTCACAAAACCACCAGAAAGCAACAGTAAATCAAAATTTACAAAAAACTCACGACCGCCAAACTCAAAGATTCCCGCGCTTTTTCTAATATTGCACTTATACACTATTTCACTTAAAGTCGTTTGCAATAGAATCCAACAATCATGTAAACAAATATGGCGGACTGACATTGACAGCGTATTGTTTGTGCCCATAGTGATGTCATAGTGTTCTAATTTAATTTTAATTAAATTTATTTTTCTAATTATTTTAATTTTAAGCCATAGGGTATGGCCCATAGTAGTATAAGTACTAAAATAAAACTGACTAATAGATTAAATATATAAGCCATAGACTATAAAATAAAACTGATTATATAGAAAAAAGTGTTTATTAAAACAAATTTAAATCTTCGTCTTCGTCATCATCACTATCAGAAGTGTCGCCGGTGACCGTAATTATAAATAGAACCACTGTGTCATCGCTTGCCGTGTCTAAAATGCCGTCGAGCTTTTTCATTTCTTCCTCTTCCTTTAGGACGTGACTTACGCATTTCGACCATTGTTCGGCTCCGATTCTCGCCAACCCTTCGTTCAATAAAGTTTTTATTTCCGCCATTTTAAAAGATTTGTTATTTCTCCCAACATATAACTTAACCTGTGCCCAAATGAGCTCAATTGGGTTGAGTTCGCAGTGGTAGGGAGGAAGGCGAAGCACAGTTAGTCCTTTCGATGCGGCGAGCTCGTCAACGTATTTTATAACATATTTTTTTTTATCAAATTTTGTGAGTAACTGTGCTTTTATTTCACTTGTTTCAAAAGCTATATTTTTGCTACGTAACCATTCTTGTATAGCATCCTTCCTCCAGCTCATGTTGGGCACTCGTTCGAGTTGGCGAGAATGGTATGGAGCATTATCCATTACAATTACAGATCCCGGCAGAATTTTGTCTAAAACCATCTTAAACCTAAAACAAAAAAGATAATTTTCTGTCATAATGTAATTTTATATCTATAAATACCCTTAATAATATTAATTTTATATAGTTTTATCATAAATGTACAAAAATCAACAAATGAAACCTTACCATTTCTCAAAATTATGAGCATCCATCTCCCCGTGATAATCGCCATCTGACTTTTTTGCTTCAAAAACCCAATCTGCGCCTTTTAAAAAAACATCTTCATTGCCTATATGTGTAATAATCAGCCTCTTTCCTTTCTGAGGATTTTTTAAGCCACTTGAAAGGCCTCCCAAGAATGCCTGTCTACTACTCTTGATGACATTATCCATCCACACATAATTGCAGGTGTGCCCTAAGTAAAAAAAAAGTTTTAAATACATAATTATGTCAATAAAAACATTATTTAGATTTAAAATTAAGCAAACATGTAACCTATCACAATTTAAAATAATGTGTGAAATAAGTATATCTTATCTATCACCATATCTCAAACAAATGTTTTTAAGCAACCTGCGGAACACAAAAAAATTTTAAGCATTTAAATAAATAAAAAGCTCTCACCCTCATTAAGCCATGTTTCATCCAAATAATAAATCTTTTTATTTTGCTTTCTGTATTCATTGATTTTTAACAAATAATTCACCTTCCAAATTTGTAAGTCAGGTCTATCTAGCAAAATGCTTTTTCTTGATCGCTTGCTGTATGTGAAGTTTAATTTCTTCAATATTCTATACATTGCACCGAATGTAAAATTTGGTAGGCTGTCATCTTCATTGACTGCTGTCATAATTTTGGCAATGGTTGGCAATTCCCCATCAAAGTAAAATTTATGCACCTTTCTCCTTATTGCAGATAAGATAAAATAATTAGTTACGAGGGCAATACAATATTAAAGTGCGTCTAATAGATTTGTGTTGTAGGTAATAGATCTAAATCATTCTTACCTCCTGATTACTCCTTGAGAAAAAATACCAATCGTATGCTATATCAAAGTCCGTGATTCCGTGCAAAGGTCGTCGTTCCAAGAAAAATATGTCCAGCCAAATCGTAAAGCAAAACAAAAGTCCAAAATGAGAATGCAAAGTCGTAGAAATCGAAAACAGAAAACGGAAACAGAAAACACTAATGCACAGCGAACCCACAGAACAGTGAATGACAATTCTATAAACAAAATGGCCACCTGTCAATTTTATAAAACTAACCATTATTTTTATGGCTTAGGATACAATCCGTTTTGGTATAATTATATGAAGCTCTTGAAAAAAAAAATTTATTGTATTCAAATAATATTAAATAAATTAATTAAATTAAAAATAAAAGTTAACTTCAGATTACGAACAACACTAACTTTTCAACGACTTATAGAGTTCGATGAGTAAAAAACTAAGATGACGGCTTGTCAAATACTTCGAAATTTTTACGTTGCAAATGTTTTAATCAAATTTAACATATAAATACAGTTAAATCGTGTTGAAGATAATGTGAAAACAATGGTGCGTTCGTTGAAATCAGCCTATGTTCATAATTGATCGTCAAATGTATTTTTTTTTTTTTTTTTTTTATTGCCAACGGTGGCAAACGAGCAAGCAGCACACCTGATGGTAAGTGAAACTGCTGCACATGGACCATTGCAATACCAGGGGCACAGCCAGGCCGCTGCCTACCGTGAAGGAAATACTCTTCTTAAACCTCGTTTAAAGAAGGACATGTCATAGCGCTCGGGAAACACAGCAGCAGGTAGTTCATTCCAGAGCTTGCATGTACGTGGGAGAAATGATCGCTGGAAACGTACAGTTGAAGACCATAACGTTTCCAGGTGAAATGGATGAACCCTGCTGCGATGTCGAGTGGTACGTTGGTAGAATGGTGACGGTGGTACCAAGTCAAACAGTTCCTCGGAGCACTCCCCGTGAAAGAGTCGGTAGAGTACACAGAGTGACCCAAAGTCTCTCCGCTGCTCCAGCGACTCCAATCTGTCCGTAAGATTGGGATCCCCGACGATTCGAACAGCCCGTCTTTGCAGGGAGTCAAGTGGGTCTAGCTGATATTTGGGCGCACCTGCCCAGAGATGTGAGCAGTACTCCACATGAGGACGAACTTGTGCTTTGTATAGCACAAGACGCTGTCTCGGTGTGAAGTACCGCCTGGCTCTGTTCAGGACGCCCAACTTTTTGCTTGCCAATTTGGCTTTGTCCTCCAAATGACTCCCAAACTGGACTTTGCTCGATATTTTGACGCCGAGAATCCCAATACTCTCAGAAATTGGAAGAGTTACTCCTTGGAACTGAGGCGCCATGACAAATGGGTCCTTCTTTGCAGTGAACGCGCAAACTTGTGTCTTTGTAGGGTTGAACTGGACTAGGTTCCGTTCACCCCATTCCGAGGCCCGCCCCAGAGAGCGCTCGACTTCAGACACAAGTTGAACCCTTCTTTCCTGAATACTCCGAGGGATATTCCGTTGCTCAGTGTACCGCTCATCGCCCGTACTGTCATCCGCATAGCAACGCATATTCTCGATAGAGAGCATGTCATTGATATGCAGGATAAACAACGTCGGGGAGAGTACCGAGCCTTGTGGTACACCAGCATTAATGGTCATGGTATCGGAGCAGGAGCCATCTACGACGACTTTTATACTCCGACCATCCAAAAAGCTGGCAAGCCAATTACAGAGTCCCTTGGGGATTCCGTATGATGGTAGCTTCGATAGAAGTGCCCTGTGCCAGACCCTATCGAACGCCTTTGCGATATCTAGGCTGAACGCCAGCGCCTCACCCTTGCCCTCCAAGGCCTCTGCCCAACGGTGTGTGAGGTACACAAGAAGATCACCAGCCGACCGACTATGACGAAAGCCGTATTGGCGATCACTGATAAGCTGGCGATCCTCAAGGTACTGCAGAAGCTGGCGGTTTATAACCTTCTCCATTATCTTGGAGAGCAAGGATGTTATCGCAATTGGCCTGTAATTCGATGGGTCAGACCGGTCTCCCTTTTTAGGGATCGGGTGGACATGGGCTACCTTCCACGAAGACGGAACCCTATTAGTAGCGTAGGAAAGTCGGTATAGGCGCGTGAGGATGGGAGTCAATTCAGGGGCGCACGTCTTTAGTACCACTGCAGGGATGCCATCCGGTCCACTCGACTTATGGACGTCTAAAAGCCGCAGCTCCCGCCTAACCGCTCGCTGCGTGATGCGGATTTCGGGCAGTGAGCTTTCACACCGTGGGATGGTAGGTGGTGTGGCAGCTCCGGCATCCAAAGTCGAGTTACAGGCAAAGAATTGACCTAGAAGATCGGCCTTCTCCTTTGCGCTGTGGGCCAGACTACCATCGTGTTTCTGCAGTGGTGGGAGATTGGGCTGGCAGAAGTTGCCTTGGGCAGCCTTGGCGAGCGACCAGAATGCACGACTCCCAGCGGGATAGCTTTGCAATCGCTCGCCAATTCTGGCAACATGTTCCGCCTTGGCTCTGGCAATAGCCTTCTTACTAGATCTAGAAGCGGCGTTAAATTTCCGCTTCACCTCTTTGGCGTTCGGGTCCTGGCATTTTTTGGCCCTATTCCAGGCCCGATATGCGGACTGTTTCTGGCATGTAGCCGTCCTGCAGGTTTTGTTAAACCAGGGTCGGCTGCGGCCACCGACGGGTATTTTGGTGTTGGGGATGAATAATTCCATCCCCGTAATAACCGTTTCGGTAACGCAGTCCGCACAGACGCCAGGGTCCCCAGAGGCGAAGCAAAGCCGCTTCCATGGGGAGGATGCGTAAAACTCGCGCAGTCCATCCCAATCTGCTGACTTATATTGCCAGACTCTGCGAGTCCCAGTCGCCTTAGAACGACTAGGCCTTACAACAGGGGCACTGCTACGGACCAAGCAGTGGTCAGAAGATCCAAGAGGCGCTTCAACCACTACCTGATATCCGTGCTGGTGTGTAGTCAGCAGAAGATCCAGTAAAGTAGACTCATGGCTCTCAATATCTGGGATACGGGTGGGCTGTGTCACCAGTTGTGAGAGACCATAGGCCGAGACCATATTGAAGAGATGTCGACCCTGGAGGTCAGTGGTTCCGGACCCCAGCCACTCTTTATGATGAGCGTTGAAGTCTCCAAGAACCACCACCTCCGCTGATGGACACTGCTCCAATATTTCGTCAATCCCCCATAGGACGTTCTCAAATAATTGAATTGACCCCGGATCACTGCCATGGGACCTGTAGAGGCATGCGTAGATGCGGGTAAGCCCTCCATAGTCTACGCGTAGCTACAGGATTGACAAGTCACCATGTTCGAGGGCCCGACGGCGGCGACAGCAGATATCACCTCGGATGAATACGCACACCCCGGCTTTACGACGGAAGGTATGCTCCAACTCGTAGCCGGGGTAATTTAGGTACGAAATGTCATCCGGAGCACCTATCTGCGTCTCCGTTAAAAAGAGTAAGGCAGGCCGCGCCGTCTCGAGGTGATGGTGGACGGCGTCGAGATTGCTATGTAAACCCCTGATATTGCAAAAATCCACATCAAATGTGGATAAGGGGACCGCCGTAGAAAATCGTCTCTTTTTAACATTCATGGCCATGATTTTTAATTTAAGAAGAGGAGGAAGGGAGTGTGAATGTGTATAACGGAGTTTGGTGATACCAAAAAAAAAAGGCAGGGCATAGTGCATGGTCGAGGAGTGAGTGTTGTGAGGAGCTGACACGAAGCACGGAAGGGCCCCCGATGCCCCCCCGTGTGTAGCCGCCGAGGTCCACTCCGGTTTCCCACACCGGCACGACGACTACCCAACGGGATTTTCGCCGGTTGGTGGGACAGCCTCCCAGGGAGGATGATCCTGGGTTCGGGTCCCCTGCTGACCGGCAGGTGGCCGGCGGTGACCATTTCCATCGGGTCTCCCTGTACACCATGCCAGCCCCTCACGCTCAATACCCCGACTAAGACCTCACCACCGCAGGTTTCAGGCCTCACCAAAACCCGCCACACACAAACACACCCAGAAAGTTGGGCTCCCGGCTCTCTCGCTCACCGAACGAAGTGCAGCAGCAAATTGCCACTACTCAAACGTCGATCTTATGTGATTACGGAGTAATCGTGACACATTGGTTTGTTTACATGATTGTTGAATTCTATTGCAAATGACTGTAGTACTTTATATATCACATATTAGTGAAATACAGCTTGCTCAATTTACAATTATACATAAATAAAATTAAAAGAAAAAGAAAGAAAATTATTTAGCAGAAAAATTAATTTAAATAAATTATGGTCGAATATCGACCATTCGGCGACCACTAGTTTAGTTAAATTAGTGAATACTTAATAATACTTAGAATCATATGTGGTAGCGCCTACGACAACTATCAAGCTTGACTACTATCGAGCTTTACACAGACCTAGGCCAACTTTATCTGATGCCGTTTGGACAACAATTACATCCCCTAGGTGGGTTGACGTCGGAAAGGTCTCGAAAATCTTTTGCAATATGTATTGTGAACGAAAAGTACATAAAATTAAACTTAGGCTTAGCTTGTAAATAAAAATGGCTGTCAAAAGCATCCTGCAGTTCCAAATATGAAGCAAGCAGGTAAAGCTTCAAACAGAGTTAGCTTTTAATTAAACCGTCCGAATGTATTGGTAGTTACATCTTATTAAGAAACCCGACCCTTAATTAACTGTCGTACGCGATCTTTCGATCCTTTAATACGAAAAAAATATGAATATATTATTTACAAAGTTGTATTCTAATATAATTGAAATATAATAACATTCGTATTATATTGACAGAATGTAATTTACTCGTGCTTAATTATTTTCTTTTAATCATTTTCGATATATGACAATTAGGGTATTTTCAAGTATTTTTTTCGCCCATTTTATAAACATACTGGCAAACTATGGATTTTAAATGGCCTGTAGGCTAGACCCCCCAATACCAGAGTTCTGAGGCGGCGGATCACCTGCGGGAGGAGCGCAGCCTCGATGAGGAGATCCGCCGCCGGCGAATGGGGCGGCGCAGGCGCAACTACCTGCGCCTCATGCCGCCGAGGCCGCGGGTGACGTGACCGGGGATTAGTCCGTCACCCGCCGAGAGGCCGACCGCGTGAGGAAAGACCGACGTCTTCCCCGAGGGGGGGACGTCAGTCGATGGGAGGGTACCCCAAGTAGGGGGTATTCCGTCGGGCCGACCACTGACGACAAGTTAACTCTGCTCCGGTGGTCGGCCCAACGACGAAGGCGACGTGGTTTTCGGGTGGGTTGCGGGAGTTGCGTGCTTAAGCCCCTCTGTCGCCCCGGACGGAGTGGTGCGGAGGCGCGCCGACCGCAGCCCACCCACAAAAAAAAATAATAATACCAGAGTTCTATATTTTTGGTCCGACTCGATCTAGAGACCTTGCAACCAGAGTAGCAAGAGAATACTTATAGCTCTCGACCAACGTGGTACTTTGTTATAATATAAATGACACATCAAAGGTATTCCTTAAATTTAGATGTCGATAGTGTAAATCACAAATCATTTATTTTTGTACAACTCTTCGGCCAAACAAACCGAGTTCTTACAGTCAAGTTTGATACATCTGGAAGTAAAAAGGGCTTTAATTAAGCACATGTCACCCAATTCAAGATTTTCCTGGGATTTTTTTTAAAATATGGAAATACACCTAATTGAATAAGGCATTCAATCATTATTCAACATTTTAACATTTTATCGCCAGTACATTAGATAAAAAGACAATGAAAAATGAATAAAACACCAACATATTGAATGGAATTTCAGAGACGTGCCACATGGACTCCCATGTGCCCGGCAAGACTCCCGTGCATAAACATAATTATTCTTTTTTTTTTATTTTTTTTTTCATTATATATTAATTTCCATGCGCCTCATGCCGCCCTAGCCGAGGCCGCGGGTGACGTGACCGGGGATTAGTCCGTCACCCGCCGAGAGGCCGACCGCGTGAGGAAAGACCGACGTCCTCCACGAGGGGGGGACGTCGGTCGATGGGAGGGTACCCCGCGTAGGGGGTATTCCGTCGGGCCGACCACTGACGACAAGTAAACCTGCTCCGGTGGTCGGCCCAACGACGAAGGCGAGGTGGTTTTCTGGTGGGTTGCGGGAGTTGCGTGCTTAAGCCCCTCTGTCACCCCAGACGGAGTGGTGCGGAGGCGCGCCGACCGCGACCCACACACAAAAAAAAAAAAAAAAAATATATATATATATATATTAATTTCCATGTTGGCGTGTGAAATGCTTAAACGCCTGCCGTAAAGTTTTTACTAATGTTGGTATTATGAAATCCATTTTCTTTTTAATTCTGTGCTAAATGCCAATAAAGATATTTTATTCTTATTTTTTAATATAAGATTGTAAAGCATAAAAAACTCGCTAGAATATAATACTAAAATAGTAATAAACGTTGCCATGTTGGCAACTATTGTCGAAATAATTTACAATTCCACCTCAAATGTTCACTGACGTGTTTAAAATCGCTCGTTTATTAACATTAAAAGCGATAAAAGCTAGTTTGAAATGATCTTTCTTCGCTTTGACCGTCCTGAACTGCTGTTTATTATAGTAAGAGACCAAAATATAATGGTAGTTAATGCTTAATGAGGCCCGCTGCTAACGCAATTGTCCATCTTTAAGAGCCACACGAGAGTAATAAAAGGTTTAAATAGAAAATAGATTTCAATGTGGTTTTACGATCGACTTCTCGCCTCACAATAGTTAGAATGTGTTTGGATATGCTAAATAGTAGAAAGTTAAGTGTAATAAAGTTTATTGTGAAGGAAAATGCCGTGTGTGAACGCTACGAATAGATTTTACTTTGAAATTGTGTGCTTTTCAGTTTATGTTATAAAATACGCGACCATTTGTTGGTTTTATTTACATATATAAATGAAGGACTCGAGACATTTTATGTTGTTGAAGTGAAACTTCTTTATCGGCGTTGGAAAAAAATTTACCGTCACATTTTTCGGTTACGCGTCACATTTCGTCCCCACCACGGTCGATTCGAAGAAAGAGTACTTTCTCCAGTGGAGTAGGGATAGCATGTCGTTTAAGCGGACATAAAGGGATAAAGGTATAAAGGGATAAAGTGATAAAGGGATAAGGGGATAAAAGGATTAAGGGATAAAGGGTTAAGGGGATAAAGGGATAAAGGCATAAAGAGATAAAGGGATAAAGTGATAAAGGGATAAGGTGATAAGGGGATAAGGGGGTAAGGGGATAAGGGGGTAAGGGGATAAGGGGGTAAGGGGATAAGGGGATAAAGGGATAATGGGATAAGGTGATAAGGGGATAAAGGGATAAAATGATAAAGTGATAAAGGGATAAAGGGATAAGGTGATAAGGGGATAAGGGGATAAAGGGATAAAGGGACAAAGGAACAACGGGACAACGGGACAAAGGAACAAAGGCACAAAGGATAAAAAAGTTTCACTTCTGCTATGCGTACTTTGTACACACGTTAATTTTTTTTCTTGGTAATCATCATCATCATCAGAGCTCATGTACGTCCCACTGTTGGGCTCGAGCCTCCTCCATAATAGGAGGGAAATTGACCTTACTATACCACGCTGGTCAGACGTGTTGGTATAGGGTTTTATTTCGAGTTTCCTTCTCTTGTACAGATGTTATGTGCATATTATATCCCTTAGTCGTCTTTTACGACATTCACGGGCAAGATAGGGAGTGGTGAATTGTATTCTTACTCCGTCACCACACAGATTCTTGGTAATAAATAAATTTAATTAAATAAACGCTTGCAATATTATATATCAAACTAAATTTTCTTCAAAAATCTGTTGTCAGTCACGGGCCAGTTCTTTTTGTTCTGTTTTATTTTCTTTTTAATTTTTAAACTTTGATTGGCGCTTTTGCCACGTCGGCAAAGTTTACGTATACGTTATTATTTAAACATTTTTTTTTTATAATCTATACTAATTCATGACTATGGATGCAAAGTCTGTCAGTCGAGTACATTGTTAGCTTAATAATCTGAATACAAGTCTTTTTTTTTTTGGGTGGGTTGCGGTCGGCGTGCTCCTCGCACCACTCCGTCCGGGGCAACAGAGGGGCGTAAGCACGCACATCCACAACCCACCCACGATGCACGCCGCCTTCGTCGTTGGGCCGACCCCCTAGTGGGGTACCCTGCCATCGACCGACGTCCTCCCCAAGGGGGGGACGTCGGTCGGTCTTTCCTCACGCGGTCGGTCTCTCGACGGGTGACGGACTATCCCCGGTCACGTCACCCGCGGCCTCGACTAGGGCAGCATGAGGCGCATGAATACAAGTCTTGTATACCTACTTTTCTTCATAACTTATAGTATGATATATCACTATTCAATTTTAAAAGCATATTGAGTAGCTTATTCATAAAAGCGGTGAGTTAATAAGTCAAGTTGTTACCATTGATTGGGTGCTGACCACCAAATATCATTCCACTGGGTATTTTAAAAAAATGCTCGTAATTCATTATTATGTCATGTTATACTTCATATAAGTATAACATGACATGACATGACATGACATGACATGACTGCTGTTATACTTCAGCAGTTTCACTGTTATATCCTTACTAATATTATAAATGCGAAAGTAAGTTTCTTTGTTACGCTTTCACGCCTAAACCACAAAATCGATTTCAAAAATTCTTTCACCAATGGAAAACTATAATATCAGGGAATAACACAGGCTATATTTTGTCCCGGTATTCTCACGGGAATAGGAATTACGCGGGTAAGACGCCTGAAACCGAAGTGAAACGGCAGCGGGTTGCTAGTATTATATAAAATATCAGCATAACTATTCAATGTAATACTATAAACTATTAAAATAATAAATAAAATTTGAGAATATCACATGAAATTTTGATATGCCCGCCAAAACTCGTAGGTGGCGCTAACGAAGCGATGTTGCCAGCAACCAGACTATGATGTCAACGCAATATAAATTTAAATTTATTACTCATATGATTTGACAGATTAAACCAGCATTCACAGGTGATTTTACAGATGACTCTCAATTTATAATGCCCTAGTCGTTGTGTAAGATATGAACTTTAGATATATCGGTAAAATTATCTATGAAATTTGCTATAATATGTCAAATAATATGTACACATAGTTAAGATAGAGGAAGTTTGAAAGTTGTGCTAATGACGCACAAGTTAAGGAATAAACGCTTGACGTAGGACTTGAGATGGATTGAAAGTAATGTTGTAAAGAAGTCTTAAAAGATAACGACGAAAGACTAAAGAAGTAAGAGACAGTCAGTAACCACCAAGATGACATCTGATATGGCTGTGTGGAAAGAGAGGACGTATTACGTCGACTCCAAGTAATTGGAATAAGAGCAGGATGATGATGATAACATTTATGAGAGGTTTCGCAAATGGCAACTAAATTTTAGGTAATATCCAAGACAATCTATACGATACTTAATAGTAATTATTGATTGATGTTATATGTCCTTCAATAAATAATATTAATGTTTAAGTTGTCTTAGGTGCCACCTAAATGTTAGATGTGATTGGTGATAACAGGTATTAAAGATAAGAAATTTCCATTTAAATATTTGATGTTTGCCAATTTGAAGTTTTAGAAATGTGGATCTGTTTAGACCTACTTTTCTTATTTTAGAATACTTTATTCTAATATAATGGATTTAAAAATCGTTCAAAGAAATGAGACTGTTTAGGTACGTAATACAGAGTAGCTTTTTTTTTATAATTCGCTGAATTATTTTGTCAAAAGAACATAGAAAAAGCTAGTGGAACTATTTCAAGAAAATTTATGTCCGTATGCATAATATATTTTACATAAACTGGTAGGTAAAAAATACAACAAAAAAGTATTATACTACTCAGAATTTCAAATTCGATTTGTAACTTTCGAATTTCAAATTCAAATATAAATCGTCACTCACATAAAACAGTATGATCTCCATTCGAAATGTCATGTGATGCATTCGATTACGGTATTCAGTATAATAATCAGCGTTCCGAAAGTAAGTTTGTAAAATATGAACAAGTATCTGTGGTTATGTTCGTGTTGTGATCACTTTTATTTAGAACATAAAGTATGTAGTGGACAGCCTCAGTTATCGGTACTCGAGTACTCGGATAATTTGCAGATCGATTTGTTTGACAGCCGCCACGAGCATTTTCTTGTATGTCTTTATTCGTAGTCATTGTGAAGTATCTATATACTATTACTTTGACTATTTTGTGGTTAAGCAGTGTTGTCTGAGAAGCACCTTTTCTTTCTTTGTGGCCTTTTTAATGCGCAAGATTGCGTAATAATAATAAATAAAACCATATTACCATTACTAGAGAAATCTATATATATATATATATATATATATAAATATAAAAGAAAGTCGTGTTAGTTACTACATTTAGAATTCAAGAACGGCTGTACGGATTTGACTGAAAATTGGCGGGGAAGTAGCTTAGAACCAGGAGACGGACATAAGATACTTTTTATCCCGTTTCTTTTTTCAATGGTGTTTACAAGATTTCGCCAATAACTCTTTTATCCCGTTCGATCGCGTTTCCGTGTGATGTGACATAAAATGTCAAATAGAAAACAAGTCACTATGAATCGTAGTATAAAAAGATTTGATATGTAATAACAAAAAGCAAATGACAGCTAAACTAAATTTTGTCTATAGTTAGGTAAGTATGGTTGAAAATTTGATAATTATAATTTTGTCTGGTAAATCAATAATGAGTCATTTTGTATTGTGTTTGAATCATCATTAACAATGCCGCGACCAAAACTATCGAATCTTTCCCGACAAAGCTGTAATGGTTCTTCCATTAGAGACTATATTTTCGAAAATTTAGAAAATAGGTATATTTACGAAAAAAATTATGGCGTTACGAAGTTCGCCGGGTCAGCTAGTTAAATATAAACATAATTTATTGAAATTATTTTAGTAGAAGTATAGGTTTTGTGTGATGAACGTGTCAGCATCATGTGGTGGTTTGACATTCAATGTCTTAGTGTTTTAAGGTTTTTCATGAAGTAATTTTGATAGCATTTTATGTAATGTGATGCAGCAAAATTGCTGGGATATAATGAATATAATAAAACAATTGTTTACAAATGCTTCCGTTTTCTACCACAATTTCTAGACGATATTATTGAAAATGGCCATAGCACTATTAAAGGCGATTTGAGGAAACTTGAGGATGTGAGAAAACTAAAGATGCGAAGAAACTGATAGCGTGTGAAGAAAATATTCGCCATTTCAACAGTATTATCGTATTAGTATTGTTAGTACAAAAAAAAACAAGATTAAATATAGAAGATAATTAAGTTTTTGAACACTGTTTTTTTCGTAAAATTTTTTATGAAGATTAATTGGTTAATTATATGTAATTTCGTTAATCTATATATATAAAAGAAAGTCGTGTTAGTTACACTATTTATAACTCGAGAACGGCTGTACCGTATTACCTGAAAATTGGCGGGGAGGTAGCTTAGAACCAGGCGACGGACATAAGATACTTTTTATCCCGTTCGACCGGGTTCCCGTGCATGGAACTTGACATAAAATGTCAAAGAGAATACAAGTCACTATTAAATGTGGTATAACAAAAACGCATCGGTCATGTAATAACAAAACGCAAATGACAGCTATAGATAGACTATATTTTCGAAAATTTAGAAAATATATTTACGAAATAACTATGGCAGTATGAAGTTCGCCGGGTCGGCTAATTATGTTATATTTATTTATATGCTATTTTAAAGACCATCATCACAACTTATATACGGTCCACGGTTAGGCTCGAGCCTCCTCCACAATGGGAGTGAAATTGAGCTACAATACCACGCTGGTCTGAAGAGTTGCTATAGGGTTTTATTTCGAGTTTACCTTCACTTCACAAGAAAGGGGGTGGTAAATTGTATTCTTACTCTTATACCACACGTAATACCTTTGCGAAAGTCCTTTTTAAATAGTCCTAGAGCTTAGAATAATAACGTATAGAAGGATAGTGTCAATATGAATCTAAAAATACTAATGGCGTGCAGACGATTACACACGTACACACGCACACCACTATACAAATTATGAAATCAAAATTTGTTTTTATTAACATAAATCGTCGAAATACTTTTAAAAGTAATGTTAAAAACCTTTTTAAGTTTTTCAAATGTGTTACGACACCATTTGAATGCACAAACCGTCATAACTACCTATTTATTTTTTAAGAGTTGCGTACGTACGTATGACTTGTACATTACGGAACGGTTCCGGCGTAAGCTCCAAGGGCTCCAATTGAAATGCTTCACTTTTTGTGCGCGAACTTACCTTCTATACGTTATTATTCTAAGTCCTAGAGTTTATTATTTGTTGCTGTGTAGTAACGGTTATGAAGGTTATCAAACCTTATATTGCTCGAGGGTGACTTCTCTTTCGACAGGTTATAACAGCGCAAGACGAGATATTTCTCTTTTTTGTCAAACCTTCGTTCTAGGCGCGACTATTACCCGGTAAAACGAATTTCGCCAATGTTCTGAGCAATTGTTCACAATCAGTGGCGGCTGGTAGGTCATCAAAGTGGTCGTGCATTTTACTTGCTCACTAAGTATTAAGATCAGAAGTTGCAATGGAACAACAATTTACGTAAAAAATGTTATTTGTTTAATTATTTTTGAACGTGTTACATTTTGTAGGTGTACTTGTGAAAAAAATATTTTTCTTTGTTTTTCATACTTCAAAAAATATTTATAAAAGAGGGCCTTGGCGGTCCCGCGAATTTATATCAACTTTATTTTGAAAAGTTTTGTTATTGTCTTTAATATAGTCTATATTTATGCTCAGTTTCACACTGTATACACAGTATAAAATAGAACTAACACCAAAATAAAAAAAAAAAACAATATTAATGTAAACAAACCATATTCAACGCGTCTCAGAAACATCGAAACTGTATCTACTTACTGTACCTAAAGAGACGTCATCGACGAATTTCGTCGAAAGTCGAGTTCTCTCGGCAATGTTCGGGTCGCTCGAGCACCGCACAGGAACAGACTCATTTTTCAGTATATTTCTATGAACTATCTTCCGTCTCACGCGCCAGGCGTTTTAACTCATATCTAATACAAGTTGTATTAGCAGTCCCCGTGCACTCGCTTAGCACGAGGTTTTTTTTACAGGGAATAAGTTTTAATAGTTTAGTAAAGTGCTTAAATTGTTGCGTCATAATTTGAAATTTTATTTGTTATATGTTTTTGTATGTTCAAAGAATAAATATTAATATGGTACTTTAAAAATAAAGATGAAGTAACATTTTGTAATTTTTAAATATTTTGATTTGGTGGTTCAGCGCACGAACGCACTTAAGGTACAGCCGCCACTGCTCACAGTTGCGCCACGTCTGCACCCGCCCACAAGGCCGTTCTAATTAATTCTTCTATGCCGTCACCATACGTACATAGAACTATTCCCAATATCTTTTCCAATATGTATAATGGAAACTGAGTAGGTACATATTGCAACCCGATGTACATATGAATGGAATGATACTGAATGATTTAGTTAAGTTATGATTTCTTTCCACTCCCAATCCGAATGCAATGGTTTGTTTAGACTAGTACCAGACTGTCACAGAAATAGTCGGGCCGGCTACGGAGGACAAGGAACTCGATACCAGTGGTCGGCCCAAGGGCAAAGAAGAGGAGATACGGTGGGTATGGGGCAGTGCACCACCCCTTCGTCACCAGAGGGAGCGGCGACGTGTGTGCTGACCATAGCCCACCCCAAAAAAAAGAAAATAGTCGTAGAAATAAAATTTGTAATAAGAAGTTATGTTATGAGCGAGAGAGGAGGAAGTCGAAAAATTAACTCATTGTAGGCAGCGGCTTGGCTATGACCCTGCTCTTGGGCGGTAGTTATCACTTACCATCAAGTGGCTTGCGCCTTTGCCACCAAGTACAATAAAAAAAAGGATAAGAAAAATAAGCTGAACGGTTTTATTGTAAACAAACAGTAAAAATAAAATCGTGGGACACTACAAAAAAATAAAATATGTTTTTTATTTTCAAGTTTTTAGTTTTTATATTGATTTTATTTAGAGCATTGTATTCTACTTATCAAGCCCTTTCATTTAATACTCATATTAATGCGATTGAAAAACAAATAGGTTATCCGCCATTTTGTAGCGGCGGCCATCTTAGATTTTTAATTTGTATAGTGCACTGTATTCTACTTGTCAAGACCTTTCATTTGATACCCATATTGATGGGGTTGAAAAAACATAGGTTATCCCCTATTTTGTATCGGCGGCCGCCTTGAATTTACAATAAATTTTGGTATACATAATTGTATTCTCACCAGAACCAAAGGCGTATACCAAATTTTAGATCAATCGGTTGTCAGAAAGAGGGTGAAATTTCAATTACTAAATTTGACCCAAGAAAGAAAAAAACAAACAGAGTAAGCTAAATAAAACCGTTTAAAAATACAAATATAACCTCAACATCGCTTCAGGTCGCAGAAAACGATATTCTGAGGAAAAGGCTGGTTAGGCTAGGAAGCCGACCCTTATGGGATTGGTAATAATAAAAGGCTTTAGGATTCATCATCATCATCATTTCAGCTCATATGCATCCCACTGTTGTGCTCGAACCTTACTATAGCACGCTATAGGATTTTATTTCAAGTTTTCCTCCTCTTCCATAAATGTTATATGCGTATTATATCCCTTAGTCGTCTTTTATTATATTCACTGACATAATAGCTTTAGGATTATAGTTCCAAAATATTTCACAAATATAGTTAGAAAAATGTTTTAGTTTCTATTTGACAAACGGTTATGTGTGCACGATGCGTGCGTATGCGCACGACACATCGTGTTCGGCTGCGATCGGACTCGTTCGTGACGCGCTCGTGTCATTACGCGCTTGTTCGGCCGCGGTCGTGAGCAACCGTTTCGGTGGTATGTCCTTACGTGTATATTAAGGGTTGCGCTTTAAAATTACGAGTAGGCTTTTCTGTTCTTTTATTTTCAGGCCATACATATAATTGTTTGCCCTTTTACATAATACATTACCGATTAGACAAATCTACCACATTAGTGACGTAAAGAATAGAATTTTATTCATTCATTCAAAGTTCGTTCATTCATTGCGTTCATTAACTTAGCAACGTCTACTGGAACGGGTACATCTTTGGAGAATTAAATATTTTTTAATTATGTAACTTTATTCTGTGTGACAATATAGAATACAATTTGCCACTACTTGTCTTACCAGTGGGTGTCGTAAAAGGCGACTAATGCTTATAACATCTACGCAAGAGAAAAAAACTCGAAACAAAACCCTATGCCAACCCATTTGACCAGCATAATGTAGTAGGTCTTTCTCATAAGGAAGGAGACTGGAGCGCTACAGTGTGACGTATATGGGCTGAGATAATGATGAAGGATTCGGCTTAAATGCAATCTGTATAGGTTGCATTTAAGTACAGTTGATAGTCAGTATCAGCGGTCATACAACTATTGTCGAAACTTTTGCAGTATGTGTATGAAATAGGAGTACATATCAGTCAACCCCCCAACAACGCTGTGTGGTAGCGGCTTCGAATACTACCAACCCTTGCTTTGCTCGTGGGTGTCGTAAAAGACGACTAAGAGCCCTAGATTGACCCGGACCAACTCCATCTGGTACCATTTAGGTCAACGATTACATTCCCAAGGAGGGTTGACGTCAGGCAGGCGGCCGGTCATAAAAGTCATTGCCGAAACTTTTTGCAATATGTCAAAACAGATGACATATTGCGTCGATCCCAAGTAATTGGGATAAGTGCAAGATGATGATGATGATTGAGTCAACCCCCAAGTGGTGATGATAATGGCATATACACAGTGGAAAGGCAATGGGACCAAGAGATTACACAAGTTATTTAAAGAAGAGAATATCATTCATTAAATTTGTTCATTCATTACATTCATCAGTCCCATCATTATCGCAGCTCACTTACGTCTCGCTGTTGGGCTCGGGCCTAATCCACAATGGGAGGGAATTTGACCTACATACCATGTTGGTCAGACATGTTGGTATAGGGTTTCATTTCGAGTTTTCCTTCTCTTGCACAGATCTTATGTGTGAATTGTATTCTTCAACATCGTTTCAACATCAGTTAACGCGCGAATTTTTTTTACCGCTTAAGCCGCTGAGCTGAGCCTATTTGACAGTTTCTCAATATGAGGCCCTCATTGGAGTCAGTCTATCTATGTCTACTGTTAGATATAGGTCTTCCTACACGGATGATAAAGCCATAATCGCCTCTTGTTAGATGAATTGGCGAATGCAACTTACTGGTATGTTGGAGTGTGCGGCTATCCTTTCTCTTAGCCTTAGCCAATTTTTGATACTCCCACGAGCTGACAAAT
Source organism: Lymantria dispar (assembly GCA_032191425.1). Classification (NCBI taxonomy): domain Eukaryota; kingdom Metazoa; phylum Arthropoda; class Insecta; order Lepidoptera; family Erebidae; genus Lymantria; species Lymantria dispar. Next base: position 6,686,567 of record CM063457.1, read on the forward strand.
AGTAACAGCATTTATCCAATCAATCACCAAGAAAATAAGCTAAAACTTGACTAGAATATTTATAGCAAATGCGTTCGATAACCTCCACTTACCTCCCCACCTTTTAAGCGTATTGATTACTGGTGGAATAGAATACATATATTTAAAATCATACATTAGTATTGCATCAAGTCTTCATTATCAATATGTATTATATGTTTTTTCGTACATACGTGAGACACTCAGAAAGTTTTGCGAAAAAAAAGAGAAAGGGGTATTTTTTTATTAAATATTTTCAAAGTACTCTCCACCAGCCTTTATACAAAGTTTCATGCGTTTGAACCAGTTTCAGAAACACTTTTACTAGTCCGCTGCAGACACCTTGTTTATAGGCTGCTCGAACGCTGACACCGCATCATCCGCTGATGAAAATTGGATCCATATGTGCTGATTTCTTATTTTCAAGAATAAAAATAATGTGCCACACGGTGCTATGTGAGGGCTGTAAGGAGGGTGACCCAGGAGTTTGACTGGCGTACTGTCCAGGAACTAGGGCGCATTATTGTGGTAGAGCACTAGCCCGCTGAGCCCTGTGTTTGGTCGGTTGTTGCTCACAAAAGAGAAAACTTGTGGCAAGCATTTGGTAGTATACCATTCGGCGTTGATTTGACACCGAGTAGTCAGTCAAATTGAAAAAGCTCGCTATCAATCTTTTCCCTCCGCTTCTAGATCGCTTCAATTTGGTAGGCGTTGACTCGTTTTAAACACCCAAACCATTGACTGGCATCGTTTCTGGATCGTATTGATAAATTCCGGCCTGCGAAAGCGTTTCCCGGGACTTCCTGAGGGTCAAATCTCGGTGTCTTATACGGAGACCATTGTGGATCCTAGCTTACAGGAGTTACAGTGGTGGGTATGTGTGATAGGATTAGCGCCAATAAAAAAATCCCGGACTCATTAAATGAAGTCTTAGGGTCGATTTCTGACCGGGCAAAAATTTTATAGGGTTTTCTGATAGCATAAAAAGCTTACTATTTTGACATTACACCCGTTTGTCTACTTCAATTTTATTTATTTGTATAGATTAACAAAACTTGAAATATGGCAACCCTATTCCACGATATTAAGCTCTGTGAGTATAAAGTGTTGAAATCGTGCAACCGATTATTAGCGCTGTTGTAAATGCATAAGGGAGTTAATTGTGTGCACGTTTTGTATATCATTGGAACTCATGCTCTCGGGTATACAGGTTCGATACTAATCTGTAATCATTTGATAAATATGTACTGCGTATTTTCGTTGTTTTTGAAGTGAATGCTTCTTTAAGCGCGCTTTGCACTTTATTTTAGGGTTATGAAATAAGATTGACAATATGTTTTATATATTGTAATAAGTATACAATTTAATTTAAAACATAAAAAAAAATAACCTCCCAGAGTTTCTTGCCGGATGTTATCAGCTTGTGGCCGCGGTCCGATCCGGGTGGTAAATTATTGGATTGTTTCTAACGATATATACATTTGACAACATGTAAGTGCCCCTAAGGGGCTCATGCAGAATGAATGATTTGATTTCATTTGATCAAATTGACAAACAAAAATAAAAATTATATAAATAAATAAAATAGAAGTCTGTTTGTAATGTCAAAATAGTAGGCTTTTTTCATGCTCACACGGTTTTTTTGCATGATACCTATACGTATACCTGAAAACCAGTTTAAAAATATTTGTATTTTTTTGTTAATGTGTAATCTTCAAAATGGCTGGACTATTTTTAAGAGTATTTTACTATCAACACGTATGACCAGCGCGGTATAGTAGGTCAATTGTCCTTCCATTGTGGAGGCCCGACCCCAGAAGTGGGACTTATATGGGCTGACATGATAATGATGTAGAGTTTTGGCAAGAACGTGTGGTTTTGTATTATATTAAATATCTTACTGTTACTTTGCTTGATGTCGTAAAAGATGATTGAGGGATATAATAACATATTTGCAAGAGAAGGAGAACTCAAAATCCTATACCAACCTGTCTGACCAGCATAAAGCCCAGCAATGGAAAGTATATGGGCCGAGACCGTAAAGATGTAAAGAAACAGTTTGTAAAGAAATTATAATAAGACATGGATAACAATGGTTTCGTATTTATAGCTGATTGCCAATACAAAAAAGAAGGCTTACTACGCTGGTCAAACGGATTGGTATAAAGCTTTATTTGAAAATTTATTTTTCTTGCAGTGTGGCAATGTCCTATCTTGCTCAGTCCTTTTTTACAATCACCCAAGGTTTTGAAAGGGGTGTACACCACTGTGTTCTTGCTCCATGACCATACAAGTATAAAAAAAGAAATAGTTTAGAATAAAAAGTTACGATCAAATATGTCGACTAAATCGAATAATTATGGATATCAACTTCATGTTACGACCGTGGAATAGAGAAATCCTATAAGTTATGTTGAGAAAACCCATAAAAATGTGAACGCCTAAATTTTATGTGCGCTTGTAAGTCGTTTTGTTAGGTCAACGAATTAATAGGGTTGTCGAACTTATTTTTCAGTTATTTTATTTATTTTTCTTCTTCTTGACAATTTATGCGCTACACTATTTTCTTTTTAACCGACTTCAAAAAGGAGGAGGTCCTCAATTCGAGAACATTTTTTAATGTTTGTTACCTCAGAACATTCGACTGGGTGAACAGATTTTGATGATTCTTTTTTTATCTGAATGTTTGTATGTACTGCTTGGCGTGTGGTCTGGATTTGGTCCAGATTTGACAATGGTATCTATGAGAAAATGGTTGCAGCCAGTTTTTTTTGGGGTATGGCCAGCATACGTGCCGTGCGTCCCTTCTGGGGTGACGAAACCGCAGTGTCAGAATCATCCCATCCCTCTCCTTCGCGATTGAGCCAACCACTGGTACCGAGTTCCTGGACGTTCGAGACCAACCTAGCGGGATACCCTTTCAGATACCGTCCCTTCACGACGTCCCTCTGCGGGTGACGGACTATGCTCAAGTCTCGTCCAATCATGATCAGCCTTCTCTTATTTCAATTACTTACGCTGTAGCGTAAGAGTATATGTAATACTCTGCTTTTATCGTGTATATTGTGAAAGAATTTGGCAATTGTTTTTTGACCAGCCGTCTGCCTGACGTCAATCCTCCTTGGGAATGCAATTGTTGACCAGGTGGCATCGGATGCAGTTGGCTTAGGTTCGATAAGGATTCTGAATTCACATTGTGATTACTGCTAGAGGTGGAAAAATCATACTGGTCTTATATATATTACATATTAATGCTCGATTTCATCATCGACACTTAGAGTTTAGGTAACACTCAAAGGAATTTAAATGTGACTGTTGTATTACACTTAACACCAATATATTCTTTGACGTTGTGTCCCATGGATTGTCTAAAGGATTACCGAAAATTCAGATGTCGTCTGTAAGAAAGAGTTGCAAATTACAATATTTCAAGCAAGCCACAGTAAATAGCGATGAAAACAAAATGTAAAAAAATTCAGCATTTTAAATTTTATTTAGCCAAAAATAATCCTACATATTTCCTTTTGGGGACTGAATAGGAATACATTTCACCAACCCTTCTTTTATCCGTGGGTGTTGTAAGAGAACAGGATAAATACGAGAGGATAGGGATAGGATACGCATTTAATAAATATGTAATAGAAAGAAAAATCAATATTAAGCTCTATGCCAACACGTCTGACCAGCGCAGTATGTTAGGTTAATTTTCTTCCCATTGTGGAGGAGTCCTGAACCCAAGTGTGGGACTTACGTAAGCTGAAACTATGAAGATGAAGATACTACTGTTCAGATGGGTTTAAGTCGAGTTTACCTTTCTTGTATAGGGCCAGTTATACTCAATATTTTTTTTTTAGATGTGGGTTACGGTCGGCGCACTCCTCGCACTACTCCGTCTAAGGCGACAGAGGGGCGTAAGCACGCACACCCGTAACTCACCCGTGACACGTCGCCTTCGTCGTTGGGCCGACCACCGGAGCAGGGTGATTTGACATCAGTGGTCGGCCCGACGGAATATCCCCTTGAGGGGTACCCTCCCATCGACCGACGTCCACCCTCGGAGAGGACGTTGGCCTTTCCTCACGCGGTCGGCCTCTCAGCGGGTGACGGACTAACTCCCCGGTCCAGTCACCCGCCGCCTCGGCTAGGGCGCCATCAGGCGGCAAGTTATACCCTAGCCGTCTTTTATGATACCCACGGGTAAGAAAGGGAGTAGTGAATTGTATTCTTACTCCATTACCGCATGTCATTATTATACTATAATACATCTACATTAAAATAGCACTAATAAACACTAAAATATATTAAAAATCAGTAAATAATCAATTTTTTAATTTATTACCGATCTACAATATATTTTCCATTTGATTAAAATTAATTATAAGTAAAAACTTGATGTTTTTTCATAATTTACGACGACCATAAAATATAAAAGTCTATAAATTTTAGACAAAATATATAATTTGAATCATCAATCAAATTGACTTAAATCGGTCATTCATTTTATCCAAAGATCATGAAGTTGTCAAATTTATTGAATAATATTGATCTGAGGAATTTACTCTGTGTGGTGTCGGAGTAGGAATACAATTCACCACCCGGTTTCTTGGCCGTGGGTATTGTAAAAGACGACTTAGGTATATAATATGCATATAATATCTCTGCAAAAGAAGAAAAACTCGAAACAAAACCCTATAACAACACATCTGACCAGCGTGGTATAGTAGGCCAATTTACCTTTCATTGTGGAGAAGGCTCGAGTCCAACAGTACGATGTATATAAGTTATAAGGGTTGCCAGGTTGTCAAACCTAATAGCCGGACAGATCAGCCAGTTTGGCCGGACATTTGGGTAGAAAGGCCGGACACACTACATTATTGAGGATTTTGTGTTTTAGTATTATTAGATACGACAAAAAAATGTATGTAAAATTAAGCTTTTTGGATTATTATGACAACAGTCGATGCGCCTGCGCTCGGCCACGCTCGGCGCTAGCTCATTTGCGAAATGTAAAAACCTAATAAAAGCCGGACAAGCCGGACACCGATTATTTTGACCGGACACGCAATTAAAAAGCCTACCTATGTCCGGCTTTATCCGGACGCCTGGCAACGCTAGTTGCAGATAAGAAGTATGCAAAAAAGAAAATCTATTTAATCTATCGAGCCTGCTCCAAATTGAAAGCGGGATGACCTACTATACCGCGCTGATCAGATAGGTTGGTATAGGGTTTTGTTTCGAGTTTACCTTCTCTTGCATAGATGATATATGCATATTATATCCCTTAGTTTTCTTTTACGACGTCCACGGGCAAGATGGGGAGTGGTGATTTGTATTCTTACTCCGTCACTATACGGAACAGCGGGGTAAATCAATTTCCCTTCCATTATACTGGGTGTATCAGGTTATGGGACAACTGTTCGAGTATGTTGTAGTTTAACGGTCATAGATCGTAATTAGAATGTACATTACAGAAAAAACAATATAACATAAAAGTAATAGCGATTTCAAAAAAATGTGTTTAAGAGTCTATGCCTTAAATGTTACGTATTATCTAGGCATGTACAGATAGAATACATGTAGGCATGTAAAGCTTCGACAGTATAATTTCATTCTGTCATACCTAGAATTGCGCAAACGCTTCAATGAGCGTAGGTAACAACGGCGAGCCGTCAACGGTCATCGGCCGATCAGCTGTTTTAAAGCGAAGTTTGTCTTGCTTATGCGAACGTAATCATTGATTTATTCAATTTCTAATGAACATTTAACAAAGTATGAATATGTTGCGTATTAAGTATCATTGACTTTATACATTTCAATCGGATTTACACGAAAAAGCGATGACAAAATTCAAAACTTTACATGTCTCTAATTCCTTAACGAATCTATATTTTTCGTTCAAATTTTTTTCATGGGTTCCTACCACCATTGCCTAGCTCCCTTTTGACCAGTTGCCCCATAACCTGATACACCCTGTATAGGGGACCTGAGCCCAACAGTGAGATTTATGTGGGCTTAGATGATGATGGTGAACACATATTATTATCAACCCATCGAGTAACGTATATAACGGGTACAAAATAAATATTAGTACAACATAGTTATAGACGGTGATGCTAATGTGTAAATATTCATAGAGCACTGCCCGTCAACCCGTGTAATGTTCTAACAATGATATTGATACGAAGAGTGCACCTAGAAGTGACATCAACAGTTATTGGTGTATTGGTTTAATATTTTTTGACAACTCACTGCACTAAGGTAGTATTGCGGAGTCTTTGCAAAGATACAATTTAACAGACAGAAATTTTCTGTGTATGGAGTAAGAATACAATACACCACCCTCTTTCTTGCCTGTGAGTAAAACACACCTTTTTTTGGGTGGACACACGCTGTCCGTTCTGTCACGAGTGACGAAAGGGCGGAGCCCTATTTCCTACCGTTCCCTTCCCTTGGGCTGACCACCGGTACTAAATTACTTTTATTCCGTGGCCAGCTTTCGGATACCATTCTTCTTTAATTCCCTCTCAGGACGGGGTCGCACTTACGCAGTCAGCCTCTCTGCGGATGACGGACTATGTCGTAAAACACAACTAAAGGATTAAATATTCACATAACATCTCTGTAAGAGAAGGAAAACTCGAAATACAACTCCGTACCAACCCACCTGGTGGTGGGCGATTGTGCCCTATCATTATGGAGGAGATTCCAGCCCAGCAGTAGGATATATATGAGCTGTGAATATGATGATGATAACATTAAATATTAAAAAAGTGAACCACATACATTTTATGTATATTTTTAGCCCTGTTTAACATAATACAATAGTCATCACTCTTTATTTTACTATATCATTATCAGAGGGATAAGCATTATGCATTTTCCAGTTTCGATTATAGAAATTAAATCAAGACCCACCTCACCTTCACTCTCACCTCATCTTTCACTTATTCTTTTTTCATATTACCAATAGTGAGACATGTGGGGAGTCATACATACGGGGAGATGGAATAAGTTCTATGATAAATCTAGTTGTTTTATATCTTTGTAATATAGAGAGGCAGCGACCCGCGATAGAGTCATTTCCTGATTTTGATGTCGCAATATAATGTACCATATTACCGTATATATGCAAAAAGCATACATAAAAAAGTTATTTAAAAATTTTATAGGCATTCTTTGATCTAGCAGCTACAGAAAATATTATATAGTATTTAATTTTTGCATACGCTGTAAATTCTTAAATATGTTACAAATGCGAATCATTTTGGTTGTACGCTTTTATGCCTTAACTATTCAAGTGACCGTTTTGAAATTTGAGGGCGTACGTCGATTACGTGAGAAATTTTTCTTCCACTGTCTTAAAAAGAAGAAGAAGATGGCGACTTTTAATTTTTTTTGTCCGGCTACGAGCTGGACACACTTTCTATGGAAACGCGGCGTACCGCCCCATACAATTCCGTATCCCCACATCCATTGGACTGACCATCATTTCGTCATTTGCCTGCCCTCATCCCACGCTAAGTGGGGTCGGCACAACATGTTTTTACCTTCCATAGCCTCCTATAAGTCGTCATATCACACAATTCATCCATCTCTTTTTGGGTTTCTCAAGCTTCTTATATCCATCCACTCCATTAATCCATTGGACTGCCCACTAGTATAAATTCCTTCCTCGCCGAGGCTGCGGGTGACGTGACCGGGGAGTTAGTCCGTTACCCGCCGAGAGGCCAACCGCGTGAGGAGAGACCAACGTCTTCCCCGAGGGGGAGACGTCGGTCGATGGAAGGGTACCCCACTAGGGGGTATTCCGTCGGGCCGACCACTGATGACAAGTAACCCTGCTGCGGTGGTCGGCCTAACGACGAAGGTGACGTGGTGTTCGGGTGGGTTGCGGGTGTGCGTGCTTACGCCCCTCTCTCGCCCCGGACGGAGTGGTGCGAGGAGTGCGCCGACTGCAACCCTAAAAAAAAAGTATAAATTCCTTGACTTCAGAAGTAAGCCCCGCTAGAGGTCGGTGGCCAGATCGGAGGTCAATGAAATTGTTTGCGTGTGGAGGATTTTGGTGGTCCCTTTAGTATCAGCGAGCCTCAATGCACGCATTCACATTCCCTTCACTTTCTTCGCGGTAGGCAGCGGCCTTGTACAGGTCCATGAGCGGCAGCAACACTTACAATCAGGTGTACTGTTTGCTCGTTTGCCACTGCTTGCAATAAAAAGAAAATATTATAAAGATATAAATATACAGCGAATGATGTGAAAAAGTTACATATACTATGTGCTAGCAACAGCACAAACAAGGATGTGGCCGGTAGAAGCGATGCCTAATTTCATGTAATTTCATCCTATATAACCGCGACAAACTTTTGTTGCGTATGTCAAACTGATTCTGATAACTTTATAGTAATTATGTTCAATACAAGCTCATTGAAATTATAATATTATATCATTAGCATTTGAATCATTATTATCTCAGATTTTCACCGTTCATTGTTTCAATTATACGATTTGTGGATAGAGAGTTTCGGATCTAGATATGAATACGATACGAATATGAATATTTTTGATGATGGTAAACGATGCTGCTGCTCATGGTCTTAACTAAGCCATTGTCTACTGGAAAGAAAGTGATGGGAGTGTGAATGCCTGCAATGAGGTTCGGTGACTCAAAAGGCATAACTAAAGCCCACTACACGCAAACACTTTCAGAAAGTTGGGCTTCTGGCTTCCTCGCTCACCGTAGAAGCGCAGTATCAAATTGCTACTACTCAGAAGTTGATTTTCTGCGAGAGTGTGGTACTTACTACCTAAGACAGACCGGCTGAAGACAGAAAACTGTCAGCAGTGTGATCCTACCAATACTTATCATCACCGCTCATATACGTCCCACTACTGGGCTCGAGCCTCCTCCAAATTAGGAGGGAAATTTTCTTACTATATTTCGCCGATACTATCTGAAACTATCAAATAATCCGAAACAATTTAATACGATCGTTCCCTAAACCGATAGGTATAATTAGGTATAATATCTGTATCTTTCCGTGTGGTGACGGAGTAAGAATACAATTAACCAACCACTTTCTTGTCTATGAGACATTTAAATGAATAAGGGATATAATATCACACACGTTGACATCTAGATAGGATAGGATAAGCAAGAGAAGAATAACTTGAAATAAAACCTTATACCAACCCGTCTCACCAGCATATAGTAAGTCAAATTGCCTTCCTATTAAGGAAGTGGCTTGAGGCCAATAGTCGGATGTATATGAGCTGAGATGATGATGTGACCTGTTTGACCAGCATTGTATAGTAGTTCAATGTCCCTCCCATTGTGAAGGAAGCTCGATGATTTTCTGCTGGTCAGACGGCTTTGTACAGACTTTTACTTCGAGTATTTCTTCGATTGCAGAGATGCTATGTATATTATAATATCTTAGTCGTCTTTTACAACACCCACGGGGAAGAAAGAGGTGGTGAATTGTATTCTAACTCCGTCACCACACGGAAAGATATGGATATTCAAATAACATTATAACGAGTTTGGATATGAATGTATGAAATTATTACGGATTATTCGATGCTCTTGGACAATTTCTGTTAAAGATATTGGATTTTAAAGGTATTTTAAAGCGGAAACGATAAATATGGCTGATTATATATAGGGTATTTAAAAAAAAAGAGCGTGCGTTCAAAGAACGCATGTCAGAAGTGAAACTTCTTTTGTGCCACGTGTTTTTAATAATATTAAAAAAAAATAAAATAAAATAAATTTAAAAAAAAATATACTTTCTTTCTCGATTTTTCTCACTTGCTTACTCCCTAGTCTCGCTCCATGGCTATGTGCTGCGTACTATGTTCGCTCTTTCTAACTCTCTTTCAATCGGTCTCAATTCTGCAAAAACGGGCTGTCCGCGCTATTTATAATCTAGGCCCAAGAGCTTCACTTCGGGAAAAGTTCAGAGAGATAAACATTCTAACTGTTGTATCACAATTCATATTCGAAAATCTTATGTATGTAAAAAAGAATTTTGAAAAATTTGAAAAGTACAGTAACATTCATCATGTAAACACTAGGAATAAGGATAATCTAGTAATTCATACTACTCGTCTACAAAGAATTAGTAGGTCTTTCATGGGGCAATGTATACGTTTTTACAATAAACTACCTAAAAATGTCCGAGGCATGCCAATTAACATGTTTAAAAAAGCTATTAAGAGTAGACTTTGTAGCAAAGGCTATTACAAAATTTCGGATTATTTAGATGATAATACAGAGTGGTTATGAGCAGCTCCTCATTCAGCAATTCATGTTATTGTAATTGTTTTAAGGTAAATAGCTTTAAGGTATTCCTAACTTGTAATATTTATAACTTATTTTTTTTTTATTGAAGTTATACTTCTTTAGGCGCGTTATGAAAAAATGATGAGAGTGAAACTTTAATTATGTGACACAAAATTAACAGTATGAAGTTGTCTGCTTAACCGCTCATTAAGTCTCGAAAAAAAAGCTACCAACAAAATAGAAATTGAACCTCGATATTAGTCGCGCATGTTGGTACGCTCGTCACCTCTGATCACTGTTTTTTTTTTCTTTTTTTTTTTTTAGTATTTTTTTTATTTCTTTTATATATTTTTTGTATTTTTTTTCTTTTTTTTTATTATTTTTTTTTTTCTTTTTTCTTTTTTTTATTATTTTTTTTTTTTTTTTTTTTTTTTATATATATATTCTTTTTTTTTCTTTTTTTTATTTAGATTATTCTCTAAATTTGGTTTTTAATAATTATATATATATATATTTTAATGATGCCAAAGAAGTATAACTTCTCACGCGCGTACATAAGTACACGCACCCATTTTTTTTTTTCTTTCTCTTACTCATGTGATTGTACAGCGTAGCGTGTTTTGCCTGTCGAATTTTGGTTTTGATCTCTTTGCATACCTGCTATAGTTCATAGTTTATTTTATAGTACTAGTTTTTTTTTATATAGTAGTAGTTGTAGTTCGTTTTGTATTTTTATTTATGGTTTGGTCATGCTCACTGAATAAGGTTCTGCTTGCGGTAGTTATGTGGGGCGGGTCGCTCCCTTCCCTCTAATATGGTTGAGGAGAGTGATGGCTGCTCTAGTAGTTAACTCGTGATCGGGTGCTGCTTGTGGGATCTGGTCCAGCCATGTTTTCTTCCTTTCTTTATGCTTTAATTATTTTTTTGTCTTGTACTAAATCTTGAAAATTTATACATATATACAATTTCGAAGGGCATCACACTGGAGCTAATACCACATATGTTGTACGAAGCATAATATTATGTATATTTAAAGGATTAAGAAAAATGACTGCCCGCTGAGTTTCTTGCCGGATCTTCTCAATTTGTGGCCGCGTTCCTATCCGGTGGTAGATTGTTGTATTGTATTCAAACGTGTAATTTGACAATATGTAAGTGCCCTTAAGGGGCCTATGCAGAATAAATGATTTGATTTGATTTGATTTGATTGCTCTCTCCCTCTTCTTGGATAAAACGTCCCACATTTTTGTATTACTAAATTGTGTATCATCCGTAAAAATTTTAACCTCATGCGCGCAAAGAAATTTCACGTCAAAAATGATAAGAAGGAGTGATTATCTTATTATTCTCATTTGGAGAGGTTTACGTTTAGGCTGTGAGTTTAGCTGGTAGCAAGGAAATCTGTCTTAACGTGCTTTATACAAACACCGTTTCTATTCCAAATTACTTGTAACTTTTATATTAGTTTCCGCAACTATCTAAATGGTGTTTGCGTGTAGTGGGTTTTGGTAATGCCTTTAGTATCACCGAACCTCATTCCATACATACACATTCCTTTCATTTTTTTCACGGTAGGTAGCTAGCAAAGGTCCGTCAGCGGCAGTATCACTTACCATTAGGTGTGCTGTTTGCCACCTACAGCAATGAAAAAAACATATATTCCTTCATTTTCCTAGTCACAATCAATTTATGTATATGAATTTCATGAGCAAGTAAGGAGAAGAAGCAAACAGCTTTAACCGTCTTCACGCAGCTAACTATTGGATACAGAGTTATAATAAATTGACTTGCATTAATGCTTTGAGTAGCAATCATTGTTTTTTGGACAGGCTATTCCATGATCACTCCCCGCCAATGCGTCTGTCGTGACGAAAGATATGGCGTGCAACATGGGGGCGGACTCCGGTCCATGTCTTCAGTAGCCCGTCTAGCGAGTTATGCTTTTACCATCTGGGCGACCTACTGGCAACTTTTGCGACCCGGTCGTCACCCTCAGGCGATCAGCTATGGCGATGACTTGGATTCGATTCTCATTCGGCACACATCTTTGCGAGAAGAATGATTATTCCGAGTATCATTTGTAACTTTTGATACCACTATTGTAGTAAGTTTCTGTTTTCATTATCTCACATTATTTCGAGGCAGAGATGCTCGCCGGACTATATCGGCGGGTGACGGGGGTGCGAGCGGAGGGCGGTGTGGTCTCGTTAAGGGATCTCACCGCCTGGCGCGTCGACGCCCGCCAAGACGTCATTGCCCGTTGGGCAGTCCGGCTGGAGAGGCCTCGGTTCGGGGTGCGAACCGTGGAGGCCTTCCGGCCGGTGCTGATGCAGTGATTGGAAAGGCGGCACGGGGTGCTCTCCTTCCGACTGGTGCAGGTTTTGACGTGGCATGGGTGCCTCGCCAAATACCTGCCTGCACAAGGTCGTTAGGAGGGAGAGTACACCGTCCTGCCACCACTGCGATTGCGATGAGGATACGGCGCGCCATACGCTCGAGGCCTGCGGGGCTTGGGCAGTGCAGCGCTGTGAACTCGTCACAATCATCAATACGGACCTGACGCTGCCGGCTATCGCTAGGGCGATGGTCGACAGCGTCGGGAATTGGGACGCGGTCGCAGCCTTCTGCGAGACAGTGATCTCGCGGAAGGAGGCGGCGGATCGCCTGCGCGAGGAGCGCAGCCTCGATGAGGAGATCCGCCGCCGGCGACTGGGGCGGCGTAGGCGCAACTATCTGCGCCTCATGTCGCCCTAGCCGAGGCCGCGGGTGACGTGACCGGGGATTAGTCCGTCACCCGCTGAGAGGCCGACCGCGTGAGGAAAGACCGACGTCCTCCCCGACGGGGGGACGTCGATCGATGGGAGGGTACCCCAATAGTAGGGGTATTCCGTCGGGCCGACCACTGACGACAAGTTAACGCTGCTCCAGTGGTTGGCCCAACGACGAAGGCGACGTGGTTTTTGGGTGGGTCGCGGGAGTTGCGTGCTTAAGCCCCTCTGTCGCCCCGGACGGAGCGGTGCGGAGGCGCGCTGACCGCGACCCACCAACAAAAAAAAAAAAAACTCTCACATTATTTCAGCTACTCGCTTTTCTATTTGATTTCTAATTTTACGCTGTTTCAAACAATTTCCCACGTTCATGAAATTAAAATTCAAATACAAACACAATAAAATCCGTAAAAATAGTTTTGTTTCAAATGCGTAATACTCGCGTAAACATTAGAAATCATTATATCTAATGTTGTTATAGATTTTGCACAAAAAAAACACGATTGCTCCCAAAGATACATAAAATTGTATAATAGAAACGTTAGCAACCACACTGACTTCTTTGGTTTTCAATTTGCTGACGTTGCGAACAGTTTTCAGCGTTCATGTTTACGGAGGGTAAGTCGGTCGAATGGCATGTCAACTTAAAATTCAAATAGAAACGCGATAAAAAAACTTTACGGAAGTTCTGTTTAAAATGCGTAATACTCGCGTAAACATTAGAAATCATTATATCTCATGTTTTATAGACTTTGTACAGAAAAAAAAAACGATTGCGACCAAAGATACGTGAAATTCGTGCTTCTGAGAGTACGTTGTATTGTCATTCTTGTGTCTTTCTCATCACAGATATTATCTTCTTGAGATCTATGTCTTGAGGACTGGTTTGCGGTATATTTATTAACTACGGTTATTTTCTTAGGGCTTGCCTACGGGAAAGTGGTGGGACTTCTGATAGGTTTTTATTATGATGTGCGGTATTTTGACATAGGTTGTTTGTTTCCTTCTCTTCCTATATTATCTCTTTGCGTCAGTAATCTTTTGCGATCATCTGAGTGAATGATAGAGTTGATAACACATTATGTTTATAAATCTCAGACAAAGATTTATTCATTAAGGTGTTATTTAAAAAAAGTTACTAGACAATCGACCCTAATAGAATTGCAAAGAATAAAGTAATAATGGAAACATGAGCATTATATAAATAATTAACTACCGTAACTCAATTTAGATAGCATCGTGTAATAAAAAAAAATTCTATTGTGGTACCTAATTTAGTTGAGTCTATTTTGTGGTCAATGCGACAGTTTAATGTGACAATGGGGACCGGTAAGCCGCCACGCACTGCGGACCACAATACGTTGACACAGTTTAGACCTCATAAAACTGTATATTTCATTTCAACCTACATATAACGACATTTTAACGAAGAAAAAAAGATTTGTTAGGTGTAAATTAATAAATTGTCATAATAATTACTAAAAATTTAATGTTTAATAATTACTAACCGTAAACAATATAATTTTTTCATATATAATCATTTTCTTCTTGTAATGACAATAAAATTGTATAAAAATGTGGGTCATATTTGTATAACTTATTTCTGTAGCAAGTAGATAATTGTAAATCTCTGTAATAACGATGATTTGTTGGTCCTGAAATATCTTAGTCCACCTGTGACTATTAACGCTGTAAAGTGTTTGAAACGTCGGGCTATTAAAAATCAAATACATACGCGATAGAATCCGTAAATGTATAAAACTCCCGTAAACATCAAAAATCATTATCTAACGTATGTGTTTCATTGATGATTAGACTAACACAATCGTCATCGTCATTATGCTTGTCAATGGATGTCAATAATTTTTTTTTTAATATAATTTGAACACGTTTTTATAAGGACTTATAATTAAAACATACATAGAGGTATTTATCGTTGACAGAATCGCGCACGATGGCCGCCGATTGCATGATAAGGCCAACACGAGCTTATACTGTAAATTAAAACATGAACAATGTTATTTATTTGTGTTTTTATCAGTCACCACTCACCTTTTTACCCCCAAGTGGCAAACTACAGGGTGATGTTGTATAATTATTCCATTCCTAATTTTTTATGAAGAAAGAAGTAAAACAGATGGAAAGACATTCATTTTTTCAAGTAATAAGAGACGGAACTAAGCACGGTTCTAAACGATGTATTCAGCTCACTAAGCTCTCCATCCCGCAAGGGATGGGAGAAACGGTATCAGGGCGGAGCCCTCTGGCCGTGGTTGCCATCGCCGGTACAAGAGTGTACGGTGTCCTTGGGTGTGAGGGCCGCGGCCCCCTCCGCTCTTCACTCCCGGTGGCGGTCAGTCTTAGCCGGATGAGACCCCCGGTTACCCCGGGGGAGGTCCAGGACGGGACGACCAGCGACATCTAAGAGGCTGTTCGCGTGAGAGGCCGGGCAGTCTGTGGTGATAAGTGGTAATAGTTTCTGATAATGAATTTGATCGTATCCCGACGCTGAGACCGGTGCAGCCCAAGCATGATGCGCGTATTTCACCAAATACGAGCACATGCAGAGGGCGCAGCGACCCCAGGGTAGGGGTACTTCCTAGTACATAGCGGGTGGATTATGTGTCCACCCGGAGCCCCGTTTAGAAAACGGGGTACGAGCGAAGGGAGAGTAGGATAGGAAGGGTAAGTGGTGAACGATTTATTCACTCGAATCCAGTCATTATGTACAAAACTACAATAAAATTTTTCATTATGCGATTCATGTATCCAAGAATTCGCGATTCCGTCTATTTATCCATCTACCATCCTGTAGAAGTCCATTATTGGACATAGTTCTCCCCACGATAATGCTACTTAGAATGATCCTGTGTCACTTGCATGACATCCACTCATTATCTGTGACTTTCAAAATTTCACAAATACATCTTAAAGATTTATCATCATTCTGCTCTTATTCCAATAGCTCGGGATCGACACATTATGTAATCCTCCTCCATCCTGACTAATACCATAAATGCGAAAGTAAGTTTGTTTGTTAGTTATGCTTTCACGCTTAAACCACCTAACCAATTTCACTACGCGGGTAAGGCGACTGAAACCGAAGAGAAGCGAGTGCGGGTTGCTAGTAAACAATATTTTTGAGCTGTTAAATTTATTTTTAGGGATTATTTTGAAAAGATTTTTTCTATGGGAGAACTTTTTATATTCGACAAACGCTTTTCACGTCAAAGTGTGCGGGTGCCACATACAGACAGACATACGTTCTTTTCGCTTTCGTAATTTTATGTAAATACTAGTAACCCGCCCTTGCTTCGCTTCGGTTTCAGTCGTCTTTCCTGCGTAGTTCATGGATGTCATAAAAGACAACTGAGGCAATATAAGGCAACTAAAGGCAAATACGCATATAATATTTATACAAGAGATAGAAAACTCGAAATAAGACCCTATATCAACCAACATGGTACAGTTAGGTCAATTACTCTCCTATAGGGATGTGAAAAAATAATCGATTTTTATAATAATCGATTATTACAAAAAAAATATCGATTAATAATCGATTTTTACAATCGATTATCAAAATAATAAAAATCGATTATTAATCGATTATTTTTATATTATTCGAAATTCGATCGAAATTAATCGATTATTCACTGCCAGATTTCCAAAAAAAAGGTCATCATGATTGTTTCATACTATCTTCTTCTTCTTCATCTTGCTCTTATCCCAATTACTTGGGGTCGACGCAATATGTATATCATCTGATTTGACATATTGCAAAAAGTTTCGGCAATGACTTTTATGACCGGCCGCCTGCCTGACGTCAACCCTCCTTGGGAATGTAATCGTTGACCCAAATGGTACCAGATGGAGTTAGCCCGGGTCAATTTAGGGCGCTTAGTCGTCTTTTACGACACCCACGAGCAAAGCAAGGGTTGGTAGTATTCGAAGCCGCTACCACACAGCACTATATTAGAAAATAAAAGCTCACATTTTCTAAAAAAAAAAAGGTCATCATAATCCTGTTGGCAGAAGAAATCGATTATTTACTTTGAATTAATCGATTATTTTATAATGGATTTATTTTAAAGAACAAAAAATCGCTTATTTAAAAAATAGATTATTTTCCCTCCAAGTTACATCCCTACTCTCCTATTATAGAAGAGACTAAAGCCCAGCAGTGATGAATATATATATCGAGATGAATATACATATATTAGTGTGGTGAAGGGGTGATAATCAATGTTCATTACTGAAAAACTTATTTATTTCGAAAAAATATACATACTATTGGTAAATAAACAAATATAGATCCTTACTTATCTAATTTATTGATCTATTCTGATCAAATTGTTGATCAAATGATCGATCTGCCAAGGTCATAGGGATCCGTCGGGCCGACCGCTGACGTCAAGTCACCCTGCTCCAGTGGTCGACCCAACAACGAAGGCAATGTGTCACGGATAGGTTACTGGTGTGCGTGTTTACGCCCTTCTGTCGCCCCGGACGGAATGGTACGAGGAGCGTGCCGACCGTAACCCAGACCCGCAAAAAAGAAGGTCATAGGGATTATCATATCTTAATGTGTTCAAGGCCTTCAATACACTATAATTAAAGAGAATAACAGTTCACAACCCCTATCTTTCTCGTGAGTCTCGTAAAAGACCACTAAGGAAGGATTACAATAGTCATATAACAGACAGAGAAGAAAAACTCAAAATATAACTCTATACCAAAACGTGTTACTAGCATGATTGGGCAATTTTTCTTTCATTGTGGAGGAAGCTCAAGTCCAGCAGTGAGACGTGCACATATACTATGACGAATAAATGATATTTTAATGAATATTATATTTATAATGAAAATTCCGTGTGGTGACGGAGTAAGAATACTATTCACCACTCCCTATCTTGCCCGTGGATATCGTAAGAGACGACTATGGGATATAATATGCACATAACATCTGTGCAAGAAAAGGAAAACTCAAAATAAAACCCTATATCTGTTGATATGGCTGACTACTGACGACAAGTCACATCTCCTCCGGTGGTCGGCCCAGCAACGAGGTGACGTGAGTACGGGTGGGTTATGGGCTCGCGCGCCGTCCTTTCATCGCCCCGGACGGACTGAACTGGGCGTGCGCTTACCATAGCCCAAACATAAAAAAAAAATTCTGTTGATATGGCTGGTCAGATATTTTTGTTTGACCAGCATGTTACAGTAGGTCAAATTCCCGCCCATTGTGGAGGATGCCCGAGCCCAACAGTGGGACGTATGTGGGCTGCCATGATGATGATAATATGTATGATACTCAAAAGTGATTGATGTATAATAAAAATATTTCTCTGTAATGCAAAAATTTGACTTGTATCGTGTGTCTTTACATACTCGCTGTCTTATTATTAGACAAATGCCCGCCGTTTCAGCCGCATAGTTCCTGTTCCCGTGGGAATATTGAGATTAAATTAGCCTAAATAATTCCTTTCACAAACAGCTATAAAATAATAATAAATCCTTATATTTCTTACTCTTCTTACAAATATATCAGTTTTACAATAAATTAAACTTTGTTTTCCATAATCTTTATCATTTCTTGCGTGAGCGATGTTGATAAAATTTTTTGTGTATGTTCAAGGGGATTCGAGAATGGTTTAGATTCACAATTGGCCCCGGTAGGTGGCGCTGCTGTCGATTTCAAGGAGAATTTCTTTTACTTTATTTGAACAGAACAACGTCTGTTGTACCAGCTAGTTTATATATAAATTACAAAACATTTCAACTTAAAAGCTAAAGTATAATAAAAATTACGGCGGGTCGCGAACGCGGGGAGCACAGTCTCAACGAAGTGACCCGCCGCCAGCGACTGGGGCGGTGCAGGCGGGATTACCTGCATGCAATGCCGCCCTAGCCGAGGCCGCGGGTGACCTGACCGGGGATTAGTCCGTCACCTGCCGAGAGGCCGACCGCGTGAGGAAAGACCGATGACAAGTAACCCTGCTCCAGTGGTCGGCCCAACGTCGAAGGCGACGTGGTGTTCGGGTGGGTTGCGGGTGTTGCGTGCTTAAGCCCCTCTGTCGCCCCGGACGGAGTGGTGCGGAGGCGACCGACCGCAGCACACCCCAAAAAAAAAAAGGAAAAAAAAAAGTGTAAAAACATTTTCTATTATTAGCAAGAACCTCTCGTTTCAAAGGCCGCCTCTAGAGATTTTCATTTCTCTTTATTCTTTGCTGTCTCAATTAAAATTTTCCCAGCTAACTTAACCTAGTCAGCTTTTCGTGACGGTGTGCGCGCCTATCGTAAATATTTACCCTCATCATTTTCCCCTAATGAGCCAAACTTAAAAATAATGTGTAACTTAAAAATAATGCATACATAATTTGTTCGAATGAATTCAGAGCTTTTGCGCATACAAAAAGTGTTTAACGTGCAAGAAGTTAAAAAAGCTATACAGCAACTTCACAAATTATATGAACATACTGTATATTAAAAATATTGCTAATCTCTTTATCGTATAGATCTTATCAGTAGTACTGAACAGTACAACTTAGCATCTAATTATAATATCGTTAACCTTTCGCCGGCGTATCTGACTTTAATGCGTTACATTAAAAATATGGCCTACAGTTACATTACAAACGAAAGATTAATTACGGACCGGAAGATTTAATTGGAGATTTCTTTGTAGTCAACTAAGGCACGTCGTACACGAGGCGTGGCGAACTGTGTGATAGTAATCTTGCTTAGAGCGAGTACTTGACGACTTTTTGAAGCTGTACTGCTCTGGGGAAAAAGGATGAGACAAAGTTTTTACGATGGACGCGCACACCGACTTGAAAAACCGACACCCTGAGGTTAGCTAGTTAATATTTAATACGATGCGTACCCCATCACAAATGTTAATTAAATAATGCGTTATAATAAAACTTTCAATGTAATAAATACTTTTTTTTATTATTAGGGTGTTTTTTCTACAAACGTAGGATAACGCGGCGGATAAAATTTTTAGAAAGATGTTTATCTTGTTACGCGAATGAAGTATAACTTTTTACATGCTTAAATAACTACCTACACACATATTTTTTTTTCTTATAACTTATTATATTATAGTGGTCACTCGCATTTGTGGGAGTTTTAAACGTAATTCATTTTACAAATCTTTCGGGTTCAATCCGATTGCTTGAAGTTTTAGACTCATATTTTTTGTTAGCATTTTTAACATGATATATAATGAATAGCATGTCACATTCTCACAGTTTTAATTATTTTTTCATTTTTCTAGTGGTACGTTTTTGATGGCTCACCTGCTGGCTCATTTGGAGTAGTACCACATTCGCAGAAAATCTGAGTATGAGTAGCAATTATTTGTTTCTACGCATTATTGGGTGAGTGAGAGAGTCAAAAGCCCTTACAACACCTTCCTTCAGGCTCTGCTACTTATATTACTTACCATCAAGTTGGCTATTTATTCGTCTGCCATCCAATGCCAACACAAGACGTACTCGAATACTATATTATCATCCATTGAAAGGTGGCAATTTTGAAATTATGCTCTGATAACATTGTGCCTACTCTTTATTTTTAGCGGGCTATGGCTATCACACAAGTCGTCCACTCCGTCTGGGGCAACGCAAGGGCGGTTCGTGGCTCTATAATCCACCGTAAACCCCTCCCTTCACCATTGGGCCGACTACTTAACATCTGTGGTCAGCCCGGGGGTTATACCAGTATAAAAAGTTAACGTTAAATACTCCCACGTGCAGAGAACCTAAGCGGCAACTAAGATAACTCACGTTATCTGAAAGCGTATCGCGGACAAAGTTCTGCTTAGCGGCTGTAGTTTTACTGCTTCAAACTAAACGTGTTTTATACTATCTCTTTTATTGCTATTATAATAGTTTAACTGAATATTCCGTTAACTAACCAGAATACGCAATAATAACTCTAAAATGCCTATGTAATTTTTCTCACTCTATTTATATATATGCATATATACATAAGCTGTTTCAGTGTGCTATCTGGTAGCGGCTACAAATATTACCGAACATTACTGTACTCGCATGGTGACAGAGCTTACTCTGTTATTACACGGAATTGCCACAAAAATGGGGAAAATTAATTCTTTTTAAGAGATGCTAACACATCGTTACAGCTCAGGCATCGGTTCCAACTACCTCGGATGGACTAGCCTACAGCTGTAGACAGACGACTGTCGACCGTGTGGTCTCTTACCACAGAAATATTGCAATATGTACTATGAAAGAAGAGCAGAATGAATCATCATGTCCGGTCCGGTAACACCGCTGCTCAAAAACTGACGTACTGCTCCCATTATCTGCCGATATTTAAGTATACCATCAGTACCGAGCTTACGGTGGCAGAGGAGTACCAAATGCTTATATAACAGCGTTCTGCCAAACTAACATCAAATGTGTATACTAATATATGTACCTGCAACAATCATCTCAGCCAACCACAGGAGGGAAATTGACCTACTGTACCACCCTTGTCTGGTATGTTATTCAGATGTCAGATAACGTATCACTCGACACCGTAGCAGGATTCATCCATTTCACTTGGAAACATTATGGTCTTTAACTGTATATTTCTTTTTTTTTTCCTCCAACAACGTGCAGATTCTAATACGAGTTCCTATTTAGAGTCGGGAAACTTCGGGAAACTTAAGAGGATCTTTTCGTCCAACATACCTCGTAGCAGTACTACCGCTTTAATTACAAATTTCTTAGCCCAATCAATGATTTAAATTTAAAATCATGCGCAATCGTATGCAGAAGTGTATTCCACTGTATCTAAGGTAATAATAGAGCACTTAATCTCTTATCTTATCCCATAAGCGGCGGTGAAACTAACGCTGTCAGTGGGAGGAACAGAGAACCTTTTGTATATCTCACAGATTACAAAGTAGTAGTTTAAATATGTAATTAATCTTTTCTTATTATACAGTTTTAACTGATTACAGACATCCGCTTGAGGCTATCTTATTTAACACTAATATTTTTTGTATTCATTTAACATATAACAATCAAACTACCTATATATTAAAATTGGTTAATTAACTAAGCGAACTATTAATAAGTAGCTGTACCAGTAACTTGTATTAATGAGATAAACTATTATTTTTTTAACTATTAATTTGACTATTCATTTAAAATATTAACTTTCAGTATGGTGTTGGAATTTACAGTTCAACAACCCAAGAAGAATACGAAGAATACAGTTCAACAACCCTCTCTTCCCCGTGGATATCGTAAAAGAAGACTAAGGGATTATCAGATAATATTTATGCAAGAGAAGAAAAACTCAACATAGACCTATGCCGATAAGTCTGAACACCGCGATATGGTAGGTAAACTTCTCTTCTTTTGTGGAAGAGGCCCGAGCCCAATAGTGCGGGTATGGTATGGGAGAATAGGGCCATGGGGGGGTATGGCCTGAGATGATGATTATAGTTTGAGTTGATCACGGGAATATTGATCATATCGTCACCATCATTGTCATCTTAGCTCATATACGTATATATCTCATTTATAGGCTCGAGTCTTCTCCACAATAGAAGGGAAATTTTCATACTATAACCACGCTTGTTAACTGACTTTGACTACACAGATTGGTTAAGTGTGATCCACAAATTGTTGTTCTGAGTCTGTATGTAATTTGTGTTCGTTAATTATATGTTTGTCCCCCGCAACATAATGATTAATTCCCTGCATTTAAAAAAAAAAAACAAAAATCTGGGTTCGTATGGATTTTTATTTCGAGTTTCTCTTGGGTAGACGTTATTCACGTATTATATCGCTTAGTCGACTTTTACCATGTCCACGGGCAAGAAATGATGTACTCCGCCATCAAACAGAAGTATCAAATCAATATCAATGATATCAATAATAATCAATCAAAATATTTGTTATCTCAACAGTTGTTAGGACAACGGCTACTGCGCAGAATCCTTGACGGCCGCTGTTATTAAATTTTGGGCGATTTATTAATATTTTATAGACAATGCTCCGTTTTTCTTCACGCTCCGGTCTGCTCCTATCGACAACTAGGCAACGACAATTAAGATTTTTTTAATTGGATGTTTCTGAAATTACTGAATTCCAAGGAAGATACAGAAAAATACTTAGTTTTCATAGTAATATAAATGGTTGCGTGACGCTAAAATATAATAGGGCATTTATAGTATAAAAATATGATTAGATTAAATACAGTATGTTTTAAATAGATAGATAAATCTACAATAGTGCCGACTTTATTAATTAAGATAAAAATTGTAGCGATCATATATAATCGCCTAGTAACAAAATTCTATTGTTAAAAGAAATTATCTTTGTTGAGCACTTTAAAACTTTAGAACAACGTAATAATATATTAAAATAACATAATTAAATTCATGCTTGTACATTTTTTTGGTATTATTATCCCGAGGTAGTTAATTGGTTCAATTTTATTTTGTAATGTAAGTATAGAAAGATAGACTCAACACTCTCCCATGATTAATTAATATCTTGTCGAGGAGTGGGTACTCCTCAAGGGGTATTCCGTTGGGCCGACCACTGACGACAAGTCACCCTGCTCCGGTGGTGGGCCCAACGATGAAGGCGACGTGTCACGGGTGAGTTACGGGTGTGCGTGCTTACGCCCCTCTGTCGCTCCGGACGGAGTGGAGCGAGGAGTGCGCCGACCGTAACCCACCCCCTCACAAAAAAAAAAACGGTTAATTAATCTCAAATCCCAAGAAAGGAATCATCATCATTTCAGCTCATGTACGTCCCACTGCTGTGCTCAAGCCTCCTCCACAATAAGAGGCAAATTGATCTTACTACAACCATGCTGGTCAGACAGGACTGTATAGAGTTTAATTTCTAGTTTTCCGTCTCTTGTATAGATGTTATTTGCGTATTATATCCCATAGTTGTCTTTTACGACATCCATAGGCAAGATAGGGAGTGGTGATTTGTATTCTTACTCCGTCATCACAGGGAAAAGAAAGGAATACAGGATACCTATCCTGTGCTCCTACAATCAAAGTGGGCGAGCTTATATGAAAAGTTTTTACTTCTATGTCATGAGCAGCGCTTATTTTTCATTCCCCAGAAATGACGAGATAGCGTTCTAATTGCCACGTTTGCGGTTTGTGAATCGTAGTGATGTATTTTAAGTTTCCCAAGAGAGAGCTGCTGCCCACTCTCCTGGTGAAAATCTCAACCTATTTTTGCAATTACTGCGACGAATTAAGGGGTTGCGATAATTGTGGAACCTATAATAAATAGAAATACCTTAGTATAGTTGTTTGATTGACCTTTTTCGTCTGGTGACGAAATAAAAATGCAATTTACCAGCCTATCTCTTACCCGTGGGTGGTGTAGAAGCTGAATAAGGGATACAATGTGCAGACAGCATCACTGCAAGATAACGCAAAATGAAAATAAAACCGTACACCAACCAACCAACCATTCTGATCGCCGTAGTCTAGTAGACCAATTTACGTCATATATCGAAGGGGGTCGAAGCCCAACAGTGGGACGTGGCCGCTGAGATGATAATGATGTATGATCTATTCCATTTTGTTCACTGTCTTATTTGATTAAAATAAAAAAAATATTGGAGGTTCAAAATTTGCGTTAGTGAAGGCAGAAATGAAGGCGGTACATGTTATGAAAAGGTGATGAGAATTGAAATTAGAAAAAAAAAATTATTAATGTAATCACTTAGTCGTAAAAACCAGCTAAAGAATCACTAGCAAATACCATCCCCGATCCGCTGGCCAAGCGTGGGCTTATCGTTTTTTATACTTATATCAAATAATGAAGATTAATAGGGCAATAGATGAATAAATACTCTTATTTATTTGTTTTACGGATAAACAGGTATGGGAACCCCATAGAAAAGATAGATAAAATTTTCAAAGCAAGACGTGACTAGAAATGGTATTTTCCGCATGGTTACGGAGTAAAAATATAATTCACCAATCCCTATTCTGCCTTTGGCTGTCATAAAAGACTACTAAGGGAAATCCTTTAGTGGTCTTTTAAATAATAGTATTTTACTACTTTTATATAAAGTCTATGCAAGAGATGGAAAACCTGTAACGAAATCCTATACCAATACCTCTGACCAGGGTAGTATAGTACGTTAATTTTCCTCTTATTGTGGACGAGGTTCAAGCCCAGCAGTGTGACATAAATGCTGTAATGATGATGATAACGGGAATACAGGAAAGATATTTGATAGGATTTCATGGAGGAAGAAGATATATTACACGGACTTAAATTATTTAAGAAGAGATGAAAGATGATTTACGTAAATTTAGCTGGTTTTCGAATAATACAAGCAAAAGTAACATAGGTGGTCGTTAGAAGAATTTACCAATTACTTGTCCGTGATTGTTGTAAAAGACGACTAAGGGATATAATACGCATATGACATCTATGCAACCAACTTGTCTTATAGAAGAAAATTCGAAAGTAAAACCTATACCAACTGCAAGGAGGGTTGATGTCAGGTCAGCGGCTTGTCATAAAACTATTATTACTGAGGAAGAAGTATTCAGTATAATAGCAGAATGATAAAACAATGCGATTTCCATTTTTCAAAAACCCCAAAACAACTCACAATATTTCTGAGAACAAAGACCGAAAAACAATGAATAATTATTTCACAATTAAGTTAACATAATTGGACGAAACTAGAAGTGAA
The DNA here is from genome assembly GCA_032191425.1 of Lymantria dispar. Classification (NCBI taxonomy): domain Eukaryota; kingdom Metazoa; phylum Arthropoda; class Insecta; order Lepidoptera; family Erebidae; genus Lymantria; species Lymantria dispar. The sequence goes on from CM063457.1 coordinate 6,712,349, forward strand.
CCAGTGTTACATGTAACGGTATTGTGTAATCGCTATACCACCCGCCACGCTTCAGAGAGCAGATAAAGTTATTGCAGGGAATGCTACGCACGCCACGCATATAGGTGCCACTGACAGCGATTTTATGAATTAATCTTAGAATAATAACGTATAGAAGGATAGTGTCAATACTTCGAACTTTCAAAATTTGAATCTAAAAGTACTAATGGCGCGCAGACGATTACACACGGACACACGCAAACCACGATACAAATTATGAAATCAAATTTTGTTTTTATAAACATAAATCGTCGAATTACCTTTAAAAGTAATGTTAATAATATTTTCATATTTTTCAAATGTATTGTGACACCATTTGAATGCACAAACCGTCATAATTACCTATTTATATTTTAAGAGTTGCGTACGTTCGTGCAGTACAATGACTTGTACATTACGGAGCGGTTCCGGTGTAAGCTCCATTAGGCTCCAATTGAAATGCCTCACTTTTTGTGCGTGAACTTACCTTCTATATGTTATTATTCTAAGGAATTAATAGCAAATACCCGCTGCTTCTGTATGAATACGTAGAAGAACCCGTGCAACTGATACAACCAGTTGTAGACAGACAACTGTCAATAGTGTGGAGGAACCACATAGGACACGGCGCGTATATGTATTTCCCCAGCACTAAAAAAGAAAGGACCACATAGGTTAACAGTGTTTATAGCCGCGGGCCGGTTCCTTTGTGGTAGTACTACACTCTCACAGAAAATCGACGTCCGAGTAGTAGCAATTTGTTACTGCGCTTCATTCTGTGAGTGAGAGCTGGAAGCTGAACTTCCTGAGGGTGTTTGCATGTAGTGGGTGTTGATGATGCCAAACCAAACCTCATTGTACGCATACATACTCCCTTCACTTTCTTCGCAGTAGGCAGCGGCCTTGTAAAAGTCCATGAGCGGCAGCAACACTTACCATCATGTGTATTGTTTGCTCGTTTGCCACCGTTTGCAATGAAAAAAATAAATCACATGAAGAATTAGCACACTGAAGTGGCCAAGCGCCATATCGCTCGATGAACCGACAACCGTTGAAATTTTTGAATGGCGATCACGTATCGGACGACGCAGTGTGGGACATCTCCTCGATATGTGGACCGATGAGCTGGTGAAACTTGCTGGGTATTATTGGATGCAGGTGGCTACGTAGTTGTGGACGGCGATAGGCTGAACGATGATGTAATGTTACGTTAAATTATGTAAATTAAATCGCTATAAATGACGCCATACAATTTCTAATTAAATAAAAAGCACAGAAGCAGTGATTTCTATCTGTTAACCATTGCCTACGTAAGTGCATAATCATTCATTGTTTGATTCCGATCGCATACACGAGTCTATATTGCTTTTAAATACGAGTATTTTTTTCTTGTAGTCACGCATTTTACCACGAAGAAAATAACTTCCATTTTTTTTTGTATTACAATTATCATCGCAGATCATACACATTCTAGTGCTAGGCTCGAGCCACTTTTACAGAGTAGGAGGGGGACTGGTCAGACTGGTTGATATAAGGTTTTTCCTTAGTTTTCCTTCTGTTACAGTAATTTTTTGAAATAATCCCACCACATATTCCTACCACTATTACTCTTTTAGGCCAGGATTGACAATGGTCTCCTTATAAGACACCGCAGTTTGACCCTCAAAAATACCCGGAGTACGCTTTTAATTGTCTTGAGACCTGCTACAAATTTAATTAGAAAAGAAGAAACGGGAGGAAATGGAAAGGTCTACTTCCCTCCCTCTATAAAGCGGATGACATGAAGCAAAATTGGCTAATAAGCCAGTAGATAAGAGGATGTACAACTACGTGAAGCGCAGCAGTACGTCATCACGGATTTAACAGAGCTTTTACAGTGATGTTAACATTCGCTTCCCTTAGTGGTTAGTCTCTTTTGAACACCAACGAAAAGAGTAAAAAATGCACGTCCCTTTCCCACGCTTCTATTCATATTAATATTGACTTGACTTGATTAATATTAATATTGATCTGTTGACTGTCTGTCCTACACTATCAAAAATAAGTTTTAATATTATTAGAGCTTCGAGACATCATACGCCCTGCCATCTCCCATTAGAATCTACTAATTATCGACAGAATGCGTTTTTATGGCGAGCGAGCAATACACTTAATAATCAATATAAAAAACATAAATTCGATATATTCAACGCTAATACGGATGCGATAAAACGGACACTCAGTCTCGATTTTTTCACAACACATCAATAGGCTAATTTAATGTTCTCCGTTGTATTGTTTTATGTGAAGCATAGTAGTGAAGACCTGTTATTGGCTTTATGTATCTTAAATATGTTTTTCTAGATTTTTATTACTTTTAAGCTGTTGGTCTCCCGATAAATAAATAAATATTTAACTGGTAACAGAAGTCAAGATCAAATTCAAGAATTTATCATGACATGCTGTTGCTTTAGACGCATTAAGTTAATTAGGCTTAAGTATTTAACGGATAAGTTAGACTTACGGAATTGTGGTCAATGGAGTTTATTTCATGCAGAATTCAAAGCGGTTCTATTAACCAGCTCATTAATTGGATAGACCTAATAAACCGTGGTGAGAGTTAGTTAGAAGTGACAAATATTACAAGGTATGCTGAAGTGGTTTAGATTAGTAGATAGAAAGAGTGATCAGAGATTGAGGAAGCAAATATTTGAGTGGGATAATTAAAGAGAGGACCACTTAGTACGTTTTTAAATCAAATTGAAAACGTGTTTGTGAAAGATCATATTAAGAATATGAGTAACTGTAGAATATGCATGAGGACTAAGATGAGCACGATGAAGGAAGGTGAGGAGCGTGAAGAGAGCGATGGAGGTATACTAGGGTTGTGGCTTGTGGTAATCTGTACTCTCTCCCTGCTCTCTGAGAATCAGGCATGAGGCTATATATGCTACCTTTCCATCATCCCGGGCAGCTGGCATGATGAGGCTGAAACATAAACTTATTAAAAAAGAGCAGTCATCTATTCAAAAATATACAACTTGTCTTCTTGGAGTTTAGAGTACATTCATTGAAGTGTCAATGTCCGCCGTTGAATATATCTTTCTCCACGAAAGGATAGTGACCATAATCATGACCTGTGACAATCGCAGCTGTTATTATAAATTTCCAAGAAGACCACTACTAACGACTCAGGGAGTCGTTCGACTCGCTGGTGCATCCTCAGCCAGTATTTACGACTACCATGGGAAAATTTAGAGATAGAGACGCATTATAATCATACTCCATTTATTGACGGGTTATGGGGTCGCCTTTCAGCCCATCCGGACAATTAAACAGAATAAAAGTGTACAACTGTCGCCTCAAAAAAAGATTTTTTTTTTTTGGGTGGGCTGCGGTCGCCGCGCTCCTCCCACCACTCCGCCCCGGGCGACAGAGGGGCGTAAGCACGCAACATCCGCAACCCACCCGAAAACCACGTCGCCTTCGTCATTGAGCCGACCACCGGAGCAGGGTTACTTGTCATCAGTGGTTGGCCCGACGGAAAAAAAAAGGATAGTATTTATTTCTTGTTTTTTGAATTGTTTTTGGTAGCCAAACTAGCAAACAGAATATCTGATGCGAAGTGACCTTTGCAATACCAAGGGTCAAGTTAGGTTGCTGCCTACCATGAAGGAAGTGCTCTTCTTAAACTTCGTCTAAAGAAGGACATGTCACAATGCTCGGGCAATACAGCAGCAGGTATTTCATTTCAATATCCTACACGTACGTGCGAAAATTTATCGCTCAAAACGCACAGTTGAAGACCGTTTCCAGGTAAAATGGAGGAACCCTCCTATTTGACATTCTGCACTACGCTGGTTAGAAGGATTGGTATAAGGTTCTATTTCAAGTCCTCTTTCTCTTGCATAGATGTTATTTATATTTCGTATCCCTTAATCATTTTTTACGACATAGAAAAATTTTAGTCAACTATATTATTACTCTGCACAAATATTTATCATTATTATCATAAAAGATAACCTAACTGCATTAACATCAACAAAATCATTTTGCTAGATCATAATACTAGGTATTTATCGCAGTGCGCGGGTTCAAGTCCCGGGAAATGAAATTGTAACAAAGTACCGGACGTCACGTGGGCGGACACTGCACATTGTAATACAAAAAAGCTTGTGATTTTGTAATATCACCATGATTTAGTGATTTTATGGGAAAATTATTCAATATGACGGAGGAGTGATTCAAATACTTACATCCACACATACATGTTATCTGTAGCTAGTTCGATTCCAATGTAGGATGATGCTTTGTGCAATCCACCAATTATTTTTTTTTTGTTTTTACTTATATTCCAGCAAAAGAAATTGATTAGGTTATATTACTTGGTGACCACGCTGGTCAAATGTATTGGCGTAGGGTTTTATTTTAAATGTTCCTTCTCTTGCATAAATGTTACATGCCTGCAGTTGTCTTTTACGACACCCACGGGCAAGAAATTCGTAAATTAACGTTCTCAACGTTTAAATTATCGTTAAAAAGAGTCTCGTTTATCCGCTGCAATGATCTACTTAGTATAGTAATAACAAGTTGCGGAAGTCTGCAATCTTATACTCAAAATGTGAACTTTAAAATACCCTGAACCATTAGCTCATCAAGGGTTTCACTTAATAAGGCTTGTACAGACACAGTCCAGAAGAAAACCAGCACTCGCATTACCGGTTGTTTCAAGGTTTCTGACTTCTCTTCAGTCGGGTCACAAAATTTAAAACATACAGTACCATCTATTTATAATTAGGAGTGTAGTTCCACTGTTCACAATAAAATATACTTCTTTTTTTAAATGATATATGATGTTTACGCGAGCACTACCCATTGTAAATAAAACTACTTTTACGGATTATATCGCGTTTGTATTTGATTTATGATTACCCGACGTTTTGAATACTTTACAGCATTCATGGTCACGGGTGGACTAAGACGTCTGACGTCCAAACAAGTCAACGTTACTACAGATTTTTATAATTATCCGTCGGTAGTATACCTATTAGTTTTGTTAGGTTTAATTAACAAATTGTAATAATAATTACTACAAATTTTATTGTATAATTACTAATCATAAACAGTATAATTTTTTCATATAGAATCATTTTCTTCTTGTACTGGCAATAAATTTGTACCAAAAATGTGGGTCATAACTTAATAACTAATTTTCTGTAGCGGGTAGATAATGATAATTTTTTTTTTAATTGCTCTTGGTGGCAAACGAGCAAACAGCACACCTGATGGTGTGAAGCGCTATTGCCACTCAAGCGCCTCTGCTAGGCCGCTCCCTACCGTGAAGATGGGTAAGGGTGTGTCGTCATCATCGTCGTCACAGCCCACATACGTTCCACTATTGGGCTCGGACCTCTTCCACAATGGGAGGGAATTTGACCACACCATGCTAATCATGTTGGTATAGGGTTTCATTTCGAGTTTCCCTTCTCCTGCACATATATTGTGTGCATATTACATCTCATAATCGTCTCTTACGACATCCACGGGCAAGATAGGGAGTGATGAATTGTATCCTTACTCCGTCACCACACCGGTACATACGTGCAATTAGTTTCGGTGATGTTAAAGGCAACAAAATACACCACACGCAAACACCTTCAGAAAATTGGGCTGCCGGCTCTCTCGCTCATTGAACGAACTCGATTTTTGTGAGAGTGTGGTACTACCCTGGATAGACCGGCCTATGGCTATAGGCAGATGAATATCAACAATGTGATTCCACTATATAAATACTACTTATTATTTTCGTTATTGAAGTGTAACTTCTAATGCGACTTATAACAAGGTTGCGTTAAACGTTAAACACCACGGGAATAGAAAGAGACAGAGTGAGAGTGAATGCGTGGCACTCGAACGCATGCGTGTAGTAAACCTGTTACAGGAATTTTTTTTTTTTAGTATCGGCCATGGTCATCGCCCCCGCCGCCCGGCTCCATCCGGGGCGACAGAGGGGCGACGCGCATTCTCATGACCCACCCGTGACACGTCGCTTTCGTCGTTGGGCCGACCACCGGTGCAGGGTAACTTGTCTTCAGTGGTCGACCCGATGGAATACCCCGGTTGCGGGGTACACTCTCCTCTCGACATTCCCCTCGGGGACGTCGGTCGCGGTCGCGTGGTCAGCCTCTCTGCGTGTGAAGAACTAAATCCCCGGGCCAGTCACCCGCGGCCTCGGCTAGAGCGGTATTAGAGGCTTGCGAGAGCGTTACTAACGAGTAGCATCCAGTATTTTTTAACATTTTTTAATGTTTGTCTGATTTAGGTTTTATTTAAATTTTATTCTACATGATATATGATGCAATTATTTTGATTATTGCATTATATATAACTAGCAATCCGTCCTCGCTTCGCTTCGGTTTCAGTCACTTTACCGGCTTAGTTACCGTTATCGTGGGAATACCGGGATAAAATATAACCTATGTTACTCCCTGATATTATAGCTTTCCATTGGTGAAAGACTTTTTGGAATCGGTTCAGTGGTTTAACCGTGAAAGCGTAACAAACAAACTTACTTTCATATTTAAATATTAGTAAGGAAGTAAGGATAAGGATTAATAAAATACGTGAATTCTTTTTACTTTAATTTTAAATAAGTTTAATTTAAATAAACTAATTTATGCAGATTTGCTTCTAATTGGATTTTTTCATGAAACAAACTAGTATTTAACTACATTCTATCTAATAAAAATTAATACATTTATATTTATTTATATTCGTTAGGTGGATTACATAAAATACCACTTATATAAAAGTATGTATATAATTCATTCATTTTTTAAAGAACCCAGATCAATTAACATAAGTGATTTATAATCAGATTAATAATTTTAATTGACAAATATTCGTAAAGGAATTTTTATCACACTTTTTTATTCACTAGGATAGATTTTACAAAAAGAAATACTCAATTTTAAAAGAAGTAAATATTTGTGAAGACAAAAAAGAATTTAGGAACATATCTTGATGCTTATAACGAGTATAAAAAAAAACAGAACTGCCATAAGACGAGCATTTATATTAAGAAATTTTCTAAGAGATATAATTTCATAAGTTTTATTCAAAAATCCTATATGCTCCTTATTCGTATGGTAACAGAGTAAGAATACAATTCACCACCCCCCCTATATTGCCCGTGGGTGTCGTAAAAGACGATTAAGAGATACAATGTCCATATAACATCTATGCAAGAGGTGGAAAACCTCGACCTGAAAGCCTATAGCAACACGTCGGAAAATCCTGATATAGTAGGGTAATTGCCTTTCTATTATGGAAGAGGCTCAAGCCTAGCAGTGGAACTTATATGAGCCGAAATGAAGGTAGAGTTTAATAAAAATTGGAGAGTCAACATTTTTAAACCACATCGCTCGTCGAACTGCACAGATGGAGTAGTGGTTAAGATAGTGACCTACAGCGCCAGTGTCGGGGGTTCGAATCCCACGCGGGACAACACTTTGTGCGAACCACAAATTGTTGTTCTGAGTCTGGATGTAATTTGTGTCCGTTAATTATATGTTTGTAAAGTCCCCCGCAATACAAGGATTATTTCCTTAGTGCAGGGTGTTGTCTTAAATAAATAAATAAAAAAAAAAAAAAAAAATTACAGAATTGAAATTGAATTGAATCGACAATCGCTGAGAAAGAAAGGTTCTCGAGCGGCAACCATTGATCGCACGCAGTGTAGGACAACTAGATGGACCGACGACCTGGTGAAAGTTACTGGTCGTTGTTGGATGCAGGCAGCACAGGATCACACTCTGTGGCGTAACATGAGAGAAGCCTACGTTCTGTGGACGGCAATAGGTTGAAATAATGATGATGATGATATGTATCAGATAAAGACTAATAATAGAATAATAATATTAAGAAATCTTTTAAGAGATATTAATTCCGGACCGGGGATTTACTCCGTCGCCTGCGGAGATGCTGATCTCGCGACGGCGACCAACGTCCCGGGAAGGGAACGTCGATGGGAGAGGGAACTCCTTCGGGGTATTCCGTCGCGTAAACTAATGAAGTCAAGGATCTCTCCACTGATGGACGGGTGGATGCAAGTGGCGCAGGACCGTTCCGAGTGGCATTCTTGGGGGAGGCCTATGTCCAGCAGTGGACGTCTGTAGGCTGATTGATGGATGGCACTCTGCACCGGTGGTCAGCCCAACGACGAAGGCGACGTGCTATGGGGTGGGTTATGGAGCCCACGCGCGGCGACAGAGGGGCGCCTCTGTCACCTCGGACGGAGCCGGGTGACGGGTGCGCTAACTGAAAAAAGAAGATATATTAATTTAACTAATTTTATTCTAAACTCTTTTATATTCACACTTTTCCGTGTGTTGACAGAGTAATAATATAATTCATCATCTAGCCCATAGCTGTCATAAAAGATGACTAAGCAGAATATAATAAGCAGAGGTAATAAAGTTTAAAGTTGAGAAAAGAGAGGAAGAAAAGGGAGCGTTAATGTGCTAACAAATAAATAGTATCATTATCAACATCACAGATAATTAATATACGTACGCACAGATAAGTAATATTCTCACTTCATCACCATATGAAACATGCATAATTATCATCATTATTTCAGTTCATATACGTCCCACTGTTGGGCTCGAGCCTCCTCCACAATGGGAGGGAAATCGATCTACTATATAGCACGGTGGTCAGACGAGTTGGTATATGCTTTTATTTAGAGCTTTTATTCTCTTAATAAAATCAGTATAAGGTGATACAATTCTTCCCTTTCTGAAAGTACAGTTTTACTGTTTGATTGTTGTTTGATTTTTATTTGATTTTTGATTTTTAATCAATAAAAAAAATGAGTAATTATCTCCTCATCATCTCAGCCTATGCACGTCCCCTTGTTGGACTCGGGTCTCCTTCATAATGGGAGGGAAGTTGAGCTTACTATACTATGCTGGTCAGACGTGTTGGTATGGGGTTTTATTTCGAGCTTTCTATCTCTTGCATAGATGTTATATGCATATCATATCCCTTAATCCTCTTTTAAAACATCCACGGGCAAGGGATGGAGTGAGGAATTGAATTCTCACTTCATCACCATATGAAACATGCATAATTATCATCATTATTTCAGTTCATATACGTCCCACTGTTGGGCTCGAGCCTCCTCCACAATAGGAGGGAAATTGACTTTACTATACCCTTTTTTGCTCAGACAAGTTGGTATAGGGTTTTTTTTTTTTATTTCCTTCTCTTGCATAGATGTTATATTCGTATGATATCCCTCAGTCGTTTTTATGACATCCACGGGCAAGTCCCTTAGTCGTTTTTTACGACATCCGTGGACAAGAGAGGAAATGGTGAATTGTATTACTACTTCGTCAAAACATGAAAGAAGCTTAATAAATAGTTTAAAATTGACATATCAATATATAAATCTTTGTAATTAAAACTCTTTTACGGATTTTATCGTGTTTGTATTTGATTTTTAATTCCCCTAGTTTCGAACCATAGACAACTTTCATGAATACAAGAAGGTCTCCTTAAAACTTTGGTCCCATTTCCTTTCAAATTCTCCGCCAGTGACCATGAACGCTATAATGTCTTCCAAATTACGGGCAATCAAAAATCAAATACTAACGCGATAAAATTCGTAAAATAGTTTTATTTACAATGTGTAATGCTTTTTTTTTTGGGGTGGGTCGCGGTCTCCTCGCACCGCTACGTCCGGGGCGACAGAGGGGCGTAAGCACGCACACCCGCAACCCACCCGAACACCACGTCGCCTTCGTCGTTGGACCGACTACCGGAGCAGGGTTACTTGTCATCAGTGGTCGGTCCGACGGAATACCCCCTAGTGGGGTACCCTCTCATCGACCGATGTCCCCTCTCGGGGAGGACGTCGGTCTTTCCTCACGCGGTAGGCCACTCGGCGGATGATGGACTAATTCCCTGGTCACGTCACCCGCGGCTTCGGCTAGGGTGCAGGTAGTCGCGCCAACGCCGCCTAACAATATGTAATGCTCACCTAAACATCAGAAATCATTCTATATTTTCTTGTTAATCTGTTACAATACGGACAGTCCTATAGTTGATTTAAGATATGGTAAATCTACATTCGTCCCTACACCATTGTCTTCTGCGATACCATTAACTAAATGATTGTTAATCACTTCAGTACTAACCCACTTATTACATCAGTCACCGCCCATTCCGGTCCACTTCTAATTAACCTTTATACGTACACATTTTGTTAAATTATGTGACAAAGTCTTCATTATTTTGATGCGATGCACGCTTTCCGTTTTTTTTTAATACGATGTTAATATTCTTTTATAGTTCATTAATTAAAGGTACATTGAAAATACACTAATTTTATGATGATCGACTGACTTAATGGTATAAAATAATTTATTGATTAATTTAATTGACTTATTACAGACATAGACGTGTATTACATATACTTATATACAATGTATCTTTATTACATTGTAACTGTTATTTGGTTAATGTATTCCTACCTTTTTTTCATCTGATCACATTGCCATAAACTATTTTAGGCGACGGAAGGTCGACGTAGGGCTCTGAAATTTCTCTTATCTACCTATTCAGAGGACAACTAAAATAATTTTGGTGGTAAGCCCGGTGGGTTATCCTTTCAGGTACCTACTATCTTTGATATCTGTCAGCAAGGTCTCGAAACGTCATGTTCATGCGGTTGCCCTTCCTACGGATGGCGGACCACTTCCAGACTATTTGTATATTTTTCTGCTTAGGCTAAAGTACATACTTTTATTTACTCCTGTGTGTGGCAACGGGATAAGAACACAATTGTCGTCAAACCTTACTTGCCCGTGGAAGCCGTAAAAATCGGTTAAGGGTTAGAGAGTGAGAAGCAGTTCCTTCCTGGAAAATGCTTAAAAGCTCACTCCGATGGCCAACCCGCCTGCCAGGCGTAACAATTATGGTATTATCTCCCTGAATGGCATTTCAGCGCATTTTGGAATAGTGTACCTACGCGATAGATCTTATTGTGAGTGGGAAACAGTCCCGATCCACTAAATGACATTGTAGTTTTTTTGCCATGCCATTCTTATAAAATTTGGGTCTAGAACTATGACCTGTAGATAGAGCTATTTCCTATTAATCTATTATACAAAAAGTTGTAGAGGTGAAATTTGATTCTTCTAAAAAAATTGCATAGACGAAATTTGATGCTCATTGACTTAGGGCTGATGCCATAAAAATGTAAGAAAAATTTAACAAACGTCATCCGTAAATATTTAGTTTTGCGTCTTTTTGACGAGCATGCAATCTGCTTGAAGTGATAATTGTTGCCCACCCTAAGTTGAATTTATGTCATCGATTCTTTCATTCATTAGAGAAAGCGCAGTAGCAAATTGCTATTACCCATTCGTTGACTTTCTGCGGCAGTGGGGTAACTGATGCAGGTAGATAATTTTCAGCAGCTTGACCTTACTATTATTCAAATTCAAAATCATTTATTATATGTAAATCCGCAGTGGCACACAGTAATAATTTCTGATGCTTAAGCGACTGAAAAAAAAAAATATAAGTAAAATAAAAAACAAAACAAAAGTAAAACAACCGCAGCTTATGGCGTGCTGAACGTAAGTGGCGGCACTGCAGTTCTGAATGCCCCAGAGAGCCGTCCAGGGCCTCGTATCCAGCTCGCCTTTACTGGCTGGCTTGAGTAGAAACCGAAGAGTGCTCGCAGGATTCTCAACTCTGGCTTACCTTAAACGGTCAGAGAGGGGTCACCAGAGCTATATGCTCGGGGGTGGAAGTGTCAATTTCAAGGGCATAACTACGGGGAAACGTTTATCGGGGATTTACACTGGTGATAACGGCGCCGCACCGCTCGTCACCCAAAGCCACTTGCACCAATGTTGCCCCCTTGTATTGTAATTATGTCACCACATGGATAAACTTAGTATAGATAGTTATTTTTTGTCAGCCCTATTCAAAACCTGCTATCTCTCATAACTGTTAAAAACAACTAAAAATATGACTTTAACGTGTCATAAACCTTCATACTTATTTTAATAACAGCTATTAATACTATGTGCTTATATTAATAGCATGTTAAAAGTTATTTATAAGAGCGCAGTCAACTGATTAGAAAACGTTTTGAATATATTTTATTAACATAAATAATATGTAAAAATTGATATTTTATTAATGATACCGTTAGATTATCAAAGTATATTGGTGATTTAACTGTTATTTTTATCAACATAATGTTTTTGAAAGTTAAGAAATGGTATATAACTAAGGTGGTACCTATAAAGTAAAAATATTGATGACAACATGTTAAAAAACTTTCTAAACGTTAGAAATTTGGGCCAATGAAATCACTATACCAATTGTTGGGTCCGAAGGTGAATAGCAGTTCCAGGTCGAGTTGTAGAATCTTCTGGATACATGACTATCTATTAAAGCAATGATTACCAGCGTCAGAAAGTTGTTATATGGATTGAAGTGATGGACCAGATTAGAATGGTGTCTACGCAAAACTTGTTCGATGCCAGTGGTTAGGTCATCTGCAATACAAGAAATTTAATTATTTTTTTTATAAAGCACAACACCCTTCACTAAGGAAATAATCCTTGTGTTGCGGGAGACTCTACAAATATATGTTTGACTAGCAACCCGCCCTCGCTTCGCTTAGGTTATAGGTTATAGTCGCTTTACCCGCGTAGTTCCCGTGCCCGTGGGAATACTGGAATAAAATATAGCCTAGTTTACGCCCCGATATTATAGCTTTCCATTGGTGAAAGAATTTTTGAAATCGGTCCAGCCATTTTGAAGATTACCCGGAACAAACAGACAGACAGACAGACAAAAATTTTTTAATTGCTATTTTAGGCATAGGTGTCGTGCAAATAACCGTGTGAGCATGAAAAAAGCTTATTATTTTGACATTACAAACAGACACTCCAATTTTATTTATTATTAGATAATATTTTCCGTGTGGTGACGGAGTAAGAATACAATTCACCACACCCTATCTTACCCGTGGGTGATCGTACGAGACGACTAAGGGATATAAAACGCATATATCATCTATGCGAGAGAAGGAAAACTCGAAATAAAACCCTATACCAACACGTCTGACCAGCGTGGTATAGTAGGTCAAGTACCCTTCCATTATGGAGGAGGCCCGAGCCCAACAGTGGGACATATATGGCCTGAGATGATGATGATGATGATGAATATTTTATATATTAGATGGACAGAAATTACATCCAGACTCAGAACTACAATTTGTTGATCGCACAAAGTGTTGCCCTGCATGGGATTGGAACGCCCGACACTGGCACGCTAGATCGGTATCTTAACCACTACGCCATATGTGCATTCTTCTTCAGAATTATTTCCATAGCGCAATTTTTTTTATTTGATAAAGGTAAAAACTAGAAATGATTTAATTTTTTCTTCTAGGCTCCGACTCTGGGCAATAATAGGAGATATATTGTGCTTTTATGCTATTGATGGTGATTTATATTTCTACTTCGTCAACACATGTGAAGATTAAATGATGTTTATGAAATGAAATATATACGTAATTAAAATTAGTAACGACTTTATTTTACAAACTTCCATTTGTAAGACAAAAGGGTTTCCCTATCATTTTAGGTTAAGGAATTTCATGCTTCTCTGACTTTAAAAATAATGGCCTCTTCACTTCACCCATTTGGGGTTGAAGTGTTCAAAAATATTTCTCCAGTTAATTAACTTCTTTTTTAGCGATTTAACTGGTAATTAAAAGCAGCATTTCTTTGCCACAAATGATATATTTCGTTTGTTAGTAACATGCTGAGTATTTACGACTTTTTAATGAAATCGATTATTCTTATGTGGAAAATAAGATAAATTAATTAGTGAAATTAGTAGTGTAGTAACAACTAACAAATCGCTAAATGAGTCAATATATAAATCAGCGAGATATTTTAATTATTTACTTTTAGGAATTTATATCTAAATCTTACTGTTTAGTTAATAAATTCAAGAAAACAGTACTTGTGGTCAGCCAAATTAGGGAAGGAGCGGTATTTAAGGCACATTTTGGGGCAATAAAGCCGCCTTTCCATTGCACTGGACGTTTTGGGATGGGTGGATGTTCGTACAAAAAACTTTCTTACTTATAATTTTGCTAAGGCAGAGCGATGCTAAGACTTTTATATACATCTAAACTAATCTCTCTATTCATGAGTGTTTAGAGAAAATATGGCTGAAAATTTACCACTATGTAGCAAAATTCCTCACTATTTAGGCGAATTTTAGAAGTAAACTATTTTAATTCTTTTCTATTTTAAATTAATAGCTTCAGGATTTTGTCAATGGTGAAACGACTCGAATTGTGATTTTGAACAAACAGCCCATTCTATCTTCTGAGAGTGCACGCTCTGGCATAATAAGCTGAACTTTATGTTAGATAGTTTGCAAGTCGCATCTGGGGTGGTATACTATATGGACCTTGTGCCAACTGGAAAAATTTACCGTGCGTTCAGGCGTTTTTGACATACCTACTATTGCAATCAATGTTAACACTTATATATAGGCGACTTAAGCTCTGTCATATTAGTGGTGTTATACTACTGCGCTTCACATAGCTCTGAATATACTTTTATCCTCTTGGTTTATCAGATAATCATGCTTCAAGATTCCCGTTTTACGTAGGAGGAAAGTAGAATCTTTTCAACCCCTCTTGCTTTTCTTTTATTATTAAGTTTGTTGCGGGTCCCAAGACAATTGAAAGCGTTTGCCGTGACTGCCTGAGGGTCGTACATCAGTGTTTTCTTTTAGGAGAACATTGTAGATCCGGGTTTATAGGAGTTGCAGTAGTGGGAATGTGTGGCAGGTATAGTTCTAATAAGACAAATACGTGTTTAGACATTATATATATTTTTCTACCTAATATATAAAATAATGTTCTGTGAGAAGATCAAAACTACAAATCGCGCGTTTTGTCACCTTTAGTTAATTTGCATAACCTACTAGATTTAGCGTAGCGTAGGTAGCGACTACGAATACTACTAATACTATTACGCTGGGCGTTGTCGTAAAGACGATTAAGAGCTTTACAACTGAGTCAACTCCATCTGATGTCATCTAGTTAACAATTACACTCCCAAGAAGTTTGACGTCAGGTAAGCGCCGTTCATAAAAGTATTGCCGAAATTATTGTAATATGTACGATGTAAGAAGAATAACAGGCCACATCGCTCGACGAACCGACAACCGCTGGGGAAGAAAGGTTCTCGAATGGCGACCACGTATCGGACGATGCAGTGTAGGATGCATTCCCGCCCCCCCTTAGTTGGATGGACGACCTAGTGAAAGTTGCTGGTTTCCCTTCTACAAAGAGGCCCGAGTCCTCAGATGTGGTTGGTAATTTTTAGAAATATTAATTATACAAAAATTCTCCATGTACCTACATATAAAATATGATTAAAATCTCTATGCAACCAAGGCTTTTTATCTTTCTATCAAGGCCTTTAAACTGTATAATCCAGTGAGACATTGTTGAGAAGGATGGATGAGGTTTTCTTTGTTCGACTTTGTGCGATCCACAAATTGTTGTTCTGAGCCTGAATGTAATTTGTGTCCGTTAATTATACCTTTGTAAAGTCTCTCGCAACATAAGGATTATTTCCTAAATTTAGGGAATTGTGTTAAAAAAAACTACTTTTTTACTTTTCGTACAATGTATTTGCATATATGTGCCTTATATGTATCGGTATAAAGACATATTTTCTGATGACATATTTTGTTTACTTGCTGACTCTATCTACCAATAAAAGATTTCTTTTAATTTCTAATAGTTTCATAACGAGTTTTATTGCGGCTTCCGAGATATTTGTGGTAGTAAATTTTTTTGTATTAACGATATCTACTAATGAGTCAATCAATCAATCAATCAGCCTATTTCAGTCTCTTCAACATACTACTACGACTAATGAGTAATATATTTTCTTTTTAATTGATAGTAAAATATTTGACTGTTCAAAGGTGTATTGATTCCGATTACAGGTTTCGACTTGGTCAAGATAACGAACTGGCATACGTTGGCTATCAGAAAATATTATGTTAATCGATTTTCAACTTTATTACAAGCGCTTAAAGTTATTCCATAAGAATTTCAATCGTTTATTAAATTTGTAATCTTCACATATGGGGTCAATATACTTTAGAATGATGGTTTAGAATTCTATGTGCGTAGGCTGTGGCCGAAATGATAGTCCCTTGAGACTACAATAGCCTATAAATATTGAAAAAAAAAGATAATCTATTACATTCGCTTGATATTCTAACGTCAGAGGTACTTTGTATGCTTTCCTCCTTTGTGTGTAGTGTGGCAATATTTTTAAATTAATAAAAGTGTCTCATTGAATCAGTGTATTTATAAGTAAATATTCTATTATCCGCGTGATGACGGAATCAGAATACAATTCATTATGTCCTTTCTTGCCTGTGGGTGTCATTAAAGCCGACTAAGGAATTATAATACACATATAACAGTTATGCAAGAGAAAACCATTCGAAATAAAACTATGTATAACACGTCTGACCAGCGGGGTACAGAAGGCCAATTTTCGTCTCATTGTAGAGGAGGCTCGTGTCACTGAATTTTTTTATTCAAACGGTGGCAAACGAGCGAACAATACACCTGATGGTAAGCATGGCTGCCGCTCATAGACCTTAGCTAGGCCGCTGCCTACCGTGAAGAAAGTGAAGGAAGTGTGAATGCGTGCAAAGGTTCGGTGATACTAAAAGCATCACCACAACTCACCAACTCAAAGACTCTCAGAAAGTTGGGCTGCCGCCTGTTTCGCTCACCAAACGAAGCGCAGTAACAAATTGCTACTACTCAGACGTCGATTTTCTTCGAGAGTGTGGTAGATACTACCCTGGACGGACCGGCCCGCAGCAGTTGACAGTCTGTCTGTATGGCCGTATCACCATGTAAACATGGGACGTATATGAGCTGTGATGATGATTCTATTAAAGTAGTTAGTATATTTATCCGACGAATTCTATTTATCACCAAATTTCTTACCTGAGGGGGTCGTAAAATATGTTTAAAGGATTTAAACTTTGTTCTAAATCCTTGGCGACATAGGTACTTATTCAGTACGGGCTTTAAAAAAGTATACAAATGGAATAAAAGCAATTTATCCCCGTTACAATACTATATGGTTTAAAAAAATAAAAAGTTGCATCATTCGGAGACCGGTTATTGGTTATTTAGTACACCAGTTGTTAAGATTCCCTCAATCTGTTTTTATAAAATGCAACCGAAGATTATTTTGGTTTATTTACATACAAATATCTGAATCATTTTAGGTAGCGTCGACATATATCTATACATATTTTAAATTTAAATTCATATTTAATTAGTAATTATTTTTATATATTTCTTTATTTAATTCCTTTTTTTATGGTATTTTAAGTGATGAAATGATTTCTAATGTTGACGCGAGTATTACACATCTATACCAATAAATAAAATTGGAGTGTCTGTTTGTAATGTCAAAATAATAGGCTTTTTTCATGCTCACACGGTTATTTGCACGACACCTATGCCTAAAATAGCAATTAAAAAATTTTTGTCTGTCTGTCTGTCTGTTTGTTCCGGGTAATCTTTAAAACGGCTGGACCGATTTTAAAAATTCTTTCACCAATGGAATGCTATAATATCAGGGCGTAAACTAGGCTATATTTTATCCCGGTATTCCCACGGGAACGGGAACTACGCGGGTAAAACGACTATAACCTATAACCGAAGCGAAGCGAGGGCGGGTTGCTAGTTGTAAATAAAACTACGACTTTTATCGCGTATGTATTTGATTTTTGACTGTCCGACATTTCTATCACTTTGGAGCGTTCATGGTCATGAGCGGACTAAATGATTCATTTTATTTCTTCTTACACTGGCAATAAATTTGTATGAAAATGTGGGTCAATTTTTGACAACTAATTTTCTGTATCGGGTAGATAATTATAATTTTTCTATAATAACAATAACTTGTTTGACATGAGACATCTTAGTCCGCCCGTGACCATGATTGCTGCAGTGTTCGAAACGTTTCGAGCAATCAAAAATTAAATACATACGCGATAAAATGCGTAAAGTAGTTTTATTGATGATGTATTTTAAGTTGTTAACCGCAAATTATTGACCCCCCTGGTCCACCATACCACGCTGGTCAAATGGGTTGGTATGGGTTATTATTTCGCAAACGCAAAGAACTCGTCGCAATTATTGGTACCGACCTGGCGCTGCCGACCATCGCCAGGGAGATGCTCGTCAGTGTCAGGAACTGGGACGCGGTCGCCGCCTTCTGTGAGGCCGTAATCTCACGGAAGGAGGCGGCGGATCGTATGCGAGTAGAGCTCCTATTCGGCGACACGTTCCGCCGCCGGCGACTCGGGCGGCGCAGACGCGAATATCTGCGCCTAATGCCGCCCTAGCCGAGGCCGCCGGTGATGGGACCGGGGAATTTTCTGTCACCCGCAGAGGCTGACCGCGCGACGGCGACAGACGTCCCAGGACGTCGAGAGGTGAGGTTACCCGAAAGGGTACTCTGTCGAGCCGACCACTGACGACAAGTCACATCTGCTCCGGTGGTCGGCCCAACAACGAGGTGACGTGGGTACGGGAGGGTTATGGGCCCGCGCGCCGTCCTTTCACCGCCCCGGACGGACTGGACCGCGCGTGCGCTTACCCATAATAGCCCACCCATAAAAAAAAAATGGATTTTTATTTCGAGTTTTCCTTCTCTTGCATATATGTTATCTGCGTATACTAATCCCTTAATCGTCCTTTACGACACCCTTGGGTAAGAGAGTGGTGGTGAATATTCTTACTCTGTCACCATACGAAAATTCTTACTCCATCACCATACGGGAATAGTGATATAGGAAATGGTTTATAGTGATATGAGTCATAGTTTATACCTATACGATTTATTTGTTTCATTTAAAAGAACGACGAAGTTTCTATTGAAACGTATTATTTTTTCTAATATTTAGATCCGGATAATGGTAGATTTTCCGTGTGGTGACGGAGTAAGAATACAATTCACCATTCCCTATCACCCGTAAAAGACGACTAAGGTATATAATAAGGATATAAGTGGAATCTCTCTTTCCAACTCCTCCTCTTTAATCTTTTCTAATTAAATTTGTTGCGGGTCCCAAGACAATTAAAATCATATCCCGGGACTGCCTGAGGGTCAAACCTCATTGTCATTTATAGAGACCATTGTGGATCCTGGCTTACAGGAGTTACAATGGTGGGAATGTGTGGTGGGATTAGTCCCAAAAAACAAAATAAGGATATAACATCTATGCAAAAAAAGGAAAACTTAAAACAAAAGTCTTTTTTATCACGTATGACCAGCGTGGAATAATAGGTCAATTCGCCTTCCATTATGGAGACGGCCTGAGCCAAATAGTGGAACATATATAGGCTGAGATGATGATGTTGAATTGTAGATTTTTATTTACTTTAAGATATTTTCACATGAATCATTTAAATTTTAGAGTACATTTTAAATAGTAACAGTAATAGTATTCATAAAATAGTGAATGAAAGTAGGCCGTACACTTAGAATAATAACGTATAGAAGGTAAGTTCACGCACAAAAAGTAAGGCATTTCAATGGAGCCTAATGGAGCTTACGCCGGAACCGTTCCGTAATGTACAAGTCATTGTAATGCACGAACGTACGCAACTCTTAAAAAATAAATAGGTAATTATGACGGTTTGTGCATTCAAATGGTGTCACAACACATTTGAAAAATATAAAAAGATTATTAACATTACTTTTAAAGGTAATTCGACGATTTATGTTAATAAAAACAAAATTTGATTTCATAATTTGTATAGTGGTGTGCGTGTGTATCTGTGTAATCGTCTGCGCGCCATTAGTATTTTTAGATTCAAATTTTGAAAGTTCGAAGTACTGACACTATCCTTCTATACGTTATTATTCTAAGGTCATACAATAAATCTCCGTTTTGCTGTCCCACTGCTATGTATCAATGCATCCAGAATGTTAACAACATTTAGTTTTGGATTCGAGAGAGCCGGAAGCCCAACTTTTTGAGGGCGTTTGTGTGTGGTGGGTTCTAGTGATGCCTTTAGTAACACCGAACCTTATTGCACACATTCACACTCCCTTCACTTTCTTCACGGTAGGCAGCTGCCTTACATAGGTTCACGAGAGGCAGCAACACTTACCATCAGGTGCACTCTTTACTCGTTTGCCATCGTTTGCAATAAAAATCGGTTGTCTGTAAAGTCGGTTTACTGACGATAGTTGAACGTGACAACGTCAACGTCGTCGAATATTCGACAATATATCACTGAACATATATTTAATATCGAAAGAATCATTACCTTTATCGCCGCAATTATCGTTGCTATAAACAATTGACACCACATTCACTTTTGACTGCACTTCATACTTGACGAAAACATGTAAATGTATTATTGTATAGCAGCTGTCCACGCGGACGCATCGCTCACTCAAGTAGGAGAGAGACAGATGTTGAACGCTGCCAAACGCGGAGGCCGATTGTGCCTCTTTGTCGCTCGTTCCGCGCTCTCGCTTGCACTTCAAGCCTTAAATGGAACGCCTCAGAGCGAGGTAACGCCGCATGAGTCATGTTTTTTTCGTGCGTGCAGCCGGCTCCATCGAATTATAAGATGTTGTCACGTCAAAAAAATTATAGTATATATACAATTTTTTTTCCCTGTATGGTGACGAAATAAGAATACATTTCACCACCCCCTTCTCTTTCCCGTGAGTATCGTAAAAGACGACTAAGGGATATGATGAGCATATAACATCTATGCAAGACACCTCTGACCAGCGTAGTATAGTAGATCAATTGCCCTCCCATAGCGGAGCAGGCCTGAGCTCAACAGTGTAACGATGAATTTAAGTTCAGCCATTTATTTAATTTTAAAATTGAAATTCTAATTAACTTGTACATATCCATGTGGTGACAGAGTAATACAACGCCACCCCGTTCTCTTGTCCGTGAGTGTCGTAAAAGGCGACTGGCTCAGCAGAAAACATGCTGTGATAGCACACAGACTGAGATCTGGACACATGCCGCTCAATAAGTTTGGATTCCTTATGAAAAAGAGGGGTTCACCAAATTGTGATGTGTGTGGAAATATTGAAGATGTCACTCACTTATTGTCGGAGTGTTCCAGGTTTCAGTCAGCTAGAGAGGATTTATTTAAAAAGCTTAATATAAACATATGTGATATAGATATGTTTCACCATATATTGTCGGCACCTAATTCTGAAGCAGCCTATAATTTAGTTAAGTTTGTAATGTTACGTTTTAATTAATATTTAATCTTGTAAGGTACGATGGGACTGGCATGTACATTTGTATAAAAGTCCCTAATAATAAATAAAGAGGAAAAAAAAGGCGACTGAAGAATATGCACAGAAAACATCTATGCAAGAGAAGGAAAACTCAACATAAAATCCTATGCTAAGACGTTTGACCAGCGTGGTATAGTAGGTCAATTACCCTTCCATTATGGAGGAGGCCGGAGCATAACAGTGGGACGTATATGGGCTGAGATGATGATGATGATGAAAGCGTCTGTTTGTAACGTAAAAATGACGGGCTTTTTTTCATACTGATACGGTTATTTGCACGATGCTTATGCCTAAAACTCGGTTTAAAACATTTTCGTCTATCTGTCGGTCTGTTTGTCTGTTTATTTTGGGTAATATTCAAAATAGCTGGATCGATTTTGCTAATATTTTAGTACCAAGTAATAAGGAGTAAAATATTTTATCTGGGTTATCCCACGAGAACACAACTGGAACCGATTTGCTAGTTTTATATATAATTAAATAATATTTACGTATCCTATCTGTAACATAAAAGACATGGTCACCCTGTCTACACAGAAATAGTATGGCTTGATGACGCGAATAAGTGTATATGAAATACTAAATAATTTAAATAACGCGTTATGAATATACAAAATTTAATTTTGGCAGCTTATCGGCTTATTACATAAATGGTGGACAATAGCGAAGAACAATGTATTCTAATGTATCATATTGTGTATTTAGTATATACGATAAATGATTGATTGAAATACTCCGGCATGGGTTAGATTAATCAAGAATTTGCGCTCGTGATCAAAGATTAACAATCACGAGTGTTTATTAAGTATATTTGATAGTGATCTTGGTATTGTTCGGTGTTACCAGTTTCGTCATCGAATAAGATTATAAATAAAAACAAAGTAATGTCTATTTTCTTTTTTTTTTAGTTGCTGATACATTAAAGACTTGCCGGAATATATGACCAAAATTTGCCACATTTAATGAAAATCTCCGTGTGGTGACAGAATAAGAATATAATATACCACCCCCTTTCTTGCGTGGGGGTGTCGGAAAGGACTACTAAGGGATATAATATGCATATAACATCTATGCAAGAGAAGAAAACCTCGCAATAAAACCCTATACCAACACGTCTGACCAGCTTAATGTAGTAGGTTTCCCTCTCATTGTGGAGGAGGAGCCCAACAGTGGGACGTATATAAGCGATGATGATGATGATGATATGAAAATCGACGTTTGAATAGTAGCAATTTGTTACGGCACTTCCTGAGTGGGATAGCCGGAAGCCTAACTTTCTGAGGGTGTTTGCGTGTGGAGGATTTTGATGATGCCTTTAATATGACCAAATCTCACTGCACGTTTTCACACCCCTTTCACTTTCCTTGTAAAGGTCCATGAGCAGTACAATCACTTACCATACATGTGTACAGTTTCTTCGTTTGCCACTAACAGCAAAAAAAGTTCAATGTTACCTGTTTTTCTTGAATCTTCCTGTTTCGCATTTTGCTTCGTGCTTTATGCTAACTTTAAGCTTGACAAATAATTTATTAAAATTAGATAATCTCGATTGTGTCATAGCTTAATACAATTCCAACTGAAATGTTTGAGCAGTAAATCAGAACAAATTGTTATTTTATGATAAATGACGCGGTCCGGAAAGACGTTAGTCATGATAATGTTGATCATCTCAGTTCTCAGAAGTTTCACAGTTGGGCTCGTACCTTCTCTACAATGGAAAGAATAAAGAGAGAAAGAAAAATCTGCAAATAGCTTTACAAATTACAAAAAACACGTTAACAATAAATACTTATCTTGTTATGAGCGTCTGATGATCATTCCAGTTTGCTATGTAATTAAGTTGGATTTTTCATTAAAAGTAATGACTGGATATAGAATGTAAGTTATCCGTGTGGTTATGGAGTAGCAATACAATTAATCACCCCAGGGATAAATGCAAGTAAGATCCATGCAAGGAAAGAAAAACCGATACAAAACCATATGTGCAACACGTCTGACCATCGTGGAGTAGTAGGCCAATCGAGTTTTACTTTTCTTGTATAGATGTTTTTGCATATCATCTCAGTCGCCTTTTACGATACCCATGGGCAAGAGATAGGGTGGTGGATTGTATTTTCACTCCGTTACTAAACGGAGCTTTAATACGAGTGACGAGTTTGTTATTATAATACATAGCCACGCTAGCCTAATTGACAAAAGAGTTGGGAAGGATTTCCAATATACGAGTACGTTGGTGATTTGAGTAAAAGTTCCATCGGTAGTAATCACTTAACACTCACAAATAAGTTTTAATAAATACGGCTTGGCATTACAAATACTGCCGGGCTGGCCACGGCCGTCAAGGAATTCGGTACCAGTGTTTGGCCCAATGGGAAATGGGAATACAGTGGGTTTTGGGGCCGTGTGCTGCTCTGACGTCATAACAGACCATAGCCCGACAAAAAAAAACAAAGAAAAAGCTTTACAAATGCAAAATTTCAATGCTTTCCGTGTGGTGACGAAGTAAGAATACAATTCACCACCTACTTACTCTCTTGCTCGTGAGTATCGTAAAAGACGACTAAGGGATTAAATACGCATATAACATTTATGCAATTTAAAATAAAACCCTATACCAACAGATCTGGCCAGCGTGGTATAGTAGGTCAATTTCCCTCTTTTTGTGGAGGTTTGAGCCTAATAGTGTATGAAGTATTAGGTCCTTACATATGATATTAGCGTTTTGTCGTACTGACCACTTTGATCTGAAATATCTCCTCTTTAGTTAAGAATTCCAAATTCAAATTTATAAATTCATTTAGCTGGTATATTTCAGTTTTGAAAACGGATTACAATTTCTTCCGGCATTTGGATAACTTCAGTGTAGGCCGGAGTCTCGCAGACGCCGCGCCGCTGCGCACTCGCCCTGATGATGAGCATCGGATATGCTCGAAACCCGGGTCGACGTAATCAATCTCAGCACGTGAGTGTTTTTGCCGTTATAGATATTATAATTCGGATAACTTCTTACAAGGAAAAAAGTTCACCTCCGATGCGGCAGCCTAAATCGCCATCAAAGAGTTTATTGATTCTCGCCCCCGTGGTTTTTTTTTAGTAAAGGAATCAATGAACTACCTATGTGATGGCAAAAGTGCATAGATACCAACGGTGCATACTTTGATTAATTAAATATATTTTCACAAAAAAAAATGACTTTATATTCCTTCCGTACAAAACATCAATTTCATATGTAAGGACCTTATATATGATCTAAAATAATGATAATGATTACAAATGCGAAATCTCAATTATTTAAATGAGTTTGTAATCAATGATTTCTGTGTTGTATAATTAAGTAAGCAATAAAAATATTAATTTAAAAACTACAGTTTCAAATATAAATTTTCTCTACAACAATTTGCGGTATTTTAGCGTAGTTTCTAAATACGTGCAAAACACGATATCAATTTGATTCGCTTAAAAGCCTACACAAACGTGATTTTTTTTAAGTAATTAATGGTACACACCACGTGTACTATAGAAATATGTTTTGGAGAAATGTAAAAGATTTTATAAATTCGTTTCAGTTAGTGACTTTATAATAATTGGTTTTAGAGTTTTTTTTACAGTATTTTCATTCCAGAGCTTGCACGTACGTGGGAGAAATGATCGCTGGAAACGTACAGTTGAAGACCATAACGTTTCCAGGTGAAATGGATGAACCCTGCTACGATGTCGAGTGGTACGTTGGTAGAATGGTGACGGTGGTACCAAGTCAAACAGTTCCTCGGAGCACTCCCCGTGAAAGAGTCGGTAGAGTACACAGAGTGACCCAAAGTCTCTCCGCTGCTCCAGCGACTCCAATCTGTCCGTAAGATTGGGATCCCCGACGATTCGAACAGCCCGTCTTTGCAGGGAGTCAAGTGGGTCTAGCTGATATTTGGGCGCACCTGCCCAGAGATGAGAGCAGTACTCCACATGAGGACGAACTTGTGCTTTGTATAGCACAAGACGCTGTCTCGGTGTGAAGTACCGCCTGGCTCTGTTCAGGACACCCAACTTTTTGCTTGCCAATTTAGCTTTGTCCTCCAAATGACTCCCAAACTGGACTTTGCTCGATATTTTGACGCCGAGAATCCCAATACTCTCAGAAATTGGGAGAGTTACTCCTTGGAACTGTGGCGCCATGACAAACGGGTCCTTCTTTGCAGTGAACGTGCAAACTTGTGTCTTTGTGGGGTTGAACTGGACTAGGTTCCGTTCACCCCATTCCGAGGCCCGCCCCAGAGAGCGCTCGACTTCAGACACAAGTTGAACCCTTCTTTCCTGAGTACTCCGAGGGATATTCCGTTGCTCAGTGTACCGCTCATCACCCATGCTGTCATCCGCATAGCAACGCATACTCTCGATAGAGAGCATGTCATTGATATGCAGGATAAACAACGTCGGGGAAAGTACCGAGCCTTGTGGTACACCAGCATTAATGGTCATGGTATCGGAGCAGGAGCCATCTACGACGACTTTTATAGTCCGACCATCCAAAAAGCTGGCGATCCAATTACAGAGTCCCTCGGGGATTCCGTATGATGGTAGCTTCGATAGAAGTGCCTTGTGCCAGACCCTATCGAACGCCTTTGCGATATCTAGGCTGAACGCCAGCGCCTCACCCTTGCCCTCCAAGGCCTCTGCCCAACGGTGTGTGAGGTACACAAGAAGATCACCAGCCGACCGACCATGACGAAAGCCGTATTGGCGATCACTGATAAGCTGGCGATCCTCAAGGTATTGCAGAAGCTGACGGTTTATAACCTTCTCCATTATCTTGGAGAGCAAGGATGTTATTGCAATTGGCCTGTAATTCGATGGGTCAGACCGGTCTCCCTTTTTAGGGATCGGGTGGACATGGGCTACCTTCCACGAAGACGGAACCCTATTAGTAGCGTAGGAAAGTCGGTATAGGCGCGTGAGGATGGGAGTCAATTCAGGGGCGCACGTCTTTAGTACCACTGCAGGGATGCCATCCGGTCCACTCGACTTATGGACGTCTAAAAGCCGCAGCTCCCGCCTAACCGCTCGCTGCGTGATGCGGATTTCGGGCAGTGAGCTTTCACACCGTGGGATAGTAGGTGGTGTGGCAGCTCCGGCATCCAAAGTCGAGTTACAGGCAAAGAATTGACCTAGAAGATCGGCCTTCTCCTTTGCGCTGTGGGCCAGACTACCATCGTGTTTCTGCAGTGGTGGGAGATTGGGCTGGCAGAAGTTGCCTTGGGTAGCCTTGGCGAGCGACCAGAATGCACGACTCCCAGCGGGATAGCTTTGCAATCACTCGCCAATTCTGGCAACATGTTCTGCCTTGGCTCTGGCAATAGCCTTCTTACTAGATCTAGAAGCGGCGTTAAATTTCCGCTTCACCTCTTTGGCGTTCGGGTCCTGGCATTTTTTGGCCCTATTCCAGGCCCGATATGCGGACTGTTTCTGGCATGCAGCCGTCCTACAGGTTTTGTTAAACCAGGGTCGGCTGCGGCCACCGACGGGTATTTTGGTGTTGGGGATGAATAATTCCATCCCCGTAATAACCGTTTCGGTAACGCAGTCCGCACAGATGCCAGGGTCCCCAGAGGCGAAGCAAAGCCGCTTCCATGGGTAGGATGCGTAAAACTCGCGGAGTCCATCCCAATCTGCTGACTTATATTGCCAGACTCTGCGAGTACCAGTCGCCTTAGAACGACTAGGCCTTACAACAGGGGCACTGCTACGAACCAAGCAGTGGTCAGAAGATCCAAGAGGGGCTTCAACCACTACCTGATATCCGTGCTGGTGTGTAGTCAGCAGACGATCCAGTTAAGAAGACTCATGGCTCTCAATATCTGGGATACGGGTGGGCTGTGTCACCAGTTGTGAGAGACCATAGGCCGAGACCATATTGAAGAGATGTCGACCCTGGAGGTCAGTGGTTCGGGACCCCAGCCACTCTTTATGATGAGCGTTGAAGTCTCCAAGAACCACCACCTCCGCTGATGGACACTGCTCCAATATTTCGTCAATCCCCCATTGGACGTTCTCAAATAATTGAATTGACCCCGGATCACTGCCATGGGACCTGTAGAGGCATGCGTAGATGCGGGTAAGGCCTCCATAGTCTACGCGTAGCCACAGGATTGACAAGTCACCATGTTCGAGGGCCCGAAGGCGGCGACAGCAGATATCACCTCGGATGAATACGCACACCCCGGCTTTACGAAGGAAGGTATGCTCCAACTCGTAGCCGGGGTAATTTAGGTACGAAATGTCATCCGGAGAACCTATCTGCGTCTCCGTTAAAAAGAGTAAGGCAGGCCGCGCCGTCTCGAGGTGATGGTGGACGGCGTCGAGATTGCTATGTAGACCCCTGATATTGCAAAAATCCACATCAAATGTGGATAAGGGGACCGCCGTAGAAAACGTTCTCTTTTTATTTTTCTTGGCCATAAGTTATTGTTTAAGAAGAGGAGGAAGGGAGTGTGAATGTGTACAACGGAGTTCGGTGATACAAAAAAAAAATGGGCGGGGCATAGTGCATGGTCGAGGAGTGAGTTTTGTGAGGAGCTGACACGATGCACGGAAGGGCCCCCGATGCCCCCCCCGTGCGTAGCCGCCGAGGTCCACTCCGGTTTCCCACACCGGCACGACGACTACCCAACGGGATTTTCGCCGGTTGGTGGGACAGCCTCCCAGGGAGGATGATCCTGGGTTCGGGTCCCCTGCTGACCGGCAGGTGGCCGGCGGTGACCATTCCCATCGGGTCTCCCTGTACACCATGCCAGCCCCTCACGCTCAATACCCCGACCAAGACCTCACCACCGCAGGTTTTAGGCCTCACCAAAACCCGCCGCACACAAACACACCCAGAAAGTTGGGCTCCCGGCTCTCTCGCTCACCGAACGAAGTGCAGCAGCAAGTTGCTACTACTCAAACGTCGATCTTCTGCGAGAGTGTGGTACTGCCCCGGACGGACCGGCCTGCGACTGCAGACAAAAGACTGTCGACAGTGAGGTCCTACCACCAATAATTTGTGTGACAATTTGTAATTGTCTCACTATAACACTGGTTTTATTTCTAGTTTGCCCTTTTTAGATATATATGCATATACTACGACACCCACGGACAAAAAGAGGCAGAGGCGAATTATATTTTACGCTGTCACCACATGTAAAATCGAAAACATCGCAAGAGAAGATTTACATGTCGAGTCGACCACGGAAGTCAAGGAACTCTGCACCGGTGGTCGGCCCAATGAAGAAGGCGACGTGCTGAATGGGTGGGTTACGGGGCCGCGCACCACCCCTCTGTCGCCCCGGACGGAGCCGTGACCGTAGCCCACCGCCAAAAAAAAATGTTGGATAGCTTATTAAAAATAAACTTTAACAAAATGAAATAGGTAAACCTCGTTATAAACCTGATGATGGTGAAGTCTATATATTTTTAAAGCAGATAACAATAGATAATATTATCATCATTATAATAGTCGTCCCACTGCTAGGCTCGAACCTCCTCCAAAAGACGAAGGCAATTGACGTATAATACCGCACCGGACAAACGCATTGTTATAGGGTTTTATTTCGAGTGTCCTGTCTTTTGCAGTGAAGTAATTTGCTTAAGTCTTTTAGTTACTTTGAGAGTGGTAGGACCACACTGTCGACAGTTATCTGTCTACAGCCGCGGGCCGGTCCGTCCGGGGCAGTACCATGCTCTCGCAGAAAATCGACGTCTGAGTAGTAGCGATTTGTTACTACGCTTCGTTCGGTGAGCGAGAGAGCCGGAAGCCCAACTTTCTGAGGGTGTTTGCGTGTGGAGGGTTTTGGTGGTGCCTTTGGTATCACCGAGCCTCAGTGCACGCATTCACACTCCCTTCACTTTCTTCGCGGTAGGCAACGGCCTTGTAAAGGTCCATGAGCGGCAGCAACACTTACCATCAGGTGTACTGTGTGCTCGTTTGCCACCGTTTGCAATAAAAAAAAAAAAAAAAAAAAAACCTTTTACAATTATTCACGTGAGGGTGATAACCATGTTATACTTATTGTTCATCACATCGATAACTTAAATCTATTACAGGCATATTTGGGTAAAATATCATCATTATAACCCTGCTCCTATTTCAATTACTGGGGTCGACGCTATACATATATATCATCATCATCATCTTGCTCTTATCCCAATTACTTGGGGTCGACGCAATATGTCATCTGTTTTGACATATTGCAAAAAGTTTCGGCAATGACTTTTATGACCGGCCGCCTGCCTGACGTCAACCCTCCTTGGGAATGTAATCGTTGACCCAAATAGTACCAGATGGAGTTGGTCCGGGTCAATCTAGGGCTCTTAGTCGTCTTTTACGACACCCACGAGCAAAGCAAGGGTTGGTAGTATTCGATGCCGCTACCACACGCTATACATATATATATATATATATATATACACCTCCTTCTTTGTCATCATCATCATCATTTTCCTTCTTTTTTTTTTTTTTTTTTTTTTTTTTTATTGCCAACGGTGGCAAACGAGCAAGCAGCACACCTGATGGTAAGTGAAACTGCTGCACATGGACCATTGCAATACCAGGGGCACAGCCAGGCCGCTGCCTACCGTGAAGGAAATACTCTTCTTAAACCTCGTTTAAAGAAGGACATGTCATAGCGCTCGGGAAACACAGCAGCAGGTAGTTCATTCCAGAGCTTGCACGTACGTGGGAGAAATGATCGCTGAAAACGTACAGTTGAAGACCATAACGTTTCCAGGTGAAATGGATGAACCCTGCTGCGATGTCGAGTGGTACGTTGGTAGAATGGTGACGGTGGTACCAAGTCAAACAGTTCCTCGGAGCACTCCCCGTGAAAGAGTCGGTAGAGTACACAGAGTGACCCAAAGTCTCTCCGCTGCTCCAGCGACTCCAATCTGTCCGTAAGATTGGGATCCCCGACGATTCGAACAGCCCGTCTTTGCAGGGAGTCAAGTGGGTCTAGCTGATATTTGGGCGCACCTGCCCAGAGATGTGAGCAGTACTCCACATGAGGACGAACTTGTGCTTTGTATAGCACAAGACGCTGTCTCGGTGTGAAGTACCGCCTGGCTCTGTTCAGGACGCCCAACTTTTTGCTTGCCAATTTGGCTTTGTCCTCCAAATGACTCCCAAACTGGACTTTGCTCGATATTTTGACGCCGAGAATCCCAATACTCTCAGAAATTGGAAGAGTTACTCCTTGGAACTGAGGCGCCATGACAAATGGGTCCTTCTTTGCAGTGAACGCGCAAACTTGTGTCTTTGTGGGGTTGAACTGGACTAGGTTCCGTTCACCCCATTCCGAGGCCCGCCCCAGAGAGTGCTCGACTTCAGACACAAGTTGAACCCTTCTTTCCTGAATACTCCGAGGGATATTCCGTTGCTCAGTGTACCGCTCATCACCCGTACTGTCATCCGCATAGCAACGCATACTCTCGATAGAGAGCATGTCATTGATATGCAGGATAAACAACGTCGGGGAGAGCACCGAGCCTTGTGGTACACCAGCATTAATGGTCATGGTATCGGAGCAGGAGCCATCTACGACGACTTTTATACTCCGACCATCCAAAAAGCTGGCAATCCAATTACAGAGTCCCTCGGGGATTCCGTATGATGGTAGCTTCGATAGAAGTGCCCTGTGCCAGACCCTATCGAACGCCTTTGCGATATCTAGGCTGAACGCCAGCGCCTCACCCTTGCCCTCCAAGGCCTCTGCCCAACGGTGTGTGAGGTACACAAGAAGATCACCAGCCGACCGACCATGACGAAAACCGTATTGGCGATCACTGATAAGCTGGCGATCCTCAAGGTACTGCAGAAGCTGGCGGTTTATAACCTTCTCCATTATCTTGGAGAGCAAGGATGTTATCGCAATTGGCCTGTAATTCGATGGGTCAGACCGGTCTCCCTTTTTAGGGATCGGGTGGACATGGGCTACCTTCCACGAAGACGGAACCCTATTAGTAGCGTAGGAAAGTTGGTATAGGCGCGTGAGGATGGGAGTCAATTCAGGGGCGCACGTCTTTAGTACCACTGCAGGGATGCCATCCGGTCCACTCGACTTATGGACGTCTAAAAGCCGCAGCTCCCGCCTAACCGCTCGCTGCGTGATGCGGATTTCGGGCAGTGAGCTTTCACACCGTGGGATGGTAGGTGGTGTGGCAGCTCCGGCATCCAAAGTCGAGTTACAGGCAAAGAATTGACCTAGAAGATCGGCCTTCTCCTTTGCGCTGTGGGCCAGACTACCATCGTGTTTCTGCAGTGGTGGGAGATTGGGCTGGCAGAAGTTGCCTTGTGCAGCCTTGGCGAGCGACCAGAATGCACGACTCCCAGCGGGATAGCTTTGCAATCGCTCGCCAATTCTGGCAACATGT
The DNA here is from genome assembly GCA_032191425.1 of Lymantria dispar. Lineage (NCBI taxonomy): Eukaryota > Metazoa > Arthropoda > Insecta > Lepidoptera > Erebidae > Lymantria > Lymantria dispar. The sequence goes on from CM063457.1 coordinate 6,744,193, forward strand.
TCCGCCTTGGCTCTGGCAATAGCCTTCTTACTAGATCTAGAAGCGGCGTTAAATTTCCGCTTCACCTCTTTGGCGTTTGGGTCCTGGCATTTTTTGGCCCTATTCCAGGCCCGATATGCGGACTGTTTCTGGCATGCAGCCGTCCTGCAGGTTTTGTTAAACCAGGGTCGGCTGCGGCCACCGACGGGTATATTGGTGTTGGGGATGAATAATTCCATCCCCGTAATAACCGTTTCGGTAACGCAGTCCGCACAGACGCCAGGGTCCCCAGAGGCGAAGCAAAGCCGCTTCCATGGGTAGGATGCGTAAAACTCGCGCAGTCCATCCCAATCTGCTGACTTATATTGCCAGACTCTGCGAGTCCCAGTCGCCTTAGAACGACTAGGCCTTACAACAGGGGCACTGCTACGGACCAAGCAGTGGTCAGAAGACCCAAGAGGCGCTTCAACCACTACCTGATATCCGTGCTGGTGTGTAGTCAGCAGAAGATCCAGTAAAGAAGACTCATGGCTCTCAATATCTGGGATACGGGTGGGTTGTGTCACCAGTTGTGAGAGACCATAGGCCGAGACCATATTGAAGAGATGTCGACCCTGGAGGTCAGTGGTTCGGGACCCCAGCCACTCTTTATGATGAGCGTTGAAGTCTCCAAGAACCACCACCTCCGCTGATGGACACTGCTCCAATATTTCGTCAATCCCCCATTGGACGTTCTCAAATAATTGAATTGACCCCGGATCACTGCCATGGGACCTGTAGAGGCATGCGTAGATGCGGGTAAGCCCTCCATAGTCTACGCGTAGCCACAGGATTGACAAGTCACCATGTTCGAGGGCCCGAAGGCGGCGACAGCAGATATCACCTCGGATAAATACGCACACCCCGGCTTTACGACGGAAGGTATGCTCCAACTCGTAGCCGGGGTAATTTAGGTACGAAATGTCATCCGGAGCACCTATCTGCGTCTCCGTTAAAAAGAGTAAGGCAGGCCGCGCCGTCTCGAGGTGATGGTGGACGGCGTCGAGATTGCTATGTAAACCCCTGATATTGCAAAAATCCACATCAAATGTGGATAAGGGGACCGCCGTAGAAAATCGTCTCTTTTTAATTTTCTTGGCCATGATTTTTAATTTAAGAAGAGGAGGAAGGGAGTGTGAATGTGTATAACGGAGTTTGGTGATACCAAAAAAAAAAAGGCAGGGCATAGTGCATGGTCGAGGAGTGAGTGTTGTGAGGAGCTGACACGAAGCACGGAAGGGCCCCCGATGCCCCCCCGTGTGTAGTCGCCGAGGTCCACTCCGGTTTCCCACACCGGCACGACGACTACCCAACGGGATTTTCGCCGGTTGGTGGGACAGCCTCCCAGGGAGGATGATCCTGGGTTCGGGTCCCCTGCTGACCGGCAGGTGGCCGGCGGTGACCATTCCCATCGGGTCTCCCTGTACACCATGCCAGCCCCTCACGCTCAATACCCCGACCAAGACCTCACCACCGCTGGTTTCAGGCCTCACCAAAACCCGCCACACACAAACACACCCAGAAAGTTGGGCTCCCGGCTCTCTCGCTCACCGAACGAAGTGCAGCAGCAAATTGCTACTACTCAAACGTCGATCTTCTGCGAGAGTGTGGTACTGCCCCGGACGGACCGGCCCGCGACTGCAGACAAAAGACTGTCTACAGTGTGGTCCTACCACCAATTAAATTTTCCTGCCGTCATTAAGATTTCCTGCCGTCATCCCACGCTAAGTGGGTCGGCACAACGTGTTTTTACCTTCCATAGCCTCCTATCAGCCGTCATATGTGCACTCGCTGCTTTCATACGCATATCTTCATTCACGCAGTCCATCCATCTCTTTTTGGGTCTCCCACGCTTCTTTCGTTCATCCACAATCATATTGACAACCCTCCTTGTCACATGCCTTTCATCCCTCCTCATCACATGTCCATACCATGATAATCTTGCGCTCCTAATCTTCTCTATCACTGGTGCCACTTTTAGACTTCCCCTAATATACTCATTTCTTACTTTATCTAACCTTGTAACCCCACACATCTATCTTAGCATTTGCATCTCTGTAGCATGCACTCTTCTCTCATCCGTCTTTTTCAATGCCCAACATTCAGATCCATACATAGCAACAGGTCTGATGACACTCTTGTATATTTTCCCCTTAAGTTTGAGAGGACACCTTCTTTGTATATATTGCAAAAGTTAATGGCAATATTTTTCTGATAAGCCGTGTCTTCATCAGCCATTATTGTAATTTTAATGAAATGGCTTCAGATGAATTTGTCGTAAGTCGATATAAACCCTTAGTTATCTTTTAAGACATCTATAAGGATATTATAGATGTATAATAATATCTTTCGTGTAGTGACGGAGTAAGAATACAATTCACCACTCTCTATTTTGCCCGTGGATGTCGTAAAAGACGACTAAGGGATATAATATGCACATAAGATCTGTGCAAGAGAAGGAAAGCTCGAAATGAAGCCCTATACCAACATGTCTGACCAGCATGGTATAGTAGGTCAAATTCCCTCCCATTGTGGAGGAGGCCCGATTCTAACAGTGGGATGTATGTGGGCTGCGATGATGATGACGATGATGAATAATTATCGATAAGATACTTATTAATATTGTAACGCCAAAGTAAGTTTGTTTGTTTGTTATGTTTTCACGCTTAAATCATGGAACCGATGTCAAAATTTCTTTCACCAATGGAAAGCTATAATATCAGGGAATAACATATGCTATATTTTATCCCGGTATTCCCACGGGAACGGGCACTACGCGGGTAAGGCCATTGAAACCGAACCGAAGCGAGGGCGGGTTGCTAGTATGCATACATTTATTAACAGATAATGTTATAAATGTTTTATGTTAACGTACACTATTGCATTGAGAAAGCCTGTAATGATAGATGTAATTGGTAATTTAATAAATAAATAAGCAATGTAAGTATTGGTAGTAGTATCGAATAAAGTATATTCAATAAAATATAAAAAAGTTCAGTCGCTTAAATTGTACAAGTATATAAATACAAGGTGGCAGTTTTAAACCTAAACGCCATTTCTTCAAAGGGTATTAAATAATACTGAATAACAATTTTATTGGTATGCCATATAAGTATTGAACAGCAAGTGGGCTGTGGTGTAATAGCAATAAACTTTATACTTTATAATTCTACAATTTCTCACAATACTGTCCACTAGTTAGCACCCGTATAGGTTATTAATAGGGTAACCATTAATCTTGTGTATTCATGAGACATTATTCCGTATGGTAACGGAGTAAGAATACATTTCAACACCCCTTCTCTTGCCCATGGGTATCATAAATAACGCTTAAAGGATATCTTGTGCATATAAAAACTATGCAAGAAGGGTAATTCGAAATAAAACCCTATACCACCCACCCTGACCTGCGTGGTATAGTAGGTCGATTTCCTTTCCAATGTGGGGGAAGTTTGAGCCTAGTAGTGGCACATATATGATCTATGATGCTGATAATGATACATGAGACTGTTTGTTTTTAAAGACTATACACCATCCACTAAAAATCATTGTATTCCAATGAATTTTGCAAACATACAACTTTACGGACAAAAAATACACTCGGATTCAGAACAATAATTTGTTGATCGGTCAAAGGATTGTGCACGAATATCGAACGATTTTTAATATAATAATTCTTTTTTATTGTTAGCGGTAGCAAACGAGCAAACAGTACACCTGATGGTAAGTGTTGCTGCCGCTCATGGACCTTTGCAAGGCCGCTGCCTACCGCGAAGAAAGTGAAGGGAGTGTCAATGCGTGTAATAAGGTTCGGTGAAACTAAAGGCATTACCAAAACCCACCACACGCAAACACCCTCAGTCAGTTGGGCTTCTAGCTCTCTCGCTCATCGAACGAAGCGCAGTAACAAATTGCTACTACTCGGACGTCAATTTTCTGCGAGAGTGTGGTACTACTCCGGACGGACCGGCCCGCGGCTATAGACAGACAATTGTCAACAGTCTGGTCTTACCACTATCAGTAGTTATGCTAGTCCCGTTACGTAGTCAATTTTTAATCACATCGGATATCGTTAACTTTATCTTATTTATCAAGAACTTAACGTTATCCACAGATTCCCAGTAATTATGGTAACCCTATCTGTTTTAATGAGGAAAAAAAGACGAGGATATACATATAGTAGATAGTCAAGTGCTAACATGGAAGTTGGTACTTTTCTTTGTCAATATAAATTTGAGATAAATAACATCAGAGAGGGCATAGTGGTTAAAAATATTTACCTAATATCCTGAGTGTCGCGGGTTTGTACCCAACACAGGACGATATTCATCATTATCATCATCACTCAGCCTATAGCCATCCACAGTTGGACATAGGTTGAGCTCATGTTTCATGATAAAGTGCGGTCCTGTGATGCCAATGACGTCCTACAATTTTCACCAGGTAGGCGGTCCGCCTAGTGGGAGGGCGTTCTACACTGCGTCGCCGCGTCGTACGATATCTGATCCTTTTCCTCTTTGTTTCCCCAGCGGCTGTGGATTCATTGACCGATATGGCACATTACCACTTCAGCGTGCTAATTCTTTGTGTTGCGTCCGATGCACCCATACGGAATGCCGTATTATAATTATTTTTCCTATTTAAAAATTGTTATTTTGTTTTGAGTCTATGTGTCCAGCAGTAAAAGACGCACGAGAATGCCACGCAGAACAGTCCTGTGCCATTTGGATCCAACGGTTCCCTGCGATTTTCAGAATGTCGTCAGTCCACCTAATAGGGGGTCCTCATACGCGGCGTCGTCCGATTCATGATCACCACTCAAGAATATTTTGCCCCCCACGGTTTGATGGTTTGATGATGTAGTCAACGCGCTAATACCGAGCATAGCCCTCTCCATATCACATTGAGCGACTTTGAGTCTTATTGTGATGCCGATATTAAGAGACCACCTAAAATCTATTATTGACGTAGATCTGCTGGACGTGGACTTGCTGGAGAAAAAAAAAACAAGAAGGGAGGTAAGGAAGGGCAGAAAGAGAAGAAGGTATACCGCACACTTTAAGAAAAGAAGAAATACAGGACCCTATAACGATGAAATATCATGTAAGGAAGTCTTTTTGCTCCTATGGACTGATCTCCAGAACTTCAACTTGCAATTTTCCGCTGATCTTCAAATCGATTCAACACGTGTTTTAGCTCTATAAAGAATACTTTAACCTAACCACGTTTTTCGTCGTATGCCGCGTAACTGCGACGAAAATAGACAAAATCTTCCATATTAAATGATAAATCTTCACAGATGCCGGTACTAAGTTTCCTTGAAATAATAATAATAAAGGCGTGCAACATTAGCGTTTAGAATCAAAGATATCACACGTAGACTATAAACGGGGCACACACATTTAACGCCGAGTCGCACAGTTTGTAATAGCCACATTCAATGGTTTCAAATTGGCCTGCTTATACGCTTGTTTATGCTTTCTCTATGAGACACACGACAGAAAAAGTCTGTGAACATATTGCTATACCTAGTCTTAGTACTTCAAGAATATAATATTTTTAACACGTTGAACGTTATAGAGGACACATGTTTTTTTTTTTTTTTTTTTTTTTTTGGGTGGGCTATGGTAAGCGCACGCGCGATCCTGTCCGTCCGGGGCGATGAAAGGACGGCGCGCGGGCCCATAACCCACCCGTACCCACGTCACCTCGTTGTTGGGCCGACCACCGGAGCAGATGTCACTTGTCGTCAGTGGTCGGCCCGACGGAATACCCTTTCGGGTAACCTCTCGACCTGGGACGTCGGTCGCCGTCGCGCGGTTAGCCTCTCTGCGGGTGATGGACAATTCCCCGGTCCGATCACCCGCGGCCTCGGCTAGGGCGGCATTAGGCGCAGATACTCGCGCCTGCGCCGCCCGAGTCGCCGGCGGCGGAACGTGTCGCCGAATAGAAGCTCTACTCGCACACGATCCGCCGCCTCCTTCCGTGAGATAACGGCCTCACAGAAGGCGGCGACCGCGTCCCAGTTCCTGACGCTGACGAGCATCTCCCTGGCGATGGTCGGCAGCGCCAGGTCGGCACCGATAATTGCGACGAGTTCACGGCGATCCTCCTCCCATGCAGCACACTCCTCGAGCGTGTGCTGCGCCGTGTCCTCGTCGCAACTGCAGTGGTGGCAGGACGGTGTGCTCTCCCTCCTGACAATCTTGTGCAGGTACTTCCCGAAGCAACCGTGCCCCGTCAGCACCTGCACCAGTCGGAAGGAAAGCACCCCGTGCGTCCGCTCCAACCACTCCATCAGCACCGGCTGGAGGGCCTCGACGGTCCTAACACCATACCGAGGACTCTCCAGCCGGACTGCCCAACGGGCAATGACTTCTCGGCGGGCGTCGACCCGCCAGGCGGTGATCTCTGTGATGGAGACCATGCCGCCGCGGGCGCGCTTCTCCGACACCCGCCGATAAATGTCGGCGAGCATCTCCGCCTCCAGGTCCCACGGGGGGGTTCCGGCCAGGAGGCACGCTGCCTCCGTCGCCACCGTGCGGTAACCGCGTACGGCCCTGATCGCCATGACCCTCTGTGGTCGCCACAGGAGGGCCCTAAGACGGACGGTCAGGGACCCCGCCCACACCGGTGCGCCGTACAGGGCCATCGACCGGATCACCCCCACGTACAGCTGTCGGCACGTAGCACTGGGTCCGCCCACATTCGGCATCAGCCGCGAAAGGGCGGACGCCGCGCCGACAAGCCGGGGAACTAGTCGATGGAGATGCTCCCGGAACCAAAAATGCCCGTCGAGCACCAGGCCCAAGTACTTCATGTGGGCCTGGATGCTGATGGTGACCGACTTCACGGTGATCGAAGCGCCGGCAGGAGGCCCGGCGGTACGGAGGCCATGGAACAGAAGGGCCTCCGTCTTTTCCAGGGCTACCCTCAACCCCAGCGCTTCGATCCGCCTGACAATCTCCTCGGTGCCGAGAGTTGCCAGGCGTGCCGCCTCCTCTAGCATCCCACCCCGGGCTGTGACGAGTGTATCGTCGGCGTAGCAAATTACGCCCAGCCCGGGTGGGAGGCTTCCTCTCAACGCCCAGTCGTAGCCGATGTTCCACAGGGTCGGACCCAGAACCGACCCCTGCGGGACACCGCACGTCATGGGCGTTCGCACAACGTCCCCTACTCGGTCAACGTAGAGGACGCTGCGCCCCTCCAAGTAGTCTGCCACCAGCCGCCTGAGGTACACGGGCACCCCGTGATACCTCAGCCCCTCCCTGATGCAGCTGAATGGCAGACTGTTGAAGGCGTTGGCGATGTCCAGGGACACCGCCAACAGGACTCCTCCGCCGGTGACGGCCTCCGCTACCACGGCCTTCAGGCGCAGCAGGGCCGCGATCGTCGAACGCCCTCTCCGAAAACCAAACTGGGCGTCCGACAAATCGGGCCCGTCCCCGACGAGGTGCCGCTCGATGCGGGCAGCCAACACCCTCTCCAGCAGCTTGCCCGCATCATCGAGCAGCACGATGGGCCTGTAGGCCGAGGCCGACTCGGGAGACCGTCCCGGCTTCGGCAGGAGAATAGAGGACACATGTTGGACGACATTTATATAGACTTTTAAGACAAAAATTCTTATATTATGAGGTACTTTTCTGGTAATATTCATTCATATCAACCCATATATGTCCCACTGTTGGGTTCGGGCCTCCTTCGCTATGGGAAAAAAATTTACCTATTATATCAGGCTGGTCAGTCGTGTTGACAAAGTGTTGTGTTTCGACTTCTCTTGTAGAGTTTTCTTATAGAGTTTTCTTGCATAGATGTTATATGCACTATTGTTTTTAGTCGTCTTTTATCACACAGGCAAGAGAGGGGATGGTGAATGGTATTCTTACTCCGTTACCACTCGGGCAACTTTACAAACAAGGTACTTTATAAAAAAGTTACCTTATAAACATAATTAACACATATAAATTGCACCCAGATTCGGGATAACAGTTTCTGAACTGCACAAAATATTGTCCTTTTTTTGGGGGTGGGTTACGTTCGTCGCGCTCCTCGCTCCACTCCGTCCGGGGCGACAGAGGGGCGTAAGCACGTACACCCGTAACCCACCCGTAACCCACCCGTGACACGTCGCCTTCGTCGGTGGGCCGACCACCGGAGCAGGGTGACTTGTCGTCAGTGGTCGGCCCGACGGAATAACCCCTGAGGAGTACCCTCTCCTCGACAGATGTCATCCTCCCTTTTCAGGTAGGACGTCGGTCTACAAAATATTGTCCTGCGTGAGAATCGAGCCCGTAAAATTTGATGCAATAGATCGGTGTGTAAACTGTATCGCAATATTTACAATCGAAGCAGCTGGATCTAATAGATTAGTGTTTTATTATAATTCGTAATATTATTACTTACCGTACGTAAGTGACTTGTATTTATTTTAATATTACGGTGGCTGATATTTTGATATAATGTGGAATTTAATATAGTTATTAGTAGTTATTAGTAATAATTTGTATTGACCTCTCGACTTTGAAAAAGGCATTTTTGCGTATCTGGGGTTATTTTAAAGAAAGTTAGAGAAATAAGGAAAGAATTATGGTTTATGCACAATTTTTCTTCTACTCAACTGATACTTTGGATAATAGTACTTTTAAAGCATAAGCTTTTAATATAAGGGATGGTAAAAATTATCAATTATGTACAGCAGAGTAGTGAAAAATTAATCCCTTCATTTAGTAAATAATATTTAGGAGATTAATATCTTATAGAAAAAATATCAGTAGATAATTTCGTGTTTTAAAAGGTTTTTAATGGATAACGTTTGTAAACATATTGTAACGCGTTCTGTTAATTTCATCATCATCATCATCGCAGCCCACATACGTCGGGCTTGGGCCTCCTCTACAATGGGAGGGAATTTAACCTACTATAAATTGCTAGTCAGATACGTTGGTATAGGGTTTCAATTCGAGTTTTCCTTCTCTTGATGACAGATGTTATGTGCATATTATACCCCTTAGTAGTATCTAACGATATCCACGGACAAGATAGGGAGTGGTGAATTGTATTCTTACTCCGTCACCACACGGATAACACATCACCCGAATTCTGCTAATTTATTAAAACATAAATTATAATGTAAACCTATTCATACAGCAAAACCATGGCACAAAAAGCAGATTCCAAAACAACAGTTTAGGATATTAAGCGCAACGAAGGACAAAACAATAACACCATGCTATTAAGCCATAGCTATAAGCGTTTCACAATATAAAGTGAATACAAACTACTGTATTTTAAATAAAAAATACATTAATCATATAACTAACAATCTGAAATTACATACCAATAAATTTTAGTGTTATATGCCAACAATTTAGTTCGCCAAACTGAGCAGCCGTGCGTCAACAGTGTTGAATATCTTGCCATCTAACTGTTTTGTAAATTTATAAGTAGTTTATAACAAGCAATTCGTATGCCCACTCTGATCCCCTCGTCCAACTGGTATGGTGAATGTTAAAACTAATTTTATGACGCCTACCAGCTCGCTGGGTTCTTCGCTGTGAATGAGACGAATAATAATTCAATAATTCGCGGCTGTTTTTTTATGATTGTAAGATTTTTAATGTGGATAAGAACTGTCCCTGAGATTTTTAATACAGTAGTAAACTAGTATGTTGTAAGGAATAGCATTGAAGATAAGCATCGTGAGAAAACTTGAAGATAAAAATTGACAAGTGGCTGGTAAGCTTCGGCACGGTTTGCTCCATGTTTATACTGGCATATAATTTCCTGCTCATGTATTATATATACCAATATTATACAATAATTTAAAGAGGTCTCCGTCTGATTACAGAGTAAGAGTATAATTCATCACAATCCTTTCTAACCCGTGGGTGTCGTAAAAGATAACTAAGGAATGTAATCTGCATGTAATGTAAATGTAATATACAAGAGAAAGAAAACTCGAAACAATACCCTCCCACGTCATCCCGGGATAGGGACGTCGAGAGGTGAGGGTACCCGAAAGAGTATCCCGCCGAGCCGACCACTGAGGACAAGGAACTCTGCACTGGTGGTCGGCCCAACGACGAAGGCGACGTGAGTATGGGTGGTTATGGGCCCGCGCGCCGTCTTTTCGTCGCCCCGGATGGAATGGATGGAATGGACGGAGGGACGTTTACCATAGCCCACCTATAAAAAAAAATGCCAATACATCTGACCAGCGTCATATCACGCTAAGTAAGTCAATTTTCCTTTCGCAGTGGAGGAGGCCCGAGCCCAACAGTGGGACGTATTTGAGCAGTGAGGATGATGAATATACATATCGGAACAGTGTAAATAATAATAAATATTGGAGCGTTTTGATCGACCCACTCTCTAAAGACAGTGCGATTAAACGTGCAGCGATTGATATAAGACATGTCCATTCATAAGCACCAAGCTTTAGGTTTTGTTTGATGGTAGACGAAAGAGAATTAGTGGGACTCTTTATTCGTCGCGATAAATTTTATTGTTGCTAATTGTAAGGAATTCGGGCCTTAACAGTCATCACAGCTTTTTTAGTACTAACAGATCGTGAAAGCCCTAATCTTTTATGGTCCTCGACACACCTTGCCTTAGTACATCTATCAATATACGAACGTACGCCTGATATCTAGATTTTAAAGTGCCTTGAAAATGACCGACGACTTCGTACTTGCGCAAGGCAATCACTTCAATCTTGTTGAAGTAAAAAGTGGCGACTGTTGGGAGTATCTTCTGGAATTTTTGGTGGAAACGAAAACGTATGTAAAGCACTTTTATATCATATTCACTACACCCTAGCAGTTCCACCGCCACATAGCACATATAGCATGTTAAAGCACTAAGATATACTATAGGTACCAATAAATAATATTGGAGTGTCTGTTTGTAATGTCAAAATAATAGACTTTTTGCATGCTCACACGGTTATTTGCACTATACATATGCCTAAAATACATTTTATATTTTTTTTGTCTGTCTGTCTGTTTGTTCCGGGTAATCTTCAAAACGTCTGGACCGATTTCAAAAATTCTTTCACCAATGAAAAGCTATAATGAGAATGGCGGGAACGGGAACTACGCAGGAAAGACTGAAACCGAAGCGAAGCGAAGGCGGGTTGCTAGTTGAACATAAAACAAGACCACCACGTGACACTTCCACATGCCCGCCAAATACCTTCAAATACATAGTTTCTAACGTAACATGCGTTCCAAATTTGAATTCAAATAATGAAACTCAAAAGTTTTTAAGTTGTGGGCAATAATATTTATGGTTAGAATAATTTTTAATAAGATTTTAGAATTGAATTTCAGTCCAGTGTGCTCAATCTGAATTAGGATATGAAACTTAATAGGCTGTCTTTTCATCCAAGCATCCATCAACCAATCCGTGACTTCTGGATATAGATGGATCCTTCGGATCCTTCGGAAAAGTGCTATGTAGACAAAACCTCATTACTCTTTTTTTTTGAAAAAAAAAAAGCGTGTGTACAAAGTACGCATGACAGAAGTGAAACTTTTTTATCCTTTATCCGTTATCCTTCATCTTTTATCCGTTATCCTTCATCCTTTATCTCATCCTCTCGCCGGCTGAATCCTATACGTTTACGTGTTTGTGTCTCTATGGACTCGCTTTTTCGTTTCATCGAGTTTGAAATCACAACAATTCTAAAGAAGTTTCACTTCAATTATACGTTAGGTTTCTTTGCTGTTATAGTTAAATTGAAACGAAGAGCGAACGCAAAACAAATTCAAATAATTGTGAGCTCTGACATTATATTGAACTAGGTCACAAACTTGGCAAGGTCAGTGTTGAAGCGAGAAATTATTGCAAAATAGTTCTATTGTTTTGTTTTAAAATGAAAATATCTAAATTAATGAAAATAGAAGCTTTGAAATTAATTCGATTTATTTTACCATTGATACTGTGACTGTGGCCGGAGAGAGCAAAGAAATGCAAAGTCTCTTATTAGATAAATTTATTTAACTATTTACAAGCTACAGTATGTCGATCGATGCTAGATCGAGAGTGACGTAAAACTAACCTAACCTAATGCTAAGGTAGGTTGACAGTCGATCGAAGCTAGATCGAGAGTGACCTAAAACTAACCTAACCTAATGCTAAGGTAGGTTGACAGTCGATCGATGCTAGATCGAGAGTGACCTAAAACTAACCTAACCTAATGCTAAGGTAGGTTGACAGTCGATCGATGCTAGATCGAGAGTGACCTAAAACTAACCTAACCTAATGTTAAGGTAGGTTGACAGTCGATCGATGCTAGATCGAGAGTGACCTAAAACTAACCTAACCTAATGCTAAGGTAGGTTGACAGTCGATCGATGCTAGATCGAGAGTGACCTAAAACTAACCTAACCTAATGCTAAGGTAGGTTGACAGTCGATCGATGCTAGATCGAGAGTGACCTAAAACTAACCTAACCTAATGCTAAGGTAGGTTGACAGTCGATCGATGCTAGATCGAGAGTGACCTAAAACTAACCTAACCTAATGCTAAGGTAGGTTGACAGTCGATCGATGCTAGATCGAGAGTGACCTAAAACTAACCTAACCTAATGCTAAGGTAGGTTGACAGTCGATCGAAGCTAGATCGAGAGTGACCTAAAACTAACCTAACCTAATGCTAAGGTAGGTTGACAGTCGATCGAAGCTAGATCGAGAGTGACCTAAAACTAACCTAACCTAATGCTAAGGTAGGTTGACAGTCGATCGAAGCTAGATCGAGAGTGACCTAAAACTAACCTAACCTAATGTTAAGGTAGGTTGACAGTCGATCGATGCTAGATCGAGAGTGACCTAAAACTAACCTAACCTAATGCTAAGGTAGGTTGACAGTCGATCGATGCTAGATCGAGAGTGACCTAAAACTAACCTAACCTAATGCTAAGGTAGGTTGACAGTCGATCGATGCTAGATCGAGAGTGACCTAAAACTAACCTAACCTAATGCTAAGGTAGGTTGACAGTCGATCGATGCTAGATCGAGAGTGACCTAAAACTAACCTAACCTAATGCTAAGGTAGGTTGACAGTCGATCGAAGCTAGATCGAGAGTGACCTAAAACTAACCTAACCTAATGCTAAGGTAGGTTGACAGTCGATCGATGCTTACAAGGCTCAAGACTTCTGGTGTTCCTCATGAGACACTTTCTGCTGACTAAGGCGCTTCGTATCTGCTACCATTACTATGTCGATATTGTGGAACGTGCGTATGCCCTCGCATCTCACCCTCAGCTAGGCATAACCTAGTCTGGCGCTCAGTGGTCATATAACAAGCTTATCTAATATATACTTGAGAGGTAATCATCATTATTCATCATTTCAACTCATATACGTCCCACTGTTAAGCGCGAGCCTGCTCCACAATAGGAAATTGACCAAGCTGGTCAGACATGTTGGTATGGAGTTTTACTTCGAGTTCGAGTCAACACCTACGGTTAAGGGAGAGAGTGGTGAATTGTACTCTTACTCCTTCACCAAACGGACAGTTTAGTAATAAATATGATAAAATTGGTTTAATTTCTGGTGCCAAGTAACCCTTTACTAGGAATTGCAATAAAAATTATAGCTAGCACGGAGTCATGAATTATCCATATTAGATTGTATAAGAATCGTTCATTCATTAGCCTGTAAACATAGCCTCTAGTCTCCCTATGAGAATACCATTCAGAACGGTTAAATGTGCCACTTGCATCCAACGGTTCCCTGCAACTTTCAAGATGTCGTCAATCCACCTAGTGGAGGGTTATCCTACATTGCATCGTCCGATTCGTAGTCACCCCTTGAGAGCCTTTGTTTGCCCAACGACTGCTAGAAAAATGGAATACCTATTATCTTGTAAGGCTTGTGACCTTATACTAAAATTTATAAAGCCTAATTTTCCTGCAGGTCTTGACGGGGTCCAGTTGGTTCGCCAAGTATCTGTACACGTGAGGAGGGAGAGCACGCCGTCCTGCCACCACTACGATTGCGACGAGAACACGGCGCAGCACTCGCTCGAAGTGTATGCCGCGTGAGCAGAGCAGCGCCGTGAACTCGTCACAATCATCGGTGACGACCTGACGCTGCCGACCATCGCTAGGGAGATGCTCGGCAGCGCCCTTTCGTCGCCCCGGATGGAATGGACGACGTGTATACCGACGTGTATGACGACCATCTTTTCTCTTTTTGGTGGGCTTATCATAGCCCACCAAAAAGATGGTCTAATTTGCCTAATAGCAGAATATTGCCGCAATTGAAAGTAGGTACTTCTAATATCTGTACGTTCAATGCTCACGCTTAGTATTCATTTTTTTTGTTCACATTCACAATACGTACGTAATTAATAGAGATGGAGAAAGTGACTAGTAGTAGCTAGAAAATCTATACCAATAAATAAAATTGGAGTGTCTGTTTGTAATGTCAAAATAATAGACTTTTTTCATGCTCACACAGTTATTTGCACGACACCTATGCCTAAAATAGCAATTAAAAATTTTTGTCAGTCTCTCTGTCTGTCTGTTTGTTCCGGGTAATCTTCAAAACGGCTGGACCGATTTCAAAAATTCTTTCACCAATGGAAAGCTATAATATCAGGACGTAAACTAGGCTATATTTTATCCTGGTATTCCCACGGGAACGGGAACTACGCGGGTAAAACGACTATAACCTATAACCGAAGCGAAGCGAGGGCGGATTGCTAGTAATAAATATGATTATACGAACACATTTAAAATTATAATGTATTGAATTAACTCGCCTCCGTATTCCCGTGCTATTATAATGTGGGTGGCTTAGAATAATAACATATAGAAGGATAGTGTCGGTACTTCGAACGATCGAAACATGAATCTGACAGACGATTACACACGCACACCACTATACAAATTATGAAATCAAATTTTGTTTTTATTAATATAAATCGTCGGAATACTTTTAAAAGTAATGTTAAAAATCTTTTTATGTTTTTCAAATTTGTTGTGACACCATTTGAATGCACAAATCGTCATAATTACCTATTTATTTTTTAAGAGTTGCGTACGTACGTGCAGTACAGTGACCTTGTACATTACGGAATGGTTCCGGCGTAAGCTCCATTTGGCTCCAATTGAAATGCTTCATTCTTGTGCGCGAACTTACCTTCTATACGTTATTATTCTAAGGTGAGTGGTTTTAAAAGCTTAAAATACAATATGCTAATACAGCTATTTAAAAAAATATTGACACAAAACATTTTACTAGAATAATACAAATATTAACTAATTTTCACTTGGCGTTGCGTTCAAATGCTAAGTTTGATTAAGTCAGTTTGATCACAAATGTTTGGTAGCAAATATGTGGACATCTAGAAGCGTATCCAAATGTATACAGGCTGTTTACTATTGTCACATAAAGTACAGTAAAGTTTTGGCGGGAAATTGAAAATGACATGTTGGGGTTTTAAACATTTTTAATTGATAATGATTTATGCGAGTATTATTTTATTTATAATAAATGAAACTTGTTTCATCATTATTAACAAAATTTATTTTGCAGATTTCATCACGTTTGTATTTAATTTCTTAAATTTCCAACGTTTTGAATACTTTTAGCTTAGAATAATAACGTATAGAAGGATAGTGTCCATACTTCGAATTTTCAAAATTTGAATCTAAAAATACTAATGGCGCGCAGATGATTGCACACGTACACACGCACACCACTATACAAATTATGAAATCAAATTTTGTTTTTATTAACATAAATCGTCGAAATAATTTTAAAAGTAATGTTAAAAACCTTTTTAAGTTTTTCAAATGTGTTGTGACACCATTTGAATGCACCAACCGTCATAATTACCTATTTATTTTTTAAGAGTTGCCTACGTTCGTGCAGTACAATGACTTTACATTACGGAACGGTTCCGCCGTAAGCTCCATTAGGCTCCAATTGAAATGCCTCACTTTTTGTGGGTGAACTTACCTTCTATACGTTATTATTCTAAGACTTTTAGGCTTAGAATAATAACGTATAGAAGGATAGTGTCAGTACTTCGAACTTTAAAAATTTGAATCTAAAAATACTAATGGCGGGCAGACGATTACACACGTACACACGGAAACCACTATACAAATTATGAAATCAAATTTTGTTTTTATTAACATAAATCGTCGAAATACTTTTAAAAGTAATGTTAAAAACCTTTTTATGTTTTTCAAATGTGTTGTGGCACCATTTGAATGCACAAGCCGTCATAATTACCTATTTATTTTTTAAGAGTTGCGTACGTTCGTGCAGTGCAATGACTTGTACATTATGGGACTGTTCCGGCGTAAGCTCCATTGGGCTCCAATTGAAATGCCTCACTTTTTGTGCGTGGACTTACCTTCTATATGTTATTATTCTAAGACTTTTACGGTTCTTGCTCAGGGCTGGATTAAACGTCGGGTAATCAAAAATCAAATACAAACGTGATAAAATCCATAAAAATAGTTTTATTTATTTTGATAGAATTTTATCTAATATAATGCATGGAGATAGCTAAAGTGTACTAAATTTTAAATAGCAATGTTTTGTGTATGTTACAATAACAATGTTTTGTATTACTCACTGACAGACTTATTGGAACTGAGTGCAAAATAAATTTGAGAATTAAGTTCACTCGATACTGACAGCAATTGGATTGTTTATCCTTACTAATAGTGTTGCCCAAAAAAGTCTTGGTCTTGCGGTCTTGGTCTTGGTCTTGCGAGAAATGCGAGACCGAGACCAAGACCAAGACTGCTTAATTTTGGCAAGACCAAGACCAAGACTGGCCCTGCAAGACTTGAGCAAGACCAAGACTGAGCCTGCAAGAGTCTCGCGGTCTTGCATTTAATTCAAATTACCATTCCAGCTTATATACGGTGGAGCTCGTGTCTTCTATATAATAGGAGGGAAATCGGCCGTGGCCGGAGAGGAATCGCCACTGTGATCGGCCGTGTTGTTACAGGGTTTCATGTCAAGTTTTCCTTTTCTTGCTCCGATGTTATATATTATAGCCCTTAGTCGTGGGTTCGTACTCGCGGGTGAAATAGGGGGGTGATGATTTGTATTCTTACTCCATCACTACACGGCAAGTCAAATCAGTCTTGACATATACATCTATTGCCCAATCGATTCCCAATGTTGATGTTGGCTTTTCAGAATTACTCTTCGGAAAGGCTTAAGGACAAAAATACCGTAATCACGAGAGTGCTCTTGCCCATTATACATATTTAAATATCCGTTTATTCATTAGCCTAACGACGTTCACAGTTGGACATAGAAATATGCCTACAATTAATCTACATAAATGTCCGTGTAGGGACAGAGTACCGTAGACCGAGGCAATGGTGTTAGGAAGCATTATTTTTTTTTTATGAGTGGGCTATGGTAAGCACACGCGCAGTCCATTCCGTCCGGGGCGATGAAAGGACGGCGCGCGGGCCCATAACCCACCCGTACCCACGTCGCCTCGTTGTTGGGCCGACCACCAGAGCAGGGTGACTTCTCGTCAGTGGTCAAATAACTCCGTCGCTTGCCAATCAAATTGAAAAAATCTTTTTTGTTGGTATGGGGGAATGTTAAATGACATAAAATTTTATATATCATTAGCCCCGTGTGGTGACGTCTTAAGAAAACAGGGTCGAAATTCCTTCCTTTGTCATATGAGTAGTAACTCTGTCTAATGTAACACCAGGGGAATATGAAATTAATTTTCCCCAGTGGTAAGGGTTATATTCAATAGTGAACTATAGGCTAGGAGATGGATAGATAGGATAGGATGATATTTGATTAATGTAGTTGGATTTTTCATTGCCATGATAAATGACTGTTACGTTATTCAAACTGCAAGACTTGCAAGACTTTGCGAGACTCTTGCTGCAATACCAAGACCAAGACCAAGACTCGAGTGTGCAATACCAAGACCAAGACGAGACCAGGTGTGCTGTTGCAAGACCAAGACCAAGACTGGTCCAAGTCTCGTCTTGGTCTTGCATTTGGGCAACACTACTTACTAATATTATAAATGCGAAAGTAAGTTTGTTTGTTTGTTTATTTGTTTGTTTGGTTGTTACGCTTTCACGCTTAAACCACCGAACCGATTTCAAAAATTCTTTCATCAATGGAAAGCTGTAATATCAGGGAGTAACATAGGCTATATTTTATCCTGAAATTCCCACGGGAACGGGAACTACGCGGGTAAGGCGAAGGGTAGTTTTATTATACACTAGCAACCCGCCCTCGCTCCGCTTCGGTTTCAGTCCCTTTATCCGCGGCGTAGTTCCCGTTCCTGTGGGAATACCGGGATAAAATATAGCCTATGTTACTCCCTGATATTATAGCTTTCCATTAGTGAAAGAATTTTTAAAATCGGTTCGGTGGTTTAAGCGTGAAAGCGTTACAAACAAACAAATAAACAAACAAACATCCTTTCTTTCGCATTTATAATATTAGTATGGATTAAAGCTCATCTATGCCCCACTACTGGGCTCGACCGAGACGTCATTGCCCGTTGGGCAGTCCGGCTGGAGAGGCCTCGGTTCGGGGTGCGAACCGTGGAGGCCTTCCGGCCGGTGCTGATGCAGTGGTTGGAAAGGCGGCACGGGGTGCTCTCCTTCCGACTAGTGCAGGTGTTGACGGGGCACGGGAGCTTCGCCAAATACCTGCACAGGGTCGTAAGGAGGGAGAGTACACCCTCCTGCCACCACTGCGATTGCGACGAGGACACGGCGCGCCACACGCTCGAGGCCTGCGCGGCTTGGGCAGTGCAGCGCCGTGAACTCGTTGTAATCATCGGTGCCGACCTGACGCTGCCGGCCATCGCTAGGGCGATGGTCGACAGCGTCGGGAACTGGGACGCAGTCGCAGCCTTCTGCGAGACAGTGATCTCGCAGAAGGAGGCGGCGGATCGTCTGCGCGTGGAGCGCAGCCTCGATGAGATCCGCCGCCGGCGACTGGGGCGGCGCAGGCGCAACTACCTGCGCCTCATGCCGCTCTAGCCGAGGCCGCGGGTGACGTGACCGGGGATTAGTCCGTCACCCGCCGAGAGGCCGACCGCGTGAGGAAAGACCGACGTCCTCCCCGAGGGGGGGACGTCGGTCGATGGGAGGGTACCCCGCGTAGGGGGTATTCCGTCGGGCCGACCACTGACGACAAGTAAACCTGCTCCGGTGGTCGGCCCAATGACGAAGGCGAGGTGGTTTTCGGGTGGGTTGCGGGAGTTGCGTGCTTAAGCCCCTCTGTCGCTCTGGACGGAGTGGTGCGGCGGCGCGCCGACCGCAGCCCACCCACAAAAAAATAAAAAAAAAAACTACTGGGCTCGAGCCTTCCTGACTACGGGAGGAAAATATTGAGATGTGTTAGTATAGGGTTTTATTTAGAGTTTTCCTTCTCTTTATTAGATGTTATCTGCATATAATAATCCTTTACCCGACTTTAAAGCCCTTTTTTTTTAAAGGTTATCTTGAGTTGATGTCTTAAGTCCATATCACTATATAGTATAAAACAAAGTCGCTTCCCGCTGTCTGTCTCTATGTATGCTTAGATCTTCAAAACTACTCAACGGATTTTCATGCGGTTTTCTTAATAGGTAGAGTGATTCAAGAGGAATGTTTATATGTATAAAACATGCATAATATGTCACTCTTTCAAGAGTAACCTCTAAAGAAAACATGTTTGTGTTGTCTAATGACAAAAAGCTGTGGACGTTGTATATAAAGACATTTTGTAGTATATTTAGTATCGGCATTGGAGCTATGTGAAGCCGGGGCTCGCTAGTGTGCAACAAAATCAGAAAAATCTTAAAATTTCCATCATTCGAATGCTAAAAAATACAAAATATCATTTTCATAGGTTTTATACTACTGGACTAGAACCTCCACATTATCAGGTAATTGACTTACTATCACACACTCGTAGGGATGCAAATATCAAAACCAAGAACATCGAACATCGATGTAAAAAACATCGCCCTAAAAACATCGATTACTTTCCTTGCAGGATTGCGATGAGTTTTTTTAAGTTAAATTCTAAAAGTAATAACATATAATCAATTTCATGCAAGCATGTTTTGTACAGCCTGGGCAGAGCAGCGTCGTGAACTCGTCGCAATCATCGGTGCCGACCTGACACTGCCGACCATCGCCAGGGATAACCGCGGGTTACGTGACCGGGAAATTAGTCCGTCACCTGCCGAGAGGCCGATCGCGTGAGGAAAGACCGACGTCCTCCCCGAGGGGGGGACATCGGTCGATGGGAGAGTACTCCTCATGGGAGAGTAACCCTGCTCCGGTGGTCGGTCCAACGACGAAGGCGACGTGGTGTTCGGGTGGGTTGCGGGTACGCGTGCTTACGTCCCACTGTCAACCCGGACGGAGTGGTGCGAGGAGTGCGCCGCCGCAACCCACCCCAAAAAAAAAAGCATGTTTTATACATGAAGTACCAACATTTGCGTGATATGATTACTTTTTTTTAGTTATTTAGAAACAGAGTACCTAAACTGTTACGCAGGTTCTGCTATAAGTACCATACATTTTAAATCATGCAGGCAAAACATCGATATCAAAACTTCGTATAAAATAACATTGATACATGGATGTTTTTTTATTGAAACATCGATGCTATGCATATCGCTTGCATCCCTACACACTGGCCAGTCGTATTGATTGTGATTTCTTTCGAGTTTGCCTTCATTTGCATACAAATTATCCGCATTTTATAATTCCTTAGTCAATTTTACGATACCCGCGGTAAGATAGGTGGAGAATTGTATTCTTACTTCGCCACCACACGGAAAATAAATCATATATTATCTGACGAGGGAATTAGTTCATGTCTATCATGATTTCAGATGAAGAAGAAAAGAAATACTCGTATATTCTTCTAGAATCATTCTGTATAAAGTTAGTAACATGTGTTAACACGCGCCCATGAGATTTTACACTTTGTAACTAAAGCAATAGTGTTTTATGGTGTGGGCGTATAGCCATGAACCACAAACATCTTCATATTAAGAAATTTACGCCTTATAACGAGATATTCCTTGTATATCGTTTTTATTCATCATCACAGATCATATTCGTCTCACTGCTGGGTTCGAGCCTGCTCTACAATAGCAGGGAAATTGACTTATTATACCACATTGTAAATAAAACTACTTTTACGGCTTATATAGCGTTTGTATTTGATTTATGATTGCCCGAAGTTTCGAACACTTTGCAGCATTCATGGTCACGGGCGGACTAAGGTGTCTCACGTCCAACAAGTCATCGTTATTACAAACATTTATAATTATCTACCCGATACAAAGAATTAGTTATTATTATATTGGGCAAACAAAGAGATCCATAAGAACTCGGATCAAAGAACCTCAATCGTCTTTTACAACATCCACAAGTATTATTATCACCTAGCTGTTATCCCAATTATTTTTCTTTTATAATACATATTGCAAAAGTTATTGGCAATAGTTTAATAACCAGCCGCCTGCCTGACGTCAGCCCTCCTTGGGCATGTAATTGTTGACCAAACAGCATCAGATGGAGCTGGCCCTGGTCTACAAAGCTATAGTCGTCTTTTACGAAACTAACAAGCAATATATTGTAGCTACTATCACACCTAGTCATACTTTTCTATTAACGTATGAAAAGTCGATGATGATCGCTTAGGCGAGGACTACGTACCTGCGTCCGGTGCCGCCCTAGCCGAGGCCGCGGGTGACTGAACCGGGGATTAGTCCACGCAGAGAGGCTGGGCCACCGGCCTGGCCACGGATGACGAGGATCTTTGTAGCGGTGGTCGGCCCAATGGCGAAGGACAGGGATTACGGTGGGTTACGTCGTGTGCGCTAACCACAGCTCACCCAAAAAAAAGGCGAGGACTACGTGCAAGTCACCTAAGACAATCTGTGATCACCTAAATGGTGATAATGAGATATAATACGCCTGTTTATGAAGCTTCATCCCACCTCTACTGCTACCTCAAATGAGTTTTTATCGTTGCCAAACAAAGCCTGTCAAAAAAGTGAGATTTATATGCAACATTTTTCTGTGAGGTGACGAAGTAAGAATACAATTCGTCACCCCAATTTTTGCTCATATGTATCGCTAAAGATGACGAAGATTTTTTAAACATGCAGCCTGTATGCAAGAGAATGTAATGTGAAAGAAATCCCTACCAATAGGTCTGACTACTGTGTTATTTATTTATTTACTTTTTTCTTTTTTTGGGGGTGGGTTGCGGTCGGCGCACTCCTCGCACCACTCCATCCGAGGCGATAGAGGAACGTAAGCACCCACACCCGCAACTCACCCGAACACCATGTCGTCTTCGTCGTTGGACGGACTACCGGACGTCGGTCTTTCCTCGCGCGGTCGGTCTCTCGGCGGGTGACGGACTAACTCCCCGGTCCAGTCACCCGCGGCCTAGGGCGGCATCACTACTGTGTTATATTAGGTCAATTTACCTCATAAGGAGGAGAGAATGAAGGAGTCTAGTAGTATAAGATTTGTGAAGATGATATTCAGTATTTTATTTAGCAGTTGAGTGATTAAATATTTACGGCTTAAATTTATTTTCTGATTTTATTGTGCACATTCACAGACTCATAAAACTCATCAAAGATAACCTTTAGGCACCTGCAATAAAATTTCAATAGATATTCTATTGAAATTTTATCAAGACGTCGCTTAAAAGTCGTTTCAAATAGAAAGGTCCAAAAGTAACTGTGATTGCACAAATGACGTAATGGTTAAGACACCATTCTACCGTACCGTGGGTTCGAATCGCAGGACAAAACTTTGAGCGATCCACAGATTGTTGTTCTGAGTCTGGATATAATGTGTCCGTTAATTATATCAAGGGGTGAAAGGCTATTTGGTTTAAGCGACATTTTTGTAACTTTACAGGAGAGCCATTTAAAGTTTAAAAAAGGTGATGGTGAATGGTATTTTTATTTCATCACCACATCCATCCATCAGCCTATAAACGTCCACTGTTGAACATAGCTCTCTCCATTAGAACTGAGTACCACTTACGTCCAACGGTTCCCTGCGACTTTTATGATGTCGTCAGCTCTCCTAGCTAGCGGTCGTACTACCATGCGTTGACCGTTATCCGTCATTCCATCACCACATGAGGAAATAATTAAGAAAGTGTATTAACATATGAAATGTCCGTCAATGAATGGCTGCCTTGTGAATTATACTTGCACTAGCATTCTGCCGTCGCTTCGCTTCGGTTTCAGTCGCCTTACCCGCGTAGTTCCTGTTCCCGTGGGAATACCGGGATAAAATATAGCCTATGCTACTCCTTGATATTATAGCGTTCCATTGGTGAAATAATTTTTGAATTCGGTTCTGTGGTTTAAGCGTGAAAGCGTAACAAACAAACAAAAAAACTTACTTTCGCATTTATAATATTAAGTCCTTACTCATCCTTATGTATACAATGTAAAAACAATATGTTTCCGTGTGGTGACGGAGTAAGAATACAATTCACCACTCCCTATCTTGCCCGTGGATGTGGTAAAAGACCACTAAGGGATATAATATGCACATAACATCTGTGCAAGAGAAGGAAAACTCGAAATGAAACCATATACGAACATGTTTGACCAGGACGGTATAGTAAGGTTAATTTCCCTCCTATTATGGAGGAGGCCCGAGCCCAACAGTGGGACGTATGTGGGCTGTAATGATGATGATAATGTCTGTATATGCCAAAATAAATGAAAAAAAAAAAAGAAAATATAGTAGATATATTTCTATCGCTTTTACTTATTACTTGAAATAGTCAAGATATTGGATCTATATATAAAAATGAAATCCGAAAACTAATACAGATTAAATTTTTTAACGTACAGTATAAATGCTTATTAATGTAATTATTATAATGTAGTTTATAACGCATTGCTCTCATCCGGAGTAAAATATTAATGATAATATGTTGAAACTATAAACTCTGAGTTTATTAGTTGGGATGTTGACTATTATGATTAATAAACGGTGTTTCAATATCATCTATATTATAACGACTTATTAAAAAGTTATATCTTTTAAAAAGTATGATTAAGCACTCCGCTGAAAGCGCAGAATGTTTAAATATGGATTTAATATATAATTTTTAATTTAAATTTTTCGTATAGTGTTCGAGTAACAATACAGTTCCGTTCGCCCGTGGGTGTCGTAAAAGACGACTATGGAATATAATATGCACATAAAATCTGTGCAAGAGAAGGAAAACTTGAAATGAAACCCTATACCAACATGTGTCCATCGGGCCGACCACTGACGATAAGTCACCCTGCTCCGGTGGTCGGCCCAATGACGAAGAGGACGTGGGTACGGGTGGGTTATGGGCCCGCGCGCCGTCCTTTCGTCGCCCCGGACGGAATGGACCGCGTGTGCGCTTACCATAGCCCATCCATAAAAAAAATACCAACATATCTGACCAACAAGTAGGTCAAATTTACTCCATTTATGGAGGAGGCTCGAGCCCAACAGTGGGACGTATGTGTGGACTGCGATGATGATGATGATGAAAAATTATCCGCGATACTCGAATTAATCTCTTAGTGAAGGGTGTCAAACAAAAATAAGTTGTAAGGTCCCAACAACTGTCAATATTTCCTTAATCTTTTTTTATTCATGAGCAACAAGATAAGATCTTAGTTCAGCTAATGCATAAATGAGATCAATGGCATCTCTTCCATTTATAAGTAGAAATAATGAGTTTTATTGAGCCAAAGTTAATTAACACCACGCTATTAAGTCTTGATGGCTGGCGTTTGAAGCCTTTTGAAGTATAAAGTTAATAAAAGGATTAACATAAGAACATGTCGTGTAGAAATATTTTTTCAAATCCACGTTTTCTTTTGTTATCGGGATACACTGAGGTCCACCGCATTTACTCCCTATCGTTATTGGGCTGGTTACTGGTACGGATTCCTTAACCTCGATGACCGACTTGACGGGTTACGCTTACAGGTAGGTACCATCCCTGTACCCTGGATGGCATGAACCTAAACTGCACAGATGGCGTAGTCGTTAAGATACCGACATACCATGCTAGTATCGAGGGTTCGAAACTCACGCAGGACAAATCATCACTGTGTGCAATCCACAATTTGTCGTTCTGAGTCTGAATGTAATTTGTGTCCGTTAATTATGTAAAGACCCCGCAATACAAGGTTTATTTCTTTAGGGCAAGGTGTTGTCTTGCCTTAAAAAAATAAAAAATAATCCACACTAAGAAGTGAATCCACCATTCGTGTCGCAAGTTACTTTATAAATATGTAATTTATAATTATAAAAATTAAAAAAACTACATTTCACCATCCCCTTTCCTACCCATTGGTGTCGTAAAATACGACTGGACAAATCAATATGCGCATAACATTCATGCAAGAATAGGCAAACTTGAAATAAAACCCTATACCAACTCGTCTGACCAGCATGGTAAGATCAATTTCCCTCCTATAATGGAGGAGGCTCGAACCCAACAGTGACGTACATATATGAGCCGAAATGATGAATGATGATTATCCTTAACTGTACGTTTCCAGCGATAATTTCGTCATGTCTATGTCATGTCTTTTTTAAACGAGGTTTAAGAAGTGCATTTTCTTCATAATAAGCAGCGGGCTGCTATCTGTGTCCCTAGTATTGCAAAGGTCCAGCGGTAGAATGACTTATCATTAAGTTTTGCTTGTTTCACATTAAGCTTGCACGTTTGCCAACATCGTAATAAAAAAATACAAAACGGTAGGCAACCGAAATAAATAAATATACAATTTCGTGACATTTTAGGAGAAAACGATATAGTAACCTTCCTATCCGTAGATTTTGTTTTATATTCTTCGAAAATTGGGGTCAATAACTAACATTTTTTAATGAATTTGCTGTTACTTATAAATACACCTGTTACGATAAATTTGTAAATAACTACACAATAGCTTATAAGCAGGTGATCCGCATCTACGTGGCAACACCTTGACTTTTTTTTAAGAATAAAAAAGTCCGTTAAAGCGACGTTTTTTCGGTTCGACTTTTGTAATTTGAATTTCGAAGGTACCGTGAAGATGGCGGGCGATAGATGACTTATTTATTAATTAGATTGGACGATGGCAACTCGACGGTCGTTTCTTGTTTGTAATCAAATCGATTATGAAGATTGCTTTTATTGCAAATGATTGTGATTATAATATTAGTAATTTGTGGCACGTTCATTAATTTATAATTCCCACTACCGTTTATTATTAATCGTATTGAGATCGGCTTTCTAGCCTAGTTTAATTGATTCAGTTGATTGATATTTTTGTGTATATTTAAACATGATAGTGCTAAGTAGGTTATTTACTTTGGGGCGGCGTAGGCGCGAATACCTGCGCCTCATGCCGCCCTAGGCGAGGCTGCGGGTGACGTGACCGGGGAATTAGTCCGTCACCCGCCGAGAGGCCAACCGCGTGAGGAAAGACCGACGTCCTCCCCGAAGGGGGGATGTCGGTCGGTGGGAGGGTACCCCAAATAAGGGGTATGCCGTCGGGCCGACCACTGACGTCAAGTCACTCTGCTCCGGTGGTCGGCCCAACGACGAAGGCGACGTGCATCGTGGGTGGGTTGTGGGTGTGCGTGCTTACGTCCCTCTGTCGCCCCGGACGGAGTGGTGCGAGGAGTGCGCCGGCCGCAACCCACCCCAAAAAAAAAATATATAAAAAATATATTTTAAAAACACATCAGTATCACTATACATCATCATTATCATGTCAGCCCATAGACATCCCACTGCTGGGCTCGTAATTGTATTCTTACTCTTTTACCACACAGATAAATTAATGGTTCACTATATGATATAAAACTACGATTTTCATATAACTTACACAGTAATAATACAAATTACAAGAAGAAAAGGAAAAAAAAAATTATAATAATGCGAAATATCCACATGAGATTTTTTTTAATTAGGGTCATCTCGTTCTTTTGCGCGTTCTATTTCTCTCTACAATCTGTGTAGTATGCTAACATTAAATAAATGGGTATAAATTACCCCCAAATTCATAAAATCGATTTGTTTCATCATTCAGGTTGGATAAATAATAGTCCTTTTTTTTGGGTGGGCTGTGGTCAGCCCACATGCCGTGCGTTCCATCCGAGGTGATGCAAAGATGGCGCGGCCCCACATAACCACTGTATTCCCACCTTTTCGCCATTGGACCTATCACTAGTACCCAGTTTCTTATCGCCCGTGGCCAGCCCGGTGGGATAACCTTTCGGGTACTCTCCCGGCCCCCGCGGTTAGCCATTTTGTGGTTGACAGATTAGCCCCCGATTCAATCACCTGCTGCCTCGGCTAGGGCTGCATCAGGCGCAATTTTCATGTAGTATGGATAAATAATAGTCTTGCGTGGGGATCGAACACCATGAAACTCGACACAAGTGCTACCTTGTATCAAAATATCATCAGAATCTGCTTAAGTAATAACTTAAGCTCATATTTCACAAGCAGATACTGAACAAGATATTAATTTCTACGTTTTATCATGATATACACACGCACATGTAACCGTATATTGATGTAAACAAACCGCTTAATGTGTTAAATCGTAATCTTATAAGATAATATAAGAATTGCAGTACATTCTCGGGTAATATTAATTACAATTTACGATTACTTGTTTACGCATACCTTATAATCTGTGTAAGTTGCTAGAGAATGGGTTTCATAACACAAGAAAATAGCTTTGTTAAATAAGAAAGATACCTCAGCACATGTCCTTCTGTTGGGCTTGGGCCTTCTCCACTATGGGAGGGTAATTGAGCTACTATACCACGCTGGTCAGACGTTTTGGTATAGGATTAGTTTCGAGTTTCCCTTCTCTTCCATAGATACTACATGCATATCATATCCCTTAGTCGTCTTTTACGACACCCACGAGCAATAGAGGGGATGGTGAATTGTATTCTTACTCCGTCACCACACGGATACGTATTTTGAAAAGTAGGTCTCAATTCGATCGTGACTTATTTAAAGCAAACATTTTGATGATGCTTTAGTCAGAAGGTCATATTTTAATTTCGTAAATGCCGTGTGGTGACGGAGTAAGAATACAATTCACAATTCCCTATTTTGCCGGTGGATGTCGTAAAAGACGACCAAATGATATATAATACGCATACCCCGAACGGACCGGCCCGCGGCTGTAGGCCGAAGACTGTTGATAGTGTGATTTTACTATATAGAAAGAGAGATTTTCAAATTTGTGGTCAAAAGTGAAACATTGACATAATGATAAGTATATAAGTTTAAAAGAAAATAATTAACTTTTAAATTGCCAAGGCCAGTTAGAAATTGGGCCATATAATATTCAACCTCTTCACACCACACTTTGACCTTCAACCTCCTCCCACACTTTCTTCAACAGGCTGTAAATATCATACTATATATAATCGTGTAGGCAGAAGTCATGTACATGGATCAGTATATTTATGTAAGTACCTTCGTAAGTAGGACATAAATTATTTACTTGGTAGTCAAGTGTGGGTGAATATTTACATTGTTTCCTGAGGCCAGTAAATTTTAGTAATAGATGATGTATTAAATTATGTACTTACTATAAGCCTCCCTACTGCCAAGTTAGTACAGTTTCCATATAGAATTTCTTTGTATTGCGCTATCGGACGATGGGGGCACCACTCTAAATTCATAGAAATTGATATCGATAACGTTACGAATACTTTGATTTGATGCAAATATTCGTGCTAAGCCCGCTGTTTGTATTTTTATATGGCTCGGAATAATGGAACAGATCGCCTAAAACGGGACTGTATTGATCAAAATGGGATATAGTCACGTTATTTACAAAATTCTTTATAAACAGATGCCGCGTAACGAGCGGGACCTCATGTTAGACAGACTGCAAGTCACGTCTGGGGTGTAGAATACAGACATATATAGTCTATATAGTATACGAATCTTGTAGCAAATCGAGAAAATTTGCGTGAGTTCAGGAGTTTTTGCCATATATAAGCCCTTTTAAGATTTGCTAAATCCGTGGTTCTGTAATGCTGCGCTTCGCGTAGCTGAACATCCTTTTATCTATAGCTTATTAGCCAATCATGTCTCACGTTTTGCATAGGCGGGACCTTTCCAATTCCTCCTGTTTTTTTTCTTTTATAATTAAATTTGTTACGAGTTCCAAGACAAAGAGTTTCTCGGGACTTCCTGAGGGTCAAACATAGGTGTTTTATACGGAGATCATTGTGGATCCTAGCTTATAGAAGTTAGAGTGGTGAGAATGTGTGGTAGAATTAGCTTTGGACCAAATATTTGTCGATAATACAAAAAAATGTTCTGCGTGGAGGTCGAACTAACGAATCTCGGTTCGAAAGCTTTGTACTTACACCACTATGGTATCTGTTAAATCGTCTGGTTTCAGCTCATACACGTCCCACTGCTGGGCTCAAGCGTCCTCTCTAATAGGATGGCAGTCGGCCTACTATACCACGGTGGTTAAACATGTATCAGAATTTCTTTTGTGTTTGCCTTTTCTTGCACAGATGTTATATACATATTATATCACTTAGTCGTCTTTTACGGCATCCAAGTGTAAGATAGGCACTGGGGAATTATATTTTTACTCCGTCCCTACACGGTACGGTATCAGAACAATAGTCACATGTATATTTCCAGTATTAAACAAATTTACCATATGTCAACTTAAGCGAGAAGCAGTTTTGTATCAACACTGTAATATGCCCGTCTTACCTCTTTTTATTAAACTACGCGGACACATGTTGGTTGAGCGACTTTTTATCATTTCCTTATCACCCAGCCGGTCGAGTAAGCATCCTTTAACAGATCTGACTACTTTTTACCGATCAACTCCAATTTTGTAGGCCATACGAAATTCATTGAATGATTTCGACGTGTTTTTCTTTTCTATACATTAAACGGATCTAGTGTGGTCTTTCCCTTATACTAATAGGTTATTAGCGGTTAATATAAGCTGGTTTATTAACCGACTTCAAAAAAGGAGGAGGTTCTAAATTCAAGTGCATTTTTTATGTTTGTTACCTACGAACTTTTGACTGGTGGAATCGATTAGTGATAATTTTTTTCATTAGAAAGCCGGTGCTTTCCCAGTGGTCCTATTTCAATTTGGTCTAATTTAAAGTAACTTTTTTTGTTAAAATTATGTTTAATACAACTTCCTACGTTCAATTTACCTATCATTAAACTGCTCTTTTGAAGGCAAAGCTGAATATGTGATTTTTTTGGGATTTAGATATAATAACTGACTGTTGCGTGGTAGAGGAATTTCGTACATTTTGCTCGTGGGCTGTAAAATATGATTAATAGTTTTACTTAGGCCTTTTATGATCACTCCCGCCGCCTGGCTCCATCCGAGGCGAGAGAGGGGCGGCGCGCAGCCCTATGACTCATTCACGTCGTCTTCGTCGTTGG
Source organism: Lymantria dispar (assembly GCA_032191425.1). Lineage (NCBI taxonomy): Eukaryota > Metazoa > Arthropoda > Insecta > Lepidoptera > Erebidae > Lymantria > Lymantria dispar. The sequence goes on from CM063457.1 coordinate 6,774,685, forward strand.
GCCGACCATCGGTGTAGAGTTCCCTGTCATCAGTATTCGGTCCGACAGAATACCCCGGTCGCGGGGTACCCTCTCCCCTCGAATTCCCCCCTCGTGGACGTCGGTCGCCGTCGCGCAGTCAACCTCTCCGCGGGTGATGGACTAAATCCCCGGTTCAATCACCCGCAGTCTCGGCTAAGACGGCATCAGGCGCAGTTTTACATAGACCTGAGCCAACTCCATCTGATGCCGTCTTATCAACATTACATTACATTCCCAAGAAGAAGTGAAGTTAGGCAGGTGGCGGGTCATAAAATTATTACCAACTAGTGGTCGGCGTGTGGTCGAAATTCGGCCATAATTCATTGTAATGAATTTTTCAGCTACACAATTTTCTTTAATTTTATTTATGTATAATTGTAAACTGAGCAAGCTGTATTTCACTAATAACTAATATATAAGTACAAATCTTTAGTAGACGTTGTCATCATAATTATGATTGTTTGACATTCAGTTCGACCAGAGATTTTAACCGTAAACAAAAGTCTATAAGCATTGCTACGCAACACACTCACACAAACGTGTGAGTGTGTGTAGCGATTGCGTTGTAGTGTACGTAATGCCTTTTTAATGAATTTGATGTATTTCTAATCCATTATTATATGAAATTTCAGTTTTATGCACTTCTCCTCATTATATACTTCAAGTGTGCCAAATTTCATACATGTCCATTCACGTAATTTTCGTAAAAAGGGGTACAAAGTTTTTGCTTCACGTATTTATATATAGATAACTTTTACGTGTGTACAATAGAAGATGGGTTCATATTACGTCGACTCCTAGTAATTAGGATAAGGGCAGCTTGATAATAAAATACATGAAATAACTTAGAAATCAAAATTGCTGAGGCGTTTAACATGCTAGTTTATTTATAAAAAACGTTTCTACGTAGGAATATTTAAGCTACGTAGGACTCGAAGCCGTACCTTTGGAAATCCACGATTGCAACACCAATAGATGTAGTTTCGAGTTCCACGTCTGGAATACATTTGTCCTCATAAATAAGTTTTTATAAATAACTTAGAAGTCTGTCTTTTTTTTTAACAGTCAATAAATAAATTGGACCACCGACCTTATAAAAATTGCCGAGCGTCGTTGCATGTAGGCAGAACAGGACCTCACTATGAGGGAGACTTACGTCCAGCAGCGGACGGCAATATGCTGAACGATGATGATGATGAAACCAAAAATGCTACAAAACTAGTAAACGCAATATAAAAACTACAATAAGGACTATGTTATCCACTAGGGCGGGTTGCCCTCATTTCGCTTCGGTTTCAGTCGCCCTACCCGCAGAGTGCCCGTTCCTGCGTGAATACCGAGATAAAATAGTCTAAGTTATTCGTTATATAGACAGCTACCTGGAAGTATAATATCAAAATCGGTCTCGGCGTTTTGAAGATTACCTTAAATAAATAGACAGCCAGACAAAAAATTTAAACTGTATTATAGGCATAGGTGTCGTGCAAATGACTGTATGAGCATGAAAAAAGCCCAGTATTTTGACTTGACACTTCAATTTTATTTATTTGTATAGATTATTATATTTGTTATCTGCTAAAAATCACATATTAACGTAAAAATATAGAAGAATATTACAGACAGATTGACACCACATCTCTATAAACGCATATTGTTAAGAATTTGTAAATTTTTAGCTCCAATCTATTAACACATATTAGCACGTCAGTCATCGACCGCTTCATTATGACTCAACTAAACGATAATAATATTAAACTTAAAAACTAAGCATTTTCTACTTAAATTATCGCAGCTTACATATGTCCCACTGTTGGGCTTGTGCCTCCTTCGCAATAGGAGGGAAATTGACCTTACTATACCATGCTGGTCCGACCTGTTAGAATAGGATTTTGTTTCTCTTGCACAGATGTTATATGCTTATTATATCCCTTAGTCGTCTTTTACAATATCCACGGGTAAGACATAGAATACGGATACACTCGTTCTTCTATGGAATCCGGAATACGGAAATCTGCAGAAGAACGGGTGTAACCGACATAGCACGAAGAATTAGCACGCTGAAGTGGCAATGGGCGGCCTGCCCATTGCCACTTCAGCGTGCTAATTTAAAACATTGCTCGACGAACCGACAACCGCTGGGGAAGAAAGGTTCTCGAGTGGCGACCACGCATCGGACGACGCAGTGTAGGACGTCCCCCCTCAAGGTGGACCGACGACCTAGTGAAAGTTGCTGGGCTTCGTTGGATGCAGGGTACACAGGACCGCACATTGTGGCGCAACATGAGGGAGGCCTACGTCCAGCAGTGGACGGCAATAGACTGAAATGAAGACAGAGAGTTGTGAATTCTATTCTTACTCCGTCACCACACTCCCGACATCACCTAAACCATGATAATACGATGGTTTTTCCTAAAATAAAATATCTTTTACTTAAATAGGCTCTGTTATAATTCACGTGGCTATATTTTTTTTAAGTCAGAACTTAACGCTTGCAGAAATATGTAATTATAACAATATAATATGTAATTATATTGCATGATACTGTGAGCACTTATTGTATAGATTTGACCCACAATAATAATAGTTAAACGATAATTTTATAAATCAAAAATCTTTTAGTAAGACAAAGTAAGCCGCGTCTAAAATTAAAACTCAATATTAATTTAGCATCATGTCCCCTGAGTTTTCTTGCCGGATCTTTCTCAGTGCGGCCGCGTTCCGATCCGGTGGTAGTATATTAGTTTTGTTAGTTTTAAATCAACAAATTGTAACAATAATTGCTACAAATTTAATAATTAATAATTACTAACCATAAACAATATAATTTTTTCATATAGAATCATTTTCTTCTTGCACTGGCAATGAATTTGTACTAAAATGTGGGTCACAATTTAATGAATTTATAACTAATTTTCTGTATTGGGTAGATAATTATAAATGTCTGTTATAACGATTACTTGTTGGACGTGAGACACCTTAGTCCGCCCGTGACCATGAATGCTGCAAAGTGTTCGAAACGTCGGGCAATCATAAATCAAATACAAACGCGATATAATCCGTAAAAGTAGTTTTATTTACAATAATTATAACAACTTAAAGTAATAATTTCCCGTGTGGTAACGGAGTTAGAATACTACTCGCTACATACTTACCCGTGGGTATCGTAAAAGACGATTAAGGAATATCAACATCATCATCATTTCAGCCCATATACGTCCCACTGTTGGGCTCGGGCCTCCTCCACAACGGAAGGGTAATTGACCCACTATACCACGCTAGTCAAACGTGTTGGTATAAGGTTTTATTTCGAGTTTTCCTTCTCTCGCATAGATGTTATATGCGTTTTATATCCCTTAGTCGTCTCGTACGATCACCCATGGGTAAGATAGGAGGTGGTGAATTGTATTCTTACTCCGTCACCACACGGAAAGGAATATATTAAACGAATAATATCTATACAAGAGATAGAAAACTCGGCACTCTATGTCAACCAGTTTGAACAGCGTGGTATAGTAGGTCAATTTCCCTCCCATTGTGGGGAAGGTCAGAGCTCAACAGTGGAACTTATATGGGCTGAGATGATTATGACTAGCGGCATTAGCGGAGTACATCCGTCCTGTTTTCGATGATGGTCTTGCACAGATGTATTCATATTATACTCCCTTAGTCGTCATTTACGACATCCACAGACAAGGAAGAGGGTGAAGTATATTATTACTGATGATAGCGTCACATGGAATACCACTTGTACAGAGGGTGACCGGACTGGGGACTAGTCCGTCATCCGAGAGGCTGATCGCGCGATGGCGACGGACATCCCGGAAAAGGGACGTCGAGAGTAGAGAGTACCCCGTAGGGTATTCCGTCGGTCCCATCACGGAGGAAAAGAAACCCGGTACCGGTGGTCAGCCCAACGATGAAGGCGATGTCCTATGGTGGGCTGTGGGGCCGCGCGTCGCCCCTCCGTCGCCCACGGTCATCATCGTTTTGTTCAGAATTTTAAACGAATTCTGAATGCATTCTTTTAAGCGAACAGTTTGATAGTATAAATAACTAGTTGACCCAAGAATCGTTGTTCTGTTCATAAATAAAAAAAAATAGTAAAAGGAATTCTCCTTGAAATCGATAGCAGCGCTACCTACCGGTTCCATATATTAATCTAAACCATTCTTATATCGAAACAGTTACAAAAAACATAATCGGTCCAGCCGTTTGGAAGGAGTTCAATTATAAACACATGAACAGAAGATTTATATATGTAAAGCTTATTGTGACTGAGTGATCCATAAAATGTAGAGTATTTCCAGTCAAAAACATTTATTCGTGCATATATTATTAATGTTTTTTTTTTTAATATATTCTCATGTCATCTAAACCTATATATGTCTTACTATTAGGGGCTTACACCTCCTTTATTGTGGAAGGGAACTTGACCTATTACACGCCGATGGTGAGACGTGTTGATCTATGCCAATTTTCTTTACAGTATACTCTTCATGGAGCAAGAATACAATTCACCAAGCCCTATCTTACCTGTGGTTATCGTAAAAGACTTCCAAGGACGAAATATGAATATAAGATCTGTGTTAAGAAAAGAAAACTCAAAACATAACCCTATACCAATCCTGTCTGACCGCCCTATAAGTAACGTCGAGTTTTCCTTCTCTTTCATAGATGTTATTTGCATATTATATCCCTTAATCGTCCTTTACGACACCCACGGGCCAGAAAGGGGGTGGTGAATTGTATTCTTATTTGTAGTGCACGGATAATAGAGAACCTCCTTTTTTGAACTTAGTTAAAAATATTTTCAATGAGAGAAGCTCGACGCAATTTGATAATGTTTAAACCACATGTAGCGAATGACTCAATGTTTGCCAAGCTTTGAAACGTTAGAGCGAAATGGTAAGAACAAAAAAAATATAAAAATTTGTAACATATACATACAAAAACACTAATAAAAGCCACAGAGTACGATCACACACTAAAAGTGTGACCAAATTTAGAATAGAGTAAGGGTTGCCAACATCTAGATTAGAATTTCATAGATTTTAGTGTACAATAATTTTCATCATCATCATCTCAGCCCACTGTTAGGCTCGAGCCCTTCACAATGGGAGCAAAATTGACCTACTATACCTACTAACCGACATAGCACGGAGAATTAGCACGCAGAAGTGGCAATGGGCAGGCCACATCGCTCGACGAACCGACAACCGCTGGAGAAGAAAGGTTCTCAAGAGGCGACCACGTATCAGACGACGTAGTGTACGACACCCCTTCCACTAGGTGAACCGACGACCTGGTAAATGTTGCTGGGCGTCACTGGAGGCAGGCGGCATAGCACTTTGTGGCATTACATGAGGAAGGCCCACGTTCAGCAGTGGAAGACAATAGGCTGAAATGAAATTATGTATAGAATTTGTTTCGAGTTTCGTTCTCTTGTAATGTTATCAGCAAAATATAGTCCCTTAGTCGTCTTTTTTGCTCCTTATTTTGTGGTAAATAGCTAAATTGTGTTTACGTGCTATGGAGAGGGCTTTGCTCATTATTTTTTTACGTAATAAAACCCAGCATAAGGAAATCCACATAAGAACGGGTGTAACCGACATAGCTCGAAGAATTTACTAATTCTTCGGGCTATGTCGGTTACACCCGTTGAAATAGCAATGGGTAGGGCACATCGCTTGTCGAGCCGACATTTTTTAGGGAAGAAAGGTTCTCAAGTAGCGACCACAAATCGGATGATACCCCAACTAGGTGGACTGACGACATCTTGAAAGTCGCAGGGAACCGTTGGGTACAAGTGGCACAGTACCGTGCCAAGTGACATTCTAGTGGGGGCTCATCTCCAACAGTGGACAAGCGCTGACGGATGGATGTAATTTTACTAGGTTACTTAATAAATATTCTAGGGACGTTGGCAGTGGATGACCAGACCTGATTTGTAATCCGGTCACCTGAGGAAGGGCCGATCACGTAAGGACGACACCTCGACGGCGTAAGCTCGAGAAGGTACCAAGGGTAACTCGTCTAGACGGGCCACTTATGAGAAGGTACTGGTGGGTGATCTACATGGCGCTCGAGAGACCTTGCGCATTAAGGGTTCTTACGCCGCCGTCAATTGTATTTTTACCTCTCTTGCCCGTGGGTGTCTTAAAAGTCGACTAAAGGATTAACAATGCATATAACACCTATGCAAGATAATGAAACGCGACATAAAACCTTATACCAATACGTCTGACCAGCGTGGCATAGTAGATCAATTTCTCTATGATGAAGGAAGTCTGAGGCCAACAATGGGACTTATATGGCCTACGAGTGAAAATAAATATAGTTTAAAAAACAAAACTAAAAAAACACGCCTTCATAGCATATCAAACTAAAAAGTGTAAAATAATTTTCAATATAGGCAGAAAATAATAATGAACGATATATATTAATATTATTGTGAAAAAAGCGTCGGGTGCTGGACTTACGAAAATGTGGCACAAAGGATTATTGCATTGTCATCGGTCTTTGATAGATGTGCAAAGTTTAAAGAAAATCTGGACAAAATCGAGCTCAAAGGTGGACGTTACAAACAAACATACAGATGAAGCTAATAAAGGCGTGTTAAAAAAATAGGAATTTAATAAAAATACTAAATATGTTGATCTGCCATCCCTGTTACTACACATGCGTTATTTTCAAGGTTGTCAAAAAAAAAACCTCGCCTTAGCAACTTGTAGATTCTGTACGGGATGACGTAATGGTTTATTGACCCCTTGTTTTTGCCAACGGCGCCTTCGAACCTTGGTGTACACATTAAATGTTGTTCTAATTAAATAGACAATGATTACCATTGAAATGGATCGGTTTGGTAATCACGATTCACGATAGTACTCAATTAGGGATGTTATGAAACTCCGTAACCGTAATCGAATTTATCGTATGTCCGAAATTAAAATATAACCGAAACCGTAACCGAAAGAGATATAAAAGTTTTGGATATTTTCGGATAAGGTCGGTGTCTGTATGAGACAGGTTATGACATGTTTTCTATCTACCAGCCGACCTGACTAGGGATGCAAATATCGAAACCAAAAACATCGATGTATCGATACATCGATCTTTCAGACATGTTTCAAACATCGATGTACAAAAAACATCGGCCTAAAAAGATCGATGATTTTTTAACGATCGTGCAAACAACTTTAATTTTAAAATGCAAGATATATTTATTATCTGTAACAATATTATCATTCAATAGGCGAGTCATTAGAATAAGGGAGATGTATAGTTGAGGAAATAAAGTTATATTTAACATATGTTTCTCTATTCAGTAAAGTTATTACAAACTTAAGTGCAGCAAGTTACCTATTTAGAAACAGAGTTTAAAAATAACAGTTTTTACGAATGTATATGCTTAAGTCTCTCAAACTCTGGTAAATCAACTGTCACGCAGCTTTTGATTAAATGACCATATATTTCAAACAGATGTCAGGCAAAACATCGATGTTAAAACAGCGTAGAAAATAAAATCGATACATCGATGTTTCGCAATAATGAACATCGACGTCAAACATCGATGTTATTTTTCTTGAAACATCGATGTTTCAGAAACATCAATGTTGCGTATCGTTTGCATTCCTACACCTGACAGCCTGTTTATTAGCCTCTCTAAAGGGAATTAATTAAATCCTTAACGACACAATTGGATAAATCCTTTTACAATTTCCTAAAACATCAATATCATTATCATCATCGTCTCAGCCCATACACGTCCCATTGCTAGGCTCGGGCCTCCTCCTCTATGGGAGGGAAATTGACCTACTATACCTTATTTAGGTCCCTCTGCTGGGCTCGAGCCTATTCTACAGTAGGAGTGAAATTAACCTACTACCACGCGCTGGTTAGACGTATAGGTTGATAGGAGTTTGCGCACTCTTGCATAGCTTATAGCTATTATATAGATATTAAATCCCTTAGTCGACTTTTATGACGCCCAGGGCCATGAGAGGTGGTGGTGAATTGTATTCTTACTCCGTCGCCACACAGTGCATTGCGATTATATAAGACTCATTTTTAGGTTCAAATCTCATCTACAATGAGAGAGAAAATTGTCCTACTGTACCATGCTATTCAGATAGCGTTGCTAGGCGTCCGGATAAAGCTGGACATAGGTAGGCTTTTTAATTGCGTGTCTGGCCAAAATAATCAGTGTCCGGCTTGTCCGGCTTTTATTACGCTTTTTACATTTCGCAAACTAGCTAGCGACGAGCGTGGACGAGCGCAGGCGAGTCTACTGTTGTCATAATAATCAAAAAAGCTTAATTTTACATTTTTTTTTTTGTCGTACCTAATAATACTAAAACACAAAATCGTCAATAATGTAGGGTGTCCGGCCTTTCTACCCAAATGTCCAGCCAAACTGGCTGGTCTTGGTTTGATGACCTGGCAACCCTATATTCAGACAGGTTGTATAAAGTTTAACTTTTGAGTTTTTCTTCTCTTTCAATGATGGGTTCTACTATCGTCCCTTTATCGTCTTTTCATCACTCAGGAATAAAGAACGGGTGTGATATTTTATTCTTATTCAGACACCACACGAATCGTATTTATAGTAGGGATGTTATGGATATGAAGTTTCGGATCTGGATACGATTTCGGATAACATTATATCGGTTACGGAATAGTTTGGGATACTATGCCAATCAGTTACAGATATTGTTTTTTTCCTATACCAACACGTCTGAACAGCGTGGTATAGAAGGTCAATTTCACTCCTATATTAGACGAGCCTCAAGCCTAGTCGTGGGACGTCTATGAGGTGAAATGATGATGAAATGATGAATTGTTTGCCTCATGAACAGTGAAAGAACAGTACATATTACGAGGACTCCAAATAATTGAGATAAGAGTAGCTTGATAATGATGACACTTGTAATATAGTTTTAAAATAACTTTTTAATAAATATGTAACATTGTTGAGGTCATCTTTTATTTACACCTGTATTTCTAACCATATTAGTCAATAAGCAATAAATATACACCTACAAAATGTCATTTATTAAATCTATTTCATTTAATATAGCTAGGCAATATTTCGTAGTTCACATAACAATATAATAACTTGCTAATGATGGTATAAATTTTCAATATAAAGGAAAATGTGAAACTTTATGCTTACGACATTTCTAAGTGTGTGGCTATACAGTAGGCGTTTATAAATTCTTCAAATAAGTGTTACTGCTATTTGACAAGGTACTTGTTTGCCTTATTAAGGCATATTCATGTTAAAAATTACAATGTTTCTTTCAAGGATGCAATTCAATATCAATCCTTTGCCCATGGGTGTCGTAAAAGATATAAGCCTTAGTCATCTTTTATGACACCGTTATATATATCTATGCAAGAGAAAGACAACTTAAAATACAACCCTATATCAACTCATCTATCTGACCAGTGTGATGTATCTAGTAGGTTAATTTTCTTCTATATTGGGGGATGGCTCGAACCCACCAATGTACTTAAATTGAGTAAAGAATTAAAATATATCGTCTCTACTTACATTCTAGTGGCATTTGCAAATGCAGTTGAGAGTTCAACAGGATATTGGTCAACCCTGAAAAACTTATAATACCAATCACAATGCCCGACTGTTTGCTAAGCCTCGCGATTACGTCGGTCGATGGGAGGGTACCCCACTAGGGGGTATTCCGTCGGGCTGATCACTGACAACAAGTAACCCTGCTCCGGTGGTCGGTCCAACGACGAAGGCGACATGGTGTTCGGGTGGGTTGCAGGTGTGCGTGCTTATGCCCCTCTGTCGCCCGGGCGGAGTGGTGGTGGTGTGCTAGGAGTGCGCCAACCGCAACCCACCCCTAAAAATAAAATAGCCTCGCGATTATGAAATCATGCTCTCTTCGCTGGGAGGCCTGACACAGGGAATATAAACTATTCTTAAGATACGACTAAAATGTGGGCTGGTAATATCAATACAAAAAAATGTTGAGTTAAATTAAAATCCTATGCCAACCTGACTGTCCAGCGTTCTATATAAGGACTATTAGCATTGCATGAATGACTCGTGTAAATTATGACAGGAGTTAAGTTGAAGAAGGATAATTTTACATTAAAAATATATTACATCACATTTTAAAAACCTGTACGAGTGTGAATCATGATTTGGTTAACAGCGCCTAATTAATGGTAACGTCTATGGCTAAAATACACAGATTAAAGAATTAAGAATATTATACCTCGACACTGGCGCTAATAGCTCACAATTGTAGCTTATTGCCGTCTATACCAATAAATAAAATTGGAGTGTCTGTGTGTAATGTCAAAATAATAGGCTTTTTTCATGCTCACACGGTTATTTGCACGACACCTATGCCTAAAATAGCAATTAAAAAATTATTGTCTGTCTGTCTGTCTGTTTGTTCCGGGTAATCTTCAAAACGGCTGGACCGATTTCAAAAATTCTTTCACCAATGGAAAGCTATAATATCAGGGAGTAAACTAGGCTATATTTTATCCCGGTATTCCCACGGGAACGGGAACTACGCTGGTAAAACGACTATAACCTATAACCGAAGCGAAGCGAGGGCGGGTTGCTAGTTAGGTATAAAAGAAGATTTTCATCATAGTCAGTATTCGCCCGACTAATGGCTCCACATAGATCGACGTAATAAATCTGAACAGCCATGCATTCTAGTACAGACGTTTATTGGTTTTAAAAACGTCCGACATATGTTTATGGGCAGTACCATATAAAATGCTCAACAGATATTTTACCAAAAGGTAGTTAATTTCTTTCAGTTTTTAACAATAGGTTGTTAGATTAGTTTTGTTAACATTTCATAAATGTATTTTAAACTAGTCCATAAGATTATATACATTTTTTAATACGCTTTTATTAGCTTCAGACGTATGTAGTATGTAACGGAATCTTTGAACATGATTTTGATCCCCTTCAAAACGTCGGATCAACTCGAAATTTGGCATACTTATTAAGGACCGATGATAATTCAATATTTTAAACAGTTTGACCCGTTATCCTTACTGTGATAATCAGGATTAGCGAAAATTCAACTAAAAAAAGAAAAATAAATAATAGTTCAAAAAAACTAAAAAAATAAAATTTCAAGAAAGTCCAACTAAAAAATAGGAAATAAATTTTTAAAAATTTTTATTAAGTATAGTGTATATAAAAAAAAATATTTTTTATTGGAAAAAGCGTGGGGTGCTTTTTAAGATATTATCAAAATAATAATCCTTCTACTCATATCTGCCAATAAAATATTTATAACTATTGACAACATGCACCCCACGCTTTTTTTACAATAAAAAATATTTTTTCTTATATACACTATTCTTAATTGAAATTTTTTATTTTTTTTTTAAAGATTACATACATACAATAGCTTCCTGCATGCCTGCTTCCCAAAGGGGTAGGCAGAGACTACGGATTGTCACAAGCCACGATCCTGACATACCTCCATCGCTTTACTCAAACTCATCAAAGTCTTCATACATTCTCTACGCGTACTTCGTCTACGTCTCCTTGCTTCGTCATTATCTTTTTACTCATTCTTTCTGCATGTCCAAATCATCTCAACATACCTTTTTAATTTTTGTCATTACTTCTTCGTTCACTCTACATTGCTCTCTTGTTATACTATTCCTAATTTTATCTTTCAGGCTTACACCACATGTACCACGTACGGCTCCCATCTCTACAGCATTTACTCTACTTTCATGTCTTCCCTGCCATATCCAGCTTTCAAAGATAAGTTCTAAATCTTTTAAAGATAAGTTTTCAGTAAGTCTTTTGGGGTTTAAAATATTATCATTCCTCATCATTTCAGTTCATATACGCTCACTGTTGAGTTTGAGTTTTCTTCTGATTAGGAGTGAATCCATTTCACTCCATTTCCTTCTGTGATTTCGAGTTTTTCTCTCTTCCTATTATATGCCTTTTATATCCCTTACTCGTCTTTTAGATAATAGTAAAAGACGACTAAGAGATATAGTAAGGATATAACATTTATGCAACTTGAAATAAAACCCTATACCAACCTCTCTGACCAGCATGGTATAGTAAGGTCAATTTCCCTCCTATTGTGGAGGCGGCTCGAGCCCAACAGTGGGACGAAACGAGTCGAAACGATGATGATGAAATGCTTTACATGGATATAGGCCAACTCAACTGATGCCGTAGGCTGAATAATTAGGCCGCCGTAGGTTTAGGACATTTATTTATCATTCATCATTATTTCAGTCTATATAAGTCCCACTGTTGGGCTCAGACCTCCACAATGGGAGGGGAAATTACCTACTACTCCACGCTGGTTAGACATGTTCAAATAGGGTTTTGTATCGAATTTTCCTTCTCTTGTACGCATATTATATCCCTTAGTCGTCTTTTACGACATTCACAGGCATGATAGGGAGTGGTGAATTGTATTCTTACTCCGTCACCACACGGAATGAACAGTACATTAATTAACACATAATTAACAGACACGAATAACATATAAACCTAATGATTTTTGGATTGCACATAAATTTATTCTGCGTGAGAATCGATTCAATAATATATAGAACCAGAGTAGGCTTTTAAGACCTACACTATCTCATCATTTCAGCTCATATACCTACGTCCCACTGTTGGGCTCGAGCCTCCTTCACAATAGGAGGGCAATTGACCTTACTATACCATGCTAGGCAAACAGATTGGTATAGGGTTTTATTTCGAGTTTACCTCCTCTTGCATAGATGTTATATTCTTACTATATCACTTAGTCGTCTTTTACGACATCCACGGGTAAGACAAGGAGTGGTGAATTGTATTCTAATTCAAATCAATCATCAATTCTAAGGCAAATCCCTAACTATCAGTCGCCAAATCTATAAGACAATGGCAACTCGTAATCGTCATTTAAAATACCCATTAGTAATGAAAGGGTTGGTGTTATTATAAGCTGATAAAAATAATTTACAAAAAGTATTGTCTCTTAACACTGTCGACATTTACAATTTATTACAAATAGTATCTTAAATAAATGTATAAAATAAATAATACCCAAATATTTCACACCCCTGTCAGTTAAAGGGTGATATTACCTGCGCGATTTATGCAACCCTTGCACCTGTAGCCCTATTTAGTTTCTTTGTTAAACATAATATTTTGAGTTATTTTCGGAACGGCATCTTAATTAAACACCACATGTTTATTAGTTTTTTATTTGAAGTCATTTTTTAATAGTTTTTATGAAATCATAATTTGTTTACACATATGGCGTTTATTTTGAGATAAAAATCTAGAATATGTGAGTTAAATAATGAAAATATAGCCAGAAAAGTGATGTATTGCTGAATCTTTTTATATATAAATCTTCTGATCGTGTTTGTAATTGAACTCCTTCTAAACTACTGGATCGATGTTTTTTTTTGTTGTCTGTTTCGATGAATATGAGAGAGGTTTAGATTTATAATTTGAACTGGTAGGTGGGGCTACGATAGATTTCAAGAAGATTCACTTTAATTTTTTTTTTTAGATTTGCACAGAACATCGTCTGTTGGGTCAGCTAGTTATTTAATAGAAACTAGTAGACATTTGATAGAGAACTAACTATATCGCTCGAATTAAGAACTTTTCTAGAAGATTTTTTTTATATAAAGAAAGATCAAAGAAAAAAGATATCAAAGAAATAAATATTCTAACTGTTATATCACAATATATATACGAAATTATATTATATGCCAAAAAAAATATCGCTATCTTCAAAAGATATTGTGACTTTCATGAAATGAATACTCGGAATAAGGACAAACTAGTTGTACATACTACTCGTCTCCAAAAAATTAGCAAATCATTCATGGGGCAATGTATACGTTTCTACAATAGATTACCTAAAGATATCCGAGACCTGCCAACAAAAAAGTTTAAAAAAGCTATCAAGAATAGACTTTGTAAGAAAGCTTATTATAAAATCTCGGATTATGTAGATGATAATACAGATTGATTGTGAGCAGCTCCTCATTATGCAATTTCCTTGTTATTTTAAATAAACTCTTTTTTAATAACTCTAATATTGTAAAGCGTAGCGTGTTTTGCCTAACAAAATTTTGCATTTTCGTCGTTTGTAACATGTTTGTAACATATGGTCTTGATCATGCTCACTGAAGGATCTACTTGCGGTAGCTGCGTGGAGCGGGTCTCTCCCTTCCCTCCATAGTGGTTGAGGGGAGTGATGGCTGCTCTAGTAGTTAACTCGTGATCGGGTGCCGCTTGTGGGATCTGGTCCAGCCATAATCATTTGAATTATATTAAGTATCTTGCAGTTCGAAGGGCATCACACTGGAGCTAGGTCTTACAAAACATGTATACAAATTTATATCTAGTAAGAAGAAAAAAAAAAAATTAACATATTAGACAAGCCCGCTGAGTTTCTTGCCGGATCTTCTCAGTAGCGGTCGCGTTCCGATCCGGTGGTAGTTTATTTTTATTGGATAATTTAATTTTATTTTGTAAAATTGACAATATGTAAGTGGGCTCTCGGGGTCTATGCATAATAAATGATTTGAATTTGAAATTTGAATATGGTAGGACTACATTGTCGACAGTGGTTTGTCTACAGCCGCGGGCCGGTCCGTCCGGGGTAGTACCACGCTCTCGCAGAAAATCGACGTCTGAGTAGTAGCAATTTGTTACTGCGCTTGGTTCGGTGAGCGAAAGAGCCAGAAGCCCAACTTTCTGAGGGTGTTTGCACGTGGTGGGTTTTGGTGATGCCTTTAGTATCATCGAACCTTATTGCATGCATTCTCACTCCCTTCACTTTCTTCATGGTAGGCTGCGGCCTTGCAAAGGTCCATGAGCGGCAGCAATACTTATTATCATCAGGAGCACTGTATGCTCGTTTGCTACTGATTCCAATAAAAATATTATATGCTTATTTTACCGTGCATTACATTTACCCCGTATTTATGCAAGAGAAGGAAACCTCGAAATAAAACCCAATACCAACTGCTCTGACCAGCATGATATACTAAGGTCAATTACTCTTCTATTGTGAAGGAGGCTCGAGCCCTATAGTTGGATGTATATGAGCTGAAATGATGATAATTATTATGAAAGAATATTATATATTGAGTCGCCAACAAATAATTGTGATGACAACAGGAGAATATTATAATACTAGCAACCGCCCTCGCTTCGCTTCGGTTTCAGTCTTAATCACGTAGTTCCCGTTCCCGTGGGAATATCGGGATAAAATATAGCCTATGTTACTCCCTGATATTATAGCTTTCCATTGGTGAAAGAATTTTTGAAATCGGTTCTGTGGTTTAAGCGTGAAAGCGTAACAAACAAACAAACATCCTTACTTTCGCATTTATAATATTAGTATGGATTGTAGTCAGCATAAGTAATTATTTGACAATTTTTTATTCTATTTCCTCCGGTATTATTTTCTCTGTTGCCTTTGGTGGCAAATAAAAATAACAAATAAATGGCAAATAACTGTACGTTTCCAGCGATCATTTCTCCCACGTACGTGCAAGCTCTGGAATGAACTACCTGCTGCTGTGTTTCCCGAGCGCTATGACACGTCCTTCTTTAAACGAGGTTTAAGAAGAGTATTTCCTTCACGGTAGGCAGCGGCCTGGCTGTGCCCCTGGTATTGCAAAGGTCCATGTGCAGGAGTTTCACTTACCATCAGGTGTGCTGCTCATTTGCCACCGTTGGCAATAAAAAAAAATGAAGAACAGTACCCAACAAGTAAAGGGTAACAGTCGGTCAAATTTATACCAGCCTCATATACGTTCCACTTGCTGGGCTTGATCACATTATATCCCTTAGTCATCGTTTACGATATTCATGGACAAGAAAGAATGTAGAAAAGTTATTGTATCCATCCATCCATCAGCCCATAGACGTCCACTGCTGGACGTAGGCCTCCCCACGAGAATGCCACACGGAACGGTCCTGCGCCACTTGCATCCAACGGTTCCCTGCGACTTTGAGGATGTCGTCGGTCCACCTAGTGGGGGGTCGTCCTACGCTGCGCCGTCCGATTCGTGGTCGCCACTCAAGAACCTTTCTTCCCCAACGGTTGTCGGTTCGACGAGCGATGTGGCCTGCCCATTGCCATTTCAAGGTCCTAATTCTGCGGGCTATGTCGGTTACACCCGTTCTTCTACTGATTTCCGTATTCCGGATTTTATCACGTAGAGAAATACCGAGTCTCTCCATAGCACGCTGAGCGACTTTGAGCTTTTTTATGATGCCTTATTGTATCCATCAATAAAATTATTTTAAATAATCCTTTTATTCATCTTGTATTTCATTTTTTTTTTTGAGATGGGAAATGGTCACACACCGTCCGTTCCGTCCGGGGTGACAAGAGGATGGAGCGCGGCCCAATAGCCCACCGTATTGCCTTCCCTTTGCCA
The DNA here is from genome assembly GCA_032191425.1 of Lymantria dispar. Classification (NCBI taxonomy): domain Eukaryota; kingdom Metazoa; phylum Arthropoda; class Insecta; order Lepidoptera; family Erebidae; genus Lymantria; species Lymantria dispar. The sequence continues at coordinate 6,791,149 of CM063457.1, forward strand.
TTAGGCCGAACATGGTACCGAGTTTCTTGTCACCAATGGCCAGCCCAATTCTGTTTAACACTATAACTTTACGAGAGTATTTAAAATAACTGTATAAAGTTTTTACTCAACACTACCAGTACAAACATAGACCTTCATTTTTTAGGGACCCGTACCCAAAGGGTAAAAACGAGACCCTATTACTAAGACTTTGCTGTCTATCCGTCCGTCTGTTTGTCACCAGCCTATATCTCAAGAACCGCGATAGCTAGACAGTTGAAATTTTTACAAATTATGTTATTGCCGCTATAACAACAAATACTAAAAAACTAAATAAAATACATATTTAAGGAGGGCTCCTATACAACAAACGCGATTTTTTTGTCCTTTTTATAGATAAAGGTGCGGTACCCCTCGTGCGCGACTCCGACTCGAACTTGGCCGGTTTTACATAAAACATTATTACTTATTACAGACGAACTCTATGATGAACTATAAGATTATTCCTCAAATTCATCTCTCATAGTTATCTATATGACGCTAACTAGAATTTAGAGATGGCACTTGTAATAAGCAAGACAAGTGTACATCTGATAAATAAACGGTATAAGAAAATATTATTCAAAAGTTCATTGAACCACACGTAAATATTCTTAAAATATTTTATCTTTGTAAGGATAAAAAACAATTTTCAGTTCATTATTTTATACTGTCCATGTGACGGGATAAGAATACAATTCACCAAACCCTATCTTGTCCGTGGACATCCTAAAATGATGGAATATAATAGCATATAAGCTCCATGCAAGAGAAGAAAAATTCGAATTCAAATCTGTAATCAATTGCTTTCTTATTGTGAAGAAGGCTAACGCCCAGCAGTGGAACGTGTATGAGCCGAGATGATGGTGATGATAGTGATTTTATATTATTATTTATTTGGATTGACGTCAGGCAGGCGGCCGATCATATAACTATTGCCAAAAATTTTGTAATAGGTTTTATAAAAGATAGAACAATATGAAAGATATTTTCCGTGTGGTGACGGAGTAAGAATAGGTACAATTCACCATCCCTTATCTTACCCGTGGGTGATCGTACAAGACGGCTAAGGGATATAAAACGCATATAACATCTATGCGAGAGAAGGAAAACTCGAAATAAAACCCTATACCAACACGTCCGACCAGCGTGGTATAGTAGGTCAATTACCCTTCCATTATGGAGGAGGCCCGAGCCCAACAGTGGGACGTATATGGGCTGAGATGATGATTATGAAAGAAGTGTACATATTAAGTCCATCACAGGTAATTTGTATAAGAGCAGGGCGATGATGATGATTTATTATCCTTGAGGTGATCCTTTGAAAATACAATGACCTTTCTTTCCGTAAGAGGCGCACAAGGCGACTAGCGAATAATGATGTATCAATAAAATAGCAACACTATTATTTGTTGCCGGATAGTCGGCGAGGACGGTATCCGAGAGGTAACCTGCCGGGCTACCCATCGAGATCAATGAAACAGTAGCAGTGGTCAGTCCAATGACAATATGAAAGGAAATAGTAGATTATTGGGCTACACCCCTTTTCCATTCCCTTGAATGAATTCGGTAATATTTGGCCAGACCATAAGCCACAAAAAAAAATGTTGTACTAATGCCATTTTAGCGTAGTCTGTCGTTGAATCTGATTCATTGAGTTATCCCAAGTCTACGTTAAGCTCTTAGTCTTCTTTTAGAACACCCACGAGCAATAAATTTTTGTAAATTTAAGAGGCTACGCTCTGAATCCAACTGGACTCTCAAGACTGCTAGGAATCGGTGTAATCAAGTGATACGCATGCTAAACGCCGACACATTTCAAACACTATTTCGTCTTCATCTGCTCCTGAAGTTTGGCATTTCCTTGAGACTCTTGGCATTGGTAAGCGACGAACGGTTGACCTACCCAAAGGCATTGCCCTGGAGGATCTTAACCAATTCTTCAAGTCCTCAGGCACCTTAGATTATGTCACCAAGTGCCAAACGGTAAACTTCATTGCCAACTTACCACCTCTCGATATTAACCCCTTTTCGTTTTCTCCAGTAGCATCCGATGAGGTTAGAAAAATACTTCTTTCTATTAAATCGAAGGCTGTGGGTTGCGATGACATCAGCCGTCGTATGATCTTTACCATTGTTGATAAACTCTTACTTCCTATCACACATATCCTTAACTTCTCCCTTCGACATGGCACATTTCCTACGTTATGGCACACGGCATATGTCATTCCCTTACCCAAAATCTCTAGTCCTTCTCTTCCTAATCACTATCGTCCCATCTCTATACTACCTTTCCTATCTAAAGTGCTCGAGGCTTGTGCACATAAACAACTTTCGCAGTTTATCCACTTTAATAACATTTTAAGCCCATTACAGTCTGGGTTTAGACCTGGACACAGCACAGTCTCAGCACTCCTCAAAGTGACTGGCGACGTGAGGGCTGGTGTGGAGGATACCAGGGTCACTGTGTTGGTCCTGGTAGACTTCTCTAACGCATTTAACGTAGTCAGTCACGAATTACTGTTGTCTCTTCTGTCCCATCTTATGATCTCATCGGATGCTTTGGAATGGTTTTCATCTTATCTTCGGGGTCGTCAACAGTCCATTCGCATCAACGACACTTCGTCTGATTGGTGTGATATGGACTCTGGCGTTCCTCAAGGCGACATTCTTTCTCCTCTTCTTTTCTCTCTTTTTATAAACTTCGTAACCTCCGAACTTCAGTGTACGTATCATTTGTACGCCGATGACCTGCAACTGTATTCCCACGCCAAGTTGAACGATCTCCACTCAGCAATTGCTGCAGTAAATTGTGACCTAGCAGCTATAAGTGCTTGGGCTGCGAGGTTTAGCTTGGCAGTGAATGTCAGTAAGTGCCAAAGTATTATTATCGGCAGTCCCCGCATCATCGGCAGAGTCGACGCAAATAATATACCAGCAATTATCTATAACGGAAGCGTGATACCTTATAGTAATCAAGTAAAAAATCTCGGACTATTTCTAGACTCAACGATGGAGTGGCAAACGCAGGTCGATAACGTATCTAAGAAGGTTACAGGAACACTCCGCTCTCTATACCATTTAAAAAACTTTGTCCCAGTCAATACCAAAACATCGCTGATTAAAAAACCTTAGTTCTTCCTATCATCGATTATGTTGATGTGTGCTACCTCGACCTGAATGCAGATCTGCTCAATAAGCTGGATCGACTTCTCAACAATTGCATTCGATTCGTTTTTAACCTTCGCAAGTTCGATCATGTAACCACATTTCGCTCTCGGCTCAATTGGCTACCAATTAGACAAAGACTGAGCTTGCGAACTCTTTCTTTACTCTATTCAATTCTTAACTCTCCTAACGCCCCTTCCTACTTAAAACCAAAGTTTCAATTTCTCTTCACCACTCATGACCGTACTCTTCGTTTCTCCAAAAATCTTCTTCTTCACTGTCCCTCTCACTCTTCTAGTCTCGTGCATTCCTCCTTTAATATCCAGGCTATTCTTCTTTGGAATGCATTACCTCTGGACATCAGAATGGCTACTAGTCGTGACATTTTCAAGGCCAAGGTTAAACGACTCTACTTAGATTTTCTGGCGGAGTCAACTTATCTGTGACGGCTCACATCCATTTTTATGTATGTATTGTATACGTATGTATGTGTATGTATGTGTATGTATGTGTATGTATGTGTATGTATGTGTATGTATATGTATGTATATGTATGTATCAGTGATGTAACGAATGTCGTATTTTGGACATTCGCGAATGCGAATGTGAATGCGAATATCTGCTGCCAATATTCGCGAATGCGAATGCGAATGCGAATATTCAGTATAAACGTGTGCAAATGACGTTGACCCTTTAACTTGGGGGAAAGTGAACAAAGAAAGATACGTTCTTCTGCTTCCTGTAGTTCTTCTGCTTCCTGTAGTTCGGCATTATTTAGTTACACCACCAACGAGTGTCCCCAGCGAGCGCATATTTAGTGGTGCTGGACTTAAATATTTATACGCCACATCGAAACAGACTTGAAGCAGACAAGGCATCAAAACTACTATACAGACTTTACAGACAAGCGATTTTTTAAGGGAGAGAAGTATTTTTGTTTGAGAATCTATTTTTTTGTTTGTTTAGAGTTTTTTTTAATTTTTTTTTATTTTAAATATTATCTTATATATCTTAAAAATAATTTTAAGAAATATAAGAAAAGAAAAATTAAATTCTTCTACAATAGACTATTTAATGGTCTATTGTAGAAGAATATAATTTTTGTTTGATAATTTAAACATTAAAAATATATCCAAAGACTGAGAAAAGTTTAATAGAAGAATTTAATTTTATTAGTTTCAATTGCATTAAAATTTTGTGTCACAAGTTCTAATAACAATTAAATTTTTTAGCTTTATTAAAGTAAAAGACTTAATTTTATTATTGTTTGCTTAAAGTGTTAACTGTTAACTCTTATGTAAAATTATTATATTTATACTATAAATACTATAAACTATATAATATAGATATACTATAAACACTTTGTGATTATGATGACAGCAACTCATATTAAGCTTTTATTTGATTTTAATTATAGTAAAAAATCATAGAAGCTTAGAATAATAACATATAGAAGGTAAGTCCACTCACAAAAAGTGAGGCATTTCAATTGGAGCCTAATGGAGCTTACGCTGGTACAGTCCCGTAATGTACAAGTCATTGCACTGCACGCACGTACGCAACTCTTAAAAAATAAATAGGTAATTATGACGGCTTGTGCATTCAAATGGTGTCATAACACATTTGAAAAGCTTAAAAAGGTTTTTAACGTTACTTTTAAAAGTATTTCGACGATTTATGTTAATAAAAACAAAATTTGATTTCATAATTTGTACCGTGTGTACGTGTGTAATGGTCTGCCCGCCATTAGTATTTTTAGATTCAAATTTTAAAGTTCGAATTACTGATACTATCCTTATACGTTATTATTCTAAGCATAGAAGATTATTTTTTTGTTTGTTTACATTGCATTTAGGCCATTTACTATATAGTTTTGTTTGTTAAATTCTTATGACAATTTGATTGTTAGGCTTCATTGCCCAAAGTTAAATAAATATTAATTGTAGAAGTATTTTTAGATTATTATTTTTAGTTTTGTTCAAGAAGATAATTATAACATTAAACTTTGGTAAAAATTCATAGAAGAATATTTTGTTTGATTACATTGAATTTAGGCCATTTAGTATATAGTTTTGTTTTTTAAATTGTTATAAGTTTGATTGTTAAGTTTCATTGCCTAAAGTTAAATAAATAAATGATACCAATTGATAAAGTGAAGACCGATAATGTGATTACGAGGTTAAGTTATTTTTATTGCATTAAAAACATAAGAAATTAATGGAATTGGATTTTCTTATATTAACCAACTATTATTACCTACTTAAAAATTATACACGTAAAAATATTCGCAAAAACATTCGCAATAATTTCGCGAATGCGAATGCGAGTGCGAATATGCAAAAAATATGCGGATATTCGCGAATGCGAATGCGAATATTCGTTACATCACTAGTATGTATATATATTTAAATAGTATATATATGTACTCATATTTATATACTGTATCATTTGGTAATCATATATTTGATAATTCTGGTTATCCTCAACTATCTGTATTGCACCTGCCTCAAATTATTTCTGCTCCACCCTAGGTCGACTGGTAGAGAATGCCTAAGGCATTAAGTCCGCCTTGTACCTTTATTGTGCAAAAGTTTTAAAATAAAATAAAAAAATAAAAATAAAGGGCTGGTATTCAGAGCCAAATCAAATCTATCTGAAATTGATACATATTATAATATCTATAACGGCAAGACACTCACGTACTGAGATCGATTACGTCGACCCGGGTTTCGAGCATATCCGATGCGCAACAACGTCTACGAGGCCCCAGCATGCACACCGGCACGCACTCGCCCTGATGATGAGCATCGGATATGTTTGAAACCCGGGTTGACGTAATTGACCTCAATACGTGAGTGTTTTGCCGTTATAGATATTATAAATCCATCTGAATAGTTACAAAAATGTCATCAAAATCAATCAATGTTTAGAAGAAAGTCAGTCGTATAAGTACAGAAAAAATATACATAAAGTTTTACATAAACTGGTATAGCTCGCTGCATTATAGTCGTACGATACTGTTGTGTGTGGTCATAGCCATTTAGATAGACAAATTTATGGTACCAGTGGCATTCTCTGAGATTTTAGACAAGCCTTACTGCAATACGAGATGTGAGCGGACCTCGCCTTTGAGATAACTTGGAAATGTTTATACGATGGTGCATTTCAATGTTTACTTGTTATCCGCGAAGCAAATACCTTTTAGATTATATTTAATTAATTATATACCTTTATATATTATCATCATCTCAGGCCATATATGTCCCACTGTTGGGCTCGGGCCTCCTCCACAATGGAAGGGAAATTGACCTACTATACCGTGCTCGTTAGACGTGTTGGGGTAGGGTTTTATGTCAAGTTTTCCTTCTCGTATAGATATTATCTGCATATCACATTCCTTAGTCATCTTTTACGACACCCACGGTAAGAGAGGTGGTGGTGAATTGTATTCTTATGTACATACATACAATTCTCCACTCCCTATCTTGCCCGTGGAAGTCGTAAAAGACGAAAAAGTGATATAATACGCATACCTATAACATATAGATGTTGCAACGCAAGAGAAGGAAAACTCGAAACAAATCTCTGAACCAATCTATCTGACCAGCATGGTATAGTAAGGTTAATTTCACTCCTATAGGAGGCTCGAGCCCAGCAGTGGGACGTATATGAACCGAGAAACGAGAGAGAGGTCAAATCTTTTACGATATATTACAAGTAATGCGCGCTAAAGACAAATCGTTTACTTATACCATCACATTCCATAAACCTATTCAGGTAATGGGTATTTCAATGCGATTCAATACGTCAATCTTCAAGTAAATTTATGTTGTAACAAAACGAATGTATTACCATAAACATTATGCGAACAGACAATCCGTATGTACGGACAATATTCCGAGTGATTTTAGATTGTAGAGACGGGACGAGCGGCTACATTGAATTGTCTATCATTGATAGATCAAGATTTCATTGTGTTGGACAAACTGTTGGCTAGGGTTGAGTTTGTTATTTATTGCTTGATAGGTAAATAATTAAATTAACTAAGTATATGTAATACTGGCTGCTGGAACTCGTTGAAGTGGCAATGGGCAGGCCACATTGCTCGTTGAACCGACAACTGATTGGGAAGACAGGTTCTCGAGTGGGGGCTACGAATCGAACGCCGCAGTGTAGGATGACCCCCTACTAGGTGGACTGACGACATCGTAAAAGTAGCAGGGAACCGTTGAATGCAAGTGGCGCAGGACCATAGCAAGTAGCATTCTCGTAGGGAGGCCTATGTCCAGCATGGACCAGCATGGACATCTAAAGGCTGATGGATGGATAGGTACAATACTAGCTTCTGTTCGTACCCACGTTAAAATTAACTTTCATAAAGTTGAACTATTATCCCAAGGAAACATATTATCGAAATACAAAGAATTCTATATGGTAATTTAGGAAATATTCTTTTTGTGTGACAATTTTAATCCAAATCTTTTCAACCTTTTATACGTGATTGAGTAATAAATATCTAAACATCTTCACAAACTTTCACATTTATTATATTACTTCCACCCTCGTAATTCATATTTCTGTGGAAATACGATGATAAATATAGCCTTTCATAGTTACTGTTAATGTAGCTTCCTATTAATTTAGTACTTTATAAAATTGGTCAAATTCCTGCGGTTTCACCAGCAGAGGTTCTGTTCTCGTAAGAATATCAGGAAAAATTATTGCCTATGTTACTCACTGTTAATGTAGTCTTCAATAGATGAACATTTTTAAAATTTAATAAATTTCCCGTGGTCACACCCACATAGCAACCGTTCCCGTAGAAATACCGAGATGAAATGTAGCCTAGATTATTCGCTGACATCGTGGCTTCCATTGGTACATCAATTTTTAAAATCAATTATTTTGCCGCAACATCACCAGCATTGTTCCCGTTCTCGTGGGCATATCGCTATGAAATATAATCTAATTCATATTATAGTGACTTAAATAAAAATTACTGATTTTAGAGAAAGGCAGTTTTTATTTTTTTTTATAATTTTTTTAGTACATACCCTAATATTTAAAGGACTGTATTGATTTAAGAAAAAATCCCTGTTCACGATAAAATATCAAGGATTTACTATCATTTAGAATACAATATTCAATTTGATATAATTTTGAATTACATCGACATTCTCGCAAATCAGCGATGGTCTTTAATCAGATTAATATCTTATAAGGCAGTATTTATAATCCTTAATCTAAATAACATACAAATTTGGTGACAAGATCTATAAATAAACGGATTAAGAAAAAACGTATCGTAATGTTTAGTTATTTTTGACAATACGTGGGACGTTTTGTAGTCACGATCAAATGAGACAGATGGCCCTATCAATGTTATTAATGAAAATGTTTGTATGTTAGGTGTTATAAGTTTAAACATGTATAACTATTCTCTTGATAGTTTTGACATGTAATTTATCTGAAGCATTAGTTATTAGAGGTTATTTATTAAAGAGAATATACAGTTTGGATACCGTTAATATTATTTACAACGACAACATACGGTGACTGATTAAGTATATATGTGAATTTCAATTATTTTCTTCCCGCAAGGGTCTTTAAAATTCGCGGGCATGGAGTGCCTCAAACTAAATATAGGAGGGAAGATAAAAATAGGTTTCCGTGTGGTGAAAGAGTAATACATCTTGCCCGTGGATGTCTTAAACGACGACTGTGGAATACATCTTCAGTGCAAGAGTCGAAATAAAACCCTATACCAACATGTCTGACCAACATGGTTTAGTAGGTCAATTGCCCTCCTATTGTAGAAGAGGCTCGAACTGAGTAGTGTGGCACATATGAGCTAACTAGCAACCCGTCCTCGCTCCGCTTCGGTTTCAGTTGCCTTACTTAAATTCCTGTGGTTTCACCAGCATAGTTCCCGTGGGTATATCGAGATAAAATATAACCTATGTTACTCCTTGATATTATAACTTTCCATTGGTGAACAAAATTTTGAAATCAGTTTGGTAATTTAAGCGTGAAAGTGTAACAAACAAATAAACAAACTTACTTTCGAATTTATAATATTGGTAAGAATATGATGAGATAAATTATCTGTAATTTTTCACAAAACAGTAGTCCTGCGAGATCAGAACCTCATCGTCATCACAGAATATTTACGTCCTACTGTTAGGCTTTTTTTAGGGAGGGTCCTTATAATAATAACGTATAGAAAGATAGTCAATACTACGAACGTTCGCAACTTGAATCTAAAAACACTAATGGCACGCAGATGATTACACACATACACGCGCACACCACTATACAAATTATGAAATCAAATTTTGTTTTTATTAACATAAATCGTCGAAATACTTTTAAAAGTAATGTTAAAAACCTTTTTAAGTTTTTCAAATGTGTTGTGACACCATTTAAATGCACAAACCGTCATAATTAACTATTTATTTTTTAAGAGTTGCGTAAGTACGTACAGTACAATGACTTGTACATTACGGAACGGTTCCGGCGTAAGCTCCATTAGGCTCCAATTGAAATGCCTCACTTTTTGTGCGCGAACTTACCTTCTATACGTTATTATTCCAAGGATGGGTCCCACTGTTACGCTCGAGCCTGCTCCACAACAAGAGTTAAATTAATCTACTATACCACGCTTATCTGACGTAGTTTCATTTGGATCCATCTCTTGTATAGATGTTATTTGCATGTTATCTTTTAGGCGTCCTTTCGACAGCCACGGGCTAGGTAATGGTTGTGAAATTCTTACTGCGTCACTATATGGAAACTTATTTAAATCATAGTTTTATCATCATCATCTTGGCTTATATACGTCCCATTGCTGGGCTCGATTCGAGCCTCCTCCACAATAGGAGTGATGATAAAACGGGTTGATTTGGTTTCATTTTCAGTTTTCTTTTACATAGATTTTAAATCCATATTATATGCCTTCATCATCATCATCATCATTTCAGCCCATCGGCGTCCACTGCTGGACGTAGATCTCTTTTTTTTTTTATTATTATAAGCAGTGGCAAACGAGCAAACACCTGATGGTAAGTGTTGCTGCCGCTCATGGACCTTTACAAGGCCGCTGCCTACCGTGAAGGGAAAGAAATGTGTGGGAGTGTGAATGCGTGCATTGAGGCTCGGTGATACCAAAGGCACCACCAACACCCTCCACACGCGAATACCCTCAGAAAGTTGGGCTTCCGGCTCTCTCGCTCACCGAACGAAGCGCAGTAACAAAATGCTACTACTCAGACGTCGATTTTCTGCGAGAGCGTGGTACCACCCCGGATGGACCGACCCGCGGCTGTAGACAGATAACTGTCGACAATGTGGTCCTACCACTACTCTCCTTCATATTACGCCACAAAGTGCGGTCCTGTGCCGCCTGCATCCAACGACGCCCAGCAACTTTCACCAGGTCGTCAGTCCTAGTGGGGGGAGACCTACATTGCGTCGTCCAATACGTGGTCGCCACTCGAGAACCTTTCTTCCCCAGCGATTGTCGGTTCGTTGAGCGATGTGGCCTGCCCATTGCCACTTCAGCGTGCTAATTCTTCGTGCTATGTCGGTTACACCCGTTCTTCTGCGGATTTCCGTATTCCGGATTCTATCTCGCAGAGAAATCCCGAGCATAGCCCGCTCCATAGCACACTGACCGACTTTGAGCCTTGTTATGAGGTATTTATGGACCACGTTTCTGTGTCGTAAGTCATCACTGGTAACACACTGGTCGTAGACCTATGTTTTCATACACTGAGGTATGTTGGACGAGAAGATCCTCTTAAGTTATATGCCTTAATCATCGTTTATGACGCTCACAAGCGAGATATGGGGTTGGTGAATTATAATTTAACTTTGTCAGTATATGAACTCTATTAGAACATATCATCATCATATCAACCCATAAACTGTCCCACTGCTGAGTACGGGTCTCCCTAAGAGAACCAATGACAGATCTTGGGGGAATTGGCATAATCGCCACGCTTGCCAGACGGATTGGCGATCGCAGTAATTTGAAGTACACAGAATAACCCTGCTGCCCGTTTTCTGGTATAAGGATCCCTAAGTCACCTTGACGATATCCACAGGAAGAGATGGGGTGGTACAATTCTCAAGCTGGTACCACATAGCATTAGAATATATAAATATAATAATTTGTAAATAATAATCAGATCGCTAACATCATCATTAATCAGCTTAGTTAAAATTCTGAATTACAAATGTCAAACCCATAATTTACAAAAGTAAATGTTAATTTGATTCCAACCTGTTGATCTTATGGTTTATGCATCTTTATCTTAGTGGAATAGAGTCACTAGCCGAGGCCGCGGGTGACTGGATCGGGGAATCAGTCTGTCACCCGCCGAGAGGCCGACCGCGTGAGGAAAGACCGACGTCCTTCCCGAGACGGGGACGTCGGTCGAGGAGAGGGTACTCCTCTAGGGGTATTCCGTCGGACCGACCACTGACGTCAAGTCACCCTGTTCAGATAGTCGGTCCAACGACGAAGGCGACGTGTCACGGGTGGGTTACGGGTGTGCGTGCTTACGCCCCTCCTCTGTCGCCCCGGACGGAGTAGAGCGAGAAGCGCGCCGAACGTAACACAACCCCAAAAAAAAAATAGAATAAAGTCACTGGGTTGATAATTTTCTGTACATCTTAATTCATTAAATAGTCAATTCGTCTTTTTTCAATGTGTTGCTTCTTTAATAGATAGGGGTATGAACCAGAAGAGTAAAATTACTATAATAATACATAATAGTGTAGGTAATTTGGTGCTGTAGGATAGCGCATACAAACATAAGCCTGACATTGTTTGTATGTATCGTAAAAGACGACTAAGGGATCTATTGAGAGGGAAATATTGAAATAAGACCCTATACCAACATGTCTGACCAGCGTGGTATAGTAACGTCAATTTCCCTCCTATTGGGGCTATCCTAGTGGGGCGTGTATGAGCTGAAATGATGATGAAGAACATCAATACAAAATGAATATCCTTAATACATGCACTTGAGTAGGTTTATAAAAATAGGAAACTAAAAATCACATCACAGAAATTAACCAAGAACCTAGCTGTATATAAAAACGGACATCTTATCGAGTTTCATGTTTAGATCTCATAAATTTTAGGAAATGCGTGTTTATTTTTCGCGCGAAATCTCGGACGTTGCGTGTTATATAAAATGAAGGTAAAGTATTCGTTCATTAACCATAGATCACTATTAACTTTCTGTTAGAAATTTCTTAATCTGACTTATTGCGATAAAATTTGACGCCGAGAACTTGATGATTAGGTTTAGAGATAGTATGATTAAGTATACGAATTTTTCGTGTGCCGAAGCGTCATTAATTAAAGCACCCTTAGCATTTATAGCTCGTTTAACTGATAAATAAATACCAGGTTATAGTTGAAATTATATTTATAGAAATAGAAAAATGCTATTAATTCCTTAAGTTCATTGTAACGCAATATACCGTGAATATTGTTATAAACTATGTGTGGTGACGCAGTAAGAATACAAGTCACCACGCTCAATTTTTTTCGTGGGTGTTGTAAAAAACGACTAAAGGATATGATATGCAGTTTATCTACAAGCACTAAATAAAATAATTTAATACAATATGTATTACTTGTGAGATACATTGTGTTTTCATGCGAAGACAATCTGTTTATTTAAAACATAAAACATCTTTAATATTTATATGGTCACTATAAGAAGTTCTTAGGTTAGCTAATTACATAATAACTTAAGATAGAAAGTTCCTTAAGTAGGGACTGAATATATTAACCGATTTGGTTTTACATGGATCTCACGACTTTTTATATTTGAAGAATTAAGTTGCGTAAATTGGGCTTTTTTACAAGTTATGTTTTTGATGGCATGATACTTATCAATAGCTTAAAACTTATTATAAGTTATTTCCTTATTTTAATACATTGTTTTGTAATCCACGAAAGAATATACCGATATAGAAGATAATAATCCAAGACCGATTGTCAAAATGGAATTAATTCCTTAGTTACAAAGCTGTCAAATAGAAGAAAACAATGGAGTACAGATAATTTTGTGTTTCCATTGGCCTAAATTGATAATTGTTAAAACGTTGCTATCAATTATCTGAGATCTAAATTGTGAAATCCAACTTTATTGATATAAATCCAGTCTCAATTGTGAAGTGATTAAATAAAGTGTTAAGCGTAAAATAGAACACGATGTTTTAGTTACACTATTATGAGAAGGACTTAAGAGAAATTAATCATTCGACTTTCATCATCATCATCTCAGCCCATACACGTCCCACTGCTGGGCTTGGGCGTCCTCCACTCTAAGGGAGGGAAATTGACCTTACACCACGCTTGTTAGGCGTGTTAATATAGGGTTTTGTGTCAAGATTTCTTTCTCTTGCATAGATATTACATGCATATTATATCCCTTAGTCGTCTTTTATGACACCTACGGGCAAGAGAGGCCATGATTCGACTTTAATAAGTACAAATAACCTTAGGTATCTCTGGTTGTCGGACCGACCACTGATGTGAAGTCACCCTGCTCTGGTGGTCGGTCCAACGACGAAGGCGACGTGTCACGGGTGGGTTACGGGTGTGCGTGCTTACGGCCCTCTGTCGCCCCGGACCGAGTGATGCGAGGAGTGCACCGACCGTAACACACCAAAAAAAAAAATAGGTATTTCTGGTAATTTGTGTAATAATGATGATTTGTTAGACGTGAAATATCGGAGTGGTGCGGAGGCGCGCCGAGCGCAGCCCACCCACAAAAAAAAAAGACGTGAAATATCTTAGTACGCCCGTGAATATGAACGCTGTAAAGTTCGAAACTTCTAGCAATCAAAAATCAAATACAAACGCGATAAAATCCGTAACTTTCCATGTCGTGACGGATTTGACCTAGTATACCATGCTGGTCAGACATGTTGGTATAGGGTTTTATTTCGAGTTTTCCTTCTCTTGCACAGATGTTATGTGCATATATCCCATAGTCGTCGTTTACGGGCAATCACGGGCATCCACGGGCAAGATAGAGAGTGGTGAATTGTATTCTTACTTCGTCACCACACAGGAAGTTCTATTACGATGGTCAAAATCATTAGGATTGATGGTCGCCTGCATAGATTTTTTAGTAATCGTCTTTGTAATAAAAATTATGATGAATTGTAGTTTTCTCACGTTCCTGCTTCGTGTAGTAGAAATAATTACGAAGGTACAGTTTTTAATACATCTATGTTAGTGTAAGTAAGACATTGAAGCGGAAACTCCAGAACGTCGGTTCCTAATTTGTATTATACCCTCACAAGCCCTCCCAGGCCGGAACAAGTCGTGAGAACGGACCGTGTTGTCTTTGGAACATGTACACAGCCTGTTGGCATTGTCCACAAGAAAGTTTGATGGTTAAAGTCATAAGCTGTAGCGTATTTAATTCTGTGTTGATTTTGTTCCCGTGATGGTGGACAAAAAATTATATTACTATCTGACAAGATAGGCATTTGATATTGCTGTCAGCAATCCTAGAAATTCAATTCTTGATATTTACACCATTTAAAAATCAAACCTCCCATCTTTGATTTCTAGAAATATTGCAGTGTTTGTTCAAATAACTTGTCAGTTACCCATTGAATTTATGTATGATGCGATTTTTTTGTTTTATGTAATACTAGCAACCCGCCCTCGCTTCCCTTCGGTTTTAGTCACCTTACCCGCGTAGTTCCCGTTCCCGTAAGGATACCGGGATAAAATAATGCCTAAGTTACCTTGTATAGACAGCTACCTGGTAGTAAAATTATATCAAAATTGGACCAGCCGTTTTGATGATTGCTTAAACAAACAGTCAGACAAAAAATCTCAAACTGTATTTTAGGCATAGGTGTCGGCCAAGTAACCGTGTGAGCATGAAAAAAGCCCATTATTTTGACATTACAAACAGACGCTTCAATTTTATTTATTTGTATAAATGTAGTATATGCATGTGCATGCATTTTATTTATTTGTATAAATATAGTATATGCAATGTATAGATAACCTAACGATTTAAATGTGCATTCAAGTATACTTCCTATAACTTGGACCAACATCTTAGTTTGTTCGTCGCGTTGACAGTTTGCCTATTGACAGACAAGGTCATCGTCCCCCCTTCCGGCTCCGTTCGCAAATATCCATCGCAAACATTATGGGACTGGAATATCTGTACATAGTCCGAAAACGACTTAAGGCTTTTAAAATGTGTACCTTGAGTTTTACGGCCCATTAAGTATAGAATCAACAGTTCTACGTGTTTTAATGCGAATGTGAAGTTTGAATTGTAAGTGTGAGATCACTGGTACTTTCAGGCGGTATTTAAAATTTTCACATATATCTTTGAACCTATAATATTTGTCCAGAGGCCAAAACTGAGTTTTAAATATTTACCAGCGCCCCCTTCGGTTCGCTTCGGTTTCAGTCGCCTTTGTTCCAGCATTTTAAATCTCCAAAATATTCTAAAACATTATGATACGCGACTGCTGTCCATAAGGTCTCGGGTACGATTCTCGAATAGGGCAAAATTTTGTAGAGGTTTCTTGAGAGGAAAAATAGCCTTACTTACTCCTTATATAGACAGGTATCTGGTTGTAAAATATTATACAATCGTTGTTTAGTCCCCTACTGGGTGGACCTAGTAGGGGACTGAGGACATCTTAAAATTCGTGGTCGCCACTCGAGAACCCCTCTTCCCCATCTCCAGATGGGGGCCTATGTCGAGAAGTATAGGCTGATGTATGGATGGTTGGATAGTGATGAAGTAAGAAAACAATCAAACAAGTAAGGGAACAATCATCTTTCCTGCCCATAGATATCTAGAGAACTCATATATTAACAAATTATTATTTGATAATAATAAAACTGACATTCAAAGGTCACGTTGTATTCTAAATTAATTGTTGATTTTATTTTTAGGTAAATATTAGTGGTATTAATAATATAAAAGGCAAAGTTCGTAGTATATGATTGATTTGGTACAATTAGATTAACAAACCCGTTAGAAACATTGTTGCCTTGCAATAGATTTATTTTGTTATTGCTAATATAATTTTAAGGTATTGTAATATTGGATAAATAAATAAATAAATTGCACAGATGGCTTATTGGGTAAGATTTTTTTTTGAGTTGGGCTACGGTCAGTGCATCGACCACCCGATTGCGTCTGGGGCGACAGAGGAGAGGCGCGTGGCCCCGTAGCTCACCCGATAGCACGTCGCCTTTGTAGTTGGGTCGACTACCGGTACAGAGTTCCTTGACTAGTACTAAGAATACCCCGAGAGAGTGCCCTCTTCCATCGACGTCCCCTTCCCGAGATGTCGGTCGCCGTCGCAAGGCCAGCCTCTCTGCGGGCGACGGACTAAATCTCCGGTCCGGATATTGTGTAAGATATAATGTATTTGGACAAAGCCGTGGTGATTTCCATGCAAAATAATCTTTTGTGCTATCCACAAAGTATTGTTTGGAGACTGGGTATAACTTATGGCCGGTAATTGTTTATTTATAAAGTCTCCTAATACAAGGCTCATTTCCTTAGTGTAGATGAAAAAACACAAAGCATTCGTGATTGCTGACAGAAGTGAAAATGTAAAACTACGAACAAACAGTTGTTGGTTTTGGATATTTAAATTAATTCATCATCATCATTTCAGCTCATATACGTCATACTGTTGGGCTCAAGCCTCCTCCGCAATAGGAGGGACTGTTATAGGGTTAAATTTTGAGTTATCCTTCTCTGTTACGCAGTTAAAATCTATGTAAGATTTTAACTGCGTAATCGTGAATCGTGGTGAATTTTATTCCCACTCAATAAGGTATCTGCATTTGCCACTAATCCCCATAAAGATGTATAAAATAAGCCTCTAAGACAAATATAGTAAAAATCACTGTCATTTATTTTTTATTTTTTTATTTTTTGGGGTGGGCTACGGTCGGCGCGCTCCTCGCACCACTCGGTCTGGAGCGACAGAGGGGCGTAAGCATGCAACAGCCGCAACCCACCCGAAAACCACGTCACCTTCGTCGTTGGGCCGACCACCGGAGCAGGGTTACTTGACATCAGTGGTCGGCCCGACGGAATACCCCCTATTGGGGTACACTCCCATCGACCGACGTCCCCTCATCGGGGAGGACGTCGGTCTTTCCTCACGCGGTCGGCCTCTCGGCGGGTGACGGACTAATTCCCGGTCACGTCACCCGCAGCCTCGGCTAGGGCGAAAAATCACTGTCATAAGATTGCATGTCAGAAATGAAGACTTGTTAGTTTACATACAAACTTGTAGTGACTATTTTTGATTTGTTAATAATCTTTTCGGAAGTAGTATTTATTAGAATTTATTTTTATCAACATATTAATAAAGTAATAAAATTTACATTTATTGCTCTGTATTCGATTATAAACATCTACTATTATCTACATTTATAACACACTAAATTGTAATGTATATATTATGTTATTATGATTTTTTGCAGGATATATTTTAAACTTGCTTGTCATCATTTAGTAAAGTATTGGCGACAATTTCATTGCTTTTGTCAAAAAGGTCAGGGCATCAAAAAATCTACCACGTTACCATCTACCGATAATGCGCCCAGAAGGAACTTTATCACGTTAATTTATAATATAGTTATCAATAGAGCTACTTTTGTCGTGTTTTTTTCCCAGTGCATGATAATCTCATCTCTTATGTTCCACAGCTGGGCTCGGGCCTCCTAAATAATAAGAAGACAATTGATTTAATATACCATTCTGATAAAGAGTTTTATTTCTCCTGCAAGTTATCTAAAAAACTTGAAATAACATTTTGACCAGCGTGATTTAGTAGATCAATCTCCCTCTCATTGTGGAGGAGGCTCAAGTCCAGCAGTGGGACGTATATGAGCTGATATGAATGAATAATATTTAGATGTTATCTGTAACATACAGATATATCCCTTTTACGATACCCACGAACAAGCAGAACAAAGGATGGTGAATTACATATATTCTTATTCCGTCACCACGCGTGTGAGATTTTTTTATAAACTTAAGATAATAATTTAAGATAAAATTAAATGTCATATTGCTAATATTATAGTAAAAAGTCTTCGGTATTATCGGATTACGATTATTTATTAATTCATGGGATTTAAAATCTATTTTAATGATTTATTATATTATTTATAACTGATAGTATCACAACTTTCAATAAAATGCAATATTTATGACATATTTATAACTTTAAATTTATATCAAATACAGTTTTGTACATATAATTATCATTTTAATTGTATATAATTAATTGATAATAATATAATTAATTTAAGAATTATGTTCATATTTACATATTTTAGAGTGTAGGTTAAGTTTTTATTTCTAAGAAATTTATTCTAGAATAAGCTTTAAAATTTTTTGAGGTAAAAAAAAGAAAACCGCCTTCACAAAACACCGAGGAACTAAAGAGAAAAATAATACCTTTTGAAGTCAAGCTTTAGGTAGAAATTCGTGTAGTTAATATTATTACTTCAAAAGGTATTATTTTTTTAATCTTTAGTGCCGCTTCTTCAATCTGCTGATACATACAGAAGTTTGATGGCCTCAGTCAAAAGGTTCTACGCAGATTTAGCAAATTTTGCATGTATTTCTGATCGCGTAGTGCCGCAATTTGCAAAAGAGACTGTAAATAGACACACTGGAGTATCAGGAGGCAATCTAGTGATAATGATTAACGTAATAGCAACGTTGGCAACGAAACAATAAATCAGGGACATGATAGTTCATGGAAATTCGTGCGGCCACCAGAATATGACCCACATGATTCAAGACGGACATAGAAGTATCGATAAAATATGTTATGCCTGAAAGTGATATTTACGTCAGAGTTAAGAGATAAAGGAATCAAGAAATATCCAAGAATCAAGGAATATCCAATAACTGCAGAATGTTTGCAGGACTATTACAATAAGAAGTTGTTCCTCGTGAAAAACAGGCTTTACGTAATTAAATGTTGGCCCCATGTGTTAATTATTACGGCAAATGGTGCCTTAAATATAAAAAAATAAATTGATATCTTGCATAATTTTGCTCAAATAGCCATTTTTACGAATTCAATGCTTTCTTACTGCAAAAAACCAGCAGCTTAAAGGGTGAATAAGCGGTGCGCCCACCTGCTAATAGAGTCCCGGCGAGACCTAACTATTCTAATACCTAATAACAAAGGTAAAAATGTACTTCCCCATCGATAAAAGCAACTGTTCAACACAAAAAAAAATATAGCATCTAACTAAACAAAACTTAACCGTGTGGTGACCGAGTAAGAATACAATTCACCTCCCCCTCTCTTACCGGTGGGTATCGTAAAAGACGACTAAGGAATTAAATATGCATACAATATATATGCAAGAGAAGGAAAACTAGAAACAAATTCCTGTACCTACGCGTGGGACCAGCGTCGTGTAAGAGGCCCGAGCCCAACAGTGGG
Organism: Lymantria dispar; assembly: GCA_032191425.1. Taxonomy (NCBI): domain Eukaryota; kingdom Metazoa; phylum Arthropoda; class Insecta; order Lepidoptera; family Erebidae; genus Lymantria; species Lymantria dispar. The sequence continues at coordinate 6,810,844 of CM063457.1, forward strand.
ACATAATATATGGGCTGAGATGATGAGATGGTGACGAGATAATGGGTCCGCGTATCGGCCTTTCGTCGCCTCGGACGAAGAGGATGATTTGTGCGTTAACCATGGCCCGCCCAAAAACAAAGAGAGGCAATCATATCACGGAACCGCATGGTAAGGTGTCTCGCAAAGCTACGAGCGGCCATGATCATCCTCATGATCATTCGCAATGTGCGTACTTGATTAAAACTATGATATCTTTTAAGATATTCATTGAAATCAAATGATATCAAGGGCAATCTCTTTCTCGTTTTTGCCAAATTTTTTCATTATTGTTCCGCTCCGCTATTGGTTATAGCGTGATGTTATTTTGTTTTTATTTCAAGAAAATACCTTGCAAGAAAAGCTATAATCCCTATATTGCGGGGGACTTTATAAACATATAACTAACGGGTACAAATTACATCCACACTCAGAACAACAATTTGTGGATCGCATAGTGCGTCCTGCATGGGATTCGCACCCATGACACTGGCACTGTAGGTCGGTATTTTAACCACTGCGCTATCTATGCAGTCACATATACAGCCTTCTTTGATAAATGGACTATTTAATACAAAAAAAAAATAACGTGAGTACTAAATACGCATAACAGAAATGAAACTTCTTCGTTTCTATGTGTTTTTTAACAGTATTAAAAAAATAATAAGTAAATAAATAAATAAAAAAAAATAATTTAAAAAAAACCCTAGATCTTTCTCATTCGCTTGCTCCCTGCTCTCGCCCCATGGCTGTGCTTCGTACTATCTTCGCCCTTTCTCACTCTCTCTCAACGGGTCTCAATCGCTCTCTCCCTCTTCTTCGACAAAAACGCTGCACATCTTCATGACGCTAAATTGCGTTTCATCCGTAAAAAATTTACCCTCATACGCGCAAAGAAGTTTCACTTCAAACAGAATTTCTCAATTCGCATTGTCACAATGGAGCCTTGTTCCTTTGCAGTATTAACGTAATTTCATCAAAGTGAGCAAGCGAGACAGACTGACCCTTCTTATATACGGAAAAAATGTGTCTAGCCGCATATTAGATCTTCGGCTTTTTTGGAGGCATGAAAACATCAAAAGAAATTTCATCATAATTTAGCTTCTTGATTGAATGGAGCTCCAGACAATTAAGTCGGTGGCTTTAACCTCAATTTCGGATACGGTACTGGTTCCAAGGCATGACTTTGACTCTTTTTTTTTGAAACGCTGATAGAGTTCGTGAAGACTATCATCATCAGCTTTATCTTTCTCCTCCCTTGTAATTTCGGACCATTTGGATTTCAGTATAAATTCTTTATCTATTTTGATAATTTGAGGTTACCGAAACTATGGTTCCTTTTAAGCCAGCATTTTTATGCCGAACAGTACGTACTAGACTCGTCTTGGAGACTTTAAGATTCGATGAGGCCGAGCAAAAAGGAATGTCGACTTTACATACGATCGAATCAAAAGCGGTATCTTCATCATTTTATGTACTTTTGTTGTAGAACCGAATCATAGTATCGTAGGAATCTGCAACAAAAAAAAACAGATTTTCATAAGATGAAACCGTTTTGGGACACATTGCTTTAATAATTTCAACGGCTATAACGAATATTGAAATATTTTTTGAAGAATATAATAATATTAAATATAGGCTATATTTAACAATTGCCAGTGCGGAATAAGAATATAATTTAACACTTCTTATTATGCTCGTGGATGTCGTAAAAGGCGACTAAGAGATATAATTAGTATGCATATGAAATTCAGGCAAGGCGAACTCGAAATTAAACTCTGTACAATATAAAATAGTAGATGACTTTCCTTTCTATTCTGGAGGAGGCTCGAACTTTGCAGTAAGACGTATCTGAGCTGAGATGATAATAATGTTAAATCGCGGACGTTGTTAGGAGGACGTATTTAAAATTATTTATTTTTGTAAAAAATGAGCAATGCTTGTATATTTTTATATACATACTAGCAACCCGCCGTCGCTTCGCTTCGGTTTCAGTCGTCTTTCCTGCGTAGTGCCCGTTTCCGTGGAAATACCGGGATAAAATATAGTCTAGTTTACCCCCTGATATTATAGCTTTCCATTGCTGAAAGAATTTTTGAATATATATATATATATATATATATAGTTCAAATAACCGTGTGAGCGTGAAAAAAGCCTATTATTTTGACATTACAAACAGACACTCCAATTTTATTTATTGGTATAGATTGCCGTGTGGTGACCGAGTAAGAATACAATTTATTAACCCCCTCTTTTACCCGTTGGTGACGTAAAAGACGATAAAGGGATTAAATATGCATATAACACATATGCAAGAGAAAGAAACTCGAAATAGAACCGTATACCAACATGTTTGACCAGCGTGGTATAGTAGGTCAATTTCCTTCCTATTGTAGAGAAGCCCACTAGTGGGACATAAATGAGCTGAAATGAATGAATGAAAATTGTCGAACTTTTAAAATCGTGATAATATGATTAGTCAGATCTTTTTATATGTATTTACTAGCAACCCGCCCTCGCTTCGCTTCGGTTTTAGTCGTTTTATCCACGTAGTTCCCGTTCCCGTGGGAATACCGGGATAAAATATAGCCTAGTTTACGCCCTGATATTATAGCTTTCCATTGGAGAAAGAATTTTTGAAATCGGTCCAGCCGTTTCGAACATTACCCGGAACAAACAGACAGACAGAGAGACAAAAATTTTTTAATCTATATTTTAGGCATAGGTGTCGTGCAAATAACCGTGTGAGCATGAAAAAAGCCTATTATTTTGACATTACAAACAGACACTCCAATTTTATTTATTGGTATAGATATATTTATTTTCAGAATCTCGGAAACGGCACCAATGATTTGCATAGAATTTAGTATACAAGAGGTTTTGGGGGCACAACATCGATCTAGCTAGGTTTTATTTATAGAAAATGTCGTTTTGTCGGTGTTTTTAGACAATCAATAAAATGTCATTAGAATTAGAATGTAAATTTAGCCGTCGCCGTCAAGAGTGATAATAGCTCAGTTGGGAAGTTGTCCAGTCGCATTCAAACAGCTTGAGACCGAATGTCAGTGTTATTATTATTCCGTTTTGTTTAATTTTTGATATATCTTTAAATTTTTTCATCATTTTTATTTTTTATCTAAATATGTTCGTCAAAAATACAATTTACAAAAAAATATACTGTACAAAGCTCGGTCAAACAGATATTTCATTTTAAATTACAGGATAACTGTCAGAGGATTTGAATGCTTCCAACTTTAACTACGAATTATTTAAAAAAGCTATTAGATATGCTCATTATACATCCTCATTAACAAAAAATATTGTAAAATAAAACAAATTATCCTCCGGAATATATTTTAATTGCCATTACAAATTATTTATATTACTCAATATACATATTGTAACACACAGACATACATTTCTTGAATAACTGTATTACTCACATTTGTCAAAACCAATTAACATATTTAAAAACAGGGTTGCCAGGATTTTAGTGAAATGTATTTTTATAAACGAAAGAAGGTAATTAAAGTTGTAAGTTTATGGTTGGATTATGTTGGAGTATGTATGGTAAAAGGGAGTAATGGCTGCTTTAGTAGTTAACTCGTGACCGGGATCTGTTCCAACTGTTTTTTTTAATTGCTATTTGTAAGAGAGTTTGGAAAAAATATACATTCTGTTATGAAAGATTCATACTAGAAATAATATCATATGGTGTATACTTACAATTTTAATGAAAAGATTAAAAAAAATGCCAGTCCGCTGTTTCTTAGCTGATCTTCTTCGCTTCTGACCGCGTTCCGATCCGGTGGTAGATTAGATTGTTTCAAATTATGTGCAAATTTGACCATATGTAAGCACCGATAATGATCTAATGCAGAATAAATAATTTGATTTGATTTAAAAAAGAAAAGTGACCGATTTTTCTTTTGATAATATAATTCATTTATTTTTACACCAACTTTGCGATTATCGCTAGTGGACATTGGCCTTCTTTAGGGGGAGTAATGTCATAATCATTCAGCTTGATACGAAATTTGAGGATCACATTTAGTGTTATAAACCCCCTACTAGGTGAATGATGATATTTTAAAAGATGCAAGTAGCCGTTGGATGCAGGTGGTATAGGACATTTCTGAACAGCATTCTGGAGAGGCTCATGTCCAATAACGGATATCTATGGACTGACGCATGGATAGACTTGATGTTACAAATTTCACAATACACCTGCTGCCGCCACTGATGAAAAGGTCGGGTACCGGTGGCCCACCCACTTAGCGCTTGAGAGATTTGCTTCCAGTTATGGGCTCCACCATCGCCCCCTCTGTCGCCCCGGACGGAGCGGATGATGACGACGCACCATGGCCTGCTGCAAAAAAAACTGGTAGTCCATCAGCTGTGTACGACTCCAAGGTAAGGGGTGGTATTATGGCAGGTATTTTTACGACTTCACCATACTGAGGCTGAACGATTGGCGTAGTCTTTTAATTCTTTCTTTTTCAGTCATCATCTTTATCCTTATATCCCCATTATTTTGCTCAGATCTCCTCTAAAGTGTGAGGGATATTACTCCACTTTACCACGCGGCTCAGACGTTTTGTTACAGGGTTTTACGACGAGTTTTATACGAGTTGTCCTTTTCTTGCATAGATGTTAACTACATATATTCTTTAATTGTTTTTTATAAGTAGTAGGACTACACTCTTGACATTCTTCTGCCTACAGCAGCGGCCCGGTCCGTCCGGGATAGTACTACACTCTCGCCGAAAATCGACGTCTGAGTAGTAAAATTTGTTTCTACACTTCTTTGATTTGCGAAGTGGTAGGACCACACTGTCGACAGTTATCTGTCTACAGCCGCGGGCCGGTCCGTCCGGGGTAGTACCACACTCTCGTGGAAAATCGACATCTGAGTAGTAGCAATTTGTTACTACGCTTCCTTCGGTGAGCGAGAGAGCCGGAAGCCCAACTTCCTGAGGGTGTTTGTGTGTGGAGGGTTTTGGCCCTTGGTATCACCGAGCCTCAATGTACGCATTCACACTCCCTTCACTTTCTTCGCGGTAGGCAACGACCCTGTAAAGGTCTATGAGCGGCAGCAACACTTACCATCAGGTGTACTGTTTGCTCGTTTGCCACCGCTCGCAAAAAAAAAGGAATCGGCAGTCCAATTTTCTGAGGATGTTTGCGTGTGGTGGGTTTTGGTGATAACTTTAGCATCACTGAACCTTTGCATACATTTATATTACCTTCACTTTAAGCAGCGGCCTAGCAAAGGTCTTCAAACGGCAGTATCACTTAAGGTGTACCGTATTCTCGTTTGTCACCAACAGCAATGACAGTTTTTTTTTTAATATTAAATATCAAATGCTGATTGCCATACGAAAATTATACAATATGTTACTATAATAAAAATTATTGTTACATATTATTATAAAGTCGTAATTATAAATCACAGTACTATTATAAAGCGGTAATTATAAATCATATTACTATTATAAAGCGGTAATTATAAATCATATTATTATTATAAAGCTGTAATTATAAATCATATTACTATTATAAAGCGGTAATTATAAATCATATTACTATTGTAAAGCGGTAATAATAAATCACATTACTATTATAAAGCGGTAATTATAAATCATATTACTATTATAAAGTGGTAATTATAAATCATATTACTATTATAAAGCGGTAATTATAAATCATATTATTATTATAAAGCGGTAATTATAAATTATATTACTATTATAAAGCGGTAATTATAAATTATATTACTATTATAAAGCTGTAATTATAAATCATATTACTATTATAAAGCGGTAATTATATATTATATTACTATTATAAAGCGGTAATTATAAATCATATTACTATTATAAAGCGGTAATTATAAATCATATTATTATTATAAAGCTGTAATTATAAATCATATTACTATTATAAAGCGGTAATTATAAATCATATTACTATTGTAAAGCGGTAATAATAAATCATATTACTATTATAAAGCGGTAATTATAAATCATATTATTATTATAGAGCGGTAATTATAGATCATAGTACTATTATAAAGCGGTAATTATAAATCATATTACTATTATAAAGCGGTAATTATAAATCATATTACTATTGTAAAGCGGTAATTATAGATCATAGTACTATTATAAAGCGGTAATTATAAATCATATTACTATTGTAAAGCGGTAATAATAAATCATATTACTATTATAAAGCGGTAATTATAAATCATGTTATTATTATAGAGCGGTAATTATAGATCATAGTACTATTATAAAGCGGTAATTATAAATCATATTACTATTATAAAGCGGTAATTATAAATCATACTACTGTAACTCACACTAATACGGTAAATATAATGATTATTACTGTTATAGATCGGTAATTATATGGCATAGTTTAACTTTTTCAGCACTTCATTATTACCGCGAGCTCCGCCGATAATGCAAGATAACCTTTTGATTAGATTATTACGGATGGATTGGTCACTGGAGCGGCGGAGAGACTTTGTGTACTTTACCGACTCCTTCACGAGGAGTGATCCGAGAAACTGTTTGACTTGGTATCACCGTCGCCATTTTACCAACGTACCACTCGACATCGTAGTAGAGTTCATCCATTTCACCTGGAAGCGCTATGGTCTTCAACTGTACGTTTCCAGCGATCATTTCTCCCACGTACGTACAAGCTCTGGAATGAACTACCTGCTGCTGTGTTTCCTGAGCGCTATGCCATGTCCTTCTTTAAACGAAGTTTAATATTTTTTTGATATGCCAATATTCATAATGAAATATTTATAAAGTCACAAAATATAAATCATCATCTCAGTCCATACACGTTCCACTGTAGGACGGTCCTGTTCAATTATGGGAGGGAAATTGACCTACTACTCACGCAGGTCAGATGGTATAAGGTTTTGTTTCGAGTTTTCCTTTTCGTGCATAGATATTAAATGCATATTATATCCCTTAATCGTCTTTTACAACACCCACGGACAAGATAGGGATGTGGTGAATTGTATTCTTACTCCGTCACCACACGAACAAAATATAAATAAGCTCGTACAATACAAACAAACGTCTAAACTGTATGAAGGTATCCGGGTACCTCGTCATTCTTATCTAGGTGTTTTATTTGTCACTCACATAAGGATTAAGAAGAGTATATTCTTCGCGGTAGGCAACGGCCTGGCTGTGCCCCTGGTTATTGCAAAGGTCCATGAGCGGCAGTATCTCTTACCACCAGGCGTGCTGCTTGCTCGTCTGCCACCGTAGGCAATAAAAAGAGAAATAACTAAAAATGATGGTGTGTACTTCTACTTTTGGTTCTTTTGCTGTGGAATTATCTGGCTCGCAGGTAAAAAGGTTTTGTTATTAAAACACATGTGAACCGTTCCACAGGTTTGGATGGAAATTGGCACATAGATAGACCATTTCACATAGAATATTTCCTCATGCCGCCCTAGCCGAGGCCGCGGGTGACGTGACCGGAGATTAGTCCGTCACCCGCCGAGAGGCCGACCGCGGGAGGAAAGACCGACGTCCTCCCCGAGGGGGGGACGTCGGTCGATGGGAGGGTACCCCACGTAGGGGGTATTCCGTCGGGCCGACCACTGACTACAAGTAAACCTGCTCCGGTGGTCGGCCCAATGACGAAGGCGAGGTGGTTTTTGGGTGGGTTGCGGGAGTTGCGTGCTTAAGCCCCTCTGTCGCCCCGGACGGAGTGGTGCGAAGGCGCACCGACCGCAGCCCACCCACAAAAAAAAAAAAAGGAACATTTTTATTCCAGTAACGTGTTTCGCATGAGATAATTGCTTATCTTTATTTTTGCAATTAAACATAAACTAATAAATGGATTTGGATAGTATTTTATCTTTTAATACTAACAAAGCTGCAGATCGAAAATAGTATAAGAAATCTCGAGCAAACAGCTAATTAATAAAGTTTTAGTTCTTACAAATCAAAATCTTAAACAAAAATCTATAATTGCGTTTCAAAAATCTGATTTGATTTTCTTTTTTAAATAGTTTTAATGAAGTCACTTTCTATCAGCCAGCCCTTAATAAGAGTAATATGATACTAACATTGAATCATTACTCAAATTGAAAATAATAAATTACGATTGCGTTTAACATTTTTCATAGGTGTGTGTGCGTGTTCCCTCCAAATTTGGGTCAGTTAAACATGATAATAACTACTTAGTTTAATAAACACCTTAAACCGTTCCAAAAGTAGCAGATCAAATTATAATCAAAAATACATTAAATTAATTTTGAAATGCTTCTAATTTTTTTTTAAATAATAGTCGCTATAAACTTCAATTAATATTATAGAGTTATAGTATCTATTTGATAAATTAATTCGACATTATATTATTAAAAATTAAATTTATTTATCCTTTATCTTTTGCTCACTTTAATTTAGAACAAAGTATAAATCATTTTGTAATAAAGTGCGTATGTTAACTAGCCTTATTAATTTTGACGCTCCTCTCGAGGTAATTAAGGGCTAAAAGCACATATATCAGTGACGTCATAATTAATATTTTATTTGCTTCCAACATTATTATCGTTAGAAATACGTAGGTAGCATAAATGTTTAAATAAAATTGAAAAAAAAAACTATGTTAAAATGTAATTTTATCCAGCCGTGAATATGAATTGCTCAATTATTATTATAAATGTGACAATATAAACGTAAAAGTTTTTAATATTAAGTATTTTTATGAAAGCTTTATAGAGGATACATCAGAAACTATCGCCGGAAATAGCATTGGGAGGAAGTTAAAAATATCCTATTTCAAATGGATAGTTTATTTGTCAAGATGCACTTTAGAGATAGGAATAGACAGTGGTGGTGGTAACCACTTATAATCATCCAAAGAATGTGTTCCATTAAGCAGGTGATCATAAATCTTGGCTAAAACTCTTGCCTTTTTCTTGTCAATCCTTCAATGTAAGATTTTACATCAGACATTACAGTCAGGGTAGTTGATTGAAGAGGATGAAAGTTGTCAGTGTAATAAAGCGTTTGACCTAAATTTTAACATCCGAGTGGAATCCTTACCAATATTATAAATGCGAAAGTAAGTTTATTTGTTGTTATCACGCTTAAACCATTGAACCGATTTCAAAAATTCTTTCACCAATGGAAAGCTATAATATCAGGGATTAACATAAGCTATATTTTATGCCGGTTTTCCCACGCAAACGGATACTACGTGGGTAAGGCTGCTAAAACCGAAGCGAAGCGAGGGTGGGTTGCTAGTATATCTACTCGTATATATTCTAATGTTATAAAGTCTGTTTCTTTCACGCTTAAATCACGATTTAGAATATTCTCTTTTTTTTTTATTTAATTTAATAATAAATATCGGGTTGACCGAGCTTCGCTCGGAATATTTTGTAGAATTTATTTAGATATATATTAATAAAAATTATATAAAACATTACAAAAAGAGAATAATAATAACACCGAGATTCGAACCGACGCTGTTTGGATGCTACAAAACTCAAAATTAAAACCAGCCGTTCCCCAAACTAAGCTACCGTAACTCTTGACGTTTACAACGAAATTTGAATTCATATTCTTTTAAAATTTAATGTCATTTATTGTTATGCTAAAAACACCGACAAAAGAACATTTTCTATAAATAAAACCTAGCTAGATCGATTTTTTGGACCCGAATCCTCCAGTATGCCAAGTTTCAACAAAATCGTTGGAGCCGTTTCCGAGATCCTGAATATATATATATATATACAAGAATTGCTCGTTTAAAGATATAAGATTTATTTGATAACGATTACAATATACATAACAATGTTTTTTTCTTTCACCAGATGTTGGTCACCAATAAAAAGCTATGTTGTCAAAGAGGCTATATTTTATTGCTGTATACCTACGGGAACGCCAACTGGTGAGTGAAACCTCGGGCATTTTCTCATCTTAATTACATAAATGCGATTGAGAGTTTGTTTCTTTCTTCTTTTTTTTTTATTGCCTGTAGTGGCAAACGAGCAAACAGTACACCTGATGGTAAGTGTTGCTGCCGCTCATGGACCTTTACAAGGCCGCTGCCTACCGCAAAGAAAGTGAAGGGAGTGTGAATGCGTGCATTGAGGCTCGGTGATACTAAAGGCACTACCATAACCCTCCACACGCAAACACCCTCAGAAAGTTGGGCTTCCGGCTCTCTCGAAGCGCAGTAACAAATTGCTACTACTCAGACGTCGATTTTCTGCGAGAGCGTGGTACTACCCCGTACGGACTGGCCCGCGGCTGTAGACAGATAACTGTCGACAGTGTGGTCCTACCACTAGTAAACTTCTTTCACGCCTAATTCAATAAAGCGAATTTAAAAAATCGTTCACCGATAGAAAACTTCATTATCAGCGAGTATCATGATATAACTTAACCCATGCGAACGTGAACTGGCGAGTGAAATTGCAGGAATTTTCTAGTCCTAACTAATTTTATATAAATGCGAATAAGAGTTTGTTAATCTATTACGCTTTGTTACCTAAATCACTATCAATTTTAAAAGTCACCAATAGAAAGCTACATTATCAGCAAATAATCTAGGTCATATTTTATCCCTGTATTCCCACGGGAAAACTACGCAAGTGAAATCGCGAGATTTTGCTAGTATGTATATAAAGATTAATTGACTCAACACCGAATCGAAACTACTAAAATGAGAAACATGAAATATTAACAGTACTTCGTTTTTCTGATGTACAGACTCAAGAAGAAATGATTTTACGAAATGAATCCCCAGAGATTGAAACGCCTTTTTAGGGGAGCAAAATAGTTTTATCGATAGTCTTCATAATATAGCCCAGTTTACGCCCTGATATTATAGCTTTTCATTGGTGAAAGAATTTTTGAAATCGGTTCAGCCGTTTTGAAGATTACCCGGAACAAACAGACAGACAGACAGACAAAAATTTTTTAATATCTATTTTAGGCATAGGTGTCATGCAAATAACCGTGTGAGCATGAAAAAAAGCCTATTATTTTGACATTACAAACAGACACTCCAATTTTATTTATTGGTATAGATAAAATATGCTCTTCAATGAAAGTAAATAAATGCGTGTTTATGTATTTGTTAATTTACATTCTCTAGAGGCATTTCAAATAAGAGATTAAATTTTGCGGCAATATTTTTACTTGATTTTTAGGGTTCCCTACCCAAAGGGTAAAAACGGGACCCTATTACTGAGACTTCGCTGTCCGTCCGTCCGTCCGTCCGTCCGTCCGTCTCTCACCAGGCTGTATCTCAAGAAAGGTGATAGTTAGACAGTTGAAATTTTCACAGATGATGTATTTCTATTGTCGCTATAACAACAAATACTAAAAATAAAATAAAATAAATATTTAAGGGGGGCTGCCATACAACAAACTTGATTTTTTTACCGTTTCTTGCTCGATACTAATAACGGTGACAGGTAGACGCTTTACTCATAGAATATTTAGTATTATGTTCTCTTAAAATATAATTAATTAAAATTAAAGAAAATAAATAATTAAGAGGGTCCCATACAATGAAAGAGGTTTTCGCCGTTTATTATAGATAATGGTACGGAACCCTTCGTGCGCGACACTGAATCGCGCTTAGCCAGTTTTTATTTTATTTTATATTTTTGAAAGAAGAGTAAGGGAAATATATGAATGGTGCTTTGCGTACCTTTATGGACAACCGAAGTCTGTCTAAGAAGGCTCGCCTGGCTGTGCATAGGGGAGTGCTTATACCAACTCTAATGTATGGAAGTGAGAGCTGGGTATGGCAGAAGAAGCACGAAAGTAGAATAAATGCTGTGGAAATGAGAGCGTTGAGGAGCATGATTGGTGTGAAATTGAGTGACAGAATTAAGAACAGGGTGATTAGGGAACGTTGTGGTATGGATAGGTGACAAGGATTTAGAAAGGTATGTTAAGTTGGTTCGGCCATGTAGAGAGAAGGATTGAAAGGAGACTCACAAGGAGAATTTATAAGCCGAATGTGAACGGAAATTTTGGAAGGGAAAAACCAAGGCGGACGTTCCACGATCAAATCGGGAACGTTCTTAAGAAAGGCCAGGTTAGGAGTACCCTGAACTGAAGAATATGTATGAGGAGATTAATGAATGTGGAGGAGGCGAAAGTGGTATGTCAAGATCGTAGCAAGTGGAAGGTAGTGGTGTCTGCCTACCCCTATGGGAAAGAGGAATGAGTACAGAATATATGTATATTTGTTTTTACTTGATTTGTTATACACATAAAAATTGACATAAGTAAATACTGCAAAGCATTTTATTTTTGGAATGTAGAAGACACTTAAAAAGAAATATTCTGTAAATCAATCCTCAGAAGATATATTCCTCTTTAAGGGAGTAATATAGGGAGGAAATTTTGCTTTGATATTTTTACCATACCATAGAAATAATGAAAGTCATATGTAATAGGGAAGTCATCCATCGACTTATACAATAAGGAAATCTCGGAAAAAAAATGTTTTATGACTTAAGCATCTTTGGTAATCCACTAAGTCATGGTGTGGTCGACTTGACTAATAAAATACTTGAGATACGAGGGTGCCAAGTTCTGAAGAGAATCTTTAAATTTATTCACTAGAAAAACGAATAACCTCCTAAGGTATATTTGTAATGTGGTCGACCCAACGACGAAGGCGACTTGCTATAAGGGTGGGTTACGGGTGTGCGTGCTTACGCCCCTCTGTCGCCCCAGACCGAGTGATGAGACAAGTGAGCCGACCGTAACCCAACCTCAAAAAAAAAGGTATATTTATAATAAAAAATCATGTTTATTTTTCTACTGCATAAATATTTTTTATTTATAAATATGAATTTTTAAATTCATCATCATCATCTCAGCTCATATATATCGCACTACTAGGCTCGAGCCTCCTCCATAATAGGACGGTAATTGACCTACTATACTACGCTGGACAGACGTGTTGATACAGCGTTTAATTTCAAGTTTTCCATCTCTTGGATAGATGTTATATGCATATAGTCTCCCTTAGTCCCTTAGTCGTCTTTTATGACATCCACGGGTATGATAGAGGGTGGTGAAATTGCATTCTTACTACGCAATCACATGGACGATAAATATTATATATATATACCAATAAATAAAATTGAAGTGTCTGTTTGTAATATACTTGACTTTATTGCAAGGTTATTTGCACGATACATGTGCCTAAAAACAAGTTATTTTTTTTTTCTGTCAGTCTGTCTTTTTGATCCGTGTAATCTTCAAAACTGCTTTACCGATTTTGATAATATTTTCCTAGACAGTTGTCTATAATGAGTAACTTAGGCTATATTAATTAGCCTGGTATTCCCACGGAAACAGGTATACGCGGATGATTCCGCGGGAATTCGCTAGTATTTTTATATATTTCTTCTTCTTATTTTTTGTCTTGGCAATCAGCTACAAATACGAGCCATTTTTGCCAGTGTCGAGTTATAATTATCTTTTCAAGTTCTCAGTTTCTTCATGTCAGTAATGGTCTGTCAGTAAGTCAAAGTGTGTTTTATATATTTTATTAATGTAATATTGCTGTTAGTTGCCAGTATAATTAATAAACATGTTATATTCTACCAGTATGCAGCTGTCTATTAACGGGCAAGGCAGTTGTACCTAACATCTGGTACCATGTTCAGTGATCTACTTACCAACCCTAGTGGAAACTAGATTAGGTATACAAATGGCAAGCTGGTCATTTTGCCATGTGACAGTAACGGACTTAATACTATTTTATTTGGATTTTTATAGCTTTGCAAGCAATTTTGGCCGAGTGGAAATAATGTATGACATAGACAAATATTTTCCGTGTTGAATCAAACCTCCCTCCTTTGCCCGTGGATGTCGTAAAAGACGACTAAGGCTTGTGATATTGAGATAACATCAATGCAAGAGAATTAAACTTCGACATTAATTTCTATACTAAAACGTCTATTTTTTTGGCATGGGCTACGACAGCGTACCCGTCGCCCGGGTCCGTCCGGAGCGACAAAGGGGCGCCGCGCGGCTCCGTAACCCACCCGCGGCACGTCGCCTTCGTCGTTGGGTCGACCACCGGTGCAGGGTGGCTTGTCGTCAGTGGTCGGCCCAACGGAATACCCCTGAGGAGTACCCCCTTTTATACCAAAACGTCTGCCGACTGACGCAGTATTTTTTTTTATATCATTTTTTTTATTTTAGACCGATTGTCCTCTCATTGTCTAAGAGGCCCGAGGCCAACAGTAGGACTTACATGAGCCGAGATGGTGAAATGGTATTTACCATAGAAATTTATTAGATTTCTGTTGTATGAAGCAGTTTATGTACACAACTTATTTTTTTTTTTTTATTGCAAACGGTGGCAAACGAGCTAACAGTACACCTGATGGTAAGTGTTGCTGCCGCTCATAGACCTTTACAAGGCCGCTGCCCACCGCGAAGAAAGTGAAGGGAGTGCGAATGCGTGCATCGAGGCTCGGTGACACCAAGGGCACCACCAAAACCCTTCACACGCAAACACCCTCAGAAAGTTGGGCTCCCGGCTCTCTCGCTCACCGAACGAAGCACAGTAACTAATTGCTACTACTCAGACGTCGATTTTCTGCTCAGTGTGGTACTACCCCGGACGAACCGGCCCGCGGCTGTAGACAGATAACTGTTGACAGTGTGGTCCTACCACTCTTATTTAGACCTCTAAGATTTTTCAAATGAAGAAACATTGAAGAGTGTTTATGTGTTTATTATGTATATATATATATATATATATATACTAGCTGGCCCAACAGACATTGTTCTGTTCAAATAAGTGCCACCTATTGGGTCTAATTGTCAATCTAAACCATTCTCAAATCCCCTTGAACTTATTTATAGAAAAGTTATATAATCCGATAGGCAGCCACTTACCTGTGCCCTTAGCATTGCCAAGAAGAAAGCGGTGGTATCACTCACAATGGTTGCTCCTATTTGGTTTGCTACCATTTTTTTTTTGGCTTGCTATGTTTAGCGCAACACGCCGTCCATTCCATCCGGGGCGAAGCAAAGGCGGAGCATGGCCTCAGAACCCATCGTATGCCCACCTCCTCGTCATTAGGCCGACCACTGGTACCAAATTTCTTGTCGGCCATGGTTGGCGCGGCGAGATACCCTTTCGGGTACCATCCCTCCTCGACAACCCTTTCCGAGACGTCGCCCTCCCGTGGTCAGTCTCTCTGCGGGTGATGGACTATTCCCCAGTCTAGTCACCCGCGGCCTCAGCTAGGGCGGCATCAGGCTCGGTTTGCCACCATAGGCAAGACTTTTAAAACACCCACTGCGACCACTAAACCATTTAGCAAGCGTGGTGTTTTATGGTTTTATCCCTCTTATAACTCTATCGAATAAAAAGTCCTAAAATATCATCTAAATTAAGATAAGTTAATAATAACTCAAAATAAAAATATGCGAAAAAAAGTCAAGGCACTTAAAAGTTAAAGCGAAATACATGAATACAGATATTCTAATTAAAACAGCATTTTGTTTTTAATTGAAAACCTACGGACCGGTCAATGTGCCTAGTTCTTTAACTTTAAAATAATATTAAACGCATTTATACATACATATATACATAAAATGTGTACAAACTAGGCAACAGTGACATTTACAACTTTGTTGTAGGATGACTATCGTTTTAGACATTTGTGGATCGTGGATATTGCAAAAACATTCTGAGAGATCGATCACTCGGCAATAGGCGTGATGAAATATTTTGAAATCCTTTTCCGTAATGTGGGCACACACATACTATTTACGAAAAAACCTATATTTCGGTAATAAATTTATGTTTAAAGAAGTTTAAAACAATTTTTCCAATATTTTTTAAATATTGCGCGAAAACAGCTCGCCGGTGTCATGACGTCGGCTGTTACGTCACGTTAAGGTAAACAAGTCCTTGTGTCTATGTGTAGCGAAGAAAGTAAGCAAAACATTAAATTAATTCTTGTGATAAAAATTAATTCCAAAGTTTATAAGTGGTGTGCAGTACCTCAGTGCAAAATCACATCAATAAAAACCCCCAACAAAGTATTTGTACATGTTCCTCACAAGAAAATAATAAGAGTTAAGTGGTTAAAGCTCGCAAAGCTGTGAGGGAGCTAACCTCAAGAATAAACAGTGACAAGTTTAATGTAAAAATAAGCTATGAAAATAAAATAAACTCACATCAGTTCAAAACGAGTTAGATTATATCTAAGTTGGTACTAGAGATTAAGTTACTAGAAACATGGTAGTAAAGATAAACAAAAATTTACTTACAAAGAAGTTTTTACGTTTCTAAACTCAGGCGAGCAAAATTTATTTGTAGCGAGGAAATCACCCAACATCAATACATCAATCCTGGGCAAATTTGAGCTGTTTGCTTTAACAAAGCTTGGTTCCATTGTAATAATCGAGTGGAGTCGGTAAATCACACGTAAACAAATAAAAAATCAATCCAAATGCGTAATCAGTAGTACTGAGAACAACAAACAGAGTAGTTTACCTTAACGTGACGTAATACACTGTGATTGGTGTTTCAGCCAAAATGGCCGAATGCAGTATTTTAATGATTTAATTTATTGAAAATCTTAATAATCTCAATTTTTTAGATAAATCTAAAGCAGCGTATTAAATTTTTTTGATATGTATTTTCCCCTAAAATCATTAATGCATCGATTCTTTTATACTGTCGTCACGCCTATTAAGTAACAGGAATGTGATTGAACTATAGCGACTGTAGTATTTTATATCCTTAAACGAGCAATTCTCGTATATATATCTTCTTAATATATATAAATTACGTGTCACGTTGTTTGTCCGCGATGGACTCCTAAACTACTTAACCGATTTTAATCAAATTTGCACACCGTGTGCAGTTTGATCCAACTTGAAAGATAGGATAGCTTACATCTTAATTTATAGTCGCAATATTATATTATTGCAAATTATTTGTATTACCTATATATACCTATTATTTGACATTTACAATTATTTGTTAACTCCAAACGATTTTAACAGATGGCGATATCTGTTAACTGAATTGAGTAATTAATTAATAGATGGCGCTGCTATGTTAAACCTACAAACGTGTCATATACGATTTTAACTTGCTTTTTTACATATATACCATTTGTAAAAAAATATGACGACCTCCATGACAGATGTTCTCCTACAGTTCCACTTAAATAGTTTAATAAAATGTAATATAACAAAAACATTAGCCACAGCAACGCGTGGCCGGGTCTGCTAGTATACCTATATATATATCGATCGATCTCGGAAACGGCAAAAACGATTTTAATGAAACTTGGCATACTAGAGGTTTCGAAAAATCGATCTAGCTAGGTTTTATTTATGGAAAATATTGTTTTGTCGGTGTTTTAGCAAAACAATACAATGACATTAAATTTTAAAATAATATGAATTCAAATTTTGCCGTCAATGTCATGAGTTACGATAGCTCAGCTGGGAAGTTGTCCAGTTTTCTTTTAGTGTTGTTTTGGCATTCAAACAACGTCGGATCGAATCTCGGTGTTATTATTATTCTCTTTATGTAATTTTTGATATTTTTTTCATTATTTAATTTTTATTTTTTATTAATATACCTATATCTAAATAAATTCGACAAAAATACAACATATTTCAAGCGAAGCTCGGTCAACCAGATATTTAATACTTATTTGAAAACGTCTATAATGTTATCCGTGTGATGATGGAGTAAGAATACAATTCACTACTCGATACAAAACCCTATTCCAACCCTTCGGACTAGCGTGAAATAGTTGGATTCACCGCCTGTTATGAAGGAGGCCTGAATTCACCCATGGGATTTGTATAGGCTGAGATGAAATCCTTGAACGGGATACAGTTGAATCCTCCAACCATCAACCTATCCAGGTCCACTACAGTACGTAGACACTTTCGTCGTCATCTCGTCGTCATCTCGGCTCATATACGTCCCACTGCTGGGCTCATTCCTACTCCATTATAGGAGGGATATCGACCTACTATATCAAGCAATTATATCAAGTTTTTCTTCTCTCATAGAAATTATAAGCATTTCATATCCCTTTGTCGTATTTTAGACACCCTGGTGTAAGATAGGGAAAGTGTATTTTTATTCCGTTAAAATACGGGACAACTATTAAATCAATGGTTAGTAAAAGTACACCTTTTTATGTCATCAACTTTACTCATTAAATTTCAGTTGTAGTCCATAGATTAACCAATCGAAATGATTACACCTTGACTTTTTAAATATGTGGTACATGGTATTAATATTAATTGAAAATACAAAGCTGTTATTAGCTACGGATATAGTATTAGCGTTAATCATGTCACCATGTCTCTGATAACTTCCATGAATTTACTCCTCATCCAAACCTGCAACTTTCACCAGATCGTCGGTCCACCTAGTCGGTGTCCTACACTGCGACATTTGATACGTGGTCGCCACTCGAGAACCTTTCCTCCCCAGCGGTTGTTAATTCGTCGAGTAAATAATATAGCTATAATTAATAGTAAAAAGCCTCAGAGTAAATACCACGAATACGAAACAAAAATATAATGAAATTATGTTATTCCTTATAGGGCATCTTATCTTTCATAGCTACATTAATATTCATTGAATTTCAAAAGAAACATTTTGTAAATTATTTACTAATTAATATAATATCTTCGAAAACATTATATGGACATGCTGATGTTTATATATAAACGTATTTATTTTAATAACTTATAACCTTATCTTAATAGAATACATTTCGATAAACGTTTAGTCTGGTTTTTAATGGCTTATTATAATTTAATTATGGATATTTGAACTTCATTTCCCTATTAGATGTAATTAATTACCTTTTCTTGCTTTGCGTTCTTTTGATGAAACCTGGCTAAGGTTAAGACTTCAATGGGAATGTAAGTTTTTGAGAAATCATAATTTTTTTATTTACCACCTGGTGAAAATAGTTCTGACTTCATCACCATCATCATCGAAGCCCACATACGTCCCAGTGATGGGCTCGGTCTTCCTTCACTATGGGAGGGAAATTAACCTACTATACCATGCTGGTCAGATATGTTGGTATAGGGTTTCATTTCGAGTTTTTCTTCTCTTGCACAGATTTTATGTGCATTTTATATCCCATAGTCGTCTTTTACGACATCCACGGGCAAGATAGGGAGTGGTGAATTGTATTCTTATTCCGTAACCACACGTCTACTTAAATAATTGTTTTACATTTTGTAAACACAGTGTTAAAGATATTGAAAGGAATAGAGGTTACGTTTTCATCCAGAAAAATATTTACTCTCCCGCCAGATGAATTGAGTGATAAAATCAATATTCGTATCCTATCGGCTCATATACGTCCCACTGTAGGGATTGAATCTCCTTTGCAATAGGAGGGAAATTAATCTTACTATACCATGATGCTCCGTTTGGTGACGGAGTTAGAATACAATTCACCACCCCCTATCTTGCCCGTGGATGTCGTACAAGACGACTATGGGATATAACATGCACATAACATGCAAGAGAAGGAAAACTCGAAATGAAACCCTATACCAACACGTCTGACCAGCATGGTATAGTAAGTAAAATTTTCTCCCATTGTGGAGGAGGCCCAAGCTCAATAATGGGATGTGTGTGGGCTGCGATGATAATACCGTGATGGTCAGACAGGTTGGGATAGGGTTGGAGTAGGCTAGTTTTTCTTCTCTAGCTTTTATATGCGTATTATATCCCTTAGTCGCCTTTTACGACATCCACGGCCAAGGTAATACAATTCACCACCCCTCTTGGTGGTGAATTGTTTTACCTATATTTATATCAACTTCTTCTCAGGCCATATACATCTCACAAATGTGTTCAAGTCTGCTCTATAATGGCAAAGAAATTCACTCGCAATACATTAATTCAGACGCTTTAGTAGAGTTTTGTATGTTCAGAAGCCACTACCAGTTGATTGTCCGTTAACTGATTAGTGTCGCTACGGGCACGCGATCCCGGACTGCTAAAGCTGCTCCTGTCATTTTCCTGTCCTATATCTAATGGCAGTAGTGTCCCCTAACCCAGTTCCCACCATATACATCCGCCATATCCCCATCCCTTTCCTATCAACAAAAATTCCTGAGGAGGGTTGACGTCAGGCAGGCGGCCGGTCATAAAACATATAGCCGAAACTGTAGACAACATGGACTTAAGTACATGTTGTGCCGACCCCACTTAGCGTGGGATGAGGGCAGGCAAATGATGATTGATGCTTTAGTAGAGTTTTATGTCAAGTTTTTCCTTTTTTGCTATTGATTATACCTTCCTGCCATATATATTAGTCATATATATAATTGTATTCCTACTCATCATTTCATCATCAACTCAGCTCATTTATCTATCTATTGCTAGGCTCGAGCCTCCTCTAAAATAGGAGGAAAATTTACCAAGCTGTTCAGACCTTGGAGTTTTTCTTCTTTTACATAGATGTTCATCTGTATATTTAAGTCTCCCTTAGTCGTCTTTTACTGTCAGATATATAAGCATAAAAGGGCGGGAAGAATTTTATTCTTACTTCGTCACCACACCCTTCGTCTTCTACTTCGTCACTACAAGAAAAATACCTTGTACCATTTTTGTAATTTTACGACGATATAGTCTCGCTTTCTTAAAATTACTATTAATTTTATTCAAACATTATCTTAATAAATTATTTTTAATCTGGCAATATTTCTTATCGCCAAGAAATAGTGCCATTTTATTTCGAACTAGCAATCCGCCCTCGCTTCGCTTCGGTTATAGGTTATAGTCGTTTTACCCGCGTAGTTCCCGTTCCCGTGGGAATACCGGGATAAAATATAGCCTAGTTTACGCCCTGATATTATAGCTTTCCATTGGTGAAAGAATTTTTGAAATCGGTCCAGCCGTTTTGAAGATTACCCGGAACAAACAGACAGACAGACAGACAGATAAAAATTTTTTAATTACTATTTTAGGCATAGGTATCGTGCAAATAACCGTGTGAGCATGAAAAAAGCCTATTATTTTGACATTACAAACAGACACTACAATTTTATTTATTGGTATAGATGTAGTTTAAAACGCGACCAATTGAATTAGTTAACAGTTTTCTTTCGCCTATCAACTAATCAAATCGAATAAATTTACATCGAAAATTCAACGTACGGATCCAACTAGACACAATACCTTTCACGGCACTTGATGGTCCATATAAATGTATATAAAAACGGCTATTATGGTCACCCTAATAAAGAGTGTAACACATAGGACGGACGGATGCAATCAGCATGGAAATGTAGCTCTCACTCTACGGAGCAAACATCGAATATTGATCGTTGTATTATGATAATGAATATAAAATGTTGCTTTGACGACTATCGTCTATGGATGCGATCTTACAAGTAACTTTGCTAGATATTCGTATCGATGGAAATGTCCCATTTATACAGAAAAATATGGTATCTTGATTAAATTTGTTTACAGATTTTCTTTTGATGCGAATTGGTATTTTTTTTACATATTTGTAATTCATTGCGAAAGTGAATAAGTAACTAAATCCTTTTCGCGTGATGATGGAGTAAGTTATCACCCTATCCCGTCCGTAGGCATCTTAAAAGACGACTAAGGAATATAATTAAGGAGTGTATTAAAGTGACACTCCTTTTAGGGTTCAAATTCGTAAAATCATTGTTTGATCTTAAATTAAAACTTTTACGTTTATCTGGTTTTGTCTTCTATCGACAAAGATATAGTAACATTGACATAGCTATATATATATTGCTAGAGTTAACATGTTACGTGACCATGTCGATCACGACTTACGTGTATTAACTTGCCATTTATACCTACCTATAAAATTTTTCACTTCAATAAAGTTCTATTGGCAAAATTTTATGTATGTAGTTTCAATACTTTGGCTCGGTTTTCATGAGTTGGTTAACTACCTTCTTTATATACAGAAGATAGATTGAACCGTAAGAAAAAAGATTCCAGTGTGGAAGCCAGATTAAGAACAATATTTCACCACCATTTATTTTCCCTTTCCGTGTGGTGACGGAGAAAGATTACAATTCACCACTCCCTATCTTGCCCGTGGATGTCGTTAAAGACGAATAAGGGATATAATACGTATATAACATCTATGCAAGAGAAGGCAAACTTGAAATAAAACCTTATACCAACCCGTCTGACCAGCTTGATATTGTAAGGTCAATTAGCCTCCTATTGTGGAGGAGGCTCGAGCCCAATAGTGGGACGTATATGAGCTGAAATGATGATGATAATTTATTTTCCCGTGGCATTTGTAAAATTGAAGGATCGGTAAACGTATGGGCAGCAGGTTCGGCAATTTAGAACATCGGCGACGACTGCTAGCCAGATTGCCAAGTGAGGCGATTATTCCCTCTTGGGAGGACCTATGCTGAACAGTGAGTCTATAATCCAATGGGTGGATGGATAAATATTATACATTCAATATTCTTCATATATTCTTCATAGAACTGCTTTTGAGGTAGGCTATGGCCAGCCCTCCGTTCGGGGCGACGGAGGAGCGGCGCGCGGCTCCATAAACCACCGTAGCTCGTCGCCTTCGTTGTTAGGCCGACCACTGTTACTGAGTTTCTTGTGATCCGTGGTCGGCCCGATATTATTTACGTTGCTTTTTATTCGTAGTATTAACGATAATAGTGTTATGAACACCATATTCTTCTCTGTATTTCAAAACTGCTCAGTTATTAAATTTATCTAAGATCTTTAACCAAGCGTTTCTTGTATATTTATATTTGTTTAGAATCTCGGAAACTATAACAACTGTTTCTATGAAATTTAGCAAACAGGTTTAGGAGAGGTAAATTTATCTAGTTAGGCTTCATCTATGGAAATATTCGATTTGTCAGTGTTTTCAGGTAATGAAAAAAATATGAAGATAAATTTTACTGGTCAGCTAGTATATATTATATACTTTTGTGTACGTGTGTATGTCACTGAACTCCTACTAAACGGCTGGACCGATGTTGATGAAATATTTTGTGTGTGTTCAAGAGGATTCGAGAATGGTTTAGATTCCCAATTTGGCCCGGCGCTGCTGGCGATTTTAAGGTGAATGCCTTTTTTTCTGAAGTCTCATCCGGGTATTATTAATTTCATCACTTATTGAAGAAAATCATTTTTACTCTCGTCATAATAATCATCATCGTTACGGTTTATATACGTTCAACTGCTGAGCTCGAACCTCCTCCACAATAGGAGGGAATTTCTCTTACTATACCATGCTGATTAAGTGGTATGTCATATGACTTTATTTCCAGTTTTTACTTCACTTGCATAGATATTATCTGCGTATTGTAATCCCTTAGTCGTCTTTTCTCTTTTTGCTCGTGGGTATGACACCCAGGGGGTGGTGAATTGTATTCCTATTCCAGCACCATACGTGATAAAGTTTATCTAACGATCAACATTATTTCAACTCTGAATATCAGTTTATAAACATAACTCGAAAATCTATAGATATGGTCGGTTTTAATTAGATTTAATTAAAACTAGCAACCCGCCCTCACTTCGCTTCGGTTATAGGTTATAGTCGTTTTACCCGCGTAGTTCCCGTTCCCGTGGGAATACCGGGATAAAATACAGCCTAGTTTACGCCCTGATATTATAGCTTTCTATTGGTGAAAGAAGTTTTGAAGATTACCCGGAACAAACAGACAGACAGACAAAAATTTTTTAATTGCTATTTTAGGCATAGGTGTCGTGCAAATAACCGTGTGAGTATGAAAAAAGTCTATTATTTTGACATTACAAACAGACACTCCAATTTTATTTATTGGTATAGATATAGATGACCTGATACAAAAATGTAGAAGTGTTAAAGTTATAAAGTAAAATTGTAGAAATATATTTATTCTTTTCTATTAAGGGAATGTGTGGACTGTTTGTCCACGGTAAACATTATGATCGATAACTATGAGAATTGTATTGCTAACTAGAACCGGTACAGGAATGATATAGGCATTTGACATAATTTTCGTCTTGTCGCTTGTCCATTTTCATTCGTAAACCCACTAGTTGGGACACTCTGCTGAGATCGTTGAGCCTAGGTGTGCCTAGGTCCTCCATGAATTCTACCATAACGACGATATCGAGGGATGTTTTCGCCGTTGATGTTGATGCCGAATCTGGTTTAGACTAAGTGCTTGAAGGCATATTCCAGGGCAGTGGTGAACAGTTTCGGATAGTTAACGTGCTCCTGTCTCACACCTTTACTGGATCGCTTTCGTACTCTTATCCCGGATACGGAATAACATTGTGGCGTTCCTATACAAACACTTCAGCACTTTGATAAAACGAGGGTCGATCTGGCACAGCTGAAGGGACTGCAGCACCGAAAGTTTCGACTGAATCAAAGACTTTCTCATTATCGCATGAGTTATTGGCAATATTTTTATAACCGGTCGTCTGCCTGACATCAACCCTCCTCGGATATGTAACTGTTGACCACACGGAATCAAATAAAATTGCCCAAGGTTCACGTAAAGCTCTTGATCATCTTTTACCACCAATGTCAGAGTTGGTAGTATGTCCGTCAGCCGCAGAGAGCTTGACCGCGTGAGCGCAACGTGCCGGACTGCGTGCCGAAGCGGGACGGTGCCTGAAAGGGTATCTCACCGAGTTTGCCACGAACGGCAAGGAACTCGGTACCAGTATTCGACCATTGGGCCGATAAGTTATATACATATAACTTACAGGGTCGCACACCGCTTATTTGTTGCTCCGGTCACATTGAGCAAGGTGTACCCAGACTGTAGCCTGCAACAAGAAATATTTTTTGCAAAAAAAAAACCCGACTTCAAAACGCAGAGTAAATGAAAAGATCGTTAATGTAGACAATGTAGATAAATTTTTAGATTTTTGTTTATTTTTCAAAAACCGCTTGTCTGATTTCGATAAAATTTTTATGAGACCATTTCGGAAGAATAGCCTTTTAGAATACCCTTTCCAATAAAGAAGAATTATTCATATTGGTTGACAGGCAACGTAATTATGTGCAAACAAAAAAAATACAAACAGCCGAATTGAAAATCTCCTCCTTTTTAAAAGTCGGTTAAAAAAGGGTTGGTAGTATTCGTATCAGCACAGGACGATATACGGATCTTATTGTTAGTCATTAGTAGTAAGGCCTATAAATTTATTGTTAACAACGAGACAGTTTTATCTAAATTTTAATTAGATAGTTTATATATTTTCCAAACTAAACATTAACATAATCAGGGCATTAGCAATCGGTTCACATCGAAGTGAATCCGTTCGATACGTGATTTACTATTAGATTAATTCGGCCATTAAAAAAAAAGTAATTTACACCAAAAAAAACCCACCATGATACGCTCTTGAGTGCTTTATTACAGTTTCAAAAATGCCAGACGTTAAATGTTTTAATCGGAATTTTAATGGGAGGCGAAATGAACTGTTGTTTTTTTCAATTCTCATGTGGCCTTGTTGTAATGGATTAACAAGAGATCATCATCATCTTAGCGCATATGCGTCCCACTGTTAGGCTCGGACCTCCTCCATTATGGGAGAGAAATTCGTGAAAAGAGGTTTCCCGGAGATATCCCGTAGTTGCCTTTTATGAAGCCCACAGGCAAGACGGGTGGGGAGTTGTACTATTAATTCATCAGCATGGATAATTTATAGAAAGAAAACACAAATGAAAAAGGTAGAAATATTTGGTACTGATGATGAATATTCAATTATTTCTTTAGCTTCACAAAAGTGTTGGTAAGGGAGGTAATGTGTCACTTTCCCCTACTTCTTCTCTGGAGTAGTAAAGACGAAATTTAAAATCACAATTTATTTAGACAGCGATGTCCCCTGTCAAGAGTGATGGGACTAATTCATTTCCTGGAGACACTTATGTCCATCATTGGATATTAATAAGATGAATAAATGGTGAAAACTTGGATTATTTATTTTATAAAACTTTTTCAGTACAAAAGTAGATTTCGTACACATATCCTTACAAAGGTCTCACGGTTTTGACTGGCGAATCTTATATCTTTAAACGAGCAATTCTTGTATATATATATATATATATATATATATATATATATATATATATATATATATATATATATATATATTCAGGATCTCGGAAACGGCTCCAACGATTTTGTTGAAACATGGCATACTAGAGGATTCGGGCCCAAAAAAATCGATCTAGCTAGGTTTTATGTATAGAAAATGTTGTTTTGTCAGTGTTTTTGGCAGACAAGTCAGGTTTCATTTTATTTTTGACATCGGCCACAAACGGCGTCGTATCGAATCTCGGTGTTATTATTATTCTCTTTTTGTAATATTTAATATAATTTTCATTATTTATTTTTCTATTTTTTATTAATATATATCTCAATAAATGCTACAAAAATACTCCGAGCGAAGCTTGGTAAACGTGATATTTACTAATTAATACAATCTTATACAATCGAAAGACATGGTTTGCCTTCAAAAATATTACTAGTTAAAACAAAATATGTTTGTGTATTAATTTTTCCGTATGTTGGCGTAGTAAGAGTATAATTAAGCATTCCCTTCTTGCCCATGGGTGTCGTAAAAGACGGGGATTTGGGGATTAAATATACAAACAACATTTATGCAAGAGAAGGAAAATTCTAAATGAAACCCTTTAACAAATCAGCGTGATATAGCGTTCCTTCTATTGTGGAAGAGGCTCGAGCCCAATAGTGAGACCTAAGTCATCTATGATGATGATAATGATGAATAACTTTGCAACCCAGAATATTTACTCCAGAAATAAGTTTCTAAATATTCCAAGGAATAACTGGATATACCAGAGTCTGTAAAGGGATTTACAATCTTTTTCCTTTTTTTTTAATTTTATACATTAAAAGGTTACGAAGAAAATGTTGAATAAAATATTTTATTTACTTGTTATGCTTCTTTGAATTATCCACACTAATATTATAAGTGCGAAAGTAAGGATGTTTGTTTGTTTGTTTGTGAAAAATGAAATGAAATGAAAAATGATTTATTGTCACGAGCTAAATTGACGCAGAAAAGCATGAATTACATTCTATTTAAATAAATACATAACAGCTCGTAACAAAACGACTCCTACTCAGCATACTGCAGGTTAAGGAAAAACCTGCACTGATCTACCGTGGAGTCGTTTTGTAACGCTTTCACGCTTAAACCATCGAACCGATTTAAAAAATTCTTTCGCCAATGGAAAGCTATAATATCAGGGAGTAATACAAGCTATATTTTATCCCGGTGTTCCCACAGGAACAGGAACTACGCCGAGGGTAAAGCGACTGAAACCGAAGCGAAGCGAGGGCGGGTTGCTAGTATTTAATTTTTGCTAGTATTATAAGAAGGGAAATATGTTTTAATTTTTTTTTATTTACACTGCATTTAATTTCGATCGGTAATAGAGTAGGATTGGAGAAAGACAGCTAGATCTCTGCTGGACAAGATGGAGTGAAAAAGGTAGAAAGGATACAAATGGAAAGCGTTTGAAGAGACCCACGTCGCTACATCTGATCTGTTGTTTGATAGAAAGAGAAGTAAAGATAAGAATTACAATTATTTTAACTTGAAAATACATATTTTTATATTCTATTTTACAAAAAAGTCAATTTCTCTTCTATTATGAAGAAGGTTTGCGCCTAGCAGTAGATTGTATATGACCTGGGATGTTCAACTATTAATATTCATTCATTACGACTCATATACGTCCCACTGTTGGGCTTGGGCCTTCTCCACAATAGGAGAAAAATTGCGCTGGTCAAATGAATTGGTATAGCGTTTTGTTTCGAGTTACTTCTCTTGCAGTGATGTTTTATGCATATGTCATCCCTTAGTCGTCTTTTACGACACTCAAGGGCAAGAGAGGGGTGGTGAATTGTATTCTTACTCCATCACCACACAGCTAACTCATATATATGAATGTTATTGTGAGACTAGTATATTTTAATTAGCTTCTTAATTACATTGCAACAAATGTGGATAAACAATTTAAAAAAATGTACTGAGTCTATATCCCGCACGAATTATCAATGTCTACACAAAGAATCCTTATCTCTGTACGCAATTCTCATTTCTCGAAACTAATCATCTCACAGAGACTCGTCTATAATACAAACACCATAGTGCACGTACTGAAATTCTGAGAAAGCTTGTCTAAAAAAACGATCCTAGATGTTCGTGGACGCGTGGCGCATGCGTACCGCGGCGTTATTACCATACAATGGCTTGAAAGTCGTGTTGGCTCGCATCAATAGGGTTGACATTTTAATGTGAATTTTTTTTTTTTATCCATGTAGTGACGGAATAAGAATATAGTTCCCTACCCCCTCCCTTAGCTGTGGGCACCGTAAAATACGTCTAAGGGATTTGATATGCAAATAATATTTATCTAAGAGAAGGAAAACTCCATATAAAACCTTCGTCTGACCAGCGCAGTATAGTAGATTAATTTCCCTTCCATTGTGGAC
The DNA here is from genome assembly GCA_032191425.1 of Lymantria dispar. Taxonomy (NCBI): domain Eukaryota; kingdom Metazoa; phylum Arthropoda; class Insecta; order Lepidoptera; family Erebidae; genus Lymantria; species Lymantria dispar. The sequence continues at coordinate 6,839,427 of CM063457.1, forward strand.
GACATCCAAGTCAAACAGAATGATTTAGAGGATGATGATAACAACATTTATGTAAATAACACATTCTCTTAATCAAAAATAACAGCAACAGCAGAAATATACCAGCAAAGATCCATGTGCGGCAGCATCATTTACCATCAGTTGTACTGCTTGCTCGTTTGCCACCAATTTTATTTATTGGTATAGCCAATAAATAAAATTGGAGTGTCTGTTTGTAATGTCAAAATAATAGGCTTTTTCATGCTCACACGGTTATTTGCACGATACCTATGCCTAAAATACAGATTAAAAAATTTTTGTCTGTCTGTCTGTTTGTTCCGGGTAATCTTCAAAACGGTTAAACCGATTTCAAAAATTCTTTCACCAATGGAAAGCTATAATATCAGGGCGTAAACTAGGCTATATTTTATCCCGGTATGCCCACGGGAACGGGAACAACGTGGGTAAAACGACTAAAACCGAAGCGAAGCGAGGGCGAGTTGCTAGTTGGCAATAAAAAAAAAGATATGAAGTCTCGATAAGAATAATTAAAGTATGAATAACAGATAAGTAAATACGTGAACTTAAGGTAACTTTTTTTATCTTGTTAAAACGATTCTCGGACGAGTCTAACCTGTATATAACGAACGTCACTGTAATGAATTACTTATATAATGAATATTTTCTAATTATCTTGAGTTTTCTCTCCGAAACTGTTCACCACTGCACTGGAAGATGTCTTCAAGCTCTTAGACTGGACTGGACTCGGCATCAATATTAACGGCGAATACATCGGAAGACCTTGGCACCATGCTCAATGATTTCAACAGGGTATCCCAACTAATGAGTTTAAGAATGATCATGGACAAGACGAAAGTCAAGTCAAATGCCCATGTCATTCCTGTACCGGTCCTAGTTGGCAATGCAATTCTCGAAGTTGTCGATCATTATGTTTACCTAGGACAAACAGTCCAGTTAGGTAGATCCAATTTCGAGAAAGAGATCAACCGACGAATACAACTTGGTTGGGTAGCGTTCGGGAAACTTAAGAGGATCTTTTTGTCCAACATACCTCAGTGTCTGAAAACACAGGTCTACGACCAGTGTGTGTTACCAGTGATCACTTACGGCACAGAATCGTGGTCCCTAAATATAGGCCTCATAACAAGGCTCAAAGTCGCTCAGCGTGCTATGGAACGGGCTATGCTCGGGATTTCTCTGTGAGATAGAATCCGAAATACGGAAATCCGCAGAAGAACGAGTGTAATCGATATAGCACGAAGAATTAGCAAGCTTAAGTGGCAATGGGCAGGCCACATCACTCGACGAACTGACAACTGCTGGGGAAGAAAGGTTCTCGAGTGGCGACCACGTATTGGACGACGCAGTGTAGAACGCCCCCCCAATAGGTGGACCGATGACCTGGTGAAAGTTGCTGGGCGTCGTTGGATGCAGGCGGCACAGAACCGCACTTTATGGCGTAACATGAGGGAGGCCTACGTCTAGCAGTAGACGGCGATAGGGTGAAATGATGATGATGACCTTAAGTTTTTTGTTATAGGTATCAATGCTGTACTGTAACATGTACCCTTCAAAATTGGCAGTGTCCAAAGACCATAGAACCCAACAGAATGTCTTTTTTTATTGCGCTGGAGACAAGCAACCAAGCAGCACACCTAATGGAACCTTCGCAATACCAGGGGTGCAGTTAAGCCGTTGCCTACCGTTAAGAAAATGCTCATCATAAAGCTCGTTTAAAGAAGGATATTTCATAGCGCTAGGGAAACAGCAGCAAGTAGTTCACTCCAAAGCCTGCGGGTACGTGCGAGAAATGATTGCTGGAAACGTACAGTTTAAGACCATAACTGTTCCCAGGTGAAATGGATGAACCCTGCTGCGGTGTCAAGTGGTATGTTGGTAAAACGGGGACGGTTATATTAAGTCAGTTTCCCATACCGCTTCCCATGTAAGTCTCTCCGCTACTCCAGTGACTCCCATCTGTCTGTAGGACATGTGAAATAACGCCTAACATTTTGAATGAACCCAGTATCCTACTCCCGGTAACTTTGCTGGTTATTTTGGACAACCCTATAGCTAAGAAACCAGCACTGTCAATCTTAAGTACGCCTACTGTCTTTGAATTCAATTGTTCATTGACTAAAATGTCTTCATCGTGACGTGTGTTGATTGTCTAACTGGCAAATTGGTTCTTTGGCACCATGTGAAAGTCAACGGTAGCTGGTTGTTAAGTGTCTTCGTATAAGATTCTATTTATATTGAATCAGGTAGGACTTAGTAGAATCTAGTGGTACATGATATATAAAATCTCAGGTCATAATTATACGACCTAACTACTGGACTTGAAACTTCCCTACAATTGGGAGGAAGTTGACTATATACTACGATACTATACCATGCTAATCGGATTGGTTGATATAGAGTTTTAATTTCGAGATTTCCTTCTTTTGTCTATACAATAATATCTATATATTATATACATATAATATCCTCCTCCGCAATAGGATGGTAATTGTTCTAATATACCACGTTGGTCAGACGTGTTGATATAGGATTTCATTTCAAGATTCTCTTCTCTTGCATAGATGTTATATGCATATTTAATCTCTCTTTTTTTTTTTTTTTTTATGAATGGGCTATGGTCAGCGCAAACGCCGTCCTTTCCGTCCGGGGTGACGAAAGGACGGCGCGTGGGCCCATAACTCACCTGCAGCCACGTCGCCTGCGTCGTTGGGCCGACCACCAGTGTCGAGTTCCTTGTCCTCGGTAATCAGCCTGACGGAATACCCGTTCAGGTACCCTCACCTCTTGACGTACCTGTTCCAGGACGTTGGTCGCCGTCGCACGGATATTTAATCCCATAGTCGTCTTTTACAATACCCACGGGCAAGAGAGCGGGTGGTAAATTATATTTTTATTCCATCATCACACGGAAAAATGCTTTTAGTATTACTGAGGTCCAATAGCGCAGTTTCCAAATATTATCATGTCGATTACTAACTCGTTTAAAAGGTAGAAAAAATCTGCAGGAAAACATGGTATTGGTAACATTTTATATTTTCATAATGGAACTTCTAGTGGTTAAGATGTTTACGACCGTGCATAAGTTTATAGTGTAGCAGTCGTTTGCGGTTAGACAACTTATAGGATCTTCATGTTTTGTAACCGTGTCGTGGTTTTAGTTCCTATAATAAGTGACAGTTATGGAACTAGCTTCTAGATTGTAAAGCTACCACTTAATGAGTCTATATACCTTTGATATTATTCGAAAATACTCTAAGCAATGTAATTCCCTGTGGTGAAGGAGTAAGAATACAATTCACTATCCGCTCTCTTGCCCGTGGGTATCGTAAAAGACAACTAAGGGATTAAATATGCATGTAACATCTATGTATAACAAGGAAAAATTAAAATGAAACCCTATACCAACACGTCTAACCAACACAATATAGTAGGTCAATTTCTTTCGGACTTCTTTATTGCGGACGAACTGAAATATTGATGATGATGATGACGTAATTTATCAAACCATTGAAATCTGTTAGAATCACACCTGCCTAAAATGGAATCAGGCTTTGTGTAGCGGCTAAGAATTACTACTACTATCCTTACATTGCTCGTGGATGTCTTAAAAGATGGTATAGAGTTAGATCAGTGCCAGTTCCATCTAATGTCGTCTAGTGATAATCTATACCAATAAATAAAATTGGAGTGTCTGTTTGTAATGTCAAAATAATAGGCTTTTTTCATGCTCACACGGTTATTTGCACGACACCTATGCCTAAAATACAGTTTAAAAAATTTTTGTCTGTCTGTCTGTCTGTTTGTTTCGGGTAATCTTCAAAGCGGCTGGACCGATTTCAAAAATTCTTTCAATAATGGAAAGCTATAATATCAGAGCGTAAACTAGGCTATATTTTATCCCGGTATTCCCACGGGAACGGGAACTACGCGGGTAAAACGACTAAAACCGAAGCGAAGCGAGGGCGGGTTGCTAATTTACAAAATAAATGGATGGCGATACTTTTTAAATGCGTTGCTATCAGAATTAAAAATTTCCTTATGGTTATGGAATAAGAATACCTTTGATTACCCCTCTCTTTTTGCCGTGGGTGTTGTAAAAGGCGACTCAGGTACGTGTGCAGTTGACACTGATACAAGAGAATGAAAACATAAAACCCTGTTCTCGCACACCTGACCAGCGATTTCCCACCTTTTGCGGAAGTGGCCTGGGCTGGAATAGAACTGAGATGATGATCACGATGACGATGATGATGATCATGATAATGATGATAAAATCATCAATGGTACACACACACACACACATGCTTTCATATAACCAATTTATATGCAATTGGATAGGCAGATCCTCTTGATACTCTTAATCTGCCCGGAGGTTTCTTAAAGTTAACTCCCTTTGCTATGGAAGTCGTCAATGTGGACTATGGAAATAATAAGTAACAGCATTTTACTACAAAACTTCAAAATAGTACTTACAAGCGGACATCGCCAACCGCGAGCTGCGATTATGACATTGATCCTTTGAGCTTTTACAACCAAAAACAAACATTGAAAGCCTGATAAATAAATAAAAGACATCTAAAGTTTACCTCTTATCGTATAAAAGGGGAGTCCAAAATTAAAAAATAATTACAAACGAACACAGATAAAGATGTCGGTATTAATTCAATCTTCCATCCGAGCCAGGTCACATTACATTCATTAACAGAAATAAAGTTTCATTCGACTGGATCGCATTATGACTAAAATAAAGCTGTATTTACACAAGGCGGCCGTTTCACGTGATGCCTGACATCCGTTATAATTAAAAAGCCGAATTTCATCCTCATTAATCAAACAACAATTAGTTAACTTACATAGATTAAAAATATAGAGTGGTCATTTCTATAATACTTCTCTACTACAGTTGAAAATGTATCAAAAAATATTTTTCTTCAAACTATACAAGTTTTATCCGATCGGAGATGGACTAACAACACAATTATCCCCAGCTTTTTCTTTTTCGTGGTCGTAAAAGATGACTTAGACTGATCACGAATTGTAATGGTAAATATTGCTTCTTTAATAGCAATATTATCTGCAAACATTCCTCGTCTCTTTTGAAACCTGCAAAATAGAATAGGTTAACTACCTATTCTATTTTAAACAATGAATTTGAAATACGTTCGCTCTTAAAATCCATTATACATAAAAATATTCGTAATATTTATTTACTAATATTCTGATAACATCTAATTACTATTAGTAGTGAAATAAATAAGTAAATATTACTACTCACATAATAAATAGCTCTTTGTTCAGTAGGGCGATCGGGCTAATACAAGTTACTAAAAACACTTAGCTAAAGTCCTAGTCCGCGTGGCGACGAAGTGAAAATAGAATTAACCACCCCGTATCTTGCCTGTGGGTATCGTGAAAGACAATTAAGGAATATAATATGAAATTAAAGCCTATATCAACATGTTTGACTAGTGTGGTATACAATAGTTAATTTACTTCTTATTGTGGAGAAGGCCCAAACCCAACAGTGGCATTTGTGTTTGTTGAGATGATGATAAAGAACGTGCTAGTCAGCACATTTGACTAATATAACGAATGATAAAAAAATATTAAGATCTCTGTGCAATTGTATAAGTCACACAACGGTTCATTTTGAAGTTTGCTCTTTATAATATTTCCGGTAGTGTATGGTCATAAGCGTTAAAATGAAAACCTTAAACAGAAAAGAATAAGAATTTAATCGTTGCCGTAATTTTAAGATATTTATCACACTACTATTAATATATTTTACCAAATGAACTAAATAGGTAGATAAATAAATCAATCAACTGTCGTATCTGTGACAATTAAAGTACTTGTTCTAGATGTGGACCGAAGAAAGTGACAAGAATATCACTGCCACTTTGACTCTTTAATTAAGGGCTAAAACATTTGACGTGGATATTTTGAGTTTCATTCGTGATCTAACAGTTTGTGAACATCACATGAAAGAATGCATGTAAATATATAATTGTATTTAGTTTTTCAGTTAACGATTTTAACATAAATAAATTGGTCTGGCCTCATAATGAAGCTTATAAGACTTGATTATGCCTCATAAACAAGCTCAGAGACGCTCAGAGTCCCTCAGCGTGCTATAGAGTGGGCTATGCTCGGCGTTTCTCTGCGAGATAGAATCCAAAATACGGAAGTCCACAAAAGAACAGATGTAAGTGACATAGCACAAAGAATTAGCACGCTGAAGTGGCAATGGGCAGGCCACATCGCTCGACAAATTGACAACCGCTGGGGAAGAAAGGTTCTCGAGTGGCGACTATGTATCGGACGACGCAGTGGAGTATGCCCTCCCACTAGGTGAACTGACGATCTAACTATTACTGAGCGTTGTTAAATGCAGGTGGGATAGGACCGCAACATGAGACGTAACATGAGGGAGGCCTACGTCCAGCAGTGGACGGCGATAGGCTGAAATGATAAATATGGTAATGAAATCTGTCTCCACATTATTGATATTTGTCTCTTTCATCATCATTGCAGCCCACATACGTCCCACTGTTGGGCTCGAGCCTCCTCCATAATGGGAGGGAATTTGACCTTCTATACAATGCTTATCAGACATGTTGCTATAGGGTTTTATTTCAAAATTGCCTTCTCTTGCACAAATGTTATATGCATATTATATCACATAGTCATCTTTTACGACATCCATGGGCAAGATAGGCAGTGGTGAATTATATTCTTACTTCGTCAACACATGGAATCGGCATCTTATATATATACATCTACTATTACATACCAACAACAACACAAATCAATTGCTGATAAATACTACCAATACTTGCATTGCTCTTGGCTATCGTAAAACAATGCTAAGAGTTTTACATGGTCACATCCATTATGTTGCCATCTGGTCATCAGTCATCGATAGTCATCTGTCAACACCTACAAGCCAAAATTTTCAGAGTAGTACCACACTCTCGCAGAAAATTGACGTTTAAGTAGTAGTAATTTGTTACTGCTCTTCAATCGGTTAGCACAGCTAAGTCATTGCTTACCGTGAAGAAAATGTTCTTCTTAAACTTCATTTAAAGAAGGACATAGGAATACCATTATTATATAAGATATTATAGAGATCCTAGTTGTATCTGGGTGGTACCAATTAGATAGCAAACATCTGAATCATAAATTATAATAACACAACATATTTTGCTAGAAGTTTTCATAGTTAATAATGAATTAAATATCTGTACATATTAAAACTCCGCGTGTGGTGACGGAGTAAGAATACAATTCACCACCCCCTCTCTTGCCCTTGGATGTCGTAAAAGATGAGTAAGGGATATAATACGCATGTATTATCATGTAAACTCGAAATAAAGTCTGACCAGCGTGGTATATTAGGTCAATTGCCGTCGCATAAACCTCGCAAAGGAAGAGGACTGTTTCCAGCAGTGGGATTTTGCCGGCTGGTATGATTATGATGACGATGATGACATATTAAAGTAATGATAAAAATATTTTTACGGATTTTATCGGCGGTTGTTTTTAAAACTTCACGCTGAAAAGTGTTCGAAACGTCGGACAATCAAAAATCAAATACAAACACAACAAAATCTATAAAAATGAATTTTATATTAAAGTAATTTCTTCACTCCTATGAATGTCCCTACCTTTACCAGCGATTGTGCAGAAATAATTAAAACATATAATCAAAAGTAAAGCAAATAAAACCAAGCGAAATACCTTTCTGCAATGTATTTTTTTTTTATTATTGAATTGAAATGATTGATTAAAAAGATACGCCGTGTAACACTGCATTAATCAGACATAGGGAATTTCATATCTCATATTGATGTACTGGAAAATTAATTACTAGCCATTGTTAATGTACATTTTATCATTTACTGTTGAGGAGTTTTGTATAATTTCGCGGTTAATATCTTTTAAATGTCACACTGTCCATTATTTTTTGACTTATATAAATGGATTTGTTGATTATTTTAAACGTTGAATCATCATCATTATTTCAGCGTATATACCTACTGTACCACGCTGGTCAGATGGGTTGGTATAGGGTTTTATTTTGAGTTTCCCTTTTCTTAAATAAATATTTTTGCATTTGGGATCCCTTAGCTTACGATGTAAGTAACCCTTTTAGGATATCCACGGGCAGGTGGTGAATTGTATTTTTACTCCTTCACCACACGGAAAACGTTGAATACGGCAATGAAATTGGAAATATTAAAAAGTATTTTTTTGTCGTTGTAAAAAAATATTTGGAGGTTCTGTTAATGGATTCACGCCAGATCTGTCATATTTAGGTTCAGTAATGAAAATATGGAAGAAAAAAAAGAAAATTAATTCAGTACTCCTTTATGGAAGGGACTCGTAACAGTTGCTAAAAAAAAAATATTTACAACTAAAAAAAAAACACAACAGCACTAAAAACTACTAACTTATATGTGAGTAGTGTAAAAAGTGTAATAACAAAAAAAAAAAAGGACAACAATGCATATCTGTAAATAAGGACAGTAGTTTTCTCTCCGGAACGAGAAAAAGGATGGCTGCTAAGCATAATGTGATATCTAATACTAAAATTGAAATCACAATACTGCTTGAATCTGCAGCATCCTCGTATTTGCTTACGTCAATGTGCCTCCTCTTCTGTGAAGTTGGTATTTTTTTTTATGGTTGGGTCCATTCCGCCCGTGGCGACGAAAGGACGGCGCGCGGGCACACAACCCACCCGTACCTACGTCGCCTTCGTCGTTGGACCGACCACCGGAGCAGGGTGACGTGGCGTCAGTGGTCGGCCCTGCGAAGTTGGTATAAGGTTTCATTTCGAGTTTTCCTTTTTTGCATAGATGTTATATACCTTGGCCGTTTACATTAACTTAAGAACTAAGTATGTGTAGTTTTTTACTGATGTCGTAAAAGACGGTATTTAGTGTTGTAAATTTTAACACTAAAATGCGAAGGAGAATAAATTACTTATTAAGCAAAGTATCGTACACATTTCTCTGTACTTCATAATTTTTGAGAAGTTATAAAAACCGGCTGAGGGTACAAGAGCGTGGATAGCACTTCCTTCAATGAGGTTCGGTGAAACTAAAGGCATAACCAAAATCCACCACACGCAAACACCCTCAGAGGTTAGGCTTCTGGCTCTGTCGCTCACCGAACGAAGCGCAGTAACAAATTGCTACTACTTGGACGTCGATTTTCTGCTCAGTGTGGTACTACCCTGGACAGACCGACACGCGGCTGTAGACAGACAATTGTTAACAGTGTGGTCTTACCATTATATAAGTGTACACTATATAAATATCCATACTAATATTATAAATGCGAAAGTAAGGATGTTTGTTTGTTTGTTTGTTTGTAACGCTTTCACGCTTAAACCACCGAACCGATTTCAAAAATTATTTCACCAATTGAAAGCTATATTATCAGGGAGTAACATAGGCTATATTTTATCCCGGTATTCCCACAGGAACGGGAACTACGCCGCGGGTAAAGCGACTGAAACCGAAGTGAATCGAGGGCGGGTTGCTAGTGTACTATAAAAGTGGCGGTTAGGTCATTATTCTCCCCTTCTTTGTTAGGTATTTATCTAATCTTATCTTATATCTTTAAACGAGCAATTCTTGTATATATATATATATATATATTTACAGGATCTCGGAAACGGCTCCAACGATTTTGATGAAATTTGGCATACTAGAGGTTTCGGGCCCAAGAAATCGATCTAGCTAGGTTTTATTTATAGAAAATGTTGTTTTGTCGGTGTTTTTTAGCTAACCAATACAATGACATAAATGTTATTGACATTCTTTGAATAGGAATTCAAATTTCGTCGTCGTTGTCAAGAGTGACAATAGCTCAGCTGGGAAGTTGTCCAGTTTTCTATTTGTTTTGTTTTGGCATTCACACAGCGTGGAATCGAATCTCGGTGTTATTATTAATCTCTTTTTGTAATTTTTGATACTTTTTTCATTATTTCATCATTTTATTTTTTATTAACAAAAAATATACCAACCAGATATTAATAGTTAAATGCTATTATGAAATATAAATCAAATTATAAATAAAACTATTTTTACGGAGTTTCAAATATTTTTCTGCGTTCATGGTCATTAGCGATCCGCCGCAATAAAATCCATAAAATTAGTTTTGATTGTAATGTGTAAAATTCGTGTAAACATCAGAATTCATTATATAAATTAAATTTCTGATAAAATTTAGAAATAATTTGAAGTAACAATGAATTTCGTAATAACAATCGTATCCAAATTGGTTTATTAGTTTGTCAGTTACCATATCACAAACAAATACACATATATGCAGATAAACATGTTAAGCTTATATTACTCCCTCTTTTTGCACTGCGGCTCGAAAACAATTCTATTAAAATTGAATTTAACAACTCCAGCTGTAATTTCGCAAACGTATTTTTTAACAAAATTGATCTATTCGTTTATGAGCTGAGATATCACAAATAGACAGATACGCATACAAACACACACGTCAATTTTATAATAAACTTTTTGCGTCGGCACTTAAAAACAATGCAATTAAATTTGAAACTAACCACTCCATTTACAATTCAGCCAACTCAGTTTTCTTATAAAATAATTAATATAACACGGGGTAATGTATTTTTAATACTATTGCCATGGGAGTTTCGACTAATCATTTTAATGCACGAGTTCCATACAAAGTAACTACAATCCCGTTTATTCAAAATTAAACCCTATGTTTAAATAAATAAGAGTATTGTTATTGTATGTCTCTTGTTAATTAGCTTTTCTAATTTGTAAAGTGTATTCGGACTCTCACGTGACGTATTTGTATAGCTAAATGGATCGCTCATATTATTTGCTTTGCGTTTTGAGTATAAGTTAATATGTGAATTTTAAATTTTGTTTATTCGAGAGGATTACGTTTGAATAATTGGCTTTGAATAATTAATTGTATGTTTTGTAGTAAGCGTCATAATACTGTAATATTAATCAAATCATCTGTCCGTATGGTTACGAAGTCCGATTACAATTAACCACTTCCTCTCTTCATACTTGTCCGTCCACGTAATTTTCGTAAAAAGGGGTACAAAGTTTTTGCTTCACGTATTAATATATAGATTACTTTTGTATATGCTATTGAATCAATCTGCTGTGTGGTAGCGGCTTCGAATACTACCAACCCTTGCTTTGCTCGTGGGTGTCGTAAAAGACGACTAAGAGCCCTAGATTGACCCGGACCAACTCCATCTGGTACCATTTGGGTCAACGATTACATTCCCAAGGAGGGTTGACGTCAGGCAGGCGGCCGGTCATAAAAGTCATTGCCGAAACTTTTTGCAATATGTCAAAACAGATGACATATTGCGTCGACCCCAAGTAATTGGGATAAGAGCAAGATGATGATGATGATATGCTATTGAAACCTTCCAACATAAAGAGCCTCAGAGCTGCATGTCTTTAAAAAAAATTTAATGGTTTACATATGTGTTGACGCGTGAAGACAATATGTCACCGCCCCCTTACTTTATCTTGGAAATCAAAGGAACACATTAAGGGATCACTAGAGCAATAGGCCCTTTAGGAAATTAATAACTCCAGGTCGGCTACGGATGCCAAGGAAACTGTACCAGTTGTCGGTCCAACGATGTTATAAGGTTTATGTCGAGTTTTCTTTCTCTTACATGGATATTATCTGCATATCATATCAAATAATAAAAACAATCATCATCGCCTTGTCTCATATACGAGTACGTCTCATTGGATCAATCTCTTCCAACTCCTCCTGTTTAACTTTTTCTAATTAAATTTGCTGCGGGTCCTAAGACAATTAAAATCATTTCCCAGGACTGCATGAGGGTCAAATCTCAGTGTGATCTATGGAGACCATTGTGGATCCTGGCTTACAGGAGATACAATGGTGGGAATGTATGGTGGGATTAGTTCCTCCTCCCTTAAGGGAAGGAAATAGATTTACTATATCATTTTAGTCAGATGAGTCTTGCATAGACATTATATGCATATTTTTTTTTTATTGCAAGCGGTGGCAAACGAGCAAACAGTACATACACCTGATCGTAAGTATTGCTGCCGCTCATGGACCTTTACAAGGCCGCTGCCTACCGCGAAAAAAGTGAAGGGAGTGTGAATGAGTGCATTGAGGCTCGGTGATACCAAGGGCACCACCAAAACCCTCCACACACAAATACCCTCAGAAAGTTGGGCTTCCGGCTCTCTCGCTCACCGAACGAAGCGCAGTAACAAATTGCTACTACTCAGACGTCGATTTTCTGCGAGAGTGTGGTGCTACCCCGGACGGACCGGCCCGCGGTTGCAGACAGATAACTGTCGACAGTATGATCCTACCACTCGAAATCAATATCAAATAACATACCTTACGATATCCACAAGTTAGAGAGGGGTTAGTGAATTGTATTTATACTACTTAATTGTATTCTAAAAAAAAAAACAAAAATAATAGTATAATTAATAAATTTATCACAAGAATAATGTATTTTTTATGTGTTTTAAATTATTATCCATTAACCAATAGGATTCTTTTTTATTATTTTTTTAATTTAAATTAACTCCACCCACACCACGCCTTTAGTAATTGTATTATCTCGCCTTCTCGATGTAAACAGACTAATTAGCTAAATGTATGAGCAATCATAAATTAATGCCTTACTTTTTTAAATTTAATGGCTTTCCGTTTCAAGTCACAGGCTATCTCCCCTATTATTAAACGATTGTGGAGCTGTGGATAAGAAACTGTTTCATATTTATTTCCGAAACTTGTTGGAGGTTATAAGTACGATGCTAAGTTTAATTTACTATTAATTGCATAGATAAAGTAATGGTTAAAACGCCGATTTAAGTTGCCAGTGTTAGATATAATTCTCAAGCGGCAAAATATTTTTTGCGAATCACAAAATATTATTCTGAATCTAGATGTAACTTGTAAATGTTAATTGTGTATTAATAAATGTCCGTGTGGTGACGGAGTAAAAATATAATTTACTACTGTATGTCGGTGTCGGTGGATGTCGTAAAAGACGACTAAGGGATATAATACGCATATAGCATCTATGCAAGAAAAGGAAACCTCGAAATAAAACCCTATACCAACCTGTCTGACTAGCATAGTATAGTAAGGTCGAGTTCCTTCCTATTGTGAAGAAGGCTCGAGCCCAAAATGGGACGTATATGAGCTGAAATGATGATGATGTTAATAAAATTACTCCATTTTTCTTTTTTTTTTTTTGTGTGGGTGGGCCGCGGTCGGCGCGCCTCCGCACCACTCCGTCCGGGGCGACAGAGGGGCTTAAGCACGCAACTCCCGCGACCCACCCAAAAACCACGTCGCCTTCGTCGTTGGGCCGACCACTGGAGCAGCGTTAACTTGTCGTCAGTGGTCGGCCCGACGGAATACCCCCTATTGGGGTACCCTCCCATCGGCCGACGTCCCCCCCTCGGGGAGGACGTCGGTCTTTCCTCACGCGGTCGGCCTCTCAGCGGGTGACGGACTAATCCCCGGTCACGTCACCCGCGGCCTCGGCTAGGGCGGCATGAGGCGCAGATAGTTGCGCCTGCGCCGCCCCAGTCGCCGGCGGCGGATCTCCTCATCGAGGCTGCGCTCCTCGCGCAGGCGATCCGCCGCCTCCAAATTACTCCATGGTGATGAAAAAAAAAAAAAATGACTAACCGTTTTACATTGACCTCGGTTCTTTTGGAAACTTTTTCTGATACCGTCTGGTTATCAATTACATTCGCAATTATTGACATGAAGTCAGACAGGCGGCCAGTTATAAAACTATGTATTTGCAGTATGTACAATATGACAAGATTACCTACATATATTGCATCGACCCTAAGCTATTGGGTTAGAACGGGATGACGAAGACAAGGTAAACGTTAAATATCTCTCTGGGCTGGTCATGGACGACAAGGAACTTGGTACTAGTGGCCCGCCCAGTGGCCAAGGAGAGGATGCCCTTGCCGAGGCCGCTGGTGCCGGGATCGGGTAGTTAGTCTGTCACCCACCGAGAGGCCGACCGCGCCAGGAAAGATCGACGTTCTCCCCGAGGGGGATCGGTCAAGGAGAGGGTACTTCTCAAGGGGTATTCCGTCGGGTTGACCATTGACGACAAGTCACCCTGCTTCGGTGGTCGGCTGGTTGGCCCAATGACAAAAGCGACGTGTCACGGGTGGGTTACGGGTGTGAGTGTTTACGACCCTCTGTTGCCCCGGACGGAGCCCGGTGTAGGGTGCGCCGAATGTAGCCCACCCCCCAAAAAAAGACCATATGGATACTGCTTTAGATTAACTTATTAAAAAAAAGGTTCAGTTTTATAATAGTAACAGATTCTCACGTTACGAAAACTATTTACAACATCCATGGTCACGGGACGATGGTGGATAGCGCCAAAAAATTCTAAAATTAAAAACCGATAAAATCCTTAGTATAGTTCTATTTCATATAAAAAAGGCTATTTAAAGTTCACAATTATAATACAAATTATACATTTCTTCAAAACTCAACATTACTTTCTACAACGTTGATTTTCTTAATGTTATTTTTATAAAATACAGCGTTAATTAGTACACACATATAATTCTCGTTTGTATTTTCGTTACAATAAGGGCACTAATAGCGTGTAAGTTGCTAGCAGATGCTAAATTAAGTGTCCGATATCTAAGTGTCCGATTGCGGAGTGGGCTCGGTATGGTCACGCAACCCTGTCGTCGCTTCGGGGCGGGGCGTTATGATTAATTGCTTAAGGGTATAGGGACTAAGGGTTGATTTATACTTAAAGCTATATTACTGATATAATAAATAACCATCTTTTTTTAATTGAAAGCTTCTTTAGCCGCATTTTCCTTGCTTTTAACATTAGCTTCATTAGCAGCACTTTCCGTGTGATGACGGAGTAAGAATACAATTCACCACTCCCTATCATGCCCGTGGATGTCTTAAAAGACGACTAAGGGATATAATATGTACACAAGATCTGTGCAAGAGAAGGAAACCTCGAAATGAAACCCTATACCAACATGTCTGACCAGCATGGTATAGTAGGTCAAATTCCCTCACATTGTGGAGGAGGCCCGAGCCCAACAGTGGGACGTATGTGGGCTGCGGTGATGATGATAATGATGATTAGCAGCATTGGGCACTTTTTGGTACGGAAACATCTTATAGATTCGCGTCACCGACATGCTAATAACTGGCGCACGCGCAGTGTGCTATGCGCTTTAGATACTTTTTTATAGACGAAACCGTGTGCGTTCGCATCACCGACATGCTTATAGCTGCATATCTGTAGCTATACAGTTGATGTATAGTGCTGTGTATATTTTATAAGTGAAATTGAATGGATTTAGTGAAAAGTATATACTGTGCATTGAAATTGTGTTTTTGTTTGATTATTATTTGAATTGTTTAATTGAAGAATCATTGTGCAGTACAATAGTGAGTACTAAATAAATATACTAATATTTTTGATAAAAAATAAATACCAGAAAATTATTATAAATACTCATATTTATTTTGGTTTGGAAATTTTATATTATTTAAAATTTTAAATAAAACTACGGATTTTATCGCGTTTGTATTTGATTATTGATTGCCCGAACTTTCGAACACTTTGCAGCGTTCATGGACACAGGCGGACTATTTATAATAATCTACTCGATACAGAAAATTAGTTATTAAATATTGACCCACATTTTGAAACAAATTTATTGCCAGTGTAAGAAGAAAATGATTCTATATTAAAAAAATGTATTTTTTATGGTTAATAATTATTTAACAATTAAAATTAATAATAATTATATTTAAAACCTAACAAATGTAGTATACTACCACTAGATTGGAACATGGCCATACTGAGAAAGATCCGGCAAGAAAATTCAGGGGACATGATGCTAAATTAATATTAGTGGGTGATATCTTAAGTTAATTATGTATATTCTTTACTGTCATTATCATCTGAGCCCATATATGCTCCACTCTGGGGCTCGATCTCCTCAATTGTGGGAGCGAAATTGACTTATTATACCACGCTGGTCAAACGGGCTCACATAGACCTTTGTTTCAAGTTTTCCTTCTCTTGCTATTTGTTATATGCGTATTATATGTCTTAGTTGTTTTTACGACACACATGAGCAAGAGTAATGGAATAAGAATACAATTCACCGCCTCCTCTTTTACCTGTGGCTATCATAAAATCAACTACAGGATTAAATACACATACAATATCTAGGCAAGAAAAGGAAAAATGGAAATAAAACTCTATACCAATACGTCTGACCAGTTTAGTTATAGTAGGACAATTTGCCACCTATTATGGAGGAGGCTCGAGCCCAACAGTGGGACGTATACAGTGCAACCTTGTTATAACGAAACTCAAGGGGATTAGAAAATATTCGTTTTACCAAGTAATTCGTTAAATTATGTTCCATTACATAGAGGTTAGGCAGGTCTCGGATTTGTTTTAACTAGGTAAGACTTGACCTAAACTTTACGTACCCAGCTACTCGTACGTTATGCTTCCGTTGCTTGTTCTTACGATATAGTTGCCGTATCTAAATCAGGCGGGAGTTGAATTGATACGCTTTATGCAAATACATAATATAGTTGAGTAATCGTTAAATAGGAGTAAATTAAATCCTCTATTTAAATTGTGCAATGATTAAAAATTTGCTATATAGAGGTTTCTGACAAAAGTATTCGTAATAGAAAGGGCTATTTTTACATTAACTTTTATGGAGAGTTCCAGGGGATGTCAAAAACTTCGTTAAATCGAGGCATTCGTTATATTGAGGTTCGTTATATTAAGGTTACACTGTATTAGCTAAAATAATGATAATGAATAAAATAATAACAAAGTGATTTTTTTTTTCTTTTAAAAGGCAACACTTTGCACTAAGGAAATAATCGTTGCATCACTGGAGACTTTACGAACATAATTAACAGACAAAAATGACATCCAGACTCAGAACAACAATTTGTAGATCGCACAAAGTGTTGTCTTGCATGGGATTCGAACCCATGGCACGACAGGTAGGTATTTTAACCACTACCGCATCTGTGCAGTCACTATTAGCGACGGTTAATATTAACAGTTGTTATAGCTTAGCTATTACTACTGCACGGATCTATGGCAAGCCTCGCTGCCTTATCTTATCGCGATCGTATGAAAACTCATTATAATGGCTACGATGAGTTATATGTGACAAAGGTCACAATAGGGCCGCTATCCTTCATCTAGCCGTTAGAAACTTTCAAGCTTGATTATTTATTTACGAAAATGCTTGAATAATACTAAGGTATTGTAGATAAAAGATTGTGAGAGAGAATTGTGAATATTTCATTTAGAAATTATTTTCAATAAGAATTTACTTTGTAGAAATATAAGCTTTCGTATGCATTATTCTTGTTATAAACCTTTTTGAATATCATCTATCTAGGTGTTTGTCGGTCCTAAAAATCAATCATCAAATTTTGTTTGAACTATGGCTGCCTCCGCCAATAGGTCCCGATCCAATCGACCCACAGCCCACCGCGGAAACGCGGGCGCTCCGTCCACCGTGTGACCCCTGCTGGGCTGCCAGAAGGTCCGGGAGACCTCTATCCGGATGTATCTGTGGTCAAATAGGGTCTCGACCTCCTACTGGACGCACCAGCTCCTCACACGTGCTGCGACATTAGGGCTAGCGAACGACAAGTCCACTATCGACCCGCCCCGCTGCCGCACACACGTTTGCACCGAGCTCCTGTTCAGCAAACAGAGGCCCAGTGCCGCCGCCCACTCTTCGACCGCCCGCCCGCGGTCGTCCGTCCTGGGGGTCAAGACGGGTTGATAAATGTTCTATGGATATTATACATATTACGTTTGTCAGGCGGGTTGAAATATCCGTCAGACCGACCACTGAAGTCAAGTCACCCTGCTCCAGTGGTCGCCCCAATGGCGAAAGCAACGTGTGACGGGTGGGTTACGTTTATGCGTGCTTACGCCCCTCTGTCGCCCCGGACGGAGTGATGCGAGGAGTGCGCCGACCGTTACCCACCCCGCCAAAAAAAAAGGCAGGTTGAAATAGGATTAAATTTGGTGTATTCCTTTTCTTGTGTAGATGTTATTTGCATATTGTAGTCCCTTAGTCAACTTAACAGACATCTACGGGCAAGATAGAGAGTGGTGAATTATATACTTACATACTTCGTCACTTACACAGAGAAAATATTTCCTCAATCTATACCAATAAATAAAATTGGAGTGTCTGTTTATAATGTCAAAATAATAGGCTTTTTTCATGCTCACACGGTTATTTGCACGACACCTATGCCTAAAATAGCAATTAAAAAATTTTTGTCTGTCTGTCTGTTTGTTCCGGGTAATCTTCAAAACGGCTGGACCGATTTTAAAAATTCTTTCACCATTGGAAGCTATAATATCAGAGCGTAAACTAGGCTATATTTTATTCCGGTATTCCCACGGAAACGGGAACTACGCAGGAAAGACGACTGAAACCGAAGCGAAGCGAGGGCGGGTTGCTAGTTCATTTATATATCCAAAAACAAGAACTGTTTGTTCATAGTTTTATGTTTTTACTTCTTTTTGTTATTATATTAGATTTGTTACTAAAAGTCTAAATTAGTTTTGACCTTCATTTCAGCTCATTTAAGTCCCAATACGGGGCCCAGCCTACTCCACCACTGGAAAGAAATTAAATCATTATACCACGTTGGTCAGACGTGTTGATATAGGGTTTCATTTCGAGTTTTCCTTCGCTTGCATAGATTTTATATGCATATTATATCCCCTAGACACCCACGGGCAAGACAAGGGATGCGAATTGTATTCTTACTCCGTCACCAAACCAGTCACTTGACCTTTAATAATACTCTTTAATAACATTTTATAACACAAATTTGTTTCTATTTGTGAAGTAATTGAAGGTAAATGAAATTCTATATGGTTATTTAAATATCAATTTAATATCAGATAATATCAAAAAGCCTAAGGCAAACTACAAGGTGTTATTTCAAAACATAATTAAGCATTTTGTCGAACATATTTTTATGAAGTTACTTTCAGCTACAGTTTGTCTTGAGGCATTTTGTAATGCCGCTATCGATTTGAACTTTAATATGTGTATAATTGATGCTTTGATGTTGATTACTGAGGCATAGAATTGCTGATTGTATACTAACAGCAATATAATGAATAGATGTGGTACCACGCTCCCAGCTTTTAACGTTCAACTTATACATATTGGATGCCATGTATTCGACGTGGTCATTATTTTTTATGTCAAAATGGAACGCTTGTAAAAACAGGTAAAAATAAGAACTTATATTAATACAAGCTGACCCAACACACGTTCTGTTCAAATAAAATAAAAGGAATTCACCTTGAAATCGATAGCAGCTCCACCTCATCATCATCATCATCTTGCTCTTATCCCAATTACTTGGGGTCGACGCTATATGTCATCTGTTTTGACATATTGCAAAAAGTTTCGGCAATGACTTTTATGACCGGCCGCCTGCCTGACGTCAACCTTCCTTGGGAATGTAATCGTTGACCCAAATGGATGTAGTAAAAGATGACTAAGAAATATAATACGCATGTAACGTCAATAGAAGAGAAGGAAAACTCGAAAGAAAACCCCATTCCAACACGTCTGATCAGCGTGGAGTAGTAGGTCAATTGTCCTCCCATTATGGAGGAACCCAACGGTGGGATATATATGGGTTGAGATGACAGGTATATTAAGGTATAGTGACTGACAGGTATATTAAGCTATAGTGGTATAAGTAAGGTCAATTTCCCACCTATTGTGGAGGAGGCTCGAGCCCAACAGTGGGACGTATATGAGCTGAAATGATGATGATGATGACATTTATATAGTTTTAACATCTATCGGGACAGATATAGCTACAAATATATTACCACAGCTACAGATGTGTTATCGTTAACGCGTCACGTGACATGCTGATGACGACCTTCATGAATTTACTCCCCATACAAACCTGCATAAAGAAGTTATCACTTCAATAAAAGCCAAACCGTCTGAGACAGCAATCTAATAATGATTATGTTAAATTTTATAATAATTGTTATTAATACACGAACGTCAACCGCTGGGGAAGGTTCTTGAGTGGCGACCACGTATCGGACAACATAGTGTAGGATGTCCCCCCACTAGGTGGACCGATGAACTGGTTAAAGTTGCTGGGCGTCGTTGGATGCAGGCGGCACAAGACCGCATTCTGTGACGTAATATGAGAAAGGCCCACTCCCAGCAGTGGACGGTGATAGGCAGAAATAATGAAAGATAATTATTAATAAATTTCACATGCACTTTTTTTTATAAATCTTTATAAATATATTTCTTGTGTACGTGTGCACAACGAACTCCTCCTAAACGACTGGACCGATATTAACGAAAATTTTTTGTGTATGTTCAAGGGGATTTGGTAATAGTTTAGATTAACAATTGGACCCGGTAGGTGGAGGTGCTGTGTAGTAGCGGCTTCGAATACTACCAACCCTTGCTTTGCTCGTGGGTGTCGTAAAAGACGACTAAGAGCCCTAGATTTACCCGGACCAACTCCATCTGGTACCATTTGGGTCAACGATTACATTCCCAAGGAGGGTTGACGTCAGGCAGGTGGCCGGTCATAAAAGTCATTGTCGAAACTTTTTGCAATATGTCAAATCAGATGACATATTGCGTCGACTCCAAGTAATTGGGATAAGAGCAAGATGATGATGATGTACTTTTACAACATCCATGGGCAAGATAGGGAGTGATGAATTGTATTCTTATTCCGTCAGCACACGGACAACGGACACCAGATAAATGTAAAAAGTTTTAATTTACAAATTCTAATTTCAAATCTAAAAATTATTTCCTACTATAAATCATCTGTTACGTGGTCCTCATTCAAGAACCATTTTTCCACAGTCGGTTCATCAAACAATGTAACCTGTCCATTGCCATTTCAACGTACTAATTCTTCATGCTATGTCGCTTTGGTACACCTGTTCTTCCACAGCTTTCCGTATTTGCATATAGCTCAAATTATAGCATTTGATTTTAATTATAAATAACCACTATTTTTAGACACCGTATCTGTGCCATAAGTCATCACTGGTAACAAACAATGATCCTTAATTAAACAATTAGACTGTGTATATATACTATTTAAAGAATTTTATTCACGTTTTATGCATAATAAATGATTTTAATTATAATTTAATTAAAATAATTTATCTTATATATAAATTTCTAGCGTACGTGTGTATGTCACTGAACTCCTCCTAAACGGCTGGACCGATGTTGACGAAATTTTTTGTGTGTGTTCAAGGGTATTCGAGGGTGGTTTAGATTCACAATTGGACCCGGTAGGTGGCACTGTTTGGGCAGGATAATAACATAACTTGAGAACTACTTTACCGATATCGTGCATCTTTTTTTAGTTTCTAATATTTTAAAAAAGGCCTTTACGAAAAAAAAAATAAGAAAGTTGCGCAGAAAATTAGAAAATTTAAGAAAATTTAACGTTTATATATACTTTTCTAATGTAACTTCTTCTTCTACTATATAAACTTTTCTATCTTTATATATATAAATCTTCTGTTCGTGTGTTTATAATTGAACTCCTTCTAAACGGCCGGACCAATCTTGATGACTTTTTGTGGCCATTCCGATGGATATGAATTCTCATATGCATCGGAATAGCCATTTGGAACATCTAAAACATTCTGTTTAGATTGATAATTGGAACCGGTAGGTAGCGCTGAGATCGATTTCAAGTAGAATTCAATTTTCTATTTTTAACAGATTTGAACAGAACAACGTCTGTTGGGTCAGCTAGTAAAATATAAAACAATATGTTTTTAATGTCATATTTGTTTTTGAAATTAATCTAGTAATTCACAATTGGACCAAAACGCGGCTGCAACTGAGAAAATTCGGCAATAAATTTATCGGACTCGTCTTATTCGTTTAATTACTTTCATAATATAAAATTAAATATATCAGCTGCAATTTGATGACTTCTTGCTCAGTTATAACATATTTTTTCATATGTAGCTAATCACATTTTGGTACCAAAGAGGGTATGGGGATGGTCAGGCAGGCGATTGGTTATAAAATGATTGCCAAATCTTTTAAAACATGTACCTATGATGATGATGTCACTTTTGAGCATATCGTCTCCTTAATAGTGAGAAAGATTGTAATTTACATGTTGTTAGATGGACTATCGAAATGACTTAGAACCAGATGAGCTTTCATATTATTAAAAAAAAAAGAACACAAACAGCAATGAGTACTGCCCACAGAATTGAAATCTTAAAACTACGAACAAATAATTGTTATTTATGAATATTCAAATTAATTGTTTGATCTTAAATTAAAATATTTAAATTAATAATTTATATATTTATTTGGTTTTGAAATCTATCGGCGCAGGTATAGTGTAATTGATACAGCAACAAATACAGCGTCAACGTTAACACTTACGTGAGTATGTCGCTGACGACCTACATGAATTTATTCCCTATCCAAACCTGCCTATGCTGTATTACATTCAAA
This sequence comes from Lymantria dispar, assembly GCA_032191425.1. Taxonomy (NCBI): domain Eukaryota; kingdom Metazoa; phylum Arthropoda; class Insecta; order Lepidoptera; family Erebidae; genus Lymantria; species Lymantria dispar. The sequence goes on from CM063457.1 coordinate 6,862,076, forward strand.
AGAAAACGTCAAAATAGTCTTTTCTGATCTGGTTGACCGAGCTTCGCTCGGAATAGTTTTGTTGTATTTTTGTCGAATTTATTTAGATATATATTAATAAAAAATAAAAATTAAATAGTGAAAAAATATAAATAATTACAAAAAGAGAATAATAATAACACCGAGATTCGATCCGACGCTGTTTGAATGCCAAAACAAAACAAAAAGAGAACTGGACAACTTCCCAACTGAGCTATCGTAACTCATGACGTTGACAACGAAATTTGAATTCATATTCTTTTAAAATTTAATGTCATTGTATTGTTTTGCTAAAAACACGGACAAAAAAAAACATTTTCTATAAATAAAACCTAGATCGATTTTTTGGACCCGAAACCTCTAGTATGCCAAGTTTCATCAAAATCGTTGGTGCCGTTTCCGAGATCCTGAATATATATATATATAGGTATATATATACAAGAATTGCTCATTTAAAGATATAAGATACAAGAACTGCTCGTTTAAAGATATAAGATTTCAATTCTATTCAATTAAAAATTTCTAAATTTATTGTTGTAAATAGATCTCCCCAAGGAAGGTTAGCAGCTATTCATAATTAACGTAATAAGTTTCCCAGGAATATTATTTATATTTTTATAATATTGTCCTTTCTCTTAATGAATATCAGTCAAATTTTATTAGCTATCATCATCATCATAGTTCATATACGTCCCACTGCTGGGCTCGAGCCGCTTCCACAATAGGAGGGTAATTGATCTACAATACTACGCTGGTGGCGCTGGCACACGTGTTGTTATAGGGTTTATTTGGAGTTTGCCTTATCTTGCACAGATGTTGTATGCATATTATATCCCTTAGTCGTCTTTTACGATACCCACGGGTAAGAAAAGCGGTGGTGAATTGTATTCTTACTCCGTCACCAGATGAGAAGCTATAAGACAAAGGAATATGTGTATAGTGTATGTATCGATACATAATATTATTTATCCCTAAGACACTGACATCTCTTATGCAACTATTTTTGATTATTATTTATTATCTTTAGAATATAATAGCAAAGGATATTTAAGCGTTTACGGTTAGCAGCCACCGCTAAGCCTTTATAAATCACAAATACCGAACATAATTTATTTCTCAATCAACTCATCGACAAAATTAAAGTTCTCTCGTACCAATAACTCATAGTAAAAACTGGATAATTCATTTAATAGCTTGTGTCTATTGGGGAATAATCAGTGCTATACAATGGACAAAGTTGACTAGCAGTAATACATCAAATACGGTTTGACAGTTAAATTATAGACGGTAGAGTCAGCAAGCTTACTCGGAAAGGCACTAGGCCGTTTTTGTTAACTAAATGTCAGTTTATTTTCGGAGTTGAATGGTTGTATAGCCGTTTTTGGTTTGCGTAGTTACAAACGGATATAATTGCGGTTCAAACGAGGTTTGTTTTGTGAAAGTATGGTTTGCAAAAAAAAAATCAATTTATATTATATATCTTAAAAATGTTGGTATATAGAACGAAAAAGATTTAATATTTTATAAAAATATTTTATAAAAAAGATTTAATATTTTATAGATCTCTGTATTAAGCAATTTGTGTGGTATTGGAATACAATTCAACGCCCCCTTTCTTACCGACTAAGGAATCAGAATATGCAGACAAAATCTGGAAAAAAGCTTGATGTAAAACCCTAACCAACAAATCTTACCAGCTTGGTTTATATAGTACTTATACCAATAATATATGTACTATAATTGATTATTATTTTCCGTATTGCTACTATTAAATATAAATAGTATAACTTGTTACTTAACAATGATGTCTGATGTTTACACGAGTATTATACATTGTAAATAAAACTACGGATACGAATATGAACGCGATAAAATGCGTAGGTACTTTACGGATTTTATCGCGATTGTATTTGATTTTTGCCGACGCCCGAATGCCCGACGGTTCGAACACTTTGCAGTTTTGATGGTCACGGGCGGATTAAGATGACTCACGTCCAATAAGTTATCGTTATTACAGACATTTATATCTACTCGCTACAGAATTAGTTATTCTATTTTGACTCACATTTTGATATAATTTTATTGTCAGTACAAAAAAGGCATAAAATCTGTAAATGTAGTTTTATTTACAATGTTACTTAATTTCAATAATGAATATAATACAATTGATTATTATTCGCATTGCTAATGTTCATCGTGAATCTTGCTATAATAATCTATTTTATAGCATTAGAAAAATAATAATGTTATCATATATGCTAACCATACTTTTAAAACAGTGCAAGATTTATGAGCGAAATACTTAAACGAATAATTATTGGTTCAAATTCCTAACAAAATAACAAAAAGTATAATTACACAACATTACGATAATATTTATGAATATTCAATATTCAGTAGTTAATGTTTCTGAAACCGGATATATATTCAAATGCATTTACTAATCGCCAATAGCTATTATAAGCCAGTTACTGAGAATGTGTTAAGTAGTAGCAATAAAGGGTAAAAATTCGAATAAAATTTCTCAGTTTTATTACTGCTGTTGGTGCTTTCCCCGTGGTAACAGAGTAAGAATACGATTCACCACTCTCAATCTTACCCGTGGATGTCGTAAAAGACGACTAAAGGTCTAAAATACGCATAAAACATCTGTGCAAGAGCAGGAAAATTCGTAATAAAACCCCACACAAACCTGTCTGATCAGCATGGTATAGTAAGGTCAATTTCCCTCCTATTGTAGAGGAGGCCCAAAAGTGGGACTAATATGAACTGAAATGATATATATGAACAGATATGCTGTTGATGGCAAACGAGCAAACAGTACACCTGTAAATGATATGACCTTTGCTAGGCCGCTGCCTACCGTGAAGAAAGTGTGAATAAAGTTCGGTATTACTAAAGACACCAAAAACCATCAAACACAACGTACATCATCAGAAAGTTAAGCACCAAATGAAGTGTACTAACAAATTGCTACTATCCAGACATCGAGTTTCTGCTGAATATGGTACTATCCCGGATGGTCCGGCCTGGGGCTGTAGACAGAAGACTATTGATAGTATGCTGCTACCACATATAAAAATATTCTTCTTTGATATACCATATAAGTAGTTCGATTTTAAACGTAAATCACATCTACAATAGAAAAAAATGAACTTTACCTGACGATTTCATTCAATATTTTCATGTATTTGTAATATTAGCCGCCTAAGAGCAGAAATAGTTATAAATATTGTTCTTAGTTCGTCAATGCATAGATAATTAAATAAAAAATAGCGTGAATACTAAGTACGCATGTCAGATGTGAAACTTCTTTGGTTCCATGTGTTTTTTATCAGTATTAAAAAAATAAAATAAATAAATTAAAATAAAAAAAAATTCTCGATCTTTCTCACTCGCTTGCTCCCTACTCTCGCCCCATGGTTGTGCTTCGTGCTATGTTCGCCCATTCTCACTCTCTCTTAATCCTCTTAATCGGTCGCAATCCTTTTCTCCCTCTTCTTCGACAAAAACGCTGCACATCTGCGTAACGCTAAGTTGCGTTTCATCCGTAAAAAATTTACCCTCATGCGCGCAAAGAAGTTTCATTTCAAAAAGTATATATGTAATTAATTAACTCTATCTACCGCGTTTAGTGTCACAGGTTTATTAAACACGAAGGATAATACTTTATATCATCCATATTAGGTGTATTGTTGCGAATATATTATAGAAACGTACTGTGCCTGTAAAATGTAAGTTTGGAAAGTCTCCCACAATACCATGATCATTGCCGTAGTACAATAAGGTATTAGCTTAGAATAATAACATATAGAAGGTAAGTCCACGCACAAAAAGTGAGGCATTTCAATTGGAGCCTAATGGAGCTTACGCCGGAACAGTCCCGTAATGTACAAGTCATTGCACTGCACGAATGTACGCAACTCTTAAAATATAAATAGGTAATTATGACGGCTTGTGCATTCAAATGGTGCCACAACACATTTGAAAGACATAAAAAGGTTTTTAACATTACTTTTAAAAGTATTTCGACGATTTATGTTAATAATAACAAAATTTGATTTCATAATTTGTACAGTGGTTTCCGTGTGTACGTGTGTAATCGTCTGTCCGCCATTAGTATTTTTAGATTAAAATTTTTAAAGTTCGAAGTACTGACACTATCCTTCTATACGTTATTATTCTAAGGGTATTAAGTTATTAAAGACAATAAGAAAAATAAAACAAATGAATAAAGCTATTTTTACGGCTTTTATCGCGTTTTTGTTTGAATATTGATTTTACATTAAAAGTGATTTTAGATTAATAAATTTTAGATAAATAGGTGCGTAGCTATAAATATTAATTTTAGTAATAACGATGACTTATTGGACGTGAGACATCGTAGTCCTCCCGTGACTAGAAACGCTGACAAGTATTCGACACATCGAAAAATCAAAAATGAAATAACAGTCGCAAAAAAATTTTATATTTATAATCTGTATAATAAAACAAATTTGTTCGGTAGAAATATACAGAGCATATCTAAAACATCCATACTAATATTATAAATGCGAAAGTAAGGATGTTTGTTTATTTGTTAGTTTGTTTGTAACGCTTTCACGCTTAAACCACCGAACCGATTTCAAAAATACTTGCACCAATGGAAAGCTATAATATCAGGGAGTAACATAGGCTATATTTTATCCCGGTATTCCCACAGGAACGGGAACTACGCCGCGAGTAAAGTGACTGAAACCGAAGCGAAGCGAGGGCGGGTTGCTAGTTCTTCTATAAAATAAAAAAGCTTTTAAAAAAACACAGAGCATAACAACTATCAACTATGATATTATTAGATACTTGAACTCATTGTAACCAGAAGTGTTCACTTTTGTTAATTATAAAATTAAGATAGTACAGTTTTTATGGATATTTCAGTACTTAAAATGCAAAAATAATAAAAAATATAAAAATAATTATATTTTATGTCTGATACTTGACTAATCTCTAAAATTGTAATTCAATTATTGAATGCTGGCAACAAATTTTTCATATGTTCAAAATAATGATTTTGATTTGAACGAAGTCATCATTATCATTTCAGCCCATTTAGGTCCCACTGTTAGGCCCGGGCCTCCTTCACTACGAGAAGGAAATTGACCTACTATACCACACTGGTTAGACGTGTTGGTATAGGTTTTTACTTCGAGTTCTCCTTCTCTTGCATAGATGTTATATGCATATTATATCCCTTAGTCGTCTTATACGATACCCTCCGTTAAGAGAGGGGGTGATGAATTGTATTCCTACTCCATTACCACACGGATCAAAACTCTAATAATGTACCTAATTCAATTATTGAATGCTGTGAACAAATTTTCCACATGTGGTGACGGATTGAAAAAAGCAAAATAACAATTTGTTCAAAATAACAATGGATGAAGTTATCTTCTGCGTTTCCCTGTGGTGACGGGGAGTAAGAATAAAATTCACCCTTTTATTATATAAGGACTACAAGAATGCATTTTGAAAGTCAGTATGCATTTAGAATTAATCCTTGAATTGTATGGGACTTTTTTTTGGATGAGGTATGGTCTGCACACATGCCGTCCTTTCCATCCGGGGCGGCGAAAGGACGGCGTGGGGTATCATAACCCACCGTATTACCATTCCTTCACCATAGTGCCGACCACCGGTATCGAGTTGCTTATCGTCCGTGTGGCCAACCCGGCGTGATACTCTGCCGGGTACCCTCCCTTTCTACCGCCGCTTTCTTCCGTGAAATAACTGCCGCAAAGAAGACGGTGACTGTGTCCTAGTTCCTGACGCCGTCGAGTATCTATCTAATGATTGTCGGCAGCATCAGGTCAGCACCGATGCGACGAGTTCACGATATTGCTCTACCCAAGCGGCACAAATTTCAAGCGTGTGTTGCACCGTGTCCTTATCGCAATCGCAGTGGTGGCTGGACAGATTGTTTCCTCCTTCGTCACGACTGTATGCAGGTACTTGTGGAAGCAACCATGCCCCGTGGTGCAGATATTGCCTGCACCAATCGGGAGGAAAGTATCGCGTGCCTCCGACCCAACCATTCCATAAGCACCGGCCGGAAGGCCTCGATGGTCCGAACACCGTACCAAGACCTCTCGTGCCAGACTGCAAAATGGTTAAAGACATTATGGCGGGCGTCTCCTTTAACGAGACGATGCCGCCTCCCGCCTGCGTCTCTGTTATACCCCGAAATTGATCTACCATAACATGCCATGCTGGTCAGACAGATTGATATATACTTTTATTTTGAATTAAAATAGATGTTGTATGCATATTATATCCCTTAGTCGTCTTTTACGACACCCATAGGCAGGATAAGGGATACTGATTTGTATTGTTACTCTGTCTTCATGCGGATATACCTCGTATCAGTGACATAGAGAAATTGAATGAAGTAGGGTTAAAACGTTGTAAATAATACGTAGGATGCAAGTAATTCGTCGAAGCTGCATTGAAAACCATTTAGTTTATTACAAAATTTAGAAAAATGATCGTATTTGCGTAAAATAAATATAGATCTAATACAGAAATTTTGAATATGTTCAAATTTGTCAAGTTGGTCTTCGATTACAACAAGATAACGTATAAATATACAAGTGTTGTCTTTAAAATGTAAACACGGGTTCGTGACATCTTCGCTTAAGTGTTACAGCCGGCCGCCTGCCTCTCTTTTTGGGAATATAATCGTTGAAAACTGTAGCACTAGCATATGTCATTAAACTTAGATTCTGGTAGTATTTATTGTTACCATAATGTAGCTTAGCGACTAAAATATAATATCTGAAAATAACGTAGGATTAAGCTATAGTGCTAACGTATAATTTTGTAATTAGAGTAACTAAAAGTAGACGTGTGTTGTATTTACTATAATTTGTGTATTTTCAGATTATTATGTAAACAAACTTGCAATAACAAACTCTATTCACTTATATTTAAGTCCACAATGTATTATTTCATAACAATTAGGTAATGATTTGTGGCCGTTTCCTTGCAACAATGTTGCAAATTACAGTTTTGCCGACAAGTGTTATTATTGCAATTATGCGGGTTAAAATCAATCAAAAATTAAATACTCGGTCGTTTACTGCGGGTAAAAAGTTTAAATGGTGCTGTTGAGTTCTATAAGATATTAGTTCACATCATTGTGGTTAATCTTCGGTTAATAAATTTAGTGTTAAATGTTAACGGCTTTTAATTTTGTGTTAAATGTTAACTTTAATAATGATCCAATTGAATAATGAGGTTTTGTTTTAAACTAGAACAAGTCTAATTACTTTACAACGCTATAAAATGTATTTTTTAACTTGTTTAACTTCTATTTTGGATGATTACGGACGTAGGAATATAAGTCACCAACCCTTTTGTGGCCCTAGGCTGTCGTAAAGGATGACTAAGGGATATAGGGAATATGTAGATAACATCCATGCAAGAGAAAAAAAAAATGAAATAAATTCGTGGTAAAAGCGTGGTATTGTAGGTGAATTTATCTCGCATTGTGGTCCTCCACACTCGAGGTTCGAGTCCAGCACTGGAAGGCATACGAACTGTGATGATGATTCATCATCATCTTGCTCTTATCCCAATTACTTGGGGTCGACGCAATATGTCATCTGTTTTGACATATTACAAAAAGTTTCGGCAATGACTTTTATGACCGGCCGCCTGCCTGACGTCAACCCTCCTTGGGAATGTAATCGTTGACCCAAATGGTACCAGATGGAGTTGGCCCGGGTCAATCTAGGGCTCTTAGTCGTCTTTTACGACACCCACGAGCAAAGCAAGGGTTGGTAGTATTCGAAGCCGCTACCACACAGCAACTGTGATGATGATTGTGATGTTCAATTTATTAATTTTACTAGCTGACCCGGCGAACTTCGTAACGCCATAATTTTTTTTTCGTAAATACATTTTCTAAATTTCCGAATTTATATTCTCTAATGGAGGAACAATTACGGCTTTTTCGGAAAAGATTCGAACGTCTTGGTCTCGCCATTGTTAATGATAATTCAAAGAGAATACAAATTACTGATGATTGATTTCGGAGAAAATTATAATTATCAAATTTTAAACCATACTTAACTATAAACAAAATTACGTATAGCTGTCATTTGCATTTTGTTATTACATATCAAATGCGTTTTTGTTATCCTACGTTTCATAGTGACTTGTATTCTCTTTGACATGAGTTTCGGTGCGAATATGGAAATGTCATGTTTAGCTCTTGTATTATATTCATTTTTTTAGTGTTTTATAGTGTTACATTGAATAATTTTGCTGATATTTTATGTAATATAATACAGTTAAGGTATGTAAGGAATGTGATATAAGAGTGGTTTAAGTGTATTTTCATATTCTACCGTAATTCGCAGAGAAATCAAATAATTAGGTTTACAGCGGCTAATTAATGGTAACGACTTGACTTACTGATGGACATGACTATAAATAAGCTATTCTATATAAAGAAATGTTAAATAATATGAAGAAAATTGTATCAGACTTGGCTGTATGGTTTTTGATTCCTATGTCCGTCCAAATGGACAAACAGAAACACAATAAAATCTATTTGACATTTTATGCCATGTCACACGGGAACGCGATCGAACGGGATAAAAAGTAGCTCATTGCCATTAAGAAGAAGAAGAAGAAGAACGGGATAAAAAGTATCATATCTCCGTCTCCTGGTTCTAAGCTACCTCCCCACCAATTTTCAGCCAAGTCTGTACAGCCGTTCTTGAGTTATAAACATAGTAACTAACACGATTTTCTTTTATATATATAGATTTTGAAGTTATTACGTTGATTGTAGTGAAAATCACAACATTTATTAGTGAAAACTATTTAAATACTATGTCTATATCACTGTTGTTAATGGCACAATTGTGTCCTTGAATTTGAATTGCATAATTGTACACAGGAATAGTTGTCTGAGGTAAATACATGACTCACTATGAAATCAGAATCTGGATATAAGCCGCGAAGTAGTTTATAAGTCGTTTTTAGAGTTCCATACCCAAAGAGTAAAAACAGGACGGATACTAAGACTTCGCTGTCTGTCCGTCCGTCTGTCTTTTGCCAGGCTGTATCTGTTTGTGTATTCTGTAGCTAGACAGTTGAAATTTTTACAAATTATGTATTTCTGTTGCCGCTATAATAACAAATAAATAAAATAAGTATTTAAGAGGGGCTCTCATATGACAAACGATTTTTTTCTCTTTTTTTACCCAATGGTACGAACCCTTCGTGGGCGAGTCCGACTCGCACTTGACCGATTTTTTTCATTAATAAAAGTTCTCGTTAGTTGAAACCCGTTTAGCCATTTCATTTTGCACCACATATTTATTATATTAATATTATCACTAAAGTTTCTCCAAGCATTGCTTTTTACTTTACGAATGCATTATTTTTTTAAATGATGATGTAATTATTTTAAGGTACTGGGTCCTGCCAGATCTTTATTGCCAGTATAAGAATTTCTACAGCAGAGTTAACAGTAACCAAAAACTTATTCTAAGGCTCTCTGTTGTTCCAACATTCGAATTTATATAATGTTAATCCTCTTTTTTTTGGGTGGCGTGTTACGGTCGCGCGCTCGTCGCTCCACTCCGTCCAGGGCGACAGAGGGGCGTAAGCACGCACACCCGTAACTCACCCGCGACACGTCGCCTTCGTCGTTGGGCCGACCACTGGAGTAGGGTGACTTGACGTCAGTGGTCTCCCCGACGGAATACCCCTTGACCGACGTCCCCTCCTCGGAGGCCAATAATGTTTATCCTATGGCGAATGATCTTTAACAAACGATTTGAAAGAAGACTACTCAGAGAACATGCTTGCGATGGTACTAAGAACCCGATCATATATTAAGACACCAAAAGACGGGCGGATTAAGATGCCTTACATTCAACAAATCATCGTTATTACGGAAACTTTAATCCACCGATGACCATGAATGCTGAAAATGTTTCGAAAAGTAGTGCAATCAAAAATCAAATACAAACTCAATTAAATCTTTAAAAATTGTTTTAATTATAATGTATAATATCCTTATTTTTTTTAATGGATTTGTGATTCTTTATCTCTTTACTATCCTCTCTACTTTTTTATAACTTCTACTTCAGATTGATGCTGCAGGAAAAATTCCTCTTGCAAGTCAGGTTATTTTGGTTTTTTTTTACTAAGTATATATATTAGATTATTTTACTGATTTATGATATCATCATACTGACACATCTGCGTGTCAACTTCCGCCGTAATAAATATTAAATGTTACATAATTCTGTATAATATTTGCACGTAAATAATTTATCAATTGTGTGAATTTAATATTAGCTCGTGCCACGTGAATATATAAATACCGCTAGTGAGGAAAGACCGACGTCCTTCCAGAGGGTGGGACGTGGAAAGTACTCCTCGGGGGGGGCATGCCGTCGGGCCGATCACTGACGTCAAGTTACCCTGCTCCGGTAGTCGGCATAACGACGGCGGCGACGTGTTACGTGTGGTTACGGGTGTGCGTGCTTACGAGGTTACTCCTCTTGCAAGTCAGGTTATTTTGGCTTTTTTGACTTCTTTTTAGCGGTTTTAATAGAACACGTAGTTACATTTTCTTCTTGTTGCTGATCATATGAAAGCTCCTGAATTTCTGTGTATATTATGTTTTCATCAACTTGACAAAATATTTCTTGTTCTAGGTCTATAATTTAACTACATGGAGTAATAACAGCATCTGGGGTAGGTGGAACATACAAGATAAGAGCCCACTTGTAAGTACAGTAAAACTTGGCCATCAATTCACGGATTCTTATCTCCTTTTTATGAATTAGACTTGTCGCTATAGCTATATATGGTGTCCAGCTCAATTTATACGCTTGAAAGTAATTGCGTTAAAAATAACATATGATTTATTACCACTTGGGGCAAATAATCCATTTTTTGAAAATGCCCTTTGATTGCGACCATACTGCCAGCAATTTGAACACTAGGTCATGGGGATTAGACAGATCTACTTGTATTCATACCGTGTGTATATATATTAGGAGGTAAAAAAGGGCCCTTAAAGCACAATCCCACATATTCATCATCGCAGCCCACATACATCCCACTATTGGGCTCAGGCCTCCTCCACAATGGGAGGGAATTTCACTTACTATACCATGCTGGTCACACATATTAGTATAGTGTTTCATTTGCAGTTTTCCTTCTCTCGCACAGATGTTATATGCATATTATATCCCTTAATCGTCTTTTACGACATCCACGGACAAGATAGGGAGTTGTGAATTGTATTCTTACTCCGTCACCACACGGAATATCTCACATATTTCAAACTTGCCTGTTTCAAAATTACCACCTTACAGTTCTTCTTCTTCTTCTTTTTTGTCTTGGCAATCAGCTTTTAATACAAGCCATTTTTGCTAGTGTCGAGTTATAATTTTCATCATTTTATCAATTTCTTCATGTCAGTAATGGTCCGTCAGTAAGTCAAAGTGTCGCCTCCAAGAGTGTAATGGCCACTGTTAGAGGTATCTTCTGAGAATTTTGGTGGAAACAAAAAAGTATGTATAGGAGTTTTATATTATATACACTACACCTCAGCAGTTCTGTCGCTATATATTACATAAAATGCCATCAAAATATTTAACATAACACGTTAAAACACTAAGATATTGAATATAATACAAGAACACCACATGACACTTCCAGATTGCCGCCAAAATCCCCACCTTACAGTTATTATATACTTCAAATAGGGATGTCATTATTCAGATTACTTGAAATTACAGCCTCATTCAATTTTGTGTCAATATGTCCGTAAGAAACACCTACTTTGAATATCCTTTGGCATCTATATCCTTTATCAATAGTGTTTGCTTTACTTGCATTTGCATGGTTTCTATGCACTTTGCCCACAGCTCAACTAGACTACGAATTTATAAAGATTCAAATATTTAACTATTGAAAACATTCTCATTGAATTTAAATTCAATAAAATCGATTTCATATCCCGTTTTAATCCATTTGAATCACTCTTTAATTCATAACAGAAATCTTAACAAATAAACAAAAACATTTCGACCATCAACACTGCTTGTATGCAATCTGACAGGCAATTTATTTGAACGACATGACAAATGCATCCCTGCTATTCCTACTAAATTGATCACTACTTTGTTACAGATTTTACCAAATTATGAAGCGCTTTCATATAAAAAAATACAAGCAATAAACAACCAAAAGACCTATAACATTAGATTGATAATATAGATATTGGAGTTTCAAATTACATTTGCGTATTTGTGAGCCGTGAAGCATCATACTGCATGTATTTTGGCCTGCTTGATTTCTTTGTAATCTATGCCAAATGCGATTTAGGATGTAAATCTTAATATGGATGAGTTAATTGAGTGCTTAGCTTTAAAATAGATGACAATGGTGATTAATGATGATTCTTATTAATTTGTTCATTAATTCTTATTAATCGGGTTCCGTGTGATTGCGAAGTAACGATAATAGGACTCTCCAATGTGGTGACGGAGTAGGAATATAATTCACCACTCCTTATCTGGCCCGTGGATGTCGTAAAAGACGACTAAGGGATATAAAAAAGATATATATCTGTGCATGAGAAGGAAAACTCGTAACAAAACCCTATTCCAACACTGACCAGGGTGGAATAGTAGGTCGATTCCCCTACCATTATAGAGGAAGCCTGAGCCCAACAGTGGGACACATATAGGCTGAGATGATGATGATGATAATAGGACAATTCACCAATTCCTATTTTGCTCGTGAGTATTATAATACTACTGAGAGATATAATATGTACATAACATCTGTGCGAGAGGAGAAAAATTCGTAACAAAACTTCATTTCAATCAGTCTGTTTATTATGGTATAACCTATTGCTGAGATACTCAATCCTTTTTTTTTTATTGTGGTGGGCTGCGGTCGGCGCGCTTCTTGCACCACTCCGTCTGGGGCGACAGAGGGGCGTAAGCACGCACACCCGCGACCCACCCGAACACCACGTCGCCTTCGTCGTTGGGCCGACCACCGGAGCAGGGTTACCTACTTGTCATCAGTGGTCGGCCCGACGGAATCCCCTATTTGGGGTACCCTCCCATCGACCAACGTCCCCCCTAGGGGAGGACGTCGGTCTTTCCTCACGCGGTCGGCCTCTCGGCGGGTGACGGACTAATCCCCGGTCACATCACCCGCGGCCTCGGCTAGGGCGGTATGGCACGCAGGTAGTCGCTGGCGGCGGGTCGCTTCGTCGAAGCTGTGGTCCTCGCGCGCGCGACCCACCGCCTCCTTCTGCGAGATCACTGCCTCGCAAAAGGAAGATACTCAATCCTAGCATTAGGACACATAAGAGCTGAGAGCATCATCTCATCATCATCCCGAATCATATACGTCGCATGGATAGTCTCGAGTGTCATAATAGGAAGGAAATTGACTTTACTATACTATGCTGGTCGGACAGATTGGAATAGGGTTTTATTTGAGGATTTCTTCTCTTGTATAGACGTTGTACGTGTATTGTATTCCTTAGTCTTTTACGACATCCACGGGTAAAATATGGAGTGGTGAATTGTATACTTATTCCATCACCACGCGTAGGTATGAGCTGAGATATTGATGAAAATTAATAAAGTTAGAAAAGATGGCGATTCTCATTGTAGCTAAAATTTTTATGTGTATTAATTTTTAATATTTTTAATTAACTATGAATAGAAGATAATCACTCCGCCAGTGACCACGAACTTATATATATATAACTAACTTATATATATAACTTTATAGCGATAAAGTGTTCGAAACGTTGGGTGATCAAAAACCTAATTCAAACACGATAAAATCCGTAAAATAATGTTATTTACAAGAAGAAAAACAGTATATTTATTTCATATCTACCAACACGAATCTTTGTAAAATATTTTATTTGTGCAATTATAAATAAATTCAATAATTTATAAATCAAATACATCACATCCAAATAATTTATTATTCAATAAAATCACATTCAATTCATACCCATGTCACATTACTCCTCCTATAAGACAAGCCAAATAAATTAAAAAGGGCAACTTATTAACCAGATCATAATTTTAGTCAACCAGCCACTTAAAACATTCATTTCAAATTTAATTATATCATCATGCAACATTGTCAATCCCTGTTAGCGGCAAAAATAGCCGGGAGCAGTGACAAATGTTGAACTATAATTTGCAAACGAACGTATACAAGATTGGCTGACTTGAAAAGGCAAATAGATAAGTAATAATTTATATTGATGGTTAAGTCAACATGAAGACTTTGTATTATAATTCCGAGTAAGAACAAACATGTAGGAATTACTCTTTAAGATGGACGTACGAAAAATCATTATCATTAATCGCGATGCAAATTACGATTTCAAGGAATTTATTTCTTTTAAAACCCCTTTAGGCGTGTTTTAAAATTAACAAGTGTTTTGCTTTCTGAAGCTATGCTGTTTTATTTTTAATTAATCATGATGTATATAAAAGCATTTTAAACATTAAAAACGACTAATAAAAACTTAATATTACATTTTTTATGTTGTAAATAAAACTAATTTACAGATTTTATCGCGATTGTATTTGATTTCTTTGCCGCCCGTGACCCTGGAAGCTGTAAAGTATTCAAAACGTCGGGTAATCAAAAATCAAATACAAGCGCAATGAAATATGTAAAATAGTTTTATTTACAGTGTCAATACTCATGTAAACATTAGAAATCGTTACATTTTTCATGTATTTAATAGTGATAAATATTTGAAGATGTGAAACAGAATATGTCAGTAATGTCTACTTTTTCTAATGTATTATAAAGGATCACTAAGATACTGTAATGGTCTTTTCACTAATATCAAAACTAGGCATTCATTCTTCGCAGTGGCATCTTGTACGAGGCGATATTACTTGCTATAAAAAAATAAAGAAAACAATAGCCATTCCTCATGTGGTAGCAGTATAGAATACAATTCACCACTTCCTTATCTTATTCCGTTGTCATCGTAAAAGATGATTAGGGGATGTAGTATACATATGGTTTCTATACAAGATATAAAATATTCGGTATAAAACCGTATATCAACTCGTTCTCCGTGTGATGATGGAGTAAGAATACAATTCACCACCCCTTTCTTTCGGTGTCGTAAAAGATAAGTGATTATAATATGCATACATACATACATAGCCTCACACCTGCTCCTCCAGAGGGGTAAGTAGAGACTACGAATTGCCACAAGCCACGAGCCTGATATACTTCCATTGCTTCACTCAAACTCATTAAAGTCTTCATGCATTCTCTACGGCTACGCGTACTCTCAACAAGACCTTCCACCAGCATATCTCCAATTTGATCCAGAAACGTATGTTATGGCGTGATCTTCCTCTTGCAACCGTCCCAATCGCGCTTGCTTTGTACAGTTGCTCCCCTAATCCCACCACACATTCCCACCACTGCAACTCTTGTAAGCCAAGATCCACAATGGTGTCCGTATAAGACACTAAGGTTTGACCCTCAGGAAGTCCCGGGAAACGCTTTTAAGTGTCTTGGGACCTGCAAAAAATTTAATTAGAAAAGAAAAACAGGAGGAGTTCGAAAGATTCCACTTCCCTCCTATGCAAAGTGGGAAACATGAAGCAAAGTTGGCTAAAGAATTTGTACAACTACGTGAAACGCAGCGGTACAGCATACGGATTGGACAGAGCTTAATGGACCTATTTGTGTGCTTTAGGTTTTGTTACAATAGTAGGTATGGCAAAAGCACCTAAACGCACGGAAATTTTCTCGAGTTGCTACAAGATCCGAATAGTATATTACCCCAAACGTGACATGCAGATTGTCTAACACAGGGATGCACAGACTTATTAAGACTAGGGGCCACTCGGGCAAATCATGAACTGATGGCGGGCCGCCAGAAGTATAGGTAATTAAAGACAATAAAGAAATGATAATCTGGAATAAAATTCAATATTTTTCGAATGTACGAGAGTATTATTTTGCTATTTATTTTTCTGTCGGCGGGCTACCAGTATTCGACCGGCGGGCCGCGTTCTGTGCATCCATGGTCTAACATGAGGTCCCGCTCGTTGCGCCAGAAAATGCACCCAAAAAATGTGATGAGCTGTTTGTGCAAAATCAAATCAAAATTTCCAGCTTTTATATTTTTCATAAAATGGGTAAACATAAATAGAATTTTTAACCTACGCCCATAGTTCTCAAGATTAGAGCCTTTAAATAAAAAAAAATCTTCTGTAAAACTTTATTTTTCATTTCAATGATAAAGCTGGTGTACTTAGAAAATAATAATACATAAGTAATTTCAACACTCGGACGCAAATAAAATACAAAAAATTATCTTACATGCTATGTTAGAATTAATTCCATTCGCCACAATTGAAGCAATTGACGTAACAGAAAATAGCAGAATTAAAATTGTTAGTGCGTTTCAAAAATAGTGTTAATCAATCTCAATTGAGTCGGCTTATCAACACGGGGGCTTCCTGTAATTGTTCTAATCTAAAAATTAACTAGGGCCGTTGTGAAATTGTTTTTGTTGAACAAAAGTTGACAGTGCTACGTTTTCGTTTTAAATATATTCAAATGGAGAATTGCATTTTTCTTTATTTAGCTTTATACTTAAACTAGCAACCCGCCCTCGCTTCGCATCGGTTTCAGTCGCTTAAACCCGCGTAGTTCCCGTTCCTGTGGGAATACCGGGATAAAATATAGCCTATGTTACTCCCTGATATTATAGCTTTCCATTGGTGAAAGAATTTTTGAAATCGGTTCGGTGGTTTAAGCGTGAAAGCGCTACAAACAAACAAACAAACAAACATCCTTACTTTCGCATTTATAATATTAGTATGGATAATGGTTCGTACACATTTGAATCATAAGTAAATTAATGATTTAAAATTTTAATTTGGTTTAATTGTCTGCGTAAATTTTCTAATGATGTCTTATAATTTTATAGTGGCCACACTGTCGACAGTCGTTTGTCTATAGTCGCGGACCGGTTAGCCCGGGATAGTACCACACTCTGACATGAAATCCACGTTTGAGTAGTGGCAAATTATTATTGCAGTTCGTTCGGTGAGGCTGAGAGCCGGCAGCCCAACTTTCTGAGGGTGTTTACGTGATTACGTATCATTGGTTTTGGTGATGTCTTTAGTATCACTAAACCACATTGCACGCAATCACATTCCCTTCACATTCCCTTTACATTCTTCACGGTAGGCAGCGGCCTAGCAAAACTCCATAAGCGACAGTTTCACTAACCATCAGATTTGCTGTTTGCTCGTTTGCCATTGACAGCAATAAAAAATTAAATAATATTATGCAGACTTTAATAAAGTCTTAGATGGTAATATTTTGAAATTTAACAACAGTGCACTAAGAAAATAATGATTCTATTACGAGGGAACTTTACAAATAGGTAATTTAACGGACAGAAATTACGCTCAGAAATGTAAAGAAATAACACCATTGTAAGAAAACTCATACTCGAAATAAAGTTCTATACTAGGCCTTCTGACCTGCATGGTAGAGAAATTAGTCTGGTAGGCTAATTTCCCTTATCTCGGCAAAATCTATGCATTATATTTTGAGGTATGTATACCTATAGGCGGAGAAGATAAAAAGACCTTTGGGAATATAATTCACCGTCCCCTTTCTTGCCCGTGGGTATCGTAAAAGACGACTAAGGGCTATGATATACAGGTAACGTCAGTGTAATAGAAGGAATACTTGATGTCGTCTGGTCAACAATTGTATTCCCAAGGAGAATTAATGTCAGGCAGACGGCCAGCCCTAAAACTATAGTCATTAAATTTTGTAATATGTACTATGAAATAAGCACTATGCTGAGCGCCACTTCAGCCCATTGCCAAATGGGTAGGACACATCGCTCGACGAACCGACAATCGCTGGGGAAGAAAGGTTCTCGAGGGACGACCACGTGTCGAACGACGCAGTGTAGGGCTACTAGGCAACTAGGTGGACCGATGATCTGGTGAAAATTGCTGGGCGTCGTTGGATGCAGGCGGCACAGGATCGCATTTTATAGCGAAACATGAAGGGCGCCTATGTTGAGCAGTGGACGCAGACGACGATAGGCTAAAAGATATAACTATGAAATGATGACTATCAAAGAAAACTCACATTGAATCGACCCAATTGAGTCGAAACAAGAGCAGAGTGATGATTTGGAGAAGGTGAATCCACCTGTGGGACATATATGAGCTAACATAATGAAGTATTATCGAGAATATCTGGTTGACCGAGCTTCGCTCGGAATATTTTTATCGAATTTATTTAGATATATATTAATAAAAAATAAATAATGAAAAATATATAAAAAATTACAAAAAGAGAATAATAATAACACCGAGATTCGAACCGACGCTGTTTTAATTCTAAAATACCAAAATTAGAACCTGTCAACTTCCCATCTGAGCTATCGTAACTCATGACGTTGACAACGAAATTTGAATTCATATTCTTTTAAAATTTAATGTCATTGTTTGTTTTGCTAAAAACACGGACAAAACAACATTTTCTATAAATAAAACATAGCTATATCGATTTTTTGGACCCGAAACCTCTAGTATGCCAAGTTTCAACAAAATCGTTGGAGCCGTTTCCGAGATCCTGAATATATATATATATATATGTATATATATATATATATATATATATATATATATATATATATATATATATATACAAGAATTGCTCGTTTAAAGATATAAGATATACATGTTCAAACCATGCTCCTTTGTATATATCTGTTGTAAGCCAACCCTTATGTCAAACGATATCTGTAAGATAATGTTGAATTTAAATAAAGGAAAATGTCACTCAATAATGTTCTAAGTGTATTGCTACATTTTTGTTTTTTAGGTCACGCATTTGGTATTTTGTTTTTACAGTTAAGTGATGATTCACGTTAAAGATAAATTAACTTAGCCGATGAATCACTCTCACATCGAGTCACCCGGAGTCATCTGGATTCTCATCTGGCTCGGGTCTATTGTCATCAGGTGTGAAGAGTGGTGGGGACCATAGTTAATCTCGTTTACAGACTGCATTCCCTGCACTGCATGCATGACCCCCAATTTACTGATTGCATTCCTAAAGCCCAACCATAGATTCATTGGCATATCGACCTATTTTTGTCAGGCTTCGACCTGTGTGTTATGTTGTTTTTAGTTGTCTATTGCCATTCAAAAATATATACCATAATACTATATCAATTTTAATATTTAGTACAATATTTTAAACAATTTATATTATTAGCTGACCCAACTGACGTTGTTATGTTCAAATAAAATAAAAGGAATTCTCCTTTAAATCAATCGTAACGCCACCTGCCGGGTCACAATTGGAATCTAAACTATTCTATATATATATATATATATATATATATATATATATATAAAGATTTAGTACGCCATTTTACACTTTAAGGACGAAAAATATGAAAACATAAAATTATTTTTTTCCTAGAAAATAACGATTAATTTAAATACACCTGTTAAAAAAGCCGCTGTTTTTATTAAGTACAATTAATGCTTATTGAATTATTGAAGACTAGCAACCCGCCCTCACTTCGCTTCGGTTTTAGTCGTTTTACCCGCGTAGTTCCCGTTCCCGTGGGCATACCGGAATAAAATATAGCCTAGTTTACGCCTGATATTATAGCTTTCCATTGGTGATGGAATTTTTGAAAATATAAAGTGATTTTTAGGCATGTGTATAGTGCAAATAACCGTGTGAGCATGAAAAAAGCCTATTATTTTGACATTACAAACAGACACTCCAATTTTATTTATTGGTATAGATTATAAGCTTGCCCTTACTGGGGTACAGTTATATACGTAATAACTCCTTTACTAACGGTGAAAAGTATTCGCATAGATCTTAAAGCTTAAATCTGTGTCACCAAATTGCGAAGACAGATCCAAAAATACTAATGTCCCGAAGTTTCTTTTTAGAGTTCTGTACCCAAAGATCCTATTACTAAGACTTCACTGTCTATCTGTCCGTCTGCCCGTCCATCTGTTTGTCACCAGGCTGTATCTCAAGAACCGCGATAACTAGACAGTTGAAATTTTCATAAATTATGTATTTCTGTTGCCGTTATAACAACAAATACTAAAAACAAAATAAGATAAATCTTTAAGGGGGGCTCCCATACAACAAACATGATTTTTATAGATAACTAGTGTACCCAGCCCGCTTCGCCGGGCTAGGTTTTGCTTTATTTTATTTAAACAACAAATAAAAATAATCATTAAAAAATCATTAAATATTTAATTTAACTCTAAAGAAGAACAAAAGAAGAAGAGAAAAGAGGAGTGCTCCGATCGTCACCAAACTTTACAGGATTACTCGCTAGATCAATCTGGAGATTCCCTGAAAGTTTCATTGAAATCGGTCCAGCCGTTATGGGGCCTATACGGAACATACCACACACTGCACACTTTCTCTTTTATATATATAGAAGATGGTACGGAACCCTACGTGCGCGAATCCGAATCGCACTTTTTTTCGTATTATTTTAGTTGCCTACCTGGTGGTTCCGAGAAAAGAAGGAGGAGTCATTCACTGTATTCTCCATCACTACACAGATAAACACTAAATTATAATGCATAATTTAGACCTTTACCCACTTATATATTCCCTAAATGGATTTAGACTCGGGGTCAAGTGGTTTCAGGGCTATTACGACGATTAGTGTCCACGACGGGTCAAACATTATTATAGGGGCCAGGAATTGGCCTTAACTGTCTTTCACAGCTGCCCGTATCATTAACAAATCAGACATCTTCGTTTATAGCTATATTTAGAACAACAGTAGCTATAAAAAAAAAAATATTGTGCGTGAGTTTACGATGTTTTAATTTGAATTGTGGAATCAAAGTTAAAATAATTTTATTATTCTTTATGTTATGAAATTACCGCCTTTTATATTTATTTCTCTTAAGTTAGATACTAAGGTATGTAAGCATCGAGTTTAAATCAACCTAAAGTTATTTTTCTAAAGGTATTGACCATTTCATTTCTAACTTTAAGAAGACTTTCTTTAAAAATCTTAGTTATTAATGTTTTGACCTTGGAAAATTTCATCATCATATTCGTCATCATCACATCCCACAAACGTCCCACTATTGGTCTCGGGCCTCCTCCACAATGGGAGCGAAATTAACCTACTATACCGTGCTGGTCAGACATGTTGGTATAGGGTTTCATTTCAATTTTTCCTTCTCTTGCACAGATGTTATGTGCATATTATATCCCTTAGTCGTCTTTTACGACATCCACGGCCAAGATAGGGAGTGGTGAATTGTATTCTTAATCCGTCACCACACGGATTTTCATACAGGTGATTCAGGCTCCATTAAAAAGACATTGTGTCTTTTTAATGGAGCCTCCTGGCTCAGTAAAGAGACAAATACATCTTTCATCATCATTTCAGCCTATTGCTGTCCACTGCTGGACGTAGGCCTCCCTCATGTTGCGCCACAATGTGCGGTCCTGTGCCGCCTGCATCCAACGACGCCCGGCAACTTTCACTAAGTCATCGGTCTACCTAGTGGGGGGGCGTCCTACACTGCGTCGTCCGATACGTGGTCGCCACTCGAGAACCTTTCTTCCCCAGCGGTTGTCGGATCGTCGAGCGATGTGGCCTGCCCATTGCCACTTCAGCGTGCTAATTATTCGTACTATGTCGGTTACACCCGTTATTCTGCGGATTTCCGTATGCCGGATTCTATCTCGCAGAGAAATCCCGAGCATAGCCTGCTCCATAGCACGCTGAGCGACTTTGAGCCTTGATATGAGGCCTACATTTAGGGACCACGTTTCCGTGCCGTAAGTCATCACTGGTAACACACACTGGTCGTTGACCTGTGTTTTCAGACACTAAGGTATGTTGGACGAGAAGATCCTCTTAAGTTTCCCGAACAAATACAGTAGCAAATATCTATGTAAATAAAGAAGAAAATTGATTCATTTATAATTACAGTAACCTTCAACTTAATGATAAAACGATTTTACTTAAATTTGTGAGAAAAAGGTCTGTGAAGTAACAAATTTTCTAAAGCTGCAGCCGAAGTAAGTCCTAGAAGAAAATTCAGTCTAAAGAGTCACATTGTCTGTAAATCTATGGAGTATCAGGTTCATCCAAGATGGCGATTTTTGTTGGTTCATGGTTACAAAATGATAGTTACAGAATAATGAACACATTAATAACAAATTTGAAATGAAATGAAATGATTTATTATTATGACAGACACAAAGCATAAGAAAAGACAAATTTAAATAATGATAATTTCGAAAAGTGTTTGCCACAATCCGGTCCCAACTCAGCATAATGCTGGCCATGGATGACCAGCACCGATCTTCCGTTGGTACCGGGAGGAGACATCACGCACATGCTCTCAGTTTAAATTCGAACTAATAATATTAACATAATTAACAAAAGTGTACATTTTCACATAATTCTGATAATAAATTCTGTCTGACTATACCTACTTAATTGCAATTTATAAATACATATTTTCCTAATTTTGATTATAAATAAAAAATAAAATAAAAATTATAATTTGCCCGCTTTCTTGCCCTTAGGTGTCGTTAAAAACGACTATGGGATTATAATACGCACATAACATCTAAGTAAGGTAGAGAAAATTCCAAATAAATCCCTATACTAACACATCTGACCAGCTTATTATTGTATGACCTACAATAATAAGCTCTTTCATTTCTCTCCCACTGTGGAGGAGATTCGAGTCTAGGAGCGGGACAATTATGATCTGTAATGATGATTAATAATAAATGGACACCAGCATCACATACAACATCAAATTTAAATAAGACGTTTTTCTTTCTTATATTCAAATTCAAATCATTTATTATGCATAAACCCTGAGAGTACATTCCCCGAGGCACTTACATAAATTGTCAGGTTTACAAAATTAAATTAAATTATCAAAAAAAAAAAATTACCACCGGATCGGAACGCGACCGCTACTGAGATGATCCGGCAAGAAACTCAGCGGGCTTGTCTATTATTTTTAATTACTTTTTTCTTCTTATCTTTATATATATATATTTCTTGTGTAGGTACGTGTGTATGTCACTGCACTCCTCCTAAACGGCTGGATGTATGTTGATGAAAATTTTTATGTGTGTTCAAGGGGATTTAAGAATAGTGTAGAATTTCTTTTATTTTATTTGAACAGAACAACGTCTGTTGGGTCAGCTAGTTAGACATAAAATTGTGTACATGTTTTGTAAGATAAATAATAGTCTTAGCAATGTTCCAGCCTTTCATCCGTTCACCAGCTTAGCGATATTTTTTTTTAAAAGACAACACCTTGCATTACGGACATAATCCTTGTATTGCGGTAGGACTTTACAAACATTAAGGGACGCAAGTTACATCCAGACTCAGAATAACAATTTGTGAATCGCATAAAGTGTTATCCTGCGTGGGATTCGAACCCTCGACACTTGCATGGTAGGTCCAATATCTTAATCACTACGCCATTTGTGCAGTCAAGTATTGGGTATAAGATTACTCTATAAGGATAATAACATGCCTCATTTGGCAAACCGTTTAGTAAAGGTATTTGGTGATTTAGACATTACGAGAAGCATTAAAGAAACAATAGAGTTCCTAAGAAAGTGTTTCTGGGAATTTGATTCGTGATCTCTCAGCTAGATTTTATGAGACTCACAGGTAAGTACGAAGGTGATGATATATTAAATTCTTAGCCAGTCACCACACAAACCAAATTCCAGGAGACGATAACTAGCATCGCAACCTTAACTCGTTTCTTCAATAAGCTTACAAGTAAAGTAATTTTTCTCAATGAATTATTTTCCGAATTCAATGGTATTTTTAATGTATTTTATTCATCCATTTTAATATTAGTTCTACCATCTAATATAGCATCAATACAAACCTACTCTATGCAACTGACACCATGATCCGAGTAGAACAAGACAATGATAACATTTACAGGCATACAATCATGTATTTTTTCACATGCATCTTTTTCATTTAGAAATAAAGCTTGTATTTCAATGCAGCTCAATTAGCAGACGGTAGATGTAAGTTTGTCCGGGAGTAACAACTGCTCATTTGGCTCGGTGCAATTTGTACGAGGTCATCAACACTATAATGGATTAGTACAATTCACTTCAGAGAAACTCAGGATTGACGGCCAGTGAACGGAAATATAATGAAATAAACTATATAGAAAGAAAGAAATAATTAATTCTAATAGGCTTGCAATAATAAAAGATTATTTTACCTAACAATTACAATGCGAAGCATTATGGTTATAATGTCCAAAAATGGACATTCACATGGAATCTCATGAATTGAACTTGACTGAAAAAAAAAATTGGGACAGAAACTATACTCCAAATGATAGCAAAAAGAAATATCTGAGATGACCAAGCAGAATCTTTGTAATAAAGGTGCCATATTGATTTTGATTATCCGTGTGGTGACGGAGTAAGAATACAATTCACCACCCCCTCTCTTGCCCGTGGGTGTCGTAAAAGACGACTTAGAGATTTGCATATAACATCAATGCAAAAGAAACTCGAAACGAAACCCTACGCCAACACGTCTGACCAGCATGGTGTAGTAGAAAAATTTTTCCATGGCGCCGAAGGCCCGAACCCAGTATATGGACCGAGATGATAATGATTGATTTTGATTTCGCGTTTTTATTCGATATTAATTCTGTGATTATTACTTGCCGTGTGGTCACAGAGTAAGTAAAAATTATAATATGTTACCTACATATTATAATTTTTTAATATAATATTATTTATATTTTTTAATATAAAGTAATAACCGGCAAGAGAAGAAATAAAACTTTTTATCAACCAGTCGTGGTATAGTTGGTCAATTGCCTTTCTATTGCGGAGAAAGTTTGAGCCCTGCAGAATTAATGATGAATGATATTACTTGACTGCCTCCTTGATCCAATAGCATACATTTTTTGCAGCAATTATGAGGAGCTGGATTCGGATCGATTAAATGTTGTTAGAATTTTCCACAGCGTTCTTCAATTTGCGAAATGATAAACTCACGAAGCTCAGCGATACCCAAATAAGTCACTGCCTTCTTTTTCTCTACAGGAATGGAAGAAATGCAATGAAGACCTGAATGACAGCAATAAGTTTATCGCCCATTACTTAACCATAAGAATTGCCTGAGAAAATGTGTGTGGCTACATCTTTGCTTACATCTTCAAGATCATGGCTTGAGAATATAAAAATCGAATAAATTATTGTTAGACATTAGTTTTCGTAATAGCAGGCAGTGTCTAGGGGATATGCTTACCCGGTATGTATCCTTACATCCGTCACCACACATAAAAGTAGATCTACGTACCTATATATGATAAAATTAGTCTCAACTAAGGCAATGATTGATGTATTTTATTTATTACTGTTCTGGACCTTGCAGGTTAAAAACCACTCTCGCGTTACCAAGATTGATTTCTTAAATGTGTCGATAACCTGGTGACCTTTTTTATCAATAATATATTTGATTATAAATTTTATTAGCAATTATCAATCCTAATTATAACTTAAAATTATTTAATTGAAAAAACGAATATAGGTAAGATACGTGTATAATATTAATATAATTAATTATAATGTAACCCTATACCAACACGTCTGAGCGTGGTATAGTAGGTCAATTACCCTTCCATAATGGAGGATTCTCGAGCCCAACAATGGGACGTATATGGGCTGAGATGAATTATGATGTTCCACCATAAAATTGTCAACTTTGACTTTTTGGTTATTTAACTGTATTTTTTGGGGTTGTTCATTGTTTTTTAGTTTTTAAACTAGTCATATATCCTAACAAATAATACAAAAAATAATTATTTAAATAGATTCAGTCGTATTTGAGTTTTAGCAATTGTAATGAACAGCAAGAAATTGATCTATTCTACCACACTAGTTAGATGGGCTGATACACGATTTTATTTCGAGTTTATCTGGCATATATATCGTATACATATTATAATAACTTAGCCGTCTTTTACGATACTCACGGGCAATAAAGAAGGGGGTGAATTTTATTCTTACTCTGTCATTACACGGTGGTGGAGAAGACCCGAGCTTCGCAGTGGGACTTTTATAAGCTGTGATAATGATGATGAATAAACAGATATTGATTTTCATATACATTGATAGAAACGGGTTAGATTTAAAGAAAAAAAAAATACTATTTCTTATACAACAATATAGGAACTGTAGAGAATATAAGTCAAATTTCCACCTATAAAGACTCGTACCGAATAAGTGTTTATTAGTTTTAAAGAAAAAAAGTTATCAAACTTAACGTGCTATATGTTCACAATACGACATTTCGTCAAGTACGATCCTCTCCTAACAATAAATCCGTCGAAGCTGGTGGCGCAATTACTAGCGCTATCAACCGACCGGACGGCGCCGGCGCAGAGCGACCTTCCAACCCAGCTCTGGTTAAGAGATTATAATTACATTTAGAACAATTCATATTGTATTTAATTTAAAACAGTGTTAAGTTTGCCACTGTTAACCGTAAAATTTTCAGTTGATGTTATTCAGTTCTTATTAAGAAAGAAATCTACAACGTATGTACTGAAGACTGCAATACACTGTGAGCTCTCATTATAAATTTGATCCACAATAATAATAGGTAAAAATAATTTTATAAATTAAAACCTCTTAGTAAGATAAAGTAAGCCGCCTTCAAAATTTAATAATTTAGCATCATGTCACCTGAGTTTTCTTGCCGGATCTTTCTCTGTGTGATCGTGTGCTGTTAAATGGGACGCGGTCGCAGCCTTCTTCGAGGCAGTAGTCTCGTGGAAGGAGGCGGTGGATCACGCGCGCGAGGAGCGCAACCTCGACGAAGTGATCCGCCGTCGGCGACTGGGGCGGCGTAGGCGCGAATATTTGCGCTTCATGGCGCCTAGCCGAGGCCGCGGCTGACGTGACGGGGGAACTAGTCCATCACCCGCCGAGAGGCCAACTGCGTGAGGAAAGACCGACGTCCTCCTCGAGGTCGTCGGTCGATGGGAAGGTACCCCTCAGGGGGGTATCCTGTCGCGCCGACCACTGACGTCAAGTCACCCTACTCCGATGGTCGGCCCAACGACGAAGGCGACGTGTCGCGCGGGTGGGTTACGGGTGTGCGTGCTTACGTCCCTCTGTCGCCCCGGACGGAGTGGTGCGAGGAGTGCGCCGAACGTACAAAAAAAAGGTGTGCTGTTAAATCGTTATCCAATTATATTTATTTATTTTAGAAAACTTAAAAGCTTTTTAACAAACACATATAAAAACAGATTCAGCTGTTTACATTTACAATACGCAGAGCCAATTACAGAATTCCACAACAGGACACTTTGAGGTGATACAAATGACAATTAGTGTTAATTAATGAAAACAATAAAGTAGTAAAAGAATTAATAGCATGGCTGATGCCAAAAAAAATTCAATACTGACCGTACTGTTGACAGTTGTCTGTTTACAGCCACGAGCCGGTCCGTCCGAGGTAGTCTCACACTCTCGCAGAAAATCGACGTCTATGCAGTACCAATATGTTTCTGTGTCTCGGTGAGCGAGAGAGTCGGCAGCCCAATTTTCTGAGGGTATTTGCATGTAGCTTTCCGTGTAGTGACGGAGTAAGAATACAATTCACTACACCCTATCTTGTCGATAGATATCGTAAAAGACGACTAAGGGATATAATACGCATATGACATCTACGGAAGAGAAGGCAAACTAGAAATAAAACCTTATACCAACCTGTCCAACCAGCATGGTAAAGTAAGGTCAGTTAGTTGCCCTCCTATTGTGGAAGAGGCTCGAGTCCAACAATGGAATGTATATAATAATGTTGATGATTTTCATGTGGTCACATACATAGGGAGTGTGTGTTACTTCGTGGTAGGCAGCTGTGTAGCAAAGGACCATGAGCACCAGTATGACTTTTCAACGAGTCTGCTATTTGCTCCTTTTTTTTTTGGGGTGGGCTGCGATCGGCGCGCTCCTCGCACCACTCCGTCCGGGGCGACAGAAGGGCGTAAGCACGCAACACCCGCAACCCACCCGAAAACCACGTTGCCTTCGTCGTTGGGCCGACCACCGGAGCATGGTTACTTGTCATCAGTGGTCGGCCCGATGGAGTACCCCCTACGTGGGGTACCCTCCTGTTATTTGCTCCTTTGCCAGCAACAGCGATAAAAAATGACAATAAAACAAGAAAGAATTAAAACTACAATGAAACACCAATATTTTTTTTTATCGTTTCCATTGCTTATACGTTCCACTATTGGTCACAAGTCCACAACCTCCTATTATTGTCCTCTTATGCGATATGGCGGCCAAGCGGCAAAGCTTATAATAAATTAAAAAATAATCGGTTGTATATAAAGTCGGTTTACTGACGATAGTTGAACGTGACAACGTCATAAGAAAATACTGATGGAATGGTTTCATTTTTCAAAAGAAAATTTTAATTTTATTTGTTTGATAGATATTTTGTATGGATCAAGCCTTAAATGGAACGCCTCAGAGCGAGGTAACGCCGCATACGTCATGTTTTTTCGTGTGTGCAGCCGGCTCCATCGAATTAAGACGTTCTCACATCGAAAAAAGGATTGTTGTCCTCGAATTGACCTAAATTAAATTATTTTAATGGCTCTTTTAAGTCTCTTTTAAGTTCCCGTCGCAAAACGAAGGTTGTCATAAGTTTAAAGTTGTTTAATTCTAGCATTCTTGGGGGCGAAGTTCCTGAGTCGTGGACCAGGTCTGTGCTGGTGCTGTTTTTCAAGAACGGTGATAAAACACTTTTAAGGAATTACAGACCTATATAAGAGCGAGCTCTTAAGCCACGTGTACAAATAGTTCTCAAGAGCCATTACGAATCTACACGTTTGCAAACTCGACGACTTCCAGCCGCCTGAACAAGACGGATTCCGAAAAGGTATCATAGACCACATCCATATACTTCGCCAGATTATACAGAAGACCGAGAAGTATAATTGGCCTCTATGTCTATCTTTTGTGGATTATGAGAAAGCCTTGGATTCTGCCGAAACTTGGGTAGTGCTGCAGGCCCTTCAGCAGTGCCTAATTGACTATTGATATATCGAAGTACTAAAGCGTTTGTACAGAAATTTTATGCCAGGTCCGCATCCAGGATAAGAGAGACCTGTTATTTGAAGCTTCCATCTACAGTGGCATAACTGAGCCCATTGATCATGGAACTGAAGGTAGAATACAAATGCTTTTAATCTATTAGTAAATCCATCCAGTTAAAGCTTATTTGATTCATACTAACTGCTTCTGTTTATTTCTCTGGCTGAATACTTGCTTTTTCATAATCATCATCTCAGCTCATATGCGTTCCACTACTGGGCTCGAGCTTCCATTATAATAGGAGAGATCTTGACCTAATATACCACACAGGTCAGACAGGTTAGTATAAGTTTTATTTCGCGCCTGTCTTCTCTTGTATAAACGTTATATGCATATTATAGTCCTCAGTTGTCTTTTACGACATCCACGAATGATTCGTACAATCGTATTCTTACTCCATCACTTTTTTTTTGGAGTGCGCCGTCCAGCTCCGTCCGGGGGTGAAAAAGGGCAGCGCACTGCCCCATAATTTACCTTCTCCCCTCCTTCGCCGTGAGCTTCTTGTTCGTTTGAGGGTGAATCAACATTTTTAATTTTTTTTATTCTTTTTATATACGAGTCTTATAAAAAGTCTAGAATGTCAAATACATTTAGTATTA
This sequence comes from Lymantria dispar, assembly GCA_032191425.1. NCBI lineage: Eukaryota > Metazoa > Arthropoda > Insecta > Lepidoptera > Erebidae > Lymantria > Lymantria dispar. Next base: position 6,891,985 of record CM063457.1, read on the forward strand.
AAGTCTAACTTTTTATTAGCTGCAGTAAAATGACGTTTTGTGGGTTGCCGGTTTTTGAAGAAAATAAATAGGGATGTAGCTAAATGAGGGAGTCATAAATGAATAATCAGTTTGGTTTTTTTTTGAGATTTAATATTAAGTTGTAGTGTATTTTTTTAACCTATTATTATTACTATACTAGAGGATTAATCTTTTTTAATGGAAGTATAGGGAGGTACATTCAAAATGAAACAAAAACGTCATAATAATGTTATTTAATTAATCTTTTTCGAAATCACTGTCGCTGTCGCTTTCGGTCACACTAATAACAAATCTATCTGTCACTTCATCTATAATATGATCGAGGTGGCACATTTTATCTTCCTCTTTAATAGTGTGAGACACACAGTCACTCCACTTAACCGGTGTCACTTTCTTGATTCCTTCTTGGAATAAAGTTTTCACTTCTTGCATTTTATACGTCTTATTATTGTTTGCGACGTGACTCTTTACCTGCGCCCATACCAACTCAATGGGGTTCAATTCACAGTGATAAGGGGGCAGTCTTAAAAGTGTGATACCTTTTTGTGCAGCTATCTCGTCTACGGCATATTTCTTAGTATGATTTTGTTGTTTCACAATATCTATGAGAGTGGCCTTGACCATATTTGGTTCAAACGCAATATTTTTAGTAGTCAGCCACTCTTGAATTCGTGCTTTCATCCACGACATCGGGATTGTTTCGATCTTCCGAGATTGATAGGGCGCATTGTCCATTACGACTACTGCATTCGGCTTGAGTTTAGGTAGAATACCGCCGAACCAATCCTCGAAACACTCCGCGTTCATTTCATCATGGTAGTCTTCTGTACCTTTCTTTGCTTCAAACATAAGAAGTCCGTCGACCAGGAAGCCTTCTTCTCCGCCTATGTGACTAATTATGAGTCGTTTGCCCTTTCCTGTGGGATTTTTTAATCCCGTAGTCAAGCCGTCTAAAAATGCCTGTCGAGAAGATTTAATACTTCCGTCAATCCAGGTTTTTTTTGTAGTATGACCTGAAAAGAACAAAAAAGAATCATAAGTTTCGACATCAAAACAAAAAGGGAACAAATAGAAGAAACTAAGAGTTGACACGTACCAGCGTTGACCCAGGTCTCGTCTTGATAATATATGTATTTTCCCTCCCTACGATATTGTTTAATTAAACGCAGGTAGCGCTGGCGCCATGATATGATATCTTGTCTATCAATAAGCACACTCTTGCGTGATCGAGTAGCGAATTCGAAATTAAGATGCTTCATAATTTTTCTCAATGTCTCTTTCGAGAAGTTGGGCAATCCTGGGTCATCATTTACAACTTGCAGCACCTAAAAATGATTAAAGTTATTACCTAATTGGTTAAGATTACACAGAGAAAACATACATAACGTATAATAAAAAGATGAGTGACGACATGTGTAAACTAACTTTTGCGATGGTGGGTATTTCATTTCTATGAAAGAACTGATGTACAATTCGTCTAACAGCAGTGAATGTGAAATCATCAAGTTTATCTTTAAATGTAAGTTTTGGGCCCGTTTTTTCGGGAGGTTTTGGTGATTCGCTGTCGTTCTCCTTGTGCTCCTTTAAAACGGAATAAACTGTGCGGACGGATATTCCCAAGACTTCAGCCACCTTGTTAACGCATTCACTTGTTTTTGGAACTTCAATGTTTGATTCTGAAGATTTCACTTCAAACACATATTTATAAACGTTTTGGACCCAAAGCTTTTCAGTTGCACTTAGAGCTACACGTGGCCTTTTTTTCTTAGGAGATAAAAATGTGTCTCCATCTTGCGATGTGCTCGGCAGAGCATCCATGTCTTCAATGTATCAAACAAAAAAAAACTAACACGATTAACGAAAACAGGTAATGAAAAACAAACACAACGTAACATAAGTTTAACAATAATGATAACAGAAACAACGCGCAGTGGGCAAATCAAAGTTATTCATGCACTCAAAACAGAAGTATGAAGCCGAATGAGCGAATGACAATCGAAACAAAATGGCGGTCAAGCGTCATCGTAGCACCGTAACCAAAAACCAGTACTACCAACTTGAGAGAGCGTTTTCTTGAGTGTTACCTTGTATATGTCTAAAAGGATCAACGTTTATACAGCCTTTTATTTACATTAATATTAAATAGAATTTAGTATGATCATTATGAGTCAGCTATGGAACGATTAGATATTCTGTAAACTTTTGTGAACTGAATCACATCCCTATTGAGATTAGGCTGTCAAAATTATTTTATGGAATGACATTTAGAAACGTCATTTTACTGCAGCTAATAAAAAGTTAGACTATAGTAGTATTAATAGTAAATATAAAGAATGCTGATATGTTTACATATACATTAACACGGGGCGGCGTAGGCGCAACTACCTGCGCCTCATGCCGCCCTAGCCGAGGCCGCGGCTGACGTGACCGGGGATTAGTCCGTCACCCGCTGAGAGGCCGACCGCGTGAGGAACGACCGACGTCCTCCCCGATGGGGGGACGTCGGTCGATGGGAGGGTACCCCAAAAGGGGGTATTCCGTCGGGCCGACCACTGATGTCAAGTAACCCTGCTCCGGTAGTCAGCCCAACGACGAAGGCATGCAAGTTGCATGCTTACGCCCCTCTGTCGCCCCGGACGGAGTGGTGCGAGGAGCGCGCCGACCGCAGCCCACCCCAAAAAAAAAAACATATACATTAACACAATTCAGTAGAATATTTAAAGGACAAACAGACAAATCGTTGTATCTTCGTTTTGTTTTTCTTTACTAATACATTTGTATATAATAATACATGTGCTTAATTACTCAGCCATGTTGCATGTTGACATTTCGAATAAATGTAATCGATATCATTAATGGATAAGCACTCGATTAATTCGAATAAAAAAGTATAAAAAAATAATAATATTATATTCATTGCGAGTTCGTTTAATGAGTTCTTCGTTTAGCAGTTTAATTATAAATATCAGGTTGACCGAGCTTCGCTCGGAGTATTTTTGTAGCATTTATTCAGATATATATTAATAAAAAAAAAATAAAAAAATAATGAAAATTATATAAAAAATTAGAAAAAGAGAATAATAATAACACCGAGATTCGATCCGACGCCGTTTGTCGCCGATGTCAAAAATAAAATGAAACCTGACTACTTCGCCACTGAGCTATCGTAACTCATGACATTGACGGCAAAATTTGAATTCATATTCTTTTAAAATTTAATGTCATTATATTGTCTGCCAAAAACACTGACAAAACAACATTTTCTATACATAAAACCTAGCTAGATCGATTTTTTGGGCCCGAATCCTCTAGTATGCCAAGTTTCAACAAAATCGTTGGAGCCGTTTCCGAGATCCTGAATATATATCTATATATATACAAGAATTGCTGGTTTAAAGATATAAGATTTATAAGAATTTGTTTTTGCTCAAAGTTCCTCAACGTGCTATGGAGGGGGCTATACTCTGTATTTATCAACGTAATAAAAGCTGGAATACGGAAAGCCGTAGAAAAACGGGGGTAACCGACATAGCCCGAAGAATTACCACGTTGAAATGACAATGGGTAGGCCACATCGCTCGTTGAACCACGAATCGGACGACGCTGTCTTTTCATCATCCCGGATGGAATGGACGGCGTATGCTCTGACCGTAGCTCACCAAAAAAAAGGGTGTGTTCTTTAAAAAAAAAAAGAAAGAAAAATGATAGTGACGCGCGAATTGATCTTTGCTTACTGTGAAAGGAGTGTGAATGCGTGCAATGAGGTTCGGTGATAATGGCATCACCAAAACCCACCACAGGCAAACACCCTCACAAAGTTGCGGCTCTCTCGCTCATTGAACGAAGTGCAGTTACAAATTGCTACTGCTCAAACTCATTCGATTTACTGCGAGAGTATGGTACTATGCCAGATAGACCGGCCCGCGGCTGTAGACTGTCAACAATGAGATCCTACCATCTCTCGATCCTCTCTATCCCCAAGCAAGGCTATAATAGTAATATTCCTTTGAGATGCCTATGTTTAATAACGGACGTCGCTGAGCTGATGGGTGGAACTAATTCTACAATAGTAAAAGATCAAAAATATACATATAGTCTAAGTATGAACTTATATCTTTTACCCACCCCATTATCATTGCCATTGATATCTTTTCAAGGCGTGTAAAAGTTTTATATTATAGCTTTTCTACTAGCAACCCACCCTCGCTTCGCTTCGCTTTCAGTCGCCTTATGCGCGTAGTTCCCAATCCCGTGGGAAGACCGGGATAAAATATAGCCTATGTTACTCCCTGATATTATATCTTTCCATTGGTGAAAAAATGTCAGGACCCGAACACCACAGACGTGAAGCGGAAATTTAACGCCGCTTCTAGATCTAGTAAGAAGGCTATTGCCAGAGCCAAGGCGGAACATGTTGCCAGAATTGGCGAGCGATTGCAAAGCTATCCCGCTGGGAGTCGTGCATTCTGGTCACTCGCCAAGGCTGCCCAAGGCAACTTCTGCCAGTCCAATCTCTCTCCACTGCAGAAACACGATGGCAATCTGGCCCACAGCGCAAAGGAGAAGGCCGATCTTCTAGGTCAATTCTTTGCCTGTAACTCGACTTTGGATGCCGGAGCTGCCACACCACCCAGTGGTGTGAAAGCTCACTTCCAAAAATCCGCATCACGCAGCGAGCGGTCAAGCGGGAGCTGCGGCTTTTAGACATCCATAAGTCGAGTGGGCCGGATGGCATCCCTGCAGTGGTCCTAAAGACGTGCGCCCCTGAATTGACTCCCATCCTCACGCGCCTATACCGTCTTTCCTAAGATACTAATAGGGTTCCGTCTTCGTGGAAGGTAGCCCATGTCCACCCGATCCCTAAAAAGGGAGACCGGTCTGACCCATCGAATTACAGGCCAATTGCGATAAAATCCTTGATTTCCAAGATAATGGAGAAAATTATAAACCGCCAGCTTCTGCAGTACCTTGAGGATCACCAGCTGATCAGTGATCGCCAATACGGCTTTCGTCGTGGGCGATCGGCTGGTGATCTTCTTGTGTACCTCACTCACCGTTGGGCAGAGGCCTTGGAGGGCAAGGGTGAGGCGCTAGCGTTCAGCCTAGACATCGCAAAGGCGTTCGATAGGGTCTGGCACAGGGCACTTCTATCGAAGCTACCATCATACGGAATCCCCGGGGGACTCTGTAATTGGATCGCCAGCTTTCTGGATGGTCGGAGTATTAAAGTCGTTGTAGATGGCTCTTGTTCCGATACCATGACCACTAATGCTGGTGTACCACAAAACTCGGTGCTCTCTCCGACGTTGTTTATCCTGCATATCAACGACATGCTCTCCATCGAGAATATGTGTTGCTATGCGGATGACAGCACGGGTGACAAACGGTATACCGAGCAACGGAATGTCCCTCGGAGTACTCAGGAAAGAAGGGTTCAACTTGTGTCTGAAGTCGAGCGCTCTCTGGGGCGGGCCTCGGAATGGGGTGAACGCAATTTAGTCCAGTTCAACCCCACAAAGACACAAGTTTGCGCGTTCACTGCAAAGAAGGACCCGTTTGTCATGGCGCCTCAGTTCCAAGGAGTAACTCTCCAAATTGCCGACAGTATTGGGATCCTTGGCCTCGAAATATCGAACAAAGTCCAGTTTGGGAGTCATTTGGAGGACAAAGCCAAATTGGCCAGCAAAAAGTTGGACGTCCTGAACAGAGCCAGGCGATACTTCACACCGAGACAGCGCCTTGTACTATACAAGGCGCAAGTTCGTCCTCATGTGGAGTACTGCTCACATCTCTGGGCAGGCGCGCCCAAATATCAGCTAGACCCACTTGACTCCCTCCAAAGGCGTGCTGTTCGAATCGTCGGCGATCTCACGGACGGATTGGAGTCGCTGGAGCGGCGGAGAGACATTGGGTCACTCTGTGTACTCTACCGACTCTTTCACGGGGAGTGCTCTGAGGAACTGTTTGACTTGGTACCACCGTCTCTGTTTTACCAACGTACCACTCGACACCGCAGCAAGGTTCATCCATTTCACCTGGAAACGATACCTGGAGACGTTTCCAGCGATCATTTCTCCCACGTACGTGCAGGCTCTGGAATGAACTACCTGCTGCTGTGTTTCCCGAGCGCTATGACATGTCCTTCTTTAAACGAGGTTTAAGAGGAGTATTTTCTTCACGGTAGGCAACGGCCTGGCTGTGCCCCTGGTATTGCAAAGGTCCATGTACGGCAGAATCACGTACCATCAGGTGTGCTGCCTGCTCGTTTGCCACCATCGACAATAAAAAAAAAAAAAAAAAAAACGGCTGGACCGATTTCAAAAATTCTTTCACTAATGGAAAGCTATAATATCAGGGCGTAAACTAGGCTATATTTTATCCCGGTATTCCTACGGGAACGGGAACTAAGCGGGTAAAACGACTAAAACCAAAGCGAAGCGAGGGTGGGTTGCTAGTATGAATATAGAATCGATGCAAGAAAATAAAAACTCGATATAACCAGTTGGGACCACACTGTCGACAGCTATCTGTCTACAAACGCGGCCAAGCCCGTCCGGGGTAGTACCACACTCGCAGAAAATCGACGTCTGAATAGTAGCAATTCGTTACTGCGCTTCGTTCGGTGAGCGAGAGAGCCGGAAGCCCAACTTTCTGAGGGTGTTTATGTGTGGAGGGTTTTGGTATCACCGAACCTCAATGCACGCATTCACACTCCCTTCACTTTCTTCCCGGTACGCAGCGGCCTTGTAAAGATCCATGAGCGGCAGCAACACTTACCATCAGGTGTACTGGTTTGCTTGTTTGCCACAGTTTGCAATAAAAAAAGCCCTATGCCACCACGGGTGGAACTCGGTACTGGTGGTCAGCCCAACAACGAAGGCAAGGGTACCGGTGGGTTATGGGCCCGCGCGCCGTCCTTTCATCACCCCGGACGGAATGGACGGTGTGTACGCTTACCATAGCCCACCGATAAAAAAAATAAAAAGCTGTCACCACGTGTGAATAGTTTGATGGTCTACGTCAATTTCCCGCCCACAAAGGAAGAGGTCCGATGATGACGAATAGCAGACTATTTATTCCTAAAAAATAAGTAAAACAATTATTTTGATGTGTACACAGGCATTCATTAACAATTTCGCAGAAACAATCTTTATGCCATACAAACCGAGACACACTTAGTCGTTATTAAATAGCAATTTATTGTAAATAATCGATTTTTGATGAATCCTTACGCATCGTTATTTCCTCTCAGACCTGAGCTCTACTTTATCTTCTTTTTTAGATCTGAAGTTCATTTAAATGTGTTTAAAATTAGATTAGTGTATATTAATATTGGTGGCTAGAATATCCTCAGGCATTATAATATCTTATTATTTAGTATAATACATCATTTTTTGTCCATTTCGTTATATCACGAGGAATTTTGCATTTAAATTATTAGTGCGGGTAAAGCAATTAACTAAAGCGAAGGCGATAATATGTATACCCGGTAACTCAATCACAAAATAAGCGAATAAATCTAGTTGGGGCTTTATAGTTAATTTTTTCTTTTTCTTTTTTTTTTAATTTCACCTCACACTACGGAAATCATAATACCTACACCTTACACTATGGTAATTATAATAACGTGTATCGGATAAACTTTTTCATCATCATCATCATCACCGCAGCCCACATACGTCCCACTGTTGGGCTCGGGCCTCCTCCATACTTGAAGGAAATTTGACCTACTATCCCATGCTGATCAGACATGTTGGTATTGGGTTTCATTTCAAGATTTCCTTCTCTTGCATAGATGTTATGTGTATATTATATCACATAGTCGTCTTTTACGACATCCACGGACAAGCTAGGGAGTGGTGAATTGTATTCCAATTCCGTTACCACACGGATAGATTTAACTTTTTAATTTGAACTTTAAACTTTTTAATTTGACTAAATCAATGATAAATATGCTTCCAAATTTAAAATAACAAAGAAGCCATTTTATAGATGCTACTACAATTAACTAACTCAATTATTATGATTATTTATTACTATTATAATATTATTGTGTAATATTTTAATAAAAAATATCTATACCAATAAATAAAATTGGAGTTTGTTTGTAATGTAAAAATAATAGGCTTTTTGCATGCTCACACGGTTATTTGCACTATTCACGTTTCCGTGGGAATACCGGGTTAAAATATAGCCTAATTTACTCCCTGATATTATAGCTTTCCATTGGTGAAAGAATTTTTGAAATAGGTCCAGCCGTTTTGAAGATTACCCGGAACAAACAGAAAGACAGACAAAAAAAATATAAAGTGTATTTTAGGCATATGTATAGTGCAAATAACCGTGTGAGCATGAAAAAAGTCTATTATTTTGACATTACAAACAGACACTCCAATTTTATTTATTGGTATAGATAAATAACCCATGTGCTTACACTATAGTTAGACTATTACCGTAAGGGAACAAAACATTATTTTAAAGTACGTCACTTTCGTTCCAAAACTGAAACTTCCGTCCGAAAACAGATCTGACTTAGTCCTTTAACCGCGTAAAGGACTCCTACTTCAAAAACAGCTGTTTTAAAAATTACAACCTGAACTGTAATACGTTATCTTAAAAAAAATATATTAATCTTAATGACTGTCACATTAGCAAAAGCACTTAAATACTATTTAGCGCTTATCTATCTAATGGCTTATAAATTAATTAGCAATTTAATAATATATAAACGTAAAGTGCTCTTGTAACAAATATAAATATTACTGTTACCTTCCTATTTTTATATTTACAGAAGGTTAAATTAAAAATGCCCGGTGGCGAATTCCCCGAGTCGCGACGGGATAAGAATACAATTGTCACTAACCGACACTTTCTCGTGGAAAACATCCGAAAAATTACCAGGCGAATGGACTACAATTTCTTAGGAAAGGTTTGCTTACTGCGATCATCATCATCATCATCTTGCTCTTATCCCAATTACTTGGGGTCGACACAATATGTCATCTGTTTGACATATTGCAAAAAGTTTCGGCAATGACTTTTATGACCGGCCGCCTGCCTGACGTCAACCCTCCTTGGGAATGTAATCGTTGACCCAAATGGTACCAGATGGAGTTGGTCCGGGTCAATCTAGGGCTCTTAGTCGTCTTTTACGACACCCACGAGCAAAGCAAGGGTTGGTAGTATTCGAAGCCGCCACCACACAGCAGTTTGCTTACTGCGATCACCAACCCAATTACTAAGCACATCGTTTATGGTAATAACCTGACCAAAGAATGAACGTTGCATTTTATGGGGAGTGCAAGAACTATGACGAAGAACTAACCCCTTTTTTGGGTTCCATGGTCAGCGTACCCGCTGTCCGGCTCCTTCCGGGGCGACAGAGGGCCGGCGCCAGGTATTCCGACGGAACACCCCACCCACCACGCGCGCCCCGCCGACTCCTTCCACGAGACGATTACCTCGCAGAAGGCGGCGACCGTGTCCCAGGTGAAGTCCAGGTCCTTCGCCATCAGTACTCTAAACCTTTCAATAAACCATCTAACGTAATAAGTGAAGTTCCTTGGATTATGTAACGTGAAGAATATGAGACGTAATGATTTCTGATGTTTACGCGAGTATTATACATTTTAAATAAAACTACTTTACGGATTTTATCGCGTTTGTAATTGATTTTTGATTACCCGACGTTTCGAACACTTTACAGCGTTCATGGTCACGGGTGGACTAAGATGTCTCACGTCCAATGTAATAACTAATTTCTGTATCGGGTAGAATTATAAATTTTCTGCAGTAACGATAACTTGTTGGACGTGAGACATCTTAGTCCACCCGTGACCATGAACGCTGTAAAGTGTTCGAAACGTCGGGTAATCAAAAATCAATAACAAACGCGATAAAATCCGTAAAGTAGTTTTATTTAAAATATGAGACGTTTTTGAGTTAAAGAAAAAACATTGGAAAGATTATAAAGGTAATTTTGTTTGGGTGGGCTATAGTTAGCGCAGGCACACACCGATCAGTCCGTCCAGGGTGACGAAGGCGCAGCGCGCGGCCCCATAACCCACCGTATTCCCTTTCTTTTGCCATTGGGATGACCAAGTTCCTTGTCGTCCGTGGGCCGTCGTCCTTGTTGTCCGTGGGCAGAGTAGGCCTTTTTTATTTTTATTGCAAACGGTGGCAAATGAGCAAACAGTACACCTATTGGTAATTGTTGCTGCTGCTCATGGACCTTTGCTAAGCCACTGCCTGCCGGGAAGAATGTGAAGGGAGTATGAATGAGTGCAATGAGGCTCGATGATATTAAAGCATCACCAAAACCCACCAAACGTAAACACCCTCAGAAAGTTGGGCTTTCGGCTCTCTCGCTCATCGAACGAAGCGCAGTAACAAATTGCTACTACTCGGACGTCGGTTTTCTGCGAGAGTGTGGTACTACCTCGGACGGAGCGGCCTGCGGCTGTAGACAGATGACTGTCAACAGTGTGGTCCTACCAGTAGAGTTAAGGCTAAGGCTAGATACTTCAATATTGATGTATAGTCCACGATTCATGAACCACATGTCATATAAGTAGATTATGGATGGGTCGTGATACAGTTGATTTAAGTTTGTAGTATCTAGAGTGATCCATCAAATAAATATCTTGAGATACGTATTAAGTGTAGTAGCATTACATTAATATAAATACATATATGCAGTTTTGTTGTTGATTGTAAGGACGTTTATATTTGAACCATACGTTTTAACCAACTTCAAATTAGGAGGAAGTTCTCAATTCGGTAGTATGTTGTTTACCTCAGAACGTTGGATTGGGTGAATTGATTTTGATGATGCTTTTTCTTTATTTGAAAGCTGGTGCTTCCCCTGTGTGATTTTAATATGGTCCACTTTGAAGGCGTTCTTTTTTTTTAGTTAAAAATATAACATTTCAGCTCATATACCTAACTGGTGCTCATAGCTCGTGATTCCCCTACAATTAAAGGAAAATTGAATTAATATACCAAACAGGTCAGGAGTTGATATAAGATGTAATTTTGAGTTTTTATTCTCTTGCATAAATACTTTTACATAACTTAGTCGTCTTTTACAACACCCACGAATTAGAAAGTTATTGAAATTGAAAGAATTGTATTCTTACTTCATCACCATACAGAAAATATTATATTTACATACTCCGCATTAATTTTGACATATTTTGATCTAAATCTGCCAATGTTTCAGGCCTCTGTATAGTACCCGGCAATAAATATTGGGCATCGGTCTTTGGAAAAATGTAATCGCCTTCGTTCGGTGAGCGAGAAAGCTGGAAGCTCCACTTTTTAAGGGTGTTTGTCTGTGATGGGTTTTGGGTGATATTTTGCAATGGCCCGCATTCACACTCCCTTCACTGTTTCACAGTAGGCATAGAAAAGTTTCATGCGCGGCAGTACCACTTACCATCAAGCGTGCTGTTTACTTGTTAGCCACCAACAGCAATAAAAAAAAAATGTCGCATACTGTATAAGGTTTAACATGTTTTATTACACTTTATTTTGCTTGCCCGTCATTCCGAATGCTTTACAATTTTTATGATTAAGATAATACGACATTTAACTCATGGTGATTGATTTTGTTGGATCTTTGAAATCATCATTTTCATCATTTCAGCTCATATACGTGCCACTGTTTGGCTCGAGCCTCCTCCTCTTTTTTTTAGGGTGGGCTATGGTGAGTGCACCTGCTGCCGGCTCCATCCGGGGCGACAGACGGGCGGCGCGCGGACCCCATAATCCATCGTAGCTCATCGACTTCGTCGTTGGGTACCGACCACCGGTACCGAGTTCCTTATTCTTCGTAGTCGGCCCGACCGATTTCACTCCTATTGTGGAGGACACAATAGGAGCGAAATTGACCTTACTATACCACGCTGGTCAGACAGGTTGGTATAGGATTTTATTTCAAGTTTTCCTATTCTTGAATAGGTGTCATATGCATATAATAACCCTTAGTCGTCTTTTACGACATCCACAGACCCAATAGAGAGTGGTGAATTATATTCTTACTCTGTCACCACACGAAAACGGTTAGAAATGAATCATTATTATAATCATTCGCCATTTTTGTATTAACTTTTGTATTAAATCAATTTCCAAATTGCTTTGAATGGTTAATTAATATTAATGACTGCAACATTAGAAAAAACATTTAAATACGATTTGGTACCCATCCAATGAATGCCTTATAAATTAATCGTCCATAAAATGTACATAAATGAAAATCGTTCTTGGAATATATCCAGAAAATACTACGAGGATATTGCTCCATTTCTCCTTTTATTTAAAGGTTAAGTTAATTAATAACATTATTTTTGGGAAAGAATGAGAACATTTTACTGTTTTTATTTATTTATACGTACCTACGTTACTTTTAACATAAAAACAATCTATTTTTTATGTTTGTGACGGGTCAGAATCAAACTGTACCAAGAAGAAATGTCTTTTACTAGGTTATTTAATAAAAAATAAAGTGCCGCAAAGAATAGTTAAAATCTATGAAATTGTGACCAATTCTTATTCAAATATATATTCAATCCATTATTTATAGGTTTCTGAGTTCATGACATTATATGTAGTTTATAAACTACATATAATTTTTCGTGTAATGACGGAGTAAGAATACAATTCATCACCCCCTGCCTTGCTTGTGGGTGTCGTACAAGACGACTAGCATAATAGTTCGGTCTTAGAATAATAACGTATAGAAGGATAGTGTTGGTACTTCGAACGATCGAAATATAAATCTAAAAATACTACATGCGCGCAGGCGACTACACACGTACACACGCACACCACTATACAAATTATGAAGTCAAATTTTGTTTTTATTAACATAAATCGTCGAAATATCTTTAAAAGTAATGTTAAAAACCTTTTTATGTTTTTAAAATGTGTTGTGACACCATTTGAATGCCCAAACCGTCATAATTACCTATTTATTTTTTAAGAGTTGCGTACGTACATGCAGTACAGTGACCTTGTACATTACGGAACAGTGTCGGCGTAAGCTCCATTAGGCTTCAATTGAAATGCTTCACTTTTTGTGCGTGAACTTACCTTCTATATGTTATTATTCTAAGAGTTCGGTATTATAACCACTACGCTATCTGTGCAGTCGTTATATTTATTACATCCCAGCAGTTCCTTCTAAACATATTACATAAAATACTTTAATGGACTTTTAATATAACACGATTACGGTATTAAATATAACACAAGACCAAATAACGCTTTCGCATTACCGCCAAAAGTTCCGCTCGCGCTCTGTACTCGCACGGTCAATTAATAAGTATATGCTCAAAAAAGAAACCTTGATCATAACTGGCTTGAACACAATGTCAATTTTAAATTTAACCATTCGATTTAACAATTCAAATTCGATTCATATTTAAAAATAAAACTAGAAAGAATTATCCATCAAAATGAGGGGTTAAAATAAATAAAAATTCTCTTTGCTTTTGTGGCAAATAATGTATAGTTGTAATATGAAACTGTGGGTCGGTTCTCCCGTTACTGCGTGGTACCACAGCCTGGGGGCATGCCACTGTAGGCTTGAGGTTACGATGTTTTTGGTGTTAGGGAATTTCCATAAATTACGTAACATGGTAAGGAGGGAGAGGTTGACGAAGTGTGACATTTTGACAACGGGTAGGAGAGATCATAAGCTTCGTTATATCACTTCAAAATCTTATACATTTAATTATTAAAATGAAAATTATGAACTATTAACGAACAGCTTAAAAATATTAATCCTATCTTTTCAGCAGCATCAGTTCTTTCTCAAATGCTGAACACGCGCCTAGTTTCGTCGTAATTAAATTACTAATATTAAAATTTCAAAATATGTGACGTAACAGAGTGTGAGTATTTGCACAAATGTGACCAACTGTAACAAGAACGGGGAAGGGGTAAAAAATATCACGAAACGTGTGACGTACTTTATGGATGAGCCTTTTCATTTTAGAAAATGGAATTTGATAGATAATTTCTCAATTGTCACTTCACAAGAGATTCTAATTATATAAACAAAATGTAAAGAGGCTAATAATATAAAATACCGTTAGACTAGAGGTTTTAAAATACATTTATCGAAGTGTGATGGTGTATTATGATAGGCTGTTTAATTTTATGATACTGAAATCTATTAAAGCTTTATTTTCTACATAATGAAGCTTCCAGGCATTAATGGTACCGTAAGTTGGCCTATGAATCTCATTAGCGCGTTCATAAAAATGTCTGAGAAATGCTTATAGCCAGTATATAATTACTCATCGATACTTTATGTACCGACAGCATCAATGTTAATAGCGATTGGTAACCGATCGTCACCAAATATTCAATAATAATATTTTGAGAGTTACACCCGTCAATTATTGTCAATATGTTAAACTTTTTTAAACTATTTAAAGATATTTGTTTATTTATTTATTTATTTGTATAATTTCAATACATTGTCTGGGCACAGGGTAAGAATACAATTCACCCCCTCCTATCTTCTCCGTGGGTATCGTAAAAGACGACTAAAGGATATCATCATTTGCCTGCCCTCGTCCCACGCTAAGCGGGGTCGGCAAAACATGTTTTTATTTTCCATAACCTCCTATCAACCGTCATATCTGCACTCACTCTTTTCATACGCATATCCTCATTCACACAGCTCATTCACCTCTTTTTGGGTCTCCCACGATTCTTACGTCCATACACAATCAAATCGATAACCCGCCTCGTCACATGCCTTTCATCCCTTATCACTTGTCCATACCAAGACAATCTCGCACTCCTAACCTTCTCTATCACTGGTGCCACTTTCAGACTTCCCCTAATAAACTCATTTCTTATCAAAGAAGATTAAGGGATATAATATGCATAAATCTATGCATGATAGAAAATTCGAAATAAAAGTTTAAACCAACACATATGACCAGTGTGTTATAGTAGGTGTTACAGGATGGTTCATCATCGCAGCCCACGTACGTCCCACTGTTGAGCTCGGGCTTCCTCCACAATGGGAGGGAATTTTACTTACTATACCATGCTGGTCAGAAGTGTTGGTATAGGGTTTCATTTCGAGTTTTTCTTCTCTTTCATAGATGTTATGTGCACATTATATCCCTTAGTCGTCTTTTACGACATCCACGAGCAAGATAGGGAGTGGTAAATTGCATTCTTACATCCGTCACCACACGGAAAATAGGATGATTATTATAGAGTTAATGAGTTTAAATATCGACAAAAAGCTTTTCATATCTGTCATCATCTCGTTTGCCAACTTACCGCATATCCAAAGGAAGCCAATCTAAACTCTGTAGCACCGCTATAAATAAAATTACTGCGAAACAAATACAACACGAAGCAAAAGCTATGTGAACGAATAGTTGTCCGCTTTGTTGTCAAAAGTCCGATGTCCAACAGATTGGCGTATTTAAGCTATAAAGAAAAGAGAGAAAGGAGTATCCCATTACGAAAATGTCAAATAAACTGATGCGTAATAATTAAGATACAGCTATTAAAAAACCAGTGTGGCGACGGAGTTATTGAGATATGATATGCACATAACATTGATGTAAGAAAAGCAAAACTTGACATAAAACCCTATGTGACCAACAGTGGGACATAAATGATCGGAAATAAAAATGATGATCATGTTTTAGTTAATGTCTACTTACACATACATTAATTTTAAGTGGGTTTTTATTCGTTAAAATTTTGTATTACTTATTTAAATTACTTCTTTTTATATAAACTTATATTATTGTCAAACGCTCGTGTTTTCATCCGCGTAGTGCCCGTACCCGTGAAAATACAGAGATCAAATATAGGCTATTATTCGTTGGTAATACTAATCTCAATTGGTGAAAAAAATTAAAAATCGATTAAGTGGTGTACGCGTAAAAGCAAAACTAACTTATTCAAATTCACCTTTATAATATTAGTTTTTATATACAATACCAGTAACCCGTCCTCGCTTCGCTTCGGTTTCAGTCGCCTTACCCGCGTAGTGCCTGTTCCCGTGGGAATACTGGGATAAAATATAGCCTATGTTACTCCCTGATATTATAGCTTTTCATTGGTGAAAGAATTTTTAGAATCGGTTTGGTTGTTTAAACGATTAACTCACTTCAGGGTTATTCCCTTCACAAGAGAGTATAATTATTTGAAAATTATAGAAGATTAAGATTCAGACCAGTGTGCCTACTCTCGAATCTCGATTCCAATCCTAAATCCAATCGCAGCTCGAATTTGAGCAAATTTGGTACTCTTGAAAGCGACACTAGCGCACGATTGGAAACACATTCGGTGGATTTTTTTTAAACTAAATGAATTCGACTCTCGTCCTTTAAGTCAAATATTTGCTACTCCCGACGTGATTTTGACTTAGTTTAAAATCGTTAATATTCCACAATTTCAAGAAAGCGTCTTTGTGGTGATCGAGTTCGACAACGTTATTAATTTAAAGTAAGAAAATACGGCACATCTGATGAAAATAACAACTGCAAACGCGAATAATTCATTCTCGATTTTGTTCAAAAGTACGAAATATAAGTTTGGTGAGATTGGAATTGAATCGGATTCGAAATTAAAATTGATTTCAAGAGTAGGCCCACAGTTCTCACAAGCAGTCGGATAAGATCTGAATATCACACATAAGAAGAGGTCTTAAGAGAGATCAAATTCCTTTAATACTAGGTACAAGTTCTGACAGGAGCGGCGCACCCGAATTACCATCGCCCGTAGGTATGATTGAAAAGCGAAAGGTGAGACGCGACGCACAGAGGGATAGAGTTACATTAGCTTATAGTATACGCAAATAATTTAGATTAATAAAACTATTATTATTATTATTTCAATTCATATATGTCCCACCATTGGGCTCGAGCCTCCTTCACAATAGGAAAGACATAGACCTACTGTACCATGCTGGTAAGACGTGTTGGTATAGGGTTTTATTTTAAGTTTTCCTTCTCTTGCATATTTAAGCCCTTAATCGTTTTTTACGACAGCCACGGGCAAGATACGGTGGTGAATTGTATTCTTACTCCGTCACCACACGCAAAATTCTTACTACGTCACCACACGAAATTATAAAATATCATAATCGCCTATCTTGCCCATGGCTGTCGTAAAAGACGACTAAGGCATATTATATGTAGAAAACATCATAACAGTAGCCAGGCAAGATAAAAGCAGCATTAAATCCTATAATAACTCGTTTCACAATTGTAGTTGAATTGTAGTCCGCCCGTGACCATGAACGCTGCAAAGTATTCGAAACGTCGGGTAATCAAAAATCAAATACAAACGCGATAAAATCCGTAACGTAGTTTTATTTAAAATGTGTAATGCTCGCGTCAACTTAAAAAACCATAGTGGTAGAATTGGTCACTTTTCTCCCATTTTGGAGAAAGTCCTAGTGAGAATGTCTTAACTCACTTTGGCAACCAGGGCGCAGAATACTTAATAGAGGCCAGAATAACAATCGCAGTTGATGTTATAACGTAGACAAGAAAGGTTTTTACGATTCATCTATATGGTAAAGTAACTGTAATAAACCAATAAGCATTTCTTACCCTATTCTCACCCCAAGATAGAAGAAAAAGGTAGTCGCAGACATATCGAATTTCATAAGGCCGGTTGAATGAATGCGAAATTATTTAGGATCATTTTATCGAAGGTAAGCGAGTTCGAATGAATCATCGATTTACTTTTAATTTGTTTTTATTTTTACTTTATTGCTTATACATAATAAAAGTTCAGTGATGTTGAACGTAACAAGCAAAGGCAAGGCCGTCCTCCAGACCTTCATAAGGCTCATGCCTTATTTTGGAAAGTACAAAATCACTTCTATTGCCGCCTTCAGGCAGCAGTTACATAATCCATCAGTATATCAGCTTACTAAAATTTACTTGTCCATTGCCCTGTCACCTATATACGTCATCTCATTGTCACGTCGCACGAGCACTAACAATCTAGTTGACTACACGAAACTACACTCTCTCTTCTCTTGCACTTGACTGAGAAATATCATCTCAGTGTAGGTACGACAGACAGCGCTCTACGTAGCCGAAGTTAACCGATTACCTCTTTTCAAAGATCGATGTGCAATATTAATTACCAGGTGTGTGATAGCGACACTAACCATTTTCATGATGATACCTCAGCCAGGTTTTAAAACTCCCACAGGGGAGCAGTTGTGAAAAATTGAATCCTTAACCCGTCGCCATACGGGGATGTACACATAAATATAATAGTATTAGCAATGATAATATTCTGTTATTTAAACCTTCACCCTGAGGTGATTTTTTTTTCGGTGGGCTAAGGTCGGCGTACATGCCGTCCTCTCCATTCGGGGTGAGGAAAGGACGAAGCGCGGCCCCTTAACCCACCGTATTCCCTCCCTTTCGCCATTGGGCTGATCACCGGTACCGAGTTCCTTGTCGTCCGTTGCCAGCCCGGCGAGATACTCATCTGGGTACCCTCCCTCCCTGACGCCCCTTCAGCGATGACGGTCGTCCTCACACGGTCAGCCTCTGACGGTCCTCCGGCAGACGCTCCGCCGCATCCGTGCGATGACCGTGAGTTGATGGAGTAAGAATACAGTTCACCACCCCATTACTTGTCCGTGGATGTCGTAAAAGTCGACTAAGGGATATAATTGAGGATAGATTTTCCGTTCGGTGACGGACTAAGATTACAATTCATCATGCCCTCTCTTGCCCGTGGGTGTTGGAAAAGACGACTAAGGGATTAAATATGCATATAACGTCTATGCAAGAGAAAGAAACATTGAAATAAAACTCTATAATATAATATTATAACGCGACACAACGACTGTTATTATCGCAGTTCACTAGCCGACTAACTAATCTAACTAGTAACTGTTTTGCAGGCGGACGGGTGGTATCGGCCGCATTGGTACACGATTATTGCCGCGCTTCAACTCATTAGGAATAGCGCCTAAGTATCAGCCTATTGTTTTGATTTGTTCTTTTATTATTTGTATTATTATTTTTTTTATTATTGTTTTCTTTTTTTAATTGTTAAGTTATGTTTATCACACGTATGTATAATGATGTATATTGTGGTTGTGGCTCAGCATCGAATAAATATGGTTTTCTTTCTTTCTTTCTATGCCATTTTTCTATGCCAAAACATCTGACCTGCGAGTTGGTAAATTACACTAGCCTTATTACGGAGGAGGCTCGTCCCAACAGCGGGACGTATATAAGCTAAAATGATAAGGTATATAATATACAGATAACATCTATGCAAGAGAAAGAAAAATCGAAATAAAACCCTATATCAGCCCGTCTAATCAGCGGTATAAGTGTCAGTATACCTTCCATTGTGGAGAGGTGTAGTGGCTATTTATGTCAGAAAAAACTTATTAAAGTTTGCCAAGCCAAGCCATAAGCATTCGTATCTCACAAGATACCATGATAACTTATCAGCCGTAGCAAGAACACTCACTAAGTCAGAGAAGACAACTCATGTTATGGGCCCAGTGGTGTACAATAAACTGCCTACACCGATAACTTCCGCTCCTAGCCTCCAAACCTTCAAGGTCCGACTAAAGCGGTGGCTCGTCAGGCAGGCATTCTATACGTTTGACGAATTTTTGAAAATGTAGACAGTACTCAACGCGGATATTGTTTACGTTTCTTTATTACTATTATTATATTACTCTTTGACATTTCTTTGACATCGTTATTTATTCTATTTTAATTGCTGATAATCTAATATTGTTAAAATGTAATCATCTTTACCATATTTATAATGACATGTAAGAAACCCTTATCAATAAATGAGTTATGAGTAATGAGGGTTTGGAGAGCCTAACAGTGGTATATATATTACCTGAAATGATGATTTAATTATTCCATCCATCCATCCATCAGCCTACAGACGTCCACTGCTGGACATAGGCCTCCCCACGAGAATGCCACTCGGAATGGTCTTGCGCCACTTGCATCCAACGGTTCCTTACGACTTTGAGAATGTTGTCAGTCCACCTAGTGGGGGGTCGTCCTACGCTGCGCCGTCCGATTCGTGGTCGCCACTCAAGAACCTTTCTTCCCCAACGGTTGTCGATTCGACGAGCGATGTGGCCTGCCCATTGCCATTTCTACGTGCTAATTCTCATAGCCCTCTCCATAGCACGCTGAGCGACTTTTGAGCTTTTTTATGAGGTCGACATTTAGAGACCACGTTTCAGTGCCGTAAGTAATCGCTTGTAACACACACTAGTTATAAACATTTGTTTTCAGACACTGCGGAATATTGGACGAGAAGATCCTTTTAAGTTTCCTGATTTGATTATTACCAAAATTAAATAAATTAATTTATCTACAAACTTTTAATATACTACATAATCCGAGATAATACGGTGGGCACGGGCGGCTCAGTGCACGATGCCCGAAGCTCGTTGCACTAATCGATTTTACGTCTATTTCAATTAGCCGCATTATACTAAGCCTGCAACCTATTAACTATGAATACCACACTTAATACATTTTAAGTTTCTTAGCAAAATTAGGATTATTTATAGTTAATATTTCTTTAGTTTTTCATGGGGTGACGGAGTAAGAACACAACTTACCAGTCCTTATCTTGCTCATGGATGTCGTAAAACACGACTGAGGGATATAATACCCATATAACATCTATGCAAGAGAAGTAAAACTCGAAATAAAACTATACCAATATGTCTGGACAGCGTGGTATCGTAGTGAATTTCTCTTCTATTGGGGAGGAGGCTCGAGCCCAGCAGTGGGACTTGTATGAACTGAGTCGACGTCGAGATTTTTCTTTAATATAAATGGAAAACTTAATCTCATTTGGCATAGAAAATCATCTTCATCATCATCACCATCATCAGCAGCACTTTTAACTACACTTCATCGGCTACACAGATGGCGTAGTCGTTAAAATACCGATATACCGTGGCACTTTGTGCGCTACGAATTGTTGCTCTGAATCTGGATGTTATTTTTGTCTGTTGATTATATATTTTGTGTGGTGACGGAGTAAGAATACAATTGTCCACCCTCTCTCTTGCCCGTGGCTGTCGTTAACGACGACTAAAGAATTCAATAGGCATATAACATTGTAAATAAAACTACTTTTACGGATTATATCGCGTTTGTATTTGATTTATGATTGCCCGACGTTTCGAACACTTTGCAGCATTCATGGACACGGACGGTCCGCCCGTGACCATGAATGCTGCAAAGTGTTCGAAACGTCGGGTAATCAAAAATCAAATACAAACGCGATATAATCCGTAAAATTAGTTTTATTTACAATGTGTAGTGCTCCCGTAAACATCAGATATCATTAGGCATATAACATCTATGCAAGAGAAGGAAAGCTCAAAACAAAAGCCTATACCAACACGTCTGACCAGCATAGCATTTTAGATTTATTTTTATTGCAAATAGTGGCAAACAAGCAAACAGTACGGATCTTTGCTAGGCCGCTACTTACCGTAAAGAAAATGAAGGGAGTGTGAATGCGTGCAATGATGACAATCCTCACCGCACACAAACACCGTCAGAGAGTTGGACTTCTGGCTCTCTCGCTCACCGAACGAAGCGTAGTAACAAATCGCTACTACTCTGACGTCGATTTTCTGCGAGAGTGTTGTACTACCCCGGAAGGAGCGGCCCGCGGCTGTAGACAGACAACTGCCGAGTGGTGTTCCACTAGAAAAGGTAAACTTTCCTTCTATTTTGAAAAAGGCTGGATTCCAATAATTCGACTTATATGAACAGAAATGATAATGAAATACTGAATTATATACTCGTAAAGTTCCTTCCAATACAAGGATTATTTCCTTAGTGCAGGTTGTGGCCGTTTTAAAACAAAAAAAAACATATATATATATATATATATATATATATATATGTTTTTTATATATATATATATATATATATATATATATATATATATATATATATATATATATATATATATATATATATATATATATATATATATATATAACGGACCTTTTATAGTTCTAAGTTTATATTTATAGTTCTTTTGTTTTAAGTTTCTATCGCATATTTGTAGATTAAATAAAGGCTTTAATAATAAGGTGTATTAAGTTACGACGCGGCATTCAAACCCACTGGTGCATGTTAAAGGCTGTTCTTATTACATTCAATATTGGGTGCCCTTTAATGCAAGTTAAAAATAACTTATGGTGTCCTTTCAAAGGATTAAGTTTCTTTTTATTGATAAATAAAAATTAGAAATCTTTTTGCTATATCATTAGCTATATCATTATATATAATAAAACTAAGTTGATAAAATGTGGGTGCCGATAAAACTTAAAAAGGAGTCCCGGCACTATAAAGGGACTTATTTAGTATGATAGCCCTTTAACCCCCCTTGAACAAGAAATTTCCCGTTTTAACCTAATGGGCGTGATGATTTCTGGTGTTAACGCGAGTATTATACATTTTAAATAAAACTACTTTACGGATTTTATCGCGTTTGTATTTGATTTTTGATTACCCGACGTTTCGAACACTTTACAGCGTTCATGGTCACGGGTGGACTAAGACGTCTTAACACGATAAAATCCGTAAAGTAGTTTTATTTAAAAAAACTAATGGGCGTGTTTTTAAAGATATAAGAGCTTTTCCAACCCTTCAATTTGGAAATTATGTATAGTGGCGCCATCTGTTGGAGAGTATTTGAACTTCATTCAGAACAACGATTATTTGGGTTGCATTTCGAAAGGTGCTGCGAGCAATTGCAACATGTGTAATAATCGCGCGAAATTTAAAATTCCAATTTCAATAAAGTCACATTTGTTACTATAATAAAGTTATTAAATTTTGTGTCTTTATACAGCAGTAGCTAACTTATATTTTGGAGTTAAAGCTACATAATTTTAGTTATTCAAATTAGTTCTGAAAACATTTTAAAATTTCAGTTTTTAAATTTCGCGCCTTTACTACGTATGCTACATTTGCAGAACCTATTGTTACGGCGGACGATAATGTCGAGAACATTCTAGAAGGTGTGAGAAAGAAAATATTCTCAAACTTTCTCGAATATCTTAGAGCCTAGCTCTCTAAATATATAAGAGCCCGGTGTCGCCCGCCAGAGTTAGTTTCGATTTGAACAGCGAAACACGTGATTTCGAAACGAAAAGAAAAGAAGTTATCTGTGAGCCTTTATTTTGAAATATCACGTGTGAGTATTTTTAATAGTGTGTTTAATTAATTCTCGATTTTGAAGCGAAGAAGAAAAAAGTTGTCTGTGAGCCTTTATTGTGAAATATCAAATGTGAGTATTTTTAATAGTGTCTTTAATTAATTCTAATGTTTTTTTTTTCTTTTCTTTTAATTGTAATTTCCTTAACCTTCAAGCAGTCGCGCGACGTTAAATCGATGCCTTCTATATACTTTTGGCCGTAAACAAAATATCGCGCGACCGCTTGAAGGTTAAATAAAATTTTTTCTTTGTCTCAACGTACTCCATGATTACGTAACAATATATTTGTCTATAAAATGTTTATTTAATTTATATTTTACAGAATACAATGCCTAGACGTGAAAGAGGAGGAGATCTTGTCAGTTCTGCAGCGAAACGGCGGAAACAAAAAGAATATCGAAGAAATGAAACGGAAGATGAGCACGAAGCACGTTTACAAAATCAACGAACCTGAATGAGCACCCTGAGAAGTAGAAAAAGTGAAGAAAGAACAGAAAATAAAAGTATTGAAGAATTGAGAACGTTCCGCACGCCGTCCTTTCATCGCCCCGGACGGAATGGACCGCGCGTGCGCTTACCATAGCCCACCCATAAAAAAATACCAACACGCCTAATCAGCGTGGTATAGTAGATCAATATCCCTCCTATTATGGAAAACGCTCGAGCCCAACAGTGGGACGTATATGGGCTGTGATGATGATGATGATCGACCTAGAATAACACTATTGATTCTGCCTAGTCAACAAATACATTCCCAAGGATTGATATCCAATAGGCGGCGGCTCGTAAAACTATGGCCCTAACTTTTGCGATACGTACGTTTGAAGAGGAGTACATACTGCATCGACCCCAAGTAATTGGGATAAGGCCCGGATGATGATAAAGATGATAAGTTTATCCAAGATTACTATATAAAAACTGCGTATATAAAGTATCGAAACATTCGTTCGAAATCGATTAACATGATAACATCCCTATTCCAATATCGATATTATCGTTCATTATAAACTACTGATAAAATTGCATATTTAAAAGGATTAATTAAAACGACTTGAATCCAGTAAGTTTTATTTACTCCAATAAAAGTGAGCTGATTTTAAGAATTAGGACGAACATACTTAAGATTGTGCATACTTAACTTAATAGTAGTGTAATAATGATAAACGAGCCATAAAGTTACCTGTAAGTAAAGTTGGGTTCCTATTATAAGCGAAGCGGTAAAACAACGATTGCTATGGATTTTTCGGACCAATGTTTCACATACTTTTTAGCTTTCCAACAAGTTATTATAAAGGTTATTTTTTGCCTACCCTATGTTAGTTCGTTAAATTTAATTTCATCACAGCTCATGTACGTTCCCCTACTGGGCTCGAGCTTCCTCCATACTATACCATGCTGGACAGACGGGTTGATATAGGCCAGTCATGTCAAAGATACCCGGCGGCCCGCGGGCCGCATCCGGCGCCTGGGCCGTAGCAATAAGGTCCTCTCTTTTATAACTTTGGTATGATTTTTAAAAACCATACGGTTTTTAAATTATATACTTTATAATTTAATAAATAAAATGTTACAATAATTCAGTTCATTTTTTTTTTATTTTCAATTTAGCCCGCCTACGTAATCAAAATTTAAAATGTGACTCTGCAAAATTGAGTTTGACCTCTGAAGTAGGGTTTTATTTTAAATTTTTCTTCTTGCATAGTTGTTATATGCAAAAAATATTAGGCGACGTTTACAAATAAATTTTACTATACATCTTTAATTAATAACTTAATGTATAATATGACAATGATATGATTTTTAATGTTTACGTGAGTATTGCACATTGTAAATAAAACTATTTTTACGGATTTTATCGCGTTTGTATTTGATATTCCAAAGAGCCGAACACATTTCAGCGTTTATAGTCACGGAAAGGCTAAGGTATCTCACGAGTTCACTTCAATCATTATTACAGAGATTTAAATCTTATTAACCCACTACAGAATTAGTTATTAAAATTTGAAACATTTTTAATTATGTGTACATATTAAAAAATATATTCTATATTAGAAAATACTAATTAAAAAAATACACTATAATTTTGAGCAAGCTGTGATAGTTTAGCGAAAAGACAAATTTAGAGATATTGGAAACTTGAAAAAACCAAATGAACAAATAAATTAAGTGACCAATTCATCATCTTCATCATCATCTCAGTCCATACAGTCTAACTGTTGATAAAAAAAAAATGTGTGACATATATATAAGAATCCTGTATATAAGAAGAAAATGAAAAAAAAAATATTGCTAATAAAAGTGCTATTAAACTAATCGTAAGCTTTGACAACCGTTTATGAGCATTTATCGACATCAAAGACAAGTGACCGTTAGTTACAATAATTGTAGCTTACATCGATAAAGGATATACTATAAAATCACTATCAAGATATATAATACAAACCACTTAACATAAAACGAACCCAACAATAACGGCTTCCTTCATCAACTCCACAAACTAACTTTAATACATCGAAACCAGTTCTAAACATAAACACTAAAAACCGTTAATATATGTAGTTAAACATTTACATTTGAATTTCGAAACGCAGTCTCGATGCGTGGTCACAGGCCATCCAATGTATCCAGTAGTCGATTTTTCAGTGTTCAGCCCTAAGGCGTTTATCGATAAATTCTATCGGCTAAAGAATGTTTTGACATCACTAATAATTCAAAATGTAAGATGGCGAGTGCTAAATCCGCTACTTTGTTGAATACAGTCGTGTGAAAAAGTATTTTATTTGGTCCAGTTTTTTATGTGTATAAATTTTTGGCGGACATGTAAAAATATGTTTGCATGAATGTTTTGATTGTTCCGAGATGTTTTATTAACACACTAATATAATAAAGGGGAAAGTCTTTGACTGTGTATCTATGTTTGTTATATTTTGATGCTCTAATGGCTGAACCAAACTTGATAGATTTTGGGAACGGATTTAAAGAAAATTTCATTTGGGCAATTTAGATTTAACACGGACTAAGCGACGGGCAGTAACTAGTGTAATATGGAGTATAGTTTGAGATATAAATGAAAGACTATTGCTAATATTTATAAAAATCATTTGCGTTCGTAATTACATGGAAACTATATTTTACTCATTTTCTGGTACTGAACAACCAGAAAGACAACATTTTTCTATACATTGTAAAAAGGCATCTTTTGTGAATTACGAGCTTTTATTTGCAGCATTATTAATGACGAAGTAGATTTTTGTTTTTGCATAATTCTATAAACAAAATAATAAGAGTCGTCTGTCCTTCCAGATTGTGAATATTGTAGTACCAAAACGACAGGATAGCCATTAAAATTTAAATAGTTTGTTTCATCATTATCAGCTTATCAGATATCTACTATTAGTCGCAGGCTTCCCTATGAAGGGAATAATGCCATAATCATTAAGTTTAGCAAGCTACGAATTCGTAATCGTAGTAAGTTTCACAGAAAAGTACCGCTCCTGGTTATCCTTTAGCCTATTTTTACAACTCCCACGAGAAAGTAAGACGTGTGACTAATCGTTAGGGATGTGAAAAAATTATCGATTTTTAAAATAATCGATTATTACAAAAAATTAATCTATTAATAATCGATTTTTACAATCGATTATCAAAATAATAAAAATCGAAATTAATCGATTATTCACTGCCAGATCGATCAATCGATCGATTAATCGATCGATCGATTATTTTATAATCGATTATTTATTTTTAATTAATCGATTATTTTATAATTAATTTATTTTAAAGAACAAAAAATCGATTATTTAAAAAATTGATTATTTTCCCTCCAAGTCACATCCCTACTAATCGTACTCTTAATCCATCATCACAAGGAGTTTGAAATGGTATTTTGTTTGTAATTACGAACATAGGCAATAATTACGAACATATAACGTCGTAAGTACATTTTATTTATATTATATCCCTTAGTCGTCTTTTACGACACCCACGGAAAGAGAGGGAGTCCTAAATTGCATTTCGCTTCCGTGATCATTCGGAGAATACCACCTAATAGTTTAAGAGTAGAAAATTACGAACATGCACAGCGGCATTTTCAATATGATTGTATTTCAGTTAACCTTAAATCGCTTGTTTAATTCCCACAGTAATGCAACAATGTATAAAGGTGACTACAATTGACCATAAATAGGAGTGTTAAATATAACTTGTGGTCAGGAACATGAACAACAAGTCTCATTACGATAGGTGAGAATCTTGTATATGGGGAAAATATGGTCAGTCATTTATTCAGGTTTATATAAATGGTTAAATTTGCCTATAGTGTTCAATACAAAGATATTATTTTATAGGAGAAATTTCTAGATATAAAATAAAAAAAGGGAGCCGTCGCTCAGGACGCCTGGTAGATGTGAAACATTGACATTATTTTGTACAAGTATATATGCATAAAAGAACAGATGATGACAGGAACTAATATGGCATAAAGTATTATTAAAATAGTACGATTTTTTTCTCCAGAGAATGATGTTTTTATTGTGTTTATTCAATAAATATTTATCTTCATTAGTATACACTATGGGTACATGTTTAGATTAATAATTTATTTTGAGCTCACTAGATGGCGTTGTACAAAATTCTAAAACAGGTTATGGTTTCGCTACATAAAAGTACATATCCAAGCGTGGCGTTGACGCCACGCCAACTTTTTCACATCAAAATAAAATATCAGTATTTCACATCATCTTTAAATTATCCTTGTCTTATCCTGCTATTATCCCAATACCTGAAAGATGGGATCGACTCGACGCATTATGTACTCTTCTTCGTATGTATTGCAAAAGTTTTGATAATAAATTTAAAACCGGTCGCCGCCTGACATCAACCCGCCTTTTGAATTGTAAAATGTGATAACGAGCACACTGTCAAAATTCTTCTTTCGACATCCACGGGCGGGTCAATCTGGGGTTGCACCACATTCTCACAGAAAATCGACGTCTGATTAGTAGCAATTTGTTACTGCATTTCTGGGGGGTGTTTGCGTATGGTGAGTGTTAGTGATGCCTTTAGTATCATCAAACTTCATTGCACGCGTTCATATTTCCTTTACTTTCTTCACAGTAGGCAACGATCTAGCAAAGGTTCATGAGCGACAGTGTCACCTACCATCAGGTGTGCTGTTTGCTCGTTTGCCACTAACAGTAATGAAAGAAAAATAATCAAAAGAAATTAAATGGAGTCAGACTAGATTCATATAACGCTCTTAATTGTCTTTTTCGACAGCCGTTGGCATTGTGAAGTGTGGTAATATTCGTAGCCATCATAGAACATATTTAAATATCTTTCTATCTGTAGTAGTCTTATTACACCCACAAGATAGAATCAAGATAGATAACTAAAGGGACTAAATAGAATACATCGCTGAAAAGGTAAAAACTTGAAAAGAATTCATATCAAGCCGTCTGGCCAGATTGACGAAGTAGCATAACGCAAAAGTCACCACTGTGTGAATGTGAAAGAGATTTGCGCTCAATAGAGCAATGTATAGAGGATCTATGGAAGAAGAAGAGTCATAGACTGCAGAGAAGGCTGGCAGTAGACGCTAGATCTATAGAGCTGGAATGACGATAACGAATATAAAAAAAAAATATTACATCATTTCATTTCGGCTCATATACGTCCCACTGCGGAGCTCGAGCCTCCTCCATAATAGAATGGAAATGAACCTACTATACCGTGCTGGTCAGTCGGGTTGGTATAGGGTTTTATTTTGAATTTTCCTATTACATCACATCATCTCGGCTCATATACCTCCCACTACTGGACATGAACCTACTCCACAATAGGAGGGAAATTGACACTACGTAGGTGTAGGATTTTGTTTTGAATTTTCTTTCTATTGATGTTATATGCATATTATATCCCTCAATCGTCTTTTAAGACCCCCATGGGTAACAAACATAGGAATAGTTCGTCACCACACGAAAATATTTATTATTCAAAAATAAATCTACAACACTTCTGTATATAAGTGTACTTTCATGAAGAAAAGGTGATATCATCTAACTATGCAGCTGATTATTTCATATCATTTTATAATAAACATGTTTGTACAAGTACAAACGGGGACAAAGCCGTAATAGATATACAGTATGACTGGTAAAAGATTGTACATATTCAAGGAAACGATAGATAATGGCCACATGTAACTAATAAAAGTGTAACAAGAAGATAATATTAATTAACTACATAGTAAACATCAACAATATTAGTGTTACAAGACTTCCAAAAATATTGTCACCCTACTGGCGATACACCGATATCGATATCGAGTAACAGTTTTGTTAGCACTGTTGTCAAGATTTTGGATATTTATTACTAGAATTACTTAAACTAGGTGTAAGAATAATGTCATAAAACACTAAAGTTATTTGCAGATTCATAGCTCTTACCAATCCTGAGATAAAGTGATTTGTTTCTAATCACAACAATAGATTTGTCAGCGTACGTTGACCTCTGTCTGCGGCCCGCGACGAAAAAAAAAATACCTACTGGGTCGAGTCGCATAGGTAGAATATTTACCTAAAATGTAACTAGTTCAATGCGCGAACTGTTTAGTACCTACAATTGCTGACGTACGTTGACCTATCCCATGTGTCCATAACTAATTATTTATATAAGATAATTAGTTAAAAATTTAAGTACCAATTTTTTTTATATATTCGGTATCAGAATCGAGTACTGAATACCCTCCTTCAATATGTACAATCTTTTACCAGTCACCTGTATATTAACAGTTATAATATTTTACCTAATGAAAACTCCTCGCACTATTTTTTGAGTGACTTATTGATACACTCCGTCCATTCCATACAGGGTGATGCATAGGTAGCGCGCGGCCCCGTTTTCCCTTCTTTCCGCCATTGGTACTGATTCCTTGACGACTGGGGCCAGCCCGGCAATTTTCCATCATCACCATATCAGCTCAAATACGTCTCCTATTGGGCTCGAGCCTCCTCCACAATAGGAGGGAAATTGACCTTACAGTACCATGCTGGTCAGACAGGTTTTTTTTTTGTGGGTGGGCTATGGCAAGCGCACGCGCGGTCCAATCCGTCCGGGGCGATGAAAGCCCGAGGTGGGACGCTAGAGGAGGCGGCACGCCTGGCAACTCTCGGCACCGAGGAGATTGTCAGGCGGATCGAAGCGTTGGGGTTGAGGGTGGTCAGACAGGTATAGGATTTTATTTTGAGTTTTCCTTCTCTTGCATAGATGTTATATGCGTATGATATAGTCGTCTTTTACGAAATCCATGGACAAGATAGGGAGTGGTGAATTGTATTCTTACTCTGTCACCACACAACGCCTCTTACTAAGGAAAAAATGCTTGTGTGTTTAGAAACATTCAATTTATCATCATCATCTTCATCATCGTCATCATATCAGTTCATATACGTTCCACTGTTGTGTTCGAGCCTCCTCCACAATAGGAGCAAAAATGATCCAACATAACACACTAGTCAGACGTGTTGGAAAAAGGTTTTGGATTTTTCCTTCTTTTCAGATATTATAGGCTTTTATATATATTATAGGCTCTTAGTCGTCTTTTACGACACCCGCGAGCAAAAAAGGAGATGGTGTATTCCATTCTTACGTCGCCGTTGCACAGTATTGTACAAGAAATCAAATCAAATCATTTATTCTGCATAGGCCCCTTGAGGGCACTTATATATTGTCAAATTTATACATTGTTTGAATATAATACAATATCTACGCGGCCACAAGCTGAGAAGATCTGGCAAGAAACTTAGTGGGCTGTCATTTTTTAACCATCTTTTGAATAAATCAAATCAAATCATTTATTCTGCAAAGGCCCCTTGAGGGCACTTACATATTGTCAAAGTTATACATCGTTTGATTATAATAGGTACAATATCTACCACCGGATCGGAACGCGGCCACAAGCTGAGAAGATCTGGCAAGAAACTTAGTGGGCTGTCATTTTTTAACCATCTTTTGAATAAATCAAATCAAATCATTTATTCTGCAAAGGCCCCTTGAGGGCACTTACATATTGTCAAATTTATACATCGTTTGATTATAATAGGTACAATATCTACCACCGGATCGGAACGCGGCCACAAGCTGAGAAGATCCGGCAAGAAACTCAGCGGGCTGTCATTTTTAAACCTTCTTTTGAATACAATTACGTATACAACATACAGTCTTAGCTCTAGTGTGATGCCCTTCGAAATAATCCTATCTCGAAGGGCATCACAGCGTAACTATATATATATTTTTAATTTAGTTCAAATAAAAAAGGCAAGGTACACATGGTTGGATCAGATCCCACAAGCAGCACCCGGTCACGTGTTAACTACTAGAGCAGCCATCACTCCCCTCAACCACATTGGAGGGAAGGGAGTGACGAAATTAACGGACACACCATTCAGATTTATAAAATAATTTTTGGATCAAAGGAACAATCCTACATCGGGATCGATCTAATGACATTCGACATTAAAGATGCTTAGACAAGTCCACCATTAGCGCAGTAGTGTAATTTATGAATATAATTATTATCTGATTCACGATTCAACATCGCATCATCGCAGCCCATATACGTCCGGTTGGGCTCGGACTTCCTTTACAATGGGAGAGAATTTGACCTACTATACCATGCTGGTCAGACATGTTGGTATAGGAGTGTCACTTCGAGTTTTCCTTCTCTTACAGAGATGCTATTTGCATATTATATCCCTTAGTCGTCTCTTACCACATCCACGGGCAAGATAGGGAGTGGTGAATTGTATTCTTACTGCGTCACCATACGGGATTCACGATTATTATTTACTAATCTTTTCCGTGTGGTGACGGAGTAAAAATACAATTTATCACTAACTGAGGTAGTTACGGCCGTCGTAAAAAATTGATAAGTGATATAATATATTTTAAATAAAACTACTTTACGGATTTTATCGCGTTTGTATTTGATTTTTGATTACCCGATGTTTCGAACACTTTACAGCGTTCATGGTCATGGGCAGACTAAGATGTCTCACGTCCAACAAGTCATCGTTACTGCAGAAAATTTATAATTATCGACCCGAAACAGAAGTTAGTTATTAAATATTGACCTACATTTTAATACAAATTTATTGCCAGTCTAAGAAGAAAATGATTCTATATGAAAAATTATATTGTTGATGGTTAGTAATTATTTAACATTAAAATTAATAGTAATTATATTTATAAAACCTAACAATCTAGTAGGTATACTACCACCGGATCGGAACACGGCTACACTGAGAAAGATCCGGCAAGAAAACTCAGGTGACATGATGCTAAATTAATATTAATTTTGAAGGCGTCTTACTTTATGTTACTAAGAGGTTTTAATTTAATAATTATAAATTTTATAAATATTATTTAAATGTAATGTAATTAAAATGTAGGTCAATATTTAATAACTAATTTCTGTATCGGGTAGATAATTATAAATTTTCTGCAATGACAATGACTTGTTAGACGAGAGACATCTTCGTCTGCCCGTGACCATGAACGCTGCAAAGTGTTCGAAACGTCGGGTTATCAAAAATCAAATACAAACGCGATAAAATCTGTAAAGTAGTTTTATTTAAAATGTGTAATACTTGCGTAAACATCAGAAATCATGATATAATATACCTACATATAACATCAATGATCGAGAAGGAAAACTAATAATGAAACCTATATCAAACCAATCGATCAGCGTGGTATGTCAATTTCTCTCCTACCCTCCTACTGTAAAGGAGACTTGAGCCCAGCAGTGAGACGCATACCAGCTAAGATGATGATGTATGTTATCTATGAATGACGACTCCAAGTCTTGGTGTAATTTGTGCTTAATAATTACCTTAATTTCCGTGTGGTGATGGAGTCTCTCTTACCCGTGGGTGTCGTAAGAGACGACTAAGGGACGCATATGACATATATGCAAGAAATGGAAAACTCGAAACAAAACCCTATACCAAACTGTCTGACCAGCATGGTATAGTAAGGTCAATTTTCCTCCTATTATGGAGGAGGCTCAAGTCCAGCAGTGGGACGTATATGAGTCGAAATAATGATGAATGAATTACCTTAAATATTTCTTGTTGTGGTTAGTCTGAGACGAATGAGATCCTCAGCTTCGGTGACCAGCGATACTGGATGACTATTCATGGGAGGATCCCACTTTATCATCTTTTTCTTTCCCGTGGATGTCGTAAATTCATAAATAACATCGAGAGCTAAAAAACCTTACACCATAGCTCCTAACGAGCGTGGTATATTAGACCAACTTTTCTCCCATGATAGCGCAGATCTTTGTTCAATAATCTGACATATTTATAGACGGAATATTAGTAGCAGCTTTCGTGTGGTGACGGAGTAAGAACACAATTCACCACTCCCTGCCCATGGATGTCGTAAAAGACGCCTAAGTGATATAATATGCTTATAATATTTGTGCGAGAGAAGGAAAACTTGAAATAAAACTATATACCAACACGTCTTACCAGCGTGGTGTAGTAGTTTAATTTCCCTCTCAATGTGGAGGAGGCTTAAGAGGAGAAGGCAGGAGGCTGAGGCTTTATAATTAGTAGCAAACCGGGTAGGTTGGAAGTCCTTTACGCTCATTATTAGCCCGCGTAAAAATATAACAGCCATTGAAATCTAACATCCAAAATCCAAATGTAGCACTTTTTTTTTGGGGTGGGCTACTGTCAGCGCACCCGTCGCCCGGCCCCGTCCGGGGCGACAGAAGGGCGTAAGCACGCATACCCGCAACCCACCCGTGGCACGTCACCTTCGTCGTTGGGCCGACCACCGGAGCAGAGTGACTTGACGCCAGTGGTTGGCCCGACGGAATACCCCTTGAGGAGTACCCTCTCCTCGACCGACGTCTCCTCCTCGGGGAGGACGTCGGTTTTTCCTCACGCGGTCGGCTTCTCGGCGGGTGACGGACTAATTCTCCGGTCCAGTCACCCGCGGCCTCGGTTAGGGCGGCATCAGGCCCAGGTAATCGCGCCTGCGCCGTCCCAGTCGCCGGCGGCGGTTCGCGTCGTCGAGGAGACACTCCTCGCGCACGTGCTCCGCCGCCTCCTTCCGCGAAACTATTGCCTCGCAGAAGGCTAAATGTAGCACACTGGCCCAGATTGTCCATAATACTGAATCCACAAGGTCTTTAACAACCAAATTCAATTTAATTTTATTTTTAAGACATCTTTCTGCACTGAGTAAATAATTCTTGTATTGTGGGGTAGTTTACAAACATATAACTAACGAACATAAGATATATCCAGACTTAGAAAAACAATATGTGGATCACACAAAGTTTTATCCTGCATGGATTTCGAACCCACAACACTGGCACAGTAAATCGGTATCTTAACCACTACACCATCTATCTCTACTTATAGTCTTATGGTCTAATAGTACAAGGCAAGTCAGACTTTTCTTAACTACTCAGGACGGGCTTATAACCCTTTTATTGATTTTTTTTTGGGTGGGGTTAGTCAACGCACACGCCGTCTGCTCTGTCCGTGGTGACTAAAGGGAGGAGCGCGGCCCCATAACCCACCGGGGGTCTACCACCAGTACTGAATTCCTCGTTATCCCTGGCCAGGCCGGCACAATACACTTTTGAGTACCATCCCTCCCTAACTCCCCTCCCGGGACGTTGGTTGCCCTCGCGCAGTCAGCTTCTCTGCGGGTGACAGACTATTCCCCTAGGCCAGCATTAAGCACAGGTACAGTCTCATAACCTGCCGTAAATTTTTCTATCGTCATTTGAGAAGAATGCTGGTACCAAATCCTTGTCTTCGGTGGCAAGGGAAGTCAGACATGGTCACTAGTATTTACATATTCTATTTAAATATTCATTTCCATATATTATAAATATTCATTTACATATATGTAATTTTATATTATACAAATTTAATGTTGTTTTATATGCGTAATAGTTATAACTCAAACGTAATTATTGACGGAGTAGGAGCGGATATAGTGAGGTCATTCAACTGCACTTCCGAAGTATCATAACACCGTATATCCATTAAGGTGCCTGCTCACTAAACTGTTTTATACAATCACCGTAATAAGAATGTATTAGGCTAACAAAAAAATATACAGTAGAACCCGTTTAATACGATTCCCCGCATAATACGCCATTTTGCGTCAGTCCCAGCAACTTGAGTCATGTTTTCATACATTTCTTAACGCTTAATATGATCGTCATCCCGTTTAATACGCCAACACGTGCCACTCAAATACACATATTACCCCTTGCGACAGCGGCCAGCGACTGACGAAGTGACGACTGTCGAGCGACCCTAAGTGATAATGACTAAGAAGAAGCCGAGTCAACTCCAGTTTTGTCACACGCCCAGGCATTATCAGCAGTTAATGATTTAGGACGCTATGTAACTTCTTTGAATCAAAGCGAAGACACACTGCGAAAATTAAATAACGTCGAAAATCTTGTAATTGCTAATGCCTCAAAATCTTTTTGTCAAACTAAAATAAGTCGCTACTTTAAGTAACATAATAATAATAAACATTTTATTTTAGGTAATTTAAAAATGTTTCTAGCAGTAAGTATATTAAATAAAGAAAATAAACAACATTTTATTTATGTAATTTTTAAATGTTAAATTCAATACGTAGGTATTCAAAATAATAATAGAATATAATAAATAATAATGGCACGTTTTTTCCCTTTCCCGCATAATACGCTTTCTCGCCTAAGACGCGTTTTTGGTCTTGTCGTTTTGGTTTTGTAAAGTTCCATAAGTAGCAGGATTGCTTACCATCAGGTATGCTGCTTGCTCGTTTGCCACTAAGAGCAGTAAAAAAAAGTTGCAAATGCAAAATATTCGATTGAACGCCAACTCTTTATAGTACACAAATCCTAATGTTTAATACGATCGTAAAATACGATGGTTTTAAGTATTGAAAAATAAATGTTCCATTATCGAATCCGTTTTCATGCGAATTTTAAAGTGAGGCCTCTGATACGTTTCTAACACAGTTATAATGTAATACAGTGTAGTGAGTAGACTCCCTTAGACCTTTATACTGCCTACATACTGTTATAGAGACCAAAACATTAATAGCTATTTCGTAGTTACCCTGTGGTAACGGAGTAAGAATACAATTCATCGCCCACTATGTGTGTCTTAAAAGAATACTAAAATATATAATATACATATAAAATTTGTGCGAGAGAAGAAAAATACAAAATTAAACCCTATAGCAACCCTTCTGACCAGCGTGGTATAGTTTGTAAATATCCCTCACACTGTAAATAAAACTATTTTACGTATTTTATCGCGTTTGTATGTGATTTTTGGTAGCCCGACCTTTCAAACATTTGACTGCGTTCATGGTTACGGGCGGACTAAGATGTCACGTAGAACAAATGTTCTTTATTATAGAGATTTATATCCGCTACAGAAATTAGTTATTAAATTTTGACCCACATTTTGTTACGAATTTATTGCCAGTACAAGAAGAAAATGATTCTATATGAAATAAAATATAATTTATTTCGTTAGTAATCAAACAATTAATTTGTAGTAATTATAGTTACAGTTTATTAATTTAAACACAAACAGTTTCGAAACGCGTCCACACTGAGAAAGAGCCGACAAGAAAAGTAAAATTTTATGAATTTTTCTTACTAAAAGTTACTACGTCATCTGTTTACTATATTCATATATTAACATAAAGCTCAGCAAAATATTCTAATACCCTATGAAGAGTATAAAGCCGTGTACACACTACTTATCAATCAAAGTACAGCGGGGTGCTCACTCAATATCCAAGGATTATACTGCCAAAGGATTCAATATAAGAAGTGTTTAATAACACTTATGGGCTTTAAAATATAAATCGATTGATCTATACTGAACTAGGGCTGATTGATCGACGGATAAATAATATGGTCTTACGTTTTTTAGTAATTATATATTTTTCTTTTTAGGATTCCGCACCCAAAGGGTAAAAACGGGATCCTATTACTGAGACTTCGCTGTCCGTCCGTCCTTCCGTTCGTCCGTCCCTCCGTGTATCACCAGGCTGTATCTCAAGAACGGTGATAGCTAGACAGTTGAAATTTTCACAGATGATGTATTTCTATTTCCGCTATAACAACAAATACTAAAAATAAAATAAAATAATTATTTAAGGGGGGCTCCCATACAACAAACTTGATTTTTTGCCCTTTTTTATAGATTATGGTACGGAACCCTTCGTGCGCGACTCCGACTCTCACTTATTTTACTTTTTTTAACGAAGATATCCTACACTAAGAAAATAATCCTTGTATTTCAGGGGAATTTACAAACGTATAATTAACGGACACAAATTACATACAGACTCAGAACAAGTCTGCAGATTGCACAAAATGTTGTCCTGAGTATCCCGAGCGAACAGTATACCTGATGGTAAGTATTGGTGCCGCTCATGGACCTTTGCAAGGCCGCTGCCCACTGCGAAAAAAGCGAAGTGGGAATGAGTGCAGTGATGTTCGTTGATACTAAAGGCATCACCAAAACCATATGCAAACACCCTCAGAAAGTTGCACTTCTTCGCTGACGGATCGTAGCGTAGTAACAAAGCCATCAAAGCTCAAAAAAAGTGTCTTCGACCTGTGTGCATGATTCAGCCACCTAATAGCTGTAAACTTCATTAAATTAAAAATATATGAAGTAGCGGCGTTCGTCAGAGAGAATCTTAACTTGTACGAAACTCTTACTAATAGGAGACTACAGAACATTTTAAGATTAAGACAGCACAAAACAGCACTTTTCTCAAAAAGCATTTTGGGTAGGGCTCCTCTTATTTATAACAAACTGCCGAAACAAATGAAAGCCGAAAATGTCAGTAACTTTAAGAAAACTCTCAAAAAATTCCTAATTAAATAAAGCCTATTATTCCATCAATGAATTTTTTAATGACAAATGTATATCAAGCTGAATTTGATCAATACATTATAGAGAAAGTAAAAATATATAATTAATATATTTTTACTTTCTCTATAATGTAATAATTAATAAACTAATATATTATAATCTATGTTTCACATGTCAAACAACGGCTAAACAGAATGAGCAATGTATATTAATGTACTTATCATCTATTTTACTCTGTTTAATGTGAATAAATGAATTTGAAATTGCTACTACTTGGATGTCGATTTTCTGCTCAGTGTGGTACTACCCCAGACGGCCCGCGGCTGTAGACAGACAACTTTAAAAAAAAAAAAAAAAAAAACGTAAAAAAAAAAAAAACTGTCAACACTATGGTCCTACCATTACAAAATTATGGCAATGTAATGATGTACCAACATCACTTGTAAATTGAGATAACCTCTTACTCCTCTCTCTCCTTCCTCCTCTAATACCTCTATCATAGCATTTAAAAAAATAAATATGTACCTATTAAATCAAGCAGGTGGTCTATAAGCTGTCATACTTGAAAAACTCGACTTGAAATTCAACCGATTATAGAAATTCTTGAGTTAACTGCGTGATAATATTTATGTAGGCGGCTTCTGTGATTGTAACTTCCTAATATCGTATCAACAGATTCCAAACTAATTGGATGTATATCACTGATCTTTTTTATTAAAAAAAAAAGTAACCGGTCCCGTTTATTCATAAAGGATTCTTTATAATCGTGAAAGAATATGAACTTTGTAAAGTATTTATACGCATTTAATCGCGTTTGTATATGATTTTTGATTACCCGACGTTTCTAACAGTAACTCCGTAACCATGTATGCTGTAAATCATCGCGTCATCATCATCATCATCGCAGTCCACATACGTCCAACAGTTGGGCTCGGGCCTCCTCTACAATGGGAGTGAATTTAACCTACTATACCGTGCTGGTCAGACATGTCAGTATAGGGTTTAATTTTGAGTTTTCCTTCTCTTGCACATATGTTGTATGCGTATTATATCCCATAGTCATCTTTTGCGACATCCACGGGCATAATAGGGAATGGTGAATTGTATTCGTACTTCGTCACCACACGGAAAACACCCAACACGCCCTGTTGGTCACTGAGACCAAGAATGAGAGATCCAATGGCGATGGATGAAGGTTACGGGACCGCGCAACCTTCACTAGAGACTGATCGGCGGCATATGTCCAGACCATAACCTGACAAAAAAGACCTTTAACTAAACTAGTTTCGGTAGAATAACATTTTCTGACAAGCAAAGCTGGGAAAGGTATAACACCTTCCTGTAAAAGGTTAACCATAATCTAGAATACAATTTAAACAATATTATCCTGCTGGGATGAGGACGTGGCTCGCAGGTGGTGCATACCGGGATTTACTGCTTTACTCACAGGCAAGTCGACTGCATGAGGGTCACTGAAGTTAAAAAAAATAGCTTTCGGTTCAATAGAGATAGGAGAAATACAGTTCGATAATGTATGTCTTATAAAGCATTTCTGTTACCCCAAACAATTAGAGGGTACATGTTCAAATTCATCCCAAAAAGTATAAACGTGGAACTATAAAACATTATTCAAGAAAGTTACTATGAATATATAAAAGCAACCCGCTCTCGCTTCGCTTTGGAGTCGCTTTACCCGCATAGTTCCCGTTCCCATGGGAATACCGGGTTAAAATATAGCCTAAGTTTCTCCTTATACAGCTACCTGGTAGTAAAATATTATCAAAATCAGTCCAGCCATTTTGAAGATTACCTCAAACAAACAGAGATGTAGACAAAAATTTTTTAAACTGTATTTTAGGCATATGTGTCATTCAAATAACCGCGTGAGCATGAAAAAAGCCCAGTATTTTTACAAACAGACACTTCAATTTTATTTATTTGTGTAACGTATAGATAACATGAAATGTTTCAATTCAAGGTAAAATTCACGGAAGAATGATTTTAAGAGTTGCTATTTTAATTTTAAGTCCAATAAGACTTATTTACTACTCAGAGCAGTAACTATATTTACATTGAAAAGTTAATAAATTTCTAAATTGCTGTACCTATATAGCGTTTTAAAACAAGAACTTGCATACTACTTTTAATAACGGGAGGTCTTCGCGGGATCGAGGTGAAAAACAGCGTATCTTTTTCAAACGAGCCTTAACTTCATAGCTAGTTTTACAAATAAGTAAGTTACTATACGTTAAGTAAGGTACTATACGCTTATAAACAAAACACTTAGCAACTTTTTAGTAATGAGAAGTGACAGTTTCCTTAGAAGATTTCTCATCAAGCGAAGCATGAAATGCCATAGCAGAACACTGCAAACCATTAATTACATACACCCATACAAGGGCCCTAGAACTCTACTGCTTTCGGGAAACGACCAGTGTGGCCAAGGTTTTACAGATAAACAATTAACTTTCAACTTTATAATAAAGCTGTTACGATTGTAAATCATATGGATCTATTCCGATGACAACAGCCACACATGGTTGACCGCCGTGGGAAAAGACTATAGTGATGTGATGGCTAACTGATAGGGGATTTTTTATTTTAAAAAATAGCACATAGAGTCTTATTTTCACTGTCGATCATATGTCTCTTTGGACGATTAATTGGAAAGTGGTTTGCAAATATGTACAAGTAGCAATTTAGGTTCAACAGCGGTATCGAGCCCAGGATTTCTTTGAAAGTTTCTTTATAATACAAAGATTTGTATAAGTAAGATGTTTATATTTTCTTCTTTACGAAATAAATTTTTATAGTAACTTTTTTTTATTTCGCGAGTTATAAAAAAGCATATATACTGTATGCCTTTATTATAATAGAATTTATTATATCAAATAGTTATAACCTTAATGACAGAAGCAGATAACTCTTTTTATTGAATTTAACAATTTTAAAAGATAAGTATATTCGATTGCACAAATAGCATAGTCGTTAACGGGGACGTCGAGAGGTGAGGGTACCCGAAAGGGTATTCCCTCAGGTCGACCACTGACGACAAGTCACCCTGCGCCGGTAGTCGGCCCAACGACGAAGGTGACGTGGGTACGGGTGGGTTATGGGCCTGCGCGCCGTCCTTTCGTCGCCCCGGACGGAATGGACCGCGTGCGCGCTTACCATAACCCATAATAAAAAAAAAGTAGTAGTTAACATCTACTACCTTTTTTTTGGGTGGGCTTCTACACACACGCCATTCGCTCCATCTAGGGCGACGAAAGGACGGCGCGCGGCACCATAACCCACCAGTACCGAGATCGTTGTCGTCTGTGGCCCAAGATTACTTACTATCTACCATGCTATCGGTCTTGACCAAGACAAAACTTTGTGCGATCCATAAATCGTTGTTAAGTCCAGATGAAATTTGTATCCTTTGATTTAAGTAAAGTCAACAGTAATACTTTTATTTCCTTCGTGAAGTCTTTCGAAAAAAGCATTTAATTTTTCTTTCAAATCGCATAATAATAATATTGACAAGCAGTTTTATAAATATTAAAAAATATTATAAATGATTAAAATAAACTTTTTTCTCATACAGCGGTACTCTATATGGTGGGTCCATTGTAAATGAAACCAAATACAGAGTTACCATTCTTCCCCAGTCTTGAAGCAAATTACCAAAACCCACAATGATAGCGCAATTGACCTACTACACCATGCTGGTTAGGCATGTTGGTATAAGGTTTTGTTTCGGATTTTCCTTCTCTCGCACAGTTGTTATGTGCCTAATATATCCCTTAGCTGTCTTTACGACACCCACGGTTAAGATGAATGATGAATTGTATTCTGACTTCGCCTATGTGCACAGGTAATAAATTAGACTTCTTTGCCGTAATAAGATAAAACTGATTCTAAATATTTTATCCTTCGCGTTATTCTACTTATCCGTGTGGTGACGGATTAAGAATACAATTCACCACCCTCTCTCTTGCCAGTGTGTGTCGTAGAAAACGACTAAGGGATATAATATGCATATAATATTTATGCAAGAGAAGGTAATCTCGTAACAAAACTCTATACCAACACGTCTGACCAATGTGGTATAGTAAGTTAATTTTACTTATATTGTGAAGTAGACTCGAGCCCAGCAGTGGGACGTTAATAGACTGTGATGATGATGATGAAAATATTAATTTATATAGAACTAGCCGACCCAATAGACGTTAGTCTGTTCAAATAAGCGTCACCTATAGGGCAAATCCCCTCCCACAGTGGAATAGACCCGAGCCCAACAGTGGGACGTGTATGGGCTGAGATGGTGATGTTATCCTACGTTTGTAGAACAACACTAACGATAGAAA
The DNA here is from genome assembly GCA_032191425.1 of Lymantria dispar. Taxonomy (NCBI): domain Eukaryota; kingdom Metazoa; phylum Arthropoda; class Insecta; order Lepidoptera; family Erebidae; genus Lymantria; species Lymantria dispar. The sequence continues at coordinate 6,934,553 of CM063457.1, forward strand.
AAGAAAGGTATTTAATATATTCAAAGTTTTATTATAACGCATTATCTAGTTGACATTTGTGACGGTGAGCGCGCGCATCGTAAAAAACATACTCTCATAATTTTGCCCTTTTTCTTGAGGGTGCGCACCCGCCGCCCGGCTTCGTCCGGGGCAACAGAGGGGCGTAAGGATGCACACCCGTAACCCACCCGTATAGCACGTCGCCTTCGTCGTTGGGTCGACCACCGGTGCAAGAGTTCCTTGACTTTGATCGACCCGACGGAATACCCCGAGGGAGTACCCTCTCCCATCGACGTCCCCTACTGGGACGACGATCGCTGTTGCGAGGCTAATTCCTCCGCGGGTGCTGAACTAAATCCCCGGGCCGGATAATTCTGTCCAATCGCGCCAAAACATTTCTTCAAATATTAGTACAGTAAATTTGAGTGTATAAAACATATTTTATTTATTTCGTAGAGTTACCAGTCGGTGTTAGATATTTATTGTGGTTTTGTACGCACCGTTAATTAGACATCGACTTCAAAACAGGAAGTTTTTATCTATATAGAAATATAGGCATGTTAGCGATGCTTATCTTAATTGGCTATGGTTTATATGGCTGTACATAAACTTGTCCATAGATTTTCCTTAGAGTACAAAATAATAAAAATATTGAAGTAATTGACACCAATCTTTCTTCAACATATTTCACCTTTGAATGAAGACGCAATGATGAAATGGATACTTAACTAATTTGTGGTCATTAAAATATTAATCCGTGTGGTAATATTTAACATTCAGGAGCTGTACTGCTGTTTTAATACGATGGCACTGGTGGCACCGAATTCCAGCACCTTCAGCGAGACATTAAGCATTGTATTGACGGCCTACCTACTATACCTACCTATACCTACCTCCCACTAGTAAACTCGGGCCTCCTTCAAAATGGGAGGGAAATTAACCTACTACCACGCTGGTCAGACGGTTTGATATGGGATTTTATATTGAGTTTTCTTTCTCTTCCATTAATATACCTTAGCCGCCTTTTACGATGCCCACGGGCAAGAGTGAAGGTAGTGAATTGTATTCTTATTCTGTCACCACCCCGGGTTCATTTTCTGGTTATCGTAACCAAAATCCAGTTAGGAAAACATCATAATCTTTCAAAAAAGCCACAAATGAAATAGAGAACGTTTAAGTTACGTATGAGAATAGATATTTCGTTTACAATCTCGAAACGCTACAATAAAATTCTCACCATCATTCATTTAATTTTTCTGTAGCATTGGTTTCTATGAAAAACGTTAATTTGCAGTGCCTTGATCTCTTTTATTGTTAAGAATAGTGCACATGATACACCCGTTTACCTAATAAGTTTTCTGTAAACCATTTTACTGTTTAGAAACGTATTTTTTATTACCTTTGCTGGCAGACGTGCAAGCAGCCCACCTGATGGTAAGTGGTATTGTTAATCTAAGCTATAGAACCAGAGCCAATTCGTTGCCTTCATGCTGGTGTTTCACCACAAAGTGCGATCCTGTACCGCCTGCATCCAATTATGTCCAGCAACTTTCATCAGGTCGTCGGTTCACCTTGTGGTGGACGTTCTACACTGCGTAGTCGCTATTCGAGAACCTTTCTTCCCCAGCGTATGTCGATTCGTCGAGCAATGTGTCCTGCGCATTGCCACTTCATCGTGCTAATCGTAATAATCTTCGTGCTATATTGGGTACTCCCGTTCTTCTACGGATTTCTCTATTTTGGTATATTTTTTTTTCATTATCATTATAAAACCTCTATTATTACGGGCGTTTTTTTTGGGGCTGGGTTACGGTCCTCGCCTTCCTCGCTCCACTCCGTCCCGGGCGACAGAGGGGCATAAGCACTCACACCCATAACCCACCCGTGACACGTCGTGCGTCGCCTTCGTCGTTGGGCCGACCACCGGAGCAGGTGACTTGACGTCAGTGGTCATTATTACGGGACTTGAGATTCTTTCGAAACTCGTTTACTCGATTGTGCATTAAAAATAAAAAAAAAAGCTTATTTTCATTTTAAGCATGATATTTATATAATCTTAACATAAAATACAATCTATATTTCTGGTTTCTATTAATATTACTAAATAGTAAACTTCTAGTAAACGGTTGATAGTGTAGACCTAACTTTACAAAATTACTTCCACGAATAGCCGGTAGATGATTCTTGGAAACAAACTTACTATTGACGCTATTATCTGTAGAATTATGTGTTCTCTGACTAGATACCTACTTTATGTAGTAGACATATGTTTGTTGAACTAAAATTAGTTAGTCGAAGTAGTTTTGTTTCTTTCCTCTTTATCCTCTTCGTGGGTGTCGTAAAACTTAACTAAGGAATATATACGCGTATACCATCTGTAGAAGAGAAGGAAAACCGTCTGATAAGCGATGTATAGTAGATCAATTTCGCTTCTATTGTGGAAGAGACTCAGCCCCAGCAAAGATGTGATGAAATGAGATGGTTTTATTTCTAATGAACCGTAATCTTATGAGTAACTTATTGTAGAATCTTATTCAGTTATTTTTTTGTGTAATTTTCAATATATCAAAGTGGGCAATATTTAAGTGTCCTTATGAATCACACTGGAGCTAATACCATATATGTTGTACGAAGCATAAAATTATGTATCTTTAAAAGATTAAAGAAAAAAACGACTGCCCGCTGAGTTTTTTGGCAGATCTTCTCAGTTTGTGGCCGCGTTCCGATCCAGTGGTAGATTATTATATTGTGTTCAAACGTTGTAAAATTTGATAATATGTAAGTGCCCTTAAGGGGCCTATGCAGAATAAATGATTTGATTTGATTTGAAAACTTATATATAACAAAGGATTTCATTTAATATGCCATTTTCCGTGTTTAGTAAGAATACAATAACAATACCGTGGTTAAAACGCGCATCTTGAAATATCTTGTGCATATGTTACCGGAAATGTATGAAATCTAAGAATTGTATACAAATCTTAGGAAATGTATATAATTCCGAAGCTATTTAGGAAATGTATAAAATATTGTTTCAAAACTATTTAATACATAAATGTCCTAGGAAATGTGTACAATTCATAAGAATTGTATATAATTCCAATATCGTGTTAGGAAATGTATAAAAATAATGCTTTCTGTAATAAATAAAAATCGACTTATAGACGCTAAAAGACGGAATAACTCGACGGAGCCCTTTCGCGTGGATGTAGTAAAAGTCATCATCCTAGTTTTTCCTCATAGAAATTGTTATTATTCAGACTGAAATTAAGATTCAATTGACTCAACGTAAAGCAAGATAGTGTAAGTAAGTAAAGCAGTTTGCGTGTGTATATTGCAAATAAATAAATTTATATAATTTTCTTTCCTTTTTTTTTCGTTATCAGTTAATCTTATCTTATCTGTTATCACCTGTTATCGCCCGTTATCGCGTTGGCGAGCGATAGTGACCTTTCTACGTTAATCGCCTGATCAGACGAAGCAATACCCTCCCCTCGCCTCGCTATCCCCGCGTACCCATTGATATCTCAAATGCTTTACATTTCCGATTGCTATTTAGGATATGTATAGATTTCCTAGGAAATGTGTCTAATATAATTTATTTTACACATTGCCGTGGGATTTTAGGAATTACACACATTTCCTAGGAATTGTATACAATGACGGATTACATACATTTCGTGTAACACATATAACAACTATGAAAAAAAAGAAAACGTCGAATAATAATTATATTCCAACCCGCTTGACCAGCGTGGTATAGTAGATCAATTGCCCTCACAATATGGAGGAGGCTCAAGCCCAGTAGTGGGACGTATATAAGTTGAGATGATGATGACAATGAGCATCGATCATCCATACCGCAAGCATGACAATTTTGGAAGTATGTTTCTTAAGCAGTCATTTATAGACGACAGTAGAAGTCGATAAGCAGACTCAGAAAACAAAATATATATTAATCTATGCGATAATCTTGATTTTAATGAAATCCCAATAAATATATACGTACATAAACTCTAAGTCAAAATTATCGGCCATTTGTATTGCAAGTATAATTGAAAGGATTGTTAATTACAAGTTACAGCAAGTGGTTCATTCTTGCAACCATTGCAACCTGTGGTTACATTCACGAGTCAGTATTCGCCGTAATTTCTTAAAAGTGTGGCACTTAAATTAGCGATTGAATAAGGCCATAGATAATTATTAACATTATTGACTTTCTTGATCTTCTTTTTTATTGGCAAAGTTGAGCTATTGCTGCCTGTGTCGAATTGAAATTGTCTATTTAACAAATTGTTAGTCTATTTACGTCGTAATTTTCTTTATATTAGTCGTAATCGTTCGTTGCTTATAAAAGTTGTTCCTCAAAAAACGATCTACAAAAATGGTCTGATATCATTTTTTCGTAAAAAGATATAAAATATCGAAAAATATAAATTTTTTTCCCGAATTTCTGAACATTTTCGATTATAACATTTTTATTTATAGTTCTATGACAAAAAGTTATTGAATCAAAGTTGTAGAGAATTTAATTTGCAACAAAAAATGTCAACAATTTTTTTTTATCATATAAATAGTTTAAGAGATATATCGTAAAAACCATTTCAGCCTCTATTTTCAAGATGGCGGTCGTGAGACAAGGGTGGCGACCCCACAAACTTGGTTTCAGCTTTACACTGACCCCCCTACACATCAAAAAAATAATATTGCGTCTTCTAAAAAACGCAAGGTAAGGCTTAAAAAAATGTAACATTTCAATGGACCCAGCCGCCGCTCGGGCTTTCTCGCTTTCTGAGCACGCTTTCTGAGATCAAATTTAAATCATATACCATGCTCTTGTATATTTTGCGTCGAAATTATATTTTTATTCCATCACTAGAAGAATGCCACTGTATATATATATACACAGCGACTTTTTTATCGTCTTACAAAAAAAAAACCATAAAAGTATCCGACCAAAGAAGACATATCTAACATATTTAAATGTTCAATAGTGGCTGTTATAAAAAAATAATAAAATAAATTAAAGTTAATATTTTGTAACAGACTATTTATCATGTTTACATTTTAAACAAAAGAAATCATGCGGAATTTCGTTAGCCAATCATAGCTACGAAGTCCACGTGAATGGCTTTTACAAAGCGTAATTCCCTACCCTAGATACCTAACAGGTATCCTTTGCGATGCCCGATTGGCGCCGCGGTCAAGTGTTGTAGTACCTACATACTACATCAGCTGTGTTGAGTACTTATGCTGTTTCCTTACTATTTTAATTAGTAATTATTTATAATAAATTTTATTAAAAAATATTCTAGTAAATATTATTTTTAACCTTTTAATTATAGGAGTGTATAGTAGATACTGGATACTTTAATTGACCTGCTTTTGTAAGACGACATAAATGTCACCGTGTATATATATATTTCCAATTATTCATTACCAGTCTTCTCTAAAATGGGCGATAGATTGTGCTATTAAATCATGTTATTAGAATATATTTCAATCTAGTAATGGAGTAAAAATACAATTCACCACGCCCTTCTTTGCCGTTGTCGTAAAAGATGACTAAGGAATTATGTATGCAAATAATATCCATTCAAGAGAAAACTTGAAATAATACCATATACGAATGTCTAACATCCTATACGAACGTCTAACCAGCGTGTGATAGTCAGTAAATATCACTTCTATTGAGAAGGAGGTTAGAGCCTAACAGTGGCACGTATATGAGCTGAAATGATGAAACGATTTAGTTACATCAGATTTTAGTTTTAAATTTAGTTTAATTGCTAAAATATTATGTGATTACTAAGGCTCGACCGAGATCTCGGTCTCGGCATTCTCGGCCACAAATCAAACCGAGAAATTTGTCTCAGTTCTCGGCTAATTACAGCCGAGATTCTCGGTCATGACCGAGTTTGTAACTTTGTTCGGATCGTCATTCAAATTTTACTGCAAGTGGCCATGCGCCGCAGCGCGAAGTCGATTGGTGTAAGTGCGTGAGAGAGCTGAATTATGAATCAGATTCTCATGAGACCACATGAGCATCTTCAACTAACTCGTCAAACATGGGTACAATAAATCAATTCAACTTATGGGCAGTTCATGATTCGATAGAGTTGGAAGACGAGCCAATGACCAATGACGAATACAGTTCAAGCTCTGTGATCGAAATAGCGCTAGAAAGCTTCCTTAGAGAGCCAAGACTGCAAAGAAATGCTTATAATTTTGAGTATTGGTTTTCGTCACCTTATAAGGTGCGTAAGCCTGCAGCAAATAAGTTTTTATCTGCGCCGCTACTAGCGTAGCAAGTGAACAACTGTTTAGCGAAGCTGAACAATCGTATGACGAGAGGCGACACTCTTTGAAGGGCGAAAATGCCGAAAAATAGCTTTTTTTAATGTTATAATATGATGTTATTTAGCTTTGATTATTAAAACAGTTAATTTTGTTAAACAATTAGTAGTGTATTAAAAAGTTAACAGTTTTAAAATTTTTTTCACGCTTTGTCTATTCTCGGTCTCGGCTCTCGGTCTCGCCCGAGATATTATTTTATTCTCGCTCTCGGTCTCGGCCGAAAACGAAAAGCCCATCTCGGTCGAGCCTTAGTAATTACCTATTAACACATTTTTTATTCGCTAACTTATTCTGAGAATTATTTTTCATCGCTGTTTTCAAAGCCTCAAAATGATTGTCCATACAAATTAATGCCTATATATTATTATCCAATTATTAGTCATTGATACCACGAAATATAAGTATTTCTTAGCTTTATATTTCTTTTATTTATTTGGATGTTTATACTTCAGCCTAGAGGGATCTTAAACTGTTTAATTATAAACAATCAATGACCTCAAGAATTGTACGAAACCATTTACTCATAATAAAGTCATTATAGAAGGCAGAACTCATTACTGTACCTCTCGTAGTTGGGTATGCGATTCATAAAGTTGTCGAGAGGTTTCATCATCATCTCAGCCCATATACGTCCCACTGTTAGGCTTGGGCCTTCTCCACCATGGGAGGCAAATTAACCTACTATACAACGTCAGTCAGACGTGTTAGTATAGGATGTCGCAAGACCACAAACTGCACAACAAACAACCACTAAGTTAGATGAGCTACAATTGGAATGTCTGCGACATCCACCGTACTCCCCGGTCCTTGCTCCAACAGATTACCATTTTTTTCGTAATTTGGACAACTTCTTACAAGGAAAAAAATTCAACTCCGATGTGGCAGTCCAAACCGCCTTCAAAGAGTTTATTGATTCTCGCCCCCATGGTTCTTTTAGTAAAGGGATCAATGAACTACATATGAGATGGCAAAAGTGCATAGAAAACAACGATGCATACTTTGATTAATTAAATATATTTCACACAAAAATTACTTTATATTTTTCCTGTACAAAACGCCATTTTCATATGTAAGGACCATAAATCTTCTATTTGCGTGTTTGTAGATGAATTCCTTCTAAACGGCTGGACCGATTTTGATGATTTTTTGTGGCTGTGCCGATGTATATGAGAATGGTTTAGATTAATAATTGGAACCGGTAGGTGGTGCTGCAATCATTTGAACATTAGATTTGAACAGAACAACGTCTGCTGGGTCAGTGAGTTTCTCATATAATTTATCTTCGCCGTAAAACAGCTTTTTTCTTATTGGGCAGATTCAAACTACATCAAACCATGTATATTCTACTATATCAGTCTCTAAGTACATAGATATGTGTAAATACATAAGCGACACCAAATCTTTCGCACAGAGTTTGGATTTTGAATATTCTCGGGATCTTCTTATGGACTCATATATATATTTATATTTTATTGTAAGTGCGTCTTCTCTTTTCCTTCTATCGGGAATTTAAAGACCTGAAACAAAACATTAATAATCATCATCATTATTTCAATAAATATAGTCCCACTGTTAAGTTCAGGCCTCCTTCATAATAACGGGAGGATAATTGACTTACGATAATTGACTTATTAAACTGCGCTGGCCAGACGTGTTGGCACAGGATTTTATTTTAAGCTATACTGCTGGCAAAGAAGAAGAAGATAGATAGATAGCTGATACCGTGCGTTAAGTGAAAGAACTTTTAAAATCGGTTTAGTAGTTTAGCGTGAAAGCGTAGAAAACAACTCACATTTTGACTTTTCTGGACTTTTATGAAAGATATACATGATTAATTAAAATACTTTAGAAATATAACATCATTATCATTTACTTTCTGAATGTAGTCTATAAAACCGGCTGGAGAGGTCTACGAATGTGGGTAGCAGTGCTCTACCTATAGTTGTGTTATAGTATAGCAGTGCTCTACCTATACTCTACATAGTAGTGGTAGAACCACACTGTCGACAGTTATCTGTCTACAGCCGCGGGCCGGTCCGTCCGGGGTAGTACCACACTCTCGCAGAAAATCGACGTCTGAGTAGTAGCATTTTGTGACTGCGCTTCGTTCGGTGAGCGAGAGAGCCGGAAGCCCAACTTTCTGAGGGTGTTCACGTGTGGAGGGTGTTAGTGGTGCCTTTGGTATCACCGAGCCTCAATGCACGCATTCACACTCCCTTCATTCCCTTCGCGGTAGGCAGCGGCCTTGTAAAGGTCCATGAACGGCAGCAACACTTACCATCAGGTGTACTGTTTGCTCGTTTGCCACTGCTTGCAATAAAAAAAAATACCATAAATAATTAATTCTGGTAAGTATTTTACTGTTATGTAATGAAAAACAATTTTCTGTGTGGTGACGGAGTGAGAATACAATTCACCACTCCCTATCTTGCCCGTGGATTTCGTAAAAAATGAGACGAAAAATCGAAATGAAACCCTATACCAACATGTCTACCTGCGCCTGATGCCGCCCTAGCCGAGGCCGCGGGTGACCGGACCGGGGAATTTAGTACGTCGGTCGATGGGAGGGTACCCCACGTAGAGGGTATTCCGTCGGGCCGACCACTGACGACAAGTAAACCTGCTCCGGTGGTCGGCCCAACGACGAAGGCGAGGTGGTTTTCGGGTGGGTTGCGGGAGTTGGGTGCTTAAGCCCCTCTGTCGCCCCGGACGGAGTGGTGCGGAGGCGCGCCGACCGCAGCCCACCCACAAAAAAAAAAAAAAAAGGCGGACGATTGTCACCACAAGGCAAGACCCACAAAGCAAGCGCTATATAGAGAGACTACATGACATGTTAGGATGATGATATCAAAAGCATCCCAGTGCCAAAACGGCAAGAGCGAAGTTTAAGATAGAGACAGATGGCAGACGTTGGAGGAGTCCTTTATCTGAGAGGAGTGCCTGCTACAAGATAACTAACCAAGTAATCAATCACTACATAGTATAAAACAAAGTCGCTTTTTCTGTCCCCATGTCCCTATGTATGCTTAAATCTTTAAAACTACGCAACAGATTTTGATGCGTTTTTTTTTAATAGATAGAGTGATTAAAGAGGAAGATTTATATGTATAATAAAATCCATGAAATAGTGGAGAAATACTGTTATTTTTGAGGTTTCTAATGTGATGTCGTAAATAATTACATTTTTTCAGCTTACATTGCAAACTCAGGCTGAACCCTACGAGATTTATCAAAATAATGTACTAAGTATTGTACACATTGAAAAGGTCTACAGAAAACTCCGCGATGGTATATGTCTATCTCTTACGAATATCCCACAATAACATTTTTTTGTCATTTACTTTTTACGACAAATAATGGCTAATTTTCGAAGCGATTTTAACCAATACAGCATTAATCCTTATCCAATTAAATACCTTAAGTACATTGTTGATTTAATGTAGATCTATATGGCTCTTTACAGCATACGATTTAAATGAATATTTTCGAAGATATTACAGATTAAAAATTGCGGGACGTAGCGTTTGCGGCAAACCGCGGTTCTCCTTATAGCACTTTGAAATTAGCAGCGATCGGACGCGTTTATTATCGAAGCTCTCTAGCAAGGAAAATAACAATCTATACAAATAATAATCTTTTTTCATGCTCACACGGTTATTTGCACTATACACATGCCTAAAAATCACTTTATATTTTTTTTGTCTGTCTGTTTGTTCCGGGTAATCTTCAAAATGGCTGGACCGATTTCAAAAATTCTTTCACCAATATAATATCAGGGCGTAAACTAGGCTATTTTATCCCGGTATTCGCACGGGAACGGGAACTACGCGGGTAAAACGACTAAAACCGAAGCGAGGGCGGGTTGCTAGTATTATTATAAATAAGGTAAGAAATAAAACACTTTTTTTATTATTAGCTTATTTTTATTTTATTATATGTTATACTATTATCTTCCTGTTTTTTTGAAGTGAAACTTCTTTAGAATCGTTGTGATTTCAAACCGGATGCAACGAAAAAACGATAGGTAAAAGACACAAATAGAAAAATGTGTAGAGGATGAAGCCGGCAAAAAATGAGACAGAAATATATATACTATTTTATATTATTTTTAAATCCGTCTATAATAGACGGATTAAAGGATGAAGGATGAGGGATGACGGATGAAGAATGAAGGATGAACGACGAAGGACGAAGGACGAAGGGCGAAGGGTGAAGGATGAAGGATAAAGAAGTTTCACTTCTGACATGCGTACTTTGCACGCACGCTTTTTTTTTATTTGTATAAAAGGCAATTTAAACATATCACTAACTGGAAAGTTTAATATGCCGTTTCATTGGATACAATCTCATTCATTATATATATATATATATACGTCCACAGCTGGGCTTGAGCCTCTTCCACAACAGGGAGGGAAGATAACCGATAGCCACGTTGATCACACGGGTTGATCATAGGGTTTCATTTCGAGATTTTCTTCTCTTACATAGTTGTTTTGTTTAAAATTTGGTGCTTAACCTAAATAAATAATAAACATATAGTTTGTTATTTATTTCGGTTAATCATCAAATTTTCTCCATTGTTTTGGATGAAACAAAATAGAATTCACCATTACTTTTGCTTTCTGGTCGTTAAAAACGATTACAACTAACGAAATCGTAGGCAAATGAAATTGAATATTTAAACTTTTCACTGTTTTTTCATATGACAACGGAGCAAGAATACAACTCACTACGCCCTCTATTTCCAGTCCTATTTCCTATTAAAGCTCACTAAAGGATATGTATATAATGTCTATGACAGAGAAAGCTAACAAACTAAACCAAAAAAAAAAGCGAAGTAAAATCCTATACCAATCCGTCTGACTAGCGTTGCATAGTTAGTTTCAAGTTAATTTCTCTCCTATTATGGAGTATATGAACTAAAATTAATAAACTTTTTCATGCTAATTATACTAAATCCAAACTGTTCATATTTAATGCAAGTGAAAAATATTAAACTTCATATTTTAACTTTTTTTATGCGTAGAACCACACTGTTAACAATCGTCTGTCTACAGCCCCAGTCTCACAGAATATCGACATCCGAGTAGTAACATTTTGTTGCTGCACTTCGTTCGGCGAATCTTTCTGAAGATGTTTACGTGTGGAGGGTTTTGAAACCTTTAGAATCACCGAACCTGCACGCATTCACATTCCCTTTACGATAGGCAGCGGCCTAGCTAAGGTCCATGAGGGGCAGTATTAGTTAACATGCTATTTGCTCGCCATCAACACCAAATAAAAAATAATAATAATTGTGTAGTAAATATCACCTGCTACACAAAATAATCGATATAGATGCACACAATGGATTCGAGTCTCCCGCGGCGGCATTGTTACAGATTCAGACCCTGGCTGCGCTAATGAATGCGGTGTTGGGAATACGCCATGTGTTCATAATGGCATTCTTTAAGATATACTTCAACGTTTACTCAGTATGTCTATTTGCTGACAAAAAGCCGATGAACTCTTTTAAAATATTATACGTTCAGTTTTTAATTCTGGAGACTAAGACCTATATTCACTATAGAGCCTATAATTTTTAGGTGACACCTAATGAAATATAAATTAAGTATTGATATTAATTAAAATTGAATTATCATCATTGTGGTAATGAAATCATCATCTCATCATCAGCTCTTATTCCAATTACTTAGGGGGCCGACGCAATATGTCATCTTCTTCCATACGGTCCTATCAGACGTCATCTCTGCAGTCATTCCCAGGCTATCCATGTCATGCCCTACGCAGTCCATCCATCTTTTCCTCGGTCTTCCTTTACCCCTTTTTTTTTTTTGGGGTGGGCTGCGGTCGGCGCGCTTCCGCACCACTCCGTCCGGGGCTACAGAGGAGCTTAAGCACGCAACACCCGCAACCCACCCGAACACCACGTCGCCTTCGTCGTTGGGCCGACCACTAGAGCAGGGTTACTTGTCATCAGTGGTCGGCCCGACGGAATACCCCCTACCTGGGGTACCCTCCCATCGACCGACGTCCCCCCCTCGGGGAGGACGTTGGTCTTTCCTCACGCGGTCGGCCTCTCGCCGGGTGACGGACTAATCCCCGGTCACGTCACCCGCGGCCTCGGCTAGGGCGGCATTGCACGCAGGTAATCTCGCCTGCGCCGCCCCAGTCGCCGGCAGCGGGTCGCATCATCGAGGCTGTGCTCCTCGCGCTCGCGACCCGCCGCCTCCTTCTGCGAGATAACTGCCTCGCAGAAGGCTGCGACCGTCTTTCTTTACCCCTAAAGCCTTCAACATTCATACCCAAAACTTTTCTCACAACATTACGTTCATCCCGCCTCATCCCATGTCCATACCATGTCAGCCGTTCACTCTTTAATTTTGCCGTCACTGACGCAACTGTGATGATGAAGTAAGAATACAAATTATCATCCCCTCTTAAGGCGTCCTCGTTGAAAACTGTTCTAATATCGTTTCGAATAATAAGATTACTAGTTATTATGTACGTATATCTTTTATTGGATGTTGTTTTATTATCATTGACTTCATAAGTACGTATAAGCTTAATTATTTTTTCAGCTCACATTTTATTACTAGCGGCTTATCCCAGATTCTCAGGAGTAAACACTCATTCTGTGATAAGTGAAAAGTAGAACTACTTATTGTAAATAAAACTGCTTTTACGGATTTTATTGCGTTATCTATACCAATAAATAAAATTGGAGTGTCTGTTTGTAATGTCAAAATAATGGGCTTTTTTCATGCTAACACGGTTATTTGCATATGCCTAAAATACACTTTATATATTTTTTGTCTGTCTGTTTGTTCCAGGTAATCTTGAAATCGGTCAAGCCGTTTTGAAAATTGTTTCTCCAATAGAAAGACCCTGACCTAGACTATATTTTATCCCGGTATTCCCACGGGAACGGGAACTATGCAGGAAAGACGACTGAAACTGAAGCTAAGCGAGGGTGAGTTGCTAGTTTTTATTTAAAGTCTGTAATAACGTTGACTTGTTTGGACGTCAGACATCTTAGTCCGCCCGTGACCATAAATGCTGTAAAGTGTACGAAACGTCGGGCAATCATAAATCAAATACAAACGCGATATAATCCGTAAAAGTAGTTTTATTTACAATCGGTAAAATTAGTTTTACTGACAATGTGTAGTGCTCGCGTAAACATCAGAAATCATTATAGAACTACTTAGTTGTTCGTGTAGTGACGGAGTAAGAATACAATTCACCACCCCCTCTCTTGCTCGTATAAGAGACAATTAAGAGACATTATATGCATATGGTATTTCGTAGTTGTCTTTTACGACACCTTCTGTGCAAGAGAATAAAAATGCAGCTGCAGCGGGTTGGTATAGGATTTTATTTCGAACTTATTTTAACCTACCATGCTTGGTAGGTCATTTTATGACATAGGTGGATCGATATCAGTAGTGGAACATATTTGAACCTAAATGATTAATGAATGGTGGACAAAGTTCTGTACCTACGCTAAATTTAATTAAAATCTAGTCAAATGATATATTTAAATATAATTTTGATTTATTTAAAAATAATTTTGGTTTATATGTATTATTAAGGTTTTCATATACACTCATTTGCAAAAAAAACGGGCACCTAAGCAATGAACCATTTCAAATGTTAATATTTCTTTGTTTGATAATTATAGGTAGTTTTATCCACACAATTTGCTAAATTAATAAGAAAATAATCGTTTTCATCAGTATTTCATAAAATTTAGATACAATTTATGGGAAATAATGCTAAACCTCGCTAGTAGTGTATATTCGCTAGTAGTGCATATGCTCATGAAGTAAAAATAAAAAAGTTTTTTTGTTTGTTTTTCTTTAATAAAGTAAAAGCAGATAAATGTTTAGTATCGAGTGTGACCCCCTCTAGCTAAAATCACAGCTTGAATTCGTCTGGGAATGCTAGCGAGTATATCCCGGATACTTGCTTGCGGAATACGTTCCCACTCCGCAGTAATCACATTCTTCAGCTCTCTGATGGTCTGCGGAGCCGGGTGTACTGATCTCACACGCCGTTTCAGAACGTCCCAGACATGCTCTATGGGATTGAGGTTGGGACTTCGAGCTGGCCAATCCAAACGACGAATGCCGACCTCTTGCACATACGCATTAACATCGCGGGATCGGTGGGCGCGAGCATTGTCGTCCATAAAAATCGAGTCTTCACCTAGAGCGGCCAATGCGGGTTGTGCATGAGAAATTAGAACTTCCGTTATGTATCGATGCCCAGTCAGTGAGCCGTTTTCAATGAAGACTAACTCTGTACGATCCATTGAATTTATTCCTGCCCAAAACATAACAGAGCCCCCACCATAAGGTGTGATTTCTTCGAAACATGCCTCTGCAAAGCGTTCTCCTTGTCTTCTTAGCACTCGCCGACGTCGATCTTCACCGAACAGAGATATCCTGGCTTCATCAGAGAACAAAACCCTATTCCAATCGTCTTGAGTCCATGATTCACAATTTCTAGCGAACCTAAGCCTGTGAACTCTGTGCTCACGGAGTAATTTGGGGCCGCGGGCCGGGCGGTGACTGCGTATATTGGCAGCGAGAAGCCTCCTCCTGACCGTCCATAGACTAATATGCACATTTCTTACTTCTTGGAGGTTGTTCTTAAGATCCACATACGAAGATTTGCGATTTCTCAATGCGCGACTCACAAGAAAACGATCATCCCGTGGTTGGGTACATGGTTTTCTTCCAGAAACAGGCCTTCTCTCGACGGAACCAGTCTCCTGATATCGCTGCCAGGTCCTTTGGACTGTCGAGCGACTAACATTTAGCCTCCTAGCCACGAAACATTGGCTGCAACCCTCTTCAAGCAGCGCGATAATTTTGGTAGCTTTTACCACTTTATCTACCATTTTTGATACAGCCAAACAGCATTAAATAAAGCTTTGACAGTCAAGGATATGAAATTAATCGATAAAAATTGAATAAAAGTTATGAAAGTCGATGTTAACTTCTGGAACTTCGCGCCAAAAATGTAGGATAAAAAGGGGTTTTCTGTAAAAATGAACGTCAAATGAAAAATTGAATTTAGAACGTACTTTTTTAAATACCACAGCATTTTTAAAACCGGCCAGTAACGTGTACAAACGATTGAAACCTTTTTGGTATTGTATCTTTTTAAATATGAATGAAAATCAAAACCGCCCGTTTTTTTTGCAAATGAGTTTATATTTCTAATTTATCTCGAATAACAATACAACATATTTTTATCATATCAGAAGTCAAAAAAGCTTTTTTTAAATCCGGTCAGTAGTTTTTGACTTTATTCATTATAAACAAGATACAATTTGTTCTCTTTATAATAATACTGCACAGATGGCGCAGTGGTTAAGATACCAACCTACCGGGCCAGTATTGTGGATTCGAATCGCACGCAGGACAATATTTTGTGCGATCCGCCCATTGTTGTTTTGTGTCACGATCTGATTTGCCTCCGTTAATTAAATATTAGTAAAACCCCCTGCAATAGACGTATTATTTCCTTAGTTATGGGTCTTTAAAGAATAAAAAAGAAATAGTATTAATATAGAAGCCGATAGTATCTAATAGTGATACAGCCTTATATTATCATCATCATGACCTCAGCCCATACACGTCCCACTGTTGGGCTCGGGCCTCCTCCACTATGGGAGGGAAATTGACCTGCTATACCACGCTGGTCTGACGTGTTGATATAGGGTTTCGTTTCGAGTTTTCCTTCTTTTGCATAGATGTTAAATGCATATTAATCCCTTAGTCACCTTTTCGTCACCCTTATATAATTAAATTCAAAAGTTAAAAGTAACAGCTAATAATAAAGGAATATGATAGTTAGTCGTTTCAGCATCGGTCTCGTCTCGTTCGATATAAGCAAAACTTAACAACCTATTTGCAGTAAACTTTCAAACGCCTCGGCGGCCATTTGCAAAGAAGCCCATTTCCTTATTCAGTGAGGTTTTAACATTGACAACGTATTGCTTTTACTGTCGCGGGCAGGCACTAACGAAATGCATTAGTTTGTTTACACCCATGGTTACCATGGGCATAAAATTTACAACTATAGTTATTATCAACATAGAATTTGAGGTAATCTTTATAAATATATTTCTTATGTACGTGTGTATGTCATTGAACTCCTCCTAAACGGCTGGACCGATGTGGGATTCGAGAATGGTTTAGATTCATAATTAGACCCCAGAGGCTGCTGTCGTGCACCTAATGCCGCCCTAGCCGAGGCCGCGGGTGATCGGACCGGGGAATTGTCCGTCACCCGCAGAGAGGCTGACCGCGCGACGGCGACCGACGTCCCAGGACGTCGAGAGGTGAGGTTACCCGAAAGAGTATTCCGTCAGGCCGACCACTGATGAGAAGTCACATCTGCTCCGGTGGTCGGTCCAATAACGAGGTGACGTGGGTACGGGTGGGTTATGGGCCCGCGCGCTGTCCTTTCATCGCCCCGGACGGACTGAACCGCGCGTGCGCTTACCATAGCCCCCCACCCATAAAAAAAAAGAAATAAAAAGAGGCTGCTGTCGATTTCAAGGAGAATTCCTTTTATTTTATTTGAACAGAACAACGTGTGTTGAGTCAGCTATTTATATCATCATCATCATCTCAGCCCATATACGTCCCAGTGTTGGGCTTGGGCCTCCTCAATAATGGAAGGGTAATTGACCTACGGTCAGACGTGTTGGTATAGGGTTTTATTTCGAGTTTTCCTTCTCTCGCATAGATGTTATATGCGCTTTATATCCCTTAGTCGTCTCGTACGATCACCCACGGGTAAGATCTAGTAGCTAGTAGATAAGTAGCTAGTAAGAATTGTATTCTTACTAGCTACTTATATTACTAGCTATTTATATAATTACCTCAAATTCTATAATAAACTCATTTTATTATATATAATAAAACTCTATAAACTGAGCTGTTAGTAAGTTAATAGTGATCAAACTATACTTACTATTCTACCTAATGTATATTTGCACTTCGTAGTAAAAACAAATCTAAGTACATTTTAAGTAACACTGTTTACAACTTTCTCGTTGAATGTGATACTTATCTTTGTAATGTTTTTCAATAATGTGCCTTTTCCTTTAAAGTTAAACGAAAAGATATGTGGACAATGACTATTTGTTTTAAAGCCATTTTGTTTCACAATGCAATTTGTAAACACATAGTCGTAAAGAAATGTGATAAGTTAAAAATTATGTGGTTTTCTAGACTTATCGACTTTTCTGTATGTTTTAAGATAATACTTGTTTTACGGAGAATATAAGCATTTAAGTAGCAGGCATAAATAACACGCAGACTTAGAACAACAGTTTTTGAATAGCATAAAGTATTGCCCTGAATGGGAGTCATACCTACGATAGTTGACACGGCAGAGGCGTATTACGGCATTTGCGCGGTCTATTTATATCATTATCACAGCCCATATACGTTTCTCTGTTGAACGAGGACCTCCTCTACTATGGGAGGGAAATTTTTATACTATACTGTAGCGTAACATGATGAAGGTCTACCTCCAGCAGTGAACGGCGATAGGCTGAAATGATGATACTACGCTGATCAAACCGGTTCCCATTTTTTTTTTTTTTATGGGTGGGTATGGTAAGCGCACACGCGGTCCATTCCCTCCAGGGCGACGAAAGGACAGCGTGCAGGCCTATAACCCACCCGTACCCACGTCACCTTCGTCGTTGGGCCGACCACGGGAGCAGGGTACCTTCACCTCTCAACGTCTCTGTCCCGGGACATCGGTCGTCGTCGCGCGGTCAGCCTCTCTGCGGGTGAAACCGGTTCCCATAGGGTTTTGTTTCAAGTTTTGCTTCTTTTGCGTAGATTAGTCTTGCGTCTGCTTAGTCGTATTTTACGACCCCCGCGGGCAAGTAGAAAGTGATGAATTTTATTCTTACTCCGTCATCATATAGATCCAATTCATTTGAATAACCAAAAATTTCAACTGTTAGTTTAATTAAAGTTTTCGAAGTGAAAACGTGTCGGCAGTCCTTTTTATTTTCTTTTATATACATTAATTGTTTTATAATGTTTTAGGTATATTCCGCGTGGTGACTGAGTAAGAATACAATTCACCACTCCCTATCTTGGCCATGGATGTCGTAAAAGACGACTGTTGGATATAATACGCACAAAAAATCTGTGCAAGAGAAAGAAAAAGTCGAAATGAAACCCTATACCAACATGTCTGACCAGCATGGTATAGTAGGTCAATTTCCCACCCATAGTGGAAGAGGGCCGAGCCCAATAGTGGAACGTATGTGGGCTACGATGATGATGTTGATGAATATATGAAACAAAGAATTATCGTAAAGAGAGTCTTATTTACAAGACCTAAATATGCTGTGTTCTATGTAAACCTGTAGATTTATCATTCCACTAAACTATTAAGTTAATGCCTTTGTAATATAAATCACTTCACATAGAAATAATTTCATTTAAATTAAGCATTAAATCAGCGGTAATAAAATAAATGAGGTTTATTTTTGTAATCGTAAATCTGACTTGTTGATATCGTTTAACGTTTCACAGTCGATTATGTTGTCATTAACATCATAATAATATATCCTGTGCTTGACGAGTTAAGAGTACAATGTTTGACCACCCATTCGCTTGCCCGTGGGTGTTGTATCATCATCCAAAAGCCTACCACGTGAATGGACAGCAGCTTTTTGATGTGAAACATCTATAGGCGAGGGTGAACCTGATCGTTGGCGTGGCGTAAACAGCTTGTGGCATTACACCGTCACGTTATATGACGGAATTGCAAACGGTGGTAGACGAGCAAACAGTATACCTGATGGTAAATGTTGCTGCCGCTCATGGGCCTTTGCAAGGCCACTGCCTACCTTGAAGAAAATGAAGGGAGTGTGAATACGTGCAATGAGAACCCGCCACACGCAAACACGCTCAGAAAGTTGGATTTCCGGCTCTCTCGCTCACCGAACGAAGCGTAGTAACAAATTGGTACTGCTTAGACGTCAAGTTTTTGCGAGAGTGGTACTACCGGATGGACTGGCCCGCGGCTGTAAACAAACTAATATCAATAATGTGGTCCTACCACTACCAGCCTAAAGACGTGCGCTCCCTGACTTTGAAATATTCATCACGCTGGACGTAGTCCAATAGAATGCAATAAAGCACAATGCTGTATCAATTGTATATAACACCCCGCAACGACTAACGAAACGTAGTAAACGAACAACGTAAACGAATGATATCTGATGTTTACGCGAGCACTACACATTGTAAATAAAACTACTTTTACGGATTATATCGCGTTTGTATTTGATTTATGATTGTCCGACGTTTCGAACACTTTGCAGCATTCATGGTCACGGGCGGACTAAGGTGTCTCACGTCCAACAAGTAATCGTTATTACAGACATTTACAATTATCTACCCGATACAGAAAATAGTTATAAACTTATTAAATTGTTACCCACATTTTAGTACAAATTTATTGCCAGTGTAAGAAGAAAATGAATCTATATGAAAAATTATATTGTTTATGGTTAGTAATTATTAATTATTAAATTTGTGGCAATTATTATTACAATTTGTTGATTTAAAACTAACAAAACAAATATACTACCACCGGATCGGAACGCGGCCACACTGAGAAAGATCCGGCAAGAAAACTCAGGGGACATGATGCTAAATTAATATTGATTTTTAATTTTAGATGCGGCTTACTAAAAGATTTTTGATTTATAAAATTATCTTTAACCATTATTATTGTGGGTCAAATCTATACAATAAGTGCTCACAGTATCATGCAGTCTTGTGGTGGTCTCTTTGGATTTATTTTTAATTATGTTTATAACAGGATCCCAGCTTGATGGTAATACCCAGCCATCCTCTCTATTGAAATTTTTGTGTTTTTTGATTTCAATAGCCTCGCGTACCATTCTAGGCAGGTATCGGTGTTCCTTTGCGAGGACTTGAGGTTTATCAAACCTAATGTTATGGCGGGAGCGGTCCTGACTATGTTCACAGACTGCAGACTTAGTGTGGCGGCGGTGCTTCACATCAGCTATGTGTTCTTTGACCCGAGTTCTTATGGATCTCTTTGTTCTCATAAATCAAATACAAACGCGATATAATCCGTAAAAGTAGTTTTATTTACAATGTGTAGTGCTCGCGTAAACATCAGATATCATTATGTAAACCAGTACGGACTGGAATTTGCAAATAAAATACGCCGGTTAGAGTATCTTCATACTAAGCGCGCAAGATATATAACTTCATTAAATTTCTTGAAGAGATGCCGAGACCATAATCTCATTCCTACGTGTGTAAGGATTCCTTGCAAGAAAAATATACGTGGAAGCGCGAAGATCTTAGAACAGGCGAGTAAAAAGTTATTGCAGACTGTAATTCACGAAACCCGATCGGATCTATACAATATTAACTGTGAAATAGAGATAAAGTCTGGTGAAGTTGAGTCAGTTTTAACGATAGCCGAATTTAAAAGTTGCATCGAACAACTAGGTAAGCGCGAAATAACTAAATATAATTGATGCAAAAATAAACACGTTACAAAATTTGAAAAATTAAGTAACAGAAACCTACGCGTTGAACATGGAACGCAAAATTTCAATGTTGGGAACGGAACGCGCCCGCCAACCATAGACTCACACGCAGATCGCGCTGTCATAAATCTGTCAAAACAAATCTTAGACCAATCTGAACTTCAGGTATTGTCGAAAGGATTAAATTTTGCTATAACACCAACGCGAATACCTTACGAGGAAATAATTTGTGCTGTAGAAGACGTACTGATTAAAAATACCGTTCAAAAGGAAGATATGGAGGCTATCCGACAAGACATCTCGTCCTTATTACGTCGCTGTAAGCCACCAAAACGTAATCTTTCAAAACAACAACATTTTGCATTAAAGAACTTGCGTAACAAATCAGATATCGTCATCCTGCGCGCAGACAAAGGAAACGCGACCGTGGTAATGAATACGTCAGATTATAATGCCAAAATTAATCAACTTTTATCGGATGAAACGACTTACAAAAAGGTTAAAACAGACCCCACTAATGTTGTGTTGAAAAACACAAAAAAGTTAATAATAAAACACTCCGATGCATTACATCTAGACGTGAAAAAGCTCATACCACCGTGTTGTAAGCCACCAAAACTGTATGGATTGCCAAAAATACACAAAGCAAGTGCCCCACTACGTCCAATAGTAAGTCAGATAGACACGCCGACTTACAAGTTAGCCCAGATGGTCGCAAAAGTCCTCTCACAACTCCGGGGACACACTAGTGCATTTGTAAAAGACTCATACCATTTTGTCAGTGAAATCAAAGATCTACATCTCGCTGACAATGAAACTATGGTCAGTTTTGATGTCACATCACTCTTCACCTGTTTACCTGTAGAGGAATGCATTAAAACTGTAACTAAGAAGCTACCAGACAATAATATGCCACCGGAATATGCTGAACTATTACGTCAGTGCCTAACAACTGGATATTTATTGTGGAATGATGAATTCTACAAGCAAGTAGATGGAGTGGCTATGGGCTCGCCTGTCTCCCCTGTTGTCGCTGACATTTTCATGGAGGACTTCGAGGAGCTGGCCTTATCAAGCTCACCTGTCACACCAAGGTTCTATAAGCGGTACGTAGATGACACTTTCACAATACTACCAACAGACAAAATAACCATATTCCTAAACCATCTTAACTCCATCAATCCAAAAATTCAATTTACTATGGAACTGGAGTCAAATAACTCATTAGCTTTCTTAGATATTTTGGTTATCCGTAAACCCAATAACACCTTGAGTCATACAGTGTATCGTAAGGCAACACATACTGACAGATATCTGAACGGAGATTCTCATCATCCCCCTTCACAGTTAGCTACCGTGTCTAAATCTTTGTTGCAGAGAGCACGAGGAATCTGTGACGAGGAGCACCTGGCTGGGGAGCTGCAGCATGTCAAGCAGGTTCTACGTGCAAACAAGCTGCAAGTTCCACGCCCCCGTCGCAGAGACCGTGTGAAACCACCCACAGTTGAGCGCCTCCCTGCAGTACTACCTTATGTGAAAGGAGTCACTGACAAGATTGGCTATATCCTGAAACGGGCTTCCATAAAAACTTATTTTAAGCCACTCAAAAGGATAAGTCAGTTCTTACCACCTGTCAAGTGCCAGATCCCTCTACAAGATGCAGGAGTTTATAAACTTGACTGTGACTGTGGTCTCTCTTATATTGGGCAAACAAAGAGATCCATAAGAACTCGGGTCAAAGAACACATAGCTGATGTGAAGCACCGCCGCCACACTAAGTCTGCAGTCTGTGAACATAGTCAGGACCGCTCCCGCCATAACATTAGGTTTGATAAACCTCAAGTCCTCGCAAAGGAACACCGATACCTGCCTAGAATGGTACGCGAGGCTATTGAAATCAAAAAACACAAAAATTTCAATAGAGAGGATGGCTGGGTATTACCATCAAGCTGGGATCCTGTTATAAACATAATTAAAAATAAATCCAAAGAGACCACCACAAGACTGCATGATACTGTGAGCACTTATTGTATAGATTTGACCCACAATAATAATGGTTAAAGATAATTTTATAAATCAAAAATCTTTTAGTAAGCCGCATCTAAAATTAAAAATCAATATTAATTTAGCATCATGTCCCCTGAGTTTTCTTGCCGGATCTTTCTCAGTGTGGCCGCGTTCCGATCCGGTAGTAGTATATTTGTTTTGTTAGTTTTAAATCAACAAATTGTAATAATAATTGCCACAAATTTAATAATTAATAATTACTAACCATAAACAATATAATTTTTCATATAGATTCATTTTCTTCTTACACTGGCAATAAATTTGTACTAAAATGTGGGTAACAATTTAATAAGTTTATAACTATTTTCTGTATCGGGTAGATAATTGTAAATGTCTGTAATAACGATTACTTGTTGGACGTGAGACACCTTAGTCCGCCCGTGACCATGAATGCTGCAAAGTGTTCGAAACGTCGGGCAATCATAAATCAAATACAAACGCGATATAATCCGTAAAAGTAGTTTTATTTACAAAACGTAAACGAAGTCGTCGATCCAACTTTCGCCTTTGAGGAAGTCTCAGTATTTCGTTCGGTTGGAGTTCTACACATAACCACACTTTGTGCGATCCACAAATTGTTGTTTTGAGTCCAGACTCAGATGTAATTTCTGTTCGTTATATGTTTGTGTCTATCTTACCCGTGGGTGATCGTACGAGACGACTAGGGGATATAAAACGCATATAACATCTATGCGAGAGAAGGAAATCTCGAAATAAAACCCTATACCAGCATGTCTGACCAGCGTGGTATAGTAGGTCAATTACCCTTCCATTATGGAGGAGGCCCGAGCCCATCAGTGATGATATTTTTGCAAAGTCTCTCGCAGTACAAGAATTATCCGCCGAGAGGACAACCGCGTGAGGAAAGACGTCCTCCCCGAGGGGGGGGGGGACCTCGGTTCTCAAGGGAGTATTCCGTCGGGCCGACCACTGATGTCAAGTCACCCTGCTCCGATGGTCGACCCAACGACGAAGGCGACGTGTCACGGGTGGGTCGCGAGCGTGAGTGCTTACGACCCTCTGTCGTCCTGGACAGAGGCGGGCGAGGAGCTCACCGACCGCGACCCACCCCTCAAAAAAAAAGCACAAGAATTATTTCCTTAATGCAGGGTGTTGTCTTTTAAGAAACAAACAAACAGACCAATAATTTACTGATCGCAGAAACTATTTTAGGAATCGCATCCGCGATACTTGGCACACGAGGTTGATATCATAACTACTACTCCATCTATGCAGTCAAAATTAATGTAGGTTACTCTACTAAACTGATTAGAACGCTCCATAGTACGCGACAGGTTATCTGCAAGTGGGTGCAAACTCATCCATATTCTTATCTTAACTGTGACATTCCACTAATGTTGTCGACTAGAACTATTGCACAATGCTTTTCACCTTCTTAATGTAGGTTAACTTTTGTTTCGCTATTTAATACAATAGTAGATACTGAGATGACCGAGCTTATCTTTGTATTTGTTTTAGTAAATTGTATTTTACGGAAAAAAAAATTCCTTCTAATATTATAGACGTGAAAATTTGTGAGTATGTGGGAATGTTTGTTGCTCTTTCACGCAAAAACTACTGAATAGATTTTGATGAAATTTCACAATAATACAGCTTATATATCAGAATAACACATAGGCTATAATTTATTCCCATATTCCTACGGGAAGGGGAACTACGCGGGTAAAACCGCTGGGCGCTGCTAGTAGATAATAATAGCTTTTCTAAAAAATAAAGAATTTCTGATATTTCCAACATAAATCATCATCACCATCATCATCATCATCTTTGCTGCCTAACGTCAATTTCCTTTATATTATAAACAAAAATATTTAAGAAAGTAGATGGTCTTCGAATTTTCCTGCTCTTTTTATAGGTAAATTAAACTGTGAGAGTCTGAGAAGAATGCATTATGTTGTGGGTGCCGTAGAAGACGACTAAGGGTGTATTAAGCATATAGCATCTATGCAAGAGATGGAAAACGTGAAACAAAACCCTATACCAACCTGTCTAACTAGCATGGCATAGTAAGGTCAATTTCCCTCCTATTGTGGAGGAGGCTCGAGCCCAACAGTGGGACGTATATGAGCTGAAATGATGATGATACTTGTTTATTATTTTTATTGTCGCTTTTTCATTTGATCAAGTTACAAATACATGATGTTATTAGAAGATTTCATTTTAAAATCTCTCTAAAACTAAATACAAATATTTATTTAAATCTCATTTAATACAACTACTATAAACGACAATGTCCTCCCACGGCTTCTCGGAAATATTCTAACATTACAATCAAACGAAATTCTATTCCATTCTATTTTGCAGTTAACTGTCAAATTATCACAAACATAAATATAATTCAATGTTATTCTTGAGTGATTTAATGCACCAAGTGTCGGACAATTATCATTAAATATGTTACGATTATTACCAACTATGAATTTAAAGTACGGTTAGACCAATTGTATGCCTTGTATTCTCATTGATTGAATATTATAAGATTGCTACTTTACTTGCTACTTTGATTGGGATTTTAGATTTCGTCATCATCATCATCTTCATCATCTTGCTCTTATTCCAATTATTTGGGGTCGATACAATATGTCATCTACTTCCTTAAGATCCTATCAGACGTCATCTCTGCAGTCACTCCCAGACTATCCATGTTATGCCTCACGCAGTCTGTCCATCTTTTCCTCGATCTCTCTTTTCCCCTAAAGCCTTTTCATACCTAAAACTTTTCTCAGAACATTACTTTCATCCCGCCACGTCACATGCCCATTAGGGTGTCCCGTTCATGTAGGAAAGAAAACTAAAATTGAGCTACACTCACGCAAGAGGTGTCAAAATGTGTGTATTTTAACGTAGTTAAGAAAATGTCATTAAAAATAGAATCGCGTTATGTCTTTAGGGCTCTACCAGACGTTAAAGTTTTGTAAAATTGAGGGTTTTACATACTTCTTCCGTATGTACAAAATGACACAACAAACGAGATAGAAATTAGTTTTATTATCTACTTCAAATATTATAACAAACTACACAAAATAAAATAAACAAAATTAAACATAAACAATCAACGTCAAAAAATTAAAATGTGAACTTATTTTTGTGTTTAAAATTAGGCATTTCTGCACGAGATTGCAAGCGGGTTCTAATAAATCCATTTCTAAAATTAGCGTTAGTAACGCTTTGAGAAGCCTCTGTTACTAACTTAACACATCGCTTCACAGATTGTGTGTGACAAGGAAAGTCAGGAACATCTAAGTTCCTTCCTCTTGCCATGATGTGGAGGTCCTCATTGGCAATCTGCCGAAGAACTGGCGACTCCGTAACTTAGCACGCATGCCACATAATCATTTCGGTGTAATCTGTTGCAGAGAAGTAAATTTTTGATGGCTTAAATATCCTGCATTTAGCGCTAGTTACGCCACGTAGTTAGTTAGCCACGTAGTCGACAAGTAACAACAGATTTTTAGGTGGGTTAAGAGTACTTACGTAAACTCTTAAGTATACGATTAGCAAATGTAAGCCATCGTGAGTGTGATATTTTGCCAGGCTGACGGTTTGCTAACTCAGGAGAACAGTAACCAATAGGCACAGCTTTACATATCTCAAAAAGATACTTTTGGTGGTCTAAAGTGGAATTGGTTTCCTGTGTAAATAATAACTTTTTACTATCCTTCTTGTCTCTTCAAACAGTATCTGCTGTCTTTTTAATAATCTAGCCGTTTCTTTCTTGTTTATAACACTTATAAACATCTTTCTATCTTTTCATTCGTTACGTGAACCTTGCTTTGTTTCGAACACAAAGAACATTCAATTCAATACAGGCAGCAACATCGAAGAGAGTCTCTGATAATTGTAAGAAGCACTGTAGTTTTTTTTTCAAAACTATCATTACGTTTGCTCTTGGGGTATCTTTTTAAATTAAGGTAATTTTCAAAATAAGATTTCAATAGTTGTGTAACTCGTTCTTTAGTTACGATTGGAATAGAAGTCTTGATCCAAATATTGAAAATTTCTTCAGAAACAACAGCAAAGTCCTCGGAATTGGATAGATCTTTTCCATTGTACTGGAATTTCAGGTATTTTTTTACAAATAAAATAAATTTAATTATATCTTTTACTTCCGTGTGGTGACGGAGTAAGAATACAATTCACCACCCCCTATCTTACCCGTGGGTGATCGTACGAGACGACTAAGGGATATAAAACGCATATAACATCTATGCGAGAGAAGGAAAACTCGAAATAAAACCCTATACCAACACGTCTGACCAGCGTGGTATAGTGGGTCAATGACCCTTCCATTATGGAGGAGGCCCGAGCCCAACAGTGGGACGTATATGGGCTGAGATGATGATGATGATGATGATATCTTTTATCGTTGGTAGCTGCCGACCGTCAAGTTCCTTGAATGGTCCTAATATAGAACAAATAGTCTAACTACTTCTTGAACCCATTATTCACAAACACAAGAACAATATAAATTACTTAAAATAGTCGTAACTGCACTTTTATGGCGTATTAATTACTAAGACCACGACACAAACCAAAGCGAGTTAAGTCAAAAAAGTCCGCGAAGCAAGTCCAAACTCGAAGGTATTTGCAAGTTGTCTCATGAATAAAATCGAATAGCTAGTGACACGTAGTTGCATGCAAATCAAATATTAGTATTTATGTTATAACTATATTGAATAAAATGAATGTGTTTTTCAATATTTTTGCCTAGAAATCGACATTGAGAATAGCAAGATATCACCATAAAAAGTATGTTTTTCTTAAACTTTAAACATTGGTAGAGCCCTCAAGATATAATTTTATTTCTGAGGCCGCGGGTGATGTGACCGGGGATTAGTCCGTCACCCGCTGAGAGGCCGACCGCGTGAGGAAAGACCGACGTCCTCCCCGAGGGGGGGGCGTCGGTCGATGGGAGGGTACCCCAATTAGGGGTATTCCGTCGGGCCGACCACTGACGACAAGTTAACGCTGCTCCAGTGGTCGGCCCAACGACGAAGGCGACGTGGTTTTTGGGTGGGTCGCGGGAGTTGCGTGCTTAAGCCCCTCTGTCGCCCCGGACGGAGTGGTGCGGAGCCGCGCCGACCGCGACCCACCCACGAAAAAAAAAAAAAAAGATATAATTTTATTTAATTATTTTGACTGATGTCACAATCTACAAATAATTACGCAAATTTTAAGAGGTCTTGCATTACGATATTTGAAAAAAAAAATTTTCGGGACACCCTAATGCCATGTCAGCCGTTCACGCCTTAACATTTCCACCCAGGATTTTAGATTTACGTTTTTATAAATAAACTCGTCCGTATAGTGACGGTGAAAGAATACAATTCACCAACCCCCTGTCTTACCCGTTGGTGTCGTAAAAGACGACTAAGGGATATGATATGCAGACAAAATCAATGCATGAAAAGGAAAACTCGACATAAAACCCTATACCAACATGTCTGACCAGCGCAGTATTGTTGGTAAATTTCCCTCCTATAGCGGCAGAGGCTCGAGCCCAACAGTGGGATGTGTATGGGCTGAGATGATGAGAGAATTATTACCAAAATAAATTATAAAAAAACAAGATAATGTGCAAACAAAATTCACTTTGCCGTGATCGTCGTAAGAACTGGTTAAGGGAGCACCTAACTACCACTTTCTTGGGGAGGACTATGTTCAACACTAGACATCAGTCAGCTGGTGATTGGATGAAGGGATGAATAGGTGGGTGGATGGCTGCATGGATGGATGCAAGGATGCATGCAAGGATGCATTCATGGATGACTGTCGTCGCAGCCCACATACGTTCCATTGTTGGGTTCGGTCGTCGTCCACAATGGGAGGGAATTTAACTTACTATACCATGCTAGTCAGACATGTTGGTATAGAGTTTTATTTCGAGTTTTCCTTCTCTTGCATACACATTATGTGTATATTATATCCCATAGCCGTCTTTTACGACATCCACGGCCAAGATAGGGAGTGGTGAATTGTATTCTTACTCCGTCACCACAGATAAGTACCACACGGAAGAAATGGATGACTCTACGCCCCTATAACTTAAGTACTAGTAAGTACTATTAAACTCATATTTTATACTAGCAACCCGCCCTCGCTTCGCTTCGGTTATAGGTTATAGTCGTTTAACCCGCGTTGTGCCCGTTCCCGTGGGAATACCGGGATAAAATATAGCCTAGTTTACGCCCTGATATTATAGCTTCCCATTGGTGAAAGAATTTTTGAAATCGGTCCAGCCGTTTTGAAGATTACCCGGAACAAACAGACCAGACAAAAATTTTTTAATTGCTATTTTAGGCATAGGTGTCGTGCAAATAACCGTGTGAGCGTGAAAAAAGTCTATTATTTTGACATTACAAACAGACACTCCAATTTTATTTATTGGTATAGATTGTCTCCTATTATATCATTTCCTATCCCACATCTCATAAATACACCTTTTAAATTTAGGGAATTATTGGTTTTTTTCAGTGGTCGGCCCGACGGAATACCCTTTCGGATATCCTCACCTCTCGAAGTTCCTAGTAGGCGTAGGCGTAGTACCCCAGGGAATTATTGGTTAGGGAATTATATTAATAATTAACTAAAGTTATTTTAAACATTTATTAAATTAATTATTAAACATTTATTTCATGTATTAAACAGAAAAAAAAAAAAACACATATTGACCAAAACATGTTCACTTATTGACCAAAACATGTTCACTTATTGACCAAAAGATGTTCACTCATTGACCAAAAGATTTTTACTTACTGATTAAAAAATTTTCGCATATTGACCAAAGATTGTTCAAATGCCTGGGCTTTAAATTACTCTTCCAAGCCAATAATATTCGCAATCGTATTAAGGCCTTACCTACATACCCTTTCACTATTATTTATATTACTTTCTCAGCAAACAGTTATTGAGATTAATCCACTTTAATCCATAATTTTAATATTAAAATCGCTACATATTGAACTCAATAGAAAGAAAGCCATAAGTAGATAATAAATTATTAAATTTACTACGTATCTATTACAAAACTGCAAGATATATACAATCAAAATGTATTCAATGATATCAAACTTCCCCAATAATTCATCTGTTGAATACAAATCTGACACAAAAATATAATATTTCAATGGCGTCGAATGTGTATTGCATTTATTGCATAACTAGATGCTAAGACGCCTACACGACCATTCACAATAAATCACAAGATCCGTGAGAAGCATACAACAACTTCTTGTACCTACATCTTGAAACAACACTCGAAAAAAAAATACTACCAAAAGTTTAAAAATCAATTTAATTTTTCAGATAATACAGTTGATATTTGATTGGTTAAGATAATAAGGTGTATACGGCGATGGTATCTATTTCGTCAGCCTACATAACTGAATATAAATATTAATCAATGTTGTAAGTAAAAAAAAATAATGTTTTTTTTATTGTGTATCCATAAATTGTTGCCAATGACATTAGCATAGAGACTTCGTGTAGTTTGCTTAGTGCCTACATAATTATTTACGACTATTCTTGTATAATATTTCATTAGAAATAATTACATGTTGGTAATATATTCACTTGCATTGTGAAAGTTATATTTATGCGATTAAATTCATACAACATTCGATTGAAATTATGCGAAATAAATTGCTTGTATATGTTTGCAAATGAGCCCATACATTTTCACTTTACAGATTATGTGTGAATAAAATGTAGTAATAAGAAATTTGCTGTTTGCTTTCTTCGTGGTAGGCAGCGGCCTAGCAAAAGTCCAACCAACAGCAATAAAAGGCTTGGAAGGAAACGTAGTGACTATGACCGTTATTGAAAGGTCAAAGGACCATCTGACGTCGGAAATTGAAATGGTCATCATTATCCATCACATTATACATCGCACTACTGGGCACGAGCCTCGTCCGTAATGGGAAGTCTTAGTCGTCTTTTACGACGCCCACGGGCAAAAAATGGGGATTTGTATTCTTACTCCGTCACCACACGGAAAAAAATTGTCATAGCACATTTTAATTTGATGTTGATTTTCCATATTCAAAGATTTATTAAAAAATAACCATTTTATAATTATTAACGAATGCCGTAAATGGCAGATAATTTACGAAACAAAGTCCAAATAAATTGATGATAAAAACATAAGTACTATGAGTTTTATTATTTCTATAGGCATATTTTTTAAGATAAATTATATTTTGTATGCGAGTTAAAATGTAAATATACAGTTTTTCGTTGAACTCACAATACATATATGTTCACATAAATATTTAAATGAGAATAACATGTTTTTTTTTTATTGCAAATGTATGTGGACATTGTAGAGGGCCCCCCGTTGGTAAGTAACTATTATAATATCCGAATATCCGTTGTTTAATATCGAATATTACTAACCGCAGCCAAGTCACTGTTATTTATTTAATTAATTTCCATTGAATAAGCTTTAAAAGTTGTCAAAAGTTGACTTCGCGTCAAAAGTTATTTCAATTTATATACAGCTGTTTAAATCGAGTTTACTCCACATTAAAAGGCAAATGGATTTACTATACCAAGCTAGTCAGATCTGTTGCTATAGAGTTTTCGAATTTTCCTTCTCTTGTATAGATGTTATATGCATATTTAATCCCTTAGACGTGTTTTATGACACCCTCATGGGTGTCACCTCCCCCTCTTGCTCGTACAAGAGGGGGTGATGAATTGTATTCTTATCTACAAAAAAGTCTACGAGGAAATATCTCTAACTCATCATCATCATCTTGCTCTTATCCCAATTACTTGGGGTCGACGCAATATGTCATCTGTTTTGACATATTGCAAAAAGTTTTGGCAATGACTTTTATGACCGGCTGCCTGCCTGACGTCAACCCTCCTTGGGAATGTAATCGTTGACCCAAATGGTACCACATGGAGTTGGTCCGGGTCAATCTAGGGCTCTTAGTCGTCTTTGACGACACCCACGAGCAAAGCAAGGGTTGGTAGTATTCGAAGCCGCTACCACACAGCACAAATATCTCTAACTCATCATCATCTTGCTCTTATCCCAATTACTTGGGGTCGACGCAATATGTCATCTGTTTTGACATATTGAAAAAAGTTTTGGCAATGACTTTTATGACCGGCCGCCTGCCTGACGTCAACCCTCCTTGGGAATGTAATCGTTGACCCAAATGGTACCAGATGGAGTTGGTCCGGGTCAATCTAGGGCTCTTAGTCGTCTTTTACGACACCCACGAGCAAAGCAAGGGTTGGTAGTATTCGAAGCCGCTACCACACAGCACAAATATCTC
Source organism: Lymantria dispar (assembly GCA_032191425.1). Taxonomy (NCBI): domain Eukaryota; kingdom Metazoa; phylum Arthropoda; class Insecta; order Lepidoptera; family Erebidae; genus Lymantria; species Lymantria dispar. The sequence goes on from CM063457.1 coordinate 6,966,872, forward strand.
TAACTCATCATCATCTTGCTCTTATCCCAATTACTTGGGGTCGACGCAATATGTCATCTGTTTTGACATATTGAAAAAAGTTTTGGCAATGACTTTTATGACCGGCCGCCTGCCTGACGTCAACCCTCCTTGGGAATGTAATCGTTGACCCAAATGGTACCAGATGGAGTTGGTCCGGGTCAATCTAGGGCTCTTAGTCGTCTTTTACGACACCCACGAGCAAAGCAAGGGTTGGTAGTATTCGAAGCCGCTACCATACAGCACACAAATATCTCTATTATAATTAAATTCCAATAGCAGGTTATATGTTCCAAAAGTTAAAACAAACGTTGGATACATATGTATTATAGTATTCTCACCTAAATAATTAATTTTATCATCAAAAGTAATTAGTAACTCGAAACAGACCTTTTTTAGAAATGACAAGAATAAAAATGTTAAAAGTAATCTAAATATTTAATTTTAATAATTACCCGAACCTTTCAATACCGCGTGCCGCTGCAATATATTCTCTATGCTGAGAGTGTTTGGTCCGACGCTGTGGAACATCGGCTACGACTGGGCGTTGAGAGGAAGCCTCCCACCCGGGCTGGGCGTAATTTGCTACGCCGACGATACACTCGTCACAGCCCGGGGTGGGACGCTAGAGGAGGCGGCACGCCTGGCAACTCTCGACACCGAGGAGATTGTCAGGCGGATCGAAGCGCTGGGGCTGAGGGTAGCCCTGGAAAAGACGGAGGCCCTTTTGTTCCATGGCCTCCGCACCGCCGGGCCTCCCGCCGGCGCTTCGATCACCGTGAAGTCGGTCACCATCAGCATCCAGGCCCACATGAAGTACTTGGGCCTGGTGCTCAACGGGCATTTTTGGTTCCGGGAGCATCTCCATCGGCTTGTCGGTACGGCGTCCGCCCTTTCGCGGCTGATGCCGAATGTGGGCGGACCCAGTGCTACGTGCCGACAGCTGTACGTGGGGGTGATCCGGTCGATGGCCCTGTATGGCGCACCGGTGTGGGCGGGGTCCCTGACCGTCCGTCTTAGGGCCCTCCTGTGGCGACCACAGAGGGTCATGGCGATCAGGGCCATACGGGGTTACCGCACGGTGGCGACAGAGTCAGCGTGCCTCCTGGCCGGAACACCCCCGTGGGATCTGGAAGCGGAGATGCTCGCCGACATTTATCGGCGGGTGTCGGAGACGCGCGCCCGCGGCGGTATGGTCTCCCTGCAGGAGATTACCGCCTGGCGGGTTGACGCCCGCCGTGGAGTCATTGCCCGTTGGGCAGTCTGGCTGAAGAGTCCTTGGTACGGTGTCAGGACCGTCGAGGCTCTCCGACCGGTGCTGATGGAGTGGTTGAAGCGGACACACGGGGTGCTTTTCTTCCGACTGGTGCAGGTGCTGACGGGGCACGGTTGCTTCGGGAAGTACCTGCACAAGATTGTCAGGAGGGAGAGCACACCGTCCTGCCACCACTGCAGTTGCGACGAAGACACGGCGCAGCACACGCTCGAGGAGTGTGCTGCATGGGAGGGAGATCGCCGTGAACTCGTCGCAATTATCGGTGCCGACCTGGCGCTGCCGACCATCGCCAGGGAGATGCTCGTCAGCGTCAGGAACTGGGACGCGGTCGCCGCCTTCTGTGAGGCCGTTATCTCACGGAAGGAGGCGGCGGATCGTGTGCGAGTAGAGCTCCTATTCGGCGACACGTTCCGCCGCCGGCGACTCGGGCGGCGCAGGTGCGAGTATCTGCGCCTAATGCCGCCCTAGCCGAGGCCGCGGGTGATCGGACCGGGGAATTGTGCGTCACCCGTAGAGAGGCTGACCGCGCGATGGCGATCGACGTCCCAGTACGTCGAGAGGTGAGAGGTTATCCGAAAGGGTATTCCGTCGGGCCGACCACTGATGACCAGTCACATCTGCTCCGGTGGTCGGCCCAACAACGAGGTGACGTGGGTACGGGTGGGTTATGGGCTTGCGCGCTGTCCTTTCATCGCCCCGGACGGACAGGACCGCGCGTGCGCTTACCATAGCCCACCCATAAAAAAAAAAAAAAATTGTTGAGAGTGTTTGTTATTAATAATAACTATATATGAAAGTATGATTTTACGTTAAAGTGTGATAATAACTTACCCTTACTTATAACGTTCAAGTACATTCTCTAGAACAAAGTTTCGATAAAATTTAAAGCCCAACTTTCTGAGCGTTTTTGCGTGTCGTGGGTTTTGGTGATGCCTTTACTATCACCGAACCTCATTGCACGCATTCACACTCCCTTCACTTTCTTCACAGTAGGCAGCGGCCTAGCAAAAGTCCATGAGCGGCTGCATCACTTACCATCAGGTATACTGTTTGCTCGTTTGCCACCGTTAGCAAAAAAAAAATTAAAAATAAAATCATTTAGAGAAAGTTATTTTTACGCAAACGAAGCCGCGGATAGAAACTTATTTTTATCAAGTCATATTCTCAATTACACAAAATCTTATGTGTGCTTAAAGTTTGACGAGACTTAAAAGTCATTTGGCAAAGTTTAATACCGGCGGAACCTCACTTCAAAGTACTAAAATGCACTCCGTCGTACTCATAGGTACTACTTCATACTCTCGAGGTACTTCTTCGGTACTCGAGGTGACAACGAATCCGGCACTCTGTCTCGCGATCTGTAGATAGTGCATGTTCCCAATTTACCCTGCACTTCAATTTCGTAGCGCCTCGTATATATTTTTTCAATAGATTTTAACGACGGTGTTTGATATTATAAAGCTCAATTCGAGTTTTGACGGGAAATTTGCAATCTTATATTATACTAGCAGTGCCCTGTGGTTTTATCTGCACAGTTCCTCTTCGCGTGGGAATATTAGGCTAAATTATAATCTATGTGTTATTCTGATATGTAAGCTATATTATTGTGAAGTTTCATCAAAATCCATTCAGTAGTTTTTGCGTGAAAGAGCAACAAACATACTTAGAAACTTTCGCGTTCATAATATTAGTGGGACTAGTAGCGCCCTGCTGTTTCACTCGCAGTTCCTCTTCCCGTGAGAATATCGGGATAAATTATAGCTCATGTGTTATTCTGATATGTAAGCTATATTATTGTGATTCTTGATTTTGTACTCATCATCACAGTATTCTTACCCCGATTATTTGGAGTCGACTCAATATGTATAGTATATATTAAGTCGAACTTTAACAATACATATTGCAAAAGTTTTGACAATAATTTTACAACTTGTCATGACCTGTTATGACCTGCCTGACGACAACTTTCCTTGGGAATGTAATTTTTGTCCTGACGGTAACAGATGTTGTTGGTACGATGAAAAATTCTTAGTCATCTTTTACGACACCCACGAGCAATGTAGAAGTCGGTAGTATTCGTAGCCACCTTAATTTTGTACTATATTTCCTAAAATGAAAGAAGGAAATACTGGTTCAAAGGGCATCACACTGGAGCTAATACTTACTAGATATGTTGCACATAATTTTATTTAAAAAAGTTACTTAAAAAATTACGAGCCTGGTAACTTTCTTGTCAGACCTTCTCAGCTCGCATTCGGATTCTAATATGGTAGTAGATTATTTAATCAATTTCAAATAAAAAATAAAATTGACAATGTTTGTTTAAGGGCACTTATGCCCTTAAACATACTCAATGAATTGAATTATTTGGGTTCATCATCATCATTTCAACCTATCGCCGTCCACTGCTAGACTTAGGCCTCCATGTTACGCCACAAAGTGCGGTCCTGTACCGCCTGCATCCAACGACGCCCAGCAACTTTCAGCAGATCGTCGGTCCACCTGGTGGGGGGGGGGGGGCGTCCTACACTGCGTCGTCCGATACGTAGTCGCCACTCGAGAACCTTTCTTCTCCAGTGGTTGTCGGTTCGTTGAGCGATGTGGCCTGCCCATTATTTGGGTTAGTTCAACTTATATACGTCCCACTGTTGGGCTCGGGCCTCCTCCAATAATAGGAAGGTAATAGACATATTATATCACGCTAGTCACTAGGTTTGGTATATGGTTTTATTTTGAGTTTTCCTTCTCTAGCATAGATCATATCCCTTAGTCTTCTTAAACGACACCCACGGGCACAATGGGAGCAGAGAACTGTATTCTTACTCCGTCACCACACGGAAAGATCTATTGATCACGTTGGTCAAAAGTTTTAATATATGGTTTTATATTGATATTAGTATAGTCTGTTGTACCCTTAGTTCCATTTCCTTCTATAAAAAAAAGAGGAATATCCCCTCATATTTTTATTGTTATATATCATATCTCAAACGAACTAGGAAGCACTTGCGATGTAAGCTTCCAAGCACTTCCAAGAATTACCGTTATATTTCAACCAATTTCACCGTGACAAATTATACACCCAAACCTACCTCATAAATCACTCTATCTATTGATGAAAACCGCATGAATATCTGTTAAGTAATTCTTCAAGTTTATCACGAATGGATACCAGGCAAATACAGTGTTGTACTTTATTCTATAAGGTGTAACGAAGATAATAGTTTCACCCTTTTGTTTCAAGTAACCTTCAATATCGCATTAAAATATACATTATGCTATAAATATGTATGTACATTAAAATTTTTACTTGGGCTTAGAGGTAGAGTACTCGTACAGAGATTGGTCATTCTTCGATGCGAGATCACGACCGTGCCTGACTACGCAATCATCGCGCGAACACCCTAACACCCGACACTTAGATGATGGAAATAAATGATGTGGCAGTATTTTTTATATATTAAATTTTTCCGTGTGGTGATGGATTAGAATACAATTCATAAAACACTCCCCCCCCCCTCCTTCTTCCCGTGGGGGTCGTAAAAGGCGACTAAGCAATATTACTGCATGTTATTTTCCTTAGTTGTCTGTTACGACACCCACGTGTCTAAGAAACATCTGAGGAAAGAGAAGAAAGTACGCGACTACAGTCCATGAAGCGTTGGGTTCATTGCCCGGACTGGGTAAAATTTTATACGGTTTTTCTGAAAGCAAAAATAGTCAAGTTATTCCTTATCTAAAGTAGTAAAATACTAATAATAGTAAAATAATAAATACCTGGTAGTAAATACTATCAAAATCGGTCCAGCCGTTTTAAAGTTTATCCGAAACAGAGTGACGGACAATAAACTATTTTTTAAGTATCGTGCAAATAACTATGTGCGCATGAAAAAGCTCTACTATTTGGACATTTCAAATTTATTTATTTGTATTTTATTTAGATTTTTCTCCAAGGAATGATAAAAAGAGCTAAATTTTATCAACCAAGTTCACATCTATGGTTTGTTTTGTGCTCCAACCGCCCACCCAATGTCAAAACTCCCTCCGGTGGGTGTAAGGGGTTACCTTGTCTCACCTTTTGTAATATACGTGAATACTTGACGATTTTTCCGCTCATCCATCTACTGTATTTTACGAGAATCTCGCAGTAATCCATCCATCGTAGCATCTCAAGAGATTTATATGAATTACGAGAAATTGAGAATTTTTGATGGATTTTTGTGGCATATTCTGATAAATTTTGGGCTTTATCAGTTGCATGTAAAGATTATTTATTATGTTGATGCAAAGCTCAATAATGCCTTACCTCTGTTATAATTTCGTGATGTGAATAAACTGTTATATAAAAAATAGAAACAAATCACACTGACCAACAGCACGAATAGCGTAGTAGTTAAGATACCTACCGTGCCAAGGTCGCGGGTTCAAATCCCACATTAATGGATACAAAAGGGTCAAAATAACAATTTGTGAATTTTCCATTTTTTTTGTTGCTGTTGATAGCAACGAGCAACAGCACTCCTGATGGTAACTAATACTGCCACTCATTAACCTTTACTAGGCCACTGTTTGCCCTAAAATAAGTGAAGTGAAAGTGTATATGTGCAATTAGGTTTAATGATACTAAAGCCATCATCAAAATTCACTGCACGCAAACACCCTCTGAAAGTTGGGCTTCCGACTCTCCCGCTTATCGAACGAAGTGCACAAATTATTGTCCTGCATGGGCATCGAAGAAATTATCAAGATAGGTTGATATGTTAACCACTAAACTATATGTGCAGTCAAACAGTATTATTTTGTAAGCCCTTAACATCCTGATGGACTGTGAATTATGTGAATGAGCAGACAATCTCGAATGAATGAACAATACTAGCTATTCCCCAGCACAATAACTTTGAAATAATTAAGTCACAAATAAATGGTATGTCATTTAAGTTATCAGTGGTGACGGGGTAAAAATACAATTCACTGCTTCTTACTCGTGGGCATCGTTAAAGACAACTAATGAATGTAATGTTAATATAACATCTATGCAAGAAAAAGAAAACTAAAATTAACACTCTTTTAAAAAGTCATCTGATCCGCATGGCAAAGTAGATCAATTTTCTACCCATTATGGGTAGAAAAGAGAGGAGATTCGAGCCCAACTTTGAGACGTTAATAGGCTAAGATATGAATTGCAATCTATGCAATGATGTAATGATTTCTGATGTTTACGCGAGTATTACACATTTTAAATAAAACTACTTTACGAAGTTTATCGCGTTTGTATTTGATTTTTGATTGCCCGACGTTTCGAATACTTTGCAGCGATCATGGTCACGAGCGGACTAAGACTAAATTATCTAAAAATAATTTATATAATTTTATAAATTTAAACCTCTTAGTAATATAAAGTAAGCCGACTTCAAAATTGAAATTAATATTAATTTAGCATCATGTCACCTGAGTTTTCTTGCCGGATCTTTCTCAATGTGGCCGTGTTCCGATCCGGTGGTAGTATACTAGATTGTTAGCTTTAAAAATAATTAAATTTTAAATATAATTACTATTAATTTTAATGTTAAATAATTACTAACCATAAACAAAATATTTTTTTCATATAGAATCATTTTCTTCTTACACTGGCAATAAATTTGTATCAAAATTTGGGTCAATATTTAATAACTAATTTCTGTATCGGGTAGATAATTATAAATTTTCTGCAATAACGATGACTTGTTGAACGTGAGACATCTTAGTCCGCCCAACGTCGGGCAATCAAAAATCAATTACTAACGCGATAAAATCCGTAAAGTAGTTTTAATTAAAATTTATGCAATGATAATCATATTATTTTATCATTTCAGCTTATAAACTTCACACAGCTCGATTCGAAGCTCCTCCGTAGTGGGAGAGATTTCAACCTCCCACACCGCGCTGTGGCGGGTTGTATATTTATACCTATAGTATTATTTCGAGCTTTCCTTCTCTTGTACAAATGTATATCCTTTGGTCTTATTTTACAACACCCACGGGCAAGAGAGGGGGTGGTGAATTGCATTCTTACTCCGTCACCACACGGCAAATTACAATTATGACAAATGCTTAAAAAAGTGAAAACACATTAGTACACTTACACTGTTTTGTATTTAGAATGACAGATAAGATAATTTGTAATCTTGGCTCGCACTGAAAGTTAACGGCTGATGTACCTATACTTGCATTTCCGGCCACACGTTGAGCGCAATACCATTTGTACTTTTTTTTGTTAAAATTATTACTTATTTTTGTATTAACCTAACTAATAATTAAAATTATGTCTTAATTTCTATCAGACTTGTGTCGGACCATAGTCTCTCTGCATCTGGTTCGTAATTTCCAACACACTTAAATAAAATACATATAATATACCGACGACGTTAATTATTATAAACTTTTTAACTCATTTATTATTATAATATTATTAAGTAGTTGAAATCAATTTATTATTATCATTTTATCATATTGTATCTCTCAATTTCACGGCTATCTTCCAAGGGAAGATACCCGGTCCTTTGAAAGGCTTACATGGGGATATGGATCCAACACGCAGAGGCCTTTGGAGAAATTTAATCTGAAATGGGATGGGACGTCTACCGATGACACTCCACGTCTGCACATAACACACGTGGACTGCCAACGGTAGGTGTAAAACTATTGTGTGATGATGTTATCTAATACATGATTATGGGGTTGAAGGTTAGATGGACTGGATTAATGGTAAACTATTGATTTAAAACTGTCGTCTGCCTTCAATACCTTTATCGTCTTGAATTTTTATTATTATTATTATCATTTATTATTGTGACTTTTTTTTTAACAATTTACCCAATTAGTTTTAATATACTAGATGTTTTATGTAATATTCTATGTAAATGAAATGATTGACAATTGACAATATTTGACCTGTAAATAACATTTACCAACAAATTGATTATTCTGATTATTCTGACCTGGTAAAAGTTGCTGGACTTCGTTGGATGCAGGCGGCACCGGACCGCACTTTGTCGGAACATATGAGTGAGGCCTACGTCTAGCAGTGGACGGTGATAGACTAAATGATGATGATGATTTATAAAATAAGTATATGCTTTTCTATCTGTTTACTTAAAACAAACATACCAACAAACAGATTAAAAGATTTTTAATTCAAAAGTACCAACATAAAAATCAGCCGCGTTCTATTTAGTTGTTAAATTTTTAAAGAGGCACAAATGAGAGGGTTCGGTTACAGGCGCTGAAAAAGCAAGCAATACATCCTTTTGTTTCTGACTACCCTCCAAAATAAACCAGCACCACATGACCTGCCTCCCTCCCATTTTCAACAAACATTTACTGTATCTAAAACTCTGTCTGAGAGATCGCTTTGAATTGGTTCGCTTAGAGTGGTATAGAAATAAGTTAAAAAGAAAAATTAATGCTGTGAAAAAGAAAATGGGAATGTTGAATGAGAAAATGGTGGGAGCTGTGATGTTGGGTACCTACACCGTTGCCTACTTAAACTTTGAACTTAACTAAATTAAAACTAAATTATTAGTAAATATAGTAATAGGCACCAAATTCACCATCTCAGCTTGAACCTCTTCCAGAATGGGAGAGAAAATGACCTTGCTGGTCAGACAGTTGGTAGTTGTCTTTTACGACACCCACGGGCAAGAAAGCGTGTGGCGAATTGAATTCTTCACCAAAGGGAAAACCAACTTAATTTTAATATACCGATAACCACCAGGCCTTAAATTAATATTCCAATAACTAAACGACGGTTATTTGATAAGATTTTTAAGCTTGTAAATAAAACAATTTTACGGATTTTATCGCGTTTGTATTTGATTTTTGATTGCCCGATATTTCGAACACTTTACAGCGTTCATGGTCACGGGTGGACTAAAGCTTTTTTGAGGGCATCAATTTATATTGTATCGTTACATCTTCCTTTTTTGTGTTCATCATATACGACGATTAAGGGACTCTTACCATTAGGTACCACATAACCCCTTGTGGTGAGGGGATAAGAACATAATTATCGCCACCCTTTGCTTGTAATCCAATCCTCCTGTATCTTTACTTAAGATCCCTACGGCAGCTAACAAAAGGCTTAATGACCTTGATACGCCTGAACATATATTCTGAAATTGTAGCTAAGAATGATAACGATCAAGTCTGCTTTCATACTACTGAAGAAAGAAACTGCATTATATCGGTCCATTCGCTTAGGAGCTGCGATGCCACAGACAAACACACAGACACGTCCAACTTATAACAGCCCCTAGTTTTGCGTCGAAGCTTCAAAAAAAATATCTATACAAATAAATAAAATTAAATATAAAGTGTCTATTTGTAATATCAAAATAATACGCTTTTTTATCTCACACGGTTATCGATACCTATGCTTTAGGCATAGGTATCGATAACAACTTTAATTTTTTTGTTTGAAATCTGTTTGTTCCAGATAACGACGGCTAGACCGATTTTAATAATATTTTTCTGCCACGTACCTCACTATGTAAGGAGTAACTTAGCCTATTTATCCTCTCAAGAAACCCCTATAAAATTTTCCCTTATAAAATTGAACCCGGGGTCTGGACCGTAGTCGCGTATCATGATATTTTAGAAGATATTGGAAATTTAAATATGGGGCAAAGTGACTGAAACCGAAATGAAGTGAGGGCGGATTGCTAATATTTAAATATAAGCAAATATTATTTTATTTACAGACTTAAAATAATTTATTTTCAAACTAATAAACAGAAGAGCAATATGGCCACAATTAGAAATCAAAATAAAATCCCACGCAATAGGCAACGGGCTTATTTCAATTTACTGATCTGTCTATCCAATTACAAGTTTGTATTTAATTCAAGTTCGAAATATTATTATTTACATTTTTTCATTTTTGAAGTGAAAACTTCTATGAGTAGGTTTGTATGGGCAGTAAATTTATGTAATTCGTCACCGACATCGTTACGTGAGGTGTTAACGCTAACACCATATCTGTAGCTATATCTATGTCACTATATCTGTGCCGGTAGATGTCAAAACCAGATAAATGTAAATAAATAATTTAATTTATAAATTTTAAATTAAGATCGAACAATAATTTGAATTTCCAAAAACTGTCTATTCATAGTTTTAAGTTTTCACTTCTGTCAACACTTCTCATTGCTGCTTTACTGCTTTGTATTGTTTATTTACTAAATTTTATTTTTATTCTAAGTTTAATTATAACTATAAACCCCTTTATGCGTGGGCTATGGTCAGCGCACACGCCGTCCGTTCCATCCGGGGTGACGAAAGGGTGCCGCGCGGCCCCATAACCCATCATATTCCCTCTTCATCACCATTGAGCCGACCGCCGTTACCGATTTCCTTGTCATCCGTGGCCAGCCCGGCGGGACACACTTTTGGGTACCCTCTCTTTCTAACGCCCTGCCCGGGACGTCGGTCGCCCTCGCGCGGTCAGCTTCTTGACCGAAAAATAGACCGCCACCCGCGGCCTCGGCTAGGATGATAACTAGAAATCCTACAACCACCTATCACATGTTGACGCAACTAAATCAACGAGTCAGTTATTGAACAAACAAAATGTTGTTTACAATAATTAATCACTTTAATAATAAATAAAATCTCGAACACAATCGTGAGATGAAACTGGCAACAGCCCCCGGAGACAGAATATAATTTTATATGAAACTAGTTTTAAGAGGCGGTTTTTCTTGTACCTACAATATATTTTTTTTTATTGCAAACGGTGGTAAACGAGCAAACAGTACACCTGATGGTAAGTGTTGCTGCCGCTGATGGACCTTTACAAGGCCGCTACCTACCGCGTAGAAAGTGAAGGGAGTGTGAATGCGTGCATTGAGGCTCGGTGATACCAAGGGCACCACCAAAACCCCCCACACGCAAACACCCTCAGAAAGTTGGCCTTCCGGCTCTTTCGCTCATCGAACGAAGCGCAGTAACAAATCGCTACTACTCAGACGTCGATTTTCTGCGAGAGTGTGGTACTGCCCCGGACGGACCGGCCCGCGACTGTAGACAGATAACTGTCGACAGTGTGGTCCTACCACTCTTTCACTCACTTTTAAGTGAAAGTTTTCATTGAATTTTGTAATCGGCAATATTTTCAAATAATGAAAAGTTTCTAAGTTTAAGGTTGCATATTAGTTCTTTAGACCATTTGTAGGGGGGCACACTCTGGCAGAAAAACGACGTGCACAAGAGAGCCGGAAGCCCAACTTTCTGAGGCTGTTTGCATGTGGTGCCTTTAGTATCACCGAATCTTATGGCACGCATTCACACTCCCTTTACTTTCTTCGCGGTAGGGAGCGGCCTTGCAAAGGTCCATGACACACACACATTTACCATCAGGTGTACTGTTTGCTCGTTTGCCACCGTTTGCAATAAAAAAAAATAGATACACGTGTTTTTTTATATAAAAATTATCAATATCAGAGAACCAAAATAGCTATCTAACAACTAAAACTAATAAAACATATAAACAAACACACAAAACTCGATAATTTAATATCAATATAAATATATCACGACTTTAAACGTAACTGTGCTAACCCATCTAATTTATATTATCGAATGTTTCCAATTATCGATTTAACAACAATGGAATCGATATAATCGGTCGATATAGATCGTTATCAATAATATCGGTTAAGGTATGTTCGTGATCATCCATTGTTTAGCTAAGTTGATTTTAAGATATAATTGAATCAAGATATGATGTTTAGAATAGAACTTTGGTTGACTGAAGGCAATGCCTTTGGAGAGTAATAAAGGTATACAAACTGCTTACTATAATAATAATAATAATAATAAGACGAAATCTCTTAGCTATTAGCCCATTAGACGAATAACTACCGAAAATATATCTTGAGGGATGGTAAGGTTGATATTTGTCGAGCGTGCCTTTTACCAGGCGAGTACCTCAGGCATATAGTTTCCGGCTGTTCACGTCTTGCTAACGGCGAGTACTTGCACAGACACAACCAATTAGCCAGGATTATCCACCAGCAACTTGCTTTGCTACACAAACTTGCGAGCGTAGAGGTGCCGTTTTACAGGTACGTACCAGAGCCGGTTCTCGAAAATGGTCGTGTCACATTGTACTGGGACCGATCTATTATCACTGATAGGACTATTGTGGCCAATAAGCCAGACATCGTGGTGATAGATCTGCTGCAGCGCCGTGCAATGATTGTCGATTTCACTGTTCCGCACGAGGGGAATCTCGTGAAGGCTGAGAAAGATAAACAAATAAAATATCAAGACTTAGCTCACGAGATTGTCGACATGTGGGATGTGGACTCGGCAATCGTTGTATCGATAGTCATTTCGACTAATGGGCTAATAGCTAAGAGCATTGATCAACACCTAAAGAGGCTCGGATTAGGTAGTTAGATTGCGGGCCTGATGCAGAAGACGGTATTACTGGACACGGCGCGCATCGTGAGAAAGTTCCTCTCTTTGTAGCCCTAACCACTGGCGGCTTGGTCCTTGTATTCGCTGCCGGTGGGTCAATACGCTTTTTATATTTTTAAATATTTTGTTTTTTTATATCATATTTAAAAATGTATAAGGTAGTTCGTAAATTAAATAAATGTCATAATAATAATAATGAACCCTCTATTTTCTAGCTTCATCCCATGTTTTATCGTAAAAATTAACGCGGTGTCATTCGCAAAAGTGAAGATTCTACAGTTTGGTAGGTTCAATTTGCATAAATTGTTAATATATATATATAAGAAAGAGTGTGGGGCCAAGAATACTTTCCTGGGGCACGCCGAAATAGGTAGGAGTATCACTGCTAGAAATACCATCTATCTTAGTTCTCTGTTTTCTATTATTTAAGCAGTCAGCAAATAATACCAGTACTTTGCCTCTTACACCGATTCTATCCATTTCCTTTAACAGAATGGGAACAGACACTGTGTCAAAAGCTTTTGTAATATCTAGGAAAACTCCAATACTTTTTTTTTTGTCAATTTGCATACCAACAAAATTAGTGAGTTCGGTGACTGCCTGAGCTGTCGACGTACGAGCTCGAAAACCGTATTGATTACTCGCTAAAACCTTATGTTTTTCTAGGAAAGAAAGTAATCTGCTATTCATAACTTTCTCCAATACTTTAGACAAAGTCGGTAGCACTGATATAGGATGATAATTATTTGTTGAGTCTCTGTCCCCTCCCTTATAAATAGGATGAACAACGGCAATTTTGAAAAGATTAGAGAATGTACCAGTTTGTATAGATAAATTTATAATTTGGGTTAAAGGCGGAACTATAATATTTTTTACAATTTTTATTAATTTCGTAGAAATGCCATCCCAGCCAATGGCAGCATCAGTTCGCAGATTCATTATGATACTTTCAATTTCTTGCTCTGTTGTTTCTAACATGACCATAGAATTAGGTGTTAAAGGGGATGGTATAATTTTTTGCTTGATAGACTTTATTTTATTCGCGAGCTCATTTGCAATATAAGTAAAAAATATATTTATTTTCTCCAAAGCTAGTACCACTCCAGTGGTTGCTTGTTTAAGAAGTTCTGAAGGATGCTTATTTTATGTATCTCTGTCAGTGACCTTATTGATTAATTTCCAACTCATTTTTGAAGATTTTGCATGTTTATTTAGTTCTTTACTTTGATAGTTTCTTTTCAGGTTTCAATAGATCATTACAAAATTTCTATACCTACTATACGTTATAGATAGGATATCAATTATTTGGTTCCTATGCTATAATCAACTAATTATCCTTGCAAAGATATTATTTATACATCTATACAAATAAATAAAATTGAAGTGTCTGTTTGTAATATCAAAATACTGGGGCTTTCTTCATGCTCACACAGTTATCTTTTTTTTTATGGGTGGGCTATGGTAAGCGCATATGCGGTCCATTTCGTCCGGGGCGACGAAAGGACGGCGCGCGGGCCCATAACCCACCCGTACCCACGTCGCCTTCGTCGTTGGGCCGACCACCGGAGCAGAGTGACTTGTTAGTTTAGATTCACAATTGGACCTGGTAGGTGGCGCTGAAAACAACGTCTGTTGGGTCAGTTATCTAACTAATACGTATAATTACAAATATCTTTTAGATATTGTCATCATAATTATGATTGTGTGACATTCAGTTCGAGCCAAATATAGTAATTGTCCATCCGCGTAAAAACGAAGTACAAAGTTTTTACTTCACGTATTAATATATAGATATTGGCCTAGTTCTAAGTTTTCGCGTTACCTACCTTCCTTTTCGGCTCAAAAAGTGTTGTCTGAGCATGCATGCATTCAGATTTCATGCAATATGGCGACAGGGGTGTCTTAAGAGCACTTCTTATATTCATTTTACATGAGCGTAATACCTGAAGAACCCTATAAAAGAAATATAATAATAACGTCAATTTTATATCAGCCTTATTCTCAACTAGATGCCGGTCCGGCTTAATATGATGACTAAGTGGTAGACAATTTTTTTAATTTCAATTTTTTTTTTTTTGGATATATTTTATTTTCCTATCATTTTATGTAGGTAATTTCGTCTAGTATAATAGGTGTTTTTATTATTTGTTTGTATATACTGCCTGTGTTATTATAACTATTACTGGTGTTATGTTCTTTGTAGCCTTTTTTGTTCCGCTCTTGGCCACGACTTATCGCTGCAATAGGAGGTAAATTGACCTAGCATACTAGTCTTACCCGCTGGGTTGGTAACGGACGTTATGAGTTCGGTATCAGTGCAAAGGGCTACCCATGGCAAAGGGGCAGGGAATACGGCGGGTTATGGAGTCGCGCGTCACTCTTTCGTTACCATAGCCTGCCAAGAAAAAAATATACTACATATACTAATAGTGATAGGAACAAACTCTTGATAATTGTCTTTCTACAACTGCGGGCCATTCCGTCCGAGATAGTACCACACTGAGCAGAAAATCGGTATCCGAGTAGTAGCAATTTGTTACTGCGTTTCGTTCGGTGAGCGACAGAGCCGAAAGCCCAAATTTCTGAGGGTGTTTACGTGCGGTGGGTTTTGTGATGCTTTACATTACACGAATGCATGTTCCCTTTACTTTCTTTGCGGTAGACAGCGGCCTTGCAAAGGTCTAGGAGCGGCAGCAAGATTTACCATCAGGTGTACTCTTTGCTCGTTTGCCACCGTTAACAATAAAAAAAAATATTGAACTGGTTGGTTTTATGTCATAGTTTTTTTCTCAGTGAAGTTATTATTATATGTGGAGATGGATTATAATAGAATTCACACCTTTCATACCAGCGGGTGCCTTGAAATAGTATAATTATTTTTTTGCAAAAAAAGAAACCGTCTTCAATAATGTAGACAATTTAGATAAATTTTTAGATTTTTGTTGATTTTCCAAAAACTTGTTGTCCGATTTCGATAATTTTTTTTATGGGATCATTTGGGAAGTATCTATATCCTTTCCAACAAAAAAGAATCATCAAAATCGGTTCATAAACAACGAAGTTATTTGCGAACTAACATAAAAAAGCATATATTTTTTTTTTTTTTTTTTGTGGGTGGGCCGCGGTCGGCGCGCCTCCGCACCACTCCGTCCGGGGCGACAGAGGGGCTTAAGCACGCAACTCCCGCGACCCACCCGAAAACCACGTCGCCTTCGTCGTTGGGCCGACCACTGGAGCAGCGTTAACTTGTCGTCAGTGGTCGGCCCGACGGAATACCCCCTATTGGGGTACCCTCCCATCGACCGACGTCCCCCCCTCAGGGAGGACGTCGGTCTTTCCTCACGCGGTCGGCCTCTCGGCGGGTGACGGACTAATCCCCGGTCACGTCACCCGCAAAAAAAAAAAAGCATATATACGGTCGAATTGAGAAACCTCCTCCTTTTTTGAAGTCGGTTAAAAAGATTTAAGTCGATAATATCAATTCAAGAGAGTGCTGTGTGGTATGTCGATGCCAACTGGTCGTCGGTTACATTCCCAAGGAAGGTAGATTAGTAGACACAATAGGAGAGATATGGACCACATTGGTCTGACGGGTTGGTACCTATATGATTACATTCCGAATTTTTATTCTCATGCTTGAAAAATATCTATACCAATAAATAAAATTGGAGTGTCCGTTTGTAATGTCAAAATAATAGGCTTTTTTCATGCTCACACGGTTATTTGCACGACACCTATGCCTAAAATAGCAATTAAAAAATTTTTGTCTGTCTGTCTGTCTGTTTGTTTCAGGTAATCTTCAAAACGGCTGGACCGATTTCAAAAATTCTTTCACCAATGGAAAGCTATAATATCAGGGCGTAAACTAGGCTATATTTTATCCCGGTATTCCTACGGGAACGGGAACTACGCGGGTAAAACGACTATAACCTATAACCGAAGCGAAGCGAGGGCGCATTGCTAGTCTGTAATATAATTGCATCCCTTAGTCGTATTTGACGATACCCACGGGCAATTAAATAGGTGGTGAATTGTATTCTTACTCCATGATGAAAAGACATATAGTCCTTCACCACATAGATTATCATCTACGTGGTAAAGGACTAAGCCTTAAAGTTATCATTTCATGTTAATTCAAGAAACAATATTTTAACTTCTTCATTAGAAACAATATTTCAATTTCTTCAATATACAATCCATACTAATATTGTAAATGCGAAAGTAAGGATGTTTGTTTGTTTGTTTGTTTGTAACGCTTTCACGCTTAAACCACCGAACCGATTTCAAAAATTCTTTCACCAATTGAAAGCTATAATATCAGGGAGTAACATAGGCTACATTTTATCCCGGTATTCCCACGGGAACAGGAATTACGCGGGTTTAAGTGACTGAAACCGAAGCGAAGCGAGGGCGGGTTGCTAGTATGTTATATGTTTATGTACTTCCATAAATTTTCTTTGCTAGGGTTGATGCATAAGAAAATTGTCGTGAAGGGTGTGTTAGCTCCGCCCACGTGTGACGTCAATATGTGAACCCCCACCCTTTCGTTCATTCGTTGATTTTTAACTTTTCCCTTTACATTTTTATATCTTAGTTATACTGAAGGGCGTAGATCCTGAAAATACATAACATATGTACCTATATATTTGGCAGGGGAATATTAGAACAGTATTTTTATATTACTACAACAGTCTTCGTTTCTCGAAGGATCCTCGGCCGAGGCTTCTTCTCGACAAGCCCGACGCTAGAGATCACTAAAGTTCAAATAATAATGGCTTATTTGTCATGCCCCGCGAGGCTGTAACAAACATAAAACGGTTTCGTCCTCATCGTCAAGATGCGAAACTACGCCGCGTAATCAATTAATCTAAAGTAGGTATCCCACATTGTCCTCAGAAACACCCCAAGCCAAAGTTCGTACCCCACATGTACTTCCCTTGCGCGCTGTTGCATAAATGTTTTGGTTTAAAAGCCCTCTGAGCATCAGGGTCTAACATTCCTAGTCCAAAACAAAAAAAAAACTTTTTTATCTATCGATGTCATTACTTTGGATAAAGCAACAGATTTGTTGCTCTAACCAACGTGGTATAGTAAGTCAATTTCCCTCCCAATATGAAGGAGGTTCAAACACAATAGTAATACGTATATGAACTGTAATTATGAAGAAACATACAATTATCACGCTGAAGTGTCAATTGGCAGACCGTATCGCTCGTCAAATCGACAATCAATGGAAAAGAAAGGTTCTCCAGTAGCGACCACGTATCAAACGACGAAATAGCATCTCCCTCACCAGATGGACCGACGACTAAGTTTTGGGTGCAGGAAATTACTACAAGCAGCGCAGGACCACAATTTGATGGCGTTCTATAGGAGCTTACATCTAAAAATGGCAAAAGGCTGCAAGAGGCAAAATTTCTAGGAGCTGCAGGTAATATAATATGAGGCAAGTGGAAACCAATATCCAAATGAATGGTGTGGCTCTAGATCTTGTGGAATCGACCGTTTTTTTTATGTATCATCATAGATGCTAAACTTCAATGGGGACCTCATATTAAAAAGTTGTCGAGTAGACTCAGCTCAGCGGCTTATGCAGTAAAAAAAATAAGAATGTTAACTGATATTGAAACAGCTAGAATGGTTTATTTCGCTTATTTCCATAGTCTTATGTCTTACGGCATATTACTGTGGGGATGCTCCGCGGACTTGAATAGAATCTTTGTTCTTCAAAAAAGGGCTGTCCGTGCAATTTATAATCTAGGCCCAAGAGTCTCACTTCGGGAGAAATTCAAAGAAATAAATATTCTAACTGTTGTATCACAATATATATACGAAAATATATTATATGTCAAAAAAATTTGGCTAACTTCAAAAGATATTGTGACATTCATGAAATGAATACTCGGCATAAGGACAAACTAGTTGTACATACTACTCGTCTCCAAAAAATTAGCAAATCATTCATGGGGCAATGTATACGTTTCTACAATAGATTACCTAAAGATATCCGAGACCTGCCAACGAAAAGTTTAAAAAAGGCATCAAGAATAGACTTTGCAAGAAAGCTTATTATAAAATCTCGGATTATGTAGATGATAATACAGATTGGTTGTGAGCAGCTCCTCATTCAGCAATTTCCTTGTTATTTTAAATAAACTCTTTTTTTAATAACTCTATTATTTATAATTGTACAGCGTAGCTTGTTTTGCCTAACGAAATTTTGTATTTTCATCGTTTGTAACATATGGTCTTGATCATGCTCACTGAAGGGTCTACTTGCGGTAGCTGCGTGGAGCGGGTCTCTCCCTTCCCTCCATAGTGATTGAGGGGAGTGATGGCTGCTCTAGTAGTTAACTCGTGATCGAGTGCCGCTTATGGGATCTGGTCCAGCCATAATCGTTTGAATTATATTAAGTATCTTGCAGTTCGAAGGGCATCACACTGGAGCTAGCTTTTACAAAACATGTACACAATTGTATATCTAGTAAGAAGAAAAAAAAAAAAATAATAATAGACAAGCCCGCTGAGTTTCTTGCCGGATCTTCTCAGTAGCGGTCGCGTTCCGATCCGGTGATAGTTTATTTTTTTTGGATAATTTAATTTTATTTTGTAAAATTGACAATATGTAAGTGCCCTCTCGGGGTCTATGCATAATAAATGATTTGAATTCGAAATTTGAATTATACCATACTCGTCAGGCATGTTGGTACAGGGTTTCATTTCGAGATTTCCTTCTCTTGCACAGATGTTATGTGCATATTATATCCCATAGTCGTCTTTTACGACATTCACGGGCAAGATAGGGAGTGGTAAATTGTATTTTTACTCCGTCACCACACGGAAAAAAAATTATATTACCAGCAATGATTTACTACGCTTAAACACGATTTCTGTTTGAGCCTCATAATTCATCAGCAGGCTATGGATAGGCCTTGGTATTGCGGTACGAGACAAAATTAGTACAGATAACGGAGTATAGACCACCTTATAAACTGGCAATCCTTACTAATATTATAAATGCGAAAGTAAGTTTGTTTGTTTGTTACACTTTCATGCTTAAACCACCGATCCAATTTTAAAAATTCTTTCACCAATGGCAAGCTATAACATCAGGGAGTAATATAGGCTATATTTTATTCTGGTATTCCCACGGAAACGGGGACTACGTGAGTAAGGTGGCGTGAAACCGAAGCGAAGCGAGGGCGGGTTGCTAGACTTGCTAGTGACATTATAAAAACAGCTGTAAACTGTTGAATGCAGATGGCAGAGGATCGATCTGAGTGATAGATTTTCATAGGCTATTTGCCTTACTGGGCGTTTATAGATGGATGGAAAAAAGGTACAAACATATTGCGATATAAGTATTCCGTGTGGTGACAGAGTAAGAATACAAATTACAAATCACACTCTCTATCTTGCCCGTGGATGTCGTAAAATACGACTAAGGAATATAATACGCACATAACCAAGGGCGTCGCCAAGGGGGGCTGGAGGGGGCCGTTTAACAAGAGAGATCAAATGTAGCTAGCCGCAAAGCGACCAAAGTGCAAGCAATTGACTTCCTTACCTATTAATAAATTCCGCATCGTATGACAAAACGTAAATAAATTCACAAGGTTTAATGTATGTATATTGTAGAAAGTTTTGAAATATTCAGAATAACATTAAGATTTTCGCCCCATTGAAACCCCACCCTAGGTCATAAGCTGACGACGCCCTTGCACATAACATCTATGTAAGAGAAGAAAAACGCGAAATAAAGCCATATGCCAACCTGTCTGACTAGTATGCTATTGTGGAGGAGGCTTGAGCCCAACAGTGGGACGTATATGATGATTATGATAAGAATATATGCATTCCTTATGTTTTTTTATAAAAGAGGAATTAAAGTCCATGATCAACTTCGATAATTCTACATCTTGCCGTTCAGAAACAGACATCGTTCTCAAGAAAAGTTAATGTTAAGCCAAGCATACTGTCGTAACACTTGGATAACATTTTGTGCAACACATATTTGCTGTTTTTCCAGCCGTATTAGGAGAGACATTCTGTATCGATTCCATATAGATTAGAATAATGTTATGAAAATGAGAGTATTAAATAGCCTTCGTAGTAAATTCTGGACCGCAATGAAGCAAGAATTATTAAACAATAGCAATAAATTATTTATCAGATTTAAATTTGCAGTGGTTAAGACATTACTGCTTCCCAAAGGAGCAATTTCACGTTATATAAAATCCAATATTCTCAATAATTGAAAGAAAAAAAACAGCAGTTTAAGCACTATATTATTTGTACAATGTTGAACCCAAATTACCCAAAAACTTACTAAAGTGCATATAAAAACTTGCAACAAAATCACAATCGTTTAAGAGGAGTTCAGTTACCGCCAAGTGGTAATATAACTGATAGTTCACGTCTTGATTTAAATGGGATTTAATAAAATAAATGCCATAATTTAAAAGGCTAAGAGCTGCCCGATACCACAACCTTAAATATAAATTGCGGCTACCGTCTCAAGAGCCAGCAACAATGTTGCTAACCGCATCTAAGTGCTTACCATTTGGCATGATAGCCTCATAACAAATTAAGAGCTTACTTACTACCTAGATGTGGTTGAGTAGATAAAATATACCTATATTACTACTATATAACTGAGCTTTGTATTACCGTCGAGTATAATGAATACATAGATAACATCGTGGTCTAAGTTGCAACCTTTAATGTCTTGTGGGTCCGAACTCAACACATGACAGTTCTTTGCATCCTCTTTATTCTGAATATGGTGTTATTTGTATCTGCCAAATGTATGTTTAAAAGGTAATTCACTTGGGTTTGTTTTTCAATTTAATTTAGTGATTAAGACTTTTTATATATTATAGCGTGGTGATTAAGAATTGTATTCTTATTCCGTCACTACACAGAATAAGAATACCTCTCTGTGAAGTGTGAAAGAATAAAAATACTACTAACCTATCAATTTTAATAATAGAAAGGTGTATCGTTTAGTTTGATATCAGTTTATAGAAGTAATCCAAAGCTCGTAAAATAACTTTCTCCACATAACATTATGATATGTGACAATAATTTTTAAACGAAAACATTTTATTAGCAGTAAAGGTAGACTCACACGTACATAAATATGAAATATCTCAGCGTTGGTCTTTCAATTATGACTTACTAGCAGCGCCCTGCGGTTTCACCCGCAGTTCCTCTTCCCGTGGGAATATCGGGATAAATTTTAGCCTATGTGTTATTCTGATATGTAAGCTATATTATTGTGAAGTTTCATCAAAATCCATTTAGTAGTTTTTGCGTGAAAGAGCAACAAATATCTTCACATCTTCACATACTCACAAACTTTCGCGCTTATATTTATTAGTAGGATAGGATAGGACTAGTAGGAATTAGGATAGGATGGGACAATCTTACCATAAATTTATAATGGCAAGTAAGGTATATTCTCCGTGTGGTGATGGAGTAAGAATACGTCTTGTAAAAGACGACTAAGGAATATGCACATAACATCTATGCAAGAAAAGAAAACCTCGAAATGAAATCCTTTTTTATTTTTGCAGTCGGCGCGCTCCTCGCACCACTCCGTCCGGGGCGACAAAGAGGCGTAAGCACGCACGCCCGCAACCCACCCGAACACCACGTCACCTTCGTCGTTGGGCCGACCACCGGAGCAGGGTTACTTGACGTCAGCGATCGGCCCGACGGATTACCCCCTATTTGGGGTACCCTCCCATCGACCGACGTCCCCCCCTCGGGGAGGACATCGGTCTTTCCTCAGGCGGTCGGCCTCTCAGCGGGTGACGGACTAATTCCCCGGTCACGTCACCCGCGGCCTCGGCTAGGGCGGCATGAGGCGCAGGTGTTCGCGCCTACGCCGCCCCAGTCGCCAGCGGTGGATCGCCTCATCGAGGCTGCGCTCCTCGCGCAGGCGATCCGCCGCCTCCTTCCGTGAGACTACTGCCTCGCAGAAGGCTGCGACCGCGTTCCTGTTCCTGACGCTGAAGACCATCACCCTGGCGATAGTTGGCAGCGCCAGGTCGGCGAAATGAAACCCTATACCAACACGTTTGACCAGCGTAGTATAGTAGGTCAATGTGAGGGAACATATTGGAGAAGGCTCGATCCCAATAGTGGGACGCATCTGAGCTGTGATGGTGAAGTAAAGTATGTTACCTATTTTTTATTAGCATATTCCCGCGGTTTCCACCGCATAGTTCCTCTTCTCTTGGGAATATAGAGATAAAAATTACTCCTTATACAGAGATCTCCTTATACTTATATATATAAAATCAAATACAAACGCGATAAAATCCGTAAAATTAATTTTATTTATAATGCGTAATATTCGCGTAAACATCGGCAATCGAAAATACCATATATTTGCTAGCATTCTGTGCCGACATCCACGGGAATAAAAAGCATGATTCCTCATAATATTCTTGAATAATCATCATTTCATCATCATCATTTCGGCTCATATGCGTTCCACTACTGAGCTCAAGCTCATCCATAATAGGAGGGGTTTGACCTACTATACCACGCTGATCAGATGGGTTGGTATAGGGTTTTATTTCGAATTTTCCTTCTTTTACATAAACGTTATATACATATTATTAGCCCTTTTTTTATGGGCGGGCTATGGTAAGCGCACGCGCGGTCCAGTTCGTTCGGGGCGATGAAAGGACGGCGCGCGGGCCTATAACCCACCCGTACCCACGTCACCTCGTTGTTGGGCCGACCACCGGAGCAGATGTGACTTGTCATCAGTGGTCGGCCCGACAGAATACCCTTTCGGGTAACCTCACCTCTCGACGTCCTGGGACGTCGGTCGCCGTCGCGCGGTCAGCCTCTCTGCGGGTGACGGACAATTTCCGGGAATTTCCAAATTCCCCGGTCCGATCACCCGCACATATTATATGCCCTAGTCATCTTTTACGAGATCCACGAGTAAGAAAGTGGTGTACTCCTTTACCACACGGAACGTAATCATAGATAGAGAAAAAGTATATTTTGAAAATAAATAACGGTACTTGTGAGTTTCACATTAGCTTTTTTAGTACAGTTTTTAATTATTTTTAATAGATGTATCTAATAAATGACTATAAAATGTTAATAAAGTATTGACACATTTATAAACGTAATTAAGTGTCATTAATGAAAATTAAAGCCTTACGATTTTAAAGATGACTATTAATTAAGCGAATCTCAATATATTTTTGTACCAAACTAGCGGCTATCCCGACTTTCAATTGAGATGTAGAATTTATTTTAACTGGAAAGTTATTTCATCATCATAATCTCCTCAAGTTTCGTGTGGGGACGTAGTAAGAATACCATTCACCACTCGCTATCTTATCCGTGGATGTCGTAAAAGACGACTAAGGGATATAATATGCACATAACATTTGTGCAAGAGAAGGAAAACTCAAAATACCAAGTACCAACATTTCTGACCAGCATGGTATAGTAGGTCAAATTCCCTCCCATAGAGCAGGACGCCGGTGCCCAACAGTGGGACGTATGTGGGCTGCGATGATGATGATGAATCTCAACTGATATGCGTCCTACTGCTGCGCTCCAGCCTTCTCCGTAATAAGATCCTCGTATTATGGTGGAAGATCGAGAGATCGACCAAGACCCCACTCGCAGAGTTGAGGAACCTGCCATATGGGCTTCATCGCGTCTTCGCGCTCTCCGGAGCGGTAAAACCTGAGGATTTACCTCTCTCTTTTTCACTCAGCCTCCCTTCTTTTTATTACGGCTATACAGTCGCCTGCCACGATTCTACGCTTTTAACCAACCTAACCATATTCAATTATTTTTTTGACCCCAATGGAAAATCGGGGATTGGGGGAAACACACTCCCCAATTGATGGTATCGGAGGATATGTAGGACTCACCGGGCGGCTAACCTAGCGGAATACCTGCTAAAATCCATCAGCGGCCCCGCTCGTTTGCATGGTGCAACTTGCCAGGGAGAAGGCCGAATCTAAGCAGAGTGTCAGCAGTGGCATCTGCCTCACGTTGTCGCTCTGTGGCCTCCTTTTGCGACATCACGGCTTCGCAGAAAGTTGTCGAGCATTTTATCAGTGATAGCCAGCAGCAACAGGTTTCCCCCGATCTCAGTCACCAGGGAGTGCCCATGGGACTCCCAGGTGCAGCATACCTCGACAGAATGAAACGCATCGTCAGTTGGCGCGCCACACTCATGGCAACTAACCTTTTTTTTTGTGCGTGGGAAAATGCTATTTTTACGCATGACCACCTTAGAGAGGTGGGGTATGCCGGGCTCAGCGTTGATTTATTGTTAGCGCCACTACCAGCTAAAAACCACACGCTGTTCCTGTCCCTCGGTTACGGCGAAGTTATGGGACCATTTTCACATGAACCACAACTCCGCCGGACCGACATATCCGCTGCTCGCGGACTCACCTCGAGACGGTACTGGTCCCTCTCCTTACCATCTCCGGTAGTGCCCATGGTCATTCATTCCTCTTTGGGGCCTTATACCTAATGTGGGACACCAGTCACCACCACAACCGGTGCCCCAGGCCCCACTCGCAGAGTTGAGGGACCTGCCAGATAGGCTTGACCTCGTCTCCGCGCTCTCCGGGGATGGCAACTAACCTAACCTAGTCTAAACCACTGAACTGAACTTTGTTTTTTGTTTGTCTATGTAAAGCTAGATTAACAGCACGAAACATAGACTATAGTTTATCCCTGTATTCTCACAGGAACGGGATCTACGTGATTGAAACAGCGGTTGTTCGTTACTGATATAAGTTTATTGATTATGCTTTCACGATTTAACTACCCAACCAATTGCCTTTTTCTTTTTTTTTTTTTTTTTTATGGGTGGGCTTATGGTAAGCGCACGCGCGGTCCAGTGCGTCCGGGGCGATGAAAGGACGGCGTGCGGGCCCATAACCCACCCGTACCCACGTCACCTCGTTGTTGGGCCGACCACCGGAGCAGATGTGACTTGTCGTCAGTGGTCGGCCCAATGGAATACCCTTTCGGGTAACCTCACCTCTCGACGTCCTGGGACGTCGGTCGCCGTCGCGCGGTCAGCCTCTCTGCGAGTGACGGACAATTCCCCGGTCCGATCACCCGCGGCCTCGGCTAGGGCGGCATTAGGCACAGATACTCGCGCCTGCGCCGCCCGAGTCGCCGGCGGCGGAACGTGTCGCCGAATAGGAGCTCTACTCGCACACGATCCGCCGCCTCCTTCCGTGAGATTACGGCCTCACAGAAGGCGGCGACCGCGTCCCAGTTCCTGACGCTGACTAGCATCTCCCTGGCGATGGTCGGCAGCGCCAGGTCGGCACCGATAATTGCGACGAGTTCACGGCGATCCCCCTTCCATGCAGCACACTCCTCGAGCGTGTGCTGCGCCGTGTCCTCGTCGCAACTGCAGTAGTGGCAGGACAGTGTGCTCTCCCTCCTGACAATCTTGTGCAGGTACTTCCCGAAGCAACCGTGCCCCGTCAGCACCTGCACCAGTCGGAAGGAAAGCACCCCGTGCGTCCGCTCCAACCACTCCATCAGCACCGGCCGGAGGGCCTCGACGGTCCTGACACCATACCGAGGACTCTCCAGCCGGACTGCCCAACGGGCAATGACTTCTCGGCGGGCGTCGACCCGCCAGGCGGTGATTTCTTTGATGGAGACCATGCCGCCGCGGGCGCGCGTCTCCGACACCCACCGATAAATGTCGGCGAGCATCTCCGCCTCCAGGTCCCACGGGGCAGTTCCGGCCAGGAGGCACGCTGCCTCCGTTGCCACAGTGCGGTAACCCCGTATGGCCCTGATCGCCATGACCCTCTGTGGTCGCCACAGGAGGGCCCTAAGACGGACGGTCAGGGACCCCGCCCACACCGGTGCGCCGTACAGGGCCATCGACCGGATCACCCCCACGTACAGCTGTCGGCACGTAGCGCTGGGTCCGCCCACATTCGGCATCAGCCGCGAAAGGGCGGACGCCGCGCCGACAAGCCGGGGAAGAAGTCGATGGAGATGCTCCCGGAACTAGAAATGCCCGTCGAGCACCAGGCCCAAGTACTTCATGTGGGCCTGGATGCTGATGGTGACCGACTTCACGGTGATCGAAGCGCCGGCGGGAGGCCCGGCGGTACGGAGGCCATGGAACAAAAGGGCCTCCGTCTTTTCCAGGGCTACCCTCAACCCCAACGCTTCGATTCGCCCGACAATCTCCTCGGTGCCGAGAGTTGCCAGGCGTGCCGCCTCCTCTAGCGTCCCACCCCGGGCTATGACGAGTGTATCGTCGGCGTAGCAAATTACGCCCAGCCCGGGTGGGAGGCTTCCTCTCAACGCCCAGTCGTAGCCGATGTTCCACAGGGTCGGACCCAGAACCGACCCCTGTGGGACACCGCACGTCATGGGCGTTCACACAACGTCCCCTACTCGGTCAACGCAGAGGACGCTGCGCCCCTCCAAGTAGTCTGCCACCAGCCGCCTGAGGTACACGGGCACTCCGTTATAACTCAGCCCCTCCCTGATGCAGCTGAATGGCAGACTGTTGAAGGCGTTGGTCCCTGGACATCGCCAGCAGGACTCCTCCGCCGGTGATGGCCTCTGCTACCACGGCCTTCAGGCGCAGTAGGGCCGCGATTGTCGAACGCCCTCTCCGAAAACCAAACTGGGCGTCCGACAGATCGGGCCCAACCCCGACGAGGTGCCGCTCGATGCGGGCAGCCAATACCCCCAGAAGCTTGCCCGTATCATCGAGCAGCACGATGGGCCTATAGGCCGAGGCCGACTCGGGGGACCGTCCCGGCTTCGGCAGGAGAACCAGCCTCCCCTCTTTCCAGCACCCAGGGAACTGCCCGGACGCCAAACAAGCGTCAAACAGTCCCCTGAGGCGTGGTCCCAGGTGCTCGAGGACCAGGGCCAACACACGGTTGGGTATACCGTCGGGCCCGGGGGCGGTGGATTTGGCTCGCATACACGCCACCGCCACCCCCATCTCCGGCTCCGTGATAGGCGGAACACTCTCGTCGTTGGCCTCCCGGTCGCTGTTCGGCGAAGCCATGACCGGGGGCGTGTGCTCCGCCCGCCGTGAAAAAGTCCTCGACAACTCTGGTGAGGAGGCTGGGCTGGAGAGTCTCGGTAGCTTATTCAGCGCCGCGAGGTAGGGGCGACCCCAGGGGTCACGCTCGAGACTGTCCAGCATCTCCCGCCGACTAACGTCCTTGGCGGTACGGACAGCCAGCCTGAAGGCAGACCGCGTACTGCAGTAAGCCTCGTACAGCTGGCCCTCCCGCACAGCGTCACGGTGACGCGCTCGGCTGCGGGTGTAAGAGCTCTTCGGGGGCAGACGCCGCACACGGGGCATGGCCGTATCGCAGATCTGCGTTAACGCACAGCGGATGCGGCCAGCCTCGGCATCCACCCCGTCCGCCTGGGGCGGTGAGGACAGCCACGACTGAACGATGGCTGCCTCCGCCAACAGGTCTGATCCAATCGGCCCACAACCCACCGCGGAAACGCGGGAGCTCCGTCCGCCGTGTGACCCCTGCTGGGCTGCAGGAGAGTCCAGGAGACCTCTATCCGGATGTATCGGTGGTCGGATAGGGTCTCAACCTCCTCCTGGAGGCACCAGCTCCTCACACGTGCTGCGACATTAGGGCTAGCGAACGATAAGTCCACTATCGACCCGCCCTGCTGCCGCACGCACGTTTGCACCGAGCCCCTGTTCAGCAAACAGAGGCCCAGTGCCGCTGCCCACTCTTCGACCGCCCGCCCGCGGTCATTCGTCCTGGGGGACCCCCACGCCGTGGACTTGGCGTTGTAGTCCCCCAGAACGAAGACTTGGCGCGGTGCCAGTCGCCGTATCGAGGCCCCCAGGATGGTGAGGAAGGCCCCGAAATCCGTCGCACTCCTGTTAGGGGAGAAGTAAACACCAAATAGCGTAACCTCTCCCCATTCCGCCGCGACATACCCATCGCCCCTGTCCTTGAGCAACAAGGGCGGGGAATGCCATGACGTGGAGGCGATGATTGCCACAGAGCCGTCACTGCTGCCCAGCCAATTGGGTCGGTCAGGCACCACGTACGGCTCCGCGGCTACGGCTGCACCGATCAACCACTCCGCCATGGCTTGCAGGAAAACGTCCTGTGCCTCGGCGGCGTGGTTGAGATTGGCCTGTAGGAGGTGGTAGGATTCGGTCGCCATTAGTGGGCCGTATCCATCACCTACTCCACGCTGGCGGGCGATCGGGTCGCGCTAGGGACGGGAGCGGCCGGGGTCGTCGGGCCGCTCCGCCCCTTTGGGGCCGAAGCCGGGGGTCTGCACTCCTTTCCCCCCATGCGGTGCTTGGCGGGCCTATTGCCCGCCGCACACGCGGGGCAGTGGGGAGTGGCGGCGCACGATGCCGCCTTATGCCCGGGTTGACCGCAGTGGAAGCAAAGGTCGCTGCAGTCAAAGCAGTTAGTGCATGTCGGCCGAGTGTGTCCGACCGCCATGCACTTGTAGTACCTCGCAGGCCGGGACTCCAGCACGGTCACCCGCGCCGAGCTCCAGCCCACGAGGAGTCTGACTGAGCCGGCCAATTGCTTGGCCGACTCCACCGGGCACTGCACCCAGGCAGCACCGACGCCGCTCGGACCAGGGCGGATAGCGCCAATTCGGACGGTGTCCACGGGACATCCGGTTTTCGAGACGATGGCCTCCCAGATGTCGTCCACCGTCACGGAGTCGTCCAGACCCGTGACCCGCAGTTCCGCACACTTGACGGGTCTGGCGATCATGACGACATCCTCCGCAGCAAACAAACCCCTCAGCTTGGCGGCCATGCTATCGGCCGTCTCGGCCCCAGGGAACTCTAAAATTCGAGCCCCTGTCCGGGCCTCGCGGGTCCTGACTTCGACGCCTCCTAAATCGGAGACGTCAAGCTCCCGCCGGGCGCGACTCAAGACGGCCTCATAGCTGAGGCCGTTCTCGGCCGCCTCAGGCAGGACGGTGATCACCACCGCTGCTGACTTCGGCGGCCGGAGCCTCCTGCGCGATCTCTTGTTTCCGGCTCCTGCTTTGGGAGCGGAGGCTTTGGCGGCGCCTTTGGCTTCCGCTCTCTTTTTCTGACCACGACTTTTCCGGCTGCGCTCAGCCGTCTGCCAGCCCTCTTCGGGCGCAACAGGGTCGTTCGGCGCAGCAGTCGTGGTCGCGGCTGTGCTAGCCACCGCCGACGGTGCAATTGCCGGCGGCGGCTTTGGTCCGGTCTTAGCAGGAGCCGGTGCCGTCTTTTTTTTGGCGGCGGGCCCCTTCGGCTTCGACCCAGCAACGGCCGCAGCGTAGCTCCCTACGCGCCCGCCCTGGCAGAGTAGCGCGGCAGGGGCTGACGCCACGACCTTCGGCCTGTCCGCAGCAAGCGTTGGCCGGAGACGGGGCTCTGGAGGCAGTCTCGACTCCAGAGCTGCCATGCGCGCATCAAGCATTTTGCCGAAGACATCCACCATGGCGCGCATGGTCTGGTTCGGCACACCGTCCACTGCGGGCAGCAGAATTGGTGCTGCTGGCTGGGCCTCTTTGGGACACGCCGCAGCGCGAGTCGGCGCAGCAGAGGCGGCGGCAGCCTCAGCCCTCGTTGGTGGCGTCCGTGGCACAGTCGACGGCGGTGGCCCAGTTGTCGCAATCGGCGCGGCCGGCGTAAACCGCGCGAACTGGACTCGCAGGTCAGCCATTTCTTTGGCCAACCTGCGGTTTTCCTTCTTCACCGCCGCCAGCTCCATCTAAAGCTTCTTGTTCTGGTCCTGCAGGCCTGATACTTTGCCACTGAGGCGGGCATTTTCAACCTGCAGGACTGCCACTCCTGTGATTGGAAGGTCGTTGCACACAGCAGTGGGACCAGCAGCTGCCGCACTAGTGGGAGGGATATCCTCCAACACCCTCAGCATCCTCGCGGCCGCCGCCTCATTCGCCCGTTTGCGAACCTCGCCCTCCCGCACTTGGCTAGCTGGAGACGGGGTGCTGGTTCTCACCGTCACCGCTCCGCCACGCCCCCGACGTGTGGATGCCACTTTGGGAGGAGGCATGAGGTCCTCACTCCCCTCGGAGCCAGACCCAGAGCTGCCATCCTTATTGAGGAGGCGCTTCCGCCGCGTCGAGGGGAGGGCCGCTTCCTGGGCCGTCGAGCTGGCCTTGCCCTTCTTGGACGGACCTGCATCAGTCTCCGCACCTGACTTCTCCGCGGTGCTGCCACCCTCGTCATACGACGGCTCTGTGGCAGAGGCACTACCGTTGCTGGATGGAATGTCAGCAGTCTCCAGTGCCTTCCTTGCTGCCCGTCGCTGCTTCGCGACGCGCCGTCTGGCGCGCTCCGTAGCAGGGGTGGGTTTTCCCCCTCTTCTCTTCTTTCGGGCCTCCTGTGTCGCCGGGCCTCCGGCTAACTTGGATGCCTCCAGTACGGAACTGCAGTCCGACGAGGCATCCATCTCCTCTGGGCCAGTTTTACTGTAGCATGGCCGGGCTGTAGTGGGAACTAGTAGGCTCCCTGCTGTTGGTGGTTTTGGGCGTCTCACCCCTCCTATCTACATCTAAATTTAACGAAGAATCCATTCGGTTCCCACGAGTATGGGAGAAATAAAGATCGACCCGGGCAGAGATCCCGATACCCGGGCAAGCGTAAATTTGTATCCCAACACAGGGGGTCCGCAGGTACCCTGGCTGGAGGCGCGCTAACGACTGAACAACCCATCAGCCATGCATCCTCTCGCCGCGCGCCAGAACTTAGGATTCTGGGTGATTGTTTTATAGAGGTTTTCTTCCTCGCGGTAAAACCAAGACCCTCGCTCCTGAATCTAGGCCTCAAGACAAAAGTCCCGAAGCAAGAATCAGGTCTACGATTTGTCGCGGTTGGCAAAAGCCTGCCCAGTCCTCAAACGAATGAGTGACCGGGCCCGTCGAATTTTCGCGTCCAATACCCTCTACAGTTAGAGGGCATGGAGCGAATTTGGGGCATCCCACAAACTGGGCCCCCCCTCGGGCCAGATATTTGCCACAAGCGACAATGCCAGAGAGCAGTCCAAGAAATTGTCGCTCGTGCCCAGGGTACACCACGCGGAGGTTTCTGGCGTAGTACCCCACCCAACCGATTGCCTTGCCCCTCAATTTCGTATATACGTTATCAGGGGTACAAAAAGCCGTGAAAAAGGGGTATAAAAAAATATTGAAAAATTCTATAATAACAATAGTGCAATTGCGGGCATGGCTAGCATATAGATTAAATTTAAACCTTAAAATTATAATAATAACTTATTACAGTAAAGCTATCTAATCTTTTGATGTATATAGTTTTAACTTAATAACTGTAACTTTAACAATTCACCACACACTTAAAGAACCGTTAGTCAATATGCCTACGCCCACGAACCCATAAACCTATATAAGTGTTAGTAAACCAAAGACCAAACATTCAATGGACCGTTCTTCAAAAAACCACAATGGTCGTTTATACAAAACTCGTCATTAACTATCTGAGTTTACGCAATATGTAAACAAACGTGACCAAAGAAATACGATACCAGAATTTACGACGAATCGTAAAAATCTTTGGCCATATCGACAGTCAATCTCAGATAATAACATTCATGTTACAACGATTCAACTAGCACTCCCAATTTAATGTAGAATCAACTTTATTTTTTATAAAATTAAGTTGTAATTCAATTGTAGTTTCATGTTTGTTACGACTAGTGTATATTCGATGTGGATTTAACAAGAATGTGTGAAAGGGGGATATTGAGGCGGGTGGGGTAACGTATGTAGGCGGGTTACGTTAAGAAAAATCGTGAGACACACATCTCTACTATTGGCGAAGATGTGATTACATACCTATACGTACCTATAGAAAATATTTGCGAAGTGTTGTGTAGGTAGAATACAATTAAATAGGAGGTAATGTAAATAAAACTATTTTACGAATTTTACCGCGTTTGTATTTGATTTTTGCCCGACGTTTCAAATATTTTACACTTTTATAGCGTTCATAGTTACGGACGGACTAAAATCTCTCACGTCGAACAAGTCATCGTTATTACAGAGATTTATAATTACCCACTACAGCAATTAGTTATTAAATGACCCACATTTTGGTTCAAATTTATTGCCAGTGTAAGAAGAAAATTATTCTGTATGAAAAAATTATGTTGTTAATTAATGTTTAATAATTAGTAATTAAATAATAAATAATAAATAATTATCCGTGTGGTGACGGAGTAAGAATACAATTCACCACCCCCTATCTTACCCGTGGGTGATCGTACGAGACGACTAAGGGATATAAAACGCATATAACATCTATGCGAGAGAAGGAAAACTCGAAATAAAACCCTATACCAACACGTCTGACCAGCGTGGTATAGTAGGTCAATTACCCTTCCATTATGGAGGAGGCCCGAGCCCAACAGTGGGACGTATATGGGCTGAGATGATGAATTAGTAATTATTAAACATTAAATTTGGTCTGCCCGAGTCCATGAACGCTGTAAACTATTCGTAACGTCGGGCAATCCAAAAAAAAAAATACAAACGCAATAAAATCCGTAAAATAGTTTTATTTATACATCGCGTAAACATCTGAAAAAAGGAGATAATGTTATTTATAACTTCATAGTCGTTACAACAGACACTTCTGTACAAATCCATACTAATATTATAAATGCGAAACTAAGGATGTTTGTTTGTTTGTAACGCTTTCACGTTTAACCGATTTCAAAAATTCTTTCACCAATGGAAAGCTATAATATCACGAAGTAACATAGGCTATATTTTATCCCGGTATTCTCACAGGAACGGGAACTACGCCTCGGGTAAAGCGACTGAAACCGAAGCGAAGCGAGGGCGGGTTGCTAGTTAAAAATAAAATGAAAATAGAAATGCTTGAAATCGATAGCAGCGCCACTGAATCGACCATTGAATGTAGTCATCAAAGGACCAAAAATTTAATGTATTTAATGATATAAGGATAATACGCCTAACAGCTTTCACCAGGTCATCGGTCCACATGGTGAGGAGGCGTCCTCGTCCAATACGTGGTCACCAATCGAGAACCTTTCTTTCCGAGCGATTATCTGTTCGTCGAATAATGTGGTCAACAAAAAAAGGAATATTCGAGACAGAATCCTATGTATTCTAATTAATTGGACAATCTTATTAGTACATCAGTTTCACTCGCGTTATAAATAAGATTCCTGCTCAACAATAAAAATTATATGAACTGAAAATAAGTATATTTTATACACAGATAACAAGCACATTTATATATTTTTCTGAATATTATGCGTGGTGAATATAAAATATCATCGTGTAGTCTCGGAGTAAAAAAAATACAATTCACCACTTCACATCTTGCTCGTGGATGTCGTAAAAGCCGACTAAGGGATATAATAAGCATAAAACATCTGTGTAAGAAAAGTAAAACTCGAGACAAAACCCTATACCAACACGTTGGACCAGCGTGGAATAGTAGGTAATTCCCCTCCCATTATGGAGGGGGCTTGAGCTCAACAGTGGGACGTTTATGAGCTGAAATGATGATGACGACGCTAGCTAGACGTAGTGGCTTCATTTCAATTTTTCCTTCTCTTGCATCGATGTTATCTGCATATTATATCTCTTAGTCGTCTTTTACGACACCCACGGGTAAGAGAGGGGGTGGTCAATTGTATTCTTACTCCGTCACCACACGTAGACCATGCACCTATAAAACAAGTCTTGTCCTTATATGACACTAATAAAGATGAAGAAAATCAAGACTCTTAGCAATAAATCTATATATTCGACTAGTTGACCTAACAGAGGTTGTTCTGTTCAAATAAAATAAAAGGATTTCAGCGCCACCTACCGGGTCCAATTGTGAACCTAATCATTCTCGAATCCCCTTGAACACACAAAGAATTTTATCAACATCAGTCCAGACGTTTAGGAGGAGTTCAGTGACATACACAAAAAATGTATGTATAAAGATATACTACTATATAAAGCTGAACAGTTTGTTTTGTGTGAACGCGCTAATCTCAGGAACTACTGATCCGATTTGAAAAAATCTTTCAGTGTTAGATAGGCCATTTATCGAGGAAGGCTATATGCTATATATTATCACGCCTAGATCAATAAGAGCGGCGCACCAATGGAGAATGTTGCATTTTTTTCGTTTGAGAACTTCCGCTGTGTAAACGGTTAATGTTTCGCAAAAATCGTAGTGATATAATCGTATTATTTAAAAATGTTATCATCTTTTACGTAAACAAAGTCTCTCATTAAAGTTAGCCTCGAGTAACTATTCCATAGAATCTTTAAAGTATCTTCAAAACAAAATGTCAAGTTTCCACATCAATAACTCCACTAGATACTTTGTTTCCTATTTTTTTCATAAAAAAACGACATTGAATACTTTTATTCGTCTGGGGGATATTAAAAACCTTTTAGTGAATATCGAAATCATTTCATTTTCAATACATCTCATATTTTTCATACTGCGCGGATGTCATATCACAGTAAATCATAATTTGTAAATTTTGCTAAGAGAGTTTCAATCTTATGTGACGGTTTTTAGAGTAGTATTTTGTACGGTGATGAGAACAATCCCTCCTTTGCGATTCCATACGATTTCACCCAGTAATGATTTGGCTCGTAATGAGGGAGACGCGCGAGTAATATTCTGAAGTAGACGTTAAGATTCGTTTAATCTGGATAAGAAAATATTAAATTTTATCATCATCATCATTTTAGCTCAAACCCCACTGTTGGGCTCGAGCCTCCTCTACAATAGGAGGGTAATTGACCTTACTATACCATGCTGGTCAGACAGGTTGGTTGGTTTTCTTTCGAGTTTTCCTTCTCTTACATAGATATTATATGCATATGATATCCCGTAGTCGTCTTTTACGACATCCACGGGCAAGACAGGGAGTGGTGTATTGTATTCTTACTCAATCACCACACGGGAGACCATGTACAAAATATTCCTGTTCTTCAGAGAACGCAATTATGGCCTTTCTTTTCCATTTCTTCTCTTAC
This sequence comes from Lymantria dispar, assembly GCA_032191425.1. NCBI lineage: Eukaryota > Metazoa > Arthropoda > Insecta > Lepidoptera > Erebidae > Lymantria > Lymantria dispar. The sequence goes on from CM063457.1 coordinate 7,002,675, forward strand.
ATAGATTTTGTATGCGTATTATATCCCTTAGTCGTCTCTTACGACATCCACGGGCAAGATAGGGAGTTGTGAATTGTATTCTTACTCTGTCACCGCACGGAAACATTAAACTTTACAATTCCGTCTAAGAATACAATTCATCAACCCCTCTTTAATCCGAGGCTATCGTATAAGACGACTAAGGGATATATTAAACATATGACATCCTATACAAGAGAAGGAAAACTCGAAACAAAACTATACCAACCTGTCTGACCAGCATGATATAGTAAGGTCAATTTTCATCTCTTATTATGGAGTTCTTATATGACCTTACTATACCATGCTAGTTAGTCAGGTTTTGTTTGGTATAGGGATTTGTTTTGAGTTTTCCATCTTTTGCATCGATATTATATGCATATTTGATCCCTTAGTCGTTTTTACGACATCCACGGACAAGAGATGGATGAGTTATATTCTTACTCCGTCACCACACGTAAAAGCATGGTATATTAAGGTCAATTTCCCTCTCATTATGCAGGAGGCTCGAGCCCAGCAGTGGGAAGTTAATGAGCTGAAGTCGTGATGATTGTTATTGATATTATTTTAACATTTCATATCCACATTAAATGAATCCATGGAGGAAAACATTCGTCCTTCCAAAGTTTATTATTGCTGTTATTGCTTCCATACGTCAAACAGACTTCTTTGCCCCAGTTTAAGTGTATATATTTATATTAATTTATTAAAAAATCTAATATAATCTTTGATAAACAAGACTTTAAATATTACATCAAAATATCAACATTGGATGTTGGTGTATAGCTGTCCCTAACATTGCCATCGAGTGGTCTACTACTTCTATTCATCTATACCAATAAATAAAATTGGAGTGTATGTTTGTAATGTCAAAATAATAGGCTTTTTTCATGCTTACACGGTTATTTGCACTATACATATGCCTAAAATACACTTTATAATTTTTTTGTCTGTCTGTCTGTTTGTTCCGGGTAATCTTCAACACGGCTGGACCGATTTCAAAAATTCTTTCACCAATGGAAAGCTATTATGTCAGGGAGTAACCTAGGCTATATTTTATTCCGATATTCCCACGGGAACGGGAATGGGAACTACGGAGGAAAGAAGACTGAAACCGAAGCAAAGCGAGGGCGGGTTGCTAGTCTATACCAATAAATAAAATTGGAGTGTCTGTTTGTAATGTCAAAATAATAGGCTTTTTTCATGCTCACATGGTTATTTGCACGACACCTATGCCTAAAATAGCAATTAAAATTTTTTTGTCTGTCTCTCTGTCTGTTTGTTCCGGGTAAACTTCAAAACGGCTGGACCGATTTCAAAAATTCTTTCACGAATGGGAAGCTATAATATCAGGGCGTAAACTAGGCTATATTTTATCCCGGTATTCCCACGGGAACGGGAACTACGCGGGTAAAACGACTATAACCTATAACTGAAGCGAAGCGAGGGCGGGTTGCTAGTATATAATATAATCCCTGCCATTTTCGCCTTCTCCCTTTCGTCTTACACCTTCAATCTCCATCATCAGAGTAACTTAGTGGTACCACCACACATAGATGTATCAAAGGTAAGGTCACGTTTTTATGAAAGTAGATAACCGTTCATTTGTAGCTTTTCCGTGTGGAGACGAAGTAAGAATACAATTCAACCCCTTTCTTCGTAAAATACGACTAAAGGTTATAATGTGCATATAATATCTATACAAGGGAAGAAAACTAGAAATTAAACACTAGACCAACACGTCTGACTAGCGTGGTATAGAAAGAAGAAAAGAAAGAAAGAAAAATGATTTATTGTCACGAGCTAAATTGACATAGAAGAGTATGAATTACATTCTATATATATAGAACTAGCAATCCGCCCTCGCTTCGCTTCGGTTATAGGTGATAGTGGTTTTACCCGCGTAGTTCCCGTTCCCGTGGGAATACCGGGATAAAATATAGCCTAGTTTACGCCCTGATATTATAGGTTTCCATTGGTGAAAGAATTTTTGAAATCGGTCCAGCCGTTTTGAAGATTACCCGGAACAAACAGACAGACAGACAGACAAAAATTTTTTAATTGTTATTTTAGGCATAGGTGTCGTGCAAATAACCGTGTGAGCATGAAAAAAGCCTATTATTTAGACATTACAAACAGACACTCCAATTTTATTTATTGGTATAGATATAGATGTAATTCATACTCTTCTATGTCGGTCGATTTCCCTGTCATTATGGAGGAGGCTCGGAGCCCAACAGTGGGACGTATATTTGCTGTAATGATGATGATGAGGAATGAGGCTAAGCACTATTAAGATGATTTTTTTTTTGGAGTGGGCTGTGGTCAGCGCGCCTCCGCACCACTCCGTCCGGGGTGACAGAGGGGCTTAAGCACGCAACTCCCGCAACCCACCCGAACACCACGTCGCCTTCGTCGTTGGGCCGACCACTAGAGCAGGGTCACTTGTCATCAGTGGTCGGCCCGACGGAATACCCCCTACCCGTGCTACCCTCCCATCGACCAACGTCCCCCCCTCGGGGAGGACGTCGGTCTTCCTCACGCGTCTATTAAGATGATAACAGCATTTCCGCAATTAGCAATTAGGATCTTCCGTGAGGTACGAATACAATTTACCTTGCCCCATCTTACCCGTGAGTATCCTAAAAGACGACTAAGTATTCACCTATGCAAGAGAAGGCAAACTCGAAATAAAACCATAAATCTATACGTTTGACAAGCGTGGTATATGAGATCAATTTCTTTCCTATTGTGAAGGAGGCTCTGGCCCAACAGTGGGACATATATGAGCTGAAATAATGACGAATAGCAAATCGTGATTTAGGGTCCAATAATTGCAGTGTGGTGACGGAGTAAGAATACAATTCACCACTCCCTATCTTGCCCGTGGATGTCGTAAAAGACGACTATGGGATATAATATGCACATAACATCTGTGCAAGAGAAGGGAAACTGGCAATAAAACCTGACCGAGTCTGACCAGCGTGGTATAATAGGTCAATTTCCCTCCCATTGTGGCAAAGGCTCGAGCCCAACAGTGGGACATATTATAGGCTGATGATAAATAAGAAAGAAAACACAAATAAGAGGTACGTTTAGATAAATTAAAACACCATCTTATAGAATATATGTTTTCTAGATACCAACTGGCAACATTGTCACCTACTTTATTATACTGAAGTGTTGTATATTCTATTCACCATAATCTCAACTATAAATACTATAGAAAGTACTTATTAATCTTTATAATAATCTGTGAGGGTATATATATTTTATGTGTAATCTATGGTCAACTATAATAAAACACTTGCATATCTGTGTATAATAAAATATCTTTGGTAAATCGATAATATATCACACAAGATAAAAGTAAAAACTAAAACCCAACTACGACAAAAAACTAGTTATTGGATAATTACGGATAAATAATGAGTTCTAATGTTTACGCAAGTATTACACATTTTAAATAAAACTACATTACGGATTTTATCGCGTTTGTAATTGATTTTTGATTGCCCGACGTTTCTAACACTTTGCAGCTTTCATAATCACGGGCGGACTAAGATGTTTCTCGTCCAACAAGTCATCGTTATTGCAGAAAATTTATATTTATCTACCCGATACAGAAATACCCGATTTTCTCCGTAATGTAGTGTAGTGAACGAATACCGTAAAGCAGTTTTTACTTAAACAATTACGGATAAATCATGGGCAAATGCTAATAAAATATATATTTTTGACATGTACAAGTAACGCCCTTTCCAATAATACGAAACACGACATATTTATCTTAAATTCATTTTTTAACACAGTACTTTATTTTCTCTAGAGGGTGCCGTATTAGATTCAGACACATCATATAGCCTATAACCAGCAGACGATCAAGACGCTTCTAACGATACCTCATTTTTTTTTTTTTTTTTTTTTGTGTGTGTACAGCTATTGGCCGCAGATGGCCTTGACAGCTTGACGCGGACTATGGGTGAGCGCTGAGGGCTCTCAACCCGGAGAAAAGTATGCTAAGCGACATCGCCCAAGGGCTCCCCCTGTGGGGAACGGACCTCGGCTTGGGGCGTCGCTGGAGGCAAAGTGGGCGTGCCCACGTTTTTGGTAGTGACTTTTGCGCGGCGCGGTTTCGCACCTCGACGGCGAGGGCGGAACCGCGGATATTTATTTGTTAAGGCCTCGCGGGCCGTGTAGGCTCTTTGTTGAGCGAGTGTGATGTTGTCGTCCTCTTCGTCGAGGACGTGACGAGGACGTCGGATGGAGGAGATTTTGGAGGGTCTATAGGAAGCCGCCCCAACCACTAGTTGGTTGGGGTGTGTCATGGCAGAGTCAAAGTAGCTCTGAGAGCACCGTTTCATAAACTGCTTGATGGTCGGCAGTCCGAGGTCGATGTGGAGATCGACGTTTCGTATGAACCACGGTGCTCCCGTAGCTCGGCGCATGAAACGATTTTGTAGTGTCTGTAGCCTGTGGATCCTGTGTGGCTTAACATGCGCGAACACCACGCTGGCATAGGTCATGATAGGCCGTATGCAGGTGGTGTAAAGTCGGACTTTACCGATACCTCATTTGTCCATTTCTAATAAATAGTTGAGGACCTACGAGGGAACAGATGAACATACATACATAGCTTGTCAAAATCATAACCCTCCGTAGTCGGATAAAAAATTTAGCCGTCATCACAATAGCTATATTTAATTCCCTTGCCCGTGGGCATACAGGGATAAAATATAGTCTAGGTTTCCCACTGATTATGTGGCTTTCCTATGTGGTTATGGAGTACAAATATAATGGATCAGCCTCTCTCCTCCCCGTGGGTATCTTAAAAAATGACTAAGGGATTATAATATGCAGATAACATGTATGCAATAGATGGAAAACTCAATATAAAAGCCTATTCTCACACGTCTGACCAGTGTGGAATAGTAGATCAATTCTCCTGTGATTGTAAAAAGGTCTAAACCCATCAGTGGGCATTATATAGGCTAAGATGATGATGATGAATGTACCTTTCCAATAATGAACTAATTTTTTAAATTGGTGTAGTGGTTTAGGCGTGAAAATATAACAAACAAACTTACATTCGTATTTATAATATCATCTAGAATCTACAGAAAATTGTCTTTAGAATAAAAACGACACAATTTCAAATATCTATGTTACCGATTTACGAATATAAAAGTAAGAAAATTTACATTATTTTTTAACAATTTCGTTAAAATTTGATATTTGATTTATCTTGTTTCTATTCTAATAACGCATAACGCCAACAGCAAGCACCAGTAACACTAATTTACAATAATTATTGACTTTGAGTGAGTGTCTTGGATTCAGGGTAGGCCACAGAAATTAAAAAATTGGTGCACTTAAGCCCAGCTCAATTGTCAATAGGTATGAAAGCGCACAGTATCCTTCCTTGTTTGGGACCAGCTATATCCAGAGCACAGTTTATCAAAAAAGTGTCATGAGTTCGACTCCAAAAACCAAGTAATTTTGCCTAGATAAAGAAAGCTTTCGTGTAGTGAAAGACAATACAATTTACCACTTCATCTCTTACCTGTGGGTGTCGTAAAACGACTAAGGGATATAATATAGCAAATAACATCGATGCGAGACAAGGAAATCTCGAAATGAAACCGTATGCCAACATGTGTGACTCGGGCAGCGCAGGCGCGAGTATCTGCGCCTAATGCCGCCCTAGCCGAGGCTGCGGGTGATCGGACCGGGGAATTGCCCGTCACCCGCAGTGTGGCTAACCGCGCGACGGCGACCGACGTCCCAGGACGTCGAGAGGTGAGGTTACCCGAAAGGGTATTCCGTCGGGCCGACCACTGACGACAAGTCACATCTGCTCCGGTGGTCGGCCCAACAACGCGGTGACGTGGGTACGGGTGGGTTATGGGCCCGTGCGCCGTCCTTACATCGCCCCGGACGGACTGGACCGCGCGTGCGCTTACGAAGCCCACCTATAAGAAAAAAGAAAAAAAAAAAAAACATAATGCCAACATCTGGGTATAGTGAAATCACCGCAGTGGGCTATATATGGGCTGAGATGACGATGATGACGATGAAGAATTCTACACGCTAGTTAGATGTATTACGATAGCGTTTTTGGATTTAGTATGTTCTTACGAAACTCATGAAATAGATAAGACAAATACTATATTAACTCCATGGTTACAGAACACCACAATTACCATATTGCCGCATAAACAGGAAAAGTGGATGAGCAACTTTAATAACCAGTAGGATCTCACATCTCATTAACGTTGACAACAAGCGCATTGCTAAAAAATCTTCAAGGATTGTCACAAAGGCGGTTACATTTTCCATAAAATACTTGTCAAAATGCCTCCCACACGATGTCTCCGGCCCGCGGCCATGACGTAACGAGGGCCCGTGTATGGAGAGTCTTAACACGAAAGCCACTCGACATAGCGCTACATCTCTTTCTACCTCAATGTGCTGAAAAGAGATAAAAGAACACTACTCTTCGTCATATTTTTCCCTTTACCTCCCTATACCCTCGCGTTCTGAAGCGTTCTTTTACATAAAAGAGGTTCTTGAGAAAATAATAACGGGAATGTTCAAAGGGCACCCAAGTTTCGCTATTTGGCCGCTTTGATTTTTGACTTGGCAAAGAATTTTTGTAGCCACAAAGGATATTTCGATATTAAGCAAGGATTTAATTTCCACGATAATGCAGCACTCCGTTTTTGTGAGATTTTACGCTTATTTAATTTGCTATCGCGAATGGAAAATGATTTTATGGCATGAGAAAATGTTAGTTAATACCCACGTAATATTTTCATGTGATTTGTCATGTTGCAGTGTGACGCAGAAAGCCAAATCATACATCGTTCATTAGCTTATCGAATGACTGTTAGATATAGTTCTACCTTCGGGCTGATAATTCCATAGCAACCCCGCTTACGAGGATTTACGATCTATTAAATGAACACACGTTGTCAGTTGTAGAAAAATACCACTTTTGAGGTTGCACTATTGATATAAATTTCTTGTATACGTGTGTATGTCACTGAACTCCTAAACGGCTGGACCGATATTGATGAAATTTTTAGTGTATGCTCAAGGGGATTCGAAAATATTTTAGATTCACAATTGAACCCAGTAAGTGGCACTGCTGTGTTTATTTTATTTGAACAGAACAAACAATGTCTGTTGGGTCAGCTAGTAATTTATAAAACTTAATTAAGGGTAGAAACAACCCGGAGACTATAGCTCTAGTGTCCTTGCTTTATCCTTTACCGGCAGACAGAAACCAGGGCCGTTGCTGACAGTAGTTAGCTAGACGAATACTCTGTATAATATTTGGTGAATTATTAGTTTATATAGACATTTATTACTGATTTACTTGTATTGGCGATTATTGCAAGTTGTGACGTGCTATTAAAATTAAGGCTGAAACAGATCATACTTGGTGTTAAAATTGTCCAGGAGATCGTATTTATCCATACTGTACTTAACTTTTACCCGGATATTATAAGTCCCATATGTAGTTAGGGGTGGTGACACTCGGGCCAGCCACTGAAGACAAGTTGCCCTGCACCGGTGGTCGGCCCAACGACGAAGGCGACGTGTCACGGGTGGGTCATAAGGCTGCGCGCCTCTGTCGCCTCAGATGGAGCCGGGCTGCGGATGCGCTGACCATGGCCCACCCAAAAAAAAAAAAAGGAGTGCTGACACTTTTTATCCTTAATCTATCGCCATACGAGGAACATAGATTAGATTATAATTTATAAGTTATTACAATTCTTACTAATAAATTGTAGATTTCTAGTTGAAAGAATGAGCGCCGAAGCGGTTTCATATCAGCGTAGACAAAAATACTTGCATATCTGAATCCAGGTATTCTCCTCTTCAGATTGATTTTTCAACGAAGTCTCATGATTTTATTAATAGCTCCGACAGTAATGGGTAATAATGTTTTCAATTCAGTGTTTGGAAATGTTTCAGAATGGCGGTTGAAATATAAATAAATTCACTTTAAGAAATTCTTAAGACGCAACTTTTTTGTTTGAACCGCTTTATTACCCTAAACGGAGATTTGAGGAAGGTTTAAAAAGGAAAAAAAAACGATAAACTTATGAGTTTGGGATATGAAGAGGTGAGAAACTTGTATAAATACCTCTTCATCGTACCATATCTTTATATAAATAGTTCTTGGGTACGTATGTATGTCACTGAACTCCTCCTAAACGGCTGGACCGAAGTTGATTAATTTTTTGTGCGTGTTCAAGGAGATTTAAAACCATCCGGTTTAGATTCACAATTGGACCCGATAGGTGGCGCTTATTGGAACACACCAAAGCCTGTTGGGTCAGCTTTTTTTTTGGGTTGGGTTGCGGTCGGCGCACTCCTCGCACCACTCCGTCCGGGGCGACAGAGAAGCGTAAGCACGCACACTCGCAACCCACCCGAACACCACGTCACCTTCGTCGTTGGACCGACTACCGGAGCAGGGTTGCTTGTCGTTAGTGGTCGGCCCGACGGAATATTCCCTAGTAGGGGTCCCATCGACTGACGTCCCCCCCTCGGAGAGGACGTCGGTCTTTCCTCACGCGGTCGGCCTCTCGGCGAGTGATGGACTAATTCCCCGGTCATGTCACCCGCGGCCTCGGCTATGACGGCATGAGGCGCAGGTAGTCACGCATACGCCGCCCCAGTCGTCGGCAGCGGGTCGCTTCGTCGAGGCAGCGTTCCTCGCGCGCGCGACCCGCCGCCTTCTACCACGAGACTACTGCCTCGCAGAAGACTGCGGCCGCCTGTTCGGTCAGCTAGTATAACTATAAATACTTTTCAAACACTTATGTAGATATTTTGAGAAAATCCTTAAACTGTTTGTAAAAAAATATTTGTATAAAAACTCCAAGAGTGTGCTTCTAGCTTTAAGATGCAGTTAAATTATTATACAAACGCATTTCATGTCGAAGTAAATTTAACATAACCTTAAGCTCTTATTATACGTTTAAGTACTTATACTGCAATAATTAAGTTTGTAGCTTAGAATGGCTGAAATGTTTCTAGATGGGTCGTATTCATAAAATTGATAATTTATTCAGAATTATTGAGGTGAAAACTGCTTTACTAGCCATGTCTTTTGAAACTCAATAGAACTAAAAAGGGACTATCAAACGAGATAATCATTAATTTAGTTCATTTATAGTTAGTGCTTTCTGTGTGGTGACAGAGTAAGAATACATTTCACCACTGGTGTCATAAAAGACTACAAAGGGATATAATTTGCACTTCATAACTATGCAAGGGAAGGAAAACTCGAAATGAAACCCTATACCAACACGACTGATTAGCGTGGTATAGTACGTCAATTTCCCTCCCATAGAGAAGGAGGCCCGAGCTCAACAGTGGGACGTTTATGGGCTGAGATAATAATGATGAAGTTAGTTGTAGTCTTAGAATAATAACATATAGAAGGTAAGTCCACGCACAAAAAGTGAGGCATTTCAATTAGAGCCTAATGGAGCCTACGCCGGAACAGTCCCGTAATGTACAAGTCATTGCACTGCACGAACATACGCAACTCTTAAAAAATAAATAGGTAATTATGACGGCTTGTGCATTTAAATGGTGCCACAACACATTTGAAAAACATAAAAAGGTTTTTAACATTACTTTTAAAAGTATTTCAACGATTTATGTTAATAAAAACAAAATTTGATTTCATAATTTGTATAGTGGTTTCCGTGTGTACGTGTGTAATCGTCTGCCCGCCACTAGTATTTTTAGATTCAAATTTTTAAAGTTCGAAGTACTGACACTATCCTTCTATACGTTATTATTCTAAGGTTGTAGTACATTTATAGTCCTATAGCAACACTTCTGACCAAAGTATGTAGTATGGTCGGCCCTAAATCAAAACCCTATATCAATCTGTCTGACCAGCATGGTGTAGTAAGGTCATTTTCCCTTCTATTACGAAGGAAGCATATGAGCTGAAATGATGCTGATGATGTTGAACTACCTAATTTATTTTTATTATTCTTACTAAAGATTATGTATATTTATTTGAAATATAAATACGAAGTTTCAAAGTAATTATTATTGTTAACACGTATGCCTAGGTTAAATAGTTAGCTATAGTCTATAAAATATAGGATGATCTCTGTGACAGTTGTCCCTAGTGCTGTCACTCTTACAATAAAGTCCGTAGTTTTTTATCGATAAAAATCTTTATTTTTATAATTGTGATTTTCTATTATAATTAAAATACAATCAATGAAAATCTTTTTGATTTTATTTCAAACAAAACTGTTTTTGACTGTTTTAATTATTCAAAAGGTCAAGACAATCAAGGTCTAGGTCACTGTTATCGTCATCACAGGAGCGTTCCTGCTATAACATTTATCATTTTTTGCCAAAATAGGGACAGTTGTTAGATCAATCGATCAATTACGATTGTTTTATAAACAAATATGTCTAGTTTATTGACAATAACGCGTACATAATATTATCATTTACTCTGAGACAAAAAGTAGTTTTTTAATGTTTAATTAATTCAATTTATGTATTTTATAATGTAACTGTCTATTAATTGTAAAAATATGTTGAAAGTTTTATGTAGGTACTGTATATGGGTTTATTTCATTTATGAATAATTTAATAAAGATAGGTTATCGATTTACGTATATCGACTGCCCCATCCCTTTTTTATTTTCAGTCCAGTATGACCTTGTACGTGTGTAAGCGTAATTTATGTAAAAAATGTTTACTAGGTATTTCAGTACTTACGAGGTACATTTTAGGCATGAATATTAATATTTTTATGTTTATAATATACTGCAATTCAGTTGCAATAAAACTGGCACGAAAAGAATGAAAATATATGTGAAAGTGAAATTGTAAACATTTCGCTCGTTCAAACTTACTTCGTTGGTTTCGTTGACATCTGTCACAGAGATCAAGCTATATTTTATGGACTATAATCAACGTAATAGACGTTGTTCTATTCAAGTCTAAAATTTAATTTATCTAGCAAAGGAGTAAGCAGACCACTTATTGGTAAATGGTAGCTACCGCTCATGAATCACAACAATATTATGGGCTTAACCAGGTCTAACCACGAATGTCAAGGATTGAGCACCAGCGGTTAGCCCAATAGTGTAGGGGAAGGAATAAGGCGGGTTATAGGGTCACGCATCGTCACCTCATCAAACCGAACGGGACTGACGGCATATGTCCGAACCATTGCAAAAATAATAATAATAAAGGCCTGGATAAGATGGTAAAACACATTCTTAATCAATTAATCCACGGACTGTTTTTTTTTATTGCTAACGGTGGCAAACGAGCAAGTAGCACACCTGATGGTAAGTGATTCTGCCGCACATGGACCTTTGCAATACCAGGGGCACAGCCAGGCCGTTGCCTACCGTGAAGAAAATACTCTTCTTAAACCTCGTAATGCGTCCTTTCATAATATCTATTGGTAAGTATACAGCTAAACTTGTTTTCTTAAAGTATATCTACTTTTTAGGCCGGACTAATTAATCCACAATAATGATGATTATCATCACAGCTCATATACGTCCCACTGCTGGGCTTGAATTGACAATAGGAGAGAACTTGACCAACTATACCTACGCTAGTCAGACGGGTTGGCATAGGGTTTTATTTCGAAGTTTCCTACTCTTGCATAGATGTTATCTACATATTGTAACCTTATATACGTCTTTTACGATACCCACGGGCAAGAAAGGAGGTGGGGAATTGTTCTTACTGCGTCACCACTCAAAAATTATGATATAATTATTATTTTTGTAATATTTTGATATACTCTCAAACTCGCGTCTCTAAGATGAAATATAACACATGGAAGATTTTCTATGATGATATTAAAACTTCCATATGCAGTAACACCGACATATGTATCTCTCATAACTTGACTACGGTAGAAACATTTCAACGCGAATTTTTCTTTGGACGAGAGATTTTATGACGACAAATGACAAAAATACTCAATGTTTCATTGTGAAACTTGGAAACGGTGCTGCGAGCATTTTGTGTGCCCTCTACCTCCCTATACATGTGTACAGAAGGGCGAAGTTATTTGCCTTGCTTCTCTTCCGTCCATTTGCCCCTCCGTCCTCCCCAGAGCTTCCGGTTGCTTCATGCCGCCTACCACCCGCCGCGTCCGACCTTCGTGTGACAAACAAATACCTACTCTAACACCTTCATGAAAGGATTCCATTCGAGAGACTACGCATTCACTATTTTTCTTTTACATTCAAGAGCAATGTGATATTTATAAACAAGAAAATTGCAACTTTAAAATATAAAACACACGTCAGAATTTGGAATGATAAAAATGTGGCGTTTACGATTATTTCAAAATAAGAGTAAAGATGGGGGTTGCGGAACGACGGCGACCGTACGAAAAACATATTTTTCAGATAACGACAATGAGAAAGGAAAATATTCAGATGAAAATTCTCCGATACGGCGCGTCTGGTGCGGCCGCGTGGAAGATATTAAGGGGCGGGCGTGTACTACTTAACGATATTTTTCGACATGCTTTACTTTTATTGCCAGCTCACGGCTCCGATATCGGATACGGTTTGTCGTATATCAAAAAAGAAACTCGATTTAGATGTACATAAAAAAATATATTACGTACTTAGTAGAGCGAACTGAAATCAACGAAGATAGCGCTCGGGTTTTTCACATCAACAGATCCTTTGAACCATTTGGAATCGGACCGTTTTGATGAAAACAAAAGAGAATTCTTTTGAAGAATTACAGGAGTAATAATATTCACGAAATTATTATCCTAGCGATGTCCCACTGGGATATTAAGTAACATGATATTAACATCTCCGGGGGATGAGAGGGATGGCTTTATGTATTATACGGTTAATTAGAAAGGGATAGACGTTGAGGGGGCAATCTTGTCTAAAGGACGTTGGCCTCCAGGGCGCGCGACCGTTGATTCTAACTCCTTTTTAATTCTTTTTTATTAATTGTACGGCGACGACGCGGTCATGAGCTTATTTAAATCTTCATAAAAATATATTGATTTTATAATTTGCACATTAGGTTAATTAATATTCTATTATATTCTATGTAAATAGGATATTAGAATTTTATGTTAATTATAATAAATAATGGAACGATTTCTGATATCACTAGAGCAATGATTATTTTCTACTACTTATTATGTAAACGTTCTTTTTTTGTGGATTTTGAAGTGAAATTTCTTTGGCTGCGATTTAGGAGTAACTCAAATCTTTTTTCAAAAGGAAGTACCTACTACTTTTCGGACGAAGTGACGTAGCAAGACGAACCAATTTCCTTACGGTAGTAGTTTATCTATAATATGAGCAAAATATATATTAATATACAATTTTAAACAAACATTGTACTTAATGCAAATATGTTATAATAATAAAATAATAGTATTGAGTTAGTTAATTGTAGTTAGTAGTTGAAGAATACAATTCACCACCCCCTCTCTTGCCCGTGGGTGTCGTGAAATACGTCTAAGGGATACAATATGTATATAATATCTATACAAGAGAAGGAAATCTCGAAATAAAACCCTATACCAATACGTCTGACCATCTGAGCGTGGAATAGAAGGTCAATTGCCCTCCCATAGTGGCGGAGGCGCCAGCCTAACAATGGAACGTGTATGGGCCAAGATGATGAGATGAATAGAAGTATAAAAAGTTTTACATCAACCGCAATTAAAGCTTACACACACTTTTCGTCCTTTTTTATGAATTTCATCGCATTTCTGTTGCCACCCGACCCTATGTCAACCGATCTAACCAGCATGATATAATAGGTAAATTTCTCTCCTATTGTGAAGAAGATGCGAGCCCAGCAATTGCACAAATATTAGCTAAGATTATTAGTTACAATATTAATTACTAATATATACAAGGATATTGCTGTTCATAAAATGTTATATCTTTAACCAATCACTACAGAGTGACAAAGAGTTATTCTTTGTCACTCTGTAGTGATTGGTTAAAAATACAATGTATTAAATGTGTTATTACTCCTTATTATCAAATAGAAATCATAAAAATGAAGGATTCTTAATAAGTTTCGAAGCTGAAAGTACTACTTATAACATCAACTCCAATCGCCAACAACTCCAATACGTTTCGAGTGTTGTATTGTTCCCCGTTCGTCAAACCAATAATGGATTGATAAATTATATGTGTATTTTTATAACCCAGTATATTAACGAAATTGTTCCGTCTCATGAGAGAAAGAACACAATTAACCACCCCATTTCTTGCCCGTAGATGTCGTAAAAGACGACTAAGGAATATATGTTGGTAAAATGGTAAAATATAAAACCTTATTCCATCACGTCTGACCAGCGTGGAATAATAGGTTCCTCCCATTATGAAGGAAGCCTGAGCCCAATAGTGGCCCTAATATACATAGGTTGAGATAATGTTAACGAAGGCTGATCTTATTACATACAAATCAAAAATAAAATTGACGATATAAACAAGCTCAAAACCGCTTCAAGTACCAACTCCACAAAGTCGTGCAACAAATCTTAAACACCCCAGTTTCCTCTCATTAAAGATTTTTTTCTCAGCGTTGGCTTACACCGCTTAATGGGTGTTCGGCTCCTTCAGTAAACTTGGCAATGAACGGTGGGGGAGCCCTCCCAATTTAGGTCAGTCTTTGACTTAATTTTTTTTCACCAAGGTCGTTTATAATCAATAGGGCAATGGCCCAAATTTACGCCTGCTGTAATTAGATTTCAACATCGATTTTAGGGTAGGTCGGGGTGAATCAATGGTTATGATTCGTTACGCAATTAAGTGGGGGAATCAGACGGTATTTTATTATGGGTTTTGATGGATTAGACTTTGTTTTGAACTGAGTAATTAATTAATATTAATGTGAATAATGTTAATCTTGAATCTTTTGACCCAAATGAATGTGAAAATAAGTTAAAAGTGCAATATATTGTCACCTTCACATGGAAATTGTGAAAGCTGGCTGAAGATGAAATGAAGAAAATGGATAGTATTACTCTTCTGAAAAATATAACAGCAGTTGCTAAGGTTCCTTCCTAGCGTAGTGATTTTAGCATCTATCTTCCTCGTAGAGAAACTTATGTATAAGTATCGCATAAAGATTTATCCTATCATCGTCATCTTCCTACACTTATACTAATTACTTAAGGTTGACTATATAAGGTCGAGTATACGTCTTTTATAGTCTGAAGACAATGGATAAAGCGTTTTCATTTTCCCATAGAAACTTCATAAAAATTACTGTCAAAATTCATTGCATATTTCTAGTTTCAGTAGTTTCTGTTCAGCGTCAACTGAAGGGAAAATAATGTCCCGTTTTATGAGCTTAATTGATTATTATTTTTCGCAGGGATTATACGCGGTGAAGGAGTAAAAATACAATTCAACACCTATACTTGCCCGTGGGTCATAAAAGATGATATGCAGGTAAAATCTATGCAAGAAAAGGTAAATTTGACATAAAACCTTATGCCAACACGTCTGATCAGCGTGGTATAGTAGGTCTATTTTCTTCTTATTGTGTAGAACATCTATGTGCCTACTCTTGAATCTCGATTCCAACCCTAAATCCAGTCGTAGCTCGAGTTTGAGCAATTTGGTACTCTTGAAAGCGACACTATCGCACGATTGGAATCAAATTCAAAGGAATTTTGTTAAACTAAATGAATTCGACTCTCGTCGATTAAGTCAAATATTTGTTACTCCTGACTTGATTTAGACGTAGTTTAAAATCGTTAATATTGCACAATTTCAAGAAAGCGTCTTTGCATTGATTGAGTTCGGTAACGTTATTAATTTAAAGTAATTTAATACTGCACATTTGGTGAAAATAACAACGGCAAATGCGAAGAATACATTCTCGATTTTGTTTAAGAGTAACAAAATATAAGTTTGGTGAGATTGGAATTAAATCGGATTCGAAATTAAAATTGATTTCAAGAGTAGGCCCACTGAGCTCAGCAATGGGACTTATCTGGGCTGAGATGATTAGCAACTAGCTCCACAAATCAAAGGGATAACAACATTTTAGTATTAATCCATATTGATTTAAAAAGAAAAAGGAAGGTGGTATTGTGTGATATTTGTTAAATAAACTAAATATCGTATTAATTTTTACATTTTGCCGTTATCCACTAAGTACTTTAGACTATAAATTATTTTTGCATATTTTGCTTGAATTTAATTTCAAAATACAATGATTTCTAATATTTACGAGTATTCATCATCATATTTTCATCATCATTTCCTTTTTTTTTTTTGGGTGGGTTGCGGTCGGCGCGCTCCTCGCACCACTCCGTCCGGGGCGACAAAGGGGCGTAAGCACGCACACCCACAACCCACCCACGATGCACGTCGCCTTCGTCGTTGGGCCGACCACCAGAGCAGGGTTACTTGACGTCAGTGGTCGGCCCGACGGAATAACCCCTATTTGGGGTACCCTCCCATCGACCGACGTCCCCCCCTCGGGGAGGACGTCAGTCTTTCCTCACGTGGTCGGCCTCTCGGCAAGTGACGAACTAATCCCCAGTCATCATATCAGTCTTTAAACATCCCACTGCAAGACTCGGCCTCCTCCACTATGAGAGGGGCATTGCCTTACTCAAGCTGGTCGCACTTGTTGGTATAGGGTTTTATTTCAAGTTTTCGTTTTCTTGGATAAATGTTATATGCATATTGTATTCCTTAGTCGTCTTTTACGATACTCAATGTCAAGATAGGGGGTGGTGAATTGTATTCTTATTCCGTCACCACACGCTAGTATTACACATATGAAATTGAACTATTTTTTTATGGCTTTTATCGCGTTCGTATTTCATTTTTACTTTCAATGCTGCTGTGATCATAAACGCTGAAAAGTTTTTGAAACTTCAGGAAAATAAACATCAAGTACAAAAACGATGAAATCGATAAAAATAGTTTAATTTTATATTCACAATACAATCTTAAAAATATGGAAAACGCGCAAAATAATACAGACTTTTAAAATCTGGCAATAAAAAGATTCAATCCGGTGAGGAGCGCGCCAGAATACTGATCAGGTGTAGTCGGACGTGACAAAGGAAGGTTGAATTTTAAAAAGTCAATCTACCCTCAGCTCGAGAGAAAATAATATATTAAGTACTGCCAACAGTCTGATTCATTACATCCGAATATCTTTTGCGATACAATATATCTTTCTGGGATATTCTTATAATACGCAGATAAAATCTATACAAGAGGTGGAATACTCGATATTACCTCATTCCAACACTTCCAACTAACTGGAATAGTAGGTAATTTTTTCTCCCATTGCAGAAGAGGCCTGAACCCAACAGTGGGACTTAAATAGGGACTTCAATGAGATGATGATGATGATGACATTCTTATAAAGACTTTTGACATGTATGGTGGACTAGTCTAAGCAGCAGCACTATGAGAACTATCATAGGCTGAACCCCGCACAAGAAAATTTACTGGGTATTTGAAATGATTGTTTAAATCTAAGTGTTATTCGTAACCAATAATTTTCGGGTGACGTGACCGGGGATAGTCATTCACCTGTCAAGAGGCCGAGCGCGTGAGGAAAGACCAACGTCCTCCTCGAGGGGGGACGTCGGTCGATGGCAGGGTACCCCGAATAGGGGGTATTCCGTCGGACCGACCACTGACGTCAAGTCACCCTGCTCCGGTGGTCGACCCAACGACGAAGGCGACGTGCATCGTGGGTGGGTTGCGGGTGTGCGTGCTTACGCCCCTCTGTCGCCCCGGATGGAGTGGTGCGAGGAGCGCGCCGACCGCAACCCACCCAGGAAAAAGAACTTTAATTTTATAATAGTTAAATCTATTGAAAGATTCACATTCATCTTTCTGAGTGTGAAATGCTCATCTTTTTGCGTGTAATAGATTTTGGTGATGTCTTTAGTTTCACCGAACCTCATTGCACGTATTCACACTCCCTTCACTTTTTTTATGATAGGCATCGTCAACTTATCATAAGGTTTGCTATTTGTTCGTTTGCACCGTTTTCAATAAAACAAATCAAAATAAATCTCACTTTCGTTTAAATAAGTTTATCTAGTAGTATCTTTATATGTAAATTTCTTGAGGCGGCGGATCGTGGGTGACGTGACCGGGGAATTAGTCCGTCACCCGCCGAGAGGCCGACCGCGTGAGGAATGACCGTCCTCCCCGAAGGGGGGACGTTGGTCAATGGGAGGGTACCCCAAATAGGGGATATTCCGTCGGGCCGACCACTGACATCAAGTCACTCTGCTCCGGTGGTCGGTCCAACGACGAAGGTGACGTGCATCGTGGGTGGATTGCGGGTGTGCGTGCTTACGCCCCTCTGTCGCCCCGAGTGGAGTGGTGCGAGGAGCACGCCGACCGCAACCCACCACCAAAAAAAAAAGAATATGTAAATTTGTTGTGTACTTGTGTATGTCACTGAACTCCTTTTAAACGGCTGATCCGATGTAGATGAAATTTTTTGTGCATGTTCAAGGGGATTCGAGAATGGTTGAGATTCACAATTGGACCCGGTAGGTGGCGCTTAATTGAACAGAACAACGTCTGTTGGGCCAACTAGTGCAATATAAAAGCTAAACGTGAGGTCATGCATTTAAATCTCAGATGAGAAAGACTATTGGCACTTTCTATAACGACAGGCTAAGTAATAGCCGAATATTCAAAACTGTGCCCGGTTGACAGTAATGAATTCTCCCTCTATTACAGTAAGTAAAAATAATAGAATGTATCTTCGTGATGGTGGTCCGTGTGGTGACGGAGTAAGAATACAATTCACCACTCCCTATCTTGCCCGTGGATGTTGTAAAAGACGACTTAGGGATATAATATGCATATAACATCTGTGCAAGAGAAGGAAAACTCGAAATGAAACCCTATACCAACATATCATCGCCCGGGACGGGCTGGGCCGCGCGTGCGCTTACCATATCCCACCCATAAAAAAAAAATACCAACATGTCTGACCAGCAAGATATAGTAAGTGAAATTACCTCCCACTGTGGAGGAGGCCCGGGCCCAACAGTGGGACGTATGTGCGCAGCAATGACAATGATGCAATGATCTACGTGATACGTCTCCTCCCTCTTTTATAATTTAAAGATCTAGTCCTAGTTTTAAACTATAAAAGGGTGGGTGTGGACAATATCCGTCAATATGATTTTTAAGCGAAATCTTTTATAGGCAGAATAGGGAGTAAATTTACGTAAGTCGTCATCGACATGGTCTTATAGCGTGTTAACGCTAATATCGTATCTTTAGCTATGTTACTACATCTGCGCCGATTTATGTAAAAACCATATAAATATAAAGGGTTGCAATTTATGAAATTTAGTGCAACATTAAAAAATTAATTGAATATCCAAAAATAACAACTTTCATAGTTTTAAGTTTTCGCTTCTGTCGGCAGTCATCATGACTGCTATGTGTTTTTTTTTTTTTGATAATTTTACTTTACCCAGTGAACCTAGCGCCATCAAGACGAATCTAATGATTCAATGAGGTTTTAACAGTGAATATAGCAGGCCTACAAAAATGTCAAGCACATCCTGGGCTTAGGTCGAGCTTTTTCGGAGATTTACCGCAGTCAAATAAGAAATAAACCACTACTCACAAAAAAACTGACTCTAAAAGCTTATACCGTTTTCAGACTTATTTATAAAACAATATTCACAACGTCTTAATCAAAAAATATATTCAAACAACCAAATACTTCAAAAACTTGATAAAACCTCAATATTATCATACAAAATCTTACATCAAAGCATACACCATCCCACATCATTAAACTATAGAAATATCACGAACAAAAGTCGTAGTAGATTTCAAGTACAGCCCACACTAAAATCTATGGAACACAATAGTACTTAACATCTTCGCTTATCCACTCGTCAGCGATGCATGTACGGCCAGCAAAAAAGGCACTTGTGTAATGAAAGACGGAAAGCCTACTTACAATATTTGCTAAGTGGCGGAATGCGGTAGTCGCAAATACATATTGTACGAACGGTCAATACACTCACGCTTAGGCTTAAACCGTTCATTGCATGTTATTTGTTGTAGGGTCAGCAAAATAAAATTAAAAATACTGTATATTAAAAATATTACATTTACTTAATCATTAATAGTTGAAGTATTTCTAAGGCTACGTCAAACGTTACGTGTTCACAAGATAACGTCACCAAAATTATTTACAAGATTACGTCACTGATTGAGGGTTTACAGTATACAATTAGTTTAAGGGGTGGTTCACCAGGAACGTCTCCAAGGAATCATTAACGAAGAGTACGAATACCAATGAGCCTTTTTTGTAGCAGGCAGGCAGGTGTATCAGGTTATGGGGCAACTGGTCAAACGAGAGATAAGCAATGGTGGTAGGAACCCATAAAAAAAATTTCATGTTGATTCGTTAATGAATTAGAGACATGTAAAGTTTTCAATTTTGTCACCGCTTTTTATGTAAATCTGATTGAAATGTATAAAGTCAGTGATACTTAATCTGCAGCATATTCGTACTTTGTTAAATGTTAATTAGAAATTGAAAAAATGATTATGCTCGCATAAGCAAAACAAACTTCGCTTTAAATCAGCTGATCGGCCGATATCCGTCACCGAGTCGCATTTTTACCTACGCTACCATTGAAGTGTTTGCGCAATTCCTACCTATTCATACCGTCGAAGCTTTACAAGCCTACATGTATCCTGTCTATACATGCCTACATAATACGTAACATTTAAGGCATAGATTGTTTAACACACATTTTTTAAATTACTTTAACTTTTACAATAACTTTAACAATATAACAATATTGTTTTTTTGTGTAATATACATTTTAATTACGATCTATGACCGGTAAACTACAACATACTTGAACAGTTGCCCCATAACCTGATACACCTGTATAGTCCGAGAGGACGATGATGTCAAATCCATATCGGCCTATGTAGTATACCGATTATGACATTATGCTCGTTTTGAAAAATTCTGTCTGCTGTCTGTCTGTATATAAGGTGTTGTTATATTTCTTGCGACATGCCATGGTGCATCTCACCTTGTCAGATACGCACGGGTCGACAGAGAGGGTGGCGATGGCGCCCATAGCCAGCCGGGTGCGTACTAGGGGTCGCAAACCGGGATCCCGAATTTCGAAAATACTGGAAAACCGGCCCAAATTTAGGTATAATTAATGCCGGTATTCATTTCACAAAAACCGGGATATTCGGTATTTTCGGTTTTAGTAAAATAAATAAAAACAAATACAAATAGACAAAGTTACGCGCCATTTAATTCAAATTACGCGCGCGCGAGTTTGTTCACGTTTAATTAAAGTATTTGAACTAGTTAACCTAAGTTATTTTAATAAAGGAATAAACGGGCATTTAGTATTAGTAAATTATTGCTAAGAACTAACTGATTGATTACCAACATATCAAATAATAAATCTTGTGTCAATGAAAATTTTGTTTTATTTAGAAAATAAATTCATTTAGGTTAGGTACCTACTTACTATTCCTCCGCAAACTAACTTTATTATACTAAATTTGCTAACTTTAGCTTAATCCCGGAAATAACGAAAATACCGGATTATCGGTATTGGTCTGGAGCCAATACCGAAAATACCGGTTTTGCTTAAATGATTCGGTATTGCGACCCCTAGTGCGTACCTTTCTCTAGCGCCAAGTGGGTGAGTGGATATGCGGATGGGTATTCCATATTATGCCCAAAAGATCTTCGGTTACATTACCTAAATTATATCATATTCATGTAGAAACACAATAAAACTTCTAGATTTCATTACCCATTTCTTTTCTATAGGTATTATACTGCAAGACTTTATAACGTAAGCAGATAATATTGTGAAGATAAAGCAACACGAAATAAGACCGATTTATTTAGAAACCAATATGATCTAGCAGTTATCTTTAAAAATAAAAAGTAGTATTTCCAAATTCGGGTTACAAATGAGATTAGTCTTAGAAATTAAATCAATTTTGCTGACCTTACATATCACCTTAAATTTCTCCGATGTACAAACAGACTGGTCATATGCAAATTATTATGACTAATACGGGCTGAATGGTCGAAATGGCGGATGATTAGAATATGTGTACTGAAAACTTGGGATTGCAGTATTTACTTGCATTGATTGCACACATGGCGGAATGTTTGAAGCCCAATCTCTAATGCCGATAATCGTGGGTTCGATTCTCCACAAAAATTTCTATATGCGATCTACAAATTATCGTACTTTGTTTGGATGTAATTTATGTCCGTTCATTGTGTGTTTGTAACATAAGGTTAGCACGTTAAAGTGTGCAGCGCTGTGAACTCGTCGCAATCATCGGTACGGACCTGACGCTGCCGGCTATCGCTAGGGCGATGGTCGACAGCGTCAGGAATTGGGACGCGGTCGCAGCCTTCTGCGAGACAGTGATCTCGCGGAAGGAGGCGGCGGATCGCCTGCGTGAGGAGCGCAGCCTCGATGAGGAGATCCGCCGCCGGCGACTGGGGCGGCGCAGGCGCAACTATCTGCGCCTCATGCCGCCTTAGCCGAGGCCGCGGGTGACGTGACCGGGGATTAGTCCGTCACCCGCCGAGAGGCCGACCGCGTGAGGAAAGACCGACGTCCCCCCCGAGGGGGGGACGTCGGTCGATGGGAGGGTACCCCAATAGGGGGTATTCCGTCGGGCCGACCACTGACGACAAGTTAACGCTGCTCCAGTGGTCGGCCCAACGACGAAGGCGACGTGGTTTTCGGGTGGGTCGCGGGAGTTGCGTGCTCAAGCCCCTCTGTCGCCCCGGACGGAGTGGTGCGGAGGCGCGCCGACCGCGGCCCACCCACAAAAAAAAAAAAAAAACAAAAAAAAAAAAAAAAAAAAAAAAAAAAAAGCACGTTAAAATAGCAATGAACATAGCTCGTCGAACCGACGACCGTTGGGGAAGGAAGGTTCTTGAGTGGCGACCACGAATCGGATGACGCAGCGTAGGATAACCCCACACTTGGTGGACTGACGACATTTTCAAAGTCGCAGGGAAGCGTTGGATGCAAGTGGCGCAGGACCGTTCCGAATGGTATTCTCGTGGGGAGGCCTATGTCCAGCAGTGGACGTCTGTAAGCTGATCGATGGATGAAACATAAGGTTTAATTTCTTAGTAGGTTATTTTCTGGTCCGTGCTCCGCCATTTGTGGCAAAGCAAGCAAAAAAACTTTTGCGAAAATAACGAAAATTAAAAATATATTAAAAATTTTCCTTTATATTATAACGTATTTACTTAATT
The DNA here is from genome assembly GCA_032191425.1 of Lymantria dispar. Lineage (NCBI taxonomy): Eukaryota > Metazoa > Arthropoda > Insecta > Lepidoptera > Erebidae > Lymantria > Lymantria dispar. Next base: position 7,026,027 of record CM063457.1, read on the forward strand.
ATATAAATGACATGAATAACGGATCAAGTAAATATTTAGCAAGGAATTCATTAATAGCTAGTCACAAACCATTTACGTGTGCAAACATCGGACGTCTTCACATAATGAGCGTATTGAATAAGCTTTGAATAGATTCTGTTTAAGGAAATGAAATTTTCGATATCTCTTGTTTAAGATGAAATTTTGTAAATATCAGGCATGTATCTAAGCCATAGGTCGGCAACAGATGGACCGCGGTCCGTTTGCGGACCTCGGGCCGAAAAATATTGTATTGTATACCAAGTATACATTCTTCAAATTTGCTTTTCTTCTCGAGGACCAATCTATAAAAACTGGCTCAAAACTGTCGGTACAGTTTTTCACATTAATTTTAGGTCTCATGTTTCATAATTCAGAATTGTATTTAGAACCATCAGTACCACTTAATTATTGTGTTGCTTTTTTTTTTTTTTTTGTTAAAGTTTACTCACAGTACCTATTCGGTCCACACTTAAAATCGCTTACTATACTCGTTCCAACCATTTATTTTACTTTTGACACATGCTTTAGGACGTAACTGTTTCATTATACGCAATTATTAACTTTGAAACGAGTGAACAGAGAAATATATAAACTGCCCAATAATATTTATATATCTTAATTATTACCCACTAAATACATTAATATGCCGTAAATAGCTCTATTCATAAAATTTAAGTGATAATTCATTTCCGTTATAAAAAGGTTACGTTCTATCGCATCTAGTGACAGGATCAAAAGTATGCGGTGCAAACTAATGAATCGCAAATAATCAGTTAAGTCAGCTGACAACTGAGTTTTGAATTGTTGTAATAGACAACACGTTAAAATTGTATCAGGGAGATATAAAAATCTTCTCATCATACCTATAACATGAAATAAAACAACCAAAATATTTTAATATTATTTTATTATAACGAATCGTCGGATTCTTCATACGAACTCGAATCGTCGTTTGAATCATCTGCAGTGTTTATTATTAACTCTTGTGTAGGTATGTTGTCAAATTCAATTTCCCGATCCCAATCAGAGAATATTATATTTTTTGTCTTGTTGACGACACTCGCCCAATTTTCAGGCGTCACACTAGCACATGCGTTTTTTAAAAGTTCAAGCATTTTATTTGCTGTGAAAGGAGGAGTTGTATTGTTTCTTGCGGCGTGTCCTTTGACTTGTGCCCAGATCATTTCAATTGGATTATATTGACAGTGGTACGGAGGAATTCTGATTACAACATGCCCATATTCTGCTGCCATTTCGTCGATGACATATCGTTTTGGCTGCTTTTTACTTTTTAATATTTTAAGTAATTCTACTTTTAGTAGGGATTCGTCCACATCTTCCCCATTATCACGAAGCCAGTTTATAATCTCGTGTTTTTTGTTGGCCTGTGTTGGCATTTTATTAATTTGGCGAGAGTGATAGGGTGCATTATCAATAAATATTGTTGATGGCTCTTCAAGTGATGTAAGCATTTCTCTGAACCACTTTTCATATACGTCCGCATTCATCTCCTCATGATAGTCTCCTGTTTTTTTTTATTTGAACGCTAACAGAGCGTCTGGTACAAATCCCTTTGTAGTTCCCGCATGGCAAATGATGAGGCGTTCACCTTTCCCCATTGGCACTGCAGAAGTAGAAGCAGCAGTATCGTCAGTCCAACCTTTTGGTATGGAATGATTGGCATTGAGCCAAGTTTCATCTGTGAAAACGACATTCGACCAGTCTTCTATTTTCTTCGCTTATCTTAAAAATTCACAGCGAGACAAGGCTATATCACGACGTTCGACGTAAAATTTTTCTTTTGTCGGATTTCTTATACAAGAACCCGATTTGGTGCAGCACCTTTGACAAAGAAGATTTTTGACCACGAAACAAGCCAGAGAGAGACGCTACTAATTTTTTCAAAGTAGGAATCTTTTTGCTTGTGTAATAATTGTATATATGACGACGAATAGCATCAGTATCAAAACTGTCAATTGCTGTCACTTTACGGGGCTGACGTTTTTTCTTAGGCGTAGATAGCTTGTTCTGTTCAATACCACTACTACCATAGGCTTCTTTAGTGATTTTCGCCACCGTTGAAGCACTAATACCTAATGCTGCTGCAACACGGTCTCTAACTTGGGTTACTGGTATAAGGAATCCGCCCAAATAACAAATATATTTACAGAAGTGAAGTTTTTAAATAATATGAAATATGTATTTAAGCAAAAATAAAATATCCGTGTTAAATCGATTAAAAGTTCGTCCTGACTAAAATCGATTATTACAAAACATAGTATCCGTAATACATTGGTACAACACTAATTGATCAGAATTCGACCTGCCAAAAGTAAAATAAATGGTTGGAACGAGTATAATCCATGATCTAAGCAATAGGCTAGTGGCAACTTCTTTGAATAACATGTAGCCGTCTTAAGTTTGAACCCTATTTTTTTGATAGGCCATGGCCTCCCCATCGCCATTGGGCCTACCACTGATAGCGATTCCTTGACTTCCGTGGCCAGCCCGGCGGGTTACCCTTTGGAGTACCGTCCCTTTTGACGCCCCGGCAAGAAAGATAGTGTCGCCCAAGTGTCACCCTATCACGGTCGGCCTCTATGCAGGTAGGGGACTAATCCCCGATTCATCCACTTTAGTTGAGTATGAACCCTATAGTACAAATAACAAACTTTCAAAATTGTCCACCCAACAGCAGCCTATCGATGCCCACTGTTAAATATCATGACCTGATCTGACTTACCCAGTGAAGATAATGGTGTAATCAATGTATTTGTTAATTAGATTGGCTATTACATAATAGTTTTTTTTATTACAAGTTTCTCAAGAAAATTACATTTTATGCGGGCGAAGGCACGGGCAAATACTAGCCAAACATGAATTCACAACTGAATTTGCTTAAGTACATACACATTTAATTGATTATTTTATTATACTGACATTTCTTAATTGAGAAGTAAATTATTAAATAAATGAATGGATTCGGCGGTCGAGATAACACATATTTTTTAAAAGTAATTTTGGTTGGATTAATTCAGAGTTTCGGTTGATACCTAACGTATAATTGGAGTCCAATACAAAAAAGTGTACGGTGTTTTAAAAGTGCAGTGTTAAAATGTCTTTTTTAGGGGCTTTATTTGTTAAGATCTTTATCGTGTTGTCGATAAATTTCACTTCTTAAGTATTTAAACTAATCCGTGTAGTGGCAGAGTAAGAATACAATTCACCCCCCCCCTTTTCTTGCTCATGGATGCGTAAAAGACGATTGAAACATATGATATGCAAATAAAATCTATGCAAGAGAAGGAAAACTCGACATAAAACCCTATACCACTGGTATAGTAGGTCAATTTCCTTCCTAAAGCTGTTTTCAAGAATGCCAGATAACATAGCTACATACATACAATGCAATATGGTATACTAGCAACCCGCCCTCACTTTGGTTTCCGTCGTTTTACCCGCGTAGTGCCCGTTCCTGTGGAAAACCGGGATAAAATATAGCCTATTTTACTCCCTGATATTATAGCTTGCCATTGGTGAAAAATTTTTGAAATTGGTTCGCATCTATAATATTAAGCTGATATCAGACGGTTCATTTTTTATTCACTTTTGTCTTTCATTTTGCATCTTTCACTCGAAATGAAGCATCTGAACACAAAATGAAACATTAGTGCCGAATGAATTCATTAGTGAACCGATCAAACAGTGTTGGATATGGCCATCCGGCGTCTTTCACTCGCACTCCGAACAAGAAATAAACGGTCTAAACACTGAGAGAACGTTGATTCAGGTTCGGCCATTATGTTTCGAGTTCTGTAGCTGAAGGACGTCACGTGTTGATATTTTTTCTGCGATGCGTTGCACTGGCTGCACGCGGATAAATGGTGTTCAAGTGGAACGATCAAAATACATTTCTTTTTTTGGAGAACTTTAAAACTACCATTGCCTTTGGAACCACAAAATTGATGAATACATTTCTTCCTAATAAATTTATTCTTTCAATCCATAGTCGCACCCACCACCGTCGACATTTCTTTTTCTTCTTTTTTGTCAACCCTTTGATTAAATGATCACAAATTAAAGTAATGCCAAGACACACGACTTCATTCGATAACATATTGTAAGAAATGAATAGTGAATGTTCTTTCTTCTTCTTCTTCTTTTTTGTCTTGGCAATCAGCTACAAATATGAGCCATTTTTGCCAGTGTCGAGTTATAATTATCTTTTCAAGTTCTCAGTTTCTTCATGTCAGTAATGGTCTGTCAGTAAGTCATAGTGTCGTCCTCAACAGTGTAATGGTCACTGTTAAGGGTATCTTCTGAGAATTTTGGTGGAAACAAAAAGGTATGTATAGCAGTTTTATATCATATTCACTACACCTCAGCAGTTCTGTCGCTATATATTACATAAAATGCCATCAAGATTATTTAACATAACACGTTAAAACACTAAGATATTGAATATAATACAAGAACACCACATGACACTTCAGATTCCCGCTAAAAACCCGAATGTTCTTTTTTAAATCATTCTCTTTTAGCCGTGTGAACATAGAATGAAAGAAAAATGAACATTCACTCGAGTGAATGTTCATTTTCATCAGCTTTAGTAAGGATGTATAATCTTTCAAGAATACAATATGCAAATATTTCTTTGACAATTCAACTTATACATCAAGTTACATGGTTCAAAATTTCAGTATAATTAAATAAAAGGATCAAAACATGTTAAATTTCAATCTTTGCGCAACAAATAAGCGACATATAAAACTTAACAGACAAAGTTGCTAACTTCTCCAAAACTCGCAAATTAAATGTCAAATATTTTTGCTTGTAGCTCACATATTAAGTTTCACAGCTAATATCTAAAGACGGTGAGATTGTGGCCATAAAATAAACGATATTTGATGTTTTATTGCTATTTTTATATATAGACTTGAAGTAATTATACTTAAAAGAAGACTAAGATATACAACATGCACATAACATCAATGCAAGAGGAGGAAAATTTGAAATGAAACCCTATGACAACACATCTGCCCAGCCTGATATAGTACGTCAATTTCCCTCCTATAGTGAAAGTAGGGATGTGACTTGGAGGGAAAATAATCGATTAATTAAATAATCGACTTTTTGTTCTTTAAAAAAAATCGATTATAAAATAATCGATTAATTAAAAGTAAATAACCAATTATAAAATAATAGATTTTTCTTCCAACAGGATTATGACTTTTTTTAGAAAACGTGAGCTTTATTTTCTAATACAATATGAAACACTGTACGCAGTATCGTAATAACATTTTTTTTAGGAAATCTGGCAGTGAAATAATCGATTAATTTTAATATAAAAATAATCGATTTTTATTACCTTGGTAATCGAATATAAAAATCGATTATTACAAAAAAATAATCGATTAAAAATCGATAATTTTGACATCCCTAAGTGAATAAGACTCGAGCCCAACAGTGGAACGTATACGAAACGATATGATGACATGACAAGATTAATTATTCACAGTAAGATGAAAGCGTGATTGACATAAGATACGACAATGTTGCCGCATTTAATATATCTTTAGAAATGTTGCCACAATATTTATTGAAGTAATATGTCATTTCTAACACGTGTTAGCAAACGTCTTAATTGGCTGTTAAATGATGTTTATATATTGATGACCGAATTATACGAATATTATAATAAATTATTTTCATTGATCTGTTTTGGTCGGGATTTTGATGTAATACATATAATAGCGAAGTTCGAGGAAGAAGAGCCCCCTCCCTCTTCCCTCTAATGAAAGAGACTAATCATTACAAGTCTATACTAATAATACTATAAATATTATGTTTGTAACGAATTGGCTCAAAAAGTACTGGACCGATTTTAAAAATTCTTTTACCATTAGAATACTACATTATCCCTGAATATCATTCGGAATATTTTATCCCAGTATTCCCACGGAAACGGGATCAACGCGGGTAAGGCGATTGAAACCGAAGCGAAGCGAGGGCGAGTTACTAGTCAAGTACATTTTAGTGTAACCGTATGGCGACGGAATACGAATACAACTACCAACAACCCATACTTACCCGTGGTAGTTATAAAAATCGGCTAAAGGTGAGGTGGGTAGTCAGGAGAGCGGGCAGCAGCTCTATTTTGGAACGTATCATCCCACACATCATTATCGTTATCGCAGCTCACATACGTCCCACTGTTGGGCTCTGGCTTCCTCCACAATGGGAGGGAATTTGACTATACCATGCTGAGCAGACACGTTGTTATAGGGTTTCATTTCGAGTTTTCCTTCTCTTGCATAGATCTTATGTGCATATTAAATTCCTTAGTCGTCTTTTACTACATCCACGGGCAAGATAGGGAGTGATGAATTGCATTCTTACTCCGTCACTACTATCATCCAAACGTATATGGCACTATCTCTTAATTATTAAGGGACACCTACCTCCAAGAGTGGACGCCAAAAGATTCAATGATAACTATAATAATATTTTAATCTTTTAAAATGATTATTCTTAACATTTTTCGTGTGGTGATCAAATCAAATCAAATCAAATCATTTATTCTGCATAGGCACCTTAAGGGCACTTACATATTGTCAAATTACACGTTAGAATACAATACAATAATCTACCACCGGATCGGAACGCGGCCACAGACTGAGAAGATCCGGCAAGAAACTCAGCGGGCAGTCATTTTTTTTCTTAATCTCTTAAATGTACATAATATTATGCTTCGTACAACATATATGGTATTAGCTCCAGTGTGATGCCCTTCGAAATTAAATGATGGAGTAAGAATACAATTCACCACCCCCTATCTTGCCCGTGGCTATCGTAAAAGACCACCAAGTGGTATAATATGCATATAACATCTGTGCAAGAGAAGGAAAACTCGATTTAAAACCCTATACCAACACATCTGACCAGCGTGATATAGTAGGCCAATTTCCCTATTGTTGTAGAGAAGGCTCAACAATATTTATAGATAAAGAAAATATAAAACGTTCATCCACCGATAACTCGAAGTTTTCATGGCCCCAATGTTCTATTCACGCGTCGAAATCAATTTGCGTAGCGGACTCGTCCGCGCGTGCTCACAAAGAAAGAATTTCTCATAAGTGAAGTTTATAAATGCCGTATACGAGTATGTTATGTGAATAACATATGCCCTGACTGTGTTTAAACTATCCTATTCCATCATCATCTTAAAAAGCTATAAGTCCAGCTTCCTCCATTGTGGATATCCTATTCACAAAGAGAGTCCACAAGGAGGGTCCACAAGGAGGGTCCACAAGGAGGATCCACAAGGAGGGTCCACAAGGAGGGTCTACAAGGGGGGTCCACAAGGAGGGTTCACAAGGTGGGTCCTCCCCTAGCCTAGGCCGCGGGTGATCGGACCGGAGATTTTAGTCTGTAACCCGCAGAGAGGCTGATTACGTGACGGCGACCGACGTCCCGGGACAGGGACTTCGAGAGGTGAGGGTATCCGAAAGGGTGTTCCATCAGACCGGCCACTGAGGACAAGGAACTCGGCACTGGTGATCGCCCTAATGGCGAAGAAGAGGCATTACGGTGGGTTATGGGGCCGAGCGCCGTCCTTTCGTCGCCCCAAACGGAATAGATGGAACCCCAAACGGAATAGATGGAACCCCAAATGGAACAAAAAAAAATTGAAAAGGATATTGACCTACTATACCACGCTGGTCGCCATTGCCGTTGCCGAATTAGCAGTTAAAAATCATTTATCATCATTTTGGCTCATATACCTGCAACTGCTGCTACCGGATGGGGTATCCTGCGAGGCTGGGTACGGAACAAGGAACAGTACCGTTGGTCAGCCCAATGGCGAAGGGTAGGGCATACGGTGGGTTATGGGGCCGCGCTCCACCCTATCGCCGCCCCAGACGGAGCGGACGGCGTGTACGCTGACCATAGCCCACACAAAAAACAATTCGTATAATACCTACTTCTTACTCTATCACTTACACAGATTCTAACTAAATTATAAAATCAAATGTGAGTTTTTTTGTATATAACATCCGTCAATCAAAAATCAAATACAAACGCGATAACATCGGTAAAATAGTTTTTTTTACAACTAGCAACCCGCCCTCGCTTCGCTTCGGTTTCAGTCACCTTACCCGCGTAGTTCCCAATCCCGTGGGTATACCGGTATAAAATATAGCCTAGGTTACTCCTTGATATTATTCCATTGGGGAAAGAATTTTTTAAATCGGTCTAGCCGTTTTGAAGATTACCAGGAACAAGAAAGACAGACAAAAAAAATTTTGACATTACAGACACTCCAATTTTATTTATTAGTATAGATGTGTAATACTCGCGTAAACATTAAAAATCATTAATTTCATTGTTCGTCTCTGCTAGCTATGTGTAGGGTATTTGGAAAAACTTCACAACTTGAATTCTACAAACGTCGTTAAAACAGTCTAGAAAAGATTCGAGACAACTCGGTCCGCCAGGCGGCTGTGCCATCGGTGTATTCGTAATTGCCGCACCTGCTAATCCTTGGAAGGACATTGTTATACGGAACATTTGGAACCACCTTAATAGTGTTTGTGGTGCTGTGAACTGCCTAGTTTTAAATATAATTAAGAATATAGTGAAGCTGACCGCGACCTACTGCAGCGACGCTACTGCCCTCGGCGGGAGTGGATGAAAGGTTGGTGGAGTATTCCATATTTACTTCTTCGCGGCTTGCAGGGATAGGATAAGATCAGTTCCTCACCTAACACCGTGATATCACCTCATAAAGTCCACTGCAGGCTGTGCATACCGTACGTTCACTACCTGTTAAATGTGTTTTGGCAATCACAATTTTTCGAATTCCTATCAATATGCACGATCAAAAAATTATTTGGACTATATTAAAAGATAAATACACGAAAACATATAACATAAATAGTTTTATAAAAGTATTACAAATTTTTAACATACATTTCAATTATTGAATTAAAAGATTTACAATATTACGTACTCAAGAACGTATTTATAATTAAGAATTCTTCACAAAGGGTTTTGTCTTAAAAATACGGTATTTGAATCGACCTAATAAAGACAAAACTACATATCATTTGGAATCTTCACATCTAAGAAAAGAATTTGCAATAACAGTCCTTTTAGCCCCGCCCTACTCCACACACGTACTCTATTGGTGTACAATGTGATCGGAAAAATGGGTGAAATGGGGAAAAACGTTCGAAAGAGTTGGGGGGCGGGTAAATATGTTAAGCATATGAGATTTCTATATACGCTTCGTCTTCTCGCTTATCTTCGAGTTAACCTTTTCTTTGGTAAGTTTGAGCTGCGAGTTCCACGTCTTCATCAAATATGATTGTCTTTGTGTTCTAGCGTAAATAATATTAAAGCCTTAGAATAATATCGTATAGAAGGATAGTGTCATTATTTCGAACGTTCGAAACATGAATTTGAAAATACTAATGGCGCGCAGACGATTGCACACGTACACACGCACACCACTATTAAATTATGAAATCAAATTTTGTTTTTATTAACATAAATCGTCGAAATACTTTTAAAAGTAATGTTAAAAACCTTTTTAAGTTTTTCAAATGTGTTATGACACCATTTGAATGCACAACCCGTCATAAATATCTATTTATTTATTAAGAGTTGCGTTCTTACGTGCAGTACAATAACTTGTACATTACGGAACGATTCCCGCGTAAGCTCCATTAGGCTCCAATTGAAATGCTTCACTTTTTGTGCGCGAACTTACCTTCTATACGTTATTATTCTAAGATTAAAGCATTATTTAAATTTTATACCCTCAGGAAAGAATATAATCCTTTGAAGAGCTAATTTTGAAATATTTCTTTTTATTGAGTCTCTACAGTATAAAAGTAAGATGTCTTACTCTAACTTTGTATTTATCTTTATATATAAATTTCTTGTGTACGTGTGTATGTCACTAAACTCCTCCTAAACAGCTGGACCGATGTTGATGAAATGGATTCGAGTATGGTTTAGATTCACAATTGGACCCGGTGGGTGGCGCTGCTGTCGATTTCAAGGCGAATTCCTTTTATTTTATTTGAACAGAACAACGTCTGTTGGATCAGCTAGTACTTATTAATATAATTTTTAATTCGATAAAAAAAAGTTTAAGCCCTTATTTTACAGCCTTAGAGGATAAAATTTGAGATGTGCTGAAACACGTTTATTTATTTTTACTGGAGAATTCCTGTGATTAATTTCAAAACGATTCTAATTGTCGCCACAATATATAGCATATCTTAATTGATTATATCTACAAATAAACACACAAATAACAATCAAGACCTTTAGGCAAAAACTAAAGAAGACGCGCACATCAAATTTTCATCTATACCAATAAATAAAATTGGAGTGTCTGTTTGTAATGTCAAAATAATAGGCTTTTTTCATGCTCACACGGTTATTTGCACGACACCTATGCCTAAAATAGCAATTAAAAATTTTTGTCTGTCTGTCTGTCTGTTTGTTCCGGGTAATCTTCAAAGCGGCTGGACCGATTTCAAAAATTCTTTCACCAATGTAAAGCTATAATATCAGGGTGTAAACTAGTCTATATTTAACCCGGTATTCCCACGGGAACGGAAACTACGCGGGTAAAACGACTATAACCTATAACCGAAGCGAAGCGAGGGCGGGTTGCTAGTATTTAAATATAATTTAAATACTCATCATTAAAAAAATCGGCTAAGTGCGAGTTGGAATCGCGCACGAAGTTCCGTACATCTATAAAAATCGCATTTTTTTTTTATGGGCCCCCTTAATATTTATTTTATTTTGTTTTTAATATTTGTTGTTATAGCGGCAACAGAAATACATAATTTGTACAAGTTTCAACTGTCTAGCTATCGCGGTTCTTGAGATACAGCCTGGTGACATACAGACGGACGGACAGACAGCAAAGTCTTAGTAATAGGTTTTTATCCTTTGGGTACTGAACCCTAAAAAGAAACATTGGTATAAAACCCAAAAGGAAGACAAATATTGTAAGCAAACGACTAATAAAAAAAAGTAACAACTACTAAGTTTTTTAATATGCTCTGAACGACAAAGCATTCTCTATAACTAAACGCTCACTTCCGAATGCAAAATGCACCGTTTAAAAAGTCAAATACATGCAAAACATGGCATTACACTGACGGTCTTGTGCTATATAAAAAAAAAGAATTAAAAAACTAAGTTCCGTGACTTGATATGAATGAAGGTTCCCTTAGACTATTGCAATATTGCAAAAGTTTTGCTTTGCGGGAAGTTCTTATTAATGGGTGCAAAGTCAGACGCTTTTGTTTTATACACACTTTTAAACTGTTTTGGCACGAAAGCCATAAATATAATACTTTATAGATGCTTATTTTATATAAAATAGTACTGGAGTAAAAATTTTAAGCGTATTCGTTCTACCTTTTCCGGAATAGTGACGGACCGTTTCGTAAAAGACGAATAAGGATATAATATGCATACAATCCGGGATTTTCCGTGTGGTGACGGAGTAAGAATACAATTCACCACCCCCTATCTTACCCGTGGGTGATCGTACGAGACGACTAAGAGATGCAAAACGCATATAACCTCTATGCGAGAGAAGGAAAACTCGAAATAAAACCCTATACCAACACGTCTGACCAGCGTGGTATAGTAGGTCAATTACCCTTCCATTGTGGAGGAGGCCCGAGCCCAACAGTGGGACGTATATGGGCTGAGATGATGATGATGATGCATACAACATCTATGTAAGAGAAAATAACCTTGAAATAAAACTCTATACCAACCAGTCTGAATAGCGTAGTATAAAGGACAAGAAAATGTATGCACATGGAGTTGACCACCATTAAAGTAACAAAAATATCTCAATCATTCAGCATCCATAAATCATGAGCCAACATCAATTATAGACACAAAACAAGTCAAATCAAGAGGACAGACGAATACCAACAATATAGGGGTTTTCACCATTAACATCAATTACTAGTGAAGAGTAGAAAACCCCGGCAGATATGAAGTCACACCTCATCAAGGACACATGAGAAAGCGCACCAAATTACATAAACCAACATTATATGTAATAACGCCACTTAAGAAACATATTATTATATAAAATCAAAATAAAAATAAAATATACTTTTGGGGTTGTGTTGCGGTCGCCGCGCTCCTCGCTCCACTCCGTCCGAGGCGACAGAAGGGCGTAAGCACGCACACCCACAACCCACCCACGATGCACGTCGCCTTCGTCGTTAGGCCGACCACCGGAATAGGGTGACTTGACGTCAGTCGTCGGCCCGACGGAATACCCCCTATTTAGGGTACCCTTCCATCGACCTACATCCCCCCCTCGGGAAGGACGTCGGTCTTTCCTCACGCGTCGGCCTCTCGGCGGGGACGGACTATCCCCGGTCACGTCACCCGCGGCCTCGGCTAGGGATTATTATTTAAGGATACAGATAGAGTCAAATAAATAAAATTACTACAAGAAAAAAACTAAATAAATCCTTTTGTTCAGCGTGGTATAAGTAACAAGGTACTTTCACTCTTTTCTTCAGTTCTTCTTCTTCAATAATAGGATGTATAAACTTCGGGTCCTATACGTTCCACTGCTGGTCTCAAGCCTCCTCCACAATAGGAGGGAAATTGACCTTACTATACCATGCTAGTCAGGCTGGTTGGTATTGGGTTTAATTTCTAGTTTTCCTTCTCTTCCATAGATGTTATATGCGTATTGTTCGGTCTCTGCAAGCTATATGGAGCTATATGGTATTTGGAAAAACTTCACAACTTGAATTCTACAAACGTCGTTGAGACCAGTCGAGTAGAAGATTCGAGACAAATCGGTCCGCCAGGCGGTTGTGCCATCGGTGTATTCGTAATCGCCGCGCCTGCTCAATCCTTGGAAGGACATTATTATACGGAACATTTGGAACCACCATAATAGTGTTTTGTGGTGCTGTGAACTGCCTAGTTATAAATATTATTAAGAATATAATGAAGCTGACCGCGCAGTTTGGCGAGTCTCTTGCGACGACGCTACTGTCCTCGACAGGAGTAGATGAAAGGTTGGTGGAGTATTCCATATTTACTTCTTCGCGGCTTGCAGGGATAGGAAAAGATCAGTTCCTCACCCTAACTCCGTAAAATCACCTCATACAGTCCACTGCAGGCTGTGCATACCGTACACGTATTATATCCCTTAGTCCTCTTTTACGTCATCCCCGCGCAAGAAAGGGAATGGTGATTTGTATTCTTACTTCATCAGCACACGGGTAAATAAATTCTATTTTCCATGTGGTGATGGAGTAAGAATACAATTCACCACCCTCTATCATGGGACGTCGAGAGGTGAGGGTACCCGAAATGGTATTGCTGCCTGCCCTGCTCCGGTGGTCGCCCCACCGACGAAAATGACGTGGAAACGGGTGAGCTATGGGCCCGCGCGCCGTCCTTTCGTCGCCCCGGAGGGAATGGACCGCGTGCGCGCTTACCACAGCCCACGCATAAACAAAAAAAAAAAAACATCCTCTATCATACCCGCGGGTATTGAGGCTCGAAGCCCAACATTGGGACGTATATGAGCTGAAATGATGATGATATTAATATCCTTAAAATACCCTTTTAATGAAAGACCTTGTCAGTAAAATATAATAATAAGCTTAATCTGTCAAAGTTCAAGACGATAAAGGTATTGAAAGCAGGCGACAGGTTTTAAATCAATAGTTTTTAGTTAAACCAGTCCATTGAACCTCCAACCCCATAAACATATACCTATTAGATACCATCATCACACAATAGTTTTACATCTACCGTTGGCAGTCCACGTGTGTTATGTGCAGACGTGGAGTGTCATCGGTAGATGTCCCATCCCATTTTTAGATTAAATTTCTCCAAAGGCCTCTGCGTGTTGGATCCATATCCCCATGTAAGCCTTTCAAAGGACCCCTTAGAAAGACCCTGCGAAAAAGGCTTAATTGGTTAAAAAACTTTTATTAGGCATATAATATTGATTCTATCATAATTGCTTAAAAATATTTTCACGTTGTTTAACAATTTTTTTCCCTAACTCAGTTTAAACTGTGTACCAATTAAATTAAATTGTATACAAATTGGTAATAAAAATTTCTCAGAAATGAAACCATTTAATAATATTTTGTTTACTTTAGCCAGCGTTTATAAGTTATTATGAAACAATTTTATTTGGAGTAGTTATTTAATCTGTCTCGCCATTTAGTCACTGAATAAAATATAACTAAATATTACCTATTATCGTCCATTCTTTTCCTGCGGGTATAGTAGAAAACGGAAGACCAACGTAGAACACATTACCAAAAAAGAGAATGGGGTAGGACCACTGTATACCACAGTGGTTTGGGTGATGGCTGCTCTAGTAGTTAACTCGTGATCGGGCGCTGCTTGTGGAATCTGGTCCAGCCATATTTTCTTTCTTTTCTTTTTTTTTGTTTTGTAATAATATTTGTAAATCTATACATGTATACAATTTCAAAGGGCGTCACACTGGAGCTAATACCATATGTTGTACGAAGTATAAAATTATATATATTTGAAAGATTAAAAGAAATGACAGCCCGCTGAGTATCTTGCCGGATCTTCCCACCTTGTGGCCGCGTTCCGTCCGGTGGTAGATTATTGTATTGTGTTCAAATGTTGTGTAAATTTGACAATATGTAAGTGCCTTTAAGGGGCTTATGCAGAATAAATGATTTGATTTGATTTGTCGACAGTTCTTTCTAAAGCCTCGTATGTAAAGACTAAATCCATATTGAATAACGTAAAACTGGAGCTATTAATATTAGTAATATTTATCATCGTAATCATCACCATCATCATCACAACTCATATATGTCCCAGTGGGACGTACTGACTTAATCCTTCCTCCATCATCGCACACAAAAAAAAACTTTTCTTCTCATTTGATATCAAGTCAATAAAAAAATTACTTTAAAAGCGATTCATCATCATCATCTGCTCCTGCTCTTATTCCAATTACTTGGGGTCGACTCAATATGTCTTCTTACATTTTTTTTTATTGCAAACGGTAACAAACTAGCAAACAGTATACTTGATGGTACGTGATATCCCCGCTCATGGACCTTTTTTGCTCAGCTGCTGCTTACCGTGAAGAAAGTAAAAGGAGTGTAAATGCGTGCTCAAAAGATTCGGTGATATTAAAGGTATTATCAAAACCCAACACACGCAAACACTCTTGGAAAGTTGGGCTTCCGGCTCGCTCACCCAACGAAGCACAGTAACAAATTGGTACTACTCGGACGTCGATTTTCTACGAGAGTGTGGTACTACCCCGGACGAACCGGCCCACAGCTGTAGACAGATAACTGTCAACAGTGTGGTCCTACCAATTTTTAATAGTAGGTATTTGATATTTTTGATAGTACATATTACAAAAGTTTTGGCAATAGTTAGATGAACGATCGCCTGCCTAACGCCGACCGTCCATAGGTGTAATTACTAACCAGACAGCAGCATTTGGAGCTGGCTCAGATTCATGTAAAAGCTCTTAGATGTCATTTACGACATCCACAAGTAATGTAAAATGGTGGTAGCTTTCGTAGCCGCCACTACAAATACCATAAAAACAAATCTTTTTAAAATGCTTAACGATCCTTAATTTAAAAAAAAATCTTTTATAATCAGATTAAATTTCCGTATGGTGACAGAGTAAGAATACAATTCACTACTCCGTCTCTTGCCCGTGGGTGTCGCAAAAGACGACCAAGGGATATAATATGCAGATAACATCGATACAAGAGAAGAAAAACTTAAAATGACACCCTATTCCGATATGTCTGACCAGCGTGGTCATGGCTTGGGCATTATGGGATGGAATTTAACCTACCATGGTTAAATTCCATCCCATAATGCCCAAGCCCAGTAGTGGGACGCAAATGAGCTGAAATAATAATTACATTAAATATTATCTCACAATTCAAGAACCTCATTTCACCAATAAACGGAATTATCATTATTAAAATATCATATTTGAACTCTTAACTAAACATTTAAAATTTAACAAACTGCCGCGGCCGACTTATTTATAGCGGATATCCATATTGAAGATATTTATTCACAAGCTTGATACTCAAAGTGTACGTTAAAATATTGAGATATACACACATTACTTAACTTATTTGTTAAGTACATAATTTTAACTTAAGGCGAAATTCTCGGCTGGCCGAAATTAATAAATCTTATTCATTGTCACCCCTTAACGTAGTCTATAAATGTAGGTTTCATAACCAAGCTCAAAGTCGCTCAGCGTGCTATGAAGCGGGCTATGCTCGGGATATCTCTGCGGGATAGAATCCGGAATACGGCAATGCGCAGAAGAACGAGTGTAACCGACATGGCACGAAGAATTAGCACGCTGAAGTGGCAATGGGCAGGCCACATCGCTCGACGAACTGACAACCGCTGAGGAAGTAAGGTTCTCGAGTGGCAACCACGTATCGGATGACGAAGTGGGGGGCGCCCCACTAGGTGGACCGACGACCTTGTGAAAGTTGCTGGGCGTCGTTGGATGCAGGCGGCACAGGACCGCACATTGTGGCGTTACATGAGGGAGGCCTACATCTAGCAGTGAACAACGTTAGGCTGAAATAATGATGATGATGATGATACATCGTCATCATCCTGTTCTTATCACATTTATTTGGAGTGGACTTTAAATATATTCTTATTTTATAGTACATGAAGAAGATTTAAAAATACTTCTATGTCCGGCCGCAAGCGTGACCTCAACCCTCCGCGGGGTTGTAGTAGTTGATCAACCAGCATCAAATGAAGTTGGTCCAATTCAATGTAAAATTCTTAGTCGTCTTTTACGACATCCACGAGCAATGCAAGGGTTGCTAGTATTCGTAACACCACTGTGTGCTGGTGTTACGAATAAATATTAATATCAGGTTGATCGAGCTTCGCTCGGAATATTTTTGTAGAATTTATTTAGGGATATAACAATAAAAAATAAATAATGAAAAATATATAAAAAATTACAAAAAGATAATAATAATAACACCGATTCGATCCGACGCTGTTTAACACACGAAAACTAAAATTTAAACCGGTCAACGTCTCACCGTAACTTTTGACGTTGACAACGAAATTTGAATTCATATTCTTTTAAAATCTAATGTCATTGTAATGTTTTGCTAAAAACACCGACAAAAGAATATTTTCAATAAACAAAACCTAGCTAGATCGATTTTTTGGACCCGAATCCTCTAGTATGCCAAGTTTCATCAAAATCGTTGGTGCCGTTTCCGAGATCCTGAATATACACTCATTTGCAAAAAAAACGGGCACCTAAGCAATGAACCATTTCAAATGTTAATATTTCTTTGTTTGATAATTATAGGTAGTTTTATCCACACAATTTGCTAAATTAATAAGAAAATAATCGTTTTCATCAGTATTTCATAAAATTTAGATACAATTTATGGGAAATAATGCTAAACCTCGCTAGTAGTGTATATTCGCTAGTAGTGCATATGCTCATGAAGTAAAAATAAAAAAGTTTTTTTGTTTGTTTTTCTTTAATAAAGTAAAAGCAGATAAATGTTTAGTATCGAGTGTGACCCCCTCTAGCTAAAATCACAGCTTGAATTCGTCTGGGCATGCTAGCGAGTATATCCCGGATACTTGCTTGCGGAATACGTTCCCACTCCGCAGTAATCACATTCTTCAGCTCTCTGATGGTCTGCGGAGCCGGGTGTACTGATCTCACACGCCGTTTCAGAACGTCCCAGACATGCTCTATGGGATTGAGGTCGGGACTTCGAGCTGGCCAATCCAAACGACGAATGCCGACCTCTTGCACATACGCATTAACATCGCGGGATCGGTGGGTGCGAGCATTGTCGTCCATAAAAATCGAGTCTTCACCTAGAGCGGCCAATGCGGGTTGTGCATGAGAAATTAGAACTTCCGTTATGTATCGATGCCCAGTCAGTGAGCCGTTTTCAATGAAGACTAACTCTGTACGATCCATTGAATTTATTCCTGCCCAAAACATAACAGAGCCCCCACCATAAGGTGTGATTTCTTCGAAACATGCCTCTGCAAAGCGTTCTCCTTGTCTTCTTAGCACTCGCCGACGTCGATCTTCACCGAACAGAGATATCCTGGCTTCATCAGAGAACAAAACCCTATTCCAATCGTCTTGAGTCCATGATTCACAATTTCTAGCGAACCTAAGCCTGTGAACTCTGTGCTCACGGAGTAATTTGGGGCCGCGGGCCGGGCGGTGACTGCGTATATTGGCAGCGAGAAGCCTCCTCCTGACCGTCCATAGACTAATATGCACATTTCTTACTTCTTGGAGGTTGTTCTTAAGATCCACATACGAAGATTTGCGATTTCTCAATGCGCGACTCACAAGAAAACGATCATCCCGTGGTTGGGTACATGGTTTTCTTCCAGAACCAGGCCTTCTCTCGACGGAACCAGTCTCCTGATATCGCTGCCAGGTCCTTTGGACTGTCGAGCGACTAACATTTAGCCTCCTAGCCACGAAACATTGGCTGCAACCCTCTTCAAGCAGCGCGATAATTTTGGTAGCTTTTACCACTTTATCTACCATTTTTGATACAGCCAAACAGCATTAAATAAAGCTTTGACAGTCAAGGATATGAAATTAATCGATAAAAATTGAATAAAAGTTATGAAAGTCGATGTTAACTTCTGGAACTTCGCGCCAAAAACGTAGGATAAAAAGGGGTTTTCTGTAAAAATTAACATCAAATGAAAAATTGAATTTAGAACGTACTTTTTTAAATACCACAGCATTTTTAAAACCGGCCAGTAACGTGTACAAACGATTGAAACCTTTTTGGTATTGTATCTTTTTAAATATGAATGAAAATCAAAACCGCCCGTTTTTTTTGCAAATGAGTTTATATATATAGGATTAGCTGTAGGCATATTATTAGCTACAAATAGTTTGCCATTTGTGAACCTTCATTATTTGTAGGTATAGTTTAAAAAAATGCGCCATTTTTTTTCTATCTTAAAAGGAATTACATTATAATTGTGTAAGCGTTATCTTTATGAGTTTCATTAAGAGAGTTTGAGTAAATAAAAGGTATTAGTGCATTTACTTGATTTAGAAGACAAAGATATTATTATTATATTGATATCTTATTTCAGGTGATACTTGAATTGTAAGAAATCGAGTTATATCAGAAAAAAGGATGAACTTCAGTAGTTAGAGACATGGAGTTTGAGATGTTATAGAGAGAATACAGGACTAATAAATAACTAAGTATAATTACGTCACTGCTTTGGCTTTAAAAAATAATATATAAAAAAAATATGACAGGTTACGTTGTTCCTACTCAGGCATCGCGAATGTCTCCCAAAATTTAGAGCCAAAATTATATACCATCAGCTCGCAAGCTATATTAGTCTGGCTAGACGACATTTAAAATTCTGAGGGTACATCTAGGTCCAAAATTATTCTAGTTTCACCAATTAAGTCGGCGACTAGCGCCGTGTGTATTCAATATTCGTGGTCGTGAGTGCACAACAAGCTATTTCAGCCACTTATATTTTCAAGGTATTTGTCTTTAACTAATATTTATTTCTATAAAATAATATGTACAATTTTTATGTCTAATCCCACCAAACATTCTTACCATTGCAACTCCTGCAAGCCAGGATTGACTGTGATCTCCACAGACAACTGAGGTTCGATCTTCAGACAGTCCCGGGAAATGCTTTTATCTTTGTATAAGCCACATATTAATTAAAGAAGTTAAAGAGAAAGATTTGAAAAATAATGATTCTACTTTTCTCCTACTCTATGCGCAAGACGGAAAGCTACTTGACAAGTCAGCCAAATAATAAAAAGGTGCACAGTAACCAGTATGAAACCACGGATACAGCAAAGCTTACGGCTTATATGTGAATCTTAAGATTGACTGATGTTGTAAGAGTATATGGATACGCCTGAACGGGTGGTAAATTTCTTGTGTATTGTTTCATAATATGTAAGATTTACAAAATGAGGTCATCATTTGCTTGCCTTCATCCCACGCTAAGTAGGGTCGGAACAACATGTTTTTACCTTCCATAACCTTCTATCGGCCATCATATTTACACTCATTACTTTCATGCGCATATTCTCATTCACACAATCCATCCATCTCTTTTTAGGTCTCCCACGCATCTTATGTCCATCCACAAACATATTGACAACCCTTCTCGTCACTTGCCTTTCATCCCTCCTCATCACGTGTCCATACCAAGATAATCTCGCGCTCCTAATCTTCTCTACCACTGGTGCCACGTTCAGACTTTCCCTAATATATTCATTTCTTATTTTATCCAACCTTGTAACTCCACACACCTGTCTTAACATACGCGTCTCAGTAGGATGCAGTCTTCTCTCATTCGTCTTTTTCAATGACCAACATTCAGAACCATACGTAATGACAGGTCTAATGACAGATTTACAAAAAGGGAAAGTAATAAAGAAAAATACCTCATTTTTCTTTATTACTTTCCCTTTGGCTATAAGACCAGCTTAACAATTTCTCGAGTATATAACAGCGACCCAACCATATTTAATATTTAATCTATATAGCATATAATTTTTTGGCATGTTATATTTACACGGTTACTTTCATTTTTCCCTGACCAATTTCTATTCCTCTTCGCCAGGATTTTGAAGCGCCAAATCCTACTTAGACCGTATCTTGGTTGAACTGAAATGGATTTTTCTATTGTATCACGCAAAAAGATATTTGATACTTGAGATTTGTTATTAATTATTATTAATATTACTGTAAAAACTTATTCATATTATCATCATTATCGCAGCTCATATACGTCCCACTGTTGGGCCCAAGCCTGCTCCACAATAGGAGAGAAATTGATCTTACTATACCATGCCGGTCAGACAGGTTGGTATAGGGTTTTATTTCGAGTTTTCCTTCTCTTGCATAAATGTTATATGCGTATTATATCCCTTAGACGTCTTTTACGACATCCACGGGCAAGAGAGGTAGTGGTGAATTGTATTCTTACTCCATCACCACACGGAAATATTCATATTATATTCGTATATAAAGAATGTATGAATGAATGAAATTATTTATTGTGATGAGCAGAATTTACATGAGAGTATGAACTACATAGTACATATATATTTACAGCTCGTCACAAAACGAGTCCTACTCAGCATACTGCAGGTTAAAAACCTGCAACTGATCTTCCGTGGACTCGTTATGATGACGTCACGAAATAGAGCGAATTAAACAAAGTAAACAAAGAGAATACAAAAAAAATAAAATATAAAATAAAACAAAACAAAATTTAGGATAAAACATAATTACACCACGCCCAAGGTTATATCTACACACACAAACTTAAAATGCAAATAATAAAATAAAAATAAACTAGATTCATAGATACTTGTCCTTTGTACAATTAAATTATAGACAAACCTACTCTGTGGCAGTTCAAATGACATTTTACGGTGATGTACAGTCTGTACAGATGACATTTAGAATAGAACAACGTGGCGGATTCGATTTTCGAACTTTGACAGGCAAGGATCTAGGAGACAATAATTTGAAATAATTTACTCTTTTTCGGCATTTTTTGGACTAATTTAATTTGTTGGCTTATTCTATAATACTCCTCAATCACAGGGAAGTATTTTTCGTAAGTTTTTAAACAATTTTTTATGATGGGGAGAGATCCTCCCGACCCTGGGGGAGGCACGCTCTCTCCTGATCCTGCTAATTTCAGTACTCCACCAATAAGAGATTCATTACCCAATTCTAGTACTACAAATAGAAAACGCACTAGTTCAATCGTAGACTCATCCTTACCAATTAAAAAAACTACATCTAATACATCACTTATTCCATCATCAAATCATTCTACATACATTCATCCCGAGCACTCTGATAAGAAATTGCTGTATTCAGATTCTGATGAAGCTCCTTTCTTGGTACATGTTACCAGGTCAGTGGGTGACATCTCATCTGGAACAGTACTAAGTCCTATTAAGTTTGGTCACTTTTTGTTTAGTAATAAAATTAAAAATATAATCGCAGATGGTGTAAAACGTGTTGGTAGGAATCGTATTTCGGTTGAATTTAAATCTGGTTGTGATGCTAATAGTTTCTTAAGCAACCCTGCGTTGTCTCATGCAAAGTATTCTGCTTCCATTCCATCGTATACTTGTTCAAGAATGGGCATAGTGAGAGGGGTGCCTGTAGAGTGGTCCCTCGAGGACATTGTTAACTCAATTAGAGTGCCCTCTGGGTTTGGTTCAATCACCAGAGCTCGCCGCCTAAATAAAAAATCCCATAGCGAAGAAAATAGCATTAGCTATATCCCAACACAATCCGTGGTACTCACTTTTAAAGCCCAAAAATTACCTTCTCATGTTTATTGCTTTTACACTTCTTTACCTGTCGAACCATATATCCTTCCATCCATCCAATGCCAAAAATGCTGTAGGTTTGGTCATATTGCCTCGCAGTGCAGGTCGAAACCAAGATGTTTCGTCTGTGCCCAAAGTCATGAAGGTGATAGCTGCTCCAATATATCTCCATCTTGTCTCTTCTGTTCAGGCAGTCACACCGCTAAGGATCCCATCTGCCCTGAACACTCTCGGCAAAAATCCATTAAAATTGTAATGTCCCAGGAAAATATCTCCTATTTTGAAGCATCTGCAAGATTCCCATCTGTCAGGAGATCTTTTGCTGACTCTTTGAAATCTGCCGTACCTTCATCACAGCAATATGAACCCATCATTAATTCTGGTCACCATACCTTTTCTAATGCTCCTTCATCTATATCTCACAGGAAAACTGTTTTTATTCCCCGACACCCATATGCTCCGGCCTCCAGTCATCCCTATGACAAACAAGCCCATTTCCTTTTGACCCAAACCCCTTCCTCCTCTCTTCCTAATGGAAGTGCCTACCCATCAGGTCCATCCAAGGTGCCTCCATCACCTTTAAGTGATAATCTTTTGGGCTATCTGATCACTTCCCTTATAAATATACTAACTCATTTTTCTGATTCTCAGCTTCCCGAAGAATTAAAAAAACCACTGTCTGAGCTAGCAAATGTTATTCATAATGTTCCCTCCACTACTGCAATGGAACTGTCGCAGCATTAGACATAAGAAACAGGATCTCATTTATCTAATTAACTCTCATAAACCCCTCATTCTTGCCATCCAGGAAACATGGTTGAAACCTGGGGCTCTTTTCAGAGTCCCGGGCTATGCTTGCTTCCGGGATGACAGAGATGATGGACATGCTGGATCTTGTATTCTGATCTCTAGATCTCTATCTTTTACACAAATTTCCCTTCCACCCCACAGCGATTCATTTAATATAGTGGGGATTAAAACCCTAAATATTTCATTTCTCTCTATTTACATTCCTGTTCCATCTCCTCATATCTTATCTGAATTATGTAACATTTTTAATTCCATACCTTCTCCGGTAGTTATCTTAGGTGATTTTAACATTCATCATACTTCCTGGGGGTCCCATTTCTGTGATACCCTTTCAGCGCCCTTCATAGATATCCTTGATGATTTGAATCTTTGCTTTATGAATGATGGCACTCCCACTCGCAGAGTATCCCCTACTCAAAATTGTCACAGTGCTATAGATTTATCCATTTGTTCACCTGATTTATCATCTCTTTTGCATTGGAAAGTTTTAGATTCTTCTTTTGGAAGTGATCACTTTCCAATCTTAATTTTTTCCCCCAATTCCACTACAATTCAGTATACTTTTAATCCTCGGCTTAAACATAATTTAAAGAGGGCTGATTGGTCCTTATATGCACAAATCTTGGATAGGGAAGTAGATCAACTGCAAACTCTTGATCATAATAATATTATTTCCATTTATAGTGCTTTTAGAAACTACATTTTGTCCTCGGCAGATAAATCTATTCCTCTTAAAAAGCCTCCTAAAAAGAATATTCGATCTCCACCCTGGTGGGATCAGGCTTGTTTAGATGCTTGTCTTAGAAGAAAGGAGGCTGAAAAATCATATAAAATCGCTATGACTTTAGATAATTATTTAAATTATAAAAGAATTGCAGCAGAAACTTTAAGACTACTAGCCCAAAAAAAGAAAGATGGTTGGCGTGGTTTTTGTGAAGCCCTATCCCCGCGTACACCTCCTTCCTTAGTCTGGCGACAGGTAAGAAAATTTCGATGTTCGACATCAGTCAATACTCAATCTTCGTCTGATGCCACACTATGGTCGCATGAATTTGCAAACAGGTTAGCTCCTCCTACAGCTCCTACACGGTTTGAAGCTTGTATTTATTCCACTCCTGTAGTTCAGAGTAATAGTCCTTTCGATGCACCATTTTCTTATGAAGAATTAGTTGTTGTTTTGAATAATTTAAAAGATTCAGCCCCTGGTTATGACGGGATACCTTACTCTTTTATAGTTAAATCAAATCTGAAATCAAAAGAAACCTTTTTGAATATATTAAATATAATTTTCTCCCAAAATTTACCACCTGAAGACTGGAAAACTTATATAATCCTACCCATCCTAAAACCTGGTAAGCCTAGTCATGATGCTGCAAGTTATCGCCCTATAGCTCTCTCTTGTACTATGGCCAAAATTTTAGAACATTTAATTAAAAATCGCCTAGAGTGGTTCGTTGAAAGTCAAGGTATAATCTGCAAATCACAATTTGGTTTTCGTAAAGGTTTAGGAACTATTGATAGCTTAAGTATTCTCACCACCGATATACGCATAGCACTGTCTAAACAGCAGTACTGTGTAGGGGTATTTCTAGATATATCTTCCGCATATGATAATGTTCTTCTTCCGGTACTCAGAAATAAACTAATTCATCTCAATGTCCCCTTGAAAATAGTTAATTTCATTTTTAATCTATTTTCAGCTAGAAAAATCCTTATCCAAGTTCAAAATTCTTTTCTTCCTCCTAGACTCATCTGGAAGGGCCTTCCACAAGGCTCAGTTTTAAGTCCTCTTTTATATAGCATATATACTCATGATCTGGACCAGTCGGTCAGTTCCTTCTGCAATATTCTACAATATGCCGATGATATAGCCTTATATGTATCAGTGGATACCATACCTGAGGCATCAAGCAAGCTAAGTTCAGCTATTCACTATCTCCATAATTGGCTTTCTGATCATGGGTTATCTCTTTCTATACCCAAAAGTTCTCTAGTTGTTTTTAGTCGCCGTAGACATATTCCAAATATATCAGTGTCTTACAATAATCAAACCTTTCCTGTAAAAGACAAAGTAAAATTCTTAGGATATATTTTAGATAGTAAGTTATCTGGGATTCATCATATATCTTATATTTCAGACAAATGTGAAAAAGGTATTAATATTTTACGCTCTCTTGCCGGGGTATGGTGGGGTTCTCACCCTTATTGTCAAAAGCTCTTATATAATGCCCTTGTACGCAGCCTATTAGATTATAGTAGTTTTTTGTTAGAACCTTGCAATAAAAGAGCCCTTAATACCTTTGATAAGTTGCAATCAAAATGTTTACGTCTTATTATTGGTGCTATGAAATCCTCCCCAATCAATGCTCTTCAGGTAGAGTGCGTGGATTCTCCACTTTATCTGAGACGACAGTATCTTTCTGATAGATACTTGTTTAAAACATTCCAACTTGGTTACCATCCTCTAATCCCTAAATTACATTGTCTCTCTGATTGTATTGCCAATTATGGTTACTGGACTCATAAAAACCCACCTTGTTTATTTAATAGCTTTGCAATTTTTTTAAGTTTACCATTTTCAGTTTTTTGCAATAAGATCAATCCTTTATTTGATACACCATTTGAAGCATTAATCTATAAACCAAATATAATTCTTAACTTAAATATAGATAAAAGTAGCCCCAACACTGAGGAAATATTACAATCTCATATCAGCAATCACTGGAGTGATTCACTAGTTATCTACACGGATGCATCCAAAATATCTGACAATACCTGTGTTGGTTCAGCTGTGTGGATACCAAATTATAAAATTTTATTGAGTTTTAAATCTCCACCGGTAAATTCCATTTTTTCCGGTGAGGCCATTGCCATTTTGGAAGCCTTAAAATTCATTGACTCCCATAACATAAAATCTTCTGTGATTTTTTCTGATGCTAAAAGTTGTTTGTTAGCCATTATGTCTAACCAATTTAATAGTAAAGGTAAATTTCCCTTGATTCTTCAAATAAAACATTTACTTTTCAAGTGTTGCTCAAGAGGGTTGTTGGTTACTTTAGTTTGGATCCCTAGCCATTGTGGCTTTGTAGGCAACAATACTGCTGATACTTTTGCCAAACAAGCTATTGAAAATGGTTGCCTTGATCAATACAAAGCATTCTCTCAGGATCTTTTATCTTGTGCTAAGAGCAGATTATTCTGTAGGTGGGGGGAACATTGGGATAAATCTAGCTCGGTTAAGGGAAAATATTATGCATCACTACAGAGTAATATTCCATACAAACCTTGGTTTTCCAAATTCAAAAATGTGAACAAAAAAGCCACATCTGTTATTTGCCGCCTCAGACTTGGTCATACTTGCTCTAATTTTCACTTATCCAAGCTTCGTATTAAGGACAGTTCACTCTGTGAGTGTGGTCTGGATGAAGACACGAATAATCACATTTTCTTTGAGTGCCCCAAAAGATCATACTTTCTATACGATATTCTTCCTGTTGACTCCATTCCTCGTCCTTCTAACTTTAATTGTCTTCTCACTTATGTTAATTCTTCATTTGTATACATTTTAGCAAATTACATTAACACAAATAACATTAAATTATAGTTAGATTAATTAGCATCACCACAGACTAAAGGATACTTAATTAACATCTTCTGTTTATAACCCTTTTTTTTTTTTTGTTTTATTTTTTTTTTTTTTTACTGTACATAGCTGCATTAGATTGTGATCCACGTGATTGTAGTCAAATGTTATAATTTTTTAAAAAATAATCCCTCTCATATATCAGTTTTTTAGAATAATTCAACTAATCAACATATTGAAAATTCGAAAGCCAACAACTAAATTTATCTTGTAAATTTCTTAGACATCAGTGTCCTAATTCCTATAACTGTCAATCTAAATTGAGTAATTGGCGAAATTCTGTAAACGCCATAATATAAAAAAAAAAAAAAAAAAAAAAGAACAACGTGGCGCAATTTATGTTTACATTAATCGGTTTAACATAATAAATATTGTGTAACATTTTATTGCCGTCCAGATAATATAATTATCATGATGAGTAAATGAAAAGAAATGTAACTATAGGATATTTAATTAAAATTATAATAATGACAAATAAGATAATATTAGCATTTATTGCTGAAGCCCAAAATAAGATGGTAAGTAAAGTTTGAATTAATAATAGTAAATAAATATATTAGATCCAATTTTGACATAATATAAAGATAATTCTGATATATAAAGATAATAAAGTATATATATAAGTAGATAATAGAACTTAGATGGCACTAGTATCGTGTCTCAAATCGTGCCTCTTCCGATTTTTGGTGCTCGAAAATGAATTTTTTAATTGTTATTTTAAAGCAATGTTCATTTCGCAGATTTCTAATGGGTGGACATTCCAACATTTTGTCGCTGCATAACGGAAACTGCCTCTGAAAGCGGCCGATCTATGGCACTGCATGGAAAGTTGGCCTGCACAACTATAAATAAAAAAAGCAAGCAAAAATAAAAATAAAGCAACTATAAATTTGGTAATCATTATCATCATCGTCATCATGTCAAGTCGTTTACGTCCCACTACTGGGCTGGAACCTCCTACATAATTAGAGAGAACTTGACCTACTATACCGCGCTAGTTAGACGAGTTGATATAGGATTTTATTTGGATACCCTTCTCTTACATAGATCTTCTACATTTCATATCCTTCAGTAGTCCTTTACTTTATTTTCCAATTATTTTCTTTATTTTATAAATAAATAATTATCATCATCATCATCACAGTTCATATATGTCCCTTTTTTGGGCTCGAGCCTGGGTGTTCTGGACGCGTGGGTCCATAATCCACCCGTACCCACGTCGCCTTCGTCGTTGAGACGACCACCAGTGCCGAGTTTCTTATCCTCAGTGGTCGGCCCGACGGAATACTCTTTCCCTGTCCCGGGACATCGGTCGCCGTCGCGCGAAATGTGTTGGTATAGAGTTTTATTTTAAGTTTTTCTTTTGACATATGTAGATATTATCTGTATGTTATACCTTATGGTGAAATACTCCAATACAGTAAATCTTCTGTTCGTGTGTTTGTAATTGTACTCCTTCTAAACGGCTGGACCGATTTTGATGATTTTTTGTAGCTGTTTCGATGGACATTAGAATGGTTCAGATTAATAATAGGTGGCGCTGCGAACGGTTTCAAGGAGAATTTTCTCTTTTTAGATATAAACATAAAGAACGTGTGTTGGGCCAGCTAGTAATTACTAGCTGGCCCAACAATATAATTTATTATTACCCCAATTAATTAATTTAATTTATTAATAATATATCTGTAATAATATAATTTATTATTACCCCAATTAATTAATTTAATAAACGTAATTTCTCTTCTATTTTGAAGGACGCTTGATTCCATCAGTGGTATGAAATATGAACTGGAATGAATAAAATGTAACATAAAATGTTTTTTGGTATTCATTTTACATTTCTCATGAAGAGAAAACTAAATCTACCACTATTTTTTAAACGAAAATTTTATATTGATAGATGAAAAAATAGCAAATTTCAGTTTGAAACCCGACAACTAATACCTAACAGTTACACAAGCTCGTTATTTTCAATCAAAATAAAACAATAGCCAATATTCCTAGTAAACTGAAAACAAATCGTGTTTTGTTACGCGAGCGTGAAAACTTTGTACAACCATACACGTGTAGGCATGAAGCCAAAGTGTTGTTTATCCAAACAAAAAGGCGCTATTATATGTTGTAACTGTTGAAGCAGACGCCATATTAAAATTTGTTTACAACCGACGTTTAAAATGTGTTAACAAACTTATGACTATATTTAGTGCATTAGGTATAAAGATTTGCAGTCTAAATACTTGATGATGACTGAATATTATCTCTCGCGTGGATTGACTTCTGTTTTTAGAAAAAAATTAAGAGATAATAAGTTTTAATTTGATATTATTTGTACCTGATATCATTTATACCTATGTGGTGATGGGGTAAGAATAAAATTCACCACCCCCTCTCTTACCCGTGGGCGTCGTAAGAGACGACTAAGGGATATATTACGCATATGACATCTATGCAAGAGATGGAAATCTCGAAACAAAATCCTATACCAACCTGTCTGACCATGATGGTACAGTAAAGTCAATTTCCCTCCTATTAATGAGGAGGCTCGAGCCCAGCAGTGGAAGGTATATGAGCCGAAATGATGATGATGATGATTATTTATACCTGGTATAATTTATACATTTGTGTGGTAATGGGGTAAGAATACAATTCACCACTGCCTATATTGCTCATGGATGTCGTTCAAGACACTTAAGGGCTATAACATGCATATAAGATCTATGTAAGAGAAGGAAAACTCGAAATAACACCCTGTACCAATACGTCTATTAATGCCAGGGGTAGACTCCGTAAAATGTTAGTTAAGCCGCCGGCTTTCTCGTGCACCGAACAATGCTTTAGTTATGTTATATTTAAGTAAAATATATAAATGTTTGATTATATAAACAGAAATATGTTTCACGATTTTTATATATCCAAGAATGTGCGCAATCTACCCTAAAATAAATATAGCTGTTATCAAATAAATAACCCCACAAAATAGTTAGGTACTATAAATTCTATCGCATTTATAGTGATAAATTACTTTGATATTTTCGTTCTCTGAAAACTGCCTTACAGTGCCGTTTTGTAGATCTAAATAACTACGATACCTGCAGTTAGAAACCATACGTCATCCTCCGTAATCACCAGAGCTCGCCCCAACCAACTATAATTTTTCCGCGATTTGAACAATTTTTTACACGGGAAAAATTTCTTCTGAGGAAGCAGTACAAAATACCTTCACACAGTTTGTGGAGTCCAAGACCCCGGAGTTCTATCGCAAAGGTTTAAAGATCTTCCAATTAGATGTCAGAAATGTATAGATAACGAGAGTAAATACTTTGATTAAAGAAATCTGTTTTATAAATAAAAAAGAAATGGTTTTAATTTATCAGTACGAAACGGCAATTTCATTCTTTAATCCCTAATACTATTTTGTAATATAATTTATACTAAATTGAAAATCCGCAGTTATTTTAAATATAATTAATGAAAGTATCAAAATCATTTTGTCGCATTTTTTAAAGCAGCGCCGCGAAACGCACTCAGAGTGATATTTCTTTATAGTCCGCGACACAACCACTCCTGGGAAATTTACGGGAACTGTCTTGTTCTAATGTGAAGCTCAGATGAATTTTGTATACATTTTACGGTTAAATAAGCCTAAAACTGATGAAAATCCCTGTACTTTTGCCAGTGAAAAAAATATATCTCGAAAACTTTGAACATGAAACTTTTAGAACTGTGGTTTCTAAATATTTTAGTATTAACGAAAATTAGTAGGGTTCTTTTAAGAACTTTATAAAAATGGGTTATTGCAAGTAGATACGTAGGGTAGAGGAATCATTCGGGCCGACCACTGATGACAAGTCACATCTACTCCGGTGGTCGGCCCAACAATGAGGTGACGTGGGTACGGGTGGGTTATGGGCCCGCGCGCCGTCCTTTCATCGCCCCGGATGGACTGGACCGCGCGTGCGCTTACCATAGCCCACCCATAAAAAAAAAGGGTAGACGAATTATAGTCATTAGTGCTTTATATTCATTTCGGTTCATATACGTCCCACCGTTGGGCTCGGACCTCCTCCACAATAGGAAGGATATTAACCTACTATACCACGCTGGTCAGACGTGTTGGTAGTGTTTTTTTTTTCAAATTTTTCTATTCTTGCAGTAATGTTACATGCATATTCTATCCCTTAGTCGTCTTTTACGACACCCAAGGGCATGAGAGGGGTTGGTGAATTGTATTCTTACTCCGTCACCACACGGCTTTTATGTTCACAAATAAATTACTTGTCTTTTAAAGTATACTCCAATTATTGGGTACTAGGTAATAGTCTAGGCAGGCGAGCATTCTACCACGAAATATCTAATAGGTATACGTGTGGTGACGAAATAAGAATACGATTCATCACTCCCTATCTTGCCCGTGGATGTCGTAAAAAAAACGACTAAGGGATATAATACGCCTATAACATCAATGCAAAAGAAGAAAATCTTGAAATAAAACCCTATACCAATCTGTCTGACCAGCATGGTATAGTAAGGTCAATTTTCCTCCTATTCTGGAGGAATCTCGCGCCCAGCAGTGGAACGTACGAGCCGAAATGATGATAGTCTAGGCAAAAATAGTATATGGACTTTTACTCATATAATAACCCGTCTTGATAATTTTAAGTAATTTTAGAAGCATCTAGATAACTAAAACTACTGACTATGACCCAATGTATATTATCAATAATGACGTGGAAAATAGTTCACATAAGGAAGAGTGGTATAAGCAACGACAATCAGCACACATTCAGCGCAGTTTTTTTATGATTTGATAAATGATTGTTCTGAATTTATTTGATATTTGCGTTTGTTAATTATGTTTGAAAAGCCTCCTACAACAGCTCTCAGCTCTCTCCGGGTGGGGTACTATTCCCGATCCAGTTACCCGTAAAGTCGACTAATTCGTCACACTTGCCAGATAGATTGGCAACCGCAATTTATATTATAAACTTCCTAGTACTGCATCGCTGAGCATTATCTCAATGTCCTCGCCATGAATTCTGCTATAACGACGATATTATCTGCCAATCGAAGGTAGGTGATTCTTACTGATGCATTATCTTATATCTTTAAACGAGCAATTCTTGTAAATATATATATTTTCAGGATCTCGGAAACGGCACCAACGATTTTGATGAAACTTGGCATACTAGAGGATTCGGGTCCAAAAATCGATCTAGCCCTAGCTAGATCAATTTTTTTAAAACCTATTTTATGTATAGAAAATGTTCTTTTGTCGGTGTTTTTAGCAAAACGTTACAATGACATTAGATTTTAAAAGAATATGAATTCAAATTTCGTTCTCATCGTCAAGATTTACGGTAGCTCAGGTGAGACATTGACCGGTTTTAATTTTAATTTTTGTGTGTCAAACAGCGTCGGATCGAATCTCGGTGTTATTATTATTCTCTTTTTGTAATTTTTTATATATTTTTCATTATTTATTTTTTATTTTTTATTAATATATATCTAAATAAGTTCGACAAAAATACAACAAAAATATTCCAAGCGAAGCTCGGTCAACCCGATATTACTTAATTATATCGCTATTCATAGTATGAGAACTAAAATAATACGGCATATAAAACAGTTTCTTTTTGGTATTAGTCTAATGGTTTAGAATGTAGTACTCTGTAATGAAATTGATTCTCCTCGTTTTAATAGTTACTCCCAGACTGTTTCCTAGTATAATACTCATAATATTCACATCAGTATTCTAAGCAATATCGTGTATCATTTAAAACATTATTTTTGTCAGTCAAATCACATTAAATTGCTGGAACTAGGCGTGAAAAAAATATAACCAATAACTCCGCCAGAATTCTAATGCAACAATATTTGCAAACTATTTGGGTTCCTTGAATACAATTAAGATTAATCGAACCGAAGCTTAGCAGATGTTACTACGGTTATACAAGTTTGAATGATTGTCACTAGCTGGGGATAAGGCGAAGCTATAGAAATTCCCGTGTGGGGACGGAGTAAGAATACAATTCACCACCCCCTTTCTTGCCCGTGGGTGTCGTAAAAGACGACTAAGGGATATAATATGCATATAATATCTATGCAAGAGAAGGAAAGCTCGATACAAAACCCTATGCCATCACGCCTGACCAGAGTGGTATAGTAGGTCAATTTCCCTCCCATAATGGAGGAGGCCTGAGCCCAACAGTGGGATGTAGATGAGCTGAGATGATGATGAGACGATAAAAATCGACCAAGGGAATACCAGGAGAATAATAAGTGTTGTCTTTTCGTGTGACGAAGCAAGAATACAATTCACCACTCACTATCTCGACCATGGATGTCTTAAAAGAAGACTAAGACATACAATATGCATATAACGACTATGCAAGAGACAGAACATTTGAAATAAAACCCTATAATAACCCACCAGTGTTGTGTAATAGGTCAATATCCCTCCTATTATGGAGGAAGCTTGAGTCCAGTACCGGGACATATATAATTGTATTCTTATTCACCATACAGAAACCTTATTCTACCATAGTTATTATATTATCTTGTATGGTGACCAAATAAGGTTAGAGTTCCACACCCCCTATCGTGGCCATGGGTAAAAGACGACTAAGGCATATATCTTATATATAGGAGAGGCGGGTTTTGCGAGCGATATATTGACTCATCACCATATCTCTGGAACCATAAGGCGTACAGACTTGAAATTTGGCATAAATATTCCTTTCATGGAATAGAGGTCAGCTAAGAACGGATTTTACGAAACTCCACCTGCAAGAGGTGTTGCGGGGGCGTTAACTATAATATACATATAAAGGAACCGGGTGAGCCGAAGCTACTGAAGCTGGAAAAATGAAATTTGGACAGTAGTTTTATTTCGTGACATAGGCACCCACTAAGAAAAGATTTTTTGAAATTCCACCCCTAAGGGGATGAAACGCAACGGTAAAGTTTGTATGGAAAGAAAAAAAATCTTTAGCTACCGTCTTCAAATCAAGCACAAATACTCCATTCTAAAAATAAATAAACACCTGTTTCAGTGTTTGTCCTTTTTCATTCTCTAAGGGTGTAAAATAGGTAGAAAGATGTCAGTTTACTGACTTATCACAGAGCCGAAAGTACTGAAGCCAGAAACATGAAATTTTGACATTAGTTTCTTTGAGTGACGTAGAAACCCATTAAGAAAGGGTTTTTTGAAATTCAACCCCTAGGGGGTAAACTCCTCAAAAAAAAAACAAAGTTTGTATAAGGAGAAAAAAAATCTGCATCGATTTTCTTCAAATTCTCCAAAAATACTCTTTAGTAAAAATAAATAAACACGTATTTCAATATTTTTTAATTTACACCCTCTAAGGGTGTACTCTACACTAATATTATAAAGAGGAAACGTTCCTTACGAATAAACTCAAAAACTCCTAAACGGATTTCGATAATTCTTTCACCATCATCACTACGCGAGTAAGGCGACTGAAACCGAAGCGAAGCGAGGGCGGGTCGCTAGTATACTATATGCATAAGCATAACACATTTAGGCTCGGGCTTCCTCCACTATGAGAGGGAGTTTGACCACTAACATGCGGGTCAGACATGTTGGTATATATTTCATTACGAGTTTTCCTTCTCTTTTACAGATCTTATATGCATATTATATTACTATGTCGTTTTTAACGACATCCACGGCCAAGATAGGGAGTGGTGAATTGTATTTTTACTCCGTCACTATACGGAAAATAAGCATCATTTATGCAAGAAATTAAATACTCGAAATAAAATCCTATACCTACACGTATGTGTATGTGTTGTATGGATGTATGTATTTCCCTTCTTTTTTGGGGGGTGGGCTACGGTCAGCACATCCACCGCCCGGCTCCGTCCGGGGCGACAGAGGGACGACGCGTGGCCCCGTAATCCACCCTATGGCACGTCGCCTTCGTCGTTTGGCCGACCACCGGTGCAAAGTTCCTTGACTTCAGTGGTCGGCCCGACGGAATATCCCTTTCCCATCGACGTCCCCTCCCCGAGACGCCGATTGCCGTGGCGGGGCATTTCTCTTCTTTTTGGAGGAATCTCGAGCAGCAGTTGATGATGCAGTGAAATCTTTTAAAAAATGATTTACTTTACGGAACCATGGTATATTTATTATATAGATATCAACAAATAAGTCATTCAATCATTCACTATTCGTTTTACCGATTAGCATACACTAAACGAGACAAATTTTAATGTAACCTATGCAGTCCGTATACATTTTATACGTGCCATTGTATGTTAATATAAAATTGTTTGTGCATGTACTAAAATTAGTTGCTGCACAAAATTAACAATGTGTTGCTAGTTGCATTCTTTGAGTAGTTTGGTAAAAAAATATTTTTTTGCAAAATAAAAACCGCTTTCAATAATGTAGATTTTTG
This sequence comes from Lymantria dispar, assembly GCA_032191425.1. Lineage (NCBI taxonomy): Eukaryota > Metazoa > Arthropoda > Insecta > Lepidoptera > Erebidae > Lymantria > Lymantria dispar. The sequence continues at coordinate 7,061,392 of CM063457.1, forward strand.
TTGATTTTTCAAAAATCGCTTGCCTGGTTCCAATAAAATTTTCAAGGGACTATTTGGGAAGGGACAATTTGCAACAACAAAAGAATCATCAAAATCAGTTCAGAAACGACGGACTTATCCGCGAACAAACATAAAAAAGGCATATTTTTTTTGGCGGGGTTGGTTACGGTCGGCACACTCCTCACTCCACTCCGTCCGGGGCGACAGAGGGGCGTAAGCACGCACACCCGTAACCCACCCGTGACACGTCGCCTTCGTCGTTGGACCGACCACCAGAGCAGGGTGACTTGACGTCAGGGGTCAGCCCGATAGAATACCCCCTTTAAGGGTACACTCCCATCGACCAACGTCCCTCCCTCGGGGAGGACGTCGGTCTTGACTCACGCGGTCGGCCTCTCGGCGGGTGACGTACTAATTCCCCGGTCACGTCACCCGCGGCCTCGGCTAGGGCGGCATGACGCGCATCCCACTATTGGGCTTGAGCCTCCTCCACGGTGGAAGGGCAATCGACCTACCATTTCACGCTGGTCAGACGTGTTGGAATAGGGTTTAATTTCGAATTTCCTTCTTTTGCATCGATGTTATCTGCATATATCCCTTAGTCAGCGAGCGAGAGACAAACCGGCGAGCATTCCCGCCTTTATTTTTTTGGGGTGAGCTGCGGTCGGCGAGCTCCACGCACCACTCCGTCCGGGGCGACAAAGGGGCGTATAACACGCAACACCCGCAACCCACCCGAACACCACGTCGCCTTCGTCGTTGGACCGACCACCGGAGCATGGTTACTTGTCATCAGTGGTCGGCGCGACGGAATACCCCCTACCTGGGGTACCCTCCCATCGACCGACGTCCCCCCCTAGGGGAGGGCGTCGGTCTTTCCTCACGCAGTCGGCCTCTCGGCGGGTGACGGACTAATCCTCGGTCACGTCCCAGGTCCCACGGGGGTGTCCTGGCCAACAGGCGAGCTGCCTCCGTCGACACCATGCAAAAAAAAGCATATATACGGTCGAGGTGAGAAACCTCTTCCGTTTTTGAAGGCGGTTAATTAAAATTAGCACCGGATGTTTTAAATCTTCTTTCGAAGATTGATATAAAAAAATTATTAATGAGACATATCACCGCAGGTTGGTTTTATGCTCAATCATTTCCTTTTTTAATCCCCTTTTTCAATGGTGACGGAATATGATTACTATTTATCACCACGATTCGAGTTTTCCTTCTCTTACATAGGTGTTACATGTACATTATAATCATTAATCATCTTTTACGACACCTACGAGTAAGGGAAGGAGTGCTGAATTGTATTCTTACTCAGTCACTCCACGGAAAACCATCTTTTATTTTTCTTATAATATATATTAGAGAGATTTTTCTTATAAAGTAATATTAGAGGCTTATCATCATCATCACAGCGCACATACGTCCCACTATTGGGCTCGAGCCTCCTCCACAATAGGAGAGAATTTGACCTACTATACCATGCTGGTCAGACATATTCATATAGGGTTTCATTTCCAGTTTTCCTTCTCTTGTACATATGTTATATGCATATTATAGTCCATAGTCGTCTTTTACGACATCCACGGGCAAGACAGGGAGGAGTGAATTGTATTCTTACTCCGTCATCACACGGAAAAGCTTATAGTTACCATTAAATAAATAAACAGGAGATAGAGCAGAATTCGACAACTGATTGCATCAAACGCCATCTTAAAGTCAATGCTCGGTTCAGTCGAATAAAATAATATTAAAAAAATAGCTGCAATTGATTGAATTTGTGCAGACTAACAACACAGACGATGTCTTATTTTATTTTCTTGGTGCATTTAAATTTTATTTTGAAGCGGCTGTCTTGGTAGACATATTGGAAAAATTATTAAATACATCATTATCATCTCATGCCATATACGTACTATTATTGGGCACGGGCCTGCTCCTCAATGGGAGGAAAATCGGCCCAAATTCCACTCTGGTGAGACGTGTTGGAATAAGGTTTAATTTCGAATTTCATCCTCTTGCATCGATGTTATCTGCATATATCCCTTAGTTGTCTTTTACGACACCCACGCACAAGATAGTGGTGAATTGTATTCTTACTCCGTCTAATCGTGTGGTGACGAAGTAAGAACACAATTCACTCCCTATCTTACCCATGGGTGTCGTAAAAGACGACTAAGTGATATATGCAGATAACATCGATGATTAAATTATATTAATAACTAGCAACCCGCCCTCGCTTCGGTTTCAATCGCCTTACTCGCCGTTCCTGTTGCCGTGGAAATACCGGAATAAAATATAGTCTATGTTACTCCCTGATATTATGGTTTTCCATTTGTGAAAGAATTTTTTAAATCCGTTCGGTGGATTAAGCGTGAAAGCGTAATAAACAAACATATTTTCACATTTATAATATTAGTAAGGTAATATTATTTCAGCGTCGTGAACTCGTCGCAATCATCGGTGCCGACCTGGCGCTGCCGACTATCGCCAGGGCGATGATCTCGCAGAAGGAGGCGGCGGATCGCCTACGCGAGGAGCGCAGCCTTGATGAGGCGATCCACCGCCGGCGACTGGGGCTCCCCGAGGGGGGAACGTCGGTCGATGGGAGGGTATCCCAAATAGGGGGTATTCCGTCGGGCCGATCACTGACGTCAAGTAACCCTGCTCCGGTAGTCGGCCCAACGACGAAGGCGACGTGCATCGTGGATGGGTTGCGGGTGTGCGTGCTTCGCCCCTCTGTCGCCCCGGACGGAGTGGTGCGAAGAGCGCGCCGACCGCAGCCCACCCCCAAAAAAAAAAGGTAATATTATTTACTTTGTGTTTTCTTCATACATTTTTCAAGTGGTGACGATGTATGTATAGAAATCACCATCTCTCTCTTAGCCGTAGCTATAATTAGAACGACTAAGTGATATATAATGTACATAACATCTACGCTAGAAGGCAAACTCCTAACATACCATACCAATCTGTTTAACTACATGGTATACTAGGATAATTTTTCCCCTATCACGGAGGAAGCTTGTGCAGCAGTGGGACGTAAATGAGCTAATATGAATGAATTCACAAATTGTAACAATGTTTTAATACGCTAGACACTTAATATTCGATATGGTGGATTACGATGTTTGTGCAAAAGTTCGTCTGGTCGTTCGGTATTGATTTTCGAACGAACCGCCCGCCTGAAAAATATGCTTACATCACATAGCCTTTGTCTCCGACTGTGAAGATATGATAGTTAAACAAATATGGAAAGCATTTCTTTTGAAATTTCTCTTCATCTCCCACACATAAATCTCATTGTTGGACTTGGGCCTCCTCTACAATGGGGAGAAATTTGACCTACTGTGTAAATGTGTTGGCAAATGATTTTATGTCGAGTTTTCCTTCTTTTGCACAGATGTTATCTGATGCGTAAAAGATGACTAAGGGATACAATATACATTTAATATCTATGCAAGAGAAGTAAAACTCGGAACAAAACCCTATACCAATAAGCAACACGTCTGACCAGGGTGGTATAGTAAGTCAATTTACCACCCACAGTGGAGGAGGTCCGAGCCTATCAGTGGGACATGTATCCCAAATATATACAAAATTTAAAAATTTACATGTTTCTAATTCATTAACGAATCGATATTTTTATATTTTTACTTTAAATTTTTTTCATGGGTTCCTGCCACCATTGTCTAACTCCTATTTGACTGGTTGTTCCATAGGCTGCGACATTTTGTATATATATGATATGTATAGTTATACAATAAATACTAAAAGAAGTTCTTGAATTACTGTGGTAGAATATCAGATTAATGTTAAACATCTACGTTCATAAAATAATTAAACACAATTATTAACCAATTTGAAGCGGCAACAGCACTTAAGGGACATTTAAATAATAAATAAGAAGCCTTTTCCGTGATATAAAGCTTATAACATTTCAGAATTTGTAGCGAAGGATGGCGCTTTACGGCAGAGTGAGATAGCCTATCGTAATCCACTTATAAGTCACGCGCGGGTAGCTTTCATACATTTTTACTGGAGAAAATTCGGGAATACCCTTAATGCATATTAAGCTGGGCTCGGGAATTATTTGCAATGAGGTATCGGGCTACTACCTATTGAAATGAAATTTTCCGCTGTGTGGGTTTAAGGGATAACGAAGGTTCCGTATACTTTTGTAGGTAAGAATGTGACCCTTCCCAAGTTTGGCCGGTCGGATTATTGTTTCAAGTACTATATTCAGAATACCGTAAAACGCTTGCTAAAACGGTAATTATTAATACCAGATAAGAGTATAATACCCGTTATGTGTGAAAGTTTATCTGAGAACATTAATTATAATGTATATTGTTTGTCTGTTAAATGTTTTGTGGTTCATGAAGTCCAGTGTATATTTGGATACAATAATCGGGGATACAATGAATCGATCCAACTTGAAACCCTCCCTTGAACTCGCTTTGAAGTCCACTATCAGACATAGGCAAACAAAGAAAAGAAAGGAAACGTCTATGCAATTGCTATAGATGTTATAAGTTTCTCAAGAGTCCTGCTCTCCTGGTGATCCCTACGATTATTTTCAAAATGCTCGTGGAAAAGCATCCTCACTTTTGTTGTAGTTGATACAATTTATTCTTAATCCCACTTTTTTCTCGCCATTCCCAAAACATATTGTAACTCCTGTAAGCCAGGATCGACAACGGTCTCCATAGATCATGCCGAGGTTTGACCTTCAGGTAGTTCCGGGAAACGATTTTAATTGTCTCGGAACCCGCAACAATATTAATTAAAATTTTTAAACCGGAGAAGTTGGAAGAAATTGATTCTACTTCCCTTATATGCAATGCGAGAAACATAAAGCAATATTGACTCCATCCATCCATCAGCTTATAGACGTCCACTGCTGGACATAGGCCTCACCACGAGAATGCCACTTGGAACGGTCCTGCGCCACTTACATCCAACAGTTCCCTGCGATTTTGAGAATGTCGTCAGTCCACCTAGCGGGGGGTCGTCCTACGCTGCGCCGTCCGATTCTTGGTCGCCACTCAAAAACCTTTCTTCCCCAAAGATTTTCGGTTCGACGAGCGATGTGGCCTGCCCATTGCCATTTCAACGTACTAATTCTGCGGGCTATGTTGGTTACACCCGTTCTTCTACGGATTGCCGTGTTCCGGATTTTATCACGTAGAGAAATACCGAGCATAGCCCTCACCATAGCACGCTGAGCGACTTTGAGCTTTTTTATGAGGCCAATATTTAGAGACCACGTTTCAGTGCCGTAAGTCGTCACTGGTAATACACACTAGTTATAAACCTTTGTTTTCAGACACTGCGGAATATTGGACGAGAAGATCCTCTTAAGTTTCCCGAACGCTGCCCAGCCGAGTTGGATTCGTCGGCGTCCTCTTTCTCGAAATTGGATCTACCTAACTGGACTACTTGTCCTAGGTAAATATAATGATCCATGATGAATTTCTACTTTCTATATAAACACTTCAGCACTTCGATGTATCGATAGTCAATTTGGCACCGCTGAAGGGACTGCAGCACTGCCCAAGTTTCGACAGAATCAAAGGCTTTCTCATAGTCCACAAACGCTAGACACAGAGGCCGATTATACTCCTCGATCTTCTGTATAATCTGGCGTAGCGTGTGGATGTGGTCTATGGTACTATAACCTCTTCGGAAACCGGCTTGTTCGAGCGGCTGGAAGTCGTCGAGCTTGCTCGCGAGTCGATTCGTAATGACTCTTGAGAACAATTTGTAGACGTGGCTCAAGAGTGAGATGGGTCTGTAATTCCTTAAAAGCGTTTTATCGCCCTTCTTGAAAATCAGCACCACCACACTCCTGATCCACGACTCTTGAACGTCGCCCCCGAGAATGACGGAATTAAGTAACTTCTGTAGGGCTTTTAAAACTGGCTTGGCGCCTGCCCTCAGGAGTTCTGTGGTAATTCCGTCATCTCCCGGTGCCTTCCCGGTCTTTAATTGCTTCAGAGGCATTCTGATCTCGTACAAGCTGACGTCCGGGATTTCTTCGGTGTAATTCCGAGTTCGCTTGGATCTGGGATCTTAGACCAAGCCGACAACAGGGTTCTGGGATGATCTATACAACTGCCCATAGAACCTTTCGACCTCTCCCAAGATCTCACCCTGGGATGAAATAAAAGTGCTGTCATCGGTCTTCAACTTGGTCATTTAGCTGTGCCCGATAGACAAATCACGTGCGAACAAATTAGAGCCATGGTTCAGGTCTATTGCCTCTTCAATACGCTGCGTATTGAATCGGCGAACGTCGCGTCGCACGGACTTTGAGATTTGCTTATTAAGCTGCCTATGTGTGGACCAGTCAGCTGAAGACTGCACCATTATTTCCTTTCTCCGCTCCATGAGCTTGAGAGTCTGGTCTGAAAGTTTTCTTGGTCTATTTGCGCGACGGGCCTTAAAAAACTTTGACCCGACAGCGTGGACAGTTTCCACGAATCTGTTGCTCAAATCTTTCGAGGATTCGCACTCTTCTAGGAATTGGAAGCGATTATGTAATTCGAGCTGAAAGCTCTCGGGGTTCTGATGTTGGACAGGTTTAGGTCGGAGTATAGACTTCATCAAGCGAAACCGCTCGACTTACGTACGCAAATTCAATATGCCTCGTACCATCCGGTGACCACTCCCAGTTTTAATCCTGCTGATCACAGAGACATCATTGAATATTTGTCGTTTGTCCGGCAAGAAGAAGTCTATCTCGATTTAATGGAACCATCGGAGCCAATCCAGGTCCTCTTCCTTTGTGGCCGCTTTTTGAAGAAGGAATTCATCATAAAGAGGCCTTCCTTCTCCAAAAAATCGGCCAGTTTTTGGCCCCTTTGATTTCTCTGTCAAAATCCATATTGCCCCACTCTCAGCTGATCGTCTGTCCTTTGTTAGGCCAAAATTTCGCGTTGAAATCTCCCATAACTACTATGAAGTGGGTTTTGGACGTGTGGATAGCTTTTGAGATGTCCTCGTATAAGGCCTCCACAACGTCGTCGGAGTATGTCGAGGTTGGCGCGTAAACCTGTATGACCTTCAGCGAATACCGTTTGGTAATTCTGAGTAAAAGTACGCTACCCTTGTCGACACACTCTCGATCCTCTCTACGTTGTTCACGAGAGACTTTCGAACGATAAACCCTACACCGCGTTGGGATGGGTGATCTCCCTCCCAGTAGAAGAGTAGATTGCCAGACTGAGGAATTATCGTGTCCTCGCCCTCTCTTCGCACTTTTGATAATCCTACAACGTCCCAACGGATTTTGCTCAATTCCTCTTCCAGCGCGATGACCCTCTCGTCGACCTAAGTGTCCGAATATTGTGTGTTACCAGGGCCAAAGATCGATTTTTTGGTAGCCGGATCGCGACCGGGGATTCTTAGCACCCCCTGGTCAGCCATCTATGGGCCCACTACCAAAATGAGCCCATGGAGAGGCGGAACTGCCGTGACTGGGGGCCGTCATTTTTATTGCATCCATTTTTATCAGGGGGGTGGGGGGTTATAATGCCATAATCGCCACGCTTGGCAGACGGGTTGGTGATTGCAGTAGGTGTTGGTGTAAGAAGTTTTCCCAGGAGATAGCTGCTGCTCATTCTCCTGGTGAAACTCTCAGCCGATTTTTACGACTCCCACGGGCAAGCAAGGGGTGACGACAATTGTATTCTATCCCGTCGCCACACGGCAGTATTGACTCGTTAGCCAATAAATACGAGGATGTGCAGCTACTATAAGGACAGCCGCACAGCACCAGGGATATGGGAGAACTTGACGGCATTTTTATGTGAGCCTTATGATTGACTGTTATAGTAGAGTAGAAAAATCTTAATCCCACTTGGAGTATCCATTTACTATAGGGTTATACACCTTTTCTTAAGATTATAAGACTATTCTTTATATATTTCACTAATGGATCCAGAACCTTCCTTAGCAATCAAGTGGAACTTAACTCTTAGAGTGGTAGGACCACACTGTCGACAGTTATCTGTCTACAGCCGCGGGCCGGTCCGTCCGAAGCAGTACCACACTCTCGCAGAAAATCGACGTCTGAGTAGTAGCGATTTGTTACTGCGCTTCGTTCGGTGAGCGAGAGAGCCGGAAGCCCAACTTTCTGAGGGTGTTTGCGTGTGGAGGGTTTTGGTGGTGCCCTTGGTATCACCGAGCCTTAATACATGCATTCACACTCCCTTCACTTTCTTCGCGATAGGCAGCGGCCTTGTAAAGGTCCATGAGCGGCAGCAATACTTACCATCAGGTGTACTGTTTGCTCGTTTGCCACCGTTTGCAATAAAAAAAAAACTTACGCACTTAGATCACTAGATAGGTTAACTGCTGAATATTTAAAGATAAATTAGACAAAGGCCAATTTTGTTTTCTATTAGCGTACTATTGTTAGCCGCACACGACTTTTACAGCTTCGCCTTGACTAGTAGTGAGCGTTGAGGACTTTTAAAAGAAAAAGACACAAGTTCAAAAGTGAATATATTGCACGAGAACTATTTAAATGATTTCTAATTAACCCCTCACGCGCCAAACATCGCGGCGCTCTCGAGTGCCCCGCGCGCTTGGGTATATTGAAAAAAGTCCAAGTGAATTTTATGATTTTACCTCAACTACCTCAACCCATATACGCCCCACTGTTTCACTCGGGCCTTCGCCTCTATGTGGGGAAAATAACCTACTATATGCATGCAACGTGTTGATATAGAGTTTTAGTTCGACTTTTCCTTCTCTTGCATAGATGTTACAAACATATTATATGCCTTAGTCGTATTTTACGACACCCCCGGTCAAGAGAGGGTGGTCGATTGTATTCTTACTCCGTCACTACACGGATGAGATTATATTAGTTAAATAAATACGGAACCCTCAATGCGTCATTAAGCTTTTTTTTTAATATTTAAAGGTATTAATCTGAAACATGTAAGTACGCATACGTATATGTAACCAACCATATTTGACTTTTGGTATATTAGGGGTTTTCAAAAATGTTTGGTTTAACCTTACATAATATGAAAAGTTTAACCAAATATGTTTGAAATGAAATTAATATTATCGATATTGTGATTTCTTTTTCGAAGCAAATGTCAGAATTATTATCAACTAGCAACCCGCTCTCGCTTCGTTTCGGCTTTGGTCGCCTTACTCGCCTAGTTGCCGTGGGAATACCGGAATAAAATATAGCCTATGTTATACCCTGATATTATAGCTTTCCATTAGTGAAAGAATTTTTGAAATCGGGTCGGTGATTTAAGCGTGAAAGCGTAACAATCAAACAAACATCATTACTTTCGCATTTATAATGTTAGTAAAGATAATATTAATATTTGTTTCATAATTTAACTATAACGCTTAAAGTTGACAAGTGCTAGTAATGGACGGTGGTAACTGAGTAAGAATACGATTCACCACTCCTATTTTTGCCCGTGGATGCCCTAAAGGACGATTATAGGACGATTATATGCATAGAAGATTCTGTACAAGAGAAGAAAATTTCGAAATAAAACCCTATACTAACGTGTCTGACCAGTATGATATAGTAAGTCAATCTCCTATCGGGAAGGAGGCTTGAGCCCAGCAGTGGAACGAGTATGAGCTGAAACAAGTAACAGATAGCCCATCAAAAATTAAAATTTAAAAAAGTTAATTAAATTGAATGATAATTGTGGTGTTGACTTTTTCATATGACTAAACAAATAATTTATACAGCTATATGACGTCATCTGCCTGTAATCCATTTGAAACGATATTGGTTATATCTGAAAAGATTTTGAGTGATTTCTTATTTAATGATTTCTGATGTTTACGCGAGTATTACATATTAAAAATAAAACTATTTTTACGGATTTTATAACGTTTATATTTGATTTTAGATTGTCCAATGTTTCGAATATTTTACAGTGTTTATGGTCACGGGTGGGCTAAGTTGTCTCACATCCAACAAGTCTTCGTTATTACAGATATTTATATATATTCTTTACAGGATTAGTTATTAAATTCAAAAATCAAATACAAACGTGATAAAATCCGTAAAATAGTTTATTTTTATTTATCTAAGAATGTATTATGACGTCACGCGTTATTGATGTGTTTATCTCATTGGACAACGTAAAATTCTTCAAAGCAAACATGAATATGCATTTAATAACAGAGTGCACTTCACACGTATAAAATTACATCATTGCTCACTATCAAATAGGATAGTCAAGGATTATACTTTGAGTAAAATCATATTTTATAATGAATTATGAGCTCAGTTCTTGAAATCTGTCTTCTATCTTCATCATAAAGACAAGATGACAAGGATTTATTGTGTAATTGAGTAAATATATATACAATATTTAGTCCGTGATTTCGCTCGAGTTAAAAGCATGTATACGTTGTATATTTATTATTACTTTTAGTATTTCTGTTGCATAAATATCATCATCGTCATCATCATCCTCGCAGCCCACATACGTCCCACTGTTGGGCTCGGGCCTCCTCCACAATGGGAGGAAAATCGACCTACTATACCATGCTAGTCAGACATGTTAGTATAGGGTTTCATTTCGAGTTTTCCTTCTCTTGCACAGATATTATGTGCATATTATATCCCTTAATCATATTTTATGACATCCACGGGTAAGATAGGGAGTGGTGAATTATATTCTCACTCCGTCACCACACGATAAAGTTGCATAAATATAAAACAATAAAATTATTCCCCTTTTTCATACCCTCTAAAGTACAGATTTGCAAAATATTTCTTTTTAGTAAATCTCTAGCACAAAAGCAAAATGACACCAGAAGTATTTATTTGTGCTAATTTTTAAATCAATAAGAAATTAAGTAAAACTATCACGACAAAACTTAATCCCCTACTTTACACCCTTCATCATTATCATCTCAGCCTTATACTCGGGCTCGAGGCTCCTCCACAATAGAAAAAAAAATTACCTATTATACCATGCTGGTCAGACGTGTTAGTACAGTTTTTTATTTCGAGTTTTGCTTCTCTTACATAGATTTTGTATGCGTATTACCCCTTGGTCGTCCTTTACGCCACCTATGGGCGAGATTTTTAACATATCTCTTAGTCATCTTTTACGACACCTATAGACACGATAGGAAGTGGTGATTTGTATTCTTACTCCGTCACCTCATGGAAAACATATATATGTATATATTTCCAAAATTTATTTAATATATAAAGAAAATATGACTGGAACAGTTTCCACAAGTAGCACCCGATTACGAGTTAATTACTAGAGTAGCTGTCATTCCCCTCAATCACATCGGAGGGAACACACACTAACGCTTTAGTAATTGTCCTTATATTGTTGTTTTTTTTTTAAATACAAGGTACTTCATATTATATCAATAGTACAAAAAATAAATAAAATAGAACTTACCTTATAACATTTTAAGTTCCTGTATATACATAATATATAAACCGCCTTGGAATGTATTTCACTTTTGTAGAAAACTTTTTGGTTAGATAATTCATATTACAAATGCAAATTATAACATTTCTGTTTCTACAAGAATGCTTTCACATTATGTCTATTGGTATTGAAGTTCATTACAAACTGCTACACTGATATTGATATGTTTTAGAGACGAAGCAGCTATAGATTTATAAGAAATTTATAACAGATTTACGTAAAACTCTTACAATTGCAATCAAATGATAATCACATATAACACAGAACTTCAAACACGCTTATCAAATCAATTGCTTGATCTATAAAATAATAAAAAAATGGTGGTCTGCCCAGCACGGCACCCCAGCTTGCACTGGTGAGTTAAATGAGAAAGGTTTTTCTATTTCTTCCCATTTCAGAAAGAATATAAAACTCTTTTTCGCCTTTTTTTACTTCCAACTTCGTCTTAATATGCCACCCGCTCGGACCTTAAAGTGCAGGCCTATAAATAATTTAGATGTGACACTGGTACTAAAATGTTTCGAATGATACACATTAAGTACATACTTACAACAGATTTTGAACTACGGATTTCTTAGTCACAAGACTAGACAGACTCACAAGACAAGACTCACAAGGCTTACAAAAGCCAATAGCTTTAAACTGATCCATACTCTCAGAAATTAATCATCATTGATCATAATTTCAGCACATATATATCCCACTGTGAGGCTTGAGCTTCCTCCACAATAAGAGGGAAAATGACTAATATACCACGGTAGTCAGAGATTTTGTTGTGTTGGGTTTTATTTAGAGTTTTCCTTCATAGATGGTATATGCATACTTAATCCCTTAGTCGTATTTTCAATTTCAATTTCAAACTTTATTGCACTCCATAATGTATAAAAGATCTTAACAACAAAACATGTAACAATTATGGACCCTGTAGGGCACGGCAACAGTAGGAGAGAGGAACATTTTTATGAATTTTCCTAATTTTATGATACATACTTTTACATATATTTACTAGAATAAAATTATTACATATATTTACTAGAATTATTATTATGCGATTATTGTTATTATTAAAATTTTAATTATGGTTATTTTTAAAATTTACTAGAATTATTTTAGAATTTTTATTATTGAGGCGGCGGATCGCCTGCGCGAGGAGCGCAGCCTCGATGAGGAGATCCGCCGCCGGCGACTGGGGCGGCGCAGGCGCAACTATCTGCGCCTCATGCCGCCCTAGCCAAGGCCGCGGGTGACGTGACCGGGGATTAGTCCGTCACCCGCTGAGAGGCCGACCGCGTGAGGAAAGACCGACGTCCTCCCCGAGGGGGGGACGTCGGTCGATGGGAGGGTACCCCAATAGGGGGTATTCCGTCGGGCCGACCACTGACGACAAGTTAACGCTGCTCCAGTGGTCGGCCCAACGACGAAGGCGACGTGGTTTTTGGGTGGGTCGCGGGAGTTGCGTGCTTAAGCCCCTCTGTCGCCCCGGACGGAGTGGTACGGAGGCGCGCCGACCGCGACCCACCCACAAAAAAAAAAAGAATTTTTATTATTATTAAAATTTATTATTAATTTACTTAATTTAATAGAATTATTATTATTTGATTATTAGAATTAATTATTAATTTACTAGAATTATTTTATGACAAGCACGGGCAAGAGCGCGGTTTGTGAACCGTATTCTTACTCTGAAGAAAATCAAAAATTAATAAAAATGTTATATTTACTTATTTAAATATCCAATTCATTTCCTCGTTCGGTACCTGCACTTTTTTTGCGTGGGTTATGATCATCACAAACGCAGTCAATTCCGTCCGAGATAATGAATGGGCTGAGCGCGACCCCATGATCCACCGTATTCCTTCCCCTTCGTTATTGTACCGAGTTCCTTGTCGTCCGTGGATAGTCCGGCGGGATATACTTTCCACAGGTATATCTCTGGGGAGTAAGGGGTTAAGAATATAATAAAGATAATAAACCACCATTTGTTACTTTTCCGTGAGAGTTGCAAAAGTAAGTTTTGCTTTTAGACGGACTATGGTCTGAACAAAAGTCGTCAATTCTATGCGAGGTGATGAAAGGGTGGTGGTGGCGCAGCCTTATAACCCACCATATTCCCGAATTCTTGACGTCCGTTGCCAGCCCGGAATGTTACCCTTTCGTGTACCATCCTGTCGACATCCTCACCAGAAGAATGGACAGCAGCACTCTCCCTGAAAAATCATCATCATCATCATCCTACTCTTATCCCAATTACTTGGGGTCGACGCAATATGTCATCTGCTTTGACATATTGCAAAAAGTTTCAGCAATGACTTTTATGACCAGCCGCCTGCCTGACGTCAACCCTCCTTGGGAATGTAATCGTTGACCCAAATGGTACCAGATGGAGTTGGTCCGGGTCAATCTAGGGCTCTTAGTTGTCTTTTACGACACCCACGAGCAAAGCAAGGGTTGGTAGTATTCGAAGCCGCTACCACACAGCAATAGAAAAATGATAACACCAATAGCCATCTCTAACCAAACGTTGCGATTATGGTACGTCTGACTTAAGCTCATAGTGGAGACTGATAAGGAGAATAAAAAATGGATTAAAATTACTTATACTTAAAACGTAACTTAGATTACAATATCACTATAGCGTGTAGTGACGCAGTAACAATACAATCCACCGCCCCCTATTATGACCTTGGGTGACGCAAAAAAAGATTAATGCATATAACATGTATTCATGAGAAGAAAAGCTCGAAATAAAATCCCTTTTCAACCCGTCTAACTAGCATGATATAGTAGGTAAATTTTCCTTCTATTGTGAAAAAGGCTTGATCCCCATTGTGGTCCCCAATATGAACTAAGATGATGATGCACCTAAGCTTGATCCTATCCCACATTCTCTCATTTCTTATGGGTGCGATATATATATATATATATATATATATATATAATAACCATGGAATATAATAGTTCAAAAAAACTAAAAAATACGCCTAAATCGCTAATCCTGATTATCCTAGTAAGGATAACGGGTCAAACTGTTTAAAATATTGAATCATCATCAGTTCTTAATAAGTATGCCAAATTTCGAGTTAATCCGACGTTTTGAAGGGGGTCACAATCATGTTCAAAGATTCCGTTATATACTAACATAGATACGTCTGAAACTAATAAAATCGTATTAAAAATAGTGTTTATGCCTTCCTATGCTCCGTTTTAAAATGTTTATGATTCCAATTGGCCGCTTACTTTTGGGAATCTAAGCAGTAGTAGGTATATAATAGTGCCACAACGAACGGAAGCACCTGTCTGGGTCTTCAAACTGAAATGATGTTTTACTTTCATTCTTTACAGCTCCAATGCTAAGCACATGCCGCTGTTGCAATTGGAAGAAAGTGTGGTGACGGAGTAAGAATACAATTCACCACTTCCTATCATACCCGTGGATGTCGTAAAAGATGACTAAGTGATGTAATATGCACATAAGATCTGTGCAAGAGAAGAAAAACTCGAAATGAAACCCTATCCCAACACGTCTGCCCTAGCCGAGGCCGCGGGTGATCGGACCGGGGAATTGTCCGTCACCCGCAGAGAGGCTGACCGCGCGATGACGACCGACGTCCCAGGATGTCGAGAGGTGAGGTTACCCGAAAGGGTATTCCGTCAGGCCGACCACCGGAGCAGATGTGACTTGTCGTCAGTGACGACAAGTCACAACGAGGTGACATGGGTACGGGTGGGTTATGGGCCCGCGCGCCGTCCTTTCATCGCGCCGGACGGACTGGACCGCGCGTGCGCTTACCATAGCCCACCCATAAAAAAAAAAGTCCCAACACGTCTGAAAAGTACGGTATAGTATGTCAAATTCCCTCCCATTATGGAAACCCGAGCCCAACAGTGGGACGTATGTGGACTGCTATAATGATAACAGCCACATTCAATGCATTTAGGATTCCATTATAGCGTCTATATTCTTGAATCGTATTTTATGACACCAGCGATGAAAGAAGAGATGGTGGCATCATCAACTCAGCCCATATTCATCCCTCTGTTGAAGTCGAACCTACTCCTTTATGAGGTGGTATTTGACTTACTTTCCCATGCTGGTCAGACATATCAGCATAGGGATTTATTTCGAGTTTCCTTTCTTTTGTATTAACATTATCTGCATATTATATCCGCATATTATATTCGCATATTATATCCGCATATGTTATCTGCATATTTTACGACTACGACGACCCACGGGCAAGGGAGGGGGTGGTGAATTGTATTCTTACTCCGTCACCACACAGAACGGCACAGCATGCTTAAATTCTAATTAAATTACTGGGAATTATATCGAAACACGGGAGAACATTAATAACAAAGACAAATTTCAATTACAATCGATTCCACTAATTCGTTTAATTTTGATTTCTTATCTAGACTTTCTAAAGTCTGCATAAGAAGGGTGGTTGTGTTAATCGCGGAGCCGCCCCCGGTCTTCGTTAGTCTAGAATTAATTCGTTGATAAGACGCCGCGCCTCCCAGCGATGTCTTGATGTTGTAGGGTTGTTACACAAGGCAAAGCTTATATTTTTTTTTTTCAGAAATAAAAATAGGTATACACCATAGCACGCAGTCTCTTTCGGCCCGGGCGTTTTGGGTAGATTAAGACCAGCGTCTATGGTCCAGTCTGTTCCAAAAAATGCGGAACACAAAGTATTAAGAAGTATCAATCGTTTGTTTTCCGTGTGGTGACGGAGTAAGAATACAATTCACCACTCCCTATCTTGTCCGTGGATGTCGTAAAAAACGTCTAAGGGATATAATACGCGTATAACATCTATGCAAGAGAAGTAAAACTCGAAATAAAACCTTATACCAACCTGTCTGACCAGCATGATTAAAATCTCGCCTACTGTGGAGGAGGCTCGAGCCCAACATTGGGACGTATATGAGCTGAAATGATGATGATGATGATGAATCATCTGAAAAGCTCATAACGGTAAGTACAATTGCCATACCGCTCGACAAGCTTGATTAATTATTACTGTATTATTAAACAGGATCATGTACAATAGTGGATGCTAACAGATTGATGTAGACAAACCATGAGAACGACTGATCGTGCCAACAGTTTTTGGTTTCACATGCAGGATATAATAAATACTATATGCGATCCACAAATGGTTGTTCTGAGTTTGGTTCTAATTTTAATCCCTTAATTCTATGTTTATCATTATAAACACAATAAAAGAGTTTCTCCATAGTGCCGAGTGTAGTCTTACCAAAAAATACAGTGTTTACCGCGTGGAGACAGAGTCATCATTTGGCTGCCCTCATCCCACGCTAAGTGGGGTTGGCACAACATGATTTTACCTTCCATAGGCACCTGTCATCCGTCATATCTGCACTCAATACGTTCATACGCATATCTTCATTCTACAAACCATCCATATCTTTTTGGGTCTCCCACGTTTCTTATATCCATCCACAAACATATTGATAACCCTACTCGTCTCATGCCTTTCATCCCTCCTCATCACATCATATCCATACCAAGACAGAGTAAGACTATAATTCACCCATACCCTTTCCTTTGGTGAAATAAAAGAAGCGTAATATGCATAGAACATATAGATATTGCATATATTGCATATAAGAAGAAGAAATTTCGAAATAAAACTCTACCATCTGAACAGCGTAATATAGAAGAGATCTTTCCTTTCAAGGAGACCCACTACAATAGGAGAGAAATTACCTTCAACAAGCTTTCGTCCAGCAGTGTATCGTATATGAGCTAAGATGATGATGAGTATGATGATGATGATGAGGAACATAGAGCAAAAAGAATTTTAAAAGTATTCAAACTTCAAATTAAACCGCAATTCCCATCACATCATTTCCTTTTATTTGCGCTTCAATTTTTAAATGGTAGCCATCCCTGAAATCTAAAAGCAAATTAAAAAGACGACCACAAGATCGCCTGAGGGGTGACAGGGTGAATTACACCCCAAGCTTACGTTGACCCTCTTTAATGAACATTGCACTGTGTTCTGTCTCCCTCCATCAAGGGGTATCCTCAAACGACACTACATTCTATCTTTGTCTAACGATAGAGATTTCAGTATGATAGCAATTGTTTCAGTTGCATTTCATTCAAAAGAATTTTTTGGTCTATCGAGATTCCTCCTCATCCTCATCATCACAGCTCATATATGTCCTACTTCTGGACTGAGGCCTCCTTCATAATTAGAAATTGACCACGTTGATCAGGCGGGTTGGTATAGGGTTTTATTTCGAGTTTTTCTTCTCTTGTATAGATGGTTTCTGCATGTTGTAATTCCTTAGTCGTCTTTTACGATACCCGTGAGCAGGAAAGGGAATGGCGAATTGTGTTCTTACTCTGTCACCATCCATCCATCAGCCTACGGACGTCCACTGCCGGACATAGGCCTTCCCACAAGAATGCCACTCGGAACGGTCCTGCGCCACTTGCGTCCAACGGTTCCCTGCGACTTTGAGAATGTCGTCAGTCCACCTAGTGGGGGGTCGTCCTACGCTGCGCCGTCCGATTCGTGGTCGCCACTCAAGAACCTTTCTTCCCCAACGGTTGTCGGTTCGACGAGCGATGTGGCCTGCCCATTGCCATTTCAACGTGCTAATTCTGCGGGCTTTGTCGGTTACACCCGTTCTTCTACGGATTTCCGTGTTCCGGATTTTATCACGTAGAGAAATACCGAGCATAGCCCTCTCCATAGCACGCTGAGCGACTTTGAGCTTTTTTATGAGGCCGACATTTAGAGACCACGTTTCAGTGCCGTAAGTCATCGCTGGTAACACACACTGGTTATAAACCTTTGTTTTCAGACACTGCGGAATATTGGACGAGAAGATCCTCTTAAGTTTCCCAAACGTTGCCCAGCCGAGTTGGATTCGTCTAACTCGTTACTCTGTCACCACACGGATTAAATTAGTTGGTCTCGGAGAGGAGCAGTCTATACATGTTAAGAAATCGCATAAAATTTGACAATAATGGGACATCGTGGATAAAGAGGTCATTAAATTTCCGTTGTCATAACAGCTGCAAAAATAACAGAATTATCATTAAATAAGTATGGGTGCGACGCAAACGAAGCTGCTGGTAAAGTTAGTTTATAATAATCCATATAATTTAAAGAATTATTATTTATTTAAACCAGTTCTATCGAACTATAGATACCAGTTCATAGCCACAAATAAAAGCAATTAGTAAATGATCCTCACGCATTAGATAAATATTTGAAATCCAATATGGCTGCCTGTACTTTGTTTTAGTGAGGGACAGACTAAGTCGTACTGTAAAATTTCATAGTTTTGTGTTTGTTTTTACTGCCTTTAATAGCAGAAGCCTGTCTTTTATAATACTAGAGACATAGTCAGTTTTGGTCGCCCGGTTCTCTCACTCATTCATGGCAGCACAGAAGAAAATGACTAGTATTCAGGTTTTCTACGAGAATATGGCAGGGCGTCGTGCAGCCCCATAATTGGGTTTTTGAATATTTTTTTGTAATAAATGGAAAAATCATATTTAAGTTTTATAACAAAACTGGTTTTTTTTATTTATATTTCGCAATAATTCAAAAGTTATATAAAAATAAAAATATTTTTTTGAATCCAGTGACGAAAACACGCCGACAGCGCCCGAACAAATCCAAACGCGTGTGACGTCATAATGTTAGTTTTTACTCATTGCAATTTATACAGAGATAATAAGTACAATGTTTTGATCTATTTAATTCTGCTGTCATTGTTAAATAATTAAATATAAGTAACAACAAATCGTTTTTTAGCAGTAAATTACCAATATTCAACAACTAGTCAACAAATAGTCAACTCACGGGTAATAGCTGTAAACACTGTACTGTTATAAAATAGCTTTAACATTATGACGTCACAACTGTGCTAACCAGACTTAGCGCGTTCATTGTCACTTGATTTCTTTTTATTTCAAATTTTGATAATTTTTAATTGTTTATAATTAT
Organism: Lymantria dispar; assembly: GCA_032191425.1. Classification (NCBI taxonomy): domain Eukaryota; kingdom Metazoa; phylum Arthropoda; class Insecta; order Lepidoptera; family Erebidae; genus Lymantria; species Lymantria dispar. The sequence goes on from CM063457.1 coordinate 7,080,842, forward strand.
CTTATTTAAAGTTTGCCGCATTAAATATCAATATTATTATTAATAAAGTTTTAAAATACATAGAAAAACATTTTTTTCCCAAAGTCCAATTTAGTGCGATCCTTCCGCATAACCTACTTTTCCTCATCGCCAAAGAGCTGACCACTGCAACAAATTCCTTGACATTTGTGGCTGACTCGACGGGTAACGCTTTCGGGTACCATCCCCCGGCGACGCCCCGGTAACACCATTGATTGTTGCTGGAACGTCACCCTCGCATGGTTGACCTCTCTACGAGTCACTCAGCGATTCCTGGATCGATCACTTACGGGCCTCGACTAGGCGACATCAGATGTAGGTGCTCCTCCTGCCTGCACCGCCCAAGGTGCCGATGGTAGAGTGTTTCAGTTTGGGACGTTGGTGACTTATCGACTCAGATTTTGGCAGTATCAGGTCGGTACCGATGATTGCGAGGAGTTCACGATGCCGCTCTGCCCAGACCAGATACCGCAAGTGTATGCTGCACCGTATCCTTGTCACAGTTGTAGTACATGTTTGTGTCTTCTACCTTCTCGCGACTATGCGCAGGTACTTACCGAAATTATCATGCCAAGTCAAGACCTGCACCAGTTAGAAGAATAGGGCCCCGTGCCGCCGAGCCAACCACTCCATCTACAAGAGCCGTAAGATCTCGACAGTTCCAGTGCCCAACAGGCAATGCGAACGTCACCTCACCAGACGGCTAGCTCGCTGGGTGGGATAAGCCGGCGAGCATTTCCATCTCCAAGTCCCTTGGGGAGTACTGGTCAACAGGCACACTACCACTAAAGTCATTTAGGATATCTCACTGTTATGTCCTCTTTGCTTCTATTTCTATTTCGTATCCATCATATTAAAAACGTGCAAGCATAACCACAGAACTTTTTTAAAGCATGTAGGATGCATCACAGTATTTCCTTTACCGTTTAATTAACAGATAATTAATTGCTAAAACGCACGTAATTTTGGAAAGTCCGAGATTTTTTAAATAGAATGTAAAATGAACTCGATGCATAAAAGAATAAATATCAATTTTGCATATAATTAAATTGTAATAAAGGTAATGTATTATTTTTTACAGAACTATTAGAATAATGTAATGTTGCTTTTATAGTGTAGTTAATTGATTGAAATAGGAGACACCTGCTGCTAATATGTTATTATTTTGTAATTAAAGATAAGGTCGATAACCTACCACTCACTGGAGTATGGAGAAAACTGTACATATTTATATTAAACATTTAAAATACTAAGGAATATATTCTTGACGCGCGGATATTTTACAAACATACATTTAACACAGCCTACAAACAATAATTTGTTTAAATAAAGAATGTCTTTAGTGATCTTCTTACTATGTATACTTTTTCTTTCATATTTGTGACGTTCAATTATTAGTTGTTATTGATTGCATATCATCTTAGCGCAAGTAAGTCCCACTGTCAGGCTGGGGTCTCCTCTACAATGTGGAGGAAATTCATCTACTGTACCACGCTTGTCAGACATGGTATAGGATTTTATATCGACTATTCCTTGTCTTGCGTCAAATTAAATTATATATTCTACATAAGACCTTCTCCGTGTGGTGACGGAGTAAGAATACAATTCACCACCCCCTATCGTGGGTGATCGTACGAGACGACTAAGGGATATAAAACGCATATAACATCTATGCGAGAGAAGGAAAACTCGAAATAAAACCCTATACCAACACGTCTGACCAGCGTGGTATAATAGTAGGTCAATTACCCTTCCATTGTGGAGGAGGCCCGAGCCCAACAGTGGGACGTATGTGGGCTGAGATGATGATGATGATGATGATGACATAAGACCAGTAAGGGCACTTATAAACTGTCAAATTTACACATTTTTTGGAGAAAATCCAATTATCTACACCGGATCGGAATGTGGCCACAAGCTAAGGAGAACCGTCGAGAAACACAAAGGACTGTCATTAAAAAAAATAGAAAACGGGAAGAAGATATGTGTAAACCCGATCCCAATAGCAGCATCTGATCATGAATTAACCACTAGAGCAGCCATCCCTCCTCCCAACTCCCTTCAACTTGCAGGAAAAGGTGCAACCCGCCCCACGTAGCTATCGTAAGTATAACCTCATTCAGTAAGCATGACTAAATCATAACCTGCTAACTATAATAAGAATGTTAAGAAGAGCAAAACCTAAATTCGTTGTTACCTTCCTATTATATCCTTTAATCATCTTTGTTTACACTCATGGGTAAAAAAGGGGTAACGAAATTTAATCTTACTCCATCACTACACGGAGAATATATTCTAGAATTCTCCAGTAAATATTGGTGTTTATGGACAAAGGATGTATTTATATGGTCAAAGGATATCTGACATGAACAAGGTGTCTATCATATAATTATAAGGTAATTGAAGCACTACTAATGCTGTTACATTGTTGTTGATGTTCAAAGCAGTGTGATGTACAATTTTCTCATTGACTGACAGTTCTCTTGAACAGACCACCCCGAAGCGCAATACGGTTTAAGAACAGAGAGGGACTAAGCTATTTATTGCTAATCAGATACCTAAATATAATATTATTTTTGACAATGGAACTATCAGTTTAAAATAACATAATTCACAATTCGTATACAGTAGTTTTCTTCATAACTCGTAGAACAATAATAAATAACCGAGTTTTTTTTAATGTTTATGGCAGTATTATAAACTAATAAGTTAAGTCACTTTAATTGAGTGCTGACAACCAAATTACGTTTCCTTCTTGAGAATTTTGGCAGAACATGAGAATACACGTAATACATTATTTAAAGTCAGTCTTCCAACTTTAAAATCAGTTTTATTATAATTTGACGAAAGGTTATCCTACCTTTACAATGAAGGTAAATCAAGAGTAACTTATACAAGGTAAATCAAGACATACAACAGGGTTTCAACAGGTCGTGCCAACTTCAGAATACAATGCGTCCCAAAACCTTACTTTCAATTATAACACCAACTTGAATCACCAATTTACCTGCCCAGCATCCGATTATGGCACCATCCGTTCTTACATAGCCCTAAGTCCAACATTAAACGTCACTAAGTTTATGAATAGATAAATTATTACAAATAATTAATTACGTAAATTTAGTACAAAACTCATAAGAATACAAAATGACATGTCAAGAATTATTAAACAATTACTTGCAACTTATTTAAATAAAAATAATTGAAGCACGATCATTGTTTCCTTAGAATAAACACTGTAATAAAAATGTCACAGTCAACCAGTAATTGATATTTAAATACGAAAAGACAATATAATATGTTAATAATATGTTGCTACCATATTGTTTTATATACGTGCGTGCCGGCCGGCCCTGCATTTCAACGATGTTTATCACGAATAAAAAATTATGAGCAGAAAATTATTTTACGAGAAATTATATCTTCATTGTCCGTGCGATGGGTATCTGAGAACGTAAAATGTCATTCATATCCATCTTTAGTTTATCAAGGTAACCGGCTGTGAAGGTAAGACATGCAGATTGTGTGTATAAAACTGCACTTCAAATCTGCACTTTGACTTCACAGAAGTCGTAACAACTGTTCCATTCATTTCCATTATGTAATAAAAATACGCTTTTGAAGTAATGCTATTTTTAGGCATTTTATCGTGGTTATATTGCGTTTAATCCGCGTGGTTACGGAGTAAGAATACAATTCACCACCCTTTTTAAATAAAACTACTTTACGGATTTTATCGCGTTTGTATTTGATTTTTGATAACCCAACGCTTCGAACACTTTGCAGCTTTCATAGTCACAGGCGGACTAAGATATCTCATGTCCAACAAGTCATCGTTACTGCAGAAAATTTTATAATTATCTACCCGATACAGAAATTAGTTATTAAATATTGACCCACATTTTGATACAAATTTATTGCCAGTGTAAGAAGAAAATGATTATATATGAAAAAAAAGTGTATTAAATTATATTGTTTATGGTTAGTAACTATTTAACATTAAAATTAATAGTAATTATATTTAAAAAACCTAACAATCTAGTATACTACCACCGGATCGGAATACGGCCACACTGAGAAAGAGCCGGCAAGAAAACTCAGGTGACATGATGCTAAATTAATATTAATTTTGAAGGCGGCTTACTTTATGTTACTAAGAGGTTTTAATTTATAAAATTATCTTTAGTTAGTTTTTTACTTTTTTAGTTTTTGTAGTAGTGGTAGGACTACACTGTTGACAGTTGTCTGTCTACAGCCGCGGACCGCTCCATTCAGGGTAGTACCACACTCGCAGAAAATCGACGTCCGAGCGCAATTTGTTACTGCAGTTTGTTTGGTGAGCGAGGCAGCCTAACTCTCTGAGGGTGTTTGCGTGTGGTGGATTTTAGTGACACCTTTAGTATCACCGAACCTCATTGCATTCTTCGCGGTAAGCACCGGCCTTGCAAAAGTCCATGAGCGATAGCAACACTTACCATCAGGTGTACTGTTTGCTCGTTTGCCACCGTTAGCAATAAAAAAATGGGATCATACGGCAGGCACCAGCTTTCAAATAAAATAAGAATTATCAAAAAAGGTTCACATTGTCGAAAGTTTTGAGGTAACAAACGTAAAAAAAAAAATATCAATCATATTGAGAACCTCCTCCTTTTTTGAAATACAATCGTTAATTCTAAGGTCTCTAATAACACAGATATTTAACTATTAAAATCTTCTTTTAAATCAATCCTATTTTTCTTTTACAGTGCAATTTCTCACCATGAGGTAACTAAAGTAAGCTAATTTTAATATAAAAACACTAAACTTTTTTATTGCTGTGACAAGCAAGCAAATAGCACACCCGATTATAAGCTGCGCTGATAGACCTTTGCTAGGTCGCTGTCTATCATGAAAAAAGTGAAGAGAGTATAAACGCATGAAATGAGGTTCAGTGATGCTTCCGTGTGGTGACGGAGTAAGAATACAATTCATCACTCCCTAACTTACCCGTGGGTGATCGTACGAGACGACTAAGGGATATAAAACGCATATAACATCTATGCGAGAGAAGGAAATCTCGAAATAAAACCCTATACCAACACGTCTGACCAGCGCGGTACTATACCGCGCTGGTCAGCTGGTATCTTTTACGACGGCTTCGGGTAAAAGAGTGGGTGGTGGATTGTATTCTTACTCCATCGCCACATGAAGTACCCTCCACACAGGGTCTTTAATAAATTCTATATTCTTTTTCATAAATCTTTATTTCAGTTTATTAAGTAAATAGAATAGGAAACATGCTGTATCTGTGTCACATGAATTATATTAATATGTAATAACTTGAAGGTATATCTATGAAGATGCGGTGCGGGTGCGCTGCATGCTGCCATTGTGTATAAGTGATTCTTGTAAATATTGTCGATGTTTCCTAGGTGTACAGATAAATCTAAAGTGATTTTTGGCTACATATTTTAATAGAATTTAAGCACTTGGTGTACTAATATGAATAAATAAATAAAAATAAGTGAACTTAAAATTCTTTTGATAAAATCGCTACTTGTTACTTTGTGTGTTTTTTTTTTCGGAATTAAAAGCGTACGTTGTAAGAAAATTTACTGCAATATAATTGAACGAGGCGTAAGTAATATACACAATACCATTGTGAATATACATATTTAACAAGTAAATTGAAAATTTTAAATATTATACCATCAATATCTATATATCTTTATTAAAAAAATAAGTACCAAAGTAAAAATATGCACAAATGGCGTAGTGAGTAAGATGTCGACCTACCCTGCTAAGTAGATACGATTTCCACTCAGGATAATACTTTCAGTACAAGCGAAACACGAGCTATTATTCTAGTTTCAATTTGTATACGTTAATTCTGTTGTCAATTTGTATACGTTAATAGTGAATTTGTAGTTACATAGTAGAGAGAAAATTTATTTTCTTGTAAGATTTCCTTATATCCTATTCCCACTTTGATCCCATCCCGCATTCTTTCCATTCCATTGTGATGCGCGGTATATTGATTAATCGTGAGAAAGTGGTGGGTCTCCCTTCTTTCCTTCCATTTTAGAATAGTAATGGATTTCCACCATGTATCGCCTAATTCAATCATATATCAGAAGGAAAACTCTAAATAATGCCCTATACCAAATGAGCTGAGTAAATGAATATACCTACGTATTCTAATGGATGAATAGATAAAGAAAAATTCTGTAATTCAAGTATTCCTAATTTACAGAACATAACATATTGAAATTTACATCAATATAAAAAGAATATTTTTTGTGTAATGTATCTATTGTACATTAGCCGCAGACGGCTTTCACAGCTTTGGCCGGACTTTGGGTGAGCACTAAGGACTTTCAACCCTGTAATAGTGTTGTTTTTTATTTTGTATATTTTTGTTTTGCGCTAGGCTATCTCCTGGACACACCCCTTCCAATTCGTTCGGAGTGATAGAAATATGGCCACACAGCCAACCGTATCCCTTCCCCATAGCTATTTGAACTAGCAGCTAGCCTCGGTGACAAAAAAAAACAACATAGCACCCTACACAAAAGAAACACAAATTACATCCAGACTCAAAATAACAATTTATTATTCGGCAAAATTATTTTCCTACATAGGAATGGAATGCAATTGATATTTGAAATAAACACTAGAATGACTGTGATTCAATTTTCGATTTGATCACATCTCTACCGCCTACGTTTTCCTATTCATCTTCCAACTGTTCAATACTTATTATAAACCCAAATCGATTCAGCGCAAACGAGATCTCGATACCCGACGCCATAAATCATATTTGCGGACGCTCCGGGCGCGCCGTAACCGATTAGTAGGTGCGCCACGGTTATCCACCGAGAGAAACAATTTCACATGCATTTATATAATTTATGACTTCATCTAGAATCTTAAGGACGATATCTTAGTGAGTTTCAACTAAATGGTACGGGTAAGCTTTAATTTTTAATAAGAACTTTACGACTTGGTTACGAAGCTGTTTAAGCTAGTTTTATATCTGTATTATTCAGAAGATTTTATTAAGGAGTTATAGTGAAATATGAATAAATCATTCACCACGCTTTAGTAGAATATTACATAAAACTATTATTAAACTAATATTATATGTGATAGGACACTGTTGACAGTGGTCTATCTACAGCTGCAGGCCAGTCCAATTAGAATAGAACCAAACTCTCGCAGAAAATCGACGTTTCAAAATTAGCAATTTGTTACTGCACTTCATTTGGTAAGCAAAAGAGCCGGAAGCCTAACTTTCTGAGGGTATTTGCATGTGGCGGGTTTTGATGATGGCTTTAGTATCACCAAACTTCATTGCACGCATTCACACTCTCTTCGGCCTGACGGCCTCAGATCTACTTATCTCCTCTACTATGGGAGCTAAATTGACCACGCTGATCAAATAGGTTAGCATAGGGTTTTCTTTCGACCTCCAGCGGAGTTGTGGTGCATGTGAAAACGGTCCCATAACTTCGCCGTAACTGAGGGACAGGAACAGCGTGTGGTTTTTAGCTGGTAGTTGCGCTGACAATAAATCAACCCTAAGCCCGGCATACCCCATCTCTATAAGGTGGACATGCGTAAAAATAGCATTTCCCCAAAAAAAAAAGAAAAAAAAAAGGGTTTTCTTTCGAGTTTTTCTGCTATTTCATAGATGTATATAACATCAGAATGCTCGAGCCCAGCAGTGGGACGTATATGAACTGAAACCACGCTAGTCAGTCGTGTAAGTGAAGGGTTTTATTTCGTGTTTTACTTTTCTTTCGTAGATAATATATGTATATCATATCCTTTAGTCATTACCCATAGCAAGAAAGGAGGCGGTGAATTGTATTCTTACTCCTTTACCATATGAATAAATAAAATGGAAACGATAATAAAAAATATAACGACAATTTCATGATATATTGAAAGAACCCTTTCATGCTTTGTTCATTCATCATCTTGACTCGTATTAGTCCCACTGCTAGGCTTGAGCGTCCTCCACAATAGGAGGAAAATTGATCTTACTATACCATGCTGGTCAGACGTGTTGATATATGGTTTTGCATCGACTTTGACTTTTCTTGCATAAATTTTATATGCATATTACATTCCTTAGTCGTCTTTAACGTCACCCACAGGCAAGAAAGGATTTAGAAGGAAAGGAGTTGGCGAATTTTATTCTTACAACGTTTCCATACAGATAATTAAAACTAAAATGCATTTAAAAAATTATAATAGCAATTTCGTGATAATTTGAATAAATAATTCTCACGCCATCTCTGTTCATTGAAAAATAATAAAAAAAGTCCGGTTCATCTGAGGCCATAAAATTTGATTACAGCGACAATGGACAGGATTACTTCATTAGTTTTAATTCGTTTAATAACAGTTAAGATCAAATTAAAACCACATGTGCCACAAGTTTTAGTGAAGAGCTAACAATTTTGTTTTGTACTAGCATATTCCGGTGCCAGTAATTTCCGGTTTCTCTCAAGTAGTTCCCTTTCCCGTGGGAATACGGGGATAAAATAAAGATTATGTTATTCGCTGATAATGTAGCTTCGAATTAGCGAAAGAATTTTTAAATAGTATTGCAAATAAAACTACTTTTACGGATTTTATAGCGTTTGTATTTAATTTATGATTACCCGACGTTTCGAACACTTTACAGCATCCATGGTCACGGGCGGACTGTAAAGTAGAAGTTACTTTTAAATGGTAGTTCAGACTAAAAAACGTTACAAAACTTACAAATTACTTTCGCATTTATGCCATTAGTTAAAGTTATGGTAATGGTTATGCTTGTGGTGACGGAATAAGAATACAATTCCCTATCTTGCCCGTGGATATCTTGAAAGACGGCTAAAAGATACACTACGCCTATAACATCTATGCAAGAGACGAAAATCTCGAAATAAATCTCTATACCAATTTGTTTTACCAGCCATGGTACCATGGTATGGTGAAGTCAATTTCCCTTTTATTGTGTAGAAGGCTCCAGCCCAACAGTGAAATGTATATGAGCTGAAATGATGATGATGATTGTAATAGTTATAGCAGTAATATTATGAAGAAAAGACGATCGATCGATCTTTCTTTTTAGCTATCCAGAACGTTATCTAATGTAGAGCTTAAGAACCTGCAGTGCTAACCCTCTTCGCCTTTTAAGCAGAATGCTGGTAAGTTTTACATGATTCGAACCCTAACCCGTTTTTTTTTGGACAAGCTATGATTTGGTGGTGATTGTTTGGTTTTTCCCGTGTGGTGATGGAGTAAGAATATAATTCACCACTCCCTATCTTGCCCATAGGTGTCGTAAAAAACGACTAATGCCTCCTCTACACGTCAGCGGATGCGTCCGCAAATGTCATCGGCGGACGCGTCCGCGGACTTATAGAGGGGGTGATTTGCTCGTCTGTGGTAGCAAATCACCCCCTCTACACGTCCGTGGACGCGTCCGCCGATGACATCTGCGGACGCCTCCGCTGACGTGTAGAGGAGGCGTAAGGGATATAAAATAAATGTAAGAGACGAAAAATTTCAAATGGAACCCTATACTAACACGTCTGACCAGCGTGGTATAGTAGATCAAATTCCCTACTATAACGGAGGAATCCCGAGCTCAAGAGTGGGACGCATATGGACTAAGACAACGACGAAGACGGTTTGGACATATACCGTCCATTTCGTGCTGAGTGGTGGATTGACACTGTGCAGTGCCATAATCTATCGCATTCTCTGCCTATCCTTTGAATTTAATACTAGTACCCTTTATTCCTTGACCTCAGTGGCCAGCTCGACGGATTATGCATTTGGGTAGCACTCCTATCGCCCACGCGCGGTTCGACCACGGCTAGAGAGAGTGATATCGAGCGCTATTTATCGCGTCAGCGCTACTTGACACACTGGCGGCGGCACATGTTAGCGTAAAGGAGTTAAACTGCCTGGTTGATATACAGAATCTCAATTCAAAATTTTCCATAATTCATTAAAACATTAGGTTATTACTATATCCTTTAGTCTCGAAGGCAGCAATGGGACGTATAAGAGCTGAGACGAGATACCACAAGTAGAAGAGGATCCCAAGTTAAATATTAATTGATCTATTATTCATTTGAGTGGAGTACTCAAATACATTGTAGGAGGAGAGAGCTATTTGCAGAAAAATGATTCACTATTGTACATAAACAGCATAAATTATCTCGAACAAAGATTTCAATCAGTTTATTGTAACAAAGGAAATGCCAATAAGCTGTGAACTAAATTTGGCTTCTGTGTACCTTGGCATCTGCGTGCATCCTTTGTAATCTTAGTCAGATCAGAGATTTGTTTACCTGATATTATTATTTATAATAATCACTCTTGTGATGACGGAGTAAGAATATAATTCAATACCGCTTATCTTGTTCGTGAGTATCACAAATAACTAAAACATATCATCATCATTTCGGCTCGTATACGTTCCACTTTTGGGATCGATCCTCCTTCACAATAGGAGGGATACTGACCTTACTTACACTATTCTGGCCAGACAGGTTCGCATAGGGTTTTATATCGAATTTTCCTTCTCTTGCATAGATTCTCTCTCATAGGTCTTTTACGACATTCACGAGTGGTGAATTGTATTCTTACTCCGTCACCACACGGAAAGAAAAATATGATATACAGATAAGACTATGATGTACAGATAATCTATATGCAAGAGAAAAAAACACTCGAAACAAAACGGACAGATTGGAGTCACTGGAGCGGCGAAGAGACTTTGGATCACTGTGTTCTCTACCGGCACTTTCATGGGGCGGGCTCTAAGGAACTATTTGGCTTGGTACCACCGTCACCGTTTTATCAACGTGCCACTCGACACCGCAGGATTCATCCATTTCACCTGGAAACGATAGGTCAATTGCCGTCTATTGTAGGGGAAGCTCGAGTTCAGTAATCGGCTGAGAGGAGGATGATGATTACTAATAATATAAAAACATTATCATATACAAGCTGATCCACGCAACTCAATAGAAGACACAGAGACATCTTAGTCCACCCGTGACCATCAACACTGCAAAGTGTTCGAAACGTCGAGCAATCAAAAATCATATATAAACGCGATAAAATCGGTAAAATAATTTTATTTACACTTTGTCATCACCTTATCTCTACTATAAAATACTATAAAAGAGAAAGTAGTTATTCAACCCAAAAATTACAAAACATTAAAACATTGATTAGCCAATCACGTATCATCTTAACACAAATTTATCGCTACAACCGCTAATTGGAAGCAGAAGACCATAAAGATATCCTTTACAATCATATACCGACCAGTTCATCATACGTCAATAAAACTTAATCATTTAATTAAAAAAGGTATTAATTAATATTTATTTGACGCTGTTTACATGGGGAATTGCAATTAGACAAATCGCACCTTTTCTGCGGACATTGTTGCGCGCCGTTCAATTTTATTATGCAATTAGAGTCTATAAAATCAGTTGAAGCGGTATCCGCTTCAGTCGACGTCGAGGCGAAGGAAGCGAATTTTTTGGATACCAACCAACATTCCTTAGTTCACAGGGCTGAACTGTCTGCCTATAAAGATTTAATTTTAACAAACTTTCTATCTTATTCTTTGTGGGATAGTTAGCATTAAGAAATAAACCTTTTTATCGCTGGAAACTTAACAAATATACAATTGGCGGACACAGATTAAACACAGCCCTCGAACAGTCATAATTCCTGATAATAATATCAAGTTTTATTATAATAATATCAATATTTAAATAAAAACATAAAAAAATATACAAACTTTCTTATTCGTTTCTTCTTTTTCTTAACTAATCATCCCACTGTAGAGCATGGACCTTTTACAGCCGAGAGAAAATTAACCTATTGGTAGGCTAGCCAAACTTTGTCTTGCATAAGATTTTATTTCGAATTTCCTTCTTTCGTAGTTATGTTACTACACAGTTACAGTAAAGCTTTTATCAACCTCTAGGTAACGTAATTTTTTACATTATTTAATTTAAAAACGAATGATATTAATAAGACACTGCGGACAAGAAGAGTTTAAGTTTGCCGAACGCTGCCCAGCCGAGCAGGATTTGACGGCTGACCCCTTACTCTAATTGAATCTACCTAACTGGACTGTTTGTCCTTGATAAACATAGTAATCGACAACTTCGAGAATCACATTCCCGACTAGGACTGATACGGGAATGACATAGGTATTAAACATGACATGAAAAACCCACATATGTATTTAAGAGTTCAAAATTTTCTCTATCCCAAAAATACGCAACATGTCAATGTCTTCAAAAGTTATTAATTCAACGATTTTGAAATCATAGACCAAGTTATAGATTCAAGAACAATGTAGTCACAATAATGTATACTGAGCATTTGTAATGTTAAACATCTGTAAACAAAACATTTGTAAGCAGTGTAGGCGATGCAAACACGATCCGACCCTGTACATTCTAGAATGGTTAGCGCACAACAGTATTTAAACCGTTTAAAACTAAGATTAAAGATGTCACCGCCGCTATTTTTTTATAGTACTATCCAGTTTTCTTTGTAATCTCTTTAACAACAACATTAACCTTTAAAAAACTTGTCTGTGGAACCCGTTACAATAAGTATTTTTAGTTGATAAGTATTTTTTTTTTTTGGCGTGTGCTGACGGAATAAGAATATAATTCACCACTCCCTATCTTTCCCGTGGATGTCATAAAAAACAACTAAGAGATATAATACGCATATAACATCTATGCAAGAGAAGGAAAACTCGAAACAAAACCCTATACCAACTTGTCTGACCGGCATGACATAGTCAATTTCCATCCTAGTGGAAGAGGCTCGAGCCCAGTAGTGGGATGTAAATAAACCAAGATGACGTATATTTTTAAAAACTGTTCATTACTGTTATCTCTACTTTTATCATTTTTACAGTTTTGTTTTTGTCTACTGCGAATGATTTACTCCTCCCGTAACAATAATATATTTTCCAGAGAAAAAGTCGTCAAAAACGTCATCATTTGGGATGATGATGTATCTTTGTATACCATATAAGTCCCACTATTGGGCTCGGGCCTTCCCCTCTATGGGAGAGATATTGACCTACAATACCACGCTGGTTAAACGTGTTGACATAGTCTTGCATTTCGAGTAGGGATGTAAAAAAATCGATTTTTATAATAACCGATTATTACTAAAAATTAATCGATTAATAATCGATTTTTACAATCCATTATCAAAATAATAAAAATCGATTACTAATCGATTTTTTATTATTCATAATTCGATCGAAATTAATCGATTATACACTGTCAGGTTTCCTAAAAAAAAAAGTCATCACGATTGTTTCATACTATACGTATATTAGAAAATAAAGCTCACATTTCCTAAAAAAAGGTCATCATAATCCTGTTGGGAGGAAAAATCGATTATTTTATAATTGATTATTTATTTTTAATTAATCGATTATTTTATAATCGATTTATTTTAAAGAACAAAAAACGTTATCGAACTCGATCACCACAAAGACGCTTTCTTGAAATTGTGTAACATTAACGATTTTAAACTACGTCAAAATCACGTCAGGAGTAGCAAATATTTGACTTAATCGACGAAAGTCGAATTAATTTAGTTTAGAAACGTTCCACCGAATTTGATACCAATCGTGCACTAGTGTCGGTCGCTTTCAAGAGTACCAAATTTGCTTAAATTCGAGCTGAGATTGGATTTAGGATTGGAATCAAGATTCAAGAGTAGGCACACTGGTCATGTGTGTATAGGATTTAGCTTCGAGTTCCCCTTCTCTTGCATGTTATATGCGTATTATATCTCTTAGTCGTCTTTAATGACATCCACGAGCAAGATAGGGAGTGAAGAATTGTATTCCTATTCCGTCACCACATGGACAGTAATGATTTGATAAAGAATTATTACAAAAACGACATAACATTTCTAACCTGTAATTGTATCTTTCTTCTATAGCTATAACTCAAAACCAAATCAGGAAAATGCATAAGCATAAATAACAATTAGAAACCGCCTCGACATAGCCAAGCCAAGTTGTTTATATGTATATGCGTGGGACCAATTTGTTATTATGATTAGTTTTTGTTAATTAAATGTAATGGCGGGCCCGTTAGACCTCAGATTACATCTGCCCCACCTCTCCGAGTTCTCTACATGAATTAAACATGATAGATATCTAATATACGTAGCATCAACAACACTTTGGCTTCAAAATGGCTGATATGGGCGCTGAGATAATTTAATTCGTGATTTTCCGGTTTAAGTTATAACATATTGTCATAACCATATGATTTCTTGCCTTTCTCTATGACATTTATTGTAACCAAAGTTTTATTTAAATTCTAAAGAGTATATAATAGGAATATTATGGTAAGAGAGTGCATAATTCCATCGTCTGTAACATAAATTGAAATAATAGGTAGTTAGAAAAACTAACAAACACGCTTGTGTAGAAAACTGAGCTAAAAGTGCAATATAGAAAATAAGAACAGCGCCATCTATCGAGTCGTATCAAAATCTCAACTATAGATATAAAAAAATCGTTGATCCTGTAAGGATAATAAGTCAAATATTTGTTTTTTAAAGAAGCACTAAGGCAATAATCCTTGTATTGCGAGGGACTTTACAAACAGATTATTAACGGACACAAACTACATCCAGACTCGGAACAACAATATGTGGATCGCACAAAGTGTTGCCCTGCGTGGGATTCGAACTCGCAACACTGGCGTAGTAGGTCGATATCTTAACCACTACGCCATCTGTGCAGTCATCATTTAAACTATTGGATTGTCATCAGTACTTGATAAGCTTACAAAGTTTCAATTTAATTCGACGTTTAGGAGTGAAAATTACGTTTAAAGATTACATGCATACCAAGTTAATACGTATCATCATTCAGCATAATTTTAGCTCTTATAAGGCCCACTGTTGCTTTGGAGCCTTCTCTACAACACGAAAGAAATTGACCTACTATACTATATCACACTGATCAGACGGATTGGTACAGGCTTTTATTTCGAGTTTTCATTCTCGAGATCTTATATGCAGATTTAATCCCTTAGTTGTCTTTTATGATATCCCCGGATAAGAAAGGGTTAGTGAATTATATTCTTATTCCGTCACCACAGAGAAAAGCTTATTAAACCGGCTAAGTGCGAGTCGAGGTCGCGCACGAAAGGTGCCGTGCCATTATCTATAAAAAGGGCAAAAAATCGCGTTTTTTATATGAGAGCCCTCCTTAAATATTTATTTTATTTTGTTTTTAGTATTTTTTATTATAGCGGCAACACAAATGACCGATGTCCCAGGACGTCGAGAGGTGAGGTTACCCGAAAGGGTATTCCGTCAGGCCGACCACTGACGACAAGTCACATCTGCTCCGGTGGTCGGCCTAACAACGAGGTGACGTGGGTACGGGTGGGTTATGGGCCCGCGCGCCGTCCTTTCATCGCCCCGGACGGACCAATACCGCGCGTGCGCTTACCATAGCCCACCCATAAAAAAAAAAAAGTAAGCCGTCGCTCAGGACGCCTGGCAGATGTGAAACATCGAAACTATTTTGTACGAGTAAAGACACGGTATCGAATATAAAGTATCGATACTGAACTCATGAGTAGTATCGAAAGATAAGTAACGTACTGATTAAAGTATCTAGTACTTTTACTTACTTTATCTTTAGGTATCAAGTACTTTTCTTTCAATACCGATACATTGCATTCGATACTTTTAGTCAATAAGTACTTTTTAGCAGGTATCGTATCGAATAAATTATCCATTTTAAAATTGACTTTACGGCTTATATTTATGGTAACGTTATTTAGTACAAAAGTAATTAAACTTCCAAAATGTAGCTTGAAATACTTTCATCCGTTCACAGACGTTCTATTGCACGATAGGTGCAATTTATAAACCAGAAATAGCGGCATCTATCGAGCTATGCAGCATCGAGCACGAAGTGCGCGATTTAGGTAACATAAATAGTGGCATCTATCGAGCTAACGACCAACTCTCAGACCAATATATTGAATATTTAATAAAGAAACCTTTAATCCTGTAATGATAATAAGACAAGCTATTTAAATTAATTTAGCATTATTGGTCCTTGCAATTTTACAAATTGCAAAGTTTACAAATTTTAAATGAAATCTGACTGTTTTAAGTGAGTCAAAATCCAATTCCTAAGAAATCGGTGACATACAAGGAAATAAATATATAAAAATACAGCTGAAACTAAACTAAATCCCATGCCTACTGATATATTTATATTATGAAGTCATTATACATTAATTTATAAAACAAGTAAATATGCATAAAAGAACAGATTACGTCAGGAACTAGTATGACATAAAGTATTAATAAAACATGGCCATTTTTTCCAGTAAAAGATAATTTTTATTCAATAAACATTTATTTTCATTATAGGTAACAATTTACTTTGGGTTCACTAGATGGCGTTGTACAAAATTTTAAATCGCACCATGGTTTCGTTACAAATTTAGATATGTATATCCAGATAAACTCATTTGCAAAAAAAACGGGCGGTTTTGATTTTCATTCATATTTAAAAAGATACAATACCAAAAAGGTTTCAATCGTTTGTACACGTTACTGGCCGGTTTTAAAAATGCTGTGGTATTTAAAAAAGTACGTTCTAAATTCAATTTTTCATTTGATGTTCATTTTTACAGAAAACCCCTTTTTATCCTACATTTTTGGCGCGAAGTTCCAGAAGTTAACATCGACTTTCATAACTTTTATTCAATTTTTATCGATTAATTTCATATCCTTGACTGTCAAAGCTTTATTTAATGCTGTTTGGCTGTATCAAAAATGGTAGATAAAGTGGTAAAAGCTACCAAAATTATCGCGCTGCTTGAAGAGGGTTGCAGCCAATGTTTCGTGGCTAGGAGGCTAAATGTTAGTCGCTCGACAGTCCAAAGGACCTGGCAGCGATATCAGGAGACTGGTTCCGTTGAGAGAAGGCCTGGTTCTGGAAGAAAACCATGTACCCAACCACGGGATGATCGTTTTCTTGTGAGTCGCGCATTGAGAAATCGCAAATCTTCGTATGTGGATCTTAAGAACAACCTCCAAGAAGTAAGAAATGTGCATATTAGTCTATGGACGGTCAGGAGGAGGCTTCTCGCTGCCAATATACGCAGTCACCGCCCGGCCCGCGGCCCCAAATTACTCCGTGAGCACAGAGTTCACAAGCTTAGGTTCGCTAGAAATTGTGAATCATGGACTCAAGACGATTGGAATAGGGTTTTGTTCTCTGATGAAGCCAGGATATCTCTGTTCGGTGAAGATCGACGTCGGCGAGTGCTAAGAAGACAAGGAGAACGCTTTGCAGAGGCATGTTTCGAAGAAATCACACCTTATGGTGGGGGCTCTGTTATGTTTTGGGCAGGAATAAATTCAATGGATCGTACAGAGTTAGTCTTCATTGAAAACGGCTCACTGACTGGGCATCGATACATAACGGAAGTTCTAATTTCTCATGCACAACCCGCATTGGCCGCACTAGGTGAAGACTCGATTTTTATGGACGACAATGCTCGCGCCCACCGATCCCGCGATGTTAATGCGTATGTGCAAGAGGTCGGCATTCGTCGTTTGGATTGGCCAGCTCGAAGTCCCGACCTCAATCCCATAGAGCATGTCTGGGACGTTCTGAAACGGCGTGTGAGATCAGTACACCCGGCTCCGCAGACCATCAGAGAGCTGAAGAATGTGATTACTGCGGAGTGGGAACGTATTCCGCAAGCAAGTATCCGGGATATACTCGCTAGCATGCCCAGACGAATTCAAGCTGTGATTTTAGCTAGAGGGGGTCACACTCGATACTAAACATTTATCTGGTTTTACTTTATTAAAGAAAAACAAACAAAAAAACTTTTTTTATTTTTACTTCATGAGCATATGCACTACTAGCGAATATACACTACTAGCGAGGTTTAGCATTATTTCCCATAAATTGTATCTAAATTTTATGAAATACTGATGAAAACGATTATTTTCTTATTAATTTAGCAAATTGTGTGGATAAAACTACCTATAATTATCAAACAAAGAAATATTAACATTTGAAATGGTTCATTGCTTAGGTGCCCGTTTTTTTTGCAAATGAGTGTATTTAATTTACTGTAAATTGCGGGTTGAGAGCCCTCAGCGCTCACCCACCAGTCCGGGTAAAGTTGACACAGCCATCTGAGGCTAACAACTAAGTCCACAAAAAAAAAAAAAAATTACTGTAAATTAAGAGGGCACCGCAAGGCGTGGCGTCAAATCGCCACACGACGATCGCAGTCACCCTCGCCTATAGTAGATGTTTCTAATGGTGTAAAAGTAACGAAAGAAAGCGTACTCGTATGTATTCGTTACTGGAAGAATGAGTACTCGTTACTTTCGTATCGTTACGTTACTCGTTACTTTTGATACCCGTATCTTAGGACACCGAATCGAGTCGTATTCCGTACACTTACAGTATAACGTCACGAAGTAGCAACATACGCAATTTGTAGAATACATTTGTAGATCAAGCCGCGTAAGGTACATTTTTCACTTTACCGTATATTGCACCAGACTTGTTTTATAGTTATCCTAAATTTAGTTTCATTTAATAGATAACTTGTAAAACCGTTGATAACTTGTAAAAATAGTGACCATGAGCTTATGTTATTTCTAATCTTAAACTTTGTCTACAAACACAATACATTCAACAAGCAGGAAAAAAATTAACGACGAATTTCCAAATTATATTTTACTTATCAAACAAACATCGTTCTTTGTACTGTACGTCTTTAAATTAATAGAATAAGCGCACGAATGCATAATAATATTTATAAATATATATATACGATCAGCAAACGTTTTATTACAGGCATCAACGTTACTTGTGTGAACTAAAACAGTATATAGGTACCCATGATACGAAACATGCGAGTAACGAAATGGGTTCGTGAGTAACGCTTCGTTACTTCGTACTAAGTGGCGCACCCGTTACTCAGTACCGAATACATACGGTTTGCTACAGTACTAGATGTTTCACATCAAAAATCCATTAAATTCGATAGTTTAGATTCACAATTGGACCCGGTAGGTGGCGCTGCTGTCGATTTCAAGGAGAATTCCTTGCATTTTATTTGAACAGAACAACGTCTGTTGGGTCAGCTAGTAGGTATTATATCCAAATAACATCTATGAATGAGTAAGAAAACTCGAAATAAAACCCTATACAAACCCGTCTGACCAGCATGGTATACCTAGTAGGTAAATTACGCCGCTCTGGAGGAGGTTCGAGGACAAAAGTGAAAGGAATGTGAGCTGAAATGAAAGGCCTTAAAAAAGGTAAGTAGTTTTATCTGATACCTATTACTTATATTATTATATTACCAGCAACCCAGCCTCGCTTCGCTTCGGTTTTAGTCGTTTTACCCGCCTAGTTCCCGTTCCCGTGGGAATACCGGGATAAAATATAGCCTAGTTTACTCCCTGATAGCTTTTCATTGGTGAAAGAATTTTTGAAATCGGTACAGCCGTTTTGAAGATTACCCGGAACAAACAGGAAGACAGACAGACAAAAAAATATAAAGTGATTTTTAGGCTTGTGTATAGTGCAAATAACCGTGTGAGCATGAAAAAAGCCTATTATTTTGACATTACAAACAGACACTCTAATTTTATTTATTGGTATAGATTATTCCAATTATTTTTCTGAAAGAAAAGAAAATAATTTTATACACTGAACACTAGCCTAAAGGCTCGTAGCAATTTATCAAGATAAAAAAATATTATTTTCGTTTTTTTTTTAAATGACATTACTGTTTTATGTCAACCCTATATCATAACAGCCTTCACAAGAATGACTTGGAGACGATTTATAACTATTATCTAAGTTTCATAAGTACAACTAATAAAACTGTGGCATAATGAAGCTGAACTATTGATATTAGAAACAATAAGCCATCATCTTTCGACGCGCCTCCGCACCTTGTTAGGGTTGTCACATTATGACATATTTTAATTATACTTGTTACTTTTTTAACTAACCAATTGTTACTTTTTTATGCATATCTTATATCTTTAAACGAGCAATTCTTGTATATATATATATTTTCAGGATCTCGACAACGGCTCCAATGATTTTGATGAAACTTGGCATACTAGAGGTTTCGGGTCCAAAATATCGATCTAGCTAGGTTTTATTTATAGAAAATGTTGTTGTCGGTGTTTTTAGCAATACAATACAATGACATTAAATTTGAAAAGAATATGAGTTCAAATTTCGGTGTCAATGTCATGAGTTACGATAGCTCAGGTGGGAAGTTGACCGGTTCTAATTTTGGTTTTTTTGGCATTTAAACAGCGTCGATTCGAATCTCGGTGTTATTATTATTCTCTTTTTGTAATTTTTTTATATATTTTTCATTATTTATTTTTTATTAATATATATCTAAATAAATTCGACAAAAATATTCCGAGCGAAGCTCGGTCAATCAGATATTAACATTTATGCAAGAGAAAGAAAACTCGAATTAAAAACCTATAACAACTTGTCTGACTAGCATGGGTAAGGTCAATTTCTCTCCCATTATGGAGGAGACTCGAGCCCAGCAGTGGGACGTATTTGAGCTGAGATGATGACCACTTTTGGTGATGATGACTTTTTTAAACTCTTTTTAAAGTACTTAAGGAGCGCTGCGCAATTTATTTTACGGATATGAAATGAGATCGAGGCGTCACGCTCGCCTATGTAACTCTCGTCCCAATAAAATGGGCTCTTGGTAAGTAAAGTCGCATTTTTAAAATACGATTCAAATGTCGATCAATTACAGCATTTAGCAGCGTAATTATTAAAAAAAAATCACACATGTATAAAATATGTATATTAATATGAAATTACTTTAAATTTGCGACAGCCCTTAAACTGAGTAATGAAACTGATTAACGCTCGTAATATTCTTTAATTGTTATAAATTGCAGCTAGAGACGTGATCGTGCGATGTGCAATTACATTTTGTACATGCCAGCATGGTGAAATAACCTAACATCGCTTGCAATCGAAATGTATTTTATCTTCGTGTAATTTTTTTAATAAATTATTGGCTTACATACCAAGCCAACTAAATTAAAATATAAAACTATTCATGAACTAGTAGAGAATTATATTTCTCAGAACAACACCTAAACCTTGTACTAATTTTAAGCCTGTAAAAACTTAATATCGAAAGAACACATTCAAATCACAATAATTAAAATTACGAGTTTCAAAAACATGTTCTTTTTTATATCAAAAAAACAGTTTTTTTTATATCGGTTATGTTAAAAAGTATTATCAAGCCAATTACTGCCAAGTTTGGTTAATTTCGTCTAGTCTCATGAATTCTCATGAAATCTTAAATCTCATGAATTACCGAGCAAAGTTTGTGACAAATAGGAAGGCTCTTAAATAAACGTAATTATTTGAACTATGGTATATTTATACACGCCGAACACTTAAAATAGTATTTATTTGAAATTATCCCAACGCAATTTATACAATATTACTTCTTTAACTTTTATAATTCAATATTTTACTGTGTTTTAAAGAATAAATTACATATTTCTTTCATTTTATATTAAATAATTTAATAAATATATAAGGCCGAAAATGTCACACACCTCTCTTTATATGTTAAAGTTTAAAAAACGAACTACTAAACACACAGGTGCATTTTCAAACAAAGAACGTATTTATTTTTTTATATCATTCAAAGCGAACAATAATGGCAGGCCAAGGAAATGAGGTGCTATATCCTATATGCACATTCGTGTAGGAATTTTTACGTTTTAATTTGTTTTTACGTTTTAATGACGTTTCGTGTAATAAATTTTTACGTTTTAATGAAACGCAGTATCACTCCCCTTATTTTGTCTTCTTAGAAACTTTCTTCGTTGGTATCTTCTAATAGCATGCTTATGAACAGGTGTGAAGTTGAAGCAATTGATAAGCGATTTTTTGTTGCACATTTAATGATTTTAAATGCTAAATTACATTTTAGTATCATGGTAAATATATATTCAACATAAATACTTGTGGAATAAAGAAGGATATTATGCGCTCCGTCAAATTATTTTAAATGTTGTTATTTTATCAAAGATCTGAGCATTATCGTGGGTTCTTTCTCGTTTTTTTATCTTTACCATGTATATTAAAAGTGAGAGAGAAATAGATTGTCTAATAATATTGTTACTTAGCTGGCACTAATAAAGTCCGGCTATAAGTTATATTACAAATAAAAATAAATTCATTTTGTGTGAAATAATATAATCTTCATAAAACTTGTATTTATTTACTTATCAAAATATCAGCAATTAATATAAAAATCTATCTGAAATCATTATCTGGCTTTTAATACAGGCATTCAATCAGTCTGACTACGAATCTACTAATCAACTGTTTCAATGAGAAATTTAGTTTCACGCTCGTTCTAGGGATTTCTTAAGCGACTCGATATTAACCTGTCGTTCTTCATCCCAGCCCACATACATCCCACTATTGGACTCGGGCCTCCTCCACAACGGGAGGGAATTTGACCTACTATACCATGCTGGTCAGACATGTTGGTATAGGGTTACATTTCGTGTTGTACTTCTCTTGCACAGATATTATGTGCATATTATATCCCATAGTCGTCCTTTACGACATCCGCGGGTAAGATAGGGAGTGGTGAATTGTATTCTTACTCCGTCAACACACGGAAAACGTGTCGTTTCTAAACGACATTAAAACGTAATGCTGCCTGCTCTAGCAGGCATGTCTTTAAAAACTGATTATTATTTGTAATAATAAAATTTACTCGTAACTAACATACTATCTCTCACCAACATACACTTTACGCTATCTTAAATACTTCAATCTCTAAAACAATGAAGACGAAATAAGTCCGTGTGCACATTCAATTTTGTAGTCACGACCACCACGAGATTTTATTTAAACTCTTCACGGTAAATGTGATCCAGTCCTACGATGAATCGTGTGAAGTCCATTTAGATACCCTACTGAGTTATGAACCTCAATAGCTTAGAAGAATTATAAAAAAACTGAGCTTACATTTGAACACCTTTGTGGTAGGCTATATAGTCTGGACATACCACGCCCAATCTGCCCGAGGCAAGCCCCTGCAGGATGAGCGACGTGCGGCCCCATAACCCTCCGTATTCCCTTTCCATAGCCATTTGGCCGACCACTGGTACCGATTCCTTGACATCCGTGGTCAGCCAAGTACATTTGAACCCTGGAAGGGTTAACGGAAGCTTTTGCAATACATGTGCTGGCAAAAAAATATTTTACGTCGATATAAAATCATTTCAACCCAAATACGTTCCACTGTTCGATTCGGGCCTCCTCTGTTATGGCAGAAAAATTCTACTATACCACACTGATTAGCCGAGTTGGCATAGAGTTTTGTTTCGAGTTTTCTTTCTCTTGTATGGATGTTATATACATATTACAATCCCTTAGTCGTTTTTACGACATCTATTAACATTAAGGCGGTGGTAAATTGTATTCTTACTCCCTCACCATACGGTAAAATACCTATTACGATTGACGCGCTTAAACAAATAAACAAACGCGTCAGTTTTATAACAAAATATAGACAACTTTTCTGATTCAATATTTTTCCAATATTCATTACGCTATCGATGTTCACTTTTGGGATTGCGTACCCAAAGAGTAGAATCGCGACCCTATTACTTAGACTTCGCTGTCTGTCCATCCGTTTATCTGTCACCATGTTTTATATCAAGAACCGCGATAGCTAGACAATTAAAATTTTTACAACTTATGTATTTATATTGCTGTTATAACAACAAATACTAAAAACAAAATAAAATAAATATTAAAGGGGCCCCTCCTATACAACAAATGCAATTTTTTGCCTGTATACCTACCGTTGTTTATCTAGTCAATAGTACGTAACCCTTCGTGCACAGGTCCGACTCGCACTTGGCCAATTTTCTTGGATATTGCCATCCATATTATGGCAACTAGTCACTATTTAAACCGAGCTTAAGTCTAACTATAGAACAAAGTCAAAAGTTAATGGTTAGTAAAAATTATATGACTAAAACATAAATCTCACATTCGTGTCATACTTAATATGTCGAACTGAATAGCAATGTACAATCAACAAATAAAAAAAAAGTAATAAAAGTTTCGATTAACCACAGAAATACACTTAACCAGTATAATAATTGCCATAAACAAGCTATTAACAGAGAATTATTTTTAATTGGCAACATTAACGAACATGCAATTACAGCAATTGCCAATTAAAAAAATCAGTACGATTCTCGTGAAACTCTTGACTTGTTTTTCTGATATGTAACTTTGAATTCGTAGACATATTTACTAATCTTTAATTAAGGATTTTTTAGTATCTACATAACTTTTGTAATTAATTATATAATTATCTAAATTATATGTAAATTTCTTAAAAGATATACTTTTTTATATACCATCATCATCCTGCTATTATGCCAATTTCTTGGGGTCGACGCGATACTCTTTTCTTAATTTTATGACCGGCCGGATTATTACTGAGAATTCAATAAATAAATATACATAATGTAAATAAAACTACTTTTACGGATTATATCGCGTTTGTATTTGATTTATGATTGCCCGACGTTTCGAACACTTTGCAGCATTCATGGTCACAGGCGGACTAAGGTGTTTTACGTCCAATAAGTAATCGTTATTACAGACATTGACAATTATCTACCCGATACAGAAAATTAGTTATAAATTTATTAAATTTTGACCCACATTTTAGTACAAATTTATTGCCAGTGTAAGAAGAAAATGATTCTATATGAAAAAATTATATTGTTAGTAATTATTAATTATTAAATTTGTAGCAATTATTGTTACAATTTGTTGATTTAAAACTAACAAAACTAATATACTACTACCAGATCGGAACGCGGCCACACTGAGAAAGATCCGGCAAGAAAACTCAGGGGACATGATGCTGAATTAGTATTGATTTTTAACTTTAGATGAGGCTTACTTTGTCTTACTAAAAGATTTTTGATTTATAAAATTATCTTTAACTATTATTATTGTGGGTCAAATCTTAGTTTTATTTACAATGTGTAGTGCTCGCGTAAACATCAGATATCATTAAATATACATAAACTATATTAAGAATATATTACTTTACTAGCAATCCGCCCTCGCTTCGCTTCGGTTATAGGTTATAGTCGTTTTACCCGCGTAGTTCCCGTTCCCGTGGGAATACCGGGATAAAATATAGCCTAGTTTACGCCCTGATATTATAGCTTTCCATTGGTGAAGGAATTTTTGAAATCGGTCCAGCCGTTTTGAAGATTACCCGGAACAAACAGACAGACAGACAGACAGACAAAAATTTTTAAATTTTTTTATTTATTTTTTTATTTATTTAAGACAACACCCTGCACTAAGGAAATAATCCTTGTATTGCGGGGGTATTTACAAACATATAATTAACGGACACAAATTACATCCAGACTCAGAACAACAATTTGTGGTTCGCACAAAGTGTTGTCCCGCGTGGGATTCGAACCCCCGACACTGGCGCTGTAGGTCGCTATCTTAACCACTACGCCATCTGTGCAGTCGATTGCGATCGAATTGCTATTTTAGGAATAGGTGTCGTGCAAATAACCGTGTGAGCATGAAAAAAGCCTATTATTTTGACATTACAAACAGACACTCCAATTTTATTTATTAGTATAGAGTATAGATAAATAAAACTATACTTATGGATTTTATCGCGTTTGTTGTCTCACGATAATTTCAATACTAAAATCGCGTTTGTATTTGATTTTTGAATGTCCCATGTTTCGAATACTTTACAACGTTCATGGTCACGGGCGGACTAAAATGTCTCACGTCCAAGAAGTCGTAATTGTTACAGAGATTTATATCTACCCACTACAGAATTAGTTATTAAACTTTGACCCACATTTTGATACAAATTTATTTCCAGTACAAAAAGAAAATGATATTATATAAAAAAAAAATTTTAAATCGATTAATTTCTCGCCGTTTCACCAGCAATACCGGGCTAAAATATCGCCTAGGTTATTCCTTATACAAACAGCTACCTGGTAATAAAATATTATTAATATTGATCCAGCCGTTTTGAAGATTACCCAACACAAACAGACAGATAAAAAAAATTAACAGGTTTTAAGCTATGGATATCGTACAAATAACTATGTTAGCATGAATAAAAACAATTTAATTCAACAACATTTCAGACACTTCAATTTAATTATTTACATAGATAGAAAATTGGTTTAATATCTTGACTGTAGCTTGCTGTATGGCCAGGAATATTACCTACCACCCTTGCATTTGTCTTGGATGTCTTGGGTGGCGTTTGTAGTAGTCTTTTACTAAGACTAAGATTTATATTGATTTATATCGACCAGGACCAATTGCTGATGTCGTTTGCTCAACAATGTCAGGCAGGCCGGTCATAATATATTGCTAGAATTTTGGAGTTTCGGCGCGAATTTGGAAATGTCATGTTAAGCTCTTGTATTATATTCATTTTTTTTAGTGTTTTATAGTGTTATATTGAATAATTTTGCTGATATTTTATGTAATATAATATAATTAAGGTGCTAAAGTGTGGTGAATGTGATATAAGAGTGGTTTACTTGTATTTTCATATTCAACCGGAATTCCCAGAGAAATCATCTAATTAGGTTTTCAGCGCCTAATTAATGATAACGACTTGAGTAACTGACGGACAATGACTATAAATAAGTTATAGAATATGAAGAAGTAAATAATTTGAGAACTTATAATTAATTTTGTAATTTGGTTTAAGCTGATGGCTTCGTTGCCAAAGCTTCATTAAATAAAAAAAATAAAAAATTGCTAGAATTTTGCAATATACCTTCAATGGTAGAAGAGTACCTACCTACATATTACATCGATCGATCGAAGGTAATGATGATATATAGGCTCGACGTCTTCGACTATATGCTTTTTACCCCTTTGGAGGTGAATTGCCCAAAATCATTTCGTAATGCTCGCTTATCCAACAAAAACTGATCTGTATAAAAAATTTCACATTCCTAGGCCCGGTCTCTTTTGCTATGTGCATTTTACCCTTTTGGGGTTGTATTTCCAATAATTCTTTTCGCTTGCTTCCGACAAAAAAGAGAACCACGCACAAAATGTCACATTTCTAAGAACATGATTTCGGCTATACGCTTTTTGCTCCCCATGCGAGGGACTCCTTTACGACGGAATTCAGTGGGGTTATGAGGCCGCGCTCCAGCCTGTTATCACCCTGGACGGAACGGACGTCGTATGCGCTGCCTATAACATACTCAAAAAAAAATATAGATACTTATAATTAGTGTTACTCTTATCACTAAAACGAATAAGCTTCTTCAACTATAAGGAAACTATAACAGATACATTTGATAATTTCAATGGAACAATTCGTCGTAATTGAAGAAAGATTAAGAATGTATCATAAACTCGCTATATATATGTACAGGCATGTATTAATCTCCGTTACAGAGGTTCAACAATGAAAATACTACATATACGTTTATATTTCTCACTTATTGTGGTAGGGAAGGGTTCCGTGTGGTGACGGAGTAAGAATACAATTCACCACTCCCTATCTTGCTCATGGATGTCGTAAAAAACTACTAAGGGATATAATATGCACATAATATCTGTGCAAGAGAAGGAAAACTCGATATGAAATCCTATACCAACATGTTTGACCTACATGGTATATTAGGTCAAATTCCCTCCCATTGTAGAGGAGGCCTGAGCCCAATAGTGGGACGTATGTGGACTGCGATGATGATGATGATTATCACTAATAACCGCAAGGCGACTTGAGTCACATGTGTTCAAATAAATTAATATATAAGTAAACCATGCAAGCGAAGCTACTGGGGTAGCTAGTTGTTAGTAAAATAAATACTATTTCATATGTACATAACTTTGCATTAATAAACATATTCTCTATATTTTCTTTACATCGTAACGTGATCTCAACAGCGGTCATCATGAGTTTAACGTCGAAGTAAATTTGTAATATCGTGGGAACGATCGCTATAATCATTTTACAACGCACGTGTATGTAAAATTCTACGTACTTATAATATTATTTAAAACTTTTTTTAAACCTTAATTGTGTCTTAGTTATTATTAATTCATTTATTTTTAGTTCATCATATATTTAGTTCATATGCGTCCAACTCCTGTGCTCCTCCTCCACAATAGGAGGGAAATCGATCGACTATACCACGCTGGTTAGCCGTGTTTGTATAATATTTTCTCTTTCATAGATGTTACATGCATAATTATTCCCTAAGTCGTCTTTTATGATACCCACGGATAAGAAGGGGTGGTGAATTGTATTCTTACTTTGTCAACACAAAGTATTAATAATTATAACAAAGTTCTGATGTTTACGCGAGTATTACATATTTTAAATACCATGAACGCTGTAAAGTGTTCGAAACTTCGGGCAATCAAAAATCAAATACAAATGCGATAAAATCCGTTATGTAGTTCTATTTTGAATTTTAAAGAATAAATCTATTTTCAACTTTCTAAAGGTTTTTTAAAGAAATAGCAGAAAATACATAGCCGTGTGGCTACCAATCGTTACATTGCTAGTGTTATAAGAAGCCGCTAATAGCTTTACATAGACCTGGATCAACTCCATCTAAAGCCATCTGGTTAATAATTTTTGAGACTACATATTTAATCGACCCCAATACTGAATTTAGGTCTATATAAGACCTAGGAATTTAGGTCTAGGTCTATATAAGACCTGCGCCTGATGCCGTCCTAACCGAGACCGCGGGTGACTGAACTGAGGAACAGTCCGTCACCTGCAGTGAGGCTGACCGCGAGGGCGACCGATATCGCAGGAGGGGCGTTAGGGCGGATGGTATCTGAAAGGGTATCCCGCCGGGCTGGCCGCGGTACTGGTGGTCAGCTCAATGGCGACGGAGAGGGATGACGGTGGGTTATGAGGCCGCACGCTGTCCTTTCGTCACCCCGGACGGAACGGACAGCGTATGTGCTGATCATAAACCCATATAAAAAAGAAAAGGTCTGTATAAGGCTTTAAACCTTGAGCAATATAAGGGTTGTTAGTGTTCGTAGCCACCACCAGGCCTTACCTTTTTTTTGGACGGCCATGGTCTGGACTCACTGCGTCCAATTTGTCCAGGACGATCGATGGCCTTACCTACGATGGAAGTCAATTTAATATGGGGATCAATTTCTGATCTACTTGGACAACGCTGGTCAGATTTGTTTTATATCGAGTTTTCCGTCTCTGTCATATATTATGTACAATATCAGGTTGACCGAGCTTCGCTTGGAGTATTTTTGTAGCATTTATTTAGATATATATTAATAAAAAATAAAAAAATAAATAATGAAAATTATATAAAAAATTACAAAAAGAGAATAATAATAACACCAAGATTCGATCCGACGCCGTTTGTCGCCGATGTCAAAAATAAAATGAATCCTACTTCACCACTGAGCTATCGTAACTCATGACATTGATGGCAAAATTTGAATTCATATTCTTTTAAAATTTAATCTCATTATATTGTCTGCCAAAAACACTGACAAAACAACATTTTCTATACATAAAACCTAGCTAGATCGATTTTTTGGGCCCGAATCCTCTAGTATGCCAAGTTTCAACAAAATCGTTGAAGCCGTTTCCGAGATCCTGAAAATATATATATTTACAAGAATTGCTCGTTTAAAGATATAAGATATATGACATCCCTTACCTGTCTTTTACAATACCTAAGGGCAAGATAAAGATCATTGAATTATATGCTTACTCTGACACCTCACGAAAATTATAAGATACCCAACAGACGTTGTTCTGTTCCAATGAAATAAAACGAATTCTCCTTGAAATCGACAGCAGCGCCACCTACCAGGTCCACTTGTGAATCTAAACCATTCTCAAATCCCCTTGAACACACACAAAAAATTTCATCAACATCCAGCCCGCCGTTTAAGAGGAATTGAGTTGCACACACGTACACAAGAAATTTATATATAAAGTTAAAAGAAAACATTTCGTTTGGCTAAATTCAGGGCCAAAAAAAGGCTGCTTTTTCTCTTGTTCACTCTATTTACGTAGACGGCAAGTAGGATAACAATTACCACGACAAGAGGAGGCATGTTTCACTTTTAAAAAAATACACTGCCCAATCCTTCACTGTTAGCTTACTATCCAAGAGACTCGCCGAACCGGCAACGAACATTTAGGACTCGGTATCAGTGCTCGGGGAAGGTATACGGTGGGTTACAGGACTACGTGCCGCCCTTTCGTCGCCCCGGACGGAACAAGCGCCCAGAAGATAGAGAGATAACGGCTAGTGCCGTAAATACCAGAATTGATGCGTAGATTGGCGATCACGGTAGATGTTGTAAGCCCAAGAGCGCTGCTGCCTTCTCCTAAAATTATGTAATTTTAAGCATTTATTCCTTAGTGCACGGTGTTTAAAAAAAGATATAAAACCTTCAACGCATTTGTTTCAATTGTCACCTAGTTGAAATCATGGTTACATCGCAATAGTTAACAGGTTTCGCGCCACCTACGAACGATCCATTCATACCGTAACCCACTCAGCAATAAACTTCAGTGTTACCAGATATGTTGTCATTATATTTTTCCCATATTATAGTTGGTAAATAACTTTTATTTTATGGAACACTTCAGCTATAAGCTGTAATATGAAATGCTTTTGAAGTAATAGGTCTACAAACGTGTTCTTAAGATATAATAAATTATATAATTATTGCGATATGAAGATGAAATAGTTCATACTTCATCATCATCATCATCATCATCTTGCTCTTATCCCAATTACTTGGGGTCGACGCAATATGTCATCTGTTTTGACATATTGCAAAAAGTTTCGGCAATGACTTTTATGACCGGCCGCCTGCCTGACGTCAACCCTCCTTGGGAATGTAATCGTTGACCCAAATGGTACCAGATGGAGTTGGTCCGGGTCAATCTAGGGCTCTTAGTCGTCTTTTACGACATAGTTCATACTTATGACATTATAAGTTATAGAGCCATGGTCTCTTGGATAGACCATACTGCTAAAAGCTAAGCATCATATGAGCACCATACGGGACTTTATCAATGCTAAAACCTTCTAAATATACCATATGGAAATTTATAAAGAAATAGAAATAGTCTACGGCATCATGATCAAATAGAAGAGTGAGCATTAAAATGTAGAAAAAAAAATCAATGAATTTATATTCAGAAACATTAATCATTTTCGAAGAATGAAATTGCAGTACATTATTATCAGAACTTTAAAAAATATTTCCTTTCTTTTCCTCTTTGCAATAAAATAACTAGCTTAAATTAATGATTCATCATTATTATTTCAGCTCGTGTACGTCCCACTGTTGGACTTGAGTCTCCTCCACAATAAGAGAGAAATTGATCTTATTATACCATGCTGGGCAGATAGGTTGGTACAGAGATTTATTTCGAGTTTTCTTTTCCATTATCACATCTATAATATATCTGTATATAAATGCTGATAATTCTCATGGTAATCTGATTCTTACTACTGCCGTGGATAAATAATTTTATATATTATTCTTAAACTACCACGACACGAGTTCAATAAATAAGTCTCTTTCTCCCTTCGTCCTTTATTAAATTCATAGACGCAATTTATGCTATTATCATTCTTGTAATAAGAATAACCAATTGTTAATTATTTCACATTTTTCCTTCTCTATTATTAAATTTTCGATTATTTTGGAATGAAAGTGGTTTGTTTAAAATGAACTCGGCATATAATAATATTTCTATGGAGCACAGCGTTGGATATTGTTTTTGTCAAGTTTAAGTAGTATATTAAATAGTTATGAAAAGTTTTAATTGTTGTAAAAATTAAATTTCCTTCAAATTGTGTTAAAGAAATTTAATATATATTAAAATTTATAAACTGGCAACATCGGCACATCGTTCACACCATCCCACACAGCTTTCACAACAAACATAAATTCAACATTTGACACGGCAACAGTAATCTTTGTCGATATCAATCGTTTACATATTTCACAATATGATTTATAGCAAACAGATAATTTATAAATACAACTATTGTCTCTAATTTGAGTTTGGTGTGATCTGAAGTTTGGTAACTTTGGCCCACGGGATCATTTGCATTCATATTTGGATATGCTGCCCGCGCAAAAAAAGATCCCTTCAAAATAAAAAAATATCCTTTAATCACGTTTACGTGCATTTAAATAACAAACTTCCATATTTATAAATAAGTAAATAAATATAAATAATTAATATATATTATTACTACCTGGTCTGAGGGTAAGCCTTCTACTAAATCATCATATCAAGCACTCTTACTTAAGTGGAATTGGGCCAAACACATCTCACATTACCCATCCAGAAGATGGACCATTGAAGCCACATGATGGAAAGGACCAATCGGGAAAAGGAACGTTGTTCGACAATTAAGACGGTGGGCAGATGACATAACACACATCACAGGAAACGACTGGATAAAATCAGGCAAGGACAGGGAGTCATGGAAAAGAATGAAGGAGATCTTTATCCAAACAAGGGCCCAAATCTCATAAATACTAACATACTAACCTTAATTATGAGTAAGCATTCTCAAATGTAAGTTATAACTTACCAACAAAGATTGTAAGACCGATTGATAATCGCGTAAGTCGAATTCGCGTAAGACAGGATTTATTTTTGCTTAAATTAAGTGTACAAATAAATTAGTTATTTGAAAC
The DNA here is from genome assembly GCA_032191425.1 of Lymantria dispar. NCBI lineage: Eukaryota > Metazoa > Arthropoda > Insecta > Lepidoptera > Erebidae > Lymantria > Lymantria dispar. Next base: position 7,113,762 of record CM063457.1, read on the forward strand.
TAGTTCAAAGAAGATTAATTTTAAAGGATATGATCAAAATATTATATAAAAAATAATTCAAATTTATTGAATAAAAAACTTGAGTGCTCGAAGAGAAAACCGTGAATTCGCATAAAACAGGGTAGCGTAAGTCGAGGTATTAGGTACTGTATATATATATCAAAAGAGATTTGGAATAAATGGCTTTATTATTATTACTATCATTCAGTATTACGCTTCACGCTGAACGTAGGCCTCATAGAAGGTCAAATGGCACGAGCATGCCAAAGCATGCTCATTGTGACAATACCAAAGTATACCAAAGTATTGTTACAATCGCCATGGTGAACAAGCGATTTGGCGATTCTAATAAGGCGTTATACGTTTCGCAGAGAGCCCTACTCTACATTCTGTGTGAAATCATTCGTTATTCAATTTTTATGTGAGTCATACAAACAACAGTCAGACAAATTGAGTCTCGAGTCAATAATTCTTTAATGAAAAAGAATTTGCTTCACATTCCATCTGGAAAGTTTGGATAGCTCATGAAAAAAGTTAGTTCACCTAATTGTGAACTCTGTAATAAAATTGATGATATCTACCACTTGATTATGGAATGTGAAAAGAACAAGAGTGAAAGAGAATCGCTGGGTATTAATAGGATTGACGTGGGAATTTTTAATAGCATTTTAGCTGAACCTAAATCAAAATCAGCACAGCAGGTTTTTCAATTAGTTTCGGTAGCTCTATTTCACTCTTTACCCTAATTTTAAGATGCAGGCGACGATACACACACTTTAGGGTATGATGAGGCTGACTTGCTCTAAGAGCCAAAAGCCTCCATAATATATTAAGAACAAAAAAAACAAAGAATTTGCTTTTCTTACCCATGGTGGTTCTGTGTGCTTATATCCCATAGTTGATCTTTACGATACCTCTGGTAGGGAAAGATTAATGGCCCTATTTTATTCTTAATCATTGTCATTTCATCATTACGACTCGTATACGTCACACTGCTGGGCTCGACCCTCCTCCATAATAGAAAGGAGGAGGAAATTGAGTTTACTATATCATGCTGGTCAGACAGGTTGGTATACGGTTGTTTCGAGTTTTCTGTCTCTTACACAGATGTCATATGCGTAATATATCCCTTAGTCGTCTTTTACGACATGGTAAAACGAAGTGGTAAATTGTATTCTTACTCCATCACTATACGTAAAATTTTTAATCATATGGATAGTTATTTCTGTTATTTATTTATTACTGTGTGATGGCTACGAATACCATCAACCGTTGTAATACAACGGTTGATGGTATTCACATCACACTCATTGGTCCACGAGGAATATCCTCGTGGGTGTCTTAAAAGACGACCAAAAGCTCTATATTACCTGGGCCAACTACATCTGATGCCATCTGGTAAACAATAATACCATCAAAAACAAGACTTGTAAAAAAAGCCAAGCCTCGCAACTGAGTTGTTCTACCATAAAAATTTGTGAGATCCATGTTATACCAAGTCGGTTAACTCATTCAGTCCCTACTTAAGGGACCTTTCTTCTTAAGTTATTACGTAAATAGCTAACCTAACAACTTCTTATTGTGACTATATCAATATTAAAGATCTTTTATGTTTTAAATAAACAGAATAACTTGGCAATCGCCAATAATTCAATTTTCACTTACCACAGAAGAAGCATGATAATGGTGTTTGTTATAATTTTATTCTAAAAAATTATTAAATTAAGAAACAGCGTTTTTAGAATCGCACAAGTCAATCTCTGTCAAATAACCTTACTGCTAAGTAACGTTAAAATTTCAACTTAAAATTATTTCTTGAATTAATTATGATTTGAAATTATTTATTCTGAGCGACCATTCTCTTTACAAGGAGATAGGGCAGCGCCTTATCGTTGCTTCGCGTGATTGAAGACAGGTCGATATTTTCCACAAAATATTATTATTATCATTCAACTAGGTAATTCTAAGCTGCGATTATGATCCGCTTTTGTAGGAATACCTACGCATAGAGCAATATATTTTGGTAAACTAATGAATGGATTCTCCGTATAGTGACGGAGTAAGAATACAATTCACCACTCCCTATTGATAAATTAAACGATGATTGGAAAGATATTTTAGATTTAATTATAACTTGAGGATTTACAATTATCATTGATACGTATCGCACAGAGAAGAGAGCGCAGAGAATATTAAAAAAAGGTAGACATGACAGGTAACTGTATATCAATCTGTGGTACACATTAAAGGCGCCAAATTTTAAAATATTTAACACTTCCTCTAAATTTAAGCCTTATTTTACAAACATTGACAAAAATTAAACATGTTACTATTATGATATAATCACAGTATTACATTAATCTAGTACATATTAACAAACATTCTTTAAACAATATCTTATACAGTTTGAATACAAAATTAAAAAAAAGAAGAATTCTTAGTTTGTATTTTCTTTTGGATTTTCAATTAAACCTAATTTATTTCTAAAGAACTCAAATTTAACTTTAGATAAAGATTTTGTAAAAATATCAGCTAACTGATTATTAGTATCAATATACTTGAGATCAATTATCTTCTGAGCATACTTTTCTTTTACAAAATTATATTTGATATCAATATGTTTACATCTCTTGTGATATTCTGAATTTTTAATTAAACAAATAGCGCTCTGATTATCAATATTAAGTGTTATACAATCTTGTTTATATTGACCAATATCTAACAGTAGTTGTCTAACCCAGAGAGCTTCTTTTGTGGCAGAACAGGACGCCATGAACTCGGCCTCGGTGGTAGATAGCGCAACGGTTGTTTGTCGTTGACTGCTCCATGTCACGGCTGCTCCATTTTTCATAAAGACATATCCCGTGGTTGACCGCCTTGTCACGGGATCATTGCCATAATCTGCATCAGAATAGGATTCCAAAGTGTCATTTTCATTTGACCTGAAACAGAGTCCAAAGCTTAGTGTTCCTTTTAAATATTTAAATATTTTCTTGACAGCATTCCAGTGACTTTGATCATAGCTGTTGAGAAAGCGGCTGACAGTGCTCACTGCAAACATTATGTCGGGTCTGGTGACTATGGCAGCAAACATAAGCGACCCCACTGCTTCTCTGTAAGGGAAACATTTCTCATTCTCAAGCACTGTACTTTTCTGTAATGTAACATGCGGATCAGCTGGTATACTATTAGCGTTAGCATTATCCAAGTCAAATTTTGATAGCAATTCTTCAATATATTTTCTTTGGTGTATGAATATATAATCCTTGCATTGTTCTATCTGTATTCCAATAAAATTAGAAGTTTCACAAATCTTGACATTAAATTCTTTCTGTAGATGATTCAAGACTTCAGTTATTATAGTTGGCCTTGTAGAACATAACAGTCCATCATCCACATAAAGCAAAAGATATACTTGAGCTTCTCTGTTGGAACTCACATACACACATTTATCAGCATGACTATTCACGAAGCCATATTTGTTCAAAACTGAATTGAACTTGGCATTCCAGCAGCGTGGTGCTTGTTTCAGTCCGTATAAGGATTTAATAAGCTTGCAAGCCATGTTGTTTTCAACATCTAGCCCTTCAGGAGGTTTCATATATATTTCCTCTTGCAATTCACCATAAAGGAAAGCAGTTTTAATATCAAATTGCATTATAGTCATGTGTTTCTCGGCTGCAATAGACAATAGTAAGCGAATGGAGTCATACCTGACCGTCGGAGAGAATGTTTCAATGTAATCGATGCCACTTTTCTGGGCGAAGCCTTTGGCACACAGTCTGGATTTGTACCTAGGACCGATTTCTTCATTTTTTACACGAAACACCCACTTACAGTCTAATAGCCTCACATTGTCTGGTTTCTTCACTAGCTCCCAAGTACCATTGTCCTCATGTGCCTTCAATTCTTCCCTAATTGACTTAATCCACAATTCAGAGTCTTCAGAGGAAAGTGCATCTTCATATGTCAGTGGTACATTGGCCATACATAGATAGGACTTAGGTTCCACCGTTGGGTTTGGTCTGTTACGTGGACGGAGAGTGATGTTTGAGGTTGGGGGCGTTCCAATTGGCTGCTCAGGCACATATTCCTCATCACCATCATCACTTGTTTCCACTGCGGTGTGAGTAGACATATCTATACTACAATCACTGCTTTCAGACAGGCTATTTCTACTTACTTGTTGTTGTCTTTCAGTGTCAGATAAGGTAACTGGTACTGTATCTGTTTTGATAGAATTTTCTAAAAACACTACATCTCTGCTTTTGGTTACTGTCTTTGTTTTAGGATCAAGTAGTCTGTACCCTTTACTATCTTCACAGTATCCGACAAAAATCATCTTACATGACTTGGAGTCCCATTTTTTCAATTTTTCCTTAGGTATATGCATCATGGCTTCGCAACCAAATATCCTCATATGACTCAAGTCAGGTTTACGGCCACTCCATACTTCCTCTGGTGTCTTATAGTTCAGTGCTCGCGTCGGTATACGGTTGGTGATGTATGCAGCAGTTCTGATCGCCTCAGCCCACAAGGATTTCTGCAAATTAGCATTTATTAACATACATCTGGCTTTTTCGAGCAATGTCCTGTTCATTCTCTCTGAGAGACCATTTTGTTGTGGAGTATAAGGTGTAGATGTCTGGTGATTAATTCCATGTAACTTTAAATAGTTGGTAAAATTCTTATTTAAGTACTCAGTTCCATTATCAGTTCGGAGTGTCTTGATTTTTGTATCAAGTTTATTTTCAACATAGGACTTATATTCCTTAAATTTATCTAGACATTCTGACTTTGATTTGATAGTAAAGACACACACTTTTCTAGAGAAATCATCTGTAAAAGTGAGAAAATACCTTGCATTCCCGAGGGATTTCACCTCCATAGGTCCACATATGTCAGAGTGAATGATTTCTAGCAGTTGACTTGCTCTGGAACCTTCACGTGGAAATGGTGACCTTGCCTGTTTCCCTTTAATGCATGACACGCAGGTCAGTTCACTGTTCTGAGGTATTTTCACACCCTCAGTGTGGTCTTTCAGTTTCTTCATGTCATTGTAGTTCAGATGACCTAGTCTCTGATGCCAAAGATAAAAATCACCATTAGTGGTTGACAAAAATGCTTGGACAGAGACAACATTCAGCTTGTACATATTATTAACAAGTGTTGCCATTGCTACTTCATCATTATCTTTGTTATACAGATAACAACCTTTACTGTCAAACTTTATATTGCCTTTATTATTGATGATTTTACTGACTGAGAGAAGATTGGTTGATAACTCAGGTACATAAAGGACATCTGTTACCTGTATACTGTTTGTAGATCTGTTCTTACTTTTGACATGAATGTTCACCTTACCACAGGACTCAACTCGCAGTTCTTTGTTGTTGGCTACTCGGATGGTTTTGATCGGTGGTGGAGTTTCATCATAAATCCAATCCTTATTCATTGTCATATGCATCGCCGCACCTGAATCCACATACCAACCGGAATCGTTGCTGTTTGTGGCTGAAAAAACGGCTACAAAAGAGTTATCAGTTTGTTTCTTGTTGTTCTTCACTTTACAGTGTTTGGCTATATGTCCATAGTTGTTACATGAATAACATCTTGGCCCTTTTGTTTGTTTATTCTGTTTGGACGGTTGCTTATTATTCTTGCTCTTGTTTACAAAGAATACACTTGGATCACGATTTTTGACTTCCTGTAACAGTTTACTTTTGATTGAGTCTGCTGTTATAGCGACACCGGAGCTTTCTATAGCCATAATCATAGGCTTGTATTCATCTGGGAGTCCCGCAAGTAACAACGTGCCTAGCCACTCGTCGTCGACCTTGAACCCGATGTTCCGAAGCTTGTGCGCTGTGGTCATAATTTTGTTTACGTATTCTTCGATACTTTGACAATTTTCAAGCGTTGTCGTTATGAGATCTCGAAGTAATCCAACTCGACGTGTTAAGCCGGAGTCATCAAATGCTTTACAGAGCTTTTTCCATACTTCCTTGGCACTACTGGCATCCTGAACGTGGACGTAATTGATGGGATCCACTAAAAGTATTATTTTTGACTTTGCCTTGACGTCTTTCTTTGGATCGACCTCGCCGGTGCCTGATACGCATTCCCACAAATCCTCATGCTCTAAATACGTCTTGACTGCAAACTTCCAGCTTGCAAAATTATCACGACCGGTCAATCTTTCGATCAGGGTCATATTGTTGTTCGATCCCATGATTTTTCTGAAAAATCGATGTGCCGCCGGTATGCAAAGTGAGGTTATATTATGCAATTTCAAAACTATTCACTGAATCTATTAAAACTTTCACTATTAAGGCATCCTGGGCCCATAACCTGATAAATTAAACGATGATTGGAAAGATATTTTAGATTTAATTATAACTTGAGGATTTACAATTATCATTGATACGTATCGCACAGAGAAGAGAGCGCAGAGAATATTAAAAAAAGGTAGACATGACAGGTAACTGTATATCAATCTGTGGTACACATTAAAGGCGCCAAATTTTAAAATATTTAACACCTATCTTGCCTGTGGCTATCGTAAAAGATGACTAAGGGATATAAACATATAATATCTATGCAAGAGTAGAAAAACTGGAAATAAAACCCTATATCAACGCGTCTGACCAGCGTGGTGTAGTAAGTCAATTTCCCACTCATTGTGGAGGAGGCTCGAACCCAATAGTGGGACGTACGTCCGCTATGATGACACAAATTACAAAATGACTTGCAATAAATATTTGTGAATTGTTCAAAGTTTTGTGATGCCTGCGAATTTAACCCGCGAATTTTGTTTTCCTGACCTTTCGAACAGTTTTCAGTATTCATAGTCACGGGCAGACTAAGTTGACTCACGTCCAATGAGTCTTCGTTATTACATTATCATATCTACGCGGTACAGAGCTAGTTATTAAATTTTGACGCACTATTTTCATAAATTAATTCTGTCATCACCATCATCACTGCTGGGCTCGAGCCTTCTCCATAATAGGAGCGAAACCTTCCTATTCCATGCTGCCCAGATAGGTGGGTATTTTTTTTGTGGTGGGCTATGGTCAGCCCGCCCGGCTCCATCCGGGCCGACAGAAGGGCGGCGCGCGGTCCCATAATCCACCCGTATCAAGTCGCCTTCGTCGTTAGGGCGACCACCGGTAACGGCTTCCTTATCCTCAGTAGAAAGGTTGGTATAGGGTTTTGTTTCAAATTTTACATGTCTAGCATAGATTTCATAAGCGTAATATATCCCTTAGTTCGTCTTTTACGACACCCACGGATAAAACAGGGGGTGATAAATTGTATTTTTACTCCACACGAAGAATATACAAACTAGTTAAGTTTCGATATTGGTATTTAAAATATGTTGATAGAACACCAGCGCTATTTCTTTAAGTAGATGCTTCTCCTCCACGAGCTGAGCCAATTTTTTGTTCTTTGTTAAAATTACATTATTTTATGTAGAAAGTTCTTTTCGTTAGTAATGTTTGTGCTGCTTTATTTTTATTACATTTAACGAAAATAGAATGTTCTTTTCTTCTTTTTCTTTTAATTACTAAGAGTATTTATTCCCCAGAAGAATTCTGGTGGCCACTCCCTGGTGCGTCTTTAACCAGTTATTAAGACTTCCACGGGAATTAAATGGAACGGAATTAATGAATTAAACATATTCTTAACTCGAAATCACACAAGCTTGAATAGTGAACGTTAATTTACAAATTCATTCTCTCAGTCCATATACACTCATCCATCTTAGCCCCACTGGGCTCGGGCCTCCTCTATTTTTAGAAAGAATTTGACCTACTACACCACACTGGCCAGACATGTTTCCATATGGTTTCATTTCGAGTTTTCCTTCTATATATTATTTGCCTTAATCGACTTGTACGACATCCACGGACAAAAAAGGTAATGGTGAATTATATTCTTACTCCGTCACCCAACGGAAAATTATTACGCATATATTTTCAGAAATCAATTGGAGGAACGGAATTTGATTTTTGATACTACAATTATTGACTGTCTTCGTTCTTACTACTAAGCTATCCCTTGCTTTGCGTTTAAGGTCTTGGTAAGTACGTATAATATAAGAAACCCTCGGGCGATACTTAAGTATTCTCAAAATAAAACATCTTACAGCTTATAATTTGTCTAAATTACCAGTAAGTAATAATAAACACATAACCATTATTCCACAAGTAATTTGACGTGATTACAATACTAGGGCCGGTTCAGAAAGGCTAGTTATCCATATAAATTATCGTTGCGTGTATGAAACGAATGTTTCTGTCTTTGAAGTCATCCGTTGTCAAACTTTATTGCATAACAGTGACCCCTTAGGGGCTTATTAGCGTTAAGCGTACACAAAGGGCAACGTTCTTAATCAATTGTTGAATAACATGTTAAGTAATGTTTATTAATTTACTGTTATGAAATAAAAGAAGCGACTCTTAAAGACCTATTCAAAATCAATAATTAATATAATGCATAAAATTTTGTTTCGAGTTTTCCATCTCTTGCCCAAATGTTATATGCTTATTTATATCCTTAAGACTTAGTCGTCTTTTACGACCTCCACGGGCAAGACAGGGAGTGGTGAATTGTATTCTTACTCCGTCACCACGCGAATAATCGTTCCAATCTATTGGTAGCTTAGTAGATTTGTCAAGTTTAATTGAATAAATTGTCTTAATGTATTAATTACTATAAATTTTACGTTTTACTGTGTGTTTTGGTTACATATTCTATGAGCTCGTAAAAGAGAGTCGTCTGGCGGCAGTTTTACATAGATCTGAGTCAACTCCATCTGATGCCGTCTAGTCAACAAACACATTCGGCGGTCGGTCATAAAAACATTGTCAAAACATTTGCAATATGTATAATGGACGAAGATTATATCAACCTCAAAGAAATGGGTTAAGAGCGGAATGATGATAATGACTAGAAATTTAATATTAAAGCATGATCAAAAACAATATAATTTTCTTTTTCTACTAGGAATGAATTTGCATAAAAAAATGTGGGTGAAAATCTAATAACTAATATTGCAGCGGACAGGTAAAACATTAGTAATAATATTGACTTGCTGGACGTGAGACATCTTATTCCTATAACAATGATGCTAGAAAGTATTCAAAATGTCGAGAAAATAAAAATCTCATACAAACGCGATAAAATACGTAAAATAGTCTTATTTCCTATATGACACGATACGATAACACGAGTGTTACGTGTAAATATTAGAAATCATTAATTTATGATCGATGCAAGTCAATTTATTTTAATGTGTGTTGTACAAAGAATGGATATGGTATAAAATTATGTACATTATTATAATATTCACCTGTTGCTTGATAGACGGGTGCAATTTTTATAAATTATAATACCTGTAGATCGCAAATAATTACATTCTGCAATTCAACGTTAAGCATATCTATCAAAGACGTAAGGTAAGGTCACCAAATAAGGCCTACCTTAATTTTTTTATTACCTAACCAGAAGGTTTATAATAAAAATGCACTGGTAATTTGAAATACTTATATTTATTTATTAAACTTTGTAATAAATGAAACAAAATTACTTTAGAAACAAAAATCAAACTTTTGTGAACACAAATAACTAAAATGTCAATTTGGCCTTATTGGGAACCCCGTGTCTTAATAAAGCCATAATAAAAACAAATAAGCACTTAACTTCTTAATTAATGCAAAACGTTGTTAATACTCATATTAAATCTAATGAGATCCTATTAATTACTTTTGGTCAATTTAGATCAGACTTAACGAGTTTCTTATTATGTAAATGTACTATATTAATCAGCCTTTTTCATCTTTTTTTTTAACAATCTCCTGAACAGTAAAATATTTTATCAGCGGGTGTGAGTCCAGTACACAGCTCATGATACCAAATGCCACAAGAAAGACATTGTCGCAAATCATCAACTCGATCTTCTTTACAATCTGGGCAGTACCAAGAAGGTTTACTATCGTGACGTTTTGGTTTAAATCCCGTAAGCTTATTTGCTGTCAAAGAAGCAGATTTTACTGAGGTTCGCTTTTGCTTTGCCGCAACTCCAGGTTGTGCAGATGTACAGCCGATAACTGACTCTGACTTTGGTGTCTTTGTTTCATTTCTTATCATGGAAGAAGTTCCAGGCACATCTTCTACTCTTGACGATGGTACAGTAACCTGTGATGTGGGATTGGTAGCACTGTCACCAAACAAATCTTTTGTTTCCTCTTGAGCCCTGTAATTTAGACACTTCTTGCGCGGAGCAGTCGATTTAACTTTAAACTTAGGAGTCGGTAAAAATTCATGAATCTCACACGTGGTTGATGGATTGTCTATCTTATTTGGAGTTCCAGAATTCGGATTGTTTTTGAGAGCAAGGACAGTGGTAAATTCTCAGTATCTGTGCATGACCCATCTGAATCTTCCACATTTGCAGTTGAAATCTCTTGTGCCCCCGATTCATCAGCAATATTCTCACTGTTTGTAGGGTTTGGAAGTTCTGACAATGCAGAGGGCGCAAAGGCCTCTTCAGGAATAGCATCTGGGTTATATGGATACAACCCTGCAGCGCGAAACCCATTTGAAATATTGTTAATAGTCATACATTTCGGCCATACTGGCGAGAGAATGACATTGAAGCTTGTCTTGTTAAGGGTTCGTTCGGGATGCTGACTAACGTATTTAATCAACTCTTGGTCTCAATGGTGCTCAAAAGAACGATAAACAGATTTATCCATGGGCTGTAACTCATGTGTGGTATTAGTAGGCAGACAATATAAAGTAATGCCACATTTCTCTGCTTCCACGACAATAGTAAAGTCCAGGTGGCATTTTACACCATCAAATATGAGGAGACATGGCCCTGAAGTTCTGTATTTATGCAAATGATTAATAAACTCTATGAAAGTTTCTGTCGTCATACTTCCTTTTGGCGTCATCTTCACCAGAGAGCCTGGAGGTAAATTATCTTGGAATTCTGGCTTTAGTCTCTTGCCTTTGAACAGAATCATTGGCGGAATAGCTGATCCTATAGCATTTCCGCAGCCTACCACTGTCACACTTTCAGCATGCTCATTCGCTATTTGATGGACTCTCTTTCGCCCTTTGGCTGTCAAAACTTCCTGCTGATGGTGCAAAGATATGCGACAATTTTTTTCATCGATGTTATAAATGCTTTCAGGTTTATGTTCAATTCCAAGCCTATCCAGCACGCTTTTGTACTTGGAAAAGTGATCGCTAACAATATCTTTATTTAATTTTTGAGCACGAGCTGGATTCATCATCTGTGCTTTACGACGTGCCAATTCAGGGTGTCGTTTGAGAAATAACCTCAACCATTTCTTCCCAGCGGCATTTTTGGCATCATTGAAAGTATTTCGAATCTTCTTAATTTTACAAAATGAAAAAGCCTGTACGCGCAACATCTTTGAGGTCATCGGCACTCCAACATCAGCCAAACGTATAATTCTTCTGACAAGTCCAGCTTCTTGTTCTGGTGTCAATATAGCCGATCGACTCAGCTTTCGTGTAGTCGAACCACTCGCTAGATGGTTGCGTAGGGTTCTTCTTGGGATGTTGTATCTAGCTGCAGCAGCATATGTAGATAGTGTTTCAGCTTTAGTCTGGAATTAGGTAGGATTCAAAGGTACTCACGCATCAGCTTGACTCGATTTTCTTGATAATTTTCACACACTGAATTTTTTGTGACCGGCTGCGCGCCGCGTTGAATCGGTACTCGTTTTGTCTAGGTGGCGCCACGGTCAGTGTGAATGTTGGCGTGTTTAAATAAGGGAATCGGATTGGCTTAGGACGGAAGATGACGTTCAGGAATGACTTAAAGCCTTAACATATCCCCCTACATGAAATCAACGTGGATTTCAAAGTTAAATCGCGGGTTCGTAACCCTAAAGCATTAGAGTATAGATACAGATTCATAAATTTTATGATTGTTAGTTAGATTGTAGATATTCGTTAGATGAGTATAAGGTTAGTTTGTTCAATATGTGCTTCAGATTAGTTTGTTTATTGTGTGCTTACGATTAGTTTGTTTAATGTGTTTTTAAAATTAGTTTCTAAAAAGTGTAAAAAAAATATAAAAATTAAGTAATTATATGAGAGAAAGTAAATTGTTTTATATTTTGAAAAGGTTAAAATAAATTGAATGTAATTAATTTGTTTCATAGATAGGTAGAGGACAAATCTTTACCGTAGGTCTTACCAGTAAGCCCTTAGATGTTTTTACAGTCACAACGCGAGTAACGTTATCCTTGCCGGGATGTAACTGAACGACGCGAGCTAAACGCCATTCGTTCGGTGGTAAGTTAGGTTCAAAGATGGTAACAAGATCGTTAATCTTAACCTGACGATTATCGTGTTTGAACCATTTTGTACGCTGTTGTAGTGTATGAAGATAATCACGTTGCCAAGTTTGCCAAAAGCTTTGAGTTAATTTCTGTAATAATTGCCAACGCGTACGCAATGTGATGATTTGATTTAACTTTGGTTCCGGAAGGGATACTAGTGGACGACCAATTAAAAAATGTCCTGGGGTGAGAGCATCTAACTCACTCGGATCGGATGAAAGCTCCACTAACGGTCGGGAGTTTAACATCGCTTCAATCTTAGTGAGAACCGTATAAAATTCCTCATAAATAAGAACTTGAGCGCCTACCGTTCTCTTTAGGTGATACTTGCTAGAACGAATGCTTCGTTCAAAGATTCCGCCGAAATGTGCCCCCGCCGCTGGATTAAGTTTCCACGTTATATTACGAAAGGCAAGTTGTCGGCCAATTAACTCACGTTCTGTATGAAGCATGTTAGATACTTCTGATAGGTACCGCTTAGCGCCAACAAAGTTTTTACCACCATCAGTTATAATGACTTGGCATAGACCTCTTCTTGATGTAAAACGATCGAAGGCTGCTATGAACGCTTCTGTAGTTAGTTCCGTAACTAATTCAAGATGAATGGCTTTAGTCGTATGACAAATAATAAGACAGAGATACGCTTTATAAGTTCGTGCGTTACAGCGTCGACTTTCCTTTATTATAAAAGGACCCCCAAAATCGATTCCGACAGTCTGAAAACAATGACCTGGTGTCAGACGAGATGGTGGTAGGTATCACTGGTTGTAAATGGCTAGGCTTAGCTTTAAAACATATTACGCATCTCGCTAATCGGGATCTAATGAGATTTCGTAAGCCAAGAATCCAAAATCGATGCTGTATCAATGACTGCAAGAGACGAGGTCCACAGTGTAAATAAAGTATATGATAATGGTCGATAAGGAGTTGACTTAAGCGTGAGGTTTTAGGTAATAAATACGGATGTTTCGTATTGTCTGGTAGGTCGGTTTGTTTAAGTCGTCCCCCTACACGGATTACTCCACTGGAGTCTACAAATGGTAATAACTTCACGATATGTCGCGGAAGCGTTTTGTTGTTCTCCAAGAGGAATCGGACATCACTAAAACTTTGATCCTGAACATATTTCACGAGACGAGTGATTGATAGGTCCAGCTCCGTGGTAGTGAGAAATGAGGATAAATTTCGCTCAGAGTGTTTCCGTCTAATATTGTAGATAAATCGATGTACCCAGGCTACTACTCTCTGCACATGAGACAAGCTGGACGACCGTTCTAATTGGACATGTAGTACATCGAATTCCTGAGTTAATAAATTGACACTATTTAAGCATGCTTTGAGCTCTGGAAGGTTATCCTGCTTTTGGACTGCTGAAACAGGCCAGTCGCTTTGTATACTAGTAAGCCACTATGGGCCTGACCACCACGCTTTACAATTCGCTAATTGCGAGCATGGTAATCCACGGCTACAATAATCCGCAGGGTTGTCGTGCGTGGACACATGAAGTCACACAAACTGTTTAGTAGCATCGGTGATTTGTACTACGCGATGAGCTACAAATGTTTTAAGTTTATGTGGTTCAGTATTTAACCAGGAAAGCACGGTGGAACTATCGGTAAATAGATATGATTGTGATATGTTCAACCTATTTGTAAGCAAGGCATATATTCTACTGGCTACACGGGAGAGTAGAACGGCACCGCAAAGCTCCAAACGGTTGACAGTAAGGACCTTCAAGGGCGCGACCTTGGACTTGGCAATAAGTAGATGGACTTCAACCCTATGATCCGTCACCGCACGGAGATAAACCGAACAACCATAGGCCTTTGAGGATCCGTCACAAAATCCTATGATTTGGAATTCCATTGCTTGTGAAGGTATGACATGACGAGGTATTTTTATTAGATTTAAATTGTTAAGATCTGATATAAATGTACATCAGTCTTGAGATAAGTCTCTAGGAAGTTGTTCATCCTACGAGAGCCTTAAGCGCCATAAATCTTGAAGGAGCAATTTTGCCTTAAGTATAACAGGTGTTAGCCAACCGAGTGGGTCGAATATACGAACTACATTCGATAAAATGGAACGCTTCGTATATTCGGTGTCTATGATTGGCGAATATGTATACGTGAAGTGATCCCTTTGTGGGTTATATTGAACTCCTAAGATTCTAAGCACTGATTCACTGTTTTCTTCAGAAAATACCTTCGGTGATTGACAATCTTCGATTGGCAGAGTTTGCAAAAATGATGCAGAATTGCTACTCCATTTTCGCAGCTCAAATTGACCATGCTCTAAAAGTTTACATAAGTTACCTTTAAGCTCGAGGGCTTCTCTCACAGAGGGTGCTCCGGTCGCAACGTCATCCATAAATGTTTCATGAAGGAGGACATCAGCAGCGCGGGGATACTTGGTCTCGTAATCGGTTGCTAGCTGTCGAAGGGTTCGTATGGCGAGATAAGGAGAACTAGTGACTCCATATGTGACAGTAGAAAGTTCGTATTCCTTCACTGGATCAATGGGAGTATCGTACCATAGAATATGTTGATAGCAACGATCACTAGGCCTAATTAGTATTTGGCGATACATTTTTGCGATGTCACAAGTGAACACAACTGTATGGAGTCTGAAGTTAATTATAATGTCGATGATGTCAACTTGAAGTTTGGGACCAGTGTAGACTATGTCGTTTAGAGATAGACCGTTAGTTGTCTTACAACTTGCATCAAAGACGACGCGAAGTTTCGTCGTTGAGCTTTCAGGTCGAATGACGCAGTGATGTGGAATGAAATGACGATCAATATCCTCAGAAAACGATTTCGTTACAGTGTACATATAACCCAAGCTTTCGTATTCACGCATAAAATTTATGTATTCAGTTAAAAACTGAATACATAAATTGTTCTTGTTCTTGCTGTTCATTCCGGGTAAGCTTCTTCTCGAGATTATTAAGCCGCGACAGGGTACTAGTAAACGAATCGCCTAGAGGGCCGTCACGATTTTTTATGAGCATAGGCACAACATAGCGACCGTTCGGCTCTCGATAAGTAAGATCTGTATACATACGCTCACAGATCTCGTTTTCGGGCACCATAATACGCGCGCGCGGTGACTCCTCAACTTCCCAGAACCTTTTCACCTGTTCATCGAGTGCGCATGTAGCGGCTAGTAGCGAAGTGACAGAAAAAGAGGGAGTTGTTGTTTCAGTATCAAGTGTACCAGTAAGTATCCAACCGAATACGCTATGTAGGGCGGTAGGTAAACCGCGACCTAGCTGAATGCGTTGACCGTCTTAGATCTCATGAAACAACTCAGCACCGATTAATAAATCGATCGGTCCAGGCCTATCGAAGTCGTGGTCTCCAAGAACTAAATGTTGACAAGAATTCCGGACGACTGACGGCACTTGAACGTTAGGCATATGTGTCGTTATTTGATCTAAGACTATCGGTTTTATTGTATATTGCGGAGTCTCTGAAGCAAGAGGACGCAGAACACATTCAGTAAAACCTCTAACTTGTAATACGGTATTTTTGCCTAGTCCAGCTACAATAAAGTTGCAACGATGAAGCTTAAGGCCTAGCTTCCGAGCGCATACTGATGTTATAAATGAATCCTGCGCACCGCTATCGATAAGAGCTCGCACAACTTGATATGTGTTATTAACAGTGTTATACACGCGTAGCTTACATGTACCTAACAACACCATACGCTGACTGGAACCGACGTGTGCACTTGTACTAGCTTGGACGATATCGTTCACGTTCCGAGTTGCATCAATGTGAAGCAAGGTATGATGACGTAATCCACATGCTGAACAAGTGGTTTTTGATTTACACTGTTCGATGACATGGTTGGAACACAAACAATTAGTACAAACTATTTTGGTTTTAATGAAATTTAGTCTAGCACGGGAATCGAACGCGTGAAAGGTAGGACACTTATATATTGTGTGCATATTGCCGCAACATAAACATTTGAATGCTGCCGGGCTAGATTCGGTAACGTGTGATGAGCGTTTTAATCCGCCGCTAGTTTGCCAGTTAGTTGCCGGTAGTTTTTTCGCGTTCACTTTACCGGTAGAAATATTTTGACCGACCAGCTGGCGTGAGCTGGTGTTCGATGATAATTGCGTACTTTCTAAGATCTTTACATAATCTTGAAGAAATGTTAACAATTCGGCAGAAGTGGGTATTTGGGAACCGTTCTGGCTTTCGAACCGTTTGCGAGTATCGACGTCCAAGGATCGAGATGCTAAATAAAATAATATAAATTCACCTAAATTGTTTATATTAATAGCCTGAAGCGCTTGAGTAGATTCAAAAAGCATATTTGTAAATTCTTGCAATTCTTGAAAAGTACCCTTTAACTTAGGATAATTAAGAATTTTTTCTAAATAAGTAATTGCTAATATTCGTTTATTTTGATATCGCTCAATTAGAGCATCAAAGGCGACCTTATAATTATCCGCAGTGACTGGTAAGCCCTTCACTAATATTAACGCGTTCCCCGATAAACACGAGATGAGATAATGGAATTTTTCGATATTCGAAATCGAGTCGTTTTCATGTACCAAAGCACTAAATGTATCAAAAAATGTTTGATAGTCTTCTATTCGACCCGAGAATCGAGGTAATTCAAGCTTAGGTAGCCGAACATTACCTGTTAACCTGTCTACCCCTTTTAGTAAAGTGTTAGCGTTATGTGGGGCTGATAACTCGTCAGCGGCGCCTATAACGGCATAATATAATTCGTCAAACGCATCGAGTGCAGAATGATTTATGTCTTCATCAGATTTTAACTTTAATTGTATTGTATGTATTTATTCTGAAAGATTGATAAATTCCTCACGAATTGAATGTATTCGCGTATAACGCGCTTTAAATGCTGATACCTTTGAACGATCTTGAACCATTTGTTGAGATAAGTCGTAAAGGATTTGTATAGCTCGGAATACATATTCGCGTTGAGATTGCAGCCTCTTAAGTTTACTTTCTTCCATTATTATAGAATTACGTATAAATAAAAGTAAATAAAATGAAGTATGTAATGATATAAATAATAATTTATGTAATTGGTATTAATTTATAGGTGAATTATTCTATTATTCGTTAATTTTGTGTGTAAATTATGCTTATTTTCTTTTGTTAACGAACAAAAGGATTAGTTTAAATATAATTTTACAATAAAATTCTTTTACTGTATATACGTAAATAATATGTGGGTATAAAAATGTTATAATGTATGATCTATGAATCCATACAATACTCTAAGAAATGCCGTCCAACTTAAATTGGTCGGATTATGATGCAAATTTGCTAGATAGTTTACAATTAATATTTACTGTAAATCCTAGGTATGGGCGCTCGAAAAGGACCACTATTTTAATGTTTCAGCTTTAGTGTGGAATTAGGTAGGATTCAAAGGTACTCACGCATCAGCTTGACTCGATTTTCTTGATAATTTTCACACACAGATTTTTTTGTGACCGGCTGCGCGCCGCGTTGAATCGGTACTCGTTTTGTCTAGGTGGCGCCACGGTCAGTGTGAATGTTGGCGTGTTTAAATAAGGGAATCGGATTGGCTTAGGACGGAAGAACGTTCAGGAATGACTTAAAGCCTTAACAGATAGTATACCCCTTTCTACCATTTTAACAGCGTTTTCCATCTGTTGCGAAGTCCATTGAGTCCTTTTTTTGCTTATGGTAGAAGCTGGTGATCTGTTTTCCATGATGTTACTGAAAACAAGGCTTTACTATTTTACTGTGATACTTTCCGAACTGATATAAAACATTGTCCTAATAAGGCCTGTACCTGTGCCTTTATAAGGTCTATACATTTTTTAATAGGCTTTATTAGGACATAGCACATGGGTAAAAAAAAAACAGAATTATATGGAATACACCGATATTACGGCTTTTTCACTTATGTTAGGAGATGGCAAAACGTATAATTATCCTATAGAGAAAACACAGCACACCGTGTACGAATAAAAGTAAAAATACTTACTGTTTACTCTGCCAGAATTTTATAAAAACAGGCGTGCGCTCCGCGTCGTAGTTGTTATCGACTGCAGGTTGCAACACGTTCGCGGCACGGGCCGCTTGCTGTGCTTGTGTGCGTTGTGTACGTATGTGTACGCACACTATTACAAACATTGGCGG
The DNA here is from genome assembly GCA_032191425.1 of Lymantria dispar. NCBI lineage: Eukaryota > Metazoa > Arthropoda > Insecta > Lepidoptera > Erebidae > Lymantria > Lymantria dispar. Next base: position 7,132,315 of record CM063457.1, read on the forward strand.
CCATTTGAAATCGTGAAGCGGGAAATTTAAAAACTAGGCTTTATTAGGACATAGGCTTTATTTGGGTCACCCACCTTATATATCTTTTTAAAAATGACATGAATGGCGAAAAGATGAACAGTCTTTTTGATCGGTAATTTAACAATTAAATTTGTGACTTTTTAAATGCATTTTTTTACATATAAATAGCGATATTTCTCAAAGTAGTCTTCTTTTAACTTGATAAATTTCATTTTCCATTTTTTTCTTTCTAAATAATACATTTACTCAAGGCTCTTAAAGTAAGCCTTGTACAGTAATTTACTAATGGATGACAGGAGAAATGTTGCATTTTAAGTTCAGAAATTCAATAAGTCACTGACTTATCAAACTGTCCTTGTATCATCTCAGCTCTGCTGGTCCCACTGCTGGAGTTGAGCTTAATCTACAAGAAGGAAAATTTACTTTCATGTAGTAGGTAAATTGATTGAATGATAGGGAAATTAATATAGTTCAATATAGTTCAATTAGTATAACTCGATGATCATCTCATCCATATCTCAGCTCATACACGTCCCATTGCTAGGCTCGAACCTCCTCCACAATGAAAGGTAAATCGACTTCCTATATCACGCTGATCAGATGATCATCATCAATGGCTTATTATAAATCTTCATTTAGAGTTACCGTTCGCTTCCATAGATTTTATATGCGTATTATATTCTTTACTCACCTTTTACGACACCCACGAGCAACACGGTGGAAGGATGGTGACTTGTATTCTTACTATGTCACTACACGAAAACTAGAATATATAGAATGAAATGATCAATTAGATGGTATAGAGATATGTTTGGAAATTTTCTTCTGTTGCATAGATGTTATCTGCATATATTCTTCGTTAATTTTAATATAAAATATCATTTAATGTAACTAAGCCTCCCTAAAGTGCAGATAATACTGTAATTGCCGCGCTTGTCAGGCAGGATGATGATTACAATTGGGGCTATAAATTGCTGCTTGCTATTCTCTTGAAGATTTCTCAGCTATTCCTTACAACTACCATGGGATACACTAAAAATAGGATAGGTTAGTCTAAAAATAATTAACATGTGAAATATCCAGCAAGAAACTCAGCGTGTGTGATATCATAGAAACTACAGAATCAAAAACATGATTTGAATATGGTAGTATGTATATAGCAGCAGCTATTATCAATAACATTTTGGTGACAAAACACTTTCCCTGTGACGACGGGGTAAGAATACAAATTACCACCCCCTTTCTTGACTGTGAGTGTCGTAAAAGATGACTAAGCAACAACATCTATGCAAGAGAAGGAAATCTCGAAATAAAAGCCTGTACCGTCTAACCAGCGTGGTACAGTAAGTCAATTTCCCTCTCATTGTGGAGGAGGCTCGAGCTCAATAGTGGGACATTTATGAGTTGTGGTGCTCATGATGATGATGAGAAATCACTTGATATGACCTCACAAATATTAAATAAATAGTGTACTGTAAATAAGTAGTTTGCAGAATAATTCATATCTATTCGCCAATCCTCTATCTTGCAAAATAATTAACGACAAGGTCGGTCAAAATGATTTTGTTAGTGTAAGTCCGTTATAGTTGTACGTTATGGTTTTCAAATTCCCTCTTGATTTTTATTACTGCATAAGCTTAATTAGAGAGTGCAATAAAAATAATGTTTACGGCATAGACAGCAGAACTAAATTGATAATTTGACTTTTCAAGGTGAAAGGTTTATTATGTTATCAGAATATGTAATTATTGCAGATGCAAATAATTCCATAAAAAATCTGTTGATGGTTTTATATGAATCTTTCCAGTAATTCATATATACTAAGTTTATACCAGATATTTGGCAAGAAAGAGGGTTGTGAATTGTATTCTTGCTTCATCACCACTCGGAAATCTACTTAATTACACCTATAGTATTGCCAATATCATAATTATCATAAAAAAATTTATAACACTAAGCTGTTATCAATTCTTGTTAAATGGTTCAGTAGTTTTCGTGATATAAAAATGAATAATAATAAATTTATAGATAGTTATAACCTTTCAGTTAATAACATAATAATAATGATTATATATTAACAAAATAGAAATAAAAACAAGTAAAAATATTGATGTTTGGCAAACTTTGAGAATGGTTGTCAAGGTACATTACCAAGAAGCAATGGACCCCTTTGCTTCGTAGTTTCCTACTCTTAAAATAATTACACAGTACGCCAGATAAGTTCCTTGATAACACTTCACAAACTACATGCTAAAGTACCCCTACGAAAGTTAAGGATCCAATTGATACTAAACTTGCTAGCTGTCACAAAAACTACTAGCCTACTCATGTATATAGAATAGTCATCTTAAAATCTGACTATAATTATAACTGCACCCAAAGGCTATGATTTCCAGTGTTTATGCGACTATTACTCATTTTACATAAAATTATTTCTACGAATTCTATCGTGTTTGTATTTGATTTCTAAATTCCCGAAATTACCAACACTTTTCAGCACTTATTGTGTCCATTTTACTTACAATAGTAGTTAAAGGTTTTTTTATAAAGTGTATTGTTTTAGTAAGATAAAGTAGGCCACCTTTTAAAACTCTATGATAATTTAGTATCACGCCCTCAGTTTTCTTACCGGCTCTTTCTTAGTGTAGCTACGATCCGATCTGTGAGCCTACTCTTGAAATCAATGCTAAATTCGAATCCAATTCAATTCCAATCTCACCAAACTTATATTTGGTACTTTTAAACAAAATGGAGAATAAATTCTTCGCGATTGCCATTGTTATTTTCACCAAATGTGCCGTATTTTATTACATTAAATTAATAACGTTACTGAAATCGATCACCACAAAGATGCTTTCTTGAATTTGTGCAACATTAACTATTTTAAACTACGTCAAAATCACGTCGGGACTAGCAAATATTTGACTTAATCGACGAAAGTTGAATTCATTTAGTTTAAAAAAAAATCCACTGAATGTGATTCCAATCGTGCGCTAGTGTCACTTTCAAGAGTACCAAATTGCTCAAATTCGAGCTGTGATTGGATTTAGGAATGGAATCGAGATTCAAGAGTAGGCACACTGGTGTTGGCATATTAGATTTTTAAGGTTAATTAATAAATTGTGATACTATAATAATTACTTTAAATTTAATGTTTAATAATTACTGACTAAAAATAATATAATTTTTCCATTTAGAATCATTTTCTTTTTGTACTGGCAATAAATTTGTATCCAAATATAGGTCAAAATTTAAGTACCAATTCTGTTGTGGGTAGATATAAATCTTTGTAATAGTGATGACTCGTTAGACTTAAGACACATTAGTCTACCCGTGACCATGAAAGCTGAAAAGGCTGGTCTTAATTAATGCGAATATAATAAATTTTCTACAATATAAAAATATAAAGGCTTAATTCGAATGTATTTAACGGCATATTTCGCTTATTTTTAGCGAAAACTTAAATATAACCTTTTTTTTTTTTTGTTTGGGTTGCGGTCGTCGCGCTCCTCGCACCACTCCGTCCGGGGCGACAGAGGGGCATAAGCACGCACACCCGCAACCCACCCGAACACCACGTCGCCTTCGTCGTTGGGCCGACCACCGTAGCAGGGTTACTTGTCATCAGTGGTCTGCCCGACGGAATACCCCCTACTTGGGGTACCCTCTCGTCAAAAGTTAAATATAACCTTGGGAATGATCCCAAGTTTTAGCTGAATTACATAATTTATGACTGAAGGTAGTATTGGACTAAATCGATATAGAATGATTTTACTTTTTATTGCATAAATACATCCAATCTCATCCTTTATATTTTTGCTGTGAAAGAACCCAAATGAGTCCCTTCAGTAGTACAGTTAGATTATATTTATCAGATAAGATATATATTTTGCGTGTAGTGACGGAGTAAGAATACAAATCTCCACTACATCCTTACTAATATGATAAATGCGAAAGTAAGGATGTTTATTTGTTTGTTACGCTTTCACGCTTAAACCACCGAAGCGATTTCAAAAATTCTTTCACCAATGGAAAGCTATAATATTAGGGAGTAACATAGACTATATTTTATCCCGATATTCCCACGGGAACGGGAACTACGCCGCGGGTAAAGCGACTAAAACCGAAGCGAAGCGAGGACGGTTTGCTAGTACATAATAACTTCTCTTCAATAGGCATTATCAATTAATTGTCATTTAACGATTATACTGACACGCGCGAAGCACTTAATCGAGTAATCATACGTCATTTCACTGTATTGGAAAAAAGCGGTACTTTTACACTGTTGGACGAATATTAACCAAACATAGCTAATAGAATCACCGTAAGAAAACTGGTTTTCAAATGAAAAAAACGGCTCGAAATCTGTTTATCTGTTTGAGAGCTACGATGCTTAAGACATACACACAGATAGATATTGACATGAAATTTATAACACTCTCTTTTTGTGTCGGGAGTTAAAAATGGGCTCCATATTAAAATGTTGAAAAATGTCATTAATGACTGATTCGTTTGGTGACGGTGTAAGAATACAATTCACCACTGTATTCAGGCGTAAAATCCATCTTGCCCGTGGATGTCGTAAGAGACGACTAAGGGATATAATATGCATATAACATCTGTGCAAGAGAAGGGAATCTCGAAACAAAACCCTATTCCAACACGTCTGACCAGCGTGGAATAGTAGGTCAATTCCCCTCCTAATATGGAGGAGGCCTGTGTCCAACAGTGGGATATATATAGGCTGAGATGATGAATGACTGATCCAAGCACTTATACCCCTCATGTATGCTTATCTGACGGGCTTTCACAGCGTTTTATTTAAAAAATTTCTTCCCTCGCAACGATATTGCCTGCGACATCCCTTAGTTGCTTTTTTTTATGAAACGCGCGGAAAGTCGTCTATTTTGCAAACTATTTTATTACCCGAAACAGATAACAATAATAGTTTTTAATAAAATGAAAATTATTTATTGTTTTGGTCTGCAACCCTATACTTACATACGTTGTAGTGAAACATACATTAGCCAACAAAACGCAGATAGATATTAAACATAGGCGGGGTTTAATTAGAAATTTAACCTGTTAATAAATTACCGATGGCCTGCCGCCACCCAGGGTGTGGCAACACTCAACGTATTTCCCTAGAGAAATAAATGACTGTGTTGCCGGCGTCAACGTTCGAATTCTCGATATTTTTGGAACGCATTCGTAATGTTTATTATGTCGTTTCCCTCCAAAACGAATTGTGACCCATTAGTGTCCTGACATTAGTATATTTTCTCTTTTATAATCACTAAAACTAATTTTTGTTACAAATGAGTATATTTAACAAGGCGTATAATTACCGTTATATTTTATATTAACGAATGGTACAATAACATGTAGTCTTTAATTGCGGAAGTGTTGAATAGACATTCGACGCCTCTAAAATAGTAAAACAACCTTTGAAAATCTTGTCATCCGCCCATTATTTTCCATTATGAGTATGTGTATAGTCTGAGAATTCTTACTAATTACTATTGACCATTCACATCTGTGCTTTTAGTAAGCTTAAGCGTACTATAAACTATAGCCATTCTAACGGCCGACTTTACAATCACTGCGTCAAAGGCACCTACTAATTAACAACGTTATTTTAAATTTTTTAAGACTGATTTTGTTTCTCGAGATTACCTAATGTAACTTATTAGATAGTTTTAACTTAGCTTAACGACAGCTTTATAAGATATGGAGGTAATTTGTGTACCTGAGCGACATTTGAAGGCAGCAAATTTGTAATTAATGTAATAACGGATCAAGAATAAAATTCAGAACCCCCTTTTCACATTGATAAAACAATAAAAGATGTTGCAAGAAAGAAAAACGAAATTTTAACCCTACTAAAACGTCTACTAGCATTACTTACTAGTTCCATTATTCCGCAATTATAGGGTGATTCGTCGGTCGAGGAAGATATATGGGTTGAAAAATAAAAATACCATACATCTAAATAATAAGAAAGACCATATAGCTGAATAAGAAGAAAAAGTAACTCTGGTTGATTAAAATTAAATAAATAGACTAATTTTTTATGGGGCGACGGAGTAAAAATATAATTGACAACCCTTTTCTTTTCCGTGAGTAAAAGACCCGAGAGTAAAGATCCCGTTTAATGAATTAATAGATTGCATCAATGCAAGAGAAGGAATCATCATCATCATAATCAAAACTCATTTATGAGGGAGGGAAATTAATATTCTATTTACTATTACTATTCTGATAAGACGGGTTCATCATCATTGTATTCTCACTCCGTCACCACACGGACTACACGGACTAGGCGGATTAGTAGAGTTTTATTTCGAGTTTTCCTTCTCTCGTTATTATATACAAAATATATTCCTTAGTTTTGTTTTACCACCACGGGTGACATAGATAGCAGTGACTTGTATTCTTAATCCTTCACCACACAAAAAAGAAGTACTCAAAATAAAATCCTATACAAACCCGACCAGCATGATATAGTAAGTGAATAGTCTTTCTACTTTGTAGAGACCTTAAGCCCAGCAGGGGGATATGCATGAGCTCAGATGATGAAGAATACGTAGGGAAATCACTTTGAAATTGACTGCACAAAAGACTTAGTGTTCTAACTAACAACTTACCTTGACGCGTTTAGTGGGTTCAATTCCCACACACGACAGTTTTTGTGTGTTTTATAAGTGATTGTTGTATCTTTGTAAATTGTCTCGTAATGCAAGGATTTCTTTTTATTCTAGTTACTAGCAACCCGCCCTCGCTTCGCTTCGGTTTTAGTCGTTTTACCCGCGTAGTTCCCGTTCCCGTGGGAATACCAGGATAAAATATAGCCTAGTTTACGCGCTGATATTATAGCTCTCCATTGGTGAAAGAATTTTTGAAATCGGTCCAGCCGTTTTGAAGATTACCCGGAACAAACAGACAGACAGACAAAAAAAATATAAAATGATTTTTAAGCATATGTATAATGCAAATAACCGTGTGAGCATGAAAGAAGTCTATTATTTTGACATTACAAACAGACACTTCAATTTTATTTATTGGTATTGGGATTTCAAAAAATAAAAAGTATGTAATATCAGGTTCGTAGAAGAACGGGTGTAACCGACATAGCCCGCAGAATTAGCAAGTTGAAATGGCAATGGTCTAGCCACATCGCTCGTCAAACCGTCAACCATTGAGGAAGTAAGGTTCTCGAGTGGCGACCCCGAATCAGACGACGCAGCGTAGGATGGCCTCCTACTAGGTGGACTGACGACATCTTAAAAGTCGCAGGGAACCGTTAGATGCCAGTGGTGCAAGACTGTTCCGAGTGGCATTCTTGTGGGGATTCCTATGTCCAACAGTGGACGTCTATATCATGATGGAATTGGAAACATAAAAGTTTTAGTAATTTCCGTGTGGTGACGGAGTATGAATACAATTCACCACCCCCTCTTGCCCTTGGGTGTCGTAAAAAACGACTAAGGCATTAAATACATATGCATATAACATCAATGCAAGAGAAGGAAAACTCGAAATAAAACCCTATGCCCAACACGTCTGATCTGAGATAAATTTTTCTCCTCTTGTAGAGGAGGCCCGAGCCCAACAGCGGGACTTATATGGGTTAAGTTAATGATAATGAACATAAGTTTCATAGCCCAGTCGGGTTAGCTCAAAGATAGAGAGGGGTAACCTGGCATTAATTATAGTCATAAATTTTTTTGCGCCAATCTTTACGTCATAAATAGCTTAAAACCAAAAACTCGACCAAATCCGACTGGTCCGTTAGCCGCCATATTGGTTTAAAGGTCAAACCTTTTTTTAGCTATACTCCTTTATTTTTTATTTTTTTACAAAAATGATTAGTACCAAAGTTGTTGCAAATTTGATTCTCTACAACTTTGGTCGTCGTAATTTTCATCGTACAATCAATATTTACGGAAATAACTGCAAATAATTACAAAAATGAGGTCAATGTATAATTCGCCTGTATCTCGATTATTATCGAATTTAGCAAAAAAAATATAGAATCAAAGTTGTAGATCATTAAATTGCCTACAACTTTGATTTTTACGATTTTTTTCAAAAATTAATATTTAAGTTACGTCTATGGTAAATGTACCAGAATCCAAGCGACCAGGCAGCCATTGACTAATTTTGTCAGTAGACAGTAGACAAAAGACAGTAGACAGTATATACTCCCCCGCCATGCTCTCCTATATCCCTGAGCTGTGCGGTTGCGCTTATCGTAGCTGCATATCCTCCTATTTATTGGCTAACTAGTCAATCGGTTCATGTCTCCCGCATTGTATAGGAGGGAAGTGGACTCAATATCTTTCAACTCCTCCTGTTTAACTTTTCTAATTAAATTTTTTGTGGGTCCCAAGACAATTAAAATTATTTGCTGATACTGCCTGAGAGTCAAACCTGGGTGTGATCTATAGAGACCCTTTTTTATCCTGACTTACAGGAGTTACAACGGCTGGATTTTGATAATATTTTACTACCAGGCAGCTGTCTATATAAGGAGTAGCTTAGGCTATATTTTATCCCGGTATTTCCACAGGAACGGGAATTATGCGAGCAAGGCGATTGAAACCAAAGAGAAGTGAAGGCGGGATGCCATTACTATATACTCATCCACAGCCTCAGCCAGGTTACGTTGATGATATTTTGTTTATTTCGTTTCCTTCAAATCAGTATACCTTTAAAAATATTCCCGCGGCAATTTAATTAAGCATTGGTTCCAATTTATTCTATACATAGAACTAGTAAGTAAGCGCCCCCAGCTTCATTAAGAACGGTATAATCGGCTTAGACATGCATCACGGATAAATCGCGTGTTATTCGTTTAAGAAACGATATCTCTCATGATTTTAGGGTTACTAAATATATTTTTTTTATCTCCTCACTTCATAAAATTTACGGAAAAATCTACGGAATTTTAGAGATTGGCAATGAAAGACTACGTAGCTAGTGTATTGGTCTATACATAAACTTGTAGATCTTTTCACGGATTCGATTTTCACACAGGAAAAAAAAGTTATGCGATGTGAGACTGTTACGCTGATTTTTTTTATTGTAAACGGTGGCAAACGAATAAACAGTACACCTGATGGTAAGTGTTGCTATCGCTTGGACCTTGGCTAGGCCGCTGGCTACCGCGAAAAAAGTGAAAGGTGTGCGTGCAATGCAAAACACGCAAACACCTTCAGAAAGCTGGGCTGCCGGCTCTCTTGCTCACCGAACGAAGCACAGTAACAAATTGCTACTACTCAAACGTCGATTTTGTGCGAGAGTGTGGTACTACCCTGAATGGACTGGCCCGCGGCTATAGACAGACAACTGTCAACATTGTGGTCTTAAGAATATAAGTGTGATGAATGTAATCTCTTTGTGTTCGTTAATTGCATGTTTGTAAAATCCTCCGCAACACTAACTTCATGATAAATCCGTGGTGCTGTACTGCTGTTCTTCACGTAGTGGTACATACTTTTATCTACTGGCTTATTAGCTAATTTTAGTTCATATCTCCCGCTTTACATAGGAGAGAAGTGGAACCTTTCCAACTACTCCTGTTTCTTTTCTTTGTTTTGGCGGGTTTCAAGATAATTAAAAGTGATTCCCGGGACCTCGGTGTCTTATACGGAACGAAATGTGAATCCTGGCTTACAGGCGCTACAATGATGGAAATGTGTGGTGGAAATGTGCGGTGGAATTAATCCCAAAAAAAATATTAACCCTTAATACAAATATTTTGATGGACCAAGATCACAGTATACCATCTTTTTACATGTTTTCTTTTACAAACTGTTTACCTGTTTCCTACTATTAGGTACGCTCTTCTATAAAATGGTGGGTGGCCAATACCATATTGATCAAAATGTTTAGTATGGGGTTGTTTAAAGTATTCTTCGTCCTCATCATCTCAGGTCATATACAGCCCACAGCTTGATTGTGCGAATGGCGTATTGGTTAATCGACCTATCATGCCAATGTCGGATTTTGTCGCGTTTGATTTTTGATCGCCCAACATTTTGACCTTACAACGTTCATGGTTACAGGCAGACTAAGATATATCACATCCAAAAAATCATCGTTATTATAGAGATTTATATCTACCCGCAACAGAATTAGTTATAAATTTTTATTAACTTTATTTACAATATATAATACTCGCGTAAACATCAGAAATCATTAGTCTTCAGTCTTCATCATCATTCAAGCCCACATACGTCCCACTGTTGGGCTCGGGCCTCCTCCATAATGGGAGGGAATTTGACCTATTATACCATGTTGGTCAGACATGTTGGTATACGGTTTCATTTCGAGTTTTTCTTCTCTTGCACTGATGTTATGTACATATTATATCCCATAGTATTTTACTACATCCACGGGCAAGATAGGGAGTGGTGAATTTTATTCTTACTTCGTCACCACACGGATAGTCCAGTCAAGTTAGACATAAAAATTGTGGTCAAATCAGAAAAAAATTCGACAGAGCCAAATTTCTGTTTCAAATGTCTAAAATGACCGGACTAGGTCTTATTAAAGCTAAATTTCACGAGTGGCGGTTTCCACTCATAAAGAAATGTACCATTGATTAGTCTATTACTATAAACAATAAAAAAAAACCTACCATAGTAGCCGTTGATCACAAAAATAAAAATCCAGCCATAAAATCTATAATAAGAACGTGCCATGTTGTGACTACGATTAGAATCGGTTATGGCATTACAAAGCGTGTAGGCGGTAATCTTTGACTTGTAATGCGCTCGATAATCCTGTCATAACAACAGATCACTGATGCTGTAAATGTAAGTCTAAATTGAACACAATATCTCTGATATTTTTTTGTTATTTAAGATTCATTTGAAATTGGAATGCATTTTGCTGTTGATATTTGTTTGCTTCGTGTAATACGAATAGTAATTTGTGTTATTTTTAATGCATTTTTTTTGGAAATTAGTCAAAGATGTTCTAAATTAAGATTTAAAGGTAAGATTCAGGCCGATTCTTTGATATCTATTAGAATCACTTGAGATGTACGAACAAAAATAATTGTAATATTTTAATTTTTACTTTTAAAAAACAACACGCTACACTAAAGAAATAATCCTTGTATTGCCGGAGCCTTTACAAATACGTTGACACTAATTATACCAAGACTATCAATTTGGGGATTACACAAAATATGTCCTGCACGGGAATTGACCCCAATACACTGGCACGGTAGGTATCTTAAGAAAAAAAGAAGAAAAATATTGTAAGATTTTTATTTTAAAAAGATACACACAGCACTAAGGATATATAATCCTTGTATTGCGGGAACCCTTACAACATAATTCATCATCATCATCACGGCTCATATACGTCCCATTTCTGTTTCATGGTTTTATTTCGATTTCTTCTTCTCTTGCATAGAGTTCTATCAAGAAAAGGAGATCAAATAGCCCAAGAGATTCTATGCATATTATAATCCCTTAGTCGTCTTTTACGACATCCACGAGCAAGAAAGGAGGTGGAGATTATTCTTATTCCGTCACCACACGGGCAAAAGACATAATAATAAACAAAACACATAAATAATGGACACAAATTACACCCAGACTAACAATTTCTGGATTGCACAAGATATTGTCCTGTGTGGAAATCGACCCTAATACATACACTGGCACTACCTTAACTATTACGCCATCTGTGTAGTCAAATTCATGCCCCGTATGGCGGCGTGGAAGGCATAACAATCGGTTAAGGGTCTCATGAAAAGAGTGCGTAGAAACTCTCTCTTGGTAAATACACTCATGCTGATCGCCAATCTACGTACCAAGATTGACAATAATAACACTTTCGCCTTATATATATGAATATCAACTGTTACTTACCATAATGAGCATTCTAGTTCCAGTCCTGTCATCATCATCTTGCCTGCAGATACTGTATACCACAACATAATTAGATAAAGTCAAAGAGAAGAAAATATTTTTGATCAGCATGTGATAATAGATGATTCACCTTCTCATAATGAAACAGACTTTTCTTAAATATATCCCTTAGTCGTCTTTTACGACATCCATGGTCAAGATAAGGAGTGGTGAATTGTATTTATATTACGTGACGAAAAAAAAATAAGTGGTATAATAATTCAATTCCCTTCCTATTTTAAAGGAAGCTGGAGAAGGACGTACATGAGAATCCATCAAAACTGTAGTGGATTAGCTATAATCCACATAACTTAATAATGGTAAGCTATTACCAATATTAAGTAAAAACCTATTCCCACTGTCCTCAAGCACTCCCACATGATAATCGAGCTGGCATTCCAATGTTGCAACTTTCGAATCTCAATCGTCCGCATACATAATTCTATATGGTACATATATCATAAATAGCAATATTAATATCAAATTTCCTATAATAGTTTTTATTGATAGAGAATCAATAATGATAATTCTGTGTGATTTATGTACCGATGATTTAACGATGAACTATGATGAAAGAGAGAGATGATATTTTGATATATGTCTTTTATTCGTGTTTATAATTATTTTGTAAGCTTGGTGTTAATTTAAAAATGAATACCACTATCTCATTGGTCTATTGGCTTAAATATTGTAACGTTGGACTTTCGGTCTCGTCACAATATGCATTATGCTTTAGGCTGTATGCGTGCGTGTTCCCTGTGTCTTTGGCAGCAGGTGATAAAAAAAAATATATCAAAAATGACATTTGACTTGTCAAATATATCTTACTTTTCGATCCGACCTCGAATGTCGGAGGCGTAATTTTTTAAAATCTGCATTATCAGAGTGCAATCTGCGTTCCTTATACGAAAGATTGTTACTTATTTATGGAAGGGCTTATATACCTTATGGGTGAAGCCATATTTTTTAAGAAACCGGTAAGATTTTCGGATAAATGTGATAATGTCGTGGCTTGCTTAATGCCCAATACTAAAACTTAGTTTTTCTTTTACAGCTATAGAAAGTGGTTTCTTTCGTTTCTTCCTTTCTTTTTTACTTTGGATATTTCTTCTTTTCGCGTATTATTCCATGGATTAGTGGATTATAAATTCTTCTTTCGCCTTTATGTCGACCAACATTCATGGAGCTGCCATTTGCGATGCCGAATGTTAAAGTATTAAATGCTTGCTGAAATAGATTATGGAAACCGTAATTGACGCCGCATGGTATTGGAATTTAAATTGGTTTTACAGCATAAAAGGTATTCAATTAATTATGTTATTTTCTCCCATATTGCAGACATGACCATTAAAGTTATTTAAACTTTATTTAAACTTTTAAAGACGACTAAGAGCCCTAGATTGACCCGGACCAACTCCATCTGGTACCATTTGGGTCAACGATTACATTCCCAAGGAGGGTTGACGTCAGGCAGGCGGCCGGTCATAAAAGTCATTGCCGAAACTTTTTGCAATATGTCAAAACAGATGACATATTGCGTCGACCCCAAGTAATTGGGATAAGAGCAAGATGATGATGATGATGATGAAGTATGAACTATTTCATCTTCATATCGCAATAATTATATAATTTATTATTTCTTAAGAACACGTTTGTAGACCTATTACTTCAAAAGCATTTCATATTACAGCTTATAGCTGAAGTGTTCCATAAAATAAAAGTTATTTACCAATTATAATATGGGAAAAATATAATGACAACATATCTGGTAACACTGAAGTTTATTGCTGAGTGGGTTAAGCTCTGGCAAGATGATGATGATGATGATGATGAAACTTTTATAAATAAGTATGTATTAGATTACTTTATTAAATTTTAAGTGTATCATAATTTCTCTCAAAAATAAAATAAAGTTAAGGAAGGCTCATGTTGCTTTTTTCTTTGACTGTCCCCTTTGGACCCTTCAGAGAAGTTAAAGTTCAATGATTCTTGTCCGCCACTTTAGAGCTTCATCTGGCGCCCGATTAACTTACTTTTAGTCTACTTTATTTGGTGAAGCCCTGACCTCTTGGTATGTATAATAATTTTTTAAATTTTTAAACATCTCACAAATATACCACGTTTCCTTTTTAATACTACAATTAGCTCCCGAGCAAGGGACGGTTTAAAATTACTTTTTTTTTACTATTATACAACTAACTCATCTCTTTAAATTTTTTTAATATTACAATATGCTACAGCGATAATGAGGTTTGTTCGTTTTTCCATGTGGTGACGGAGTAAGAATACAATTTACCGCCTAACTTGCCTGTGCCTGTTAAAAGACGACTAAGGACAAAATATACAGCAAAGGAAGCCAGAAATGAAACGCTATGCCAATCTATTTCAGTCAGCGGGTGATGCACAAGATTGTCAGGAGGGAGAGCACACCATCCTGCCACCACTGCAATTGCGGCGACGAGGACACGGCGCAGCACACGCTCGAGGTGTGTGCCGCGTGGGCGGGGGAGCGCCGTGAACTCGTCGCGATTATGTGCCGACTACGGTGCCGACCTGACGCTGCCGATCAACGCCAGGGAGATACTCGACAGCGTCAGGAATTGAGACGCGGTCACCGCCTTCTGTGAGGCCGTAATCTCACAGAAGGAGGCGGCGGATCGTGTGCGAGTAGAGCTCCTCTTCGGCGACACGTTCCGCCGCCGGCGACTCAAGCGGCGCAGGCGCGAGTATCTGCGCCTAATGCCGCCCTAGCCGAGGCCGCGGGTGATCGGACCGGGGAATTTAGTCTGTCACCCGCAAAAACGCTGACCGCGCGACGGCGACCGACGACAAGTCAACCTGCTCCGGTGGTTGGCCCAACAACCAGGTGACGTGGGTACGGGTGGGTTATGGACCCACGCACCGTCCTTTCATCGCCCCGGACGGAATGGACCGCGCGTGCGCTTACCATAGCCCACCACACATATAATTTACCACCATTAACACATATAATTAATTTATGTATCATTGATGGTATTTTCCCAGAAAAGCTAAAAGAAGTAATAATAAAACCTATATTTAAAAAAGGTGATAAAGCAGTTGTAAATAATTATAGACCTATTGCCAAAATCCCCATAATTTCTAAAATTTTCGAAAGGGTAATCTATAACGCTTTATATAAATATTTTGAGAAATATAAGCTATTCTGTAAGGAACAAAAAGGTTTTCGTAAAAACACTACTATCAATATGGCAATCTACGACTTATTGTCAATCATGAGTTGTATGGATAAAAGAAATCCAGTATGTGCCATTTATACTGATATGACTAAAGCATTCGACTATGTGGACCATAAAATACTCCTAAAAAAATTATTTGCGTATGGTATAAAAAGAAACACTCTTAAACTCATACAATCATATTTAACTGATAGATATCAACGTACAGAGATTTCTAGAATGTGCACAGATAGTAAATTAGTAACTAACTATTCATCAAGACAAAGACAAGTAAGATACGGTGTGCCTCAAGGGAGCGTACTAGGGCCCCTGCTTTTCTTAATGTATATTAATGATCTCCCAAAAATACTACATCATAAAATGGTCCTATTTGCAGATGATAGCACGGCCTTAGTTGAATGCAACAATTTAAAAAACTATCAGTATGACATTAATAACTGTCTATCTAATATCATAAATTGGCTCAACAATAATAATCTGGTGATTAATTTACTAAAACTAAAGTTATGCATTTTCATCAACGACTAGAAAATTAAAAAGTCAATGTCACATACAAAGACGTGAATATAGAAGCAGTAGAAAGCGCAAAATTCTTAGGGATAACAATCGACCATAAACTGACTTGGAAACCCCATATTAAGGAAATATGTATGCGTTTAAGTAAATCCACATATGCACTTTTTCAGCTATCTAAAAGGGTTAATAGTGAAACGCTACTAAAAGCTTATCATGGGCTGGTTGCTTCTGTTCTCCGTTACGGAGTTATTTTTTGGGGTCGATCTACAGATCGAGATCTTGTCTTTAAAATTCAAAAACGCTGCATAAGATCAATGTGTGGTCTAAAAACAACAGACAGCTGTAAACCTTATTTTAAGTCCCTAAAAATATTAACCTTGCCATCATTGTACATCCTGGAAACTGCTCTATTTGTGAAGGCAAATTTCTCATCTATTCAGAAAATTGTCGACGGCAAGAACAAACCCCATACGTGCTCAATATAAATACCAACTTTGCCAAATAAAATGTAAAACATCTTTGATGGAGAAGAGCTTCTTTGGTGTTTCCTCAAGCATATACAATAAAATACCAGATAATATTAAAAATCTGCCTTCTATAAAATTTAAGAATGTCCTTAATAAACTATTAATCTCTAAATGTTATTATTCTATTGACGAATTTTTAAGTGACAAATTATAATTAATTATATAATAAGTCATGTATAATTTTAATGAATTAATTTAACCTATGAAATAATCTTATATTAATTAATTAATCAATTAATCTGACATTATAATTATTATTGACATTGTATAATTGGATGATTATTGATATTTTTAGTATTATTATTATTATTTTTTTAATTCTTATATTGCAAATTTAATTTAATATATTTTAATTCTATCTACCTACAATATACCTAAAATACCTATCTACCTAGAATAGCTTTTAGTAATTAAATCTGATTAACGTATTCTTTTTTTATTATTATTATAATTGTGTGTTATTAGTTTTAGTAATAATTCCTATTTGTATTGCTTCATTTCAATGCTTAACTGAATTTGATTTATTTAATTTGTATGCCCTAGAGGCAAAACATAGTGAAACAACTATTAATATAAGACGACTTATGTACCTATGTTTAACAAATAAATTATTCTATTCTATTCTATTCTATACCAATAAAAATAAAAAAAGGTGTTTATTAATTTTATAAAATTGCTTCGATCTTTGAAGTTTTGCTCAGCAATTTTAATAACGATTTTGACAATTAGAACTATGGACATTGAGCTCACCTAGTTAAAAAGTAATACTTAGATTTTGAGTAATATTTGCATGGATTGGGAACAATCTATCACCCACAGCTAAACCTACCGCATAGATACCATGTCCTATACGCTGGAACATATCTCTGCTAATCAAAACTCCTAAAGATAACCTGCTACTGAGAGCAAATTTTCATAATAAAGGTGGACTACCTGTTTCAGAAGAAATACTTCACATCTCAATTCACAGCACCGCGAAGTAACCTACCAAGGAAAAAAGAAATTATGAAACATTATATTTTTCATTATCACCGTCATAGCTCTTACACGTCCCACTACTGAACCTCGAGCCTTCTCCACAGTGGGAGGGAAATTGACCTAATATACCACGGAAGTCAGGCGGGTTGTCATAGGTTTTATTTTGAGATTTTCTCCTCTTGCATAGTTTTTATATGCACAAGATATCCCTAAGTTTTCTTTTAGAATACCCACGGACAAGAATGATGGTGAAATGTGTTCTTAGTCCTTCACCATACGCAATTTTATATTTTTACTTCGACAAAACAGTAACAATTGTAATTTAATGTTTTCTTCCAATTTCCGCTTACCATAGACACCTATTCAAACAATGGTCATGCACACCTTTATGTAAATAACTCCGTTTACTAACAATGAATAATGCGCATAGACAAAGGATACATTCAGTGCACTATGACACATGTCATAAGACAATAAAATTAAATGAAATACGTGTTTTTGTAATGACTGTTGAATAAAGCTTCTATTATATTTTAATGAATCATTAATGTGATTGTATTTCTTTGTTATAATTTATAAGATTTTTCCGTATGGTGACGGAGTAAGAATACAATTAATCACTCCCTATCTTGCCTATGGATGTCATAAAAGACGACTGTGGGATATAATATGCACATAACATCTGTGCTAGAGAAGGAAAACTCGAAATAAAACCCTATATCAACAGGTCTGGCCAGCATGGTATAGTAGGTCAAATTCCCTCCCATTGTGGAGGAGGCCCGAGCCAAACAATGAGTATGTGGGCTACGATGAAGATGACGATGATGAATGTATAAGATATAGGTACTTGATAGGCTTGTGGCATACTCACACACAGACACACTTACATTATTTATTTATATCATATATACTTATATACATTACTACTACATACACAACATACAACATTATTCACAACATAAAACACATAACACCACTTATTTTCAATAATCGGGAAATATACTCGTATAGCTGTGGACACACGCCAGCTAACGGAACCTCGATCGATCATACGATGTGCGCAGACGGCGGTGCCTGGCACTAGTCGGCATCGAGCTGTTGTTAAGGGTGCCTGTATCGCTATATCCATTGAACTCACACACTCCGAGTAGCGATCGCGCATATGTAAATCTTATATGTAAACTGTTCGTCACTATCATCACTCTTTCACTCCTTCTATATTTCAATGTTCTAAGTGCTTGTCTATTCTGTGTAAAAACTATTCTTATTGTGCCGTGTAATAAACTGTTTCTTCGCATAATTATTTCGACTTTTCCTGCCTACAATTACTAGCCTTGCCGCCACATACACTTGTGGAACAGCTATAGGCTCATAAATGTATAAAAATATCCGTGTGGTGACGGAGTAAGAATACAATTCACCACTCTGTATCTTGTCCATGGTTGTCTTAAAAGACTAAGGGATTCTCATTCATCATTCGTTTCAGCTGATATAAGTCCCAATACTGAGCTCAAACCTCCTCCGTAAGAGGGCTATTGATCTACTGCGCTAGTCACACGGATTGGTATAGAGTTTTATTCGGAGTTTGCCTTCTCTTGCATAGACGTTGTATACAAATTATATCCCTTAATCGTCTTTTATGACATGCACGGATAAGAAAGGGATTGGTGAATTCAAGCATGCAAGAGATCGAAAACTCGAAATAAAAGCTTATACCAACCTGTCTCCGCCCTAGCCGAGGCCGCGGTTGATCGGACCGATTGTCCGTCACCCGCAGAGAGGCTGACCGCGCGACGGCGATCGACGTCCCAGGACGTCGAGAGGTGAGGGTACCCGAAAGGGTATTCCGTCGGGCCGACCACTGACGACAAGTCACCCTTTTTTTTTTTAACTCTGTGGAAATGCAATTTACGCACTGCCCCCCGCCGGTAACAGACGAGGAGGGTGTGTGGGACTCGCCGGTCACCTATGCAACCGGAATATCCACTAAAACCAACAGCGGGCCCGGACGGAACGGACCACGCGTGCGCTTACCATAGCCCACCCATAAAAAAAAAAAAAATACCAACCTGTCTCAATATTTCATCATCATCATCATTTCAGTTCATAAATACCACTGTTGGGCTCGAGCCTCCTACACAATAGAAGGGAAATTGACCTTACTTTACCATGCTGGTCAGACAGGTTGGTATAGGGTTTTATTTCGAGTACCCCTTCTCTTGCATAGATGTTATATACGTATTATAATCCCTTAGTCGTGTTTTACGACAGCCACGGGCAAGATAAGGGAGTGATGATTTGTATTTTTACACCGTCACGACACGGCATGGCCAACCTGTCTGACCAGCATGATATAATAAGGTCATTTTACTTCCTATTATGGAGGAGGCTCGAGGCCAGTAGTGAGATATGTATATATGACCAGTTGCCCCATAACCTGATACACCCTGTAGGGTGTATCAGGTTATGGGGCAACTGGTCAAAAGGGAGCTAGGCAATGGTGGTAGGAATCCATGAAAAAAATTTGAACGAAAAATATCGATTCGTTAAGGAATTAGAGACATGTAAAGTTTTCAATTTTGTCATCGCTTTTTCGTGTAAATCTGATTGAAATGTATAAAGTCAATGATACTTAATACGCAACATATTCATACTTTGTTAAATGTTCATTAGAAATTGAATAAATCAATGATTACATTCACATAAACAAAACAAACTTCGCTTTAAAACAGCTGATCGGCCTTGGACCATTGACCGCTCGTCGCTCGTAGGTACAAACCTACACTATAGTGTTTGCCAAATAGCATGGCAAAAGAGGTGATTTGGTGACCTTCACCACGATATCATCAAATCCCAGTAATTTATCGCTAATTCGATCGCTTTCCATACAAACCGTCTTATCGTTGTAATATCGTGGTGAAGGTGTCTAGACTGTACAGAGATTACAAACATTTGTCTGCGTATAATTTGTTTAGAATTTTAATTAAGAAATTATTAAACACCTACACGTGCAATAATAAAGCATACGTACACGTTACTTACCACTACCCTAGCATGAAACTGATAGCTAACCTATCTTAAGGCTAACTTTTTGTTAAATACGTAAGGTGAGGTAAAATAATATACTAAAATAATTTATTTATGACTTACAATAATCTATAGTTCTGGACTGTCACTTCCACTACTGTTACTATCACTGCTGTCTGATACATGAGTTATGAATGCATCAATCTTTCGGTATGTACTGTCATCGAGGCCCATCATTATTTTTTCAATATCTTTTACGTGCTCCACACGGAATGTCAAACAAAATGGCGACTGGGCCACACGACGCCTCTGATCTCGTACACCTGACGCTAAAATCAGTTAAGAAAAGATTTTATGTTTGATACACATAACCTAAAATCTTGCATCTACTTGTGCGATCCTTTAGGTTTATTACACCTGACGGTAAAATGAGTTGAAAGAAATGTGTCATAACTTAAAACTTGGCATTTTTGGGCGTTACATAACTCTTCGAAGCTAATTACGTATTTAATTATAGGATCTATATTATATTGAATTTATATAAATATTCTCGGTACTTTAATTTTAATATTACTTAAAAACTTTTGATATTCAGACATTTGAAAGTAATTTGGCATTGTTATCAATGATATTATTTATAAAATAATGAAATGTCACCAGTTACAGGTTAATCTGGTATTTTAAAACAATGAAATACATGATTATAGGATATTAAAAACATATATTTTCTATGGTAATTTTACTAGATTTCGTAAAATTTTGGGTTGTGCTGTTTGTAATGTTGCTTCCTGGTAGGCATCTACCAAGAGAATTTTGCGATACAACTTTTCAATAGATTTGTATGGTAAGCGATAGATTTTTTTGCATTTTAAGATATCGTGGTGAAGGTAGGTGAAGGTCGTCTTTTGCCAAGTTATCTGGCACTGAGTATATCATTGAAACGTTTGCACAATTCTAGGTATTATGAATGAATTTATACTGTCGAAGCTTTACATGCCTACATATATTCTGTTTGTACATGCCTACATAATACGTAACATTTAAGGCATAGACTCTTAGACACATTTTTTTTAAATCACTATAACTTTTATGTTATATTGTTTTTGTGTAATGTACATTCTAATTACGATCTATGACCGTTAAACTACAACATACTCGAACAGTTGCCCCATAACCTGATACACCCTGTATACGAGCTAAGATGATTCTTGATAGGTACATAGAATTTCTCATTGAATAGGATTTACATACATATGCTGTATGGTTGCTGCTATGAATACCGATCCTTACATAGCTCGCGCGTATAGTAAAAAAATGATTAAGAGTTTTACGTAAACCTGGGTCAGCTCCATCTGATGCTATCTGATCAATAACTTCATCCAGAAAGAAGTTTGACGTCAGGCAGGTAGTCCGTAACAATACTATTGCCAATAACTGTTACTGTATGTATTACTAGTAGCCCGCCCTCGCTTCGCTTCGGTTTTAGTTGTTTATCCGCGTAGTTCCCGTTCCCGTCGGAATACCGGAACAAAGTATAGCCTTTGTTACAATGGTGAAAGAATTATCGAAATCCGTTTAGAAGTTTGAGTTTATTCGTAACAAACATGCAAAAATACAACGTTTCCTCTTTATAATATTAGTGTAGATGAAAGAAGAAGGTGACGGTAAGTAATTGTGATAAGAGCTAGGTGATGACGAGTCTGCTTGTTCCTCAATCTTCATGGATCTAGAACAAACTATAAAAGGTATATCATTGTAATATATTCATTCATTTATTCGCACGTCTATAGACGTGAGCGCAGTCTAAGTTGCCCAAGAAAGTGCTTCGTTCCCATTTTCCTGGTGATTTTTTAGCCAGTTTTACCAAATGGTTTTATAATTATTTATAAAACATATTAGCAAATTGCCGCGGTTTTAATCGCGCAATTCCCGTTCCTGTAAACAATACGGAGACTATATTTGTCTATATTACTCGCTGATAAATAATGTTGTAATGTTGTTTTCTAATAGTGAAAAAATGTTTATGACAACACCTAGGAAATAATCCTTGTATTGCGGGGAACTTTACAAACATATCATTTACGGACAGAAATTACATCCAGGTCTATTTCTTTCCTATCATGGAGAAGACTGAAGCCGGCAGTTGGACGTATATGAGAATCTAACAAAGCTGTAGCAGATTACTATCTGCTTACCAAAGTTACAATAACGTAGTTTCAATAACACATGATATAATCTATTTAATTTTCAAACATTTTCTTTAACGCCCTATTAACATATACAAACAAATCATAAACATGTCGTACAGAACATGTTCTCACAAATGTCCGCTATTCACACACAATTTGGCCTCATCTCAAAAAGAGAGCTATGCGCCGAAAGCTCGCGGCGGCTTTGATCGCGATAGCGGCCTTTCTGAAGTACACACGCGCCGCCTAACGCGATATATAAAATCCTCAGTACAGATTTTAGGGCTGGTATCTAATACTTATAAATAGTGTAAGAAATATTAATTACACAGTAAGCAGAGAAATTTTAAAGAAAGAAAGAAAAAAATAACATTTATTCTGTTCTCGTTAAATCTAAGAAAAAATACAAACATAACTAAAGAAAGAGCTTCTTACATAAAATAATTCATCTTCAACGATGAACAAAAAAGGCCTATAGAGTAAGCTCGTGCTACTTCTACTTAAAGAAATAGCGCTGGTATTCTGTCAACACCTGGTATACACATTAAAAATAATTATCAAAACTTAACTAGTGTGAATGAATGTGCATGTGTGTATGTGCGTGTGTGTCTAGTATATATAGCTGTGTAAGAATGTAATTAATTTTGAATATTTTGCATTTCTAGATATTATCGTTATCAATCGTTGGGGACGCCCTCACTAGATGAACCGACGACTTGGTGGAAGTTACTAGGCGTCATTGGATGCATGTGGCATAAGACCGTACTTTGTGGTGAAACATGATGGAAGCCTACGTCGAGTAGATCCAATTTCAAGAAAGAGGTCAGCCGATGAATCCAACTCTGCTGGGCAGCGTTCGGGCAACTTAAGAGGATCTTCTCGTCCAATATTCCGCAGTGTCTGAAAGCAAAAGTTTATAACCTGTGTGTGTTACCAGCGATGACTTACGGCACTGAAACGTGGTCTCTAAATATCGGTCTCTTAAAAAAGCTCCAAGTCGCTCAGCGTACTATGGAGAGGGCTATGCTTGGTATTTCTCTACGTGACAAAATCCGAAACACGGAAATCCGTAGAAGAACGGGTGTAACTTATATAGCCCGCAGAATTAGCACGTTGAAATGACAATGGGCAGGCCACATCGCTCGTCAAACCGACAACCGTTGGGGAAGAATAGTTCCTGAATGGCGGCCACGAATCGGATGGCGCAGCGTAGAAAGACCCCTCACTAGGTGGACTGACGACATTCTCAAAGTCGCTGGGAACCGTTGGATGCAAGTGGCGCAGGACCGTTCCGAGTGGCATTCTCGTGGGGAGGCCTATGTCCAGCAGTGGGCTCTGGGTCTGTAGGCTGATGGATGGATGGATGATACAGATTAATTAGGAGTGACAATGTGCAACAATTTATTTGCAACGTATGTATTATGCCTCTCTATCGCTCGTAGCGCGCTCTTGCTTGCACGCCCGGCTCAGGCGGAACATAACAATGAGTCATACTTTTGCGTGCGTGCAATCGGCGTTTATTGATTTATAAAACGTTATCACGTCAAAAAACTGAAAATAAAATTAGCACATCCCTGAATTGTTAAATTTTAATGTGTGTACACAAGCCACGGCGCTAGTGCCAAAAACATCGTCAAAGATATAACGGCATGGTGTCATTGACTCACGGTCGTTAAAACAAGGAGCTCATTCAACTGTACTTGGAGCGTGTGATAAATACCACATCTTTTTTCGGATTGCTGAGGTCAGCTTCCGAACTACGAAGCTTTTTTGACAGCCACTGATCGGAAAACTCCTCGTTCGAATAATCTAGGGCAACGACATGTCGGCATGCGACCTCCTACCCTGTCGTATCACCTCTTAACCGCTATCGGAACTCATCATCATCATCACCCTGTTCTTATCCCAATTACTTGGGATCGACTAAATATGTACTTTTCTTTCATAGTACATATTTGCAAAAGTTATTGGCAATATATTTAGGACCATCTTCGTATTTCGTCCAGCCTTCCTAACGTCAATTGTCCTTAGGAATGTAATTGGAACTGCCAATATTCTCCTGGAACTCCTTCAGTGGCTGTTTTCAACTACTACTGGAAATCAAGATGATGAGACATTCCATATCCGTCACCATTCAGATTCAGTCGCGAAGAATCAAGGCATTTTAATTTAATATAGTCGTCTGGCTAAATATTTTTAAATAATCATCATGATCATCATTTCAGCTCATATACGTATTACTGCTACGTTTGAACCTCCTCCACAATAGAAGGGAAATTGACATTACTATACCATGCTGGTCATACAGGTTGGTATAGAGATTTGTTTCAAGTTTTTCTGCTCTTGCATAGATGTTATAAGCTTACTATATCCCTTAGTCGTCTTTTACGATATCCATGGGTAAGTGGTGAATTGTATTGAAAAAAATCTATATATATAAAAGAAAGTCATGTTAGTTACTATATTTATAACTCAAGAACGGCTGTACAGATTTGGTTGAAAATTGGTGGGGAAGTTGCTTAGAACCAGGAGACGGACTTAGGATACTTTTAATCCCGTTCTTCTTCTTCTTAATGGCAATGAGCTACTTTTTATCCCGTTCGATCGCGTTCCCGTGTGACATGGCATAAAATGTCAAATAGATTTTATTTTATTTCTGTTTGTCCATTCGGACAGGCAAAGGAGTAATTTTGTTTATAGTTAAGTATGGTTTAAAATTTGATAATTATAATTTTCTCAGAAATCAATCATCAGTAATTTGTATTCTCTTTGAATCATCGTTAACAATGGCGAGACCAAGACGATCGAATCTTTCCCGACAAAGCCGTAATGGTTCCTCCATTAAAGAATACATATTCGAAAATTTAGAAAACGTATTTACGAAAAAAAAATTATGGCGTTACGAAGTTCGCCGGGTCAGCTAGTTGTATATAAAAACTTTGTATATTTATCTGGTTTAGATACACTGGCACGTATATAGCGACACTGACATTCCTATAGATAGCGTTAACACAATGTCCATGATGATTTACACGAATTGACTACGTATCAAAGCCTACCTATAGAAGATTTTACTTTAAAAAATAAATTAATATTTTTAATAACCTATCTATACTCGTATTATAAAAGGGAAAGATTTGTTTGTATTGAATAGGCTCTGAAACGGCTGGACCGATTTAAAAATTCTTTCACCAATGGAAAGCTATAATATCAGGGAAAAAGATAGGCTATATTTTAGCCTGGTATTCCCAGGAACTACGCGGGTAAGGTGACTAAAATCGAAGCGAATCTTTGTAAGAGTGGTAGGACCACACTGTCGACAGTTATCTGTCTACAGCCGCGGGCCAGTCCCTCCGGGGTAGTACCACACTCTCGCAGAAAATCGACCTCTGAGTAGTAGCAATTAGTTACTGCGCTTCGTTCGGTGAGCGAGAGAGCCGGGAGCCCAACTTTCTGAGGGTGTTTGCGTGTGGAAGGTTTTGGTGGTGCCCTTGGTGTCACCGAGCCTCGATGCACGCATTCGCACTCCCTTCACTTTCTTCGCGGTGGGCAACGGCCATGTTTGCTCGTTTGCCACCGTTGGCAATAAAAAAAAAAAGAAAAGCGAAGGGAGGACAGGTTGCTATTTGAAATAAAATCCAATAGCAACAATCCAACATGGTATTCTGAAATAGGTCTATTTAGATTTTCACACCCTGAGGTGTAAGTGATTTATACCGTTATTACACGAACACGTTAATCCTTTGACATCTCGTATCATGATGGTGTATCTGTGGGTAGACGGAGTAAGAATACAATTCACCACCTCCTTTCTTGCCCGTGGGTGTCATAAAAGACGGCTAAGGGGTTATAACATAGCATACAGGAAGAAGACTAAATAAAACCCTTCTGACCAGCGCGGTAGGTCAATTTCCCTCTCACTGTGGAGAAGCCTCGAGCCCAACAGTGAGACGTATATAAGCTGTGATGATGATGATGATCATGATGAATATTAATTGATATACCTGTATTAAGTTACCTCATATACTTAAATCGGAATCAACAAAACAAACGAATAAAGAAAGGTGTGATCGATAACACATCGATAAAAACAAACCGATAATCTTATCTAGAGAATTCACCTTTTGCAAAATTCATA
This sequence comes from Lymantria dispar, assembly GCA_032191425.1. Taxonomy (NCBI): domain Eukaryota; kingdom Metazoa; phylum Arthropoda; class Insecta; order Lepidoptera; family Erebidae; genus Lymantria; species Lymantria dispar. Next base: position 7,158,859 of record CM063457.1, read on the forward strand.
GCAATAAATACAAGTAGCCTCAATTTGTCTGGCTATAAAGTCCGTTAAGTTGCAATTTGTCAATGTCGATTCGCAATACGTATCGATGCATAGGAATCGATCGATCGAGATCGATATCTCGCCTTTATATCGATGCTGATGATTATCTTACTGGCGATTGTGTAGTTGATTTTGCGTGAGCGCAATGAATCGTAAACCGAGGAAGCTATCGAATATAAAGACCTTTTATTTTATTCAGTTTTTGAATAACAATAACTGTTGGTATGTTTGGAATACAGATGTTAACATTACAGCACTGTCAAGTATATATTTATAATAATTATTTTAAGGTTAACGCACTACATTGTATTCAAGTTTGCTCGAATAATTTTCTTAAATTATTCATTGTTAAATATATTATTTATCTTCGTTTTCCTTGCCCGTGGGTGTCATAAAAGACGACTAAGGGATATAATATCTGTGCAAGAGAATGAAAACTCGAAAAAAGACCTTATTCCAACATGTCTGACCGACCTGGAATACTAGGCCTGAGTAGGTCAGTTCTCCTCCCATTATGGCGGCGGCCTGAACCCAACAGTGGCAGATAATTATATAGCCCGCTGAGTTTCTTGCCGGATGTTCTCAGCTTGTGGCCGCGTTCCGATCCGGTGATAGATATTGTATTGCTTTCAAACGATGTATAAATTTGACAATATTTAAGTGCCCTTAAGAAACCCATGCTGACTCGGGCGGCGCAGATGCTAGTATCTGCGCCTAATGCCGCTCTAGTCGAGGCTGCTGGTGACTGGACTGGGGATTTAGTCCGTTACCCACAGAGAGGCCAACCGCGCGACGGCGACCGACGTCCCCGCGAGGGAACATCGAGAGGAGAGGGTACCCCGCGATCGGGGTATTCCGTCAGGTCGACCACTGAAGGCAAGTTACCCTGCACCGGTGGTCCGTCCAACGACGAAGGCGACATGACACGGGCCTATCCAGAATAAATGATTTGTTTTGATAGGTTGTGATGAAATTGCTATTATTCAGGCGTCGCTTCTCTGCGAATGTGTGGTACAACCCCGGACGAGGTAGCCCACTTATGCCTGCACTATGCAGTAGTAAAATAACCCGAAACGGTTTTGAGCAAATAATTGCAATTCCGTGTGGTGACGAAGTAAGAACACAATTCATCACTCCTTTCTTGCTCGTGAGTGTCGTAAAATACAATTACATACGGCATATTTTTTTTTCTCTAGGGACTAATCCCACCACACAGTCCCACCATTGTAACTCCTGTAAGTCAGGATCCACAATGGTCTCCATAGATCACACTGAGGTTTGACCCTCAGGTAGTCCCGGGTAATGATTTTAATTGTCTTGGGACCCGCAACAAATTAAATTAGAAAAAGTTAAACAGGATGAGTTGGAAGAAATTGATTCCACTTCCCTCGTACGCAATGCGGGAGACGTGAAGCAAAATTGACTAGTTAGTCAATAAATAAGAAGACGTGCAATTACGAGAAGCGCAGCCGTATAGCACCGGGGATATGGGGGAACTAACGGGACCTATATGTGAGCCTTAAGATTGATATGAGAGAGATGCTATAGTAGGTATGGCATAAACGCCTGAACGCACGGAAATTTTCTCGAGTTGCTACAAGGTCCATATAGTATGCTACCCCAGAGACCTCACTTGCAAATTGTTTAACATATGATCGCGCTCGTTACACCAGAGATCGCATTCCCAGAGAATGTGGTGTGCTGATTGTTCATACTGGTGGTCAAATGTGAAACACGGCATGTATATAACATCAATACCAGAGAAGAAAAACTTGAAATAAAATCATATACCAACCCATCTGACCAGTGTGGTGTGGGTCAATTTCCCTCCTGTTATGGAGGAGGATGATGTCCAGCACTGATACGCATATGAACTGAGCTCAAGTTATTCAAACTAACTTATTACCAACTTCAAAGTAAACAGTAGAATTTTATGATTACACTCTCGTCATTTGAAATAGTGACGATTGAATAAAAACAGTCTGCCTATTTTCTTAATTGTGCTTAATAAATTCTTATATTTAGGCAAGTATTTTTAGGGATTTTATCGAGTTTGTATTTAGTTCTTGATTTCCCGACATTTTGAACACTTTTCAGCGTTCATGGTCACAGGCGGAGGAGTCCACGAATAATTTTATTTGTGACTAGCAACCTGCCCTCGCTTCGACTTCAGTCGTCTTACCCGCGTAGTTTCCGTTCCCGTGGGAATACCAAGATAAAATTATAGCCTATGTTACTCTCTGATATTTTAGCTTGGTGAAAGAATTTTGAAATCGGTCCAGTAGTTTCGGAGCCTATTCAATACAAACAAACAAACAAATCCTTCCTCTTTATAATATTAGTATAGATTTTTATTTAGAATATTTTATTAATGTTTCCTTATGGTAATGGATAGCCAGGCCTCTGATCTTTATCCAGTCGATGGCCCTGTACGGCGCACCGGTGTGGGCGGGGTCCCTGACCCTCTTGTGGCGACCACAGAGGGTCATGGCGATCAGGGCCATACGCGGTTACCGCACGGTAGCGACGGAGGCAGTGTGCCTTCTGGCCGGAACTCCCCCATGGGACCTGGAGGCGGAGATGCTCGCCGGCATTTATCGACAGGTGTCGGAGACGCATGCCCGCGGCGGTATGGTCTCGTTGCGAGAAATTACCGCCTGGCGGGTCGACGCCGGCCGAGAAGTCATTGCCCGTTGGGCAGTCCGGCTGGAGAGTCCTCGGTACGGTGTCAGGACCGTCGAGGCCTTCCAGCCGGTGCTGATGGAGTGGTTGGAGCGGACGCACGGGGTGCTTTCCTTCCGACTGGTGCAGGTGCTGACGGGGCACGGTTGCTTCGCGAAGTACCTACACAAGATTGTCAGGAGGGAGAGCACACCGTCCTGCCACCACTGCAGTTGCGACGAGGACACGGTGCAGGACACGCTCGAGATGTGTGCCGCGTGGGAGGGGAAGCGGCGTGAACTCGTCGCGATTATCGGTGCCGACCTGACGCTGCCGACCATCGCCAAGGAGATGCTCGACAGCGTCAGGAATTGGGACGCAGTCGCCGCCTTCTGTGAGGCCGTAATCTCACGGAAGGAGGCGGCGGATCGTGTGCGAGTAGAGCTCCTATTTAGCAACACGTTCCACCGCCGAGAGGTGAGGTTACCCGAAAGGATATTCCGTCGGGCCGACCACTGACAACAAATCATCTCTGCTCCGGTGGTCGACCCAACAACGAGTTGACGTGGGTACGGGTGGGTTATGGGCACGCGCCGTCCTTTCATCGCCCCGGACGGACTGGACCGCGCGTGCGCTTACCATATCCCACCCATAAAAAAAAAGACCTCTGATCTTTACTACCTGAATGTCAATAGGGGATAGTACAACAGGTGGTATTGGTATTGGTGGATAGTATCTAAACAGGTGGTACTGGTGTGCAAGTAATACAGCAATCGCCTTAGAAGACTGCAACAGTGCATGTCACCATCATCATCATTTCGGCTGATCCCACTGTTGGGCTCGGGCCTCCTCCTCAATGGGAAGGAATTTTGACTTACTATATCATGCTGGTCAGACATGTTCCTTTCGAGTTTTTCTTCTCTTGCACAGGTGTTATGTGCTTATTATATCCCATAGTGGTCTTTTACGATATACCACGGGTAAGATAGGGAGTGGTGAATTATATTCTTACTCCGTCACCACACAGGAAATGTCGCCATAGAGGGCATTAAAACTAGCTGAAAAAGCGACAAAGGCAACAGTAGCAGTCTCAGGCAATTTAAAACACCAACTCCAACTATAAGAAGGATGCCTGCTTTCTTATAATTATTTCTGATCTTTACGCGAGTATTACACGTTTGTATTTGATTTTTAATTGCCCGACGTTTCAAACACTTTAGAGGGTTTTTTTACCATAAAACTATTGAAGTTACATTAAAACATATCACAGATACTTATATAATAAGGTCGCATGAATGCATATGGAGATGGTATTCCTATACCGTTCAACGAGAACCGTGAAGGCATGTAACACGCAAGATCATACATTATTAACAAAGCGTACGCACTCATACAATCCTGTTTGAATATCATAAATTAAATTAAGCTCTGGTTTTTCGAACATTAGAAAAAATCCATCATCATATATAGCCCATTTACGTCTCACTCTTAAGCTCGAGCCTCCTTCATTTTAGGAGGGAATTTAACCTTTTTAAATAAAACTGCTTTTTTTTTTTTTTTTGTGGGTGGGTCGCGGTCGGCGCGCCTTCGCACCACTCCGTCCGAGGCGACAGAGGGGCTTAAGCACACAACTGCCGCGACCCACCCGAAAACCACGTCGCCTTCGTCGTTGGGCCGACCACTGGAGCAGCGTTAACTTGTCGTCAGTGGTCGACCCGACGGAATACCCCCTATTGGGGTACCCTCCCATCGACCGACGTCCCCCCCTCGGGGAGGACGTCGGTCTTTCCTCACGCGGTCGGCCTCTCAGCGGGTGACGGACTAATCCCCGGTCACGTCACCCGCGGCCTCGGCTAGGGCGGCATGAGGCGCAGATAGTTGCGCTTCGCCGCCCCAGTCGCCGGCGGCGGATCTCCTCATCGAGGCTGCGCTCCTCGCGCAGGCGATCCGCCGCCTCCTTCCGCGAGATCACCGTCTCGCAGAAGGCTGCGACCGCGTCCCAATTCCCGATGCTGTCGACCATCGCCCTAGCGATAGCCGGCAGCGTCAGGTCCGTACCAATGATTGCGACGAGTTCACAGCGCTGCACTGCCCAAGCCCCGCAGGCCTCGAGCGTATGGCGCGCCGTGTCCTCGTCGCAATCGCAGTGGTGGCAGGACGGTGTACTCTCCCTCCTAACGACCTTGTGCAGGTATTTGGCGAAGCACCCATGCCCCGTCAAAACCTGCACCAGTCGGAAGGAGAGCACCCCGTGCCGCCTTTCCAACCACTGCATCAGCACCGGCCGGAAGGCCTCCACGGTTCGCACCCCGAACCGAGGCCTCTCCAGCCGGACTGCCCAACGGGCGATGACGTCTCGGCGGGCGTCGACGCACCAGGCGGTGAGATCCCTTAACGAGACCACACCGCCCTCCGCTCGCACCCCCGTCACCCGCCGATATAGTCCGGCGAGCATCTCCGCCTCCAGGTCCCACGGGGGAGTCCCGGCCAATAGGCACGCTGCCTCCGTCGCCGCCGTGCGGTATCCACGGATGGCCCTGACCGCCATGACCCTCTGTGGTCGCCACAGAAGGACCCTAAGTCGGACGGTCATGGACCCCGCCCACACCGGTGCGCCGTACAGGGCCATCGACCGGATGACCCCCGCGTACAGCCGTCGGCACGCAGCGCTCGGTCCACCCACGTTCGGCCTAAGCCACGATAGGGCGGACGCCGCGCCGACGAGCCGTGGAGCGAGCCTGCGGAAATGCTCCCGGAACCACCATCGCCCGTCGAGCACCAGGCCCAAGTACCTCATATGGGCCCAGATGCTGATGTCGACCGAGTGGACGGTGATCGAGACGCCGATGGGAGGGCTCATAGTGCGCCCATGGAGCAAGAGGGCCTCCGTCTTGTCCAGGGCGACCCTCAACCCCAGCGCCTCGATCCGCCTGACGACCTCCTCGGTACCCGAGGTCGCCAGGCTTACCGCCTCTTCTAGCGTCCCACCGTGGGCTGTGACGAGCGTGTCGTCGGCGTAACAAATCACGCCCAGCCCGGGTGGGAGGCTCCCCCTCAACGCCCAGTCGTAGCCGATATTCCACAGGGTTGGTCCGAGGACCGACCCCTGTGGGACACCGCACGTCATGGGCGTTCGCACAACGTCCCCTGCTCGGTCGGTGCAGAGGACGCTGCGCCCCTCCAAATAGTCTGCCACTAGCCGCCTCAGGTAAACTGGCACCCCGTGATACCGGAGCGCCTCCCTGATGCAGCTGAATGGCAGACTATTGAATGCGTTGGCGATGTCTAGGGACACCACCAACAGCACTCCCCCGCCCGTGACGGCCTCAGTCGCCACGGGCCTCAGGCGCAACAGAGCTGCGATCGTCGAACGACCCCTCAGTAGACTTTGCGCGCATGCGCGTCACCGCCACCCCCATCTCGGATTCCGTGATGGGCGGAACACTGTCGTCGTCGGCCTCCCGGTCAGTGTCTGGCGGAGCCATGACCGGGGGCGTGTGTTCCGCCCGCCGCGGGAACAGGTCCTCGATGACCCGGGTGAGAAGGCCGGGCTGGAGAGTCTCGGTGAGGGGAGGGCCCCGCGCGCGTAGCCTATTCAGCACCGCGCGATAGGGGCGTCCCCAGGGGTCACGGTCGAGACCGTCCAGCATCTTCTGCCGACTGACGTCCTTGGCGGAGCGGACGGCCAGCCTGAAGGCCGACCGCGCATTGCGGTAGCCCTCGTAAAGCACGGCCTCCCGATCCGCGTTGCGATGGCGCCGCCGGCTGCGGATGTAGGCCCTCCGGGCGCGGATACACGCGGCCCGGAGATCCGCCAGCTCCCGGGACCACCAGTGGACCCCCCTCTTCGGGGGCAGACGCCGTACCTGGGGCATGGCCGCATCGCAGATCTGCGTCAACGCACTGTGGATGCGGCCAGCCTCGGCGTCCACCCCGTCCGACTGGTGGACAGAGGACAGCCACGAGTATACGATGGCTGTCTCCGCCAGCTGGTCCCGGTCTAAGTGACCCACAGCCCATCGCGGGAACGCAGGTCGCCTATCCGCCCCGTGACCCCTGCTGGGCGTCGGGATTGCCAGGGAGACCTCCATCCGGATATACCGGTAGTCCGACAAGGTCTCGACCTCCTCCACGACGCGCCAGCTCCCCACGCGTGCGGCGACCCCGGGGCTAGTGAACGAAAGGTCCACTATCGACCCGCCCCGTTGTCGCACGCACGTATGCACCGAGCCCCTGTTCAGCAAACAGAGGCCCAGTGCCGCCGCCCACTCCCCGATCGCCCGTCCTCGGTCATCCGTCCTAGGGGACCCCCACGCCACGAACTTGGCGTTAAAGTCCCCCAGGACGAAGACCTGGCGCGATGCCAGTCGCCGTAACGAGGCCTCCATGATGGTGAGGGAGGCCTCGAAATCGGTCACACTCCAGTTAGGGGAGAGATAAACTCCGAAGAGCGTAATCTCCCCACAGTCCGCCGCGACGTATCCGACGCCCCTGTCCCTAAGGGTCAGAGACGACGAAGGCCACGACGTGGAGGCGACGATTGCCACGGTGCCATTGGCGCTACCCAACCAGTTAATCCGGTCGGGCACCACGTACGGGTCCGCAACTACGGCTACTCCTATCAACCACTCCGCCATGGCTTGCAGGAACACGTCCTGCGCACCGGCGGAGTGGTTGAGATTGGCCTGGAGGAGACGAATGGATACGGGGTCCATTAACGGTCCGTATCCATCGTCACCTCCTCCGCGCGGGGCAGTGGGGCACCGCAGAGCACGATGCCGCCTGGTGTTCAGCCTGACCGCAACGGAAACATAGCCCACTGCAGTCAAAGCAATTCCTGAATGTCGGTCGGGTATGCCCGACCGCCATGCATTTATAACAACTCGCGGGCCGGGGCTCCAGCACGGTTACCCGCGCCGAACTCCAGCCCACGAGGAGCCTGCCTGAGTCGGCCAATTGCTTGACCGACTCCACTGGGCACTGCACCCAAACAGCACCGACGCCGCCCGGACCAGGGCGGATGGTGCCAATCCGGACGGTGTCCGAGGCACACCCGGTACGCGCCATAATGGCCTTCCGGATGTCCTCCACCGCCACGGAGTCGTCCAGACCCGTGAGGCGCATATCTGCGCACTTGACGGGCCTGGCGATTCGGACTCCATCCTCCGGCCCGAACAGCCCCCTCAGCATCGTGGCCAAACTATCGGCCGTCTTCGCGCCCTCGGCCCCAGGGAACTCGAGTATTCGAGCCCCTGTCCGGGCCTTGCGGGTCCTCGCCTCGACGCCCCCGATGTCGGAGACGTCCAACTCCCGCCGGGCGCGTCTTAGGACGGCCTCATAGTTCAGGCCCCTCTCAGCCGCCTCAGGCAGTACGGTGATTACCACCGCAGCCGTCTTCGGCGACTTGAGGCCCCTACGCGACCTTTTCCCCTTTCCGCCGGCTCCCGCCTGGGGAGTGGCGGCCACAGCGGCACTCTTGGCCGCCGCTCTCCGCTTTTGGCCGCGTGCCTTCCTGCTACGCTCAGCCACCTGCCAGCCTTGTTCGAGCCTGGCAGCAGCGCTGAGCGCAGCAGGCGCAGTCGTGGGTTCGCCGGCCGGCGCCTGCGGTGCAATCGCTGGCGCCGGCCGCGGCCCGGCCTTGGCGGGAGCCGGCGCCTTGCCGGCCCTCTTGGCCCCTTTGGGCCCGCCGCGGCCGCAGCGTAGCTCACGACGCGGCCACCCTGACAGGGCAGCGGGGTGGGAGCCGACGCTTGCGGCCGCCTCGTCTTATCCGCGGCGAGCGGCGGTCGGAGGGGCGGCTCAGGCGGGAGCCTGGCCGCTACGGCCTCGATACGCGCATCCATCATTACCCCTACTCGGGCTAGGATGACGCGTATCGCCGACTCCGACACGCCATGCACCTCGTCGGGCGGCGGCTCCTCCCCCTTCCGAGGTCTCCCGCGGCCACGAGCCGGCGGAGGGACCACGACGAGGGGAGGCAGCGGCGAAGCCGCGACGGGCGCAGCCGGCGCAGCGGCCGCGACGGGCGCAGCCGGCGCCACGGGCGCAGGCGATGGGCCCGGCACCTCCCCGACCCCTGCGCCCCGGGCGCGCGGTCGCAACCTTCGGGGGAGGCCTGATGGTATCGCTCCCCTCCGATTCGGATGCGGAACTGCCACCCTTTGGCAGGGGGCGCTTCCGATCCCTCGTCGGGGGCCGGGCCTCCTCCCTTCCCCTCCCAACACTAAGAGCCGCCGTTAGAGCGGCGGCCCCCCTATCCACCACCTCCCTACCAGCGACATCCCTATCTACCATCCCGGACGACCCACCAATTATCATCCTGGACGGCCCTGCTGTACACAACTCTTTGTCATCGGACGGCCCTGCGGTCCCACCGCCCTCGTCCGCGGACATCTCCTCGGCCGCATCTGGACTCTAAACCGGTCCTGCAGCACTGCAGCCCTCCTCCCGCGACGGCTCTGCGGCTGTGCCGCCCTCGTCGCTCGACAGCGAGATGTTAGTGCTGTCGCTCAGTCGCAAATAAAACTGCTTTACGGATTTTATGTCGTTTGTATTTGATTTTTGATTACCTGACGTTTCGAAGACTTTAAGCGTTTATGGTCACGGGCGGACTAAGATGTCTCACGTCCAACAAGTCATCGTTATTACAGAAAATTTATATTTATCTACCCAATGCAGAAAATTAGCTATTAAATATTGACCCACATTTAGATACAAAGTAAACATCAGAAATCATTATGGGAATTTATCCTACTATACCACGCTGATCAGAGGTATTCATTCCGAGTTTTGTATCGATGTTATCTGCACCCCTATATCCCTTAGTCCTCTTTTACGACACTCACTGTCAAGAATGGGGGTGGTGATGGGCATTCTTACTCATCATCCTCTCAGCCTATATATGTCCCATGTTGGGCTCAGGCGTCCTCCATAATGGAAGGGGAATTGGCCCACTATTCTATGCTGGTCAGACATATTGAAATAGGGTTTTGTTTCGAGCGTTCCACCTCTTGAACAGCTGTTTTATGCCTATTATATTGACTTTAGTCATCTTTTATGGCATCCACGGGCAAGAGTTTTCTTCCCTTGCACAGGTGTTATGTGCTTCTTATTTCCCTTATTCATCTTTTACGATATACGGCCTAGACAGGGAATGGTGAATTGTATTCTTACTCCCATCACCACACGGATTCTTATTCAGTCATCAAATAAAATAAAGCAAACTTATGTTAAATATACGTGATTGTTTTTTTATACTTATATTATTTAGAGGACTATTTTAAACATGTATTTGTTTAGGGGATGCACAGACTTATTAAGACTAGGGGCCATTCGGGCAAATCATGAACTGATGGCGGGCCGCCAGAAGTATAGGTAATTAAAGACAATAAAGAATTGATAATCTGGAATAGAATTCAATATTTTTCGAATGTACGAGAGTATTATTTTTGCTGTCGGCGGGCCACCAGTATTCGACCGGTGGGCCGCGGTCTGTGCATCCATGGTTTAGGCGGACAAATCGTAAGGACTTAACATCCAGCAGTAAAAAATAATCAGACATTACGACTACATGCCGCAGTTCAATACTTCTTATTGGCAATTTCGTATTCGTAATATGCATATGTGATTAAATAGTCGTATTTTACGACATCCTCGAGCAAGATAGGGAGTAGTGAATTGTATTCTTACTCAGTCAGCACACGGAGAATTTTATTAATACATGCACTTTCAATTTGAGATTTAAGCTAGCAACCAGAATGAAATGTAATTAATTTTAATCGATCAATAGTATTAACATCTTAAGTAGGTCACAATTAATCAAAGGATTTGTCCGTTGCTGCCACAATATCCTGTTGTCAGGCAATTTAGTCAGGAAGCCATTGATTTTCTCACGGGCAACTCATTAATACAAATAACTCGCCTAAGGCAATCAGCTTACAACTGTAATATTACTTTGAATATTACGCTCGTAAAATTCTAAATATTAATGGTATTGGTTGGTTAATAATTAATTAAGGTGATTAATTTAGTATTGGAATGCATCACATTAAATTATTAACTCTCGACTTGGAATAGAATGAATAGAAGTGAGAAAACTAAAACAATAAGCTTTAATGATAAATTTAACGAAAAGTAAAAAAGTGATTCTTAATTCATTCACTATTGGGCTCCAACCTCCTCCACAGTAGGAGGGAAAATGACCTATATCACGCTGGTCAGATGTGTTGGTATAGGGTTTTATCGAGTTATTTCGAGTTTTCTATTTCTTACATAGATGTTATATGCATATTATATCCCTTAGTCGTCTTTTACGACATGGTGACGGCGTAAGAACACAATTATCCACCCCGCTTATAGCTCGTGGGTATTATAAAAGACGACTAATACGCATACAAAATTTATACAAGAGAAGAAAACTCGAAATAAAATCCTGTAGCAATACATCTAGCCAGAGCGGTATAGTAGATCAATTTCCTTACCATTATGGAGGAGGCTCGAACCCAGCAGTTGAACGTATATGATATAATGATGAGGACATGGTTGTTAGGTATATACGTACTCGTTTTTTACGACACCTACGGACAAGACAAGGGTAAATTGTATTCTTATTTCGCCAACAGCTGGCAATTCGGTCACAATGATTGGACAAAGAAATTATATTTAACTAGCTGACCCAACAGACGTTGTTCTGTTCAAATAAAGCGCCACCTACCGCGTCCAATTGTTAATCTAAACCGTTCTCGAATCCCCTTGAAGACACTCAAAAAATTTCGTCAAAGTCGGGTCCAGCCATTTAAGAGGAGTTTAGTGACATACACATCATCATCATCTTGCTCTTATCCCAATTGCTTGGGGTCGACGCAATATGTCATCTGTTTTGACATATTGCAAAAAGTTTCGGCAATGACTTTTATGACCGGCCGCCTGCCTGACGTCAACCCTCCTTGGGAATGTAATCGTTGACCCAAATGGTACCAGATGGAGTTGGTCCGGGTCAATCTAGGGCTCTTAGTCGTCTTTTACGACACTCACGAGCAACGCAAGGATTGGTAGTATTCGAAGCCGCTACCACACAGCAGATATATATCATATTATATTCCTTATACATCTTTTATGACAGCCATGAGCCAAAAAAGAGGGTGATAATTTGTATTCTTACGCCATCACCACACAGAAACATGTATTTTATATCTATAAAATAAATATATTATCTTATACATATTTTGGAGTACTTCTTGATTATACAGCCAGTTAAATAAATCCTGTAATTTTAAACAAAAAATCTAAGTCAATAATTAAAACCAAATATTGTAAGCAAGTCATACCCTGTTTTATTGGCGCAGGCGCAACTATCTGCGCCTCATGCCGCCCTAGCCGAGGCCGCGGGTGACGTGACCGGGGATTAGTCCGTCACCCGCCGAGAGGCCGACCGCGTGAGGAAAGACCGACGTCCTCCCCGAGGGGGGGACGTCGGTCGATGGGAGGGTACCCCAATAGGGGGTATTCCGTCGGGCCGACCACTGACGACAAGTTAACGCTGCTCCAGTGGTCGGCCCAACGACGAAGGCGACGGGGTTTTCGGGTGGGTCGCGGGAGTTGCGTGCTTAAGCCCCTCTGTCGCCCCGGACGGAGTGGTGCGGAGGCGCGCCGACCGCGACCCACACACAAAAAAAAAAAAAAAAAAAACCCTATTTTATTTCCTAATTATTATCTACTGGCATGTTGTCATCACAACTTAAGCCATGAGTTAGTAATAGAACTTCCATTAATCACGCAGTCTTTAAAACCCTTCATCACATACGATGACTGATACCACCTAACATCATCATTGGATTCAATCTCGTTAAATACATCATCTTCAGAATCATTTAAACTTAAATTCTGAAGGTTCTTATTAACAATATCACCAAATATATTAAATTCATTACAACACGCTGTATTGTCGAGTACTTTCATCCATAAATCAATAACAACTATTTTGGAACTCCGAGGTATTCTACATCCGTTGGTAAATACAAAGTTGTCGCTATTGAGGATATTGTCTTGATTGTTAAACATTTTTTTCTTTAAAAACACATACATGTTTGTTGGTGCCAGTTGATTGAAGAAAATTTGACTGAGTTTTTCTGATGTGACTAATGCTCTAAAAACGTTTTTCTCTATTTTTTGATCATTAGCTATATGAATTTTGATCATTAGCTATTGAAGGCGGGCGGCAAGCCGGTATTAATAGCCCTTCAGAAGCTATTTAATTCCGTTATCCTCGGGGGCGACGTTCCAGAGTCGTGGACCAGGAGTGTGGTGGTGCTGTTCTTCAAGAAGGGTGACAAAGCTCTTTTAAAGAACTACAGACCCATCTCACTCCTGAGCCATGTTTATAAGTTGTTTTCGAGGGTCATTACCAATCGACTCACGCGCAAGCTCGATGACTTCCAGCCGCCCGAACAAGCCGGCTTCCGAAAAGGCTATAGCACCATAGACCATATCCTCACGCTTCGGCAGATTATACAAAAGACCGAGGAGTATAATCGGCCCCTGTGCTTAGCGTTTGTGGACTATGAGAAAGCCTTTGATTCAGTCGAAACTTGGGCGGTGCTGCAGTCCCTTCAGCGGTGCCAAATCGACCATCGCTATATCGAAGTGCTGAAGTGTTTGTATAGGAACGCCACAATGTCAGTCCGTATCCGGGATAAGAGTACGAAACCGATCCAGTTGCAGAAAGGCGTGAGACAGGGAGATGTCATCTCTCCGAAACTGTTCACCACTGCACTGGAAGATGTCTTCAAGCTCTTAGACTGGACTGGACTCGGCATCAACATTAACGGCGAATACATCACTCACCTTCGATTCGCAGACGATATCGTCGTTATGGCAGAATCCATGGAGGACCTTGGCACTATGCTCAATGATCTCAGCAGGGTATCCCAACTAGTGGGTCTACGAATGAACATGGACAAGACGAAAGTCATGTCAAATACCCATGTCATTCCTGTACCGGTCCTAGTTGGCAATGCGATTCTCGAAGTTGTCAATCACTATGTTTACCTAGGACAAACAGTCCAGTTAGGTAGATCCAATTTCGAGAAAGAGATCAGCCGACGAATCCAACTCGGTTGGGCAGCGTTCGGGAAACTTAAGAGGATCTTCTCGTCCAACATACCTCAGTGTCTGAAAACACAGGTCTACGACCAGTGTGTGTTACCAGTGATGACTTACGGCACGGAAACGTGGTCCCTAAATGTAGGCCTCATATCAAGGCTCAAAGTCGCTCAGCGTGCTATGGAACGGGCTATGCTCGGGATTTCTCTGCGAGATAGAATCCGGAATACAGAAATCCGCAGAAGAACGGGTGTAACCGACATAGCACGAAGAATTAGCACGCTGAAGTGGCAATGGGCAGGCCACATCGCTCGACGAACCGACAACCGCTGGGGAAGAAAGGTTCTCGAGTGGCGACCACGCATCGGACGACGCAGTGTAGGACGCCCCCCCACTAGGTGGACCGACGACCTAGTGAAAGTTGCTGGGCGTCGTTGGATGCAGGCGGCACAGGACCGCACATTGTGGCGCAATATGAGGGAGGCCTACGTCCAGCAGTGGACGGCAATAGGCTGAAATGATGATGATGATGATGATGATGAGCTATATTTGTTGAATGACACTGAGGCTTATGACACATCGCAGGCAGTAATATCCGGTACACTTCCTTACAAGTTAGTGGTGAGCCTCCCAGGATTATACATATCTCATCAGGCAATGATTGGCTGTTTATCTCCTGTTGCAGGCTCTTCAAAATAAAATCTAAATTTTCTAATGCTGTTGATGCTATGCGAAAATATCTTTCCGATTGAAAAGTGTCCTTCACGTCTTCAGTATCCTTTTTTTTGTTAACCACTTGTTTCAACCACTGGTATGTATATGGTATTTGTAGTCGCTGATATGCGATAAATTTTATTAATTCAACGATAACATGACCGCATGATATGGATGTAAGTTGATCACCTATTTCTAAATTAATAGTAATTGGTTTATTGGATGAGTTCATAGTTCCTTAAATATCAAACAGGCTTTTATTTACAATTTAATGCTTTTTTTAACAGTGTGAGTTCAGTTAATTTTTATTTTTGTATCTTGTCCAAATTTATTTTTGTATCTATATATATATATATAGGAGAGGCGGGTTTTGCGAGCGATATATTGACTCATCACCATATATCTGGAACCATAAGGCGTACGGACTTGAAATTTGGCAAGAAGAGAAATTTCCTTTCGTTGAGTGTAGGTCAGCTAAGAACGGATTTTACGAAATTCCACCTGCAAAGGGTGTTACGGGGGCGTTAACAATAATATGCATATAAAGGAACAGGGTGAACAGAAGATACTGGAGCTAGAAAAATGAAATTTGGACCATAGTTTTATTTTGTGACGTAGACACCTACTAAGAAAAGGTATTTTGAAATTCCACCCCTAAAGGGGTGAAACGCAACGGTAAAGTTTGTATAGAAAGAAAAAAAATCTTTAGCTACTGTCTTCAAATTAAACACAAATACTCTTTAATAAAAATAAATAAACACGTTTTTCAGCGTTTGTCCATTTTCATCCTCTAAAGGTGTAAAATAGGGAGAAAGATGTCAGTTTACTGACTTATCACAGAGCCGAAACTACTGAAGCCAGGAACATGAAATTTTGACATTTGTTTCTATGCGTGACGTAGAAACCCACTAAGAAAGGGTTTTTTGAAAATCCACCCCTAGGGGGAAAATCGCAGTAACAAAGTTTGTATAAGGAGAAAAAAAAATCTACATCGATTTTCTTCAAATTCTCCAAAAATACTCTTTAGTAAAAATAAATAAACTCGTGTTTCAGCATTTTTTAATTTTCACCCCCTAATGGTGTAAATCCACACTAATATTATAAAGAGGAAACGTTCCTTACGAATAAACTCAAAAAATCCTGGACGGATTTCGATAATTCTTTCACCATTAGAATGTTACAGTATCCCTAAGTAAGATAGGCTATATTTTATCCCAGTATACCCGCAGGAACGGGCACTACGCGAGTAAGGCGATTGAAACCGAAGCGAAGCGAGGGCGGGTTGCTAGTATAGATATATATACTAGCTGACCCAACAGACGTTCTGTTCCAATAAAAATAAAAGAAATTCTCCTTGAACTCGATCGTAGTACCACTTACAGGGTCCAATTGTGAATCTAAATCATTCTCGAATCCCCTTGAATACACACAAAAAAATTCATCAACATCCGTCCAGCCGTCTAGAAGGAATTCAGTGACATACACACGTACATAAGAAATGTATATATAAAGATATAAAGTTATACAAAATACTAGTAGTAGGACCACACTGTTGACAGCCGCAGGCCGGTCCATCTAGGGTATTACCATACTCTCGCATAAAAATCGACGTCTAAGTAGTAGCAATTTGTTATTGCGCTTCGTTCGGTGAACGAGAGAGCTGGAAGCCCAATTTTCTGAGGGTGTTTATGTGTGGTGGGTTTTAGTGATGCCTTTTGTTTCACCGAACTTCGTTGCATGCATTTACACTCCCTTCACTTTCTTTATAACACACTAACATCCAACAGTTACCATTTGCTCGTTTCCATAAAAGTTAGTAATAAAAAAATATACTAGAAATTGCAAGCAATGCAATAAATAAGCTCACAAGTTACCAGCTGTAAGAAACCTTATATATTCTACAACGAGAAGATATGCTCTATAGATACATAGTGAAAAGTATACCGCACCATCCAAGATTAGTCCGGCGATATGCGAAGTGTCAACGCTGTCCACGGACCTCTAACTTGTCTTGACAAATACATTGCTTGAAGATAAATTGTTTATCTATTAACATATGCCTTATTTCATAAGCAATAACGTTCCTGAAATGTGAAGTTAAGTTTTGAATGTGTAAAATTTATTTTGTTACTTGATATCGAATATCAGAATGATAACTTAGCTAAAGTAGGTATATCAGATAATACACGAACAAACATGCGATAACTTAGACGTGGATCGTGTATTTAAAATCCACTCTTTATGGCTTATATTATTGTACATTTAAATTGTAAGGAATTGAAATTCCGTATGGTGACGGAATAAGAATAAAATTCACCACCATCCTGCCCGTGGAATTCGCAAAAGGTGACTAAGGGATACAAAAGCACATAACATCTATGCAAGAGAAGGAAGACTAGAAACAAAAGCCTATATCAACATGTTTGACTAACATGATATCGTCATCATCATTTCAGCCTATCGTCATCCACTGCTGGACGTATACTTCCCTCTTGTTACGTGCCGCCTTCATTCAACGACGCCCAACAATTTTCACCAGGTCGTCGGTCCGTCGGTAGGGGGACGTCCTAGGCTGCGTCGTTCGATACGTGGTCGCCACTCGAGAACCTTTCTTCCCCAGCGGGTGATTGGATCGGAGGGAAATTGACCTTACTATATCATGCTGGTCAGACGGATTGGTATAAGGTTTTATTTCGAGTTCCTATTGAATCCTATCAGTCAGACGTGTTGATATAGGGTTTTATTTCGAGTTCCTATTGAATCCTATTTTTATTAAATCACTCTATCTATTAAAAAAACTGCATCAAAATCCGTTGCGTAGTTTTAAAGATCTAAGCATACATAGGGACAGACAGACAGCAGAAAGTGACTTTGTTTTATACTATCTTGTGAAGAGGCTCGAGCCCAGCAGTGGGACGACTCGAGTATCAGTCGAGATGATAATAATGAGATGAATACGAATCGATTATGTTGTCTATTGTCTATCGTCAAGAATAAAAACATGATTACTATTTTTGCCATTCATTGACGTAGTAAAAATACAATTTACCGCGCCTTTCCTTGCCCCTGGGTGTCGTATAAGACGACTATATACGACGACATGTTTGACCACGGCAGATCTGACTCTGACTGGTATTTTTATTACACGAACTATTAAAGATAATTTGATTATTTGTTGCTATACGTATACTAACTCCAAGCCCGTTATACAAATAAAAACAACTTTAAAACAATACAAACTTATATACAAGTATGTATGTCATTTGGCATCCCACCAAATTGTATGATTCAATGTGTAGGGTACGCTGCACAATTATTAACAGCACAAGAATTCATAAATTTTCATTTATAACATAATAACATTAAGAGCATAGACACAAAATACCTTCAAAACGTATAATCCTTACTATAAATGTGAAAGTAAGTTTGTTTGTTTATTACGCTTTCACACTTAAACCACAGAACCGATTTCAAAAATTCTTTCACCAATATATAGCTATAATATCAGGGAGTAACATAGGCTAAATTTTATCCCGGTATTCCTACAAGAACGGGAACTATGCGGGGTAAGGCTAATGAAACCGAAGCGAAGCGAGGGCGGGTTTCTAGTAATAAATTTTTTTTTTTTATTGCAAACGGTGGCAAACGAGCAAACAGTACACCTGATGGTAAGTGTTGCTGCCGCTCATGGACCTTTACAAGGCCGTTGCCTACCGCGAAGAAAGCGAAGGGAGTGTGAATGCGTGCATTGAGGCTCGGTGATACCAAGGGCACCACCAAAACCCAAATAAATGGATATTTTACTTAAAATTGGACTGTACGGTAACAACGAAGTTATCAACACCAGCGATTAGACCCACCTTAAATAGGAACATAGCCAATCTATAAATATTATTATTATTAATGATTAATAACTAATTAATTATGGCATCGTAATCTCTAATCTTCCGTGTGGTGACGGAGTAAAAATACAATTCACCAGTCCCTATCTTGCCCGTGGATGTCGTAGAAGATGACTATGGGATATAATATGCACAAAACATCTGTGCAAAAGAAGGAAAGCTCAAAATGAAACCCTATAGGGTTTCATTTTGAGCTTTGAGCCAACATGTCTTACCAGCAAATTCAATTCGGTCAAATTCCCTCCCATTGTGGAGGAGTGCCGAGCCCAACAGTGGGACATATGAGGGCTGCGATGATGAATCTCTAACTCCTCGCGTAATTTGAAAACTTACTAATGAACTGAACTATATTACTCCTAAGTCTTATATCTTACTTTTTATCCAAGTATCTTCTTAAATATGTAATTTCTAAGGCCAACTATAAAAAATAGAACCAAAATCTAATAATTAAATGCACAAAATAGGACAAATTACCCCAGTTATAATACAGAAATTTATTATAACAATAGAGTGACGCATCTTCTTGCTTGCTTACCATCAGTTCAAATTTATGATTCAACAAGTGTCGGTCCGTTTACTAACTAACTTTATCTTTAGTTGTAGTAAACATGCGGCTAAATCTGTGTCGCCGGCCTTGGAATAGGGATGTGTTTACACAAAGTGAAACGTTGAAATAAGTTATGAAATTATTAATAGCAAGTATAATATAGATATTTCCGTGTGGTGACGGAGTAAGAACATAATATTTTAATATTTTCGAAAGATTATGAGTGGACCAGGTTCCTTAATAGGCACGATTACGAATTAACTACTAGAATAGCCATCACTCTCCTCGATCAACTTAAAGCGAAGGGAGAGATCTGATTCACGCCGCTACCGCACATATACGTTGTTCACCGTGTGGTGACGATTTTAAAATATAATTTGTCACTACTTACTTTTCTAAAACAGTAGTATAGATAAGCCGAAAAATTACACCAGGCTAGTGGACCTCACGCCACTCTTCCTTCATCCCGGATGGATTGAACGGGGTACGTCCAAACCATAGCCAGCCAAAAAAGCGTATGACAGCATGCTAAATCGTTTAACGCTTCTAAAATTTTGGAGATCTGAACTCGTTGTCGTACCTACAGTCCTCAGTGATCTAAGCATATATCCATTATTTATGTTTATCGGTCTTAGTATCGCGAGAGCCCATTATAATTTTCTTAGGACCAATATTTCGAAATTATGCATATTTTGCCGCCTTTAAAGTATTTTTGGTCAACAAATTAGGAATTACGTCTTTACCTAGGTAAAAATCCATTACTTATGTTTGTCAGTCTAGCCAATACGATGCTTTTTATTCTTTCCTGCTACAATTTTGAGATTATGAAAATTCTGCCCACCAGGCTAGTGGACCTCACGCCACTCTTCCTTCATCCCGGATGGATTGAACGGGGTACGTCCAAACCATAGCCAGCCAAAAAAGCGTATGACAGCATGCTAAATCGTTTAACGCTTCTAAAATTTTGGAGATCTGAACTCGTTGTCGTACCTACAGTCCTCAGTGATCTTAGCATATATCCATTATTTATGTTTATCGGTCTTAGTATCGCGAGAGCCCATTATAATTTTCTTAGGACCAATATTTCGAAATTATGCATATTTTGCCGCCTTTAAAGTATTTTTGGTCAACAAATTAGGAATTACGTCTTTACCTAGGTAAAAATCCATTACTTATGTTTGTCAGTCTAGCCAATACGATGCTTTTTATTCTTTCCTGCTACAATTTTGAGATTATGAAAATTCTGCCCTCTCCACTTGTTTTTCTTTTGACAACATATTATGCCGCCTTAGTGCCAGGTTTCGCGGTACTAGGCGTAAATTTACCATTGCCGCTTAGAGTATCCTATGCTGCTGTCGATGACAAGGACTGAGTACTGGTATTCATATAACACCAAAGAGGTACTTGCATGGCAAGTTATGAAGTCGCTCTCTTCCATTGCCCCTAACAGAGCGGGCTGGATTTGACTGCTCCATATCCTCCACCAAAAAGTCGTGGCCTATATCCATCAATCATCGATATATATGGGAAAGGTGTACGGGATGATCCTCTGAGGTAAGATGATCCTTTTCGATTGTGACGACACTATGCAGGCAATCTAGATGTTTTTTCGAATAGGGTGTAGGTTCCCACCCCCACTGACGCTAGTCAAACCGTCATGGCTGCAGGAAGGACGATTGCTGTGCTTTTGTGAAGAAAAAGAAACGTGTAGTGGTTATTTAAGGTAAGCCTGTGTTTGAAACTACTTTACTTTTTGTATTCAATTTTATGCAATGGCTATTATATTTATAGTTTTTAAATATGTACATTTGTGACAAATACGTGTTGCGGTAATTGTAAAATATTTTTAGGTTAGGTTATAGAATTTTAAATAAAAAGTGAGCTCTGATGATCCCCTGGGATCATCTTATACCCCCGTGTGTACATGATGAGCCCTTAGAAGACTTTTAGTCTAATTAATAAAACTCTAATCGATAATAGACATCGAGAACTTGAAGTATAACGATACCTAGATAGGTAAACTAACTATTCAAAATAGCTTAAACGATAAGATTAGATTGTATTTTTTCGAATTTACGAGCATTCGCCCTTAGGGGACGTCCATTAATCACGTGATCTTTTTTTAGAATTTTTTAAAACCTTGATGATACGTGGTGAGGTTTAAGACTGACCCCCCTCCCCCACCAACATCACGTGAATTTTAGTACCTACAAAGAAGTAGCCCACAGCTCATTATATTCTCGTTTTTTAGCTTTTTTATACTTCGCAAAAAGGTCTTTCCTATTTTAAACTTCATTCGTTGCCTGACAACGGCAAGTCAAAGTCACACTACACGCTGCTTTTCAGTTTAGAAATCGCAGTATTGACGAGAACATAAATACACGTGATATCTTACTACAACCACCCCCCCCCCCCCCCCCCACTTCCCGCCTTGTGATATTTCGTGATTTTTGTCAAAACTTTCAAATCTCACATGATTAATGGACGCCCTTTAAAGGGATCATCTCGTACACCTACCCTACTTCGTATCACTATTATGCTATATTGATTATATCCGTGTGGTAACCGAGTGTATGAATTCGATTCGCCACCACCTATCTTGCCCGTGAGTATCATAAAAAACGACTAAGGGATTATAATATGTATAAAACATCTATGCAAAAAAGGTAGTCGAAATAAAACCCTATGCCAACCCGTTTAACCAGTACAGTAGGTCTATTTCTCTCCCATTTCGCAGGAGGCTCAACCCCTGTAGTGGGACGTATATGAGCTGTAATGATAATGATTATTACATAATTATTATAATAAATAATATTCGTCACATCACTAGAAATACATATGGTATTCAACATAGGTATTGAATGGGTGACTAAGAGAACTCTGTTTATAGTGCAGCCACAGATTAAATATACACTGCACATTGTTTTAAAGTCATAGCTACAAATAGTAAGTGTACGTCATATATTTAATATTTAATTTTTAAACTGTAAAGTGAATTGTCTTATAGGATGATGATGAATACCTGCGCCTGATGCCGCCTTAGCTGAGCTCGCGGGTGGACGGACTGGGGATTAGTCCGCCATCCGCGGAGATGCTGACCGCGTGAGAGCGACGTCTCGGCCGGCAACAATGCAATGTTGCCGAGGGTCAAAGGGTAACTGAAAGGGTAACCCGCCGGGCCGGCCACGGATGTCAAGGTGTAGTTACCAGTGGTCGGCCCATGGCGATGTCAAGGGAATACGGTATGTTATGGGGTAGCACGGTATTCATCAATCGCCCCAGACAGATTGAGTGGGGTAGCCTACCAAAAAAAATGATGATGACGAAAAAACACACTTTTTTCAATAGATGATTTTCTGATGGTTACGTATTACACATTATAAATAAAACTATTTTACGGATTTTATCGCGTTTGTATATGATTTTTGATTTCGCGATGTTTCAAACACTTGCCCCCTTTTCCATGAGCGTCATCAAAATCTGTCAAGCCGTTTAGGAGTTTAGGAGTCATCTACACAGTTACCGAAACAACCTAACACAAATGAAAGATGTTGATGACCTGAATAACTGTTCTTGACTTACCGTAAATTAACAAAAAACAAGATCTTGATTATTATATACCACTATAATTTAAACTGGACAATTAGAATCATATTATTATTGCTTATAATTGAAAATTACATTTAAATATTGACATTTTTTATTTATTTTAAATGTTCAGTTAGACTTTGAAAGCAATTTAGTGAATGTGCATACAGAAGCCACTTCAGACATGATTTTTATGCTTCTTATGTGATTTCTACCCAGAATACGCATTTGCCTTTATACTAGTAAACTAGTAAGTAGTAAGTAGTAGTTTTTCTCAATGTCCTTTTATGTGATTAACATAATCACATAAAAGGACATTGAGAAAAACTAGGTGGTTTTTAGAACCGATATCAAATAATGCTGTCTTTTTTTTTTATTTATACAAAACAGCTTTTTTGGGAGTGTATTAGTGTATATAAGTCTGTCTATAAAAATACTTAAATCAAAGCCAATGTAGCAAAATTTTATAATTTAAACCTTAATACTTAGACGCAAGGTACAATATCAAGCCAAGTTCATGCAAAAAACTGTCAATTCGCATCATGTGTATATTTACAAGAACCATTCCAAACCAATTTTCACTCCTTCATAACTCAAAAACTATTATTCAACAGGAGCGCGCCAAATTGTGGTTTCAATAGATCATAACATTTTTGTAGAAGATAGAAAACAAGAAAATGTGTTTTAAATTTATTCAATAATGTTATAGGTTCTTTCAATAGATAAATTATAGGATTCTCTATAAAACTTGGCACCCATTTATATCTTAAGTTTTTTGTTGGTGAAGTCGACAACGATATGATAATTATCAGGATATTACCCTAACTTAATAATGTTATAAGTTCTTCTAGTAAATAACTTATAAGAGTGTCTATAAAACTTGGCACCCATTTACATATCAAGACTTTTATCGATGCGGGTGATTAGACCGGGGTTTTAGTCCGTCACCCACCGAGAGGCCGATCGCGCGACGGCAACCGACGTCCTCGATGGGAGGACTTCGAGAAGAGAGGGTACTCCTCAAGGGTATGCCGGCGGGCCGATCACTAAAGACAAGTTACTCTGATCTAATTATTATAATATTAAACATGGCTTGCATTTTCACATTTATGGTTTTGGCGGGATAGGTTGTTATACATTCCGCGTACAAGGAACATCATAACTATGTATATTATTAAACTCTATTAAATCTCATTAAACTTAGGCCTCCTCCACAATTTTTTTTTTTATTTTTTTTTTTTTTTTTTTATGGGTGGGCTACGGTAAGCGCACGCGCGGTCCAGTCCGTCCGGGGCGATGAAAGGACGGCGCGCGGGGCCATAACCCACCCGTACCCACGTCACCTCGTTGTTGGGCCGACCACCGGAGCAGATGTGACTTGTCGTCAGTGGCCGGCCGACGGAATACCCTTTCGGGTACCCTCACCTCTCGACGTCCTGGGACGTCAGTCGCCGTCGCGCGGTCAGCCTCTCTGCGGGTGACGGACAATTCCCCGGTCCAATCACCCGCGGCCTCGGCTAGGGCGGCATTAGGCGCAAATACTCGCGCCTGCGCCGCCCGAGTCGCCGGCGGCGGAACGTGTCGCCGAATAGGAGCTCTACTCGCACACGATCCGCCGCCTCCTTCCGTGAGATTACGGCCTCACAGAAGGCGGTGACCGCGTCCCAGTTCCTGACGCTGACGAGCATCTCCCTGGCGATGGTCGGCAGCGCCAGGTCGGCACCGATAATTGCGACGAGTTCGTGGCGATCCCCCTCCCATGCAGCACACTCCTCGAGCGTGTGCTGCGCCGTGTCCTCGTCGCAACTGCAGTGGTGGCAGGACGGTGTGCTCTCCCTCCTGACAATCTTGTGCAGGTACTTCCCGAAGCAACCGTGCCCCGTCAGCACCTGCACCAGTCGGAAGGAAAGCACCCCGTGCGTCCGCTCCAACCACTCCATCAGCACCGGCCGGAAGGCCTCGACGGTCCTGACACCGTACCGAGGACTCTCCAGCCGGACTGCCCAACGGGCAATGACTTCTCGGCGGGCGTCGACCCGCCAGGCGGTGATCTCTTTGATGGAGACCATGCCGCCGCGGGCGCGCGTCTCCGACACCCGCCGATAAATTTCGGCGAGCATCTCCGCCTCCAGGTCCCACGGGGGAGTTCCGGCCAGGAGGCACGCTGCCTCCGTCGCCACCGTGCGGTAACCCCGTATGGCCCTGATCGCCATGACCCTCTGTGGTCGCCACAGGAGGGCCCTAAGACGAACGGTCAGGGACCCCGCCCACACCGGTGCGCCGTACAGGGCCATCGACCGGATCACCCCCACGTACAGATGTCGGCACGTAGCGCTGGGTCCGCCCACATTCGGCATCAGCCGCGAAAGGGCGGACGCCGCGCCGACAAGCCGGGGAACAAGTCGATGGAGATGCTCCCGGAACCAAAAATGCCCGTCGAGCACCAGGCCCAAGTACTTCATGTGGGCCTGAATGCTGATGGTGACCGACTTCACGGTGATCGAAGCGCCGGCGGGAGGCCCGGCGGTACGGAGGCCATGGAACAAAAGGGCCTCCGTCTTTTCCAGGGCTACCCTCAACCCCAGCGCTTCGATCCGCCTGACAATCTCCTCGGTGCCGAGAGTTGCCAGGCGTGCCGCCTCCTCTAGCGTCCCACCCCGGGCTGTGACGAGTGTATCGTCGGCGTAGCAAATTACGCCCAGCCCGGGTGGGAGGCTTCCTCTCAACGCCCAGTCGTAGCCGATGTTCCACAGGGTCGGACCCAGAACCGACCCCTGTGGGACACCGCATGTCATGGGCGTTCGCACAACGTCCCCTACTCGGTCAACGTAGAGGACGCTGCGCCCCTCCAAGTAGTCTGCCACCAGCCGCCTGAGGTACACGGGCACCCCGTGATACCTCAGCCCCTCCCTGATGCAGCTGAATGGCAGACTGTTGAAGGCGTTGGCGATGTCCAGGGACACCGCCAACAGGACTCCTCCGCCGGTGACGGCCTCCGCTACCACGGCCTTCAGGCGAAGCAGGGCCGCGATCGTCGAACGCCCTCTCCGAAAACCAAACTGGGCGTCCGACAGATCGGACCCGACCCCGACGAGGTGCCACTCGATGCGGGCAGCCAACACCCTCTCCAGCAGCTTGCCCGCATCATCGAGCAGCACGATGGGCCTGTAGGCCGAGGCCGACTCGGGAGACCGACCCGGCTTCGGCAGGAGAACCAGCCTCCCCTCTTTCCAGCATCCAGGAAACTGCCCGGACGTCAAACAGGCGTCGAACAGTCCCCTGAGGCGTGGTCCCAGGTGCTCGAGGACCAGGGCCAGCGCACGGTTCGGAATACCGTCGGGCCCCGGGGCGGTGGATTTCACTCGCATACGCGCCACTGCCGCCCCCATTTCCGGCTCCGTGATGGGCGGAGCACTTTCATCTTCGGCCTCCCGGTCGCTGTCCGGCGAAGCCATGACCGGGGGCGTGTGTTCCGCCCGCCGTGGAAAGAGGTCCTCGACAACTCTGGTGAGGAGGCTGGGCTGGAGAGTCTCGGTGAGGGGGGGGCCCCGCCCGCGGAGCTTGCTCAGCGCCGCGAGATAGGGGCGACCCCAGGGGTCACGCTCGAGACTGTCCAGCATCTCCCGCCGACTAACGTCCTTGGCAATACGGACGGCCAGCCTGAAGGCAGACCGCGCACTGCGGTAAACCTCGTACAGCTGGCCCTCCCGCTCAGCGTCGCGGTGACGCGCTCGGCTGCGGGTGTAGGCCCTCCTGGCACGTATGCACGCGGCCCGAAGGTCTGCCAATTCTCGGGACCACCAGGGGACCGCACTCTTCGGGGGCAGACGCCTCACACGGGGCATGGCCGCATCGCAGATCTGCGTTAACGCACAGCGGATGCGGCCAGCCTCGGCATCAACCCCGTCCACCTGGGGCGGTGAGGACAGCCACGACTGAACGATGGCTGCCTCCGCCAACAGGTCCCGATCCAATCGACCCACAGCCCACCGCGGAAACGCGGGAGCTCCGTCCGCCGTGTGACCCCTGCTGGGCTGCAGGAGGGTCCGGGAGACCTCTATCCGGATGTATCGGTGGTCAGATAGGGTCTCAACCTCCTCCTGAACGCACCAGCTCCTCACACGTGCTGCGACATTAGGGCTAGCGAACGACAAGTCCACTATCGACCCGCCCTGCTGCCGCACGCACGTTTGCACCGAGCCCCTGTTCAGCAAACAGAGGCCCAGTGCCGCCGCCCACTCTTCGACCGCCCGCCCGCGGTCATTCGTCCTGGAGGACCCCCACGCCGTGGACTTGGCGTTGTAGTCCCCCAGAACGAAGACTTGGCGCGGTTCCAGTCGCCGTATCGAGGCCCCCAAGATGGTGAGGAAGGCCCCGAAATCCGTCGCGCTCCTGTTAGGGGAGAAGTAGACACCAAATAGCATAACCTCTCCCCATTCCGCAGCAACATACCCATCGCCCCTGTCCTTGAGCAACAAAGGCGGGGAATGCCACGACGTGGAGGCGACGATTGCCACTGAGCCGTCACTGCTGCCCAGCCAATTGGGCCGGTCAGGCACCACGTACGGCTCCGCGGCTACGGCTGCACCGATCAACCACTCCGCCATGGCTTGCAGGAAAACGTCCTGTGCCTCGGCGGCGTGGTTGAGGTTGGCCTGCAGGAGGTGGTAAGATTCGGCCGCCATTAGTGGGCCGTATCCATTACCTCCTCCACGCTGGCGGGCGTTCGGGTCGCGCTAGGGGCGGGAGCAGCCGGGGTCGTCGGGCCGCTCCGCCCCTTTGGGGCCGAAGCCGGGGGTCTGCACTCCCTGCCCCCCATGCGGTGCTTGGCGGGCCTATTGCCCGCCGCACACGCGGGGCAGTGGGGAGTGGCGGCGCACGATGCCGCCTTATGCCTGGGTTGACCGCAGCGGAAACAAAGGTCGCTGCAGTCAAAGCAGTTAGTGCATGTCGGCCGAGTGTGTCCGACCGCCATGCACTTGTAGCACCTCGCAGGCCGGGACTCCAGCACGGTCACCCGCGCCGAGCTCCAGCCCACGAGGAGCCTGCCTGAGCCGGCCAATTGCTTGGCCGACTCCACCGGGCACTGCACCCAGGCAGCACCGACGCCGCCCGGACCAGGGCGGATAGCGCCAATTCGGACGGTTTCCACGGGACATCCGGTTTTCGAGACGATGGCCTCCCGGATGTCATCCACCGTCACAGAGTCGTCCAGACCCGTGACCCGCAGTTCCGCACACTTGACGGGTCTGGCGATTTTGACGCCATCCACTGCAGTAAACAGACCCCTCAGCTTGGCGGCCATGCTATCGGCCGTCTTGGCGCCCTCGGCCCCAGGGAACTCTAAAATTCGAGCCCCTGTCCGGGCCTTGCGGGTCCTGGCTTCGACGCCTCCTAAATCGGAGACGTCAAGCTCCCGCCGGGCGCGACGTAAGACGGCCTCATAGCTGAGGCCGTTTTCGGCCGCCTCAGGCAGCACGGTAATCACCACCGCGGCTGACTTCGGCGGTCGAAGCCTCCTGCGCGACCTCTTCTTACCGGCTCCTGCCTTGGGAGCGGAGGCTTTGGCGGCACTTTTGGCCTCCGCTCTCCTCTTTTGACCGCGACTCTTCCGGCTGCGGTCAGCCGTCTGCCAGCCGTCTTCGGGCGCAACAGTCGCGTCGCTAGGCGCAGCAGTCGCCGTCGCGGCTGCGTTGGCCGCCGCCGACGGTGCAGTTGCCGGCGGCGGCTTGGGTCCGGTTTTGGCAGGAGCCGGTGCCGCCTTCTTCTTGGCGACGGGCCCCTTCGGCTTCGGTCCAGCAACGACCGCGGCGTAGCTCCCTACGCGCCCGCCCTGGCAGGGTAGCGCGGCAGGAGCTGGCGCCACGACCTTCGGCCTGTCCGCAGCAAGCGGCGGCCGGAGACGGGGCTCCGGAGGCAGAGGCAATCTCTCCTCCAGAGCCGCCATGCGCGCGTCGAGCATTTTGCCCACCACCTCCACTATGGCGCGCATGGTTAGGTCCGACACGCCGTCCACTGCGGGCAGCGGGACCGCTTCGGCCGACTGGGCCGTCCTAGGGCTCGGCGCCGCGCGAGTTGGCGCAACGGGGACGTCAGGGGCGGCGGCAGGGCCAGCGCTTGCCGACGGCGCAGTCTTCATCAGCTGCGCGACCTGGCGCCGCAAGTCGGCCATTTGCTGGGCCAACTCGCGGTTCGCCTTCTGCACCGCCGACAGTTCCTTCGCCAAGGCCTTGTTCTCCTCCTGCAGGCCTGAAACTTCGCCACCAAGACGGGCGTTTTCGGCCTGCAGGGTGGCCACATTAGGGGCGACGCTTGTCGCAGCGGGCTTGGCAGCCGCCGCACCAGAGGGAGGGATGTCTTTCAACACCCTCATCATTCTCGCGGCTGCCGCCTCGTTGGCCCGCTTGCAAGCCTCAGCCTCTCGCTCCAGCATTACAGGCGAAGGAGTCGCAGTTCTCGCCGCTGCCGCAGCCCCACGCCCTCCGCGCCCTCTGCGTGAGGTCGCCACCTTGGGAGGGGGCATTAGGTCTCCGCTCCCCTCCGAATCGGATGAGGAGCTGCCACTCTTGTGCAGAGGGCGCTTCCGCACCTGTGGGGGGAGGGCCTCCTCCCTCACTGTTTCGGCTGCCGCCAGGATTGATGGCGCAGGCCCCCCGGCGGCCTGAGCGGCCGGGCTCTCCTTTGTCTTGGACGGCCCTGCGGCACTGCCGCCCTCGTCCATCGACTGCTCCGCGGTCGCATCTGTCTCCATGGCCGCGGAGCTGTCCGCCTCAGAGGCGCCAACATCACTGGGCGGAACGTCGGCAGCCTCCAGTAATTTCTGCGCCGCCTGTCGCAGCTTTGCAGCGCGCCGTCTTGCGCGCGCCGTTTCAGGGGCGATTTTGCTGCCGCTTTTCTTCTTACGGGCCCCTATTTTCGCCGGGCCCTTGGCTGATTTTGGAGCCTCCAGTACCGGACTAGCAGCCGAGCTGCAGTCGGACGAGGCCCCTCCTTCTTCTGTGCCAGTTTTGCCGTAGCTTGGCAAGGCTTTTGGGTGGGAACAATGTGAATTTTCGTTCTCCGTGGTGTTTTTGGGCGTCTCACCCCTCCTTTCTACGTCAGGTGTGCGTGAACAATTTTCCATCTAGTTCCCACGAGTATAGGAGAAGTAAACGGTCGACCCGGGCAGAGATCCCGATACCCGGGCAAGCGTAAATTTGTATCCCAACACAGGAGGTCCGCAGGTACCCTGGCTGGGGGCGCGCTAACGACTGAACAACCCATCAGCCATGCATCCTCTCGCCGCGCGCCAGAACTTAGGATTCTGGGTGATTGTTTTATAGAGGTTTTCTTCCTCGCGGTCCAGGCGGTTAAGCCAAGACCCTCGCTCCTGAATCTAGGCCTCAAGATAAATGTCCCGAAGCAAGAATCAGGTCTACGATTTGTCGCGGTTGGCAAATGCCTGCCCAGTCCTCAAACGAATGAGTGACTGGGCCCGTCGAATTTTCGCGTCCAATACCCTCTACAATTAGAGGGCATGGAGCGAATTTGGGGCATCCCACAAACAGGGCCCCCCCTCGGGCCAGATATTTGCCACGAGCGACAATTCCAGAGAGCAGTCCAAGGAATTGTCGCTCGTGCCCAGGGTACACCACGCGGAGGTTTCTGGCGTAGCACCCCAGGCCTCCTCCACAATGGGAGGGAATTTGACCTACTATACCATGCTGGTCAGACATGTTGGTATAGGATTTCATTTCGAGTTCCTTCTCTTGCTCAGATGTTATGTACACATTATATCCCATAGTCGTCTTTTACGATATCCACGGGCAGGATAGGGAGTGGAGAATTGTATTCTTACTCCGTCACCACACGGACCACTCTTAATAATACCTGATTTTAATAGCTACATGATAGCTACAAAATGTGTAATGTTCGTTTTTTTTTAGACCACTGAAGTCAAGGAACTCTGCCCAACGACGAAGGCGACGTGCTATATGGGTGGGTTACAGGGCCGTGCGCCGCTCCTCTGTCGCCCCAGACGGAGCCAGGCTGCGGATGCGCTGACCGTAGCCCACCTCGAAAAAAAACTGTTCGTTTTTATTACATTAACCCACATACCAAAATACCGTTGCTGAGGCTTAAGCGGTAATTCGACAATACATTACCAATATTATTTTCTAACTTTACTATTCAAATTTTTTATTATTGAACTGTAAATTTTATTTGGCCATAAATTTTCATACAATCCCAACTAGTTTTTATTACGTGAGGAGTATCATCATTTATTCTTAATATCATTTAAGTGCATATAATCAGTCTCCAATGGAGTTAAGAAATCTCGACTGGCTTATCTTTATTTATTTATTCTTCGGTGTAGTTGTAATAAAGAGACGTATTAAACGTATGCCTTAAAGCATTATCTAACGAATAATTTAAAAAATCACATTATTACAGCTCTTTATTGCATAGATAGCATAGTAGTTAAGATACTGATCTACAGTGCCAGTGTTCCGGGTTCGAATCCTACGCAGGACAGCACTTTATTTACCCGAAAAGTATCCCGCTGGGCTGACCATGGACGACAAGGAACTCGGTACCGGTGGTCGCCCCGATGGCGAAGGGGAGGGAATACGGTGGATATTGGGCCCGGCGCCGCCCTTTCGTCGCCCCGTATGGAGCGGACAGCGTGTACGCTGACCGTAGCCCACCCGAAAGAGAAAAAAAATCGGCCAAGTGCGAGTCGGACTCGCACACGAAGGGTTCCGTACCATTGACTAGGTAAACAAGTGCCTCCCTATTGCCATTATCGATATTGAACAAAAAAATCAAGTTTGTTGTATGGGAGCCCCATTAAATATTTATTTTATTTTATTTTTAGTATTTGTTGTTATTGCGGCAAGAGACATACATCATCTGTGAAAATTTCAACTGTCTAGCTATCACCGTTCTTGAGATACAGCCTGGTGACGGACAGACGGACGGACAGCGAAGTCTCAGTAAGAGGGTCCCGTTTTTACCTTTTGGGTACGGAACCCTAAAAAAGGACAATGCGTCCAAGTCTGGAGGTAATTTGTATCCGTTATTTATATGTTTGTCAAAGTCCCCTGTAATGCAAGGTTGACCAACACCTTATTGTAAGGTGTGGGTCAACCTTAGTGTGCCTTAGTAATAATAACATCGAGATTCGAACCGACGCTGTTTGAATATCAACAAAATCAAAATTAGAACCTGTCAACTTCCCATTTGAGCTATCGTAACTCATGACGTTGACAACGAAATTTGAATTCATATTCTTTTAAAATTTAATGTCATTGTTTGTTTTGCTAAAAACACGGACAAAACAACGTTTTCTATAAATAAAACCTAGCTAGATCGATTTTTTGGACCCGAAACCTCTAGTATGCCAAGTTTCAACAAAATCGTTGGAGCCGTTTCTGAGATCCTGAATATAAGTAGTATTTGTGGAGAATTTGATGAAAATCGATAAGGATTTTTTCTCCCCTTACAAACTTTGCTGCTGGGGTAAACCCCACCCCTTAGGGGTTGATTTCCAGAAAATACTTTCTAGTGGGTCCCTACGTCACAAAATAAAGTTGTGTTTCAAATTGCATGTTGCCAGCTTTAGTAGTTTTAGCTCGACGTTGATAAATCAGAGAATCAAATTTTTTATTAATACATATTTACACCCTTAGAGAGTGAAAATTAAAAAATGCTGAAATAAGTATTTATTTATTTTTACTAAAGAGTATTTTTGGAGAATTTGAAGAAAAACGATGCAGATTTTTTTCTCCGTATACAAATTTTGTTACTGCGGTTTACCCCCTAGGGGTTGAATTTCAAAAAATCCTATTTTAGTGGGTCTTTACTTCACGCAAAGCAACTAATGTCAAAAGTTCATGTTTCTGGCTTCAATAGTTTCGGCTCTGTGATAACTCAGTAAACTGACATCTTTCTACCTATTTTACACCCTTAGAGGATGAAAATGGACAAACGCTGAAACACGTATTTAATTATTTTTATTAAAGAGTATTTGTGCTTAATTTGAAGACAGTAGCTAAAGATTTATTTTTTCTTTCCATACAAACTTTACTGTTGCATTTCACCCCCTTAGGGGTGGAATTTCAAGAAAATTTTTTCTTAGTGGGTGCCTACGTCACAAAATAAAACTACGGTCCAAATTTCATTTTTCTAGCTTTAGTAGCTTTGGCTCATCCTGTTCCTTTATTTGTACATTATCGTTAACGCCCCGCAACACCCCTTGCAGGTGGAATTTCGTAAAAACTGTTCTTAGCTGACCTACACTCAACAAAAGGAATATTTCTGCCAAATTTCAAGTCTGTACGCCTTATGATTCCAGAGATATAGTGATGAGATGAGTCAATATATCGCTCGCAAAACCCGCCTCTCCTATATATACACTGACGGACACATAAACTGTATCAAAGTAAAAAACGACTTTGAAATAAATATTTTAACCAAGTATGCAAACTTTCTACACAGATTTAAATTGAAACGTCTAGATTGGTTCGTTAACTTTAAAACAGCGTAGGGTCATATCCTTAAGTTTATGTTTGTGTACTGGAAAGGACCTTAAAACTTTTTTGAAGAAAAAACAGAAATTTAAAGAAAATTGGTTTAATTAAAAAATTGGTTTTAACAATAGACACAAACTTTATGCAAGGGTATTTTTTATGTTTTAAGAAGGTGTATTGCCTCCACGTGCCCTTATTACGGATTCTAATCGGTTCCGCATAGATTTGATTAGGGTTATTAAAAGATCTTGCGGAATATTGTCCCATTCTTCTGAAAGTGCTGTTCTTAGTTGTGCCACTGTCGTAGGCACAGGATTTCTCGCATATACAGCTCTTTTTAAATTGTCCCAAAGATGCTCAATGGGATTAAGATGCGGGCCGCGTGCTGGCCAATTCATTGTACGTATCCCAACCTCTTCGCAATATTGTCGAACTAGTGCAGCAGCGTGCGGCCGAGCATTATCCTGCATTAAAGTAAAATTTTCGCCTATAAATCCCATGTAAGGCACCACGTGATCTTCTAAGATCTCTGTTATGTAGCGATGTGCAGCCTCCCCTACTACCAAACTCCCTCTACTACTGTTTTAACGGACCATGTCTATGAACACAAGTTCTGTTCGCCCGTTTATCGATATGCCACCCCAGACCATGCACGAACCGCCTCCAAAAGGAACACGCTCCTCAATGCAACTTTGAGCATATCGCTCCCCACGTCGACGATAGACTCTTCTGCGACCATCTGCACCATATAAACATGTCCTACACTCCTCTGTGAACAATACGGAGGCCCATTGCTCATCTGTCCAATTTAGGTGATCACGCGCAAATCTTAAGCGAGCTTGTCTGTGAGCTACAGACAACTTTGGACCATTTGCTGGTCTAAAAGGGGTGATATCCGCTTCCTTTAACCTTCTTCTTATTGTTCGTGCTACGATTACTCCACGCACTTCATTAAGCTCTGTTTTGATGTTAACTGACGTGAGGAAACGATTTCGCAGGAAAATTGTAACAATAAATCGGTCATCACGACCGGTGGTTGCTCGAGTTCTGCCTGCACCACGTCTCCTTTTGTAAGAACCTGTCTCCACAAACCTTCTGTATTCTAGAAACCGTAGACTGGTTTAAATTTAAATTTCTACCAATCGTTCGTTGATCGAAGCCCTCCCGCACCAATGCTACAATTTGAGCAGCTTGTTCGGACGAAGTATCCATATTATGGTTCAGAAACTCTCGATGAGTTAAAAAGCTAACCCAAGAATTCTGCTGGTAACATTAATTCAATTGACAAAAGAATAAAAAATCAATAAGAATCAATTTTAAAACTTTGCTATAAATAACACGCAAATCTGATACTACGAGTAAATTTTCTTTTCCATATTCATTTGTTTTACTGCAGTTCTATTTTTAAATATTGCTTTTTTTTAAGATTAAGGGCCAGTCTCTCCATATTTATATAATTTAATCTAAAAAGTTTGCATACTTATTAAAAAAATCATTTCAAAGTAATCCTGAAGTTTGATGCAGTTTATGAATCCGTCAGTATATATATAAATTGACATGTTTAGTACTTATAAGTTTTAGTCTGATCAACTAGGTTTACGACTCATACGGACATGTAAGATGGTGACAATTATTCCATTCTTAACCCGCAACTACATGGATAAATTGTTATGTTATACTAGCTGACCCAACAGACGTTGTTCTGTTTAAAAATGTAAAACAAATGGAAAATTGAATTCTTCTTGAAATCGATCGCAGCGCCACCTACCGGTTCCAATTATTAATCTAAACCGAATGGTTTTGATGTTCCGAATGGCTATTCTGATGGATATGAGAATTCATATCCATCGGAATGGCTACAAAAAATCATCAATATTAGTCCAGCTGCTTAGAAGGAGTTCAATTATAAACACACGTACAGAAGATTTATATATATAAAGATAGAAAAGTTTATATAGTCGAAAAAAAGATTACATTAGAAAAGTATATATAAACGTTAAGTTTTCTTAAATTTTCTAATTTTCTGCGCAACTTTCTTATTTTTTTTCTGGTAATGCCTATTTCAAAGTATTAGAAGCATTAAAAAAAAATATGGACGAAATCGGTGAAGTCGTTTTCAAATTATATTATTGTCCTGCCCGAACAGCGCCACCTACTGGGTCCAATTATGGATGTAAACTATCCTCGAATCCCCTTGAACACACACAAAAAATTTCGTCAACATCGGTCCAGCCGTTTAGGCGGAGTTCAGTGACATACACACGTACGCTAGAAATTTATATATAATATTTAATTATTTATATTATAAACTAGCCACCCGCCCTCGCTTCGCTTCGGTTATAGGTTATAGTCGTTTTACCCGCGTAGTTCCCGTTCCCGTGGGAATACCGGGTTAAAATATAGCTTAGTTTACGCCCTGATATTATAGCTTTCCATTGGTGAAAGAATTTTTGAAATCGGTCCAGCAGTTTTGAAGATTACCTGGAACAAACAGACAGACAGACAAAATTTTTTTAATTGCTATTTTAGGCATAGGTGTCGTGCAAATAACCGTGTGAGCATGAAAAAAGCCTATTATTTTGACATTACAAACAGACACTCCAATTTTATTTATTGGTATAGATAGAGTCTGAAATACGGAAATCTGTAGAAGAACGGATGTAACCGACATAGCACGAAGAATTATCGCACTAAAGTGGCAACGGGTTGTCTTACCCGTTGCCACTTGCCACTTGCCATCGCTTGATGAACCATCAACCGCTGGGGAGGAAAGGTTCTTAAATAGCGACCACGTATCGGACAATGCAGAGTAGGGCGCCCACTACGTGGACCGGTGACCTGGTGAAAGTTGCTGACGTCATTGGATGCATGCGGCACATGACTACACTTTTTCATGAAACATGAGGGAGACCTGCATCCAGTAAAGGACGGCGATACACTGAATTATGATGATGATAGAATATTTTATTTCCGTAAAATAAACAGTTGGAGCGACCCAACTATTTATTTGACGCAATTCATTTGCTGTAAACTTAGTTCGGTTCCAGTTGCCTTACCTGCATAGTTCCCGTTCCTGTGGGAATACTGCGATAAATTATGGCATAAGTTACTCCTAAGCTAAGCCTAAGTTTAATATATTAGATTAAGTTAAGCCTAAGTTTAATATATAGAAACCGCCATAGTCAGATTGCCAAATGCAACTAAATAGAATATGATTAGAGTCGCAGAATCATTTACACTTAACAACAAATTATGAAAACCCGTTTGGAAATTGGATCCAGGAAAAGTGTGACAGATGAAACGTAAGCGGCACCATAAATGGGTTTATCGATAATCTCAGCATACAGACGATGTTATCCGTTTCCTTGCAAAAGTAACACAAGCAGATAACGCCATGGTTAATAAGCAAACATAAATTTTATTAATAGAATTGCTACTATAATTCAAAACTAATAATTTATCTGGATGACCGAGATAAGCTTCATAAATACCAAGCCTTTTTTGGCAAATTATAAAAAAAAATATTGATGAAACTATGAAAAAAAAAAACATAATGAGAAAAATACTTTTTTTTTGGGGTGGGTTACGGTCGGCGCACTCCTCGCACCACTCCGTCCGGGGCGACAGAGGGGCGTAAGCACGCACACCCGTAACCCACCCGTAACACATCGCCATTGTCGTTGGGCCGACCATCGGTGCAGGGTGACTTGTCATCAGTAGAATTAGAAAAAAACTGAAGTTGTCTCAAGACTGTTTCATTGCAATTGAGCATATTTTATTCTTGACGGCAGTGGCTAAATTGCCTTCATATTCCAATTATAAATTACATTCATATTCAAATTATTGTCTGGGTGGTGACAGAGTAAGAATACAATTCATCATCTCCTTTCTTGCCCGTGGGTGTCGTAAAAGACGACAAAGTAATACAATAGGCATATAACACCTATAATCTACAATACCACACCTAGCGTGGTACATAAGTCAACGGCCTGCTACTTATACAGAACTTCTGTTCAACGGTGATATCTTCAACATTTCATCATTTCAGTTCATATGCGTCCTAGTATTGGGCTCGAGTATTGGCCTCTACAATAAGAGAAAATTGACGTTGCTATAACATGCTCGTCAAATAGGTTAGTATAGGGTTTTATTACCAATTTTCCTTCTCTTGCATAGATACCATATGCATATTATATCCCTTGGTGTTGAATTGTATTCTTACTCCGTCATCACACGGATAATACAAGCTAATTAAATTCATGTATTATTACAGCAGCTTTCTCTATGGTGGTAAATTAAGAATAAAATTCGCCACAACAATGTAAGGGCGCTAAAAATAAACATGAGTTCAAATATTATACTTTAAATTATAAAATTTCCTTACCTTATACGCAACCAAAGAATAACTGGAAGCAATTACACGCTGACATTTTCTCTCAAAAAAAAAAATGTCATAAATAATTACATACCTAGACGAATACTAAAATAAAATACATACTTAATTTATTCTTTAGGCTCATTAACTCCACATTTAATTTGTACAATGACCTAGAAATATTATTCGTTTTATGTGGTACTAGCGATCCGCCCTTTTTTCGCTACCGCACACCGCATTTTAAACTCATAACTTTTAAGATATTCATTTTAATGATACGCTGCACAGAGCAATTTTGATTTACTACTCCTACTATCTTTAACAAAATACCTAAATCTATGAAAGATCAAATTGTAAGAAATTTTAAAGCACAGTTTACTGACTTAGGTATTTATAACTAAATGCTACTATTCAGTGTCAGAATTTCTATATGATGTTAGTTTATAATTATTAAGCCTGTTATATTATTTTTAAGTTTTCTATTAAGCCTCTTTGTTTTTCTTTTATTATTATTGTCCATTTTATTTAACTTGGTTACCTACTTAGAGTTCGAGCTTACTATTGTCTACTATGTAAGTAAGCTATAAGGAGTACTATGTAATATGTATTATAATAAAGCATTTACATGCCTAAACGGTAGAATGTACTAGGCTCTTATTATAATGTCTGTCACCTAATTGTATCTACCTGCATTCCGGCAAATAAAATTATTATTATTATTACATTAAATGCATCATTACTCCATTTGGTATGAAGTAAGAATACAATTTATCACCGCAAGACAGGCCGTCTTGCCCGTGGGTATCGTAAAAGACGACTAAGGGACTACACGATCTTATCTATACCAATAAATAAAATTGGAGTGTCTGTTTGTAATGTCAAAATAATAGGCTTTTTTCATGCTCACACGGTTATTTGCATGACACCTATGCCTAAAATAGCAATTAAAAAATTTTTGTCTGTCTGTCTGTCTGTCTGTCTGTCTGTCTGTCTGTTTGTTCCGGGTAATCTTCAAAACGGCTGGACCGATTTCAAAAATTCTTTCACTAATGGAAAGCTATAATATCAGGGCGTAAACTAGGCTATATTTTATCCCGGTATTCCCACGGGAACGGGAACTACGCGAGTAAAACGACTATAACCTATAACCGAAGCGAAGCGAGGGCGGATTGCTAGTAACAACTATGTAAGAGAAGAAAAACTCGAAAGAAATCCCTATACCAACCAGTCCTACCAGCGTATTGTCAAATTTCCCTCATATTATGGAGGAGGTTCGAGCTTAACAGTGGGATGTATTGAGAGAGAGAGAGTACTGAAATGATGATCATCATCATCATCATTTCAGCCTATCGCCGTCTATTGCTGGATATATATGGATGTAGGCCTCCCTCATGTTACGCCACAAAGTGCAGTCCTGTGCCGCCTACATCCAACGACGCCCAGCAACTTTCACCAGGTCGTCGGTCCAACTAGTGGAGGGGCGTCCTACACTGCGTCGTCTAATACGTGGTCGCCACTCGAGAACCTTTCTTCCCCAGCGGATGTCCGTTCGTCGAGCGATGTGGCTTGCCCATTGGCACTTCAGTGTGCTTATTCTTTGTATTATGTCGATTACACCCGTTCTTCTGCGGATTTTCGTATTTCGGATTCTATCTTACAGAGAAATCCCGAGCATAGCCCGTTCTATAGCACGCTGAGCGACTGTGTGCCTTGTTATGAGGCCTACATTTAGGGACCACGTTTCCGTGCCGTAAGTCATCACTGATAACACACACTGATCGTAGAGCTATGTTTTCAGACACTGAGGTATGTTGGACTAGAAGATCCTCTTAAGTTTCGCGAACGCTGTCCGAGATGATGATAATGGTGATGAAATACACCACGCACCATTCAATATTTAAAATAACTTCGCAAATAACCCATTATTTTTGGTATTATATGAAATATAAACATGGTTACTGTAGGTTATCCTTAGGCTGATAGACATACATACTTTTTAGTAGATCTTTTTAAGATATACAATTTCGCGGCATTATTTTGATCTAACTCGTTAATGTAAACCTTCCTTTTGAATCACAATGTCTAACGAAACCTGTGAAAGTCACATTAAAATATGTTGCGTAGTTTAAAAAAACTAAGAGTACAAGTGGAGGTAGTGACTATGTTTTATACTATGCATTTTTTAAGTTGATAAGAGTAATTCTTACAATGCGCACGCAGACCATTACAAATGTCAACTAGATAATGTTTTTCTTCTTCGTCTTATTTAATGGCAATGAGCTACAATAATATGAGCTACTGGTGCCAGTGTCGAGTATTATATTGATTGTTCACGTCTTTAGTCTTCGTCTTTCACTCAGTCGTTAGCATGATTTGGTGCTGATATCCAAGTCAGGCCTTCTCTGGAAAATTTGGCAGAATGCACGCCATTCACTATTATATCATATTCACTACATTTCAGAATTTTATCTGCATTATATTACATAAAATATCAACAAAATTATTCAATATAACACTTCAAAATACTAAAATAATGAAAAAAATATAAAAGCGCTACGTAACACTTTGACATTCGCGTCAAAAGTCAACTAGATAATGTGTTATAATAAAACTTTCAATGTAGAGTTTTGACGCGAATGTCAAAATGTCATGTAGC
Organism: Lymantria dispar; assembly: GCA_032191425.1. Classification (NCBI taxonomy): domain Eukaryota; kingdom Metazoa; phylum Arthropoda; class Insecta; order Lepidoptera; family Erebidae; genus Lymantria; species Lymantria dispar. Next base: position 7,198,952 of record CM063457.1, read on the forward strand.
CTTTTTATTTTATTTTTTATTATAATAGTATTTTACAATGTTATATCGAATACTTTTGCTGATATTTTATGTAATATAATGTCGATAAAATGCTAAAATATAGTGAATATATGACGGCGAATTGCGTGCATTTTCACATTCTGCCAAAATTCCCAGAGGAAGCATGATTTGGTTATCAGCTCCAAATAATTGCTAACGACTGACTAAAATACGAAGACTAAAGACGTGAATAATCAATATAATAACTCGACACTGGCACCAATAGCTCATATTATTATTGTAGCTCATTGTCATTAAGCAAGAAAAAGAAGAACTTTCAATATATTAAACACCTTGTTTTCTATTCCAAGTGTGGTTTGCTCTACAAACGTAGCATAACACGAAGGATAAAATTTAATAAAGATTTATATTCTGTTACGACAAAGAAATATGACTTCTTACATGCGTATATAAGTACACACACTTTTTTATACACCGCCTACAAGATTATTAAAAAAATATATTACTTCAAAAGCTTTATTTTTATTAAATGCACCTAAGTTCTTCCTCGCAACTTCAGCGGAAGTGCGGTCTGGTCACGTCAAGCATTATGGAACCCGCTAACCTAAACGTTCATAGCCTTTTATGGCAACGAACGATGCCAACAAACAGCCATATTGCTAAAGCAAATTAGTGTTTTACAACTACAGTTCTGTCTGCGGTCCCTTATAAGCCTTTGTCAATTTTACTTCTACACCTGTATTTAATACTGACAATCTATTTTCAACCTTAAAACAAACAATGATAGGGTGTTGAGTAAGTTTAAAATCAATTCTTTGGTCTTGAGTAAAATGTTCTCTAAATTAAATGTCATTTTAAATGACAGTTGTTATAGTGACATCTATTGTTAATATCATGAATTAACTGCGGTCAAATTTAATGATGCCATAACAATGGATAAATTTCTGAATAAAAAGAGAAAATTATAAGTAATATACTGGATTATTATTATGTGATTATTTAGAAACAGCTGTATCTATGAGTAGACTGCTAAATTAAACGTTTTAAACAGACGACATGACTTGAACTTTTTGAAGAATCATCACTTCGTTAGTCTAGCAAAGTTATGTATATTACTATGAACATGAAATCCTGTTACGTATGGGGATGGGAATAACAATACAATTCACCACCCCCTATATTGTCCATCCATCCATCCATCCATCAGCCTACAGACGTCCACTGCTGGACATAGGCCTCCCCACAAGAATGCCATTCGGAACGGTCCTGCGCCATTTGCATCCAACGGTTCCCTGCGACTTTGAGAATGTCGTCAGTCCACCTAGTGGGGTGGTTGTCCTACGCTGCGCCGTCCGATTCGTGGTCGCCACTCAAGAACCTTTCTTCCCCATCGGTTGTCGGTTCGACGAGCGATGTGGCCTGCCCATTGCCATTTCAACGTGCTAATTGTGCGGGCTAGTTCGGTTACACCCGTTCTTCTACGAATTTCCGTGCTCCGGATTTTATCACGTAGAGAAATATCGAGCATAGCCCTCTCCATAGCACGCTGAGCGACTTTGAGCTTTTTTATGAGACCGACCTATACCTACCTATACCCTATACCCTATATTTTAATGGTCGTAAAAGACGACTTAGAGATAAAATATGCATACCTATTATAGCATCAATGCAAGAGAAAAAAAAACTCGAAATAAAACCCTATACTAACTTGGTTAATTACCCTCCTATTGTAGTGAAGGCTCAAGCGTAGCAGTGGAACGTATATGAGCCGAAAATAAATGAATGAAATCTTAGAATCAATGTCTGGGTCAAGTAAAAAAGTACAAATACAATTTTCTGAGGATGTTTGATGCTTTATGGCAAGATGTTTTAGATTACAACCTAAAACATATTTTTTTAACATCAACATTGTGTAACAATAAAATATATTTAAGTGAAATCTTATCACTTAAAATTTAGGTGTTACTGGTGTAGAGGCTTAACTATGATTTATTTTCCAAAGTACAGATCTATTGTTTTATCATACAGTACATAACATTGAATGCAACTGTTGTATTATTTATGTACTCCAAGACACAAGGATACATAAATATGATACATAGCACAAATAAGCAAGAACATAAATACTCACGGCAGTTTCTCTGCTGCCAATTAATGTTGGTTTCACAATGTCCCGTAGTAAAATAATAGTTAAACACTGTACCAGCAATTCTTCACAGATAAACAATAATTTAGACGCGTCGAACTTTAAATAATGAAGAAACACATACCAAACAATCTCCACAGTAGGAAGCTGTTGTGGTTAGGGTGACCATAGTTTTCACTTCCTAAGAATATTCATTTTTCCGTATGCCCATTCTATGTACGTATGTATGTATGTCAGTATAATCTGGTATATCAGTACAATCCAATAGGTATTTTATACTACAAATGCGACTTAATAATTCTATTTTAGACATCTAAAAAGGGTTGATTAATCATTTTGAAGATTATATAGTTGTAATGTCTTATGTCTTATAACCTTGTCAATGAAGTAAATAAAAAGCTATCGTTTGGAGCAGAAGGGATGCTGTGTGGTGGTAGTAACGAATACTACCAATCTTTACATTACTCATAGGTGTCGTAAAAGACGACTTAGACTTTTACTTTTTTATTTTTCGTCTGGTGATAGTGTAAGAATACAAGTAAACACCACCTTTTTCCCGTGGATGTCGTAAAAGACTACCAAGGGATATAATATGCAGATATCATCAATGTAAGAGAAAGAAGTCTTGAAAACCCTATGCCAAAACTTCTGACCAGCGTAGGGGTATAGTAGGCTAATTTCCTTCTTATTGTGAAAGAGGCTGGGGCCTAGTAGAGGACGTACATGAGCTGAAATGATTATAATAATATTATCTTTACATCCCTTGACCGTTTTTTTACGATGTAGATACGCTAAAAGGGGAAGCATTGAATAGTACTCTTAAACTAATAACTGTAATAGAAGAATTTAAGTCATACTAAATGATATAATATCAGTAATACACAATGGATTTTCCATGTGATGACGGAGTAAGAAAACAATTCACCATCCGCTCTCTTGCTCATGGATATCGTAAAAGACGACTAAGGGATTAAACGCAAAACTCAAAATAAAGCCCTATACCAACACGTCTGACCACCGTAGTTATAGTAGGTCAATTTCCACCTTATTGTGGAGGAGGCTCGAGCCCAAAAGTGGCACGTATATGAGCTGAAATGAAAATAATATAATATAGCTATTGTCCGTGTAGTGACGGAGTAAGAATATAATTTATCGCCCCATCTCTTACCCATGGGTGTCTTAAAAAACGACTAAGGGATTAAATATGCATATAACATCAATCCAAGAGAAGAAAAACTCGCAATAAAACCCTATACCAACACGCCTGGCCAGCGTGGTATTATAGTAGGTCAATTTCCCTCCTATTGCGGAGGAGGCCCGAACCCAACAGTAGGACGTATATGGGCTGAAAAAAAAATTATATAACATAGCTTTCATTTTGTCCTTAGATTACTAATATCGTGGTCTTCCCTCAGCTCTCGCTCACCTGGCCGAACCAATAATTTCGCTCACACCATTATTTCATGTGCCGTTTCGCTTGTCATTAGGCGCACTTCCGTAAACAAAGGTGTCTATTGTCTGACACCAGACGTTTCTTACTAGCTTAATATTACACTATTATTAAGTAATTAAAATGAGAAAAGCTAATAGAGAACATATTAAATATACGCTTTATATTAGGTCTTTACCTATGAAATTGCCGTTATGTATGAAAAAAATTAAATGATTTTTTTCATGTATTTTTTTATTTGTATTAATCGAAGTAATCACCCATGCAATCAATGCATCTTTGCCAACGCAGCGGCAGTTTATTGATGCCCTTCCTAAAGAAATCAGTTGGACGGGAGGCAACAAATTCTTCAAAGGTATTTTGTACTGCCTCTCGGGTATTGAATTTCTTTCCCGCTAAGAAATTATCCAAATTCTGGAAAAAGAAGTAGTCTGTAGGCGCAAGGTCTGGTGGGTATGGCGGATGACAGAGAGCTTTCAACCCCAGTTCTTGCAACTTGGAGACCGTCTGCTGTGCAGTATGAGGTCGCGCATTATCGTGCAGGAGCAGTGGAGACGAGCGATTGATCAATGCTGGTTGGAGATGTGCCAGCTTCTCCATCATTGTGTTCAGTTCTTCACAGTACACATCTGCAGTAATCTCACCCCGTTTGGTAAGAAGTTGTGATGAATCACACCGGTGCTAGACCACCAAACAGTGACCATCACTTTTCTAGGGGTAAGTTTTCGTTTAGGGCATTGTTTAGGTGCTGAACCAGGATCCAACCAACTTGCTGAGCGCTTGCGGTTATCAAACAGAATCCATTTTTCATCGCAAGTAACAATGCGTTTCAAAATGCCTTCATTTGTGTGTCTGTTGAGCAATGCAAGGCATGTCTCGACGCGTACTTCGCGCTGGCGATCATTGAGTTCGTGGGGCACCCATTTGTCAAGCTTTCTTACCTTGCCAATTTGACGCAAATGGACCAATATTGTTTTGACGTTAACGTCGAAAGCTGCTGCTAATTCAGCCGTAGATTGCGTATCATCGGTTTCCACAATCGCCTTTAATTCGTCATTGTCGACATTGGTGTCTTCGGACGACCGCGAGGTTCATTTTTCAGGTCGAAATTTCCAGAACAGAAGCGAGCAAACCAATAACAGGCGGTGCGTTGGTTGTAGTGTTAGCTCCGTAAACGTCGTTGATGTTGCGTGCTGCTTGTGCCGCGTTGCTGCCACGACGATACTCATATTCCATAATTACTCGAACTTTTAACGTATCCATTATGACGAAAAAGATTGAAATGCGATGAAAACGTAACACTAATCAATAAACAAATGACTACTTTTGGAAAATGAATTCCATGTTTTAAAATAAAATTAATTTGAAATTAGAATTCTTAGCCAAACAAAAATTATTTTGATTTGAAATGGTCAGTACTGCAGAACGCTAATTACATAGGTAAAGACCTATTAGTATGCAATCCCTAATTGAAGTGAAAGTGGTAGCCAGATTTGAATGGGGAGTAAATTTCTTCTTCTTCTTATTTAATGGCAATGAACTACAATAATATAAACTATCGGTGCCAGTGTTAAGTTATTATATTGATTATTCACGTCTTTAGTCTTGATATTTTAGTTAGTCGTTAGCATGATTTGGTGCTGATAACCAAATCTGCTTTCTCTGGGAATTTTGCCTGAATGTGAAAATGCACGCAATTCGTTATTATATCATATACACTACATTTCAGAATTTTATCTGCGTTATATTACATAAAATATCAGCAAAATTATTCAATATAACACTATGAAACACTAAAACAATGAATAAAATTTAAAAGCGCTACATGACATTTTGACATTCGCTTCAAGAATCCAAGAGACATGTTAACGCTAACACTACATCTGTAGCTATTTCAATGTCACTATATCTGTGCCGATGGATGTGGATGTCAAAATCATATAAATGTAAAATTTTTAATTTATAGATTTTAATTTAAGATTAAGCAAATAATTTGAATCTCCAAAAATTACAACAAATATTACCAAACAGTTGTTTTAAGTTTTCACTTCTGTCAACGGTCCTCACGACTGCATTGTGTTCTTTTTTGAAGTAAAGATTTCTCTATACGCGGGTTTGGGTAGAGAGTAAATTCATCCTAGCTGAGGCCGCGGGTGACGTGACCGGGGATGAGGGAACGTCGGTCGGTACCCCAAGTAGGGGGTATTCCGTCGGGCCGACCACTGATGACAAGTAATCCTGCTCCGGTGGTCGGCCCAAGGACGAAGGCGACGTGGTGTTCGGGTGGGTTGCGGGTGTTGCGTGCTTACGCCCCTCTGTCGCCCCGGACGAAGTGGTGCGAGGAGCGCGCCGACCGCAGCCCAACCCAAAAAAAAAAAAAACAAAATAAAGAGAGTAAATTCATGGGAGTCATCGACATGGTCACGTGATGTTACGGCGATAGATATTAAAACCAGATAAAATAAAATGAAAAAAACTAATTTTGATTAATTATCAAACAATTAATTAGAATATCCAAAAATAACAACTTTTTGTTTATGAACACTTTTCACGTTTCACTTTCAAGTTTTCACTTTCATCGACAGTCATCATAACTGCTCTGCTTTTATTTTAATAAAATTTTCAATCAGTTACGTAGAAACTTGTATTACGTTCGATTGAAAGTAGTCTTAAAAAACAATTATTTTAGAAGACTCTCACTTAAAATTCAGAGTTATCTTTACCTTTAATAACTCAAAATCATGGATGGAAAGATTTTACGGAGCAAGGACCATAACTGACTTTGATAGTCTCGACAGCAAAGTAAAATCGAACGGCAAACACAATTACCATTACGGTATCCTTTATTGTTCGATTCTCTTAAAATTTAGATAAGAGCTATTGTTAGGGATTTGAATCGCATACGAAAATTATTATATTATCGCTTATCTTAGGTAATTCTCGCAATGCAGTTCATAATCTCTAAAATTGCTATTTCTATATTCGCATTCCTATAACACCTATAACTGTAGTTTCCTAGCCGTAAAGAAAACTTTCATAATCTGTGATTAATAAACTATCTATTTTAGACATTGTAAATAAAACTACTTTAAGGATTTTATCGTGTTTGTATTTGATTTTTGATTACCTGACGTTTTGAGGAAATTAATAACAATAACAAACACCCTCAGAAAGTTGGACTACCGGCTCTCTCGCTCACCGAACGAAGTGCGCTCACCGACTGCGCTTGGTTCGCATTTGCTACTACTCAGACGTCGATTTTCTATGAGACTGTAGTACTACCCCGGACGGACTGGCCCACGGCTGTAAACAGACAACTGTCAACAGTGTAGTCCTGCCACTAGCAAAGCTCAGCCTCTTCCAGAAAAAGAAGGAAATTGACCTTACTATACCATGCTGGTCAGATAGGTCGATATAGTTCGAGTTTTCCTTCTCTTGTATAGATGTTATATGCGTATTATATCCCTTAGTCGTCTTTTACGACATCCACGGGCAAGATAGGCAGTGATGATTCGTATTCTTACTCCGTCATCACGCGGAAAGTAGGCATATAACATACAAATATAAATGTTTTCAACCCAAAATTAAACACACATATATTTTTGTAAGAATTTTTTCGTTTAAAAAGACTTATTATTTTTAATATTAGCCCTAAGAACAGTAACAATTACAGAATAATGCTAGATGTTTAGGAAAATTACATATAATTTATTTAATAGTTGTCTTGGGCATTTTTGAAAAATTCATCATCATCATCATCGCAGCCCACATACGTCCCACTGTTGGGTTCTGGTCTCCTCCACAATGGGAGGGAAATTGACCTTACTGTACCATGCTATCCAGACAGGTTGACATAGGGTTTTATTTCAAGTTTTCCTTCTTTTGCATAGATATTTTATGTGTATTATATTCCTTAATCGTCTTAAGAAGTAGTGAATTGTATTCTTACTCCGTCACCACACGGAAATATTAAAAAATATTAGAAATGTTAGAATTTATGAATGTTTAAAAAAGTCTTTTCTAGAAATTGAACATTCACGTGGAACAAAATATGAACATAGCTTATCTCTAAAATTCTACAGTATCTCGAATTGCATTTATGTGTATAAACGTATGTTTTGGATAGTAATGGATGGTGACCCGAGATGGTCAATGATAGATTGTGGCAACCATCAATCTCCTATGATTACATGAAGTCGTTGATTTACCATACCTTGAAGTAATACCACTTTCTCTTCACTAATATTACTGTTTGATCAAATATTTGACGCAGCTTCGCAAATGTGGTCGCACTGATTTTTTTATACTTTTTTTCTTAATTTCGACATCTATATGCCATTCTTGCCAATACTGGATAAATTTATCTCTGAATTATATTTGATTGATAAACGGCGGTATAAGCTTTGTTGTAGTTTTCAATTGGACTTAATATCATTATCTCTGCTCATACACGTCCCACTGTTGGGCTCAAATCTTCTCCAGTCACTAAACTACGCTGGTTAGACCGGTTGGTATTTTTTTTTTTTATGTGTGCGCTATGGTAAGCGCACGCGCGGTCCATCCGTCCGGGGCGATGAAAGGACGACGCGCGGGCCCATAACCCACCCGTACCCACGTCACCTCGTTGTTGGGCCGACCACTGGAGCAGATGTGACTTGTCGTCAGTGGTCTGCCCAACGGAATACCCTTTCGGGCACCCCCACCTCTCGACGTCCTGGTTTTTTTTTTATGTCAAGCTTTTCATTTCTTGCGTATATGTTTTCTGCATATCATATCCCTTAGTCGTCTTTTAGGAGACCTATGTTCAATAGAGGAGTTGGTAAATTGTTTTCTTACTCCGTCGGTACAGGAAAAGCACACAATATATAGATACTAGCAGCGCCCTGCGGTTTTATTCGCATAGTTCCCCTTCCCGTGGGAATATCGGGATAAATTATAGCCTATGTATTATTCTGATATAAGCTATATTATTGTGAAGTTTCATCAAAATCTATTCAGTAGTTTTTGCGTGAAAGAGCAACAAACATCTTCACATCTTCACATACTCACAAAATTTCGCGTTTATAATATTAATAGGATAGGAAGAATAATTTATCTCACATAAAAAGGGTAACTCGCCTATTTCCGTAAAACGTATTGATACATGTTAATTCTTAATCATTTTATTTACTTAACCTAACTTGACCTTAACCTACTTTCGAGTTTTCGAAGCTGTGCTCATTTCTTTAATTCATCATTAACACTTGTTTTAATGATGGAAGGAAATGAATATGACGAAAGCTATACATGTGAGAACTCTACGGAAAAATATTCACGGAGGTGTGTAAAATCGAAGATTTGAAAATACTTTAATTCATCGACCCTGGCTCATTAATGTCTCTCATTAATCTATACCAATAAATAAAATTGGAATGTCTGTTTGTAATGTCAAAATAACAGGCTTTTTTCATGCTCACACGGTTATTTTCACGACACCTATGCCTGAAATACAGATTAAAAAATTTTTGTCTGTCTGTCTGTCTGTCTGTTTGTTCCGGGTAATCTTCAAAACGGCTGGACCGATTTAAAAAATTCTTTCACCAATGGAAAGCTATAATATCAAGGCGTAAACTAGGCTATATTTTATCCTGGTATTCCTACGGGAACGGGAACTACGCGGATAAAACGACTAAAACCGAAGCGAAGCGAGGGCGGATTGCTAGTTACTCTATAAATATAGAGCAAACAAGGAGTATTCTGTATTACTAAGCTTCTAATGACACGTTTTCACTTCTGTCACATGGTCTTAAGCACACACCAATTTTTGTATTTTGTACATTAATTAATTACCACGGTTTCATTCACCAATAGTTTTGACCAGCATATTAGGTCATGTTTGGTGTAGTAGGTCAAATTTCTTCCCATAGGGGATGAGTCCCGAGCCCAGCAGTGGAACGTATATGGGTCGAGATGATTATGATGATCGTCAGGTGTATCGTACTCTAATTCAAATCATTTAAACATAAACCTCGAGAGGACAACTACTTACATATTGTCAATATTACAAGCTTGATCTAATAAAATACCACCGAATCGGCAAGCGACCGCTGCTAACAAGACAACTCAGCGGGCTTGTCCATTATTATATTTTTAAGCAAGTACCAGCTCCAGTATGATGGCCTTCGAACCACAAGATACGTAATATAAAATTCATATAAGTATATATGTCAAACGATTATGATGGAACCAGACTCCACAAGCGACACCCGATCATAAGTTAATTACTAGAGCTAGAGCAGCTATCACTCCCTCAATTATTATGAAGAAAAAGAAAAAACCCACCTCACGCAGCTACCGCAAGCTGATTCTTCAGTAAACATCATCATCATCGTAGCCCACATCCCACTGTTGGGCTTGGACCTCCGCCGTAATCGGAGGGAATTTGACCTACCCCATGCTGATCAGGAATATTGGTATAGGGTTTCATTTCGAGTTGTCCTTCTCTTGCACAAATGTTATGTGCATATTATATCCCATAGTCGTCTTTTACGACATCCATGGCCAAGCTAGGGAGTGGTAAATTGTATTCTTACTCCGTCACCACACGGAACGTAATCATAACCAAAATATGCTGCAAACACAAACCACAGTCAAAACCTAATGACCTTTGATTTTAACGCGAGTATAACATTTTAAATAAAATTATTTTACGAATTTTATAGCTTTTGTATTTTATTTTTGATTGCCCGACGTTTGAAACACTTCATAGCGTTCATGGTCTGCCCGTGACCATGAACGCTATAAAATACGTAAAATAGTTTTATTTACACAGTCAAAACCTCTAAAAATGGGAAGTTGACGAGAGTCGACGTTACTTAAACGAGTGTTTCATAGCCGACGGCATAAAATAAATTGCACAGTGCCAAAAAGTTTTCAAAATCAATACACAATCAAGAATAATAAATAAACAAGACATCCCAACTATTTTGTAGCCTTTAGATAATTTCAAGAGTACTTAAAATCTGATATAATCTCTATATAACCGCCACTCCTTATTTAAATAAAATTCCCACAATGATATTATTTGCAATAACTCTGGTATTTAAAAGGTGTTTGTATATCAAAATGATTGAAGTTTTCACGCCCTATGACAGGCGGACAGGCTTACTCACTCGTTGTGAAATAACAAGTACATAAAGTTAGTAACACACCAAGAACAACAATGATTCAATAGTTAGTTATAATTGCAATTAAACGGATACACAGCCTCGGGCGACGTTGGTCGGCTTATCTATTATTATCAACCGTTTTCATAGAATCAACTCGGTAATGAAATGCGTCAGCTTCGTCATAATTATTAGAGGAAGACAGATAATTATTTTTCATTCAATATTATTGTTTTTTAAGTACTTAGTAACGCAAAGGGGCTGCTTAAAGTAGGCATAAGTTAGCTGGAATGTCTAATAGCAGGGGAGAAACACAGGGGATTAAAAACAAAACAGTTAACAACAATAAATTTGGTATCATGGCTAAAAATTTCAGGGCAATATGTGTATATTATTCGCCTCATAGAAAAAAAAATCTAGAATAGGATAGCCGAAGGCTAGCAAAAACTAGGCGTCATGTACAAAGGCCATAACGTAAAGCCCATAAATAAAATGGTGTTAATATATGTATTATCATTGCTTTAACCAATTAATACCACATACCAAAACAAAGTAATAAAAATCTACTTAAACATATCCTTTTTTTTGGGTTTGGGCTGCGGTCGGCGCGCTCCTCGTACCACTCTGTCCGGGGCGACAGAGGGGCGTAAGCACGCACACCCGCAACCCACCCACAATGCACGTCGCCTTCGTCGTTGGGTCGACCACCGGAGCAGGGTAACTTGAGGTCAGTGGTCGGCCCGACGGAATACCCCCTATTTGGGGTACCCTCCCATCGATCGACGTCCGCTCCTCGGGGAGAACGTCGGTCTTTCCTCACGCGGTTGGCCTCTCAGCGGGTGACGGACTAATTCCCCGGTCACGTCACCCGCGGCCTCAGCTAGAGCGGCATGAGGCACAGGTATTCGCGCCTACGCTGCCTCAGTTCCCGGCGGCGGATCGCCTCATCGAGGCTGCGGTCCTCGCGCAAGCGATCCGACGCCTCCTTCCGCGAGACTACTGCCTCGCAGAAGGCTGTGACCGCGTCCCAGTTCCTGACGCTGCCGACCATCGCCCTGACGATGGTCGGCAGTGTCAGGTCGGCACCGATGATTGCGACGAGTTCACGACGCTGCTCTGCCCAAACGGCACAGACCTCGAGCGTATGCTGCGCCGTGTCCTCGCAATCGCAGTGGTGGCAGGATGGTGTACTCTCCCTCCTAACGACTTTGTGCAGGTATTTGGCGAAACATCCATGCCCCGTCAACACCTGCACCAGTCGGAAGGAGAACACCCCGTGGCGCCACTTAAACATATCCTAAGGTATCATTATGATCTCATTTCATATATTTCCCACTGCTGGGCTCGATTCTCTTTCAAAATGACAGTAGAATTGATCTATTATACAATTCAGATGAGTTTGATGTACGGTTTCACTTCCAATTACTTTTCTCTTGCAGAAATGTTATTTGCTAGCTCCGCTTATCACGGAGCCATTGACGGAGAACAAACGGATGGACAAAGGTTGTCTCCGTCACCACATAGAAAATTATAATGAATAACATGTATAAATTATATATTGCATTTCTCCATGGTAATGGAGTAAGAAGTCACCAACCCATATCTTATCCGTAGGCGTCGTAAAAAAACGACTAAGATATGTAATATGCAAATAGTGTCTATACAAGAAAAAGAAAACTTGAAACAAAAGCCTATAATTCCAAAAACCCTTTGAGTATTAAATATCTACTAGTGGTCGCAGTGTGGTCGAAATTCGGCCATAATTCATTTTAGTTAATTTTTCTGCTACACAATTTTCTTTTAATTTTATTTATGTATCATTGTAAATTGAGCAAGCCGTATTTCACTAATCTTATATATATAAATCTCCTGTCACGATGTTTGTCCGCGATGGATTCCTAAACTACTTAACCGATTTTAAATTAAATTGGCACACCGTGAGCAGTCTGGTCCAACTTGAGAAATAGGATAGCTTAGATCTTTAATTATAGTCGCAATTTTATTTTATTACAAATTATTTGTCTATAACTAATTGACAGTCACAATTATCTGTTAACTCCAAAAGATTCTAACAGATGGCGATATCTGTTGACTGGATTTAAGTAATTTAAGTAATTTGTGTGTGCTCAATGAGATTCGAGAATGGTTTAGATTCACAATTGGACCCGGTAGGTGGCGCTTTATTTGAACAGAACAACGTCTGTTGGGTCAGCTAGTAACTAATATATAAAGTACTAAGTACAAGTCTATTAAACATTGTTGTCATAATTATAATTATTTGACATTCGGTTTGACCAGAGATTTTAACCGTAAACAAAAGTGTATAAGTGCGCGCATGTGTGCGTGTGTGTGTAGCGATTGCGTTGTAGTGTGTGTAATGCCTTTTTTAATGAATTTAATGTATTTCTAATCCATTATGATATGAAATTTCTGTTTTATGCACTTCTCCTCATTATATTTTCATACTTGTTCATCCACGTAATTTTCGTAAAAAGGGGTACAAAGTTTTCGCTTCACGTATTAATATATAGATACCAATAAATAAAATTGGAGTGTCTGTTTGTAATGTCAAAATAATAGGCTTTTTTCATGCTCATACAGTTATTTGTACTATACACATGCCTAAAAATTACTTTATATTTTTTTGTCTGTCTGTCTGTTTGTTCCGGGTAATCTTCAAAACGGCTGGACCGATTTCAAAAATTCTTTCACCAATGGAAAGCTATAATATCAGGGCGTAAACTAGGTTATATTTTATCCCGGTATTCCCGCAGGAACGGGAACTACCCGGTTAAAACGACTAAAACCGAAGCAAAGCGAGGGCGGGTTGCTAGTTGTTAATAAAACTGTTTTAAGTGCGATTTTATCGCGTTTGTATTCAACGTTGAAAAATATTGACAACCGTAAAAATAGTTTCATCTATACCAATAAATAAAATTGGAGTGTCTGTGTGTAATGTCAAAATAATAGGCTTTTTTCATGCTCACACGGTTATTTGCACGACACCTATGCCTAAAATAGCAATTAAAAACTTTTTGTCTGTCTGTCTGTCTGTCTGTTTGTTCCGGGTAATCTTCAAAACGGCTGGACCGATTTCAAAAATTCTTTCTCAAATGGAAAGCTATAATATCAGGGCGTAAACTAGGCTATATTTTATCCTGGTATTCCCACGGGAACGGGAACTACGCGGGTAAAACGACTATAACCTATAACCGAAGCGAAGCGAGGGCGGGTTGCTAGTTTATAATAAAACCCTATACCAATCCATCTGACAAGCGAAGTATAATAGGTCAATTTCACTCTTATTATATCGTAAAAGGCAGCTCATATCCCGAATTCCCGAGACAAGCCTAGGAGAAGGACTTAAATAAATTGAAATCTATACCAAAAAATAAAATTGGAGTGTCTGTTTGTAATGTCAAAATAATAGCCTTTTTTCATGCTCACACGGTTATTTGCACGACACCTATGCCTAAAATAGCAATTAAAAACTTTTTGTCTGTCTGTCTGTCTGTCTGTTTGTTCCGGGTAATCTTCAAAGCGGCTGGACTGATTTCAAAAATTCTTTCACCAATGGAAAGCTATAATATCAGGGCGTAAACTAGGCTATATTTTATCCCTGTATTCCCACGGGAACGGGAACTACACGGGTAAAACGACTATAACCTATAACCGAAGCGAAGCGAGGGCGGGTTGCTAGTGATAAATAAAATCCATATAATCATTTATTTTAAACTTTTAAAGTTAATAAACGAAATTTAAATAGACACGTGTATCCACGATTAACGATCGCTTTTACTTTAACACAACGGCCATTCGATGTAATTAGCTCGATAAATTACAAAATTCAATACGTAATGTTATCAAGTATTGGAATCTGACGACCTATGCACTCTTAATGGGCAATAATACGTACACATACCGTAAATATGACCCATTAACCGTTGATCAAAGATAGATAAAAGCATACACCTAGTACTAAGGGTCTAATAGACAACTAACCTATGACATAGATTGGATATAGAGATAATTATAAATAGTAACGCCTCTAAAACGATCTACGTAATAATTGCAACATAATATCTATTGATCAAGTTCTATGTCTTCGCTTCATTATTTTGCGTAATGAATTTTGCATAATGATTTATTTATTTTAAAATGGAAGAAAGGAAGGCAGAGCCACCACTTTCCCGCTGTAATCAATATACCGCACATCACAAGGAAGGAATATGGGCTAGTACACATATACATCGCACTGCTGGGCCCCTCCTCCTCCACAATATAGGGATGATCGATGAACATCGATGTTCGATGATCATCGATGTTGAAAGTAAAAACATCGATGTTGCTATAGGCAAAACATCGTAACATCGATGTTAACTGTTTTTAACATCGATGTTGAAAAGGAAACATCGATATTGAAAGAAAAACATTGATGTTAAAAGGAAAACACATCGATGTTGCTATGCGCAGAACGAAATTTCCTAAAATAATATCGATGTCAAAAACATTCGACAGATTTCCTAAAAAAAAAAAAAGGTCATCAATACTTGCCTGGAAGACTTTACTTCATCGTCGTAACATCGATGTCAAAAATATTCGACAGATGTCCTAAAAAATCAAAATTTGCCACGAGAATTTATATCGTAACAGCGATGTTCGACGATATCGATATTTCTGTAACATCGATGTTCGGTGTTCGATAAACATCGAACATCGATGTTGGGCTTTCGATGTTGACATCGATGTTAACATCGATGATTTTCTAACATCGATCATCCCTACCACAATAATGAAAATAACCTACGAAACTATGTTCTTTTTTTTTGGGGTGGGCTGCGGTCGGCGCGCTCCTCGCACCACTCCATCCGGGGCGACAGAGGTTCGTAAGTACGCACACCCGCAACCCACCCGAACACCACGTCGCCTTCGTTGTTGGGCCGACCACCGGAGCAGGGTTACTTGTCATCAGTGGTCGGCCCGACGGAATACCCCCTACTTCGGGTACCCTCTAATCGATACGAAACTATGCTAGTCAGACGGATTGATATAGTTATATTTTAAGTTTTCCTTCTCTTGCATAGATGTTATCTGCATATTATAATCCCATAGTCGTCTTTTACGATACCCGCGGGCAACAAAGGAGGCATTGAATTGTATTCTTACTCCGTCATCACACGGAACTTTCTAGTTTCTATCATATCATTTCATCAGCATTTCAGCTTGAGCCTCCTCCACATAAGGAGGGAAATTGACCTACCATACCACGCTGGTCAGATATGTTGGTATAGGGTTTCTCTTCGAGTTTTCCTTCTCTTGCATAGATGTTATATGCATAATTAAACCCTAGTCGTCTTTTACAACACCCACGGGTAAGAGAGCGGGTGGTAAATAGTAATCTTACTCCGTCATCACACGGCTTTCTATCATATATTAGATTATATTACTCATATATATGTTCCGTATGATGATGGAGTAAGAATATCATTCATCACCCCCTTTCTTACCCGTGAGTATCGTAACAGACGACTAAGGGATATGAAAAACTCGAAATAAAACCTTTATATCAGACCAGCTTTGCAGGTCAACCGCCCACTTATTTTGAAGCAGTTTTAAGCCCAGCAGTGGGCATATATGAGCTGAATGATGACGAATCATATATCAAACAAGACATCAGTATAAAATATGATTAAAACGTCTCATTATAATACAGAAAGAATTATAAAAATACTAATTCCATATTTATTTGCGTGTCGAATTCTTATACAATTTTGCATCATCATGATCGATGACCTCACGGCATGCATAATATAATTTTTTTTTTAAATAGTAGACACCATTTATGGTATCTCGCCGAATGTTATGTCCGTCAATTATAATTGAAATTTTAATCTAGGCGTGCCCTTGATATGTGCTTTGTCAGTACCTTTAATTAAACCTTACGTCAACCTAGATATGTTTGGATGATAAATTGTATAGAAAACTCTCGAATAGTAATTAATACAAAGAATTCTGCACAGATGGCGTAGTGGTTGAAATATCGACCTGTATTCCTAATGTCAGGGGTTCGAATCGCACGCAGAACAACACTGTGCGTCTACTATCCACAAATTGTTGTTCTGAGTCTGGATGTAATTTTTGCCCGTTAATTGTTTGTAAAACCCCCCGCAATACAAGGATTAATGCCCTAGTGCCGGGTGTTCTTTTTTACTGAACCAAATCTTTTTTATTTCACAGCCCATTTCAATTAATTTAATTACGTAATTTGTACCACATTTAAATTACCATCATCTTTGCCCACATAAATCCCACTGTTGGGCTCGAGCCTGCTTAAAATGGGAAGGAAAATAACCTACTATATTGCGCTGATCAAGCGTATTTGCTAAGGGTTTTATTTTAAGCTTTCTTTTTCTTGCATAAATATTATCTGCATATCACCCTTTGGTCTTCTTTTTCGATACCCAAGGGAAAGAGAGAGCGTGGTAAATTATGTTTTGCCTGATGTTTTACACTGAAGAATATTATTATTAAATTTATAGCTTACTAAATCAGTAATTCATTATCACCAGAATGAAATTAGATTTATCCAAACTTGATTCAAATATAAGCTAGAAATATATGCATTGTTAATACTTGTAATATAAAGTATGTAGGGAATAGTACAATGGCTATATGGCGGCAGCTACGAATGCTAGCAATCCTTATATTGCTTATAGGTAAAGTAAGGACGAAGTAAGTATAAGGACGAAGTAAAAATTTAAATCAATCTGGACCCAACTCTCGAAGAGGGCTGACGTCGGGCTGGAGGCCGATCATAGAACTATTATCAAAACTTTTGCAATAAGATAGCGTAATGAAGTGACACGTAAATATAACTAAGAAAGTTATAAATAAAATTATTCATATTCTAAAACAGAATTGTTTGAAAAATATTAATGAGACGTCAGTAAGAAAATTCGAGTTTTCCAATCAGAACTAGTAACATTTTTTTTCCGTAGGCAGACCAGGTGGTGCGTCGCACACCGTCCGATCCGTCCGAACCCTCAGTTCCGTTGTGATGGAAGTGCAGCGAGGAAACCCAATCTGACAAGTAGACGGGTCACCAGACCTTTAAATCAGTGAAACCACTGACATTCTACGAAAAAAACGAAGGCAAGGAATACTTATCTCACATACGAAAGCATCATAACAAATGATATATAGTCTGGGAGTCAATTCTGCTTCATAGAAATGAAGCACGATATCTAGAAAAAATCGAATTGGATATTTTTAGTCATATATAAAAATATACGGACCCTAATTACCGTTTTCTTCGAGATTTATGTAAAGTTTATATTCGTTTTTTACGACAGCCACGAGTAAACTAAAAATTGGCAGTAATCGTGGCCACCACACAGCAAATTAGACCACCTATGAAGAACAAATGAATCTTTAAAGAGAAGTAGCATATCCACCCACGCACCGTCATATTCAATAGTAAAAAAACAGGCTATGAAAACAATTAGCCAGGTTACCTAGAAAGTCATTATACTCGCTCGTAAATTTTGCACGGAGGCAAATCGCTCTCATTTTACACCGAATAAGTTACTCGGAAGGGCTGCGCGGGCGCACATAGCAATTACTATGGATAATAACGCCTGGAGCATGGCAGTTGAAACACAATATTTCATTGTAACGCTTCGGCCTGTGATTACTCGCATATTTTTCTTATTTTAATAAAAAAATATGTTGATTTGTGTAACTTTAAGTAACGTTATAAGCCTATAAGTCCAATTTGGATAAAAAAACGAAGATACTTTTCTGATGTTTCCGCGGGTATTATACATTGTAAATAAAACTACTTCACAGATTTTATCGCGTTTGTATTTGATTTTTTGATTGCCCAACGTGACGAACATTTAACAGCGTTCATGTTTCAAGATTTATAATCTCTCATATAACGATGACTTATTGGACGTGAGACATCTTAGTCCGCCCGTGACCATTAGGGGACCTATTAATAATCCACTAATGGTCATGTATTAACCTCTCCGCCTATTAAGTGAGCCAATGCTGCCTTGACTTCGATGGTAACTGGTGGATTATGCTTGCAGGTAACCAGGTAAGATAACTAATGTCTCCAACCTTGTCGACATTCCGATGTTATACTTTGGAATTATTGGAAATAATTAAATAGAGACTTAACATTTAAAGCCGTAAAGATTTTAAATGTTCGACTCTTTTTGATATTTCATAAATATTTCTTGGAAAACAATCGTTGACATTTTGTTTAATATTATAGATGTCAATCTTGAGCTTCGTCGATTATGTGGTAAAGACAAACTATCATCATTTGTCTGCCCTCAACCCACGCTAATTGGGGTCGGCACAATATGTTCTTACCTGCCATAACCTCCTGTCAGTCGTCATATCTACACTCACTCTTTTCATACGCATGTGAATGAATCACAAAGTTCATCCATCTCTTTTTAGGTCTCCCACGCTTCTTATGTCTATCCACAATCATATCGATAAACTTCCTAGTCACATGCCTTTCATTCCTCCTCATCACATGTCTATACCAAAGCAATTTCACGCTCCTAAGCTTCTCTATCATCACTTTTTTTTTTGCGTGGGTTGCTGTCGGCGCGCTCCTCGCACCACTCCGTCCGAGGCGACAGAGGGGCGTAAGCACGCACACCCGCAACCCACCCGAACACCACGTCGCCTTCGTCGTTGGGCCGACCACCGGAGCAGGGTTACTTGTCATCAGTGATCGGCTCGACGGAATACCTCCTATTTGGGGTACCCTCCCATCGACCTACATCCTCCCCTCGGGGAGGACGTCGGTCTTTCCTCACGCGGTCGGCCTCTCGGTGGGTGACAGACTAGTCCCCGGTTACGTCACCTCGGCTAGGGCGGCATGGCACGCAGGTCGTCGCGCCTGCGCCGCCCCAGTCGCTGGCGGCGGGTCGTTTCGTCGAGGCTGTCTCTATCATCGCTGCCACTTTCAAGTTTCCCCTAATATACTCATTTCTTATCTTATCTGACCCCACATATCCATCTTAACATATGCATCTCTCAACTCTCCGTCTTTTTCAATGCCCAAGACAAACTATAGTATAACTATAGTATAACTATAGTATATATAAACTATAGTAGTATAATTGGAGGGCTCGAGGCTCCTACACAATAGGAGAGCTCGAGGCTCATCCACAATAGAAGTGACCTATTGTAGAGGAGGCTCGAGCCCAACAGTGGGCCGTACATAAGCCGAAATGATGAACGATAATGATGATAATAACTACGCGCCATGTGGAAAACAGGCAACATTTAATTGCATAGAAAGCACAACGACAATTTGACAACCTTATTTTAAAACCTCGTTTAATATAAGCAAGGTGTTCATCGACCTACATCCAAATGTATATTCAATTTACTTTTTTATGTTTTAAATATGATTATCAAGAAAGTTCAATCGATTTTACTTACATTGTATTTTGTAAATTTCTGTCAAATGAATTAACATTAATGCATCAAGCTGTATTATTTCAATAAAAGATAAACGTAATTGGTTATTAACATTTATAAATTCCTTATCTTGTTCGAGTTATCCATAGTCACTAGGAATTTATAAAATAAATATGAGTAAAATTATTCATGGTTATTAAATAAAATAAAAGTTGGTATACTTTTTCTAAAGTTCATATTGGTATATATATGCCATTAAAATATTGCAATTTTTGTCTTCGGTCTATTTTTTTTAAATCGATTTTTCTTTCTAAGTATTGTCATCGTCTCAACCCATACACGTAGGGCTCGGGCCTCCTCAACTACGGGAGGGAAAATGACTTACTATTCCATGCTGATCAGACGTGTTAATATAAGATTTTGTTTCAAGTTTTCCTTCTCTTGTATAGACATGTATATTATAACCCTTAGTCGTCTTTTACGACACCCACGAATAAAAGGTAGTGAACTAAATTCTAACTCTGTCGCCACACGGACCAAATATAATTAAACTGAATTTTCAAAAGAAAACCAACTAAGGTCCTGATCGTTCTCTAGCTAAATATATTTTATTTTATTATAAAAAAGGAAAGGTAGACTCACCACTTTACTGCGGTTAATCAATATATTAAACACGTCGAGTAAGGCTGGAATAAAAGGTAAGATCAAGATGGAGTAGCATACAAGGTAACTTCTTACTATATAACGGACAGCCTCCACAAATTCAACTTCCAATTTGCTGCAGAACTTCGAATATGAATTCAATATTTGAAATTAAGTTGATTCACTTCAATAGACAGTGGTGTATCGTTCATATTTATCCTCTATAAATTAATTTTTAACAAAAAATAAACCGACTTCAAACAGTAAACTAAAAAGCAAAAAATAAATTTACTTCGCACAAAGTCTAATGTATTTTCATTTAGTTAAATAGAAATAAATAATAATAATTATTTTATAATTATAAAGTCGGTGCCAAGTTGCCAAGTAAAGGCTACTACTAATAGGTTATACCGGTTCATATATTTTTCTAATACTGTTATTGCTTTGTAGTTGCTTTGATGTTTTTAATAATATTGTGTTTACTTAGTAATTTGATATTGTAGTGATGTTATTGTAAAAGAAATATTCCGACGAATTGAGAACCGCCTCCTTATTTTGAAGTCGGTTAATTAAAAGCTTTTATTTAACTTGCCCTGTTAGTATGTTAGTATGGGACAAATCTTGCGAGTTAAATTAGAACCACTTTCTGTCGTTAGATTAGGTTGAAATTCGGTTTAATTACGTAACCTCGGTGACAATGCAATAAAATGGTACCATGAAGCTGATCTCAAGATGGCGTCTGAAGTTGGCTATAGGAACTCTTAAACTAAACAAGATGAAACCGTTGAGTTTGGACTCGTTTGAATAGTTTTGATAAGTTTTCTTCGTTTAAATTCATTTAAATAAAAGCTTGTTTTTATTTTTTTTTAATTAATATTTATTCAAAATAGTAATGGATTTTGCCGGGTGGTGATGGAGTAAGAATACAATTCATAACCCTCTATTTTGTATGTGGGTGTCGTAAAAGGCGATTAAGGGATTTCATCATCATCTCAGCCCCTATATGTCCCACTGCTGGGCTCGGGCCTCCTCCATAATGGAAGGGTAATTGACCTACTATACCACGCTGGTCAGACGTGTTGGTATAGAGGATTTAATATGCATATAACATCTATACAAGAGAAGGAAAACTCGCAACGAATCCCTATACCAACACCTCTAACCAGCGTGATATAGTAGGTCAATAGGTTCTCCTATTATGGAGGACACTCGAGCCCAGCAGTGCCAGCCCAGCAATGCCAGCAGCATATATGGGCTGATGTGATGAAGATGATGAATGGATTGTCGCCACGTAGTGCCTAATATCATGATCATCAGCAAAGGTGACTAAACTTCACGAAGAGTCACCTGAATTGCGTCACTATTTTGTGAATGCTTTGCTGACGTTATCACTATTTCTCCATCTTTTAACATTATAATACAAAAATAAAAGTGTGTGCCGTATATTGAGATACAAAAAGCGCATCAACAATTCCACGCACAGCCAGTGTGCCCAATTACAGGCAAAATATTGATATGTCTACTTTAAAAATATCCATTATTATAACTCAGCTGTCCGTTGGACGCATCAGAAATTCAAATTTCACGTCGTTCAGAAAACAAATTCGACATTTAAAAAAAGTTGATAAATAAAATTCTGAACGATTTTAAATTCGCCTCCTATGAAATACAATTATTTCGTTGTGTAAGTTTCCGCACGTAACTTCGATCAGTCAGGCTTGGCAGGTGCGCGAAGGTCCGATCACAATACATATAAAAAGCAAAATGTCTTAGCTCATAGTCGTCATTTAATTAAATTTAACTTAAATTGTATTGTAATAAAGTTTAAAATAGATTATAAGTCTTATGGTGGTTAATAAATTTGCTTTTTAATTATATATTTTATCGGCGTACGCGCACTAGCTATTGCAGTAGCAGCTACCGTCAAGCATTATATGTGTGAAGAATGACAAACTAGTACAGTTTTGTACAATGAAATACACCTCATGACACCACCAGGCATTAAATTTATCTGTAATTTGTTATTTAAATGTTAATAATATATGACAGCCTCGTCGTTCTAATGGAGTTAGCGTGGAATTTCTGAAAGCGAGTCTTCAAGTTCTATTTTAAAATTGAACCAGGATCTTGAAGCTACGTCCCATATACAGCCATACGACTTCTTATACCACGTTGACTAGCTATCATCTCTCTATAGATGGCATAGCAGTTATGATGCCGACCAATCGTCTCCAGTGAAGTGATGTCTTTTTAAATTATATTTTTTCAAGTCCCTGTAATTTAAGGATTAGTTTCTTAGTGAAGTGTTATATAAAAAAAAGTTTTGTTATGAAGTTTTTTTTACAATTAACTGCTTTAATCGCGTCATTCATAATAAAGAAATGGGTGATAAAATACTGTATAATAATACTGTGTAAGTTTAATCAATCAATCTGCAGAATATAATTAACGTAATAATTAATTAATTTTCCCTAGTATTTGCCAGTGGCAATATGAAAGGTAAACCGGTAAACAACGACATCTTATTACGTAGCCTATCCGTCATCATCCAATATTAGAGGTGGGCCTCCTTAAGGCAGGATGATACCATAAAAACTACGCTTAATAGACGATCGTAAACCAATAGTTTTACCGCTTTTTCTTCTATGAATCCCTAGGATATTTTATACTACTGCCACTCCTAATCAATTTCAATATAAGATTATCATATCTAATACATTAATATATTTTCGCCGAAACTGTATTGGAAAAAGCCATTGCAGTTTTCGTCATTATAAAATTTGCTTTCCTTCTTCTTTTTAAATCAGAAATCCATATGATCTATTGGCCAGTGTTAGGAGGTTTTGATTTTTCCGACTTTGCTTTAGTTATAAAGTTATTATCTGTTACTAAATTTAATAAAATCCGCCCATTTAGTAAAGCGATGACATCTGGCAATTTTCTCTGGAACATGATTACACACATAAAGCACAGTTTTTTCTCATATTCATTATAATTTACCACTTTCTCTGCATTATTTTACCTAAGATATGGTATCTTTAAAGTTATTGAATATAACACGGTACCATTATGATATTTTTACTTTCCCTCCAAAATGCAAACAGGAAATATGAAACAGCTTAGGATTACTATATCTTTTGGGGCAGTCATAAATACTGTTCTTGAACTATACAAATAACTAGCCACCCGCCCTCGCTTCGCTTCGGTTTTAGTCGTTTAACCGCGTAGTTCCCGTTCCCGTGGGAATACCGGGATAAAATATAGCCTAGTTTACGCCCTGATATTATAGCTTTCCATTGGTGAAAGAATTTTTGAAATCGGTCTAGCCGTTTTGAAGATTACGCGGAACAAACAGACAGACAAAGAGACAAAAATTTTTTAATCTGTATTTTAGGCATAGGTGTCGTGCAAATAACCGTGTGAGCATGAAAATAGCCTATTATTTTGACATTACAAGCAGACACTCCAATATTATTTATTGGTAT
Source organism: Lymantria dispar (assembly GCA_032191425.1). NCBI lineage: Eukaryota > Metazoa > Arthropoda > Insecta > Lepidoptera > Erebidae > Lymantria > Lymantria dispar. Next base: position 7,223,270 of record CM063457.1, read on the forward strand.
AGATATAGATAATATAATTTTAAAATGAGAACTTGTTTTAGAAATTCGATATTCTTTGGCAAGATTGTATTTATGACGAAATGTCTACTTTACTGAAATTTATGTCCATTATGTATCGCCTTTGGATATAATGAAGACACAAACCTTCATAACAGATCTCATCGACGACATTTATCGGCATTATAAATTCAATGAACGTCAAACTATAAATGGCGGTCATACAGCTTAATCAATATAATGAGATACATTATGAACAGGCTGAGAAGAAAAAGTGATCAGTAGAAATTTTGTTTCATCTTTAATAGCTAATGATCATAGCTGGCGCCTATATGACCTATTTGGATAGCGACAACTTTTTAATTTTTTATTATTATCTCAGCATATATACGACCTACCCTTGGTTTCGAGGACAATGCGGAGAAGCTGTTGAAAGGATCCTAACTGCCCGCATCAGCCAGCACCTTGGTGGATCGGTGCCGGTCTGTCGGATGCTCAATTCGGTTTTCAGAGGGGGCGTTCCACGATCTCAGCCTTGTTGCACCTGAGGGCCGATATTCGCGAGGCGGTGGCTGGTAGTGGAGGGGTGCTGGTGGTAGTGGAGGGGTGCTGGTGGTAGTGGAGGGGTGCTGGTGGTAGTGGCGGCCCTAGACATCGCCAACGCATTAAATAGTAATTGGGGAGGCCTTACGGTATCACCTGGACCTGGTGCTCGACAAGCATTGAAGGTTCCTGGAGCATTTGCACCGTCTTGCTTCGCGCCTTTTATTCGCGGCGTCCGCCTTCACTGGACTGATGCCGAATATGGGCGATCCCAGTGCTTCGTGCCGACGGTTGTACGCAGAGGTGGTCCGGTCAATGTCCCTGTACGGCACTGCGACCCGCTGTAGGCGGCGTCCCTGACCGTCCGTTTTAGGTTTATCTTATACATCTACATGGGGCCATGACGGTCAAGCCCATACGCGGATACCGCACGGTGCTGGCGGAAATTGCGTGCCTATTGGCCAGGACCTAGAAGTGGAGACGCTCGACGGATGTCGGATGCCCGGCGGGTGTCGGAGACGCGGACGTGGGCTACATAGTCTCGCTGAGAGAGATGGCCGCCTAGTGGAATGACGCTCACAATGACGTCATTGGCTGTTGCGCAGACCGGCTCCAGAGGTCTCCATACAGTCGGTTAATGATAAAAAATATAAGATGACCAGCATATTTTCACAATGGCGTGTAGTGACAGATATAGAATATAATGCGCCAAAATTTCTTATCGCAATGTTGATGACGAAGGTATCTTATTAGAGGATTAAAGGAATATCATAAATCAAAGAAACGAAATTCTATGCCAATCCAACATAGCATATAAGGCCATTTTTCTCTTATTCAGATCTCATCGTCGTCGTCTATATATGGTCTGTAGAGACCAGAAAACCAGCTATTCAATATACGACACCAAACGGTTGACAATAAATATTTTGTAGCTTTAGCTAAAATCTCAATGCAAATTTATTAGGAGTTTAACAACAACTCAATACCATTAGACATTGGTGCTCTTTGACCCCTCGCTAACGAATCTTACAGTCCACGATTACTTGATACTACACTACGTTTCGAAATTATACGATTTAACTATGACAGAGGTTGTATATTAGCTGTAGCGTTATTGTAAACGTGTCGTGTATCGCAATGGATAGTTATAAACTTTATGGATGCATTACATTAGACTTAAAGGCTGGTTTTATTTATTTACTGTCTATTTTGCATAATTCTTAATAACATAAATTTTCTTCACATTTAGATACATAGAAAAAAGGTGTGTATATGTACTTATGTACGCACATAAGAAGTTAAAAATCTTTCCAAAAATGTTATCCTTCCCGTTATCCTACGTTTGTAGCAAAAACTAGACTAATAATGGAATTAAGATATTTAATACATTGAAAGTTTTATTATGACGCATTATCTAGTTTACATTTGTGACTGTGTGCGCGTGCATCGTAAAAAATATTGACTAGCTAACTTCAGGGCGTCGGTTTTTCGTGACGGTGTGCGCGCAAAAATTTACTCTCATCATTTTCCCCTAACGCTCCAAAAAAGTATGACTTTAATAAATACTTTGACATATATATACTTATGCTTACTTTGCTCTGTTGCTTATGTATAAGTACTCCCAGAAAGATTGACAGAGAATACAGATTGCCACAAACTACGATTCTGGCATACTTAGCTTCATTCACAGTTATCAATTATGACCTTTACGGGTAATCTTTCAAGTTTCGTCATCAGTGTAATATAGAAACGTATTCCCTTCCATCCATCCATCCATCAGCCTACAGACGTCCACTGCTGAACATAGGCCTCCCCACGAGAATGCCACTCGGAACGGTCCTGCGCCACTTGCATCCAACGGTTCCCTGCGACTTTGAGAATGTCGTCAGTCCATCGGGTGGGGTCGTCCTACGCTGCGCCGTCCGATTCGTGGTCGCCACTCAAGAACCTTTCTTCCCCAACAGTTGTCCGTTTGACGAGCGATGTGGCCTGCCCATTGCCATTTCAACTTACTAATTCTGCAGGCTATGTCGGTTACACCCGTTCTTCTACGGATTTACGTGTTCCGGATTTTATCACGTAGAGAAATACCGAGCATAGCCCTCTCCATAGCACGCGACTTTGAGCTTTTTTATGAGGCCGACATTTAGAGACCACGTTTCAGTGCCATAAGTCATCGCTGGTAACACACACTGGTTATAAACCTTTGTTTTCAGACACTGCGGAATATTGGACGAGAAGATCCTCTTAAGTTTCCCGAACGTATTACCTTGCCTCCTCCCATTCACTTTTGCTTCGTATATTTTTTTCATAAATCTCTCTTCACTCATTCTCTCTATATGTCCTAAACACAGCATACGTTTTTGTTCTTTGTAACTTATTCTTTATTTATTTAAATGTATAAAACGAATCTCTACATTAAATGAAATCATTTGCAATTTTGAAAACATAATTGGAATTATGAATCTGTCCTTTGCTAATTCAATTTTCTAACTAAACTACAATGAAATGACGCGATATTGCACCGCAGGACGTAAAATTATTTTAAGATCATATCTCTAACCGCGTAAGGGCCACACTTCAAGAGGAGGTCAGAGAGGAATGGTACCCGAAAATATATCCTGTCGTGCGGACCACGGACATCAAGGAACTCGGTACCAGTCAACCCTATGGTAAAGAGAATGGAATATGGTGGGTTATGAGGCCGCCATTTCGTCACCCCGGACAGAACGCATGGCGTACGTCCAGCCAATAGCCCACCCAAAAATGAAAAAAAATACTTTCTCTTTGATTCTTTCGATAGTAAATTGCTTACATTAATATCAACCATTTAAATCAATATAGCGAAAATCAATTACAAAATACAAGTTTGTGTGACAGATAATAAGGTAAAACTCGCAAAGCTAGTATTCTGCAAATTGAATGTCATCATAAAATATTTTATTATGCGTATAAACTATTCATACGATTAAATACTTAAATCTTACAACGGAAATGTTAATTCGCTTATACTATTCATTTTGTAGGGGCACGGCAGCGCCTCCGCCAAGTCGGAACAAATGCAACAATGCCGTAACATTCTTTTCTCGAAACAATTTAGGTCATTTTCGACCCCCCCATCACTTCGTTGTGAATAAAACTAGTAGCCTGAATTACGAAGTCAATCTGTTTATTTAAAACATAAAAGATCTTTAATATTGATATGGTTTTCTTTTTTAATACAAAAGGGTCTTCATTTCGGAGCTGATACTGCCTACTGTTGGACAGCACTAGCTAAAAATAGTCCCTACATCTTAGAATAATAACGTACAGAAGGATAGTGTCCATACGTAAGCCATCAAAAATATGAAGCAAACAATACTACATGCGTGCAAGTGATTACATACGTACACTCACCCACACCACTATACAAATTATGAAATCAAATTATGTTTTTATTAACATAAATCGTCAAAATACTATTAAAAGTAATGTTAATATACTTATTATGCTTTTCAAATGTGTTTTGACACCATTTGAATTCACAAACCGTCATAATTGCCTATTTATTTTTTAAGAGTTGCGTACGTACGTGCAGTACAGTAACCTTGTACATTACGGAACGGTTCCGGCGTAAGCTCCATTAGGCTCCAGTTGAAATGCTTCACTTTTTGTGTGCGAACTTACCTTCTATACGTTATTATTCTAAGCCTTACATATTTAAAACGACAGGTACACAAAGCACTTTTTGTTCTTACTCCGACCTCATTATCGTCATTACAGCTCATATACGTTGGGCTTGAGCCTTCAACATGGGAGGAAAATTGACCTTATTCGTCTTTTACGACATCCACGGGCAAGGGAATGGTGATTTGTATTCTTACTCCGTTACCGCACGGAATATAATATTTCCTTTATTTATGATTTTTGTACTAATTTAATAAAAATAAAATCGGCCAAGTGCGAGTCAGACTCGCGCACGAAGGGTTCCGTACCATTGACTAGGTAAACAAGTGCCTCCCTATTGCCATTGATATTGAGCAATAAAATCATCTCCGGCCCGCGAAAGTATTTAATCCGGCCCGCCGAGAGTCCATCCATCCTAAATATTCTAGTCAGAATTTTGGCGCGAAAAATAAAATCTGACGTTTACAATTAAAAATCTCCGAATTTTTAATGAAAGCCAATTCGTCAGGGGTGTTTTGAGCTTTCATTATCTCATAATTAACTTGTCATAATTATAATTATCTCGGCAGTCTATCTTAGGTATAAGTTTATTTTTTGGAAAAATTCCATTCTCTTCACCTCTCGATGAATCTAAACTAGCCGCGTAGTTCATCTGTTGGAAAATACGGGGCGCAAAGCGTGGTGAAATGTGAGGCGCAGACGGCGAGGGGGAGTATGGAAAAACTCAATCAGAAACCGATTGACTGATGAACACCTTTTCGCACTGCTGAAAGTTGCTTCGTCACAGATGGAACCTGCTTTCGAAAATATTATGGAAAATCAAATACAATTTCATATGTCTCACACGCCTAACAAGGCGTAAAAGTAAAAGGTATTTTGTTTATTAAAAAGCTTTAATATAAAATGCATTTTTCTATAATTCTGACCCTCCTCTAGAATTGCCTAAGCTTTGTGGCCCGCCATTTAAAAAGTTTGCCCACCACTAGACTAGACCCAAGACTAACTTGCAGTTCTTGTTATCTTGCTTAGATATTACTTATTCGTCTAGCTGTTACTTATATGTTATAATTTACTTCTCTATCATCATTGGGGTGGACCACCGGTACCGAGACCTTATCTTCGGTGGCCGAATTAATAATATCGTTATTATAATTTCTTCTTTTTTTCAGCCGTCTATACAGCTAATATTGACCGAACATACCTGTATATCACGTTGGTTAAGAGGGTTATTATTTCCAATTTTCTTTCGTTGTTTCGGCTAATATACTTTAAATGTCTTCTTGGCATGAGAAGGAAGGGTTCATTAGGTGTATTTTTATTTTGTCACTACATAGAAATTAAAGTACATATTTATCTATACCAATAAATAAAATTGGAGTGTCTGTTTGTAATGTCAAAATAATAGGCTTTTTTCATGCTCACACGGTTATTTGCACGACACTTATACCTAAAATACAGATTAAAATTTTTTATCTGTCTGTTTGTTCCGGGTAATCTTCAAAACAGCTAGACGATTTCAAAAATTCTTTCACCAATGGAAAGCTATAATATCAGGGCGTAAACTAGGCTATATTTAACCCGGTATTCCCACGGGAACGGGAACTATTCTGGAAAGATGACTGAAACCGAAGCGAAGCGAGGGCAGGTTTGCTAGTAATTTAATAAAATGTGTGAATTTTTTAATGTATACATTGTTCATTACCTCCTATCTTGTGCGTTGGTATCGTAAAAGACTAGTAATGGAATATAATATACAGATAACATTTACGCAATAGAAGGAAAACTCGAAATAAAATCCTTTGCCAACTCGTCTGACCAGCGTGGTATATTGGATCAATTTCCCTCCCATAATGGAGGAGGCCTGAGCCTGAAATAAATATGGTAAAGATGACGAGATGATATGAAAAATCACTTTGTATATTAAACAAAAGATCTAATTCGTAGATACACACCTGTAATTTCAGACAATGTATCCCATAATACATTGGCTTCATCAACATTGTTTTATATGACACGGAACTGAAGGTGCAACCTCGCGCCTTGCGGTTAAAGGTCGCGTCTTTATGACTCTTGTACGTTGTCATGGAATATTATATTATTGAATGCTGCGAGCGGCGCAAATTTATATATTCACTAGCAGATAATGTAGCTTCCATTGGTAAAATAATTTTAAAAAATCCATCGATTGCTCGGGGTTGTTCACGTTCCCGAACTCCCTGATAATGTAGCTTTCGATTATTAAAAGAATTTTTACCTCCGTAGTTCGCGTTCTTGTAACAATACGGTGATGAAATATGCCTATATTACTTCCTGATAACTGATAATGCAGCTTTCTTATGATTCGATTAATCACGACCGACACAGGTAGAGCTTCCTGGAGAAATTCTCCTTGAATTCGTTGGCAGCGCCACCTAACAAGTTCAATTATTAATCTAAACAGTTTTCGAATCTACTCCACCACATACAAAAAATTAATCACAATCGGTCTAGCTCAATTACATACATACGGACAGCACAATTATATATTAATATTATTTAAGATACTAATAGAGCATGCAACCATATGCGCATGGATTAAGTAATAACTAACATTATGTATGCCCGTTCATATCCCGTTCCGCGTCATGACCTCTACTTTCTATACGACCTCATATAATCGAGGGGTCAAGCTGTTATTTCATGATTCGCTCGATTAATTCTAATAAATCATACATCATTTTTATGATGGGCTAATACCAGGCTAATTATCATTAATATAAATTAAATAAAAATAAATAGAATGTGTTTCTCTATTTCTCTACGGCGATATAACAAAGGCATTTAACAGTTCTAAAAAGGCTGGGTTCCGTTTCTTACTTTTAGTCATTTCATTCACCATTCATTTCGTCCCACTGCTAGTCTCCCCCACAATCATCATCATCATTTCAGCTTATATATGTCCCACTGTTGGGCTCGGGCCTTTTCCACTATGAGAGGCAAACTGACCACGTTGATCGGACGTGTTGATTTAGGCCTTTGTTTCAAGCTTCCCTTCTCTTGCATAGATGTTTTATACATATTATAATCCCTTAGTCGTCTTTTACGACACCCACGGGTAAGATATAGGGTGGTGAACTGTATTCTTACTCCGTTACCACACGGAGCAAGATGATACAAGAAATATAGACCACGCTAGTCAAACGAGTTGATAAAGTATTTTAGTTTAAATTTTCCTTCTCTTACATATTATATCCATTACTCATCTTTTCCGACACCCATTGATAAAAAAGGGGATGGTGAATTGTATTCTCACTCCGTCAATACACGGAAAACTGTATCAGTACATCAATCAATCAATCAAATACTAAACTAATTCCCAATTGTCCGTGTGATGACGGAATAAAAAACAATTTACCACTGTCTTTATAGCCCGTGGATGTCGTAAGAGACTACTAAAGGATATAATACGCATATAACATCTATGCAAGAGAAGGAAAACTCGACACCAAACCCTATAACAGCCTGTCTGATCAGTATGGCATAGTAAGGTCAACTCCCGTCCTATTGTAGAGAAGGCTCAAACCCAGCAGTGGGACATATATAAACCAATATGATGATGAATATTCACAAAAATATTTTTATTTCATATGCATAATACTCCGGTCTATAACAGAAAACAATACGATCAACAAAACATCCTTACTAATATTATAAACTATACCGATAAATAAAATTGGAGTGTCTGTTTGTAATGTCAAAATAAAAGGCTTTTTTCATGCTCACACGGTTATTTGCACGACACCTATGCCTAAAATACAGATTAAAAAATTTTTGTCTGTCTGTCTGTCTGTTTGTTCCGGGTAATCTTCAAAACGGCTGGACTGATTTCAAAAATTCTTTCACCAATGGAAAGCTATAATATCACGGTATTCCCACGGGAACGGGAACTACGCAGGAAAGACGACTGAAACCGAAGCGAAGCGAGGGCGGGTTGCTAGTATTATAAATGCGAAAGTAAGTTTGTTTATTTGTTTGTTTGTTACGCTTTCACGCTTAAACCACCGAACCAATTTCAAAAATTGCTTGACCAATGGAAAGCTATAATATCAAGGAGTAACATAGGCTATATTTTATCCCAGTATTCTCACGGGAACGGGATCTACGCCGCTTTAAGCGACTGAAACCGAAGCGAAGCGAAGGTGGGTTGCTAGTTTTAAATAAAACTATTTTCACGGATTTTATCGCGTTTGTATTTGATCTTTAATTGCCCGACGTTTCGAACACTTTATAGTGTCCACGGTCACAGGCGGACAATCCGTGATCATGAACGTGATAAAATCCGTAAAAATATTGTAAATAAACCAATTTTACGGTTTTTATCGCATTTGTATTTAATTTTTTAATTGCCCGTGGTTTCAAACACTTTACAGCGTTCATGGTCAATTAAATAAGATGTCTCACGTCCAACAAATCATCGTTATTAAAGAGATTTATTGAAATCATCGTTCGTTCATGACCATGAACATTGTAAGGTGTTCGAAACCACGGAGAGTAAAAAAAAAACAAATACAAACACAATAAAATCCTTAAAATAGTCTTTTACAATGTGTAATACTCACGTAAACATTAAACAATCATTCCGTAAAAGAAGTTTTATTTACAATGTTTAATACTCGCGTAAACATCGGAAATCATTATTTACAACAATTTCTTTTAGAGCAAGCTATCCCTTTGCAAAACAAAATGAATTGAAATTGATAACATCATATCCCATACAAATATAGCTATGTTATTAATACTTCTACACGTTACACCATAGATAACCCTACACCATACTTGTAAGTGGCTATATTCATTAATAACTCCACAGCGTATAATTGCATTAACCTGTAATCTGTAATTTATACTATATTCGTATGTGTATAATATACAGGTTCGTCTTACAGCGGTCACTGACACGTTACGTAACTGCTGTTTATATCTTTATCTTAATATATATAAATTACGGGTCACGTTGTTTGTCCGCGATGGACTTCTAAACTACTTAACCGATTTTAATCAAATTTGCACACCGTGTGCAGTTTGATCCAACTTCAAAGATAGGATAGCTTACATCTTAATTTATAGTCGCAATATTATTTTATTGCAAATTATTTTATTTGACATTCACAATTATCTGTTAACTCTGTTAACTAACTATATTTTAGGAAGAGAAGATTGTTATTACTCTGTTACTACACGGGAACCTTAATAAGCCATTATCTACACAGCATATTTGATTTCCGTGCATATTTCCGTGTGGTGATGGAGTAAGAATACAATTCACCACTCCCTATCTTGACCGTGAATGTCGTGAAAGGGAATAAGGGATATAATATGCACATAACTCGTAATGAAACCTAACCTACATGCCTAACCTAAACCAACATGTTTGACCAGCATCAGTAGGTCAAATTCGCTCCCATTGTGGAGAAGGCCCGAGCCTAACAGTGGGACGTATGTGGTCTGCGATGATGATGATATTTGATTTCTAATAAATCTTATGTTACCCTGACTCGGACTGTCTCTATTGTGAGAGGGAATTTGAGCTACTGTACAACGCTTGTCATACATGTTCACGTAGGAATTTTCCGAGTTTTTCTTCTCTTGCATATATGTTATATACATATTATATCCCTTCGTCGTCTTTTACGACATCCATGAACAAGAGAGAGAGCGATAAATTATATTCTTACGCGGTATATCTAATAATAAATGATTCACTTAATCTAGAGCGAAGCGCGACGGCATTTTTGTCTACGAATAGTTTACATAATTATTTTTCACCGGAAAACCACCTGATTTTGAATGATAACATAGTTTTATTTATATTTACATCTCGTGACTATTGATATGCATACATTTATCAAGTCTAACGTGACTTTCATACATAATGTGTTAGTTTATGGCCGCTTGCCCGTTGGCTTGCTTCTAGTTTGTATAAAAGAGTATTACATTCAATTAACATTTTTTACTTTTTACTGTTATGTTTATGTCAGCGGTTATTAAAATTGTCTGAAAATTAACTCATTTTGTGATGATGAAATAGGTGAGGGGCGTAACGACTGATTTTTTCATTTAGATATATTCTTTCTGCTTTCTTTTCTAATCTATGCAAATAAATAAAATTGAAGTGTCTATTTGTAATGTAAAAATAGTGCCCTTTTCTCGTGCTCTTATGGTTATTTGCTCGATTTCTGTGCCTTTTTTTATGGGTGGTAAGCGCACACGCGGTCTATTCCGTCCGGGGTGATGAAAAGACGGTGCGCAGGCCCATAACCCATGCGTACCCACGTCGCCTTCGTCGTTGGCCCGACCACCAGTGCCGAGCTTCTTGTCCTAAGTGGTCGGCCCAACGGAATACGCTTTCGGGTACCCACCGCTACCCTCATCTCTCGACGTCCCTGTCCCGGACCGTCGGTCGCCGTGGCGTGGTCAGCCTCTCTGCGGGTGACAGACTAAAAACCCCGGTCGCGTTAACCGCGGCCTCGGCTAGGGCGCAGGTGCCCGATTCCTATACCTAAAAAAAACAGTTTAATTTTTTTTATCTCTCTGTCTGTTAGTTTTAGGTAATCTTCGAAACAGCTTTACAGATTTTGAAAATATTTTACTATGAGGTAGCTGTCTGTATAAGGAGTAACTTAGGCTATATTTTATCCCGGTATTCTCGGGAACTACGTCGGGAACGGGAACTACGCCAGTAAGGCGACTGACATCGAAGCGAAGCGGGGGCGGATGACTAGTTGTAAATAAAACTATTTCACAGATTTTATCGCGTTTATATTTGATTTTTAATTGCCCGACGATTCGAACATTTTATAGCGTTCGTGGTCACGGGCGGACAGTCCGCACGTAATACTCGCGTAAATCTCAGAAATCATTAGTTTTTCTTTTGTTTTTAAGTAAAAACTTCTATAGGCAGGTTTGACTGCACAGATGACGTTGTGGTTAAGATACTGTGGGTTCGAATCCCATGCAGGACAACACTTTGTGCAAACCACAAATTGTTATTCTGAGTCTGGATATAATTTGAGTCCGTTAATTATATGTTTGTAAAGTCTCTCGCAATACAAGGATTGTTACTTTGGTGCAATGTTGTCTTTGAAAAAAATATGGAACAAAATCATATAAGTCGTTATCGACATAGTCACGTGACGTGTTAACGCTAACACTAGATCTGTAGCTATCTGAATGTCACTGTATCTGCACTGATAAATGTCAAACCTAATATATGTTTTAATTAAGGATCAAGCAATCAATTTGAATTGCCAAAAATAATAACTGTTTATAGTTTTAAGTTTTCACTTCTGTCGCCAGTTCTCATGACGGCTTTGTATTTCTTTTTTGGGCCAGCTATGATTGAACATATATCGTTCATGTATCCGAGATAAAGTAATCCCTTATTGCCCCTCGTCGACCACTGAGCGGGTCACCGGCACAGAATTTTTAGACTATAGAGGCCAAAAGGGTTAATTTGATACCAATTTACTAAAGAAATTTACTAAAGAAACTTTTTAAAGAAATGCCCAATCATAAATAAATAGCTCCTCTATAGATAGGCTTTGCTTTACTTCAGTTCCAGTGTCCTTGTCCAATTCTTTTGCCAATATCTTCTAAAATACATTCTATGATACCTCGAACTATATTCCCGGATATTGCAAAATTTCTTAGGGTTTTCTTAAGAGGTTTTCTTAAGCCAAAAGTTACTTACGGGCCGACCACTGACGACAAGTGACATCTGCTCCGGTGGTCGGCCCAACAACGAGGTGACGTGGGTACGGGTGGGTTATGGGCCCGCGCGCCGTCCTTTCATCGCCCCGGACGAACTGGACCGCGCGTGCGCTTGCCATAGCCCACTCATAAAAAAAAAAAGCCAAAAGTTACTTTTTATATACACAGGTACCTGGTAATAAAATATTATTGAAATTGGTGCAGCCGTTTGGAATATTACCCGAAGCAAATAGACAGAAAGACAAACACACAAATAATAATTAAAGTGGTTTTCAGGTATAGGTATTATGTAAATAATCGTATGAACATGAAAGAAAACGAATTATTACAAGCTTTTATTTAGTTTCACTTGTCCCGTTGTTTGTAATCAAATCTTGCAAGTTAAATTTGATCCACTGCCCGATTTCTGATTGAGCTGAAATTTTGCATGCATGTATAAATCGGATGACAATGCAACATTATTATGGCATAGAGCTGATCTGATGGACCTGAAAGCTGGCCATAGGAAATCCGTAATTAAACGACGCAACACCGTCCAGTTTGGGCTCATTTGATTCGTCTTCACAAGTACTCTGATACTATATGGTAACCAGGGTCTAATGATGGACCTGGATTTTTAACTTCTTAGTTCATTTTATTACAAATAATAAAAGCTTGTTTTTAAAAAAGATTTTTCTTTAATTTATTTTATTTATCATTAAAAACAGACACTTGAATTTCATTTTTTGTATTATACATGTGTCGATTGTGATTGATCGAATCAAAAAAATGGAATAATGACCGATTCGATCACCAATCACTTATGACCGTATCTTTCGTGATCGATCGATCGTGAGCGAAGAAGACTCAATCCTCGTGAACGTTCAATTCAATCGGTCACGCAAACAAAGCAATTCGATCTTTTTCATTCGAACAGTCACGACCGACACAGGTATAATTTGTATAGATTCATGATTTATGCGATATATTCGTTTTTGTCATAGCTACTATAGCAATCAATCATAAGGCTCACTTATAGGCCATATCAAGCTGATATCCCTGATGCAGTGCGGTTGCGTTTATCGTAGCTGCACATTCTCCTATTTATTGACAAACTAGTCAATTTTGTTTCATGTCCCCAGCATTGTGTAGGAGGGAAATAGAATCAATGTCTTCCAACTACTCCTGTTTAATTTTTTTAATTCAATTTGTTGCGGGTCCCAAGACATTTAAAATCATTTCCCCGGTCTGCCTGAGCTTCAAACCTCGATATGATCTATGCAGACCATTGTGGATCCTAGCTTACAGGAGTTACAATCGTGGGAATGTGTGGGATTAATCCCAAAAAAAAAGTTTCATGATTTAACATCTTCATACCCAAAGATGTCGTGTCGCAGCCCACATACGACCCACTATTGGGCTCGGGCCTCCTCCACAATGGGAGGGAATTTGACCTACTATACCATGCTGGTTAGGCATGTTGGTATAGAGTTTCGTTTCGAGTTTTCCTTCTCTTGCACAAATGTTATGTGCATATTATTTTCCTTAATCGTGTTTTACGACATCCACGGGCAAGATAGGGAGTGGTGAATTGTATTCTTACTCCATCAACACACGGATAGTCACAAAAAAAAGAGATTCTTGATTTAACGTCTTCATACCAAAAGATGTATGCAGCTGAAATTTCTAGGTGTCATAAACCAAATAAGGAATCTTACGATCTTTCCATCCATTATCATATGTTAATACCACAAAACCAATGAGATAATGTTAATTAATTTTTAATTATTGTAGTACACGAAATTCTATCCAAATACCTCATTAACTTAGTTACTTACAAACATAAAGTACTCCTTGGACCACCAGTTATACGGCAGCTGCCTTCAATAATTGAAACCGATATAATCTTATCCTAGTTATTAATTATGTATGAATTCGTTGAGAAATAGATGCTGATTACAAAATTAATACTACTGATAGCCATTACAGTTAAAGAGGACAGATGACATTGATTACGAGTAGAATTCAACTATTCATTCCAATTACAGTAATTTGAACCATATTTGGTAAAATACTTCAAATATTTCCAATTAATTTGAGGTAGGCAACACTGTTCATTGCTAACGAATATTAGAAATATTTACTTCTTTTTTATATTCATTTATATTTATCAGTTTAATATTTTATAATATCCTATTAAATAATGTTGTTAGCATTTTATATAATATAATGTAATGCAGAGAAAGTGTTAAATGTAAAATAACAATGTTAAAGTACAAAATCAGGCCAGACAGGTTGGTATAGGGTTTATTTCGAGTTTCCAGTCTCTTGTCTATTATATCTCTTATTTGTCTCTGACGAGACTCACGGGCAAGATAAGGAGAGCTAAATTATATTCTTAGTTCGCTATCGCACAGAATAATTAACTCATTCATTCATTCATTTCAACCTATGCTCAGCTAAGTTCATGTTACGCCACAGAGTGCGATCTTTTGCCGCCTGCATCCAACAACGCCCAGCAACTATCACCAGGTCGTCGATCCACTTAGTGAATAAGTATAACAAAAAAAAAACATGCGTATCCATACTAATATTATAAATGCGAAAGTAAGGATGTTTGTTTGTTTGTTTGTAACGCTTTCACGCTTAAACCACCGAACCGATTTCAAAAATTCTTCCACCAATATAAAGCTATAATATCAGGGAGTAACATAGGCTATATTTTATCCCGGTATTCTCACAGGAACGAAAACTACGCGGGTTTAAGCGACTGAAACCGAAGCGAAGCGAGGGCGGGTTACTAGTAGTATCTAAAAACTAGAAGAATCAAACATGACTTACCTGCACTTATATAGCGCTTACATAGAAAGGTTTGACGCAGCCTATCTCAGCCTATCTTGCTATGACACTAATGAAAAAAGAACAGAAGAAGTTATTTAAAGTATTTCTTTCTGGTGGTAGCAAATGAGCAAGTAACACACCTGATTGTAAGTCTGCCACACATGGATCTTTCCAATTCCAGGGGTAAAGCTAGGCCGCTGCTGTTTGAATCAGTTTTATCTGTAATCATTTCATCCATGCCTATCAACATCTACTAAAAGACGTAAGCGTTGTAACGATATCCATATGTAGCAAGTAGATTAGCGAGCGCTCTGAAATGTTATACATTTCTCAAGAAAGAGCCGCTCCTCAATTTCCTGGTGAGAATTTTAGTTGAGTTCAATTCCCCTGGTTAATTAAGGGACATTTATGCTCTTACCTCATCACGTTAAGTATGTTTGCTAAATTAAATTCATCCATCCATCCATCAAACTATTAACGTCCACTGCTGGACATAGGCCTCCCCACGAGAATGCCACTCGGAACAGTCCTGCGCTACTTGCATCCGACGGTTCCCCACGACTTAGAGAATATCGTCAGTCCATCTAGTGGGGTGTCGACCTACGCTGCGCCATCCGATTCGTGGTCGCCACTCGAGAACCTTTCTTCCCCAACGGTTGTTAGTTCGACGAGCGATGTGGCAAAATTAAATTATTAATCATTATTCTAATCCTATTAATTGAACAGTATACCCTATTCCACAGTCGTTTATGCAAGTTTACCTTGAAATGAAGAGGTAGCCATTCATATTGCATGTCACGAAACTGCGTGTTCAAATTCATTAGTATTTTAGACGTTGCTACTGCAATCGATGATTGTTAGATAGTTGTGCATTAATTACGAATACCAATAACGAAACGTTGACTATTTCTTCACAGATATATATATATATATATATATATATATATATATATATATATATATATATATATATATATATATATATATATATATATATATATATATATATATATATATATATATCGAGTATATATATATATATATATATACTCGATCATATCTTCTTTACATATTATTTTCCGTATGGTGACGGAATAATAATATAATTCACCTTTCCTTTTCTTACTTGTAATGGCTCCTGCGGGATATTAACCACTCTCACGGCAAATCGACATTTGAGAGCAATATGTGTACCAATAGAACCGAAGGCTAATTTATGGTCAGCTGTAACCTGGCTGTGATACATGATATTTCAAAGAACGGCGACCCATGACGTTTCAAAGAAAGCTAGTCTAACCATGATCGGCAGTTACAATTTACCATTAGGTGGGCTGCCTTTAAAGTTAATTAAAAATAATAAGAAAAATTGTAGTGTAGTGTAAAAAATATTTTCGTTATCATATTAACCCCACTAATAATAATAATAAGTCCCTCTGCGCTCGAGCCTCCTGCAAAGTGGGCAGGAAATTTACTTACTATACCAAGATAGTGAGGCGGATTGGCCTAGGGCTTTTCTTGGCCAGTGGGCCTTATCATGCATATATATTATCTGCATATTGTAATCTCTTAATAGTCGTTTAGGACACCCTTGGGCAAGAAAAAAGGTGATGAATTGTATTCATACTCTGTCACCACACGGAAGACACCATATTTTATGCTTTTATAGTGGTAGGACCACAATGTTGACAGTTGTCTGTCTACAGCCGCGGGCCGCTCCGTCCGAGGTAGTATCACACTCTCACAGAAAATCGACGTCCGAGTAGTAGCAATTTGTTACTGCGATTCATTTGGAGAGCTAGAGAGCCAGCAGCTCAACTTTCTGAGGATGTTTTTAGTATCATCGAACCTCATTACACGCATTCACACTCCCTTGACTTCCTTCGCGGTAGGCAGTGGCCTTGCAAGGTCCATGAGCGGCAGCAACACTTACCATCAGGAGTACTGTTGGCTCGTTTGCCACCGTTTGCAATAAAAAAAACGTACAAAACTTAGCAGATAATAAATTATCTGTATACCTAGACCTATACTTAGATGGATTATTATTATAAGCCGTGATGTCAGTTATTCAATTAATAATATCAATATTTAATGCACTTACTGCTCATTAAAATGTATGCATAGATAATTATATTTAAGTTTACCTGTTCACGTCTACATTACAGTTATGTTAATGTTATTCCCACATAGTTTCTTAATAATAGACTAATGGAAGATTATTATGATATAGGTATACATTAGCAACCCGCCCTCGCTTCGTCTCGGTTTCAGTCGTCTTTTCTGAATAGTTCCCGTTCCCGTGGGAATACCGGGATAAAATATAGCCTAGTTTACGCTCCGATATTATAGCTTTCCATTGGTGAAAGAATTTTTGAAATCGGTCCAGCCGTTTTGAAGATTACCCTTAACAAACAGACAGACAAAAAAATATAAAGTGTATTTTAGGCATATGTATAGTGAAAATAACCGTGTGAGCATGAAAAAAGCCTATTATTTTGACATTACAAACAGACACTCCAATTTTATGTATTGGTATAGATTATAATTTCTTATGTTTATGCCAACTTAAGACAAAATTTATTGCAATCGTCGAATATTTTTTCGGTATTAAATGTTCTGTAGGAGATGGTGTCCTAACAGTAGTAGAGTTTTTAAAAGAATTTTTGAAGATTGGCGGTTTAACCTCATTTGAGACTGTTAGTGCCTTCTCTTAATAGCGATCGGCGAATAAATATATTTTTTCGGTATTAAATGTTCTGTAGGAGATGGATTCCTAATAGTGGAAGAGTTATTAAAATAATTTAAGAAGATTTTTGGTTCAAACTTCATTTCAGAATATTCGTGCCTTCTCTTAATAGTCCCATTTTACGACACCCATGGGTAAGTCCCACTGTTATCATCATCATCATCATCACTTCAGCTCATATTCATCCCACTATTGAACTCGAGCCTCCTTCACAATAGGAGGGAAATTGACCTTACTATATCATGCTGGTCAGACAGGTTGATATAGGATTTTATTTGGAGTTACCTTCTCCTGCATAAATGCATTTTATATCCCTAAGTCGTCTTTTACAATATCCACGGCAAGATAGGGAGTGGGGAATTGTATTCATACTCCGTCATCACACCGAACAACACCACCGTATTTGAATAAAAAAATCTATGACAGTTAATGCAGAAAAGTATTTGAAGCGTCGTGAAAGTAAAAATCAAATACAAATGCGATTTAATTCGTAAAAAAAAATCCGTTGTCTGTAAAGTCGGTTTACTGACGATAGTTGAACGTGACAACGTCATAAGAAAATACTGATGGAATGGTTTCATTTTTCAAAGGAAAATTTTAATTTTATTTGTTTGGTAGATATTTTGTATGGATCAAGCCTTAAATGGAACGCCTCAGAGCGAGGTAACGCCGCATACGTCATGTTTTCTCGTGTGTGCAGCCGGCTCCATCGAATTATAAGACGTTGTCACGTCAAAAATAGTTTTATTTCATAATTGATACTACTAAATGTCAAATCTCATCATCATCGTAGCTTATATACATTCCACTGCCGGGCTAAAACTTATGCAAAGTAAGAGGTAAATTAACGTAGACGTATTGTATGGCACTTTATTTCGAATTTTCTTTCTCTTGCACAAGCATCTGCATAATTTTTATCTTAATCGTCTTTTACTACACCCACGGGTGGGAAAGAACGTGGTGATTATATAATCACACGATTTCTATTCGTATACGTCCTACTGTTAGGCTCGAGCCTCCTCCTCAATAGGAGGTAAATTTACCTTACTATTATACTGTGTACTACACTGGTCAGACGTGTTGGTATAGGATTTTATTTCGAGTATTCCTTCTCTTGTATAGGTGGTATATGCGTATTATATCCCTCAGTCCCCTTTTACTACACCCACGGGAAGGAAAGAGGCTGGTGAATTTTATTCTTACTCTATATCTACATAAAAAAAAATACTAATGTATATTTACACATTTCAAAACGTATCTATATATAAATACGTGAGGCAAAAACTTTGTACCCCTTTTTACGAAAATTGCGTGGATGGACAAGTATGAAATTTGGCACAGTTGAAGTATATAATGAGGAGAAGTGCATAATATTGAAATTTCATATAATAATGGATTAGAAATACATTAAATTCATTAAAAAAGGCATTACGCACACTACAACGCAATCGCTACACACACACGCACTAATGCGCGCACTTATACACTTTTGTTTACGGTTAAAATCTCTGGTCGAACTGAATGTCAAACAATCATAATTATGATGACAATTTTTTTTTTTTATTTCAAGCGGTGGCAAACGAGCAAACAGTACACCTGATGGTAAGTGTTGCTGCAGCTCATGGACCTTTACAAGGCCGCTGCCTACCGCGAAGAAAGGGGAGTGTGAATGCGTGCATTGGGGCTCGGTGATACCAAAGGCACTACCAAAACCCTCCACACGCGAACACCCTCAGAAAGGTGGGCTTCCGGCTCTCTCGCTTACCGAACGAAGCGCAGTAACAAAATGCTACTGCTCAGACGTCGATTTTCTGCGAGAGCATGGTACTGCCCCATACGGACCGGCCCGCGGCTGTAGACAGATAACTGTCGACAGTGTGGTCCTACCACTATTACAGTGTGATTCTACCACTATTACAATGTCTAATAAATATTTGTACTTATATATAAGTTATTAGCTGTTCATCAAAAAGTTGAAATACAGCGTGCTCAATATACAATAACACATAAATAAAATAAAAGAATATTGTGTAGCAGAAAAATTTACTTTAATTATAGTCGAATTTCGACCACACGGCGACCGCTAGTATTAAATAAATGAACCAAACCCAATTCTAAAGATACACCTGGTTACTAAGGGCACAGCTCATTACATTAACGAATGCTGTCACACAGTGCCTATCAAACTGCCCCACGTCGAAGGTTCGTGGTTGATGGCATCACCACACGTGACTTCCTCAACTGGCAGCCGTCCAATAACATGGATGTAACGGCCCCTTGGCCTTTTATTGTGGGTGTAAGTACACGCATATCTGATCAAGTTACTAATAAGATTATCTTTACGGCTTTGTAAGCGTACGTATGCTTTGTAATTGCAGCTTTACATGTTATTAAAATTTTTTCGACATGTTTAACTTAATAACTACTATTAACGGTGAATATGCATACCAAAATATGTTTTTATAATTCGATAAAATAACTTCTTCATGTATATTTTTGTACTTAATATTATAAAAGGTTTCTGTGTAGTGACGGTTATAATACAGTTTGCACTCCCAATCCATGGGTGTCGTATAAGACGACTAAGAAATGTAATATGCATATAACATCTGTGCAAGCGAACTCCAAATGAAGCCTTACTGAGCTGAAATGATCCGTGTGTTAAGAATACAATTGTCGCAATAAAAGATACACTAGGAATTGTGAGACTTGTGGCAGTAAAAATATGGCCCGAAAAAGTGACACTTCATACAGAGTCAGTTCAAATGACCATGGAAATTACAAAGGTTAATTTTTTTTATTTTTTTTTTTTATTGATTTTGGGAGGCTCCCTGGAGTTAGAGAGAGAGTACCCCAGAAGCTATCCCGCCGAAATGGGTACTGGTGGTCGGCCCAATGGCGAAGGAGATCCAATACGGTGGGTTATGGGGATGCGCGGCGCCCTTACGTTACCTCGGACGCAGCGGAAGGCGTGTGCGCTAACTATAGTCTACACAAAAAAGAAAAAAGAATATATTGGAATATTCTTCTTATATAGAAACTAGCAACCCGCCCTCGCTTCGCTTCGGTTGTAGTCGTTTTACCCGCGTAGTGTCCGTTCCCGCGGGAATACCAGGATAAATAAAATAAATATAGCCTAGTTTACGCGCTGATGTTATATAGCTTTCTATTGGTGAAAGATTTTTTGAAATCGGTCCAGCCGTTTTGAAGATTACCCGGAACAAACAGACAGACAAAAAAAATGTTTTTAGCCATGAGTATAGTGCAAATAACCGTGTGAGCATGAATAAAGCCTATTATTTTGACATTACAAACAGACACTTCAATTTTATTTATTGGTAGATATATTGGTGATTGGTAGATAGATTCATAGATATTCATTACGTCTAGAATCAACAGCTCCACGTTCACCTGGACGTACTGTTTTCACAAATACAACAGATAATGTTAGTTTCTTCACTATATTTGTCTTCAATGTTAAGGCAAACAACGGTGTTTCTAAGTATCACTCCCACGTACACACAACTTCAAAAGGGTTCAAACTTGAAACTTTTCCTATAGTTTTATTTCTCCACATCTGACCAGCGCGATATAGTAGCTCAATTTTACTCCCATTTTTAAAGAGGATCTAGCCCAATAGTGTGACGGATATAAGCTAAAATACAATAAAATATCAAAAATAATTGTAAAATCATGAAAATTTAAAACAGAATAATAATAAATCAAATCATTTATTCTGCATAGGCCCCTTAAGGGCACTTACATATTGTCAAATTACACGTTTGAATACAATACAACAATCTACCACCGGATCGGAACGCGGCCACAAACTGAGAAGATCCGGCAAGAAACTCAGCGGGCAGTCATTTTTTTTCTTAATCCTTTAAATGTACATAATATTATGCTTCGTACAACATATATGATATTAGTTCCAGTGTGATGCCCTTCGAAATTGTATATATATGTATAAATTTTCAAGATTTAGTACAAGACAAAAAAATAATTAAAGCATAAAGAAAGGAAGAAACGGAGATCCAAGTATCGAACCGAAGTTATCTAGATTAAGCGATTGCTAAATTTTCTCAATTTTGTTTTTGATTGCAGTGGCTAAATTTACATTCATATTCTAATTTCCGTGTGGTGACGGAATAAGAATACAATTAACAACCCCCTCTCATACCCGTGAATGTTGTAAAAGACCCTATATATAAAAATCCTATACCAACCTGTCTGACCAGCATGGTATAGTAAAGTCAATTTCCCTCCTATTATGAAGGAAGCTGGAGCCCAGTGACGGGACTAATATGGCCCGAAATGATGCTTCTTAGTATATCTTTTTCATTACCTAAAGACATTTAGAAAACGAGATTTTATACATATGAAACCTAATTCAACATTGATTTGTAGCCCCTGAAATCAGCTGCATACTAAAATTCATGGATATCCATGAATTTTAGTATTTGGAGCTAATTCGTTGGAGCTAATGCCGATATTCTGAATATATAGAAATATACAAAAATTGCTCTGTTAAAGATATTACATTTTCTCTGCATTTACTAATAGTATTTATTTATAATACTGTAAAAGACTAAAATATTGAATATATATCCTTACTAATATTATAAATGCGAAAGTTTATGAGTATGTGAAGATGTGAAGATGTTTGTCGCTCTTTCACGCAAAAACTACTGAACGGATTTTGATGAAACTTCACAATAATATAGCTTACATATCAGATAGGCTATAATTATTTTAGCTATATTAGCTTACATATAGGCTGTAATTTAGCCCGATATTCCCACGGGAAGAGGAACTGCGGGTGAAACCGCAGGGCGCTGCTAGTTATATTATAAATTAGTAATCAAATACTACTATATCCTATTACAATGTTACCGCCAAAACAATAATATAAGCACAGGTTAAAAGTAATCATGTTTAAAAATTTTGTAATGGCAACTGCCCAACGGTTTTGCCAATCAAACCTCCATTCCCTCCGAACTTTACCTACAAAATGCTAATGAAATAATAATATTTGATGGCCAGACACACGTTACTCTATGCATTTAAAAGCCAGCGTGGTACGTACGAAAAACGCGTTAAATTTTAAAACAAAGGCTTGCCTTCTACTACCTATCAAACGTAACTACATTATTCGCATAATTACTGAAATGGAAGTGCAAACAACGCTAATTGAACAAAAAGAGTGGCGGGACGCAATCAACCCCCGAACGTCGTGTCAAACCTTCGTCAAGTGAGCAATTATATCGGTCGAATGTATACCCGGTCTTATATATACCTGGTCGTATGTATCCCGTTTGATGGTGACCTTATTGTTACCGTTGATTGTCACAGGGGTATATAATTTTAGTATCATGAATGACCCTTTTCATTTTAAATTTAAGGTAAACGTGAAAACATGAAAGTGACTTTAGGTACATCGAGGCCGAATTTATGCACTTGCTACTCTGTACTACGTTTTTAATTTGTAGACACTGAACGACCGCACATATGCTATTTTGAATGTCGTGGGTTCGATTCAACCATATTGTCATATTTGACAAGCGGCTTACGATTGCAGTTAGTTTTGTGAATTCTCTTCATTTTCCAGAAAAAAGCAGCTACAGATAATGATCTCGCAGCCGGTTTTCGACTCCTACACGTTTTATTCTTAACCTACCATACAAGCAACTCGTTATTTTAGTAAAATTCATCTATACCAATAAATAAAATTGGAGTGTCTGTTTGTAATGTCAAAATAATAGGCTTTTTTCATGCTCATACGGTTATTTGCACGACACCTATGCCTAAAATAGCAATTAAAAAAATTTTGTCTGTCTGTCTGTCTGTCTGTTTGTTCCGGGTAATCTTCAAAACGGCTGGACCGATTTCAAAAATTTTTCACCAATGGAAAGCTATAATATCAGGGCGTAAACTAGGCTATATTTTATCCCGGTATTCCCACGGGAACGGGTACTATGCGGGTAAAACGACTATAACCTATAACTGAAGCGAAGCGAGGGCGGGTTGCTAGTAATTAAAATAATTCTGGTCCTCCCGTGATCAGAAACGCTGGCAAGTGTTCGAATCCATTAAAATAATTTTATTTCGAGTTTACCTTCTCTTGCTAAAAATTATAATGTGTAACATTTATTATTTATATACATATTATAATCTTTAGTCGTCTTTCACGAAATCCACTTTACATTACACGTATAAAATAAAACTATATTTACAGATTGTATCGCGTTTGTATTTGAAATTTACTTGCTCGACTTTTCGAATAATTCACGTTCGACAAGTCATCGTCGTTACAGAGGCTTTTATATCCTCGCTACGATATTAATTATTAAATATTATTCCACATTTATGAAACAAATTCATACCAGAAAAAGAAAATGACAAAGAAAATATGTCTTTATTCGTTTCATTTATCCATATATAGACAGTAATCCAAACGATATTGATCAATAACGACAGATGAATAATAAGTTTGCGTTCTGTTACAGCTTAACCTTTGCAAAGAGTGAGTTCTTTACGACAAATCTATAATCACGACACACCTCCACTAGATCTGTCAAAACTATCACGACTATACTTTTGTTTGTAATTTTGCTCTTGATATACGTATTAATATAACTGACTATCGGTTACAGGATGTTAGATGAGGCCGCAGTTTCACAACACTGCATTCTTGAAGGGCTCAAAATCATAAGTCGTAAAGGTCACGCCCACAATTCCTAACCTTTCTATTTGATCAGTCTATCGGTTCGCAAACAAATCGCACGATAAATTAACACACAATTCTCAACTTTATTTACAGGAATTATTGACGTCTACGTGAGAAAATTTAAGTTTGTTAATGTTAATGTCCATGACGGCAAGCCCGCTCGTTTAACTGACGTACGAACAAACACGCAACAACATATATTTGTAGCTCCGTTTTGTTCCGTTAGCTTTAGAGAGTTCTATTATATTGTCGAAAGGGAAATGCAAATATGATCATAAATTTTAAGCAAATATAAAAAAGCTGCAATGGAGAAAAGAGCAACTTAAAAGGTAAAGCGGGTGTTGCATCAGCCATTACAAAAGCCATCGACCGTAGTAAAAATGTACACTAAATGGAGAGGTAATCATTAAAAAGTTGTAATTTGGTAACCGGTTGAAGCGGTTTATCGGCGTACTCCACGTGTTGAAGCGACAATATCCAAGGGCAGGTAATCATCGCGTTCCGATGTCAAAAAGGAAGTGTGGCCAATCCGTTATCGAGTAAATGGTACACGAACAATTTCCGCTAAATAAATGATTAAAAAACTCACTATTTCTGATAGTAATGCCGCCATATGAAGTAACCATAATTACGCGGTAAAATTTACTATCCAGCTAAAAGATAGGAACTTTTTCTTCTTAGGAAAATTGTTAAGCATTTAGCTCTATTTAAAGACATAACATAGATGAGTAAACCAATCTTGTCAGGCAAGAACACAGAATCTCCTATACAGTTAGACATTTTATAATTTCACACTAGTTTTCTCGTAAATTGCTTTCTCTATAGAGTACATTTGATTCACTGTAATCCAACTATTATGTTATAACTGTATGATATAAAAAGCAGCAAAATGAGAATTGATATTCCGATTATATATGTATATTGGAATAATAATTAAAAAAAACACTCTTAAATTCGGTTGAAAACTATAATAGTGTAACTCTTAGAATAATAACGTATAGAAGGATAGTGGCGGTACTTAAACGATCAAAAACATAAAGCCAAAAATACTACATGCGCGTAGGCGATTACACACGTACACCACTATACAAATAATAAAATCAAATTTTGCTTTTATTAACATAAATCGTTGAATTACTTTTAAAAGTAATGTTAATACACTTTTTATGTTTTCCAAGTGTGTTGTGACATCATTTGAATGCACAAACCGTCATAATTACCTATTTATTTTTTAAGAGATGCGTAAGTATGTACGTGCAGTATAGTGACCTTGTACACTACGGAACGGTCCGGCGTAGGCTCCATAAGGCTCCAATTTAAATGCTTAATGCTTTTGTGCGCGGACTTAAGAGTGTAACCATTATTATAGTTTTCAACCGATTTTGAGAAATTGATTTATTAAATTTTTCAGGTGAACCGATTTTGATGTTTTTTATTTCAAATCTGGTGCTTCGTATTTGGTTTCTTATTAAAACCTGATCAGTATTTGAGTTATTTTCATTTTTCTTTGCTTATCTACATTATTTTGAGGTCGGTTATTTTTCTGTTAAAAAATTGGCTTATTTATTAAATTACTCATCACTAAGTGTTGACGCGTAAAAATTCTATTTAATTTATTGCCATGCTTTAGTAATTAATACAAAAACGATAAATTATCAAGATATAGAGTCTAGTTACATGCAAGTCTATTTAAATTCTTTTGATATAAAATCTTCAGAAATAAAACCATAATTAACAGCCTTATAACAAGTCTCAAAGTTGCTCAGAGAGTCGAGAGGGCTATGCTCGGTATTTCTCAACGTGATAAAATCCGGCATACGGAAATCCGTACAACGAATGGGTATAACTGACATAGCCCGAATAATTAGCGCGTTGATGTGGCAATGAACATCTGCCCATTTTAAGTGGCATTCTCGTGGGAAGCCTACCTCCAACAATGAACATCTACCAGATAATGTGTAACGTATTTGTTTAAAACTATTAAAAATTATATTAAAAAATTTCGTCCATCAATATATCAACCCCTCCATATGGTGACAGACTGAGAATACAATTCACCACTCCCTATCTCACACGTAGATGTCGTAAAAGCCGACTAAGGGGTATTGTATGCAGAAAACATGTATGCAAGAGAAGCATATAGCAGTATAGATATAACAACTTGTCTGGCCAGCGTGGTACAGTAGGTTTATTTCTCTCGCCGGGGATCGAATGTCACTAGACGATCTCTCTGGCACTCCGCAAAGGTGGGACCGCGGAAGGGACCGCTCAACAGCGGTCCCTTCCGCGCTTTTGCGGAGTCCCACTAAAACCAACGTTTTAGTGGGTATTCCGGTTGCATAGGTGACCGGCGAGTCCCACACACCCCCCTCGTAGTAAGTTACGTAAATTCCATTTCCACAGCGTTAAAAAAAAAAGGTTTATTTCTCTCAAATTATGTGGTCTTTTATTACCGGATGCTGGCCTGACGTCTAGTAATTCGACAGTCTTCCGTCTATAGCCACGAGCCGGTTCAGTAGTTCCACACTCTGGCAGATAATCGACGTCTGAGTGGTAGCAATTCGTTACTTCACTTCGTGCGGAGAGCGATAGAGTCAGCAGCACAACTTTCTATGGGTGTGGTGAGTTTTGGTGAGGCCTTTAGTATCACCAAACCTTATTGCACGCATTCACAATCCCTTCACTTGTTTGACGGTAGGCAGCGGTCTAGCAAAAGTCCATGAGTGGCAGCATCGTATACCATCAGGTTTGCTTGCTTTTTGCCACAAACAACAATAAAAAATGAATTGGTATAGCGCTGTATTTCAAGTTTTATTTCTCTTGTACAGATATTATATATTTTTTTTCGTGTGGTGATGGAATAAGAATACAATTCACTATTCCCTCTCTAGCCCATGAGTATCGTAAAAGACGACTTAAGGATATGATATGCATATAAAATATAGATATTATGCCAACATGTCTGACCAGCATTGTATAGTAATTGCCTTCTTTTAGTGGAGGAGGTCCGAATCCAACAATAAGGCGTATATGGGCTGAAATGATGATCCCTTAGACGTCTTTTACGACTTCCAAGACCAAGTGGTGAATCGTACATTTATTCCGTTACCATACGCGATCGCTTATATTTACAATAAGTACACTTAACATGGTACAAACTCGCATAACGTTAACGGTAGAATCACAAATATTTCACTGTCATTAAGACAAGTGGCCACCTAACCACGACAAATAACTAAGCGAGCAGGCTATCTATTTTTAATCGTAGGCTATAGGAAGTTGTCTGTACCGTTTAGAAACGTTGGTCAATTGCGAAAGCATTAGCTACACTAGCTAATTATTCCTTGCGGTGATGGATTACTCTCTTGAGAACACTTATGCAAATATATCTTGTACAGAATAGATTGATGTTTACGTTTTGTGGAAATTGCTTGCCTTTATGCATCAGTTGCGCTTAAAACAAGTTTGATATGAATATTAGATAAGATTGTGACTATTAATCACCAATAGACATCGCTTATATATTTGTGGTATAAGCGTTCTAGTACCGCGAGGTTCCTATAATTTCTGATTCTACTTCTAGGGTCTGTCTCAGCTTATAAACGTCCCTACAGAGATCGGGCCTCCTCTCCAATAGAATTGATCTATATACCATGCTGGTCAGACAGGTTGGTATAAGGTTTTATTTCAAGTTTTCCATCTCTTGCATAGATGTTATATGCGTATTATATCCCTTAGTCGTCTTTTACGACATCCATGGTCAAGATATGGAGTGGTGATTTGTATTCTTACTCCGTCACCACATGGATTATCTTATTATCTCCTCCCCAATAGAGGGGAAATTGATCTATATACTACGCTGGTCAGACATGTTGGTTGGATTTTAATCCGTGTTTTCATTTTTTGCATAGATGTTATATGCATCCGGTGCTCTGGAACGTCGGATTCGACTGGCTCCTACGGGATCAGCTCCTTCCTGGGATGGGGATCATCTGTTATGCAGATGACACCCTTATCACGGTGAAGAGGGCGGACTTCCGGGGGCCTGTCCGATTGGCAGAGGAAGGAGTGGCGCTCGTCGTGGACCGGATTGGGATGTTGGGTCTGAGGGTCTCACTTGACAAAACCGAGGCCCTCCTTTTTCATGGCCCACGTCGAGGTCCCCCCCGAGGAGCACACATCAGTGTGTCTGGGGTTGCCGTGCCGGTGCAGGCCCAAATAAAATATTTGGGTCTGCACCTCGATTCAAAGTGGAATTTCGGCCCACACTTTGCCCAGCTCGTCCCGAGGCTCGTCAAGTCGGCCGCGGCGCTGGGAAGGCTTCTGCCGAACACTGGCGGTCCTGGGTCGTCGTGCCGGCGTCTGTACGTCGGCATCCTGCGGTCCATGGCACTGTATGGTGCCCCTATCTGGTCGGAGTCCCTCACCGCCCGCAACAGAGCCCTCCTGTGTCGACCGCAGAGGGTCATCGCGGTGAGGGCTATTAGGGGCTACCGTACTGTGTCCTGGACTGCGGCAACACTGCTGGCGGGCGACCCCCCTTGGGCACTGGTGGCGGAAGCGTTGGCAGAAATATACCGGTTCCGCGCCACATCGCGAGTCAACGGCGAGCGAGTCTCCACAAGGGGATTGAGTTCAGGAAGTGGCCCGAAGGGAAGTCATCCGGCGGTGGAGGGAGGATCTAGAGTCCCCCGTAGCAGGACGGGGGACTGTGGAGGCAGTTGCGCCGCATCTCCACCGCTGGCTCAGGAGAAGGCACGGCAGCCTTACATTTAGGATGGTGCAGGTGCTTACCGGACATGGGGTCTTCGGTAAGTACCTGCATAAAATTGGAAGAGAAGAGGCCCCAGGATGCCATGAGTGTGGCGCGCTAATCGACGATGCGCGCTACACACTAGAAGTATGCCCCACCTGGGGGCCTCAGCGCCACGTCCTGTCAACGGACATGGGAACAGCGGACCTGTCGTTGTCGACCATCATCTCGAAGATGCTCGGCAGCGACAGCTGTTGGTCGTCGATGGCCTCCTTCTGTGAGGCTGTCATTACAAGGAAGGAGGCCGCGGAGCGGGCACGTGAGGCACTTGCGTCCGCAGACTCGCTCCGCCGGCGGCGACCAGGGAGGAGGAGACGCCGTTATGCGCTCCTGCTTCCACCGCCCTGAATGATGACAGGACGTGGCCAGACGGCCAAGCGTTGGGGTGTCGGGGATAGAATGTCATCAGACGATCTCTCTGGCACCTCGTAAAAGCGCGGAAGGGGCCGCTGTGGTTTTAGTGGGTATTTCGGTCACTTCTGTGGCCGGCGAGTCCCACACACACTCCCCTGTCTGAAACCGGCGGGGGATAGTGCGTAAATGCATTTCCACAGCGTGAAAAAAAAAAAAAGATGTTATATGCATATTTAATCTCTTAATCGTCTCTTACTACACGCACGGGCAAGATATCCGTTCACGGATAAAAAAAAGACGATATTATATTTATGAAAAGATAAAGAAAAGAAACTTCGTATTCATCATTCCAGCTCATATACATGTCATTCCTTGGCTCAGGCCTCCTTCAAATTAAGGGGAAAATTGACCTACTATACCAAACTGGTCAAATGGATAATGATTTATTTCGAGTTTCACATCTCTTGCAAACCATATCATAACAACAATATTTTCATATTATATCCGTTAATCACTTTTTTAAGGTTTATAACCAGTGTGTGTTAGCAGCCATGACTTACTGCACTGAAATTAGGGATGTGAAAAAAAATCGATTTTTAAAATAATCGATTTTTTTTGTAAAAATCGATTTTAATAATCGATTATTTTTTTGTAATAATTGATTTTAATAATCGATTATCTAAACAATAAAAAATCGATTTTTAATATTAAAATTAATCGATTATTTTAGTATTTGCTCTTTTGTTTAAAATAAAAGGAGGTCGTCACGATACTGCGTACAGTGTTTCATACTATATTAGAAAATAAAGCTCACATTTCCTAAAAAAAGACGGGTCATCATAATCCTATTGGGAGAAAAAAATCGATTATTTTATAATTGATTTATTTTAAAGAAAAATCGATTATTTATTAATCGATTATTTTTCCTCCAAGTCACATTCCTAACTGAAATGTGGTCTCTAAATGTCGACTTCATAAAAAGCACAAAGTCACTCAACGTGCTATGGAGAGGGCTATGCTCGGCATTTCTCTATGTGATAAAATCCGAAACACGGAAATCCGTAGAAGAACGGGTGTAACCGACATAACCCGCAGAAATAGCACGTTGAAATGGCAATGAGCAGGCCACATCGCTGGTAGAACCGACAACCGTTGGGGAAGGAAGGTTCTTGAGTGGCGACCACGAATCGGATGGCGCAGCGTAGGACGACCCCCCCACTAGATGGACTGACGATATTCTCTAAGTCGCAGGGAACCGTCGGATGCAAGTAGCGCAGGACCGTTCTGAGTGGCATTCTCGTGGGGAGGCCTATGTCCAGCAGTGGACGTCTGTAAGCTGATGGACGGTTGATGAATAATTTTTTATAATACCCACATTCAAGATAGGGGATGCTGCTTTTACGACACCCACGAGCAAGATTGAAAAAAACTTCGTATTGCTATTATAAAATTCCTAGTCATAAATAAAAAAAAAAAACGGTTTTAATTTCTTCTATTTTTTAATATGATCTCGCAATAGACAATCATAAGCATATACCATTAGACTCGGTTATTAAATCTATAATTATCTTTGATCATAACTGCATTGATATAAACAAGAATATATAAACAAGAATACGGTTAAAAGCATTTAATATAAATAAAGTTTAACTTTCCACAGTAAACTGATTACACTGTTGCGCAAAATGTAACTATAGCGCTCATGACATGACTAATGTAATGGCTACTTGAGAAATGGAAATGACAGCGGCCAGACCAGAAACGTGTCGACAATTTGTTAAGAGATCCCGCTGAGGTATCCACTGATTAAGATTGAGATAATAGCACAAGTATTCAACTAAATATGTACATATTCTGATCAGTAATGAATTCTAATGTTTACGCGAGTAATACACATTATAAATTGAACTATTTTTACGAAGTTTATCGCGTTTGTATTTGATTTTTAGGGTTCTGTACCCATATGGTAAAACGAGACCCTGTTACTAAGACTTCGCGTCTGTCCGTCCGTCTGTCTGTCCCCAGGCTGTATCTCAAGAACCACGATAGCTAGACAATTGAAATTTGTACAAATTATGTATTTCTGTTGTCGCTATAACAACAAATACTAAAAATAAAATAAAATAAATATTTAAAAGAGGCTCTCATACAACAAACGCGATTTTTTAACCCTTTTTTGCTCAATGGTACGGAACCCTTTATGCGCGAGTTCGACTCACACTTGGCCGATTTTTTTTGATTGCTTGACGTTTCGAACATTTTTCAACGTTCATGGTCACGGACGGACTGTCCATGTCAGTCAATACAAACGCGATAAAATCTATAAAAATAGTTTTATGTATAATATATCATCATCAACACAGCCCACATACGTCCCACTGTTGGGCTTGGGTCTCCTCCACAATGGGAGGGAATTTGACCTACTTACCATGCTAGTCAGACATGCTGGTACAGCGTTTCATTTCGAGATTACCTTCTCTTGCACAGATATTATGTGCATATTATATCCCTTGATCGTCTTTTATGACACCCACGGGCAAAATAGAGAGCGGTGAACTGTATTCTTCATCATCATCATCCTCATCATCATTTCAGCCCATTGCCGTCCACTGCTGGACGTAGGCCTCCCTCATATTGCACCACAATGTGCGGTCCTGTGCCGCCTGCATCCAACGACGCCCAGCAACTTTCACTAGGTCATCGGTCCACCTAGTGGGGGGGCGTCCTACACTGCGTCGTCCGACACGTGGTCGCCACTCGAGAACCTTTCTTCCCCACCGGTTGTCGGTTCGTCGAGCAATGTGGCCTGCCCATTGCCACTTCAGCGTGCTAATTCTTCATGCTATGTCGGTTACACCCGTTCTTCTGCGGTTTTCCGTATTCCGGATTCTATCTCGCAGAGAAATCCCGAGCATAGCCCGCTCCATAGCACGCTGAGCGACTTTGAGCCTTGATATGAGGCCTACATTTAGGGACCACGTTTCCGTGCCGTAAGTCATCACTGGTAACACACACTGGTCGTAGACCTGTGTTTTCAGACACTGAGGTATGTTGGACGAGAAGATCCTCTTAAGTTGCCCGAACACTGCCCAACCGAGTTGGATTCGTCGGCTGATCTCTTTCTCGAAATTGGATCTACCTAACTGGACTGTTTATCCTAGGTAAACATAATGATCGACAACTTCGAGAATCGCATTGCCAACTAGGACCGGTACAGGAATGACATGGGCGTTTGACATGACTTTCGTCTTGTCCATGTTCATTCGTAAACCCACTAGTTGGGATACCCTGCTGAGATCATTGAGCATTGTGCCAAGGTCCTCCATGGATTCTGCCATAATGACGATATCGTCTGCAAATCGAAGGTGAGTGATGTATTCGCCGTTAATCTTGATGCCTAGTCCAGTCCAGTCTAAGAGCTTGAAGACATCTTCCAGTGCAGTGGTAAACAGTTTCGGAGAGATGACATCTCCCTGTCTCACGCCTTTCTGCAACTGGATCGGTTTCGTACTCTTATCCCGGATACGGACTGACATTGTGGCGTTCCTATACAAACACTTCAGCACTTCGATATAGCGATAGTCGATTTGGCACCGCTGAAGGGACTGCAGCACCGCCCAAGTTTCGACTGAATCAAAGGCTTTCTCATAGTCCACAAACGCTAAGCAAAGGGGCCGATTGTATTCTTCGGTCTTTTGTACAATTTGCCGAAGCGTGAGGATATGGTCTATGGTGCTATAGCCTTTTCGGCAGCCGGCTTGTTCGGGCGGCTGGAAGTCATCGAGCTTGCGCGTGAGTAGATTGGTAATGACCCTCGAAAACAACTTATAAACGAGGCTCGGGAGTGAGATGGGTCTGTAGTTCTTTAAAAGGGCTTTGTCACCCTTCTTGAAGAACAGCACCACCACACTCCTGGTCCACGACTCTGGAACGTCGCCCCCGAGGATAACGGAATTAAATAGCTTCTGAAGGGCTATTAAGACTGGCTTTCCGCCCGCCTTCAAAAGCTCTGCCGTAATTTCGTCATCTCCCGGTACCTTACCGTTACGTAGTTGTTTGAGAGCCAGTCTGATCTCGTACAAGCTGATGTCCGGGATTTCTTCGGTATAGTGCCGAGTTAGCTTGGATCTGGGATCTTGGACCAAGCCGACAACAGGATTTCGGGATGATTTGTATAACTGTCCATAGAACCTTTCGACCTCTCCCAAGATCTCATTTTGGGATGAAATGACAGTGCCATCATCAGTCTTCAGCTTAGTCATTTGGCTTTGCCCAATAGACAGATCTTGTGCGAACACTTTCGAGCCACGATTCCGCTCTATCGCTTCTTTAATACGGAGCGTATTAAATCGGCGAATATCGCGACGCACAGACCTGGAGATCTGCCTATTTAGCTGCCTATGTTTGGACCGATCGGCTGAAGACTGCACCATCATTTCTTTTCTCCACTCCATGAGCTCGAGAGTCTGGTCAGAAAGTTTTTTAGGTCTATTAATGCGGTGAGCCTTGAAAAATTTCGACCCAACCGCGTGGACTGTTTCCACGAACCTATTGTTCATATCGTTCGGCGATTCGCACTCGTCCAGACATTGGAAGCGATTGTGTAGTTCGAGTTGAAAGCTTTCGAGGTTCTGGTATTGGACAGATGTAGGTCGGATTCTTACTGTATTCTTACTCCGTCACAACACGGCAAATATTTATAATATATATACACTTGTTTTAATAACTCCGAAAAAAGTAGAAATTATAAAAATAAAAAGACGTTCAAAACATTAAAACTTTTACTAAAAAAGTAATTGTAAAAGTACGAAACGTACTTTCGCTCACTAACCAAAGCGCAGGATCACACTTTGTGTGAAACATGAGGAAGCGTCCAGCAGTAGACGGCAATAGGCTGAATAATGATGAATGATGACAGCAAATTATACTCCATTTTCATTATAAAAAGTACTGTAATAATAATCTATTGAAACGCTTTCGATCGTTCTGTAATAATTTGTTGACCTCGTTTGACGGTTAGATGATTATTTATTGAGCTTAAAGCGGTCACAAACATCACCTACTAACACAGCATTGCATTGACAGCTAACACCTTACTTCGCACCATAGAATAAAATAATTTATATACTGTGCACATATTCATTAGGTACAGTCATCATCATCATCTTGCTCTTATCCCAATTACTTGGGGTCGACGCAATATGTCATCTGTTTTGACATATTGCAAAAAGTTTCGGCAATGACTTTTATGACCGGCCGCCTGTCTGACGTCAACCCTCCTTGGGAATGTAATCGTTGACCCAAATGGTACCAGATGGAGTTGGTCCGGGTCAATCTAGGGCTCTTAGTCGTCTTTTACGACACCCACGAGCAAAGCAAGGGTTGGTAGTATTCGAAGCCGCTACCACACAGCATTCATTAGGTACAGTATACAAATATATATACGTATACTAGCTGACCCAACAGACGTTGTTCTGTCTAAATAAAACAAAAGGAATTTTCCTTGAACTCAACAGCAACGCCGGATCACATTGTGAATCTAAACCATTCTCGAATCCCGTGGAACACACCCAAAAAATTTCATCAACATCGGTCCAGCCGTTTAGGAGGATTGTATTATATTCAATGGTAGATATTGTATTATATTCAAACGATCTATAAACTTGACAATATGTAAGTGCCCTCAAGGCGCCTATGCAGAATAAATGATATGATTTGATTTTTGCATTTAATTAGGTACTAACAAGCTAATTTATCGTGAGTAGCTTTATTTTGATGAGACGCCCAACAATATCTGTACGAAAACTCTGAATTGTGGTAGGTTACGCAGGTAGCAGGGATATAATATGTCCATTTGGTGATTCTAAAAAATTCGTTACTAACGCGGTGATTTTTGGTAAATCTCAAGATAATTATCTGAATTATTTAAAAAAATATTTGTCCTACAAAATTTATGGTTAGACCAAAGAGTCCCCTCCTTCGAACATGTATCAATAACGAGGTCATCAAAAATGATCACTAACCAGCTGATTTTTCTTTTTTTACTTATTTAATATTTAAATAATTTAACAGTTATATTGTCCTATAAATTACGCAGTACGTTATCCCGATCCTACGCTCAGAAATTGTTAATACCATAAGACCATTTTTCCCATTACTAACTGTAGGATAAAAGTGTCCTATAAGAAAACAGGTATGTATTACTAGTCCGACAAGAATTGTCATTTTTCGTTTTCCTATTTGTAACACAAGATACAGTGAAAACGTCTTTTTTTTAATTTAAGTAACTTTATTTTTTAGTAAACTAGGTACATGAAGTGTATTTACATATAAAAAAATCTTCATCAGATCCATCTGACAAATCTGCATTATCTTCGCTACTAACATCGATGTCATCTTCATCTATTTCATTTTTATAATTCCTGATATCTGACTCTGTAATAATATGTAAAAAAAATAAGTAAATTATATACCAATCAATAAATAGCAATAGCATTAATAGGGCACCTTGTATATCAGAAGATAATTCTTCAAAAGATGATCTTTGAAGACCATCAAACCAATAATATTCATATTTGCCGTCAATTATTGTTCATCCAACACTTTCTGGCAATTTTACCGTGGGGCATCGCATGTGTGCATACATTCATTACATTGCAGATGAATGCAGTTCTTTAATTTTTTGCAACAATTCTTGTTTTGTTAGTGTAAAAGGGAAGGATCATATCCTAAGATTTTTCTTTTTAACATATCTTAATTTTCGTAGAAACAAACACGTGATCAACTGAAAAAATGTTTGCACGCTTCGACACTAACGCGGGATACCAAATACAACGCAACGCTCTGCGCATGCGTACCGGTGTGACTTAGCTGTAGTAGCTAAATACAGAAAATAAATTTATTTTTAATTTCATGAATTTCAAATATGTATTCAATTGGAGCACCGCGATAACCTAAAACGCAATTTGTAGGACAATATTAATGTTAATTTATATAAATAAGTAAAAAAAGAAAAATCTGGTAGGTAATGATTTTTAATGACTTCATTATCGATACACGTTGAAAGGAGGGGGACTCTTTAGTCAAACCATACATATTTTAGTACAAACATTTTTTTAAATAATCTAGATAATTACCGTGCGTACCGTGGATCCCGTACTGATATATAAAGATATAAATATTTTACCGCGTTTACGGCTTCCTTTCTTTGTATGGCAATTAATGGCCATTGTTGCCAGTGTTAAGTTACAATTTTCTTCACAAATTATCAGTTTCACGACTAAGAGATTAAATATGCATATGCATATGCACCACTCCCTATCTCGCCTGTGGATGTCGTAAAAGACGATTAAGGGATATAATATGCACATAACATCTTTGCAAGAGAAGGAAATCTCGAAACAAAACTATACCAACCCGATTGACAAGCGTGATGTAGAGGTCAATTTCTCTCCCATAGTGAAGGAGGCCCGAGCCCAACAGTGGGACATATATAAACTGGGATGAGATAGTATCATATCACGTTCAACAAACGGGTTAATATAGGGTTTTATTACCATTTTCCCTACTGTTACCTTGATAGTGTTATTACTTATTTTACGATACCCGCGGGCAAGACAGGATGATGATTTGTTTTACCCGCGTAGTGCCCTCTCCCATGGGAATACTGGAATAAAATATATCCTATGTTACTCCCTGATAGTATAGCTTTCCATTGGTGAAAGAATTTTTGAAATCGGTTCAGTGGTTTAAGCGTGAAAGCGTAAAAACCAAACAAACAAACTTACTTTCGCATTTATAATATTAGTAAGGATATAGAATTGACAATTAGTATTTTTATTATAAAAATTCAAAAGGTTAAGACATTTTCTTTTTTAGATCACCATATTAACTTAATAAAATTATATAAATATTAATAAGCGAAGTACAACTGCAACACAGTAAAAAAATAATTAAAAACAACACATGTTTTTTTTTCGTTAAAGCCACATACACTACTTACATCTTTATAACCCCCAACAATTATAAAATTACAACATTATAATTATATATGCATTGATATACTAGCAAATGTTTATAGAAAGCGGTTACTTGCGACCATTTGTTGAGTAAATGATTATTTATTTGTCGTACAAGTCGTGAATGGCACCTGGCTACGGCATACATTAAAATGATGGCTACGACTAAGGCCTACTTACAGTTCGTTAAATATGTGAACTAACGTTTCATTTTCACTACTATCTCTTTGATATACCAGACAATAAATTACCTTTTCTATTTCAACTCAAGTAAAATGATATAGCAAATTCTGACTTTTATTTATTTAAAATAATATGTAGTCATTTTGCCGCTTCACCTAACACGTTCCCTGCGCCATCATTTTTAAAGAACTTTCAGCTGGTGCTTTGGAGACCTAAAAGATCTCGTAACTAATCTACCCTTTGGTGCATTTGAGACCTAATCAGTCTCCTAAAAATACGGTTTTGAAAATAATTTATATACTACTGTGAGAATAATAATACTACTATGCGTTAGGGACCTAATCTATCTCTAATTGTTTTTTTATGTCCTTGAATTCACCTTTAAGTAGGAATCAAATATGTATATTTGTCTTACCTATTCATACTTAAAGTACTTTACACGTTAGCGCCTCCCGCAAGGAGTGGAAAAACACGATTATAGTCAACGCACAATAGAAACGTCCTGTAAGCGATCTGATTGATCTCATAACGCAACGAACACGCTAGACTTCGAGCAATGTGTCTGTTTCTAACGTCAAAATCCTTACTAATATTATAAATGCGAAAGTAAGTTTGTTTGTTTGGTTTTTACGCTTTCACGCCTAAACCACCAAACCGATTTAAAAAATTCTGTCATCATTAAAAAGCTATAATATCAGGGAGTGATACACGTTATATTTTATCCCGGTATTCCCACGAGAACTGCAACTACGCGGTGAAAACGAGTGCGGTTTGCTAGTAGTTTTATATTTCTTATATTTTGTAAAATGCCGAGAAGTCTTTAAAATTTGTCTATGAAAATTTGTTGGAAATATCCTGTCCCTGTGTAAAGTTGAAATATAAAAATAATTGCACTATAGAGCAGCTACAATTTCTGGAGCCTTATAAAACAATTCACCTTTCTTAATGAGGAGTTCTAAGTAGAGACGGTCAAAATACCGTCGCGAAGTGATCGGTACACAGAGAAGTAATAAGCGATTGATGGGAGGCAGTTCTCTACAATGTCATGGTTCGCCCTAAAGGTGGAAGAGACCGCATGGCTATGGGCGCCATGATTTCAAACAGACAAAGACAAAAAAGCTTAAATTGCAAATAATATAAAGGTCTTTTTTTTTTGTGGGTGGACTGCGGTCGGCGCGCCTCCGCACCACTCCGTCTGGGGCGACAGAGGGGCTTAAGCACGCAACTCCCGCAACCCACCCGAAAACCACGTCGCCTTCGTCGTTGGGCCGACCACCGGAGCAGAGTTAACTTGTCGTCAGTGGTCGGCCCGACGGAATACCCCCTACTTGGGGTACCCTTCCATCGACCGACGTCCCCCCCTCGGGGAGGACGTCGGTCTTTCCTCTCGCGGTCGGCCTCTCGGCAGGTGACGGACTAATCCCCGGTCACGTCATCCGCGGCCTCGGCTAAGGCGGCATGAGGCGCAGGTAGTTGCGCCTGCGCCGCCCCATTCGCCGGCAGCGGATCTCCTCATCGAGGCTGCATTGTATTCTTGATCCGTCATCACGCGAATGATATAATTAATGTTATTGTTTATTATTTCGTCTAACTTTTCAGTTTTTACTAGATGTTGGCTTCATTGAAAAATCTGTATACATAAAGCAATTTTATTTCTCCATTACAGATGTCATTATGTCTGGTGCCGGAGTAAAAATACAATTCACCACCATCTCTCCCTCTCTCTTGCAAGAGAGAGGGGTTAATTGTGGCTATATTGTGCCTACTATAATCTGAATACATAATTAAATCATCAACATTGTTTATTTGAAATAAACAGTTCACGGCCTAATACATATTCAGAGAGCAAATGGATATACTAATAAATTTTGGCCTGAGAATTCGTATCAAAGACACCGTGTTCCTTGAGCAATTAAAACCTCTAAACAATCTCTGGAATTATTTATATTCTTATATATTCTATCTCAAAACATCTTTATATTAACATCTTATACCTTAAAATAACTTCATGTTTATAAAATGAATAAAATATTATGAATTGAGTTATTTATGGTTAGATAAAAAAGACAAGTCGTGTTATGTTATAATTTTTTTTTCAAAGTCCTATCTTTTTATCTCCCTTGTAGGCATATGTACTTATAGGAGGCCAGCCCTTTGATGTTTTCTGAATACAATTCTTGACTTCACGCTTGTGGTTTTAATTTTTTAGCGGCATAAACCTGTTATAATCATCATCGTCATCATTTCAGTCCATATACGTCCTACTGTTGGGTGCTAACCTCCTCCACAATATGAGGACAATTGACCTACTATTTCACGTTGATCAGACGTGTTGGTATGTTTAGGATTTCATTTCCTCAGAGTACTCCCTATGAAAGAGCCGATAGAGTACACAGAGTTACCCATTCTCTCCGCCGCTTCAGAGACTCCAATCTATCCGTAAGATTGGGATCCCCGACGATTCGAACGGTACGCCTTTGGAGGGAGTCAAGTGGGTCTAGCTGATATTTGGGCGCGCCTACCCAGAGGTGTGAGCATTACT
Organism: Lymantria dispar; assembly: GCA_032191425.1. Classification (NCBI taxonomy): domain Eukaryota; kingdom Metazoa; phylum Arthropoda; class Insecta; order Lepidoptera; family Erebidae; genus Lymantria; species Lymantria dispar. Next base: position 7,263,425 of record CM063457.1, read on the forward strand.
CCACATGAGGACGAACTTGTGCTTTGTATAGTACAAGACGCTGTCTCGGTGTGAAGTACTGCCTGGCTCTGTTCAGGACGCCCAACTTTTTGCTAGCTAATTTAGCTTTGTCTTCCAAATGACTCCCAAACTGGGCTTTGTTCAATATTTCGACACCGAGGATCCCCATACTGTTGGCAATTTGGAAAGTTACTCCTTGGAACTGAGCCATCATGACAAATGGGTCATTCTTTGCAGTGAACGCACAAACTTGTGTCTTTGTGGGGTTGAACTGGACTAAGTTTCGTTCACCCCATTCCGAGGCCCGCCCCAGAGAGCGCTCGACTTCAGACACAAGTTGAACACTTTTTTCCTGCGTACTCCGAGGGACATTCCGTTGCTCGGTACACCGCTCGTTGCCCGTGCTGTCTTCCGCATAGCAACGTGATGGTCGACATATATATATTTCTATTTTAAATAACATGCTGCACCACCACAGTCAGATTTGTTATTTATCTTCCTCTCCTTGTTTAGATTCCTTCTATTAAAATGCCTAAAGGTCAGCAAATGGTATCCACGGGAATCTCAAATTGATCCTCCAAATTATTCATTCATTCATTTCATTCAAAGTAAAAGAATATTATAATCTGTGCAAATCTTAACATATAAAGATGCGGTATAATTAAGCCAATGATCCGTTTTCACAAACAAGACCAGTTCTTACACTTTCATACAATTTGAATGGCCCAATAAATAAAATGTCCGCCATTATTTTAAAGAGGCCATCTTGTTAATATGCGTTAGTTGCAAGTTTGCAGTCACCACTCGCACCTCTAGTTTGTGTTGCTAGTCTCATTAGCATGAAATTTACCGTCCAATATCGATATATCAATGCGATTAGTTCTCTGCTATAAATACTTATGCTAAAAGGTCAGTTAGAATTTATGGATACGTTCCCGAAGCGTTCTATGATGTTATAACACTAAATTAATGAGGTAATAAAATAAGCAGTAAATTAATTATATTGCCTGCCTCCTCTTTATTATGGCGTAAGTATTAAACTATCGATTATATCCTAGATTCATCATCATTATCATCTCAGCTATGTTTTATACAATTCAGCACTCCCTATCTTACCCTTGGATGTCGTAAAAAACGACTAAGGAATATAGCAAACATAACATTTATGCAAGAGAAGGAAAACTCGAGACAAAACCCTATACCAACCTGTCTGACCAGCATGGTATAGTAAGGATAATTTCCCTTCTATTGTGAAGCTTCTATGATAATCATCTCAAGCTATATACGTCTCGCCGCAGAGTTTGAACCTCCTTAAAAGTAAGAAAAAGAATTGAATACCACGCTAATCTGATTTGACACTGCTGATCCGCATTTCGAGTTCTCTTTGATGTTAATCTTCGTTCCTTAGGCTATGTCCAATTGCTAATTTGTTCCGTGATAAAATCAGTAGTTCGCATTGCCGTGTAATAAAAGTAGATTTTTACTATTATGTCCAAAAATGTTGTCAGTCGTCCAGATGAGGGGGTCATAAAAATCAATGTGTTTAACCTAAGTCAAAACTGTAAAAAAACTATTTGACGGATTTTATCTCGTTTGTATTTTTGATTGCCTGGCGTTTCAAATACTTTACAGCGTTCAGGGTCACGGGCAGACTAAGATGTCTTACTTCCAACAATTCATCGTTATTACTTCTTACTGCTCTTCGTTTCGTCATTTCTAGTGGCTTCTAAGTGATGATTAATCACAGGGTAGGACGAAGTAAGAATACATTTCACCACCATGTCTTCCCCGTGGGTATCGTAGAAGACAACTAAGGGATACACGCTGATAACATTGCTGCACATTCTACTTTCCGTGTGGTGACGGAATAAGAATACAATTCACCACTCCCTATCTTGCCCGTGAATGTCGTAAAAGACGACTAAGGGATATAATATGCATATAAGATCTGTGCAAGAGAAGAAAAACTCGAAATGAAACCCTATACCAACAAATCTGAACAGCATGGTTATAGTAAGGTCCATTTCCTTCCTATTATGGAGGAGGCTCGAGCCCAGCAGTGGGACGTATATGAACCGAGATAAATATCGCTGTAAGAAAAATAATACTTTCCTATTCCAACACGTCTAACCATCGTAGGATACGAGGTACGCCAATTTGCCTCTCTTTGTAAAGAAAGCCTTATTTTTTTTAACGCTGTGGAAATGCAATTTACGCACTGCCCCCCGCCGGTGACAGACGAGGGGGGTGTGTGGGACTCGCCGGTCACCTATGCAACCGGAATACCCACTAAAACCAACAGCGGTCCCTTCCGCGCTTTTGCGGAGTGCCGGAGAGATCGTCTAGTGACATTCGATCCCCGGCACTCCTACGCAAGGCCGTCGGGCCACGTTCTGTCGTCGTTCAAGGCGATGGGAGGAGATGCGCGTATCGGTGCCTCCTTCTCCCTGGTCGCCGCCTACGACGCGAGTTAGCGGACGCAAGTGCCTCGCGTTCCCGCTCCGCGGCCTCCTTCCGAGCGATGACCTCCTCGCAGAAAGAGGCCATCGACGACCAGCACCTGTCGCTGTAGATCATATTTGATGTGATGCTCAGCAACGACAGGTCTGTTCCTATAACTGCCGACAGGTCGCGGCGCTGAGGCCCCCAGGCGGGACATACCTCCAGGGTGTTGTAAAGAAAGCCTGAGTCTAACAGTGGAATATACACAGGCTGCAATGATAATGGTAAATAAAGCTTCGATCCTGTAATAAATGACATTTTTTTTTTTTTCAACGGTGTCAAAGCAAACTGTACACTTGATCGTAAGTATTGCTGCCGCTCATGGACCTTTGCTACGCCACTGCCTACCATGAAGAAAATGAAGGGAGGGTGAATGTGTGCAATGAGATTCGGTGATACCAAAGGCATTACTAAAACCTACCACACGCAAACATCCTCAGAAAGTTAAGCTTCTGGCTCTCTTGCTCACCGAACGAAGCGTAATAACACATTGCTACTATTCAAACGTCGATTTTCTGCGAGAGTGTGGTACTACCCCAGACTGACCGGAACGCGACTGTAGACAGATAACTGTCAACAGTGTGGTCCTACCACTAAACTATTGGGACAGTCCTGTTTAAAGAATTAAAACTTATTCGATCACCAATGTTCTATGCCATGAAACAATGCTAGATTGGCAATAAACAAGATATATATATATGGTTTTCCACAGTTAATTACAATAATTACGTTTATTAAAGCTAGTTGAAACATTAACAAGTCACGCGAAATAACTATTATTGTCATAAATAGATATGTTGTTATGTACAATTAATTATGTAAATAGTAACTTTCTCTGGCACGCTAGCCAACTGCTTCATATCAAATAACATTTACTTACTATTTAAATTTTATATCTATAAAATTATACATACTTATTTTAAATTATTTTTATGTTCATTCACTAACATAGAATAACTTAGTAGGGTGACTAGAAGAATGCCACGCAGATGTCTTTGTCTTGAAGCCACGGCATGTAGAACTAATTTTTCGTTATTATTTGCTTTCATCTGGTCTTATATCATCATCCGGGTGGTGACGGAATAGGAAAGCAATTCACCAACTATCGTGCCCGTGGGTGTCGTAGAAGACGACTATACGATTTAATATGCAAAGAACATGTATGCAAGAGAATGAAAACTCAAAATAAATCCCTATACCAACCCAACTGACCAGCGTGGTATAGTAGAGCCATTTCCTTTTCATATTGGAAGATGCTTGAGACCAACAGTGGGAGGTATATGGGCTACGATGATGATGACAGAGTGGGAATATTGCGTATTCCAGACGTTGTTTTTCGGTGATGGTATAAAGGTAATACCTTTATACCATCAAGCGGAAGCGAGCAATCAATATCAAAACAAGAGAAGAAAACCCCATGTTTTATTGCCTTTTTGTTGAAGATAAACAATCTACTTACCTGATGGTAAGTAGTAGCTGCTTAGCAGGTATATAATCAGGTGATTAGGTAGTCTTTCCGTGTGGTGATGGAGTAGGAATACAATTCATTAACCCCTGTCTTACCCGTGAGGGTTGTAAAATACGTCTAGGGGATTAAATGCTATTAAAAGAAGGAAAATATGATATATATTTGGTCAATTTTACTCCTATTGTAGAAGAGCCTCGAGCCCAACAGTGGGACGTATATGTTCATTATGTATATTATATTTATTAGTCGTCCTTTATGACACCCATGGGCAAGAGGATGGGGGATGGTGAATTTTATTCTTACTCCATCACCACACGGTAAAATATAATTACGTCGTACATAATACAATTACTACTTTATATAAATCAATAATTTTAACAAAAAAAAAAAAAATAAAGCCAAAAGACAAGACAAGAAAAGCACCAGCTTTCAAATAAAAAAAGAATCATGAAAATCGGTTTACCCACTCGAAAGTTCTGAGGTAACAAACATTAAAAAAAAAATTCAATCGAATTGTACTTGATTTTTTGAAGTGCGTTAAAAATAAAAGGTAAATGTACTACTAAGTGTAATTTCTCAAACAGATTGTTCCTACGTGCGAACTCTGGCAACACTTTATAACCTCTAATATATCAATAGTATATTGAGCATCAGCGCTATATAATTATCCACGACCCACCACATAGTAATTCACAGCACTTACAGCACTTAGATTGTTATACTCGTAATATCGTATAAAATACGACAATTATTGTATCAGACAGTGAAGGCTAGCACATTGCGGTACAAATTATAATCGACCTAATTCCCAGGACCATCCAAATACATTCTACACTGGTTTGTTACCTTAGCGGTAATGAAGCAGAATCCTATTACATTTTAAAGTTTATATGAAAACTCCGGCTCGGCTTAACACTGTCGCTAAAATATATAACAAGTTACTCTAACTTCCTACTGAAACTATATAATACACATATTGAGTTTTGATTTTTACGCGGTTATCTTAACTAATATTATAAATGCAAATTTATGTTTTTACGTGTATGTTACGCTTTTACACTGTTATATAGGTAGGTATTATACTGTAAGTATTCAACTGATCGTCTTGAAATTTCGCATAAACGTTATCAAGAAACGCAAAAAACCGCCTGAGTGCGAGTCGGAGTCGCGCACGAGGGGTTCCGTACTCATGATCTATAAAAAAGGAAAAAATTGCGTTTGTTGTATAGGAGGCCCCCTTAAATTATTTATTTCTTAGTACTTTTTTATTATAGCGGCAATACAGCCTGCTGACAGACAGACGGACGGACAGACAACGAAGTCTTAGTAATAGGGTCCAGTTTTTACCCTTTGGGTACGAAACCCTAAAAAGGCAAGCTTTACCGTTCATAAAAATATTTTTGCCAAGGATCGGAACACGAATGACGACTTCTTTGAGTTCTGGCGGTAAGAACGCCGAACCAGAATAATGCAGCCATGAAAAAATACAACCCGTTCTAGCCGAGATATAGATGGACAGATCGGTAAAAATAAAATCGCTGAGAGCAATAAGACCTACCTAGTTGCACGTCCTGGATTAAATCTGTACGTCGGTCTGAGCAGTCTCCTGAAAGCTTAATCTTTTGAGTGAACCATTAATTGTACGTTCGAAAGAAAGAGTTTCTTGCGAGTCATGGAACTCCTTTACCCGCTCGTCCCGGGCCACATGTAAAACTAGTTACAAAGCTAAAAATCATTAAAAATGTTTTCAATAATAACAAAGTGTTTGTTACCTTTTTGGGAATAAGTAATAATATACCTTTTTAGCGAGTAATCCACCCCCCAAAAGGGGGGTAGATTACTCGCACCACTCCGTCCGGTGTGTCAGAGGGCCGTAAGCACGCACACCCGTAACCCACCCGCGAGACGTCGCCTTCGTCGTTGGACCGACCACCGGAGCACGGTGACTTGTCGTCAGTGGTCGGCCCGACGGAATACCCCCTTGAGGGGTACCCTCCCATCCACTGACGTCCCCCCCTCGGGGAGGACGTCGGTCTTTCCTCACGCGGTCGGCCTCTCAAGTAATAATATACTTCACTAGATTTTAATATATTACCGTAGTGAATATAACCTATCATTTAGAACAATTGATGTGTAAGTGAAAGCTTAATAAGGTACTCATCACATTAACAATTGTTTTTAAATTAAATAAATTAAACGTACTAAAATACGAATCATTGTTGTAAAACGGAACACGCAGTACATCAGCGGAACAGTAATGTTGCGGTAAAATTTCAACGACAATTTATCTAGTGGTGTTGTTTGTACAATGATGGAATAAAATAAAAAAAGGAAAAATCTTCAGCTTGAGAATCAGTAGTTGACCACCCCACATATTTTTTTTTGTTTTTTAATATTTCACATACAACATTGCCTTAATTAATCTCAAACAATTCATAGCATGCGTCACTAAAAAAACAATTGGAGTGTATTTGGAATATTAAAAAAAAAATGAGAGGATGCGTAGTTTGATTAGATAACAGCGCCGACTTTTAATATGGAATTAGTTTTAAAACATTTTTTTTTGGGGGTGCGTTACGGTCGGCGCTCTCCTCACACCACTCCGTCCGGGGCGACAGAGGGGCGTAAGCACGCACACCTATAACCCACCCGCGACACGTCGCCTTCGTCGTTGGGCCGACCACCGGAGCAGGGTGACTCGTCTTCAGGGGTCGGCCCGGCGGAATACCCCCTTAAAACTAATTACAGACGTTACATTAGTTTTAAAACATGCGGTAAATTCTAATTTTATAGATTTATGTGCGTTAGTGATCAACTACAGGTACATGGTCAACTACCCTACATGAAATTCGTGAAATGTATTTGATAAACGATAATACTCATCTGTTGTGTTAAAAATCTGAAACTAATATAAATGCCCAAATTATCACCATGATCATCTCAGCCCACATAAATCGCACTCTTTCCTGAAATCCTCCTGAACAATAGGTGATAAATTGATTTACTATACCACGTTATTTAAGCGTAAGCATAGAATTTCATAGTTTTAACGTTTTATTAGATAAATTAATAATTTATCACTTAATAATTAATTGAAATTATTTTACGCGAATATTAATTTATCGTTCCATAATCACCATTTGTTCAATGTTAAAAGGAATCGTGATTAAACATTTAGTTTTCTAAATTTATTGCTATGCTGTAATTGAAATATACAATTGTAAATGTTAAGTACTTCACAGAAAGGTCACGGAAATCGATTAATAACAGATACTTATTTGATTTTAATGGTGATACTATTGTTGATAGAGTCATAGGTTATATCATAGCTATCAATATTCGTTATCATCAGTTTATATACGCCATACCGTTGGGCTCGAGCCACCTCGTTTTTGGGACAGAATTCGACCGACTATATCATATTGATCAGACGTGTTCGTATAGGTTCTTATTTTGAGTTTTCCTTCTCTTGAATCGATCTTACATACGTCTTGTTCGTCGACTTTTATAACACTTAGTATAGTAAGTAGTAAGAGTAGTGCAGGATGCTGTCTTTTTATAAAAATAAAATCTGATCCAAAGTTCCGTTACATCGATATTGTATGCAAGCTAAAAATAATGTTTATTAAATATATCCACCTAATAATCTGTGTGGTGAGAGAATAAAAATACAATTCACCACCCCCTTTCTTGCCCGTAGGTGTCGTAAAAGACGACTAAGGGATTAAATATGTATATCTAACTATGCGAGAGAAGGAAAAGGCGTAATATGTACAATACCAAGACGTCACCAGCGTGGTATAGTAGGTCAATTTCCCTTCTATTATGGAGGAGGCTCGAGCCCAGCAGTGGGATATATCATGATGATGAGGAACCCCACAACTTTTAACATGGCTAATTACATAAAACTTTATATCAACTGTATTGGCTCATTTGCATACAACATATTTCAATACAGTATTATATTATTAAATTTTAATAAGACCATGTTTTGTTGAAATATTCAGGTCCATATAACGATTTGTCAAACGCAAAATATCGATTTATTCGTTAAATATATAAAGATCACGTCCACCTCCTTTGTATATAAGTAATTAATTTCAAAATGTTAACGATGTAGTTCTTTCCAATTTTACAATAATTAATCATAGCATACTGCACAAAATATACGTTAATTTATTATTATAATCAAAATTGCTTTAACACAGTTTAAAGTATAAAGCCCAGTGCATACATACAGTTTTTATAACGATATGTAAATTCTACACACTTAACAACAACTATAGCGGTAGGACCTCACTGTTGACAGTTGTCTGTCTACAGCCGCGGGCCGGTCCGTCCGGGGTTAGTACCACACTCTTGCTGTAAATCGACGTCTGAGTAGTACCAATTTTTTACTGTGCTTCGTTCGGTGTGTGAGAGAGCCGGAAGCCCAACTTTCTGAGGGTATTTGCTTGTGGTGGGTTTTAGTGATGCCTTTAGTATCACCGAACCTCATTGCACGCATTCACACTCCCTTCATTTCCTTCGCGGTAGGCAGCGGCTTGCAAAGGTCCATGAGCGGCAGCAACCCTTACCTCAGGTGTACTGTTTGCTCGTTTTGCCAGAGTCTCCTCCATAAGAGGAATATTAAGAGAGGGAAGAAAATAAGAGGGATATTGACCTACTACACAGCGCTAGTCATACCTGTTGGGATAGGATTTTTTTTTATTGCCAACGGTGACAAACGAGCAAGCAGCACACCTGATGGCAAGTGAAACTGCCGGAGATGGACATTTGCAATACCAGGGGCACAGCCAGGCCGTTGCCTACCGTGAAGAAAATACTCTTCTTAAACCTCGTTTAAAGAAGGACATGTCATAGCGCTCGGGAAACACAGCAGCAGGTAGTTCATTCCAGAACTCATTATTTCAAGCATTCTCTCTCTAGCGTAGATATTATATCCATATTTAATCACTTACTCGTCTTTTACTCGTGGACAAGATAAGGGGGGGTGAATGGTATTCTTACTTCGTCACCACATTGAAAAGTTGTTACAAATAATGTTTAACAAGAAAGTTCTAGATTGTTCTTTGTTTTGCAGGATGAAGATGTAGAGGTACCATATCATCCAGCGACTGGGGCGGCGCAGGCGCGACTACCTGCGTGCCATGCCGCCCTAGCCGAGGCCGCGGGTGACGTGACCGGGGATTAGTCCGTCACCCGCCGAGAGGCTAACCGCGTGAGGAAAGACCGACGTCCTCCCCGAGGGGGGTACGTCGGTCGATGGGAGGGTACCCCACTAGGGGGTATTTCGTCGAGCCGACCACTGATGACAAGTAACCCTGCTCCGGTGGTCGGCCCAACGACGAAGGCGACGTGATGTTCGGGTTGGTTGCGGGTGTTGCGTGCTTACGCCACTCTTTCGCCCCGGACGGAGTGGTGCGAGGAGCGCGCCGACCGCAGCCCACCCCAAAAAAAAAAAAAAGAGGTACCATATCATTAGAAGAGCTTTTAGTCGATATTGTAATCAAAAGCAAATCGATGTCAATTTTTGTTTTTTTTAGTCGAGTAACTATTGAGTTTTCCGTGTGGTGACGGAGTAAGAATACAATTCACCACCCCCACTCTTACCCGTGGGTGTCGTAAAAGATGACTAAGGGATTAAATATTTATGTAAGTGAAGGAAAATTCGAAATAAAACCCTATACCAACCCGTCTGACCAGCTTGGTATAGTAGGTCAATTTCAATTGGAGGAGGCTCGAGCCCAACAGTGGGACGTATTATAAGCTGAAATGATGATAATAATGATGAACTATTGAGTTGACAATATTTATTCGTTGTAAACAATTTAGTCGATTCAAAAGTTGTATGTATACACCTTGTCTTACAAGCATAGTCTTTAATTATTTTAAGTTGTTAAAGTATAAATATAAAGTATAAATCTTCCGTGTGGTGACGGAGTAAGAATACAATTCACCACCCCCTATCTTACCCGTGGGTGATCGTACGAGACGACTAAGGGATATAAAACGCATATAACATCTATGCGAGAGAAGGAAAACTCGAAATAAAACCCTATACCAACACGTCTGACCAGCGTGGTATAGTAGGTCAATTACCCTTCCATTATGGAGGAGGCCCGAGCCCAGCAGTGGGACGTATGTGGGCTGAGATGATGATGATGATGATGATGAAAGTATAAATAATAAGCATATAATATCTATGCAAGAGAAGGAAAACACAAAACAAAACCCAATTCCAACACATCATACCAGCGTGGAGCTGATCAATTACCCCCTACCATAGTGGAGAAGTCCTGAGCCCAGCAGTGGGATGTATATAGGCTAAGAAGATGATGATGCTGTTAAAGCATAGACTAGAATTAAAAATATCACTCATCATTACGGTATTATCCCAATTACTTGGAGTCTACGTAATATGTACTCTTCTTCTATCTTATATATAAATTTCTAGCGTACGTGTGTATGTCACTGAATTCCTCCTAAACGGCTGGTTCGATGTTGACGAATTTTTTTGTGTGTATTGAAGGGGATTCGAGGATGATTTAGATTCACAATTGGACCCGGTAGGTGGCACTGTTCGGGCAGGACAATAACATAACTTGAAAATGACTTTACCAATTTCGCTCATCTGTTTTTTAAGTTTTCTAGTACTTTGAAAATTACTTTTATGGAAAAAAAATTAGAAAGTTGCGCAGAAAATCAGAAAATTTAAGAAAACTGTATTCGTTCAGTTTTCTTAGATTTTCAGGTTAATTATCTATACTGCAACTAAACGGCTGGACGGATTTTTAATGAATTTTTGTCAATGCATTCAAGTGAGGGCCTGGATCATTTAGATTCACAAATTAGCCCGGCAGATGGCGCTGCAGTCGGTCAGTCTCTATTACTGCTGTCAATTTCAAGGAAAATGCCGTTTATTTTATTTGAACAGAACAACGTCTATTGGGTCTGCTAGTTGTATATATTACAAAAATTATTAGCAATCGGCCAGTAGTTAGCCTGACGTCAACCCTCCTTGGGAATGTAATTATTGACCAAACGCTATTAGATGGAGTTAGCCCAGGTCGATGTAAAGTTCATATAAAACACACACTATATATAAACCCATACGAATAGGCCAAGAGGGCACCATCATTCTATTTTTATATCGATTTCGTGAATCAAACTTTTCACAAGCGGAATTAGTCTCGAAGACTCATCAAGAACTGATCAATTTTGCTTGAGAAAAGTTCAAATCCAATTTCGTGATTTCTCGATTTCGTGATGTATTCGTATAACGAGAATTGCCTTACATTGGTTTTGGATTCAAAAGTCCATAAACTGCATAATTTGATTGCTCTTTAATAACAAAATATCATAATCGTGGTACAAGTTACCAATTCTCATTGAATAACCATATTTGCAGCGCAAACTTATAACAAAAGGTATTCTAAAACACTCAATTTGGTAAACATTATCATTTTGCCGACATATCGACATTACTATTCGAATAAACTGTCACGATTTCTACCATAAATATGAGTACTTAATGGCTTAATACCGTATAAGTAGAGAATTATGAAATAATGACGGATATTTTTGTAATAGCAACACCGTTTTAACTGCAACCAGTATGCAAGCTTTGTAATAATCATTTGGCTATTGTTGCGTAAAATTTAACAACATTACTTTAAGTCAGTCCTAATAGCTGGGTATTCATATAAATTTATGGATGCTCTTAGTATATGTTATTTTTATTATGTTTCCCCTGTCACACCTGTGGGTGTCGTCAAAGATGACTAAGAGATTAGAATACGCAGTTTACATCTATGAAGGAAACGGCAATCTTGAAATAAAATCCTATACCAACCCGTCTGACCAGCGTGGTATTTTAGGTCAATTACCCTTCTATTGCGAAGGAGGGTCGAACCCAGTAGTGGGACGTATATGTGCGGAGTAGAAGCACAATTAACCATCTTACTTACATTATTACACAACGCTTAAGACACAAGATGAAAAAAAGATTACTAGGAGAAAATTATATTTCTGAATAAATAAAACTGTAAGCAATCCATTTGACTATTGTAGTATAGAAAGCTAATTTCTATCCTATCATTGAAGAGGCTCGTTTCCATCAATATGACATAGTTTGTAGACGTAAGACTTGCAAAGTTATTGAATACTAGCAACCTGCCCTTGCTTCGCTTCCGTTTCAGTCGCAGTCCGTTTTACCCGCATAATTGCCCGTCTCGTGGGAGGCCTATGTTACTCAGGAATAATGTGGCTTTCCAATGGCGAAAGAATTTTTGAAATCGGCACAGTAGTTTTTGAGTTTATTCATTACAAACATATGTATTTGTATTCTTGAATTTATTCATTACTAGCAGCGCCCTGCGGTTTCAACCGCAGTTAGTCTGCCCTTGGGAACATCGGAATAAATTATAGCCTATGTGTTATTCTGATATGTAAGCTATATTATTGTGACGTTTTGTCAAAATCCATTCAGTCGTTTTTGCGTGAAAGAGCAACAAACATCTTCACATTCTCACATACAAACTATCGCGTTTGTACGGATCTTATGTGCATATTGTATCCCTTAGTCGTCTAGTACGACATCCACGGGCAAGATAGAGCGTGGTAAATTGTACTCTTACTCCGTCACCATATGAAGACAAACACGATATAGGTATCTATGCTAAAAGGGGCTTATATAATATGATTCTAAAAAGCTTACTTGTACAAGATAGATATTCAATTTATAATCTCATAGATGGAATAAGGTCGTTCCGCCCGAGGCGGCGGCAAAGGTTAATCGAAGCACGGCAGAACACGTCACAGATCAGTTAAGTACCTCACAAGGCATTGTCGTGGCAGTACAGTTAACGGGGCCCTCATGTTGTGCAACTGATCTTAGCACTGTTAGATATATTGCGATATCGATTGATTTACTATCGATATGAGATTTATTCGTTTTGTAGGTTATTGTCAAACAATGATATTCAATATACGTTTAATTCTCATCAATATATCAAAATAAATAGGTATTTTATTCTGTGTCTACTCATGTGTTGTCTAGAGCACGATAGTTTCTACATACATAGCGTCACGCCTGCTTCCCAGAGGGGAAACATACTTCCATCGCTTCATTCACTCATCAAAGTCTTCACGCATTCTCTACGGTTATGCGTACTCTTAACATGACTTTTCACCAGCACGTCTCTAATTTGATCCAGAAACGTACGATGTGGTATTTCTCTTGCAACATTTATAGTTCCTGGGCATATTAATAAGGCATTGCATATACCTTGAATATGAATCCAACTACATCTTTAATTTTTCATCAAATTATGTATGTATAATCTGATTATATTTTTGTACGTCTAAAGTGGACGCTTGAATGACGGTCCCGTTATTTTTATGAGTCAGAATGGGACACTTAAATATGTATATGAAACTAAAAGCTAAAAAAACAAGGACACGTGAGTCTTGCAGGAATAAGTAAAACTATAGAGTAAAAACCTTAAAAAAAACTAATACCATTTTTACTCTGTTTGCAAAAATGGGATATTTTTGTACTACTGAGGACAACAGAACAAACAATCTGAATTCAGAACTTTCCTGTTCAATATGTATGTACACGTTATGTATGTAACATAAAATTAATAATTATATAAAGAAAAGCACCTGTTTTAATGATAAATGAATACAATCATATCATAGCTGATATTCACGGTGGCCCATACTAATGGAGACGAACACAGTGCCCAAGACATATTATTGCATAGAAAATTTGTACGCCGTCAATCTTTAAATTCTGGGGAACGATAATACAGATTTTTTTTTCGGGGGTGGGTTACGGTCGGCACGCTCCTCGCACCACTCCGTCCGGGGCGACAGAGGGGCGTAAGCTCGCACACCCATAACCCACCGGCGACACGTCGCCTTCGTCGTTGGGCCGACCACCTGAGCAGGGTGACTTGACGTCAGTGATCGGCCCGACGGAACACCCTCTAAGGAGTAGCCTCCCATCAACTGACGTCCCCCCCTCGGGTAGGACGTCGTTCTTTCCTCGCGCGGACGGCCTCTCAGCGGGTGACGAACTAACTCCCCGGTCCAGTCACCCGCGGCCTCGGCTAGGGCGGCATCAGGCGCAGGTCATCGCGCCTGCGCCGCCCCAGTCGCCGGTGACGGCTCGCGACGTCGAGGAGATGCTTCTCGCGAACGCGTTCCGCCACCTCCTTCCGGGAGACTACTGCCTCGCAGAAGACTGCGACCGCGTCCCAGTTCCTGACGTCAGGTCGGCACCGATGATTGCGACGAGTTCACGACGCTGTTCTGCCCAAGCGGTACAAACCTCGAACGTGTGCTGCGCCGTGTCCTCGTCGCAATCGCAGTGGTGGCAGGACGGTGTACTCTCTCTCCTGACGACCGTGTATTTGGCGAAGCATCCATGCCCCGTCCAAACCTGCACCAGTCGGAAGGACAGCACCCCGTGCCGCCGTTTTAGCCACTGCATCGGCACCGGCACAGGCCGGAAGGCCTCCACGGTCTGCACACTGAACCGAGGCCTCTCCAGCCGGACTGCCCAACGGGCAATAATGTCTTGGCGGGCGTCGATGCCCCAGGCGGTGAGCTCCCTCAAAGAGACCACACCGCCCTCCACTCGCACCCCTGACACCCGCCGATACAAACCGGCAAGCATTTCCGCCTCCAGGTCCCACGGAGTCGGACGGTCAGGGACCTCGCCCACACCGGTGCGCCGTACAGGGCCATCGATCAGATGACCCCCGCGTACAACCGTCGACACGTAGCGCCCACATTCGGCATAAGCCAGGATAGAGTGGACACCGCGCCGACGAGCTGTGGAGCGAACCTGCGGCAATGCTCCCGGAACCACCACGATACTATACACCTAAAGAGAGATAAGCCAACGTGGTATCGTGGTATGATAGCTCTATATCTCATTTTGATACCGGAATATAATCATACCCCTCTCTACGTTAAAACCTAATATAAAATTGTACCTATGGTAGATAAACAGCCTGAAAGTCTAAACTCGTGTCTAACAGTATAATAATGGCTCTCTCATAATATGCCCTAAATATTCATCATCATTATAATACGACCCGCTGCTATACTCAAACCTCTTCCACAATAGGAGAGAAATTGAATTACGGCACGCTGATCAGACATGTTAGTAGGTCTTATTCCGAGTTTCCCTTCAGTTGCAGTAGTGTGTATAGTCCCTTTTACGGTCACTCACGGAAGGGGGTAATAACAATGCTGTCTATATCCTTACTAATATTATAAATGCGAAAGTAAGTTTGTTTGTTTGTTTGTTTATTTGTTTGTTTGTTACGCTTTCACGCTTAAACCACCGATCCGATTTCAAAAATTCTTTCACCAATGGAAAACTATAATATCAGGGAGTAACATAGGCTATATTTTATCCCGGTATTCCTACGGGAACGAGAACTATGTGGGTAAGGCGACTGAAACCGAAGCGAAGCGAGGGCGGGTTGCTAGTATGTATATAAAAATGAATTGCTGTTCCTTGGTCTCGCTAAAACTCGAGAACGGCTGGACCGATTTGGCTCATTATGGTCTTGAATTATTTGTGGAAGTCCAGGGAAGGTTATAAACCTTGTGAGAAAATATGGAAAATTGCGAGTAAAATACTAAAAACAATAATTTAATTTTCCCATACAAACTGTTCTTATCTGTCAAACATTTGATTATTATTATATTGGATATTCGTCCCGTCGGTTCGACATTTTTAGCATAATTACATGTAGATCTAGATTAAAAAAGGTTTGGGAATCGATAAAAAAAGGCGGTATATCCCTTAGTCGTCTTTTACGACACACACGGGTGGTGAATTGTATTCTTACTCCGTCACCGCACGGATAATACTAAAACCAAACTGATAAATACTAAAACAAAATAATTACAAAAAAGGCGATGCGAAGTTCGCCGGGTCAGCTAGTTAGATATATAAATCTAATTGAAGTACATTTTGGATAGTGTCACTCAACAGATAGCGCAGTGGTTGAGATACCGACCTACCGTGCCAAGTGTTGTGAGTTCAGTTCTCACGCTAGATCATTGTCTATCTGTTCACAAATTATTCTGAGTCTTATATGTAATTCGTGTCCGTTAATTGCATTTTTGTAAACTCTGCCGTAATACAAGGATTATTTTAGTAACATGATTGTGGTGTCTTTTTAAAACTAAAAAATATACTTTTTTATTTCTGCCTCAACATTCTATTGCTTTATAACTTACACATACATTTAATCGCGTTTTAAGTGGGACATAATAATAATAATAATATCTTTATTAAAAACCATATACATTTGCCACTTACATGGGTGTCTCTGCCTCTTGAATTAGGTAAAACCTGTGTCTCAAGAGACAGTTCCTTCCCGAAATACATAAACATAATCCTAAGATTATCTTACAGTGACAGGATTATAAGGTACTATTAATATGCTAATATACTACTATTAATATGCTAGAATGGAATACTGTCATTTTGTATTCCCTTGAATTAGTGTAATTCTAAAGAAACAAATTATAAGTTTAAACATGTTTAATACATGAATTTACATCGGGAATTTTTTAATCCGTCCACCGGAAGACTCCCCGTCGGGTAAGAATCGGTCATCTTAATAATTTACCGCTGTTTTATAAGTAAAAAGACAATTGAATAAACGCTCTGTCTTTGTACGTCGGCTGCATTAAAATACCGTTAATATATGATACTCGTTAAGGAATTCTAACATCAGGGGGTCGAATGCAACTTTCATTTAGTGTAGTAGCAATTTTCTTGAACTTTTAATGCCAAGATTTCGATTTAAGGTAATCATAAATCTATACCAATAAATAAAATTGGAGTGTCTGTTTGTAATGTCAAAATAATAGGATTTTTTCATGCTCACACGGTTATTTGCATGACACCTATGCCTAAAATAGCAATTAAAAAATTTTTGTCTGTCTGTCTGTTTGTTCCGGGTAATCTTCAAAACGGCTGGACCGATTTCAAAAATTCTTTCACCAATGGAAAGCTATAATATCAGGGCGTAAACTAGGCTATATTTTATCCCGGTATTCCCACGGGAACGGGAACTACGCGAGTAAAACGACTATAACCTATAACCGAAGCGAAGCGAGGACAGATTGCTAGTATAATATAAAAATGCAATATAGTTTCGTCTGATGATAATGGAATAAAGCGTAAACATTAAAGACTTTAAGGAGAAAATGTCTTTAATTTATTAAAAGTGATATTACTATTGTTTAATTTTTTTTTTCAACCGACAACAAAAAGGGGCAACAAAGAGGGGTTCTCAATTCACTGTGCTACGAATATTCGCCTACTATTCGATTATTCTCGAACTTATTTCACTATTCGGTCAAACATTACGAATTATTCCGCATCATCATCCTCGTCTCAGTCCACATAAGTCCTACTGTTGGGCTCTGACCTCCTCCACAACAGAAGGGAAATTATTCTACCACGTTGGTCAGACGACGTTACGTCGAGTTTGCATCGAATTTATCTGCACAATATCACTTAGTCGGCATTTACGATACCCACGGGCAAGACAGAGAGTGAACTCTTTAGAATATTGAATAGCAAATCATAACTTCTTCTTTATACGCACAATATTACGCACAATATTATTGACAAAGATTTTTAAGTTACCAACAAATTAGCATAACACTTAAAATCTAAGAGTGCTAAGTTATTATGAACGAAAACAATTAAAACGTAATGATTTCTAATGTTTACGCGAGTATTACACGTTGTAAATAAAACTACTTACGGATTTTATCGCGTTTGTATTTGATTTTTGGTTGCCCGACGTTTCGAACACTTTGCAGCGTTTATGATCACGGGCGGCCTCCTCCGCCCGTTATTTACAATTAAAGCGTGTTATAACATAACTCAATCACAAATAAAACAAAAAATACCCATTGCAGTGTCATCATTGCACGTTCTCCACTAATTTTTAACCTGTAAATAAAATTACTAACATGGTCACAGGCGGACTGATGACGCTTAGTAGTGCTAAGCGTAAAGTGTTCGAAATGTCGAACAATCAAAAATCAAATACAAACGCGATAAAATCCGTAAAATAGTTTTATTTACTACTAGCAACCCGCCCTCGCTTCGCTTCGATTTCAATCGCCTTACACGCGTATTTCCCGTTCTCGTGAGAATACTCCCTGATATTATAGCTTTGGAATCGGTCTGGTGGTTTAAGCGTGAAAGCGTAACAAACAAACTTACTTTCGCATTTATAATATTAGTAAGGATATATAATATTCGCGTAAACATCAAGAACTATTAATTTTTAACCTGTCTCCCAAAGTTACTGAGTGATGTCGAATATTCAGCGATTGGACAAAGAACGTTGCCAAATATTCGTTATTCCGTATTCGGCCAAATCACTGTTCGTAGTGTCTCTGCTAAGTGTTCAGACCAATGTGGAATGATAGATAAATTTCCCTCCTATTATGGAGAAGGCTTGCCTTTGCCAGTGGGGACTTAAACGAGCTGAGATGTTAATAGTCACTATACAGAGAACCTATAACGATATGAATCGTATGCACAACTTGTCGCTTCCACATCGATATTCTACCATTGCCCAGTCGTATTGTGCATTATTCAATAGCACCTCTATATACCGTACACTCTTTAACGCCTCGACATACTCAACCCACATATGGACAGCATAAGATTGGCATCGCGTATTGAATAACTTTGTCCCGTTATCAGATCCAATGCCGGTTTAAATTAATAAAGTTCCCGAAAAATCTCTAAATTCTTAATATGCTATTTGTGATTCTCATCGCCATCACAGCTCATTATGTCCCACTGCTGGGCTCGAGCCTCCTCCACAATGTAAGTGAAATTCACCCACTACACTTCTCTGGTCAGGCGGGTTGATATAGGGATTTGTTTCAAGTTTTCCATCTCTTGTATAGTTGTTATATACATAATATATCTCTTAGTTAAACGGCGCTGAGTAAGTTTCGGTAATTTAGAAAATATATTTACAGAAAGAAATATGGCGGTTTGAAATTCGCCGGGTTGACTAGTTGTAAATAAAACTATTTTATGGATTTCATCGCGTTTGTATTTGATTTTTGATTGCCCGGCGTTTCGAACACTTTATAGCGTTCATGGTCACATGCGGACTGGTAACAGGTTTTCATTTGACAAATTCATACTACAGATACTTTAGTGTTCTGTCTCCGTCCGTATGTTTGTTCCAGTTAATCGCAGGAAACGGAGGATATGGATAGAACTTTTAACAACCAATAACTGATACTATAAAGAATAATTTTATCATCATCGTCTGGACTCCTTCACTGCTGAGTTTAGGCCTGCTTCACAATAAGAGACTTAGAGTGTAGTGGTGATATTTTGTAGAGGAAACCCATCCTTTCATAGGTAGATATATCGGAAAGTATCTACAAAATATCTTATGTTAGGCATCCAACATCAAGTATGATATAATAAACGGATGTTGTATGATAGCGGCTACGAACGTCGAACCCTTACTCGTGAATATCATAAAAAACGACTAAGAGTTTCGCATAGACCAGTGCCAGCTCCATCTGATGCCTTCTGATCAACAATTAGGTACATTCCCAAGAAGAGTTGACATTAGTCAAGTGGCCGGTCATAAAACTATAAACATTTGCAATATGTACTATGAAAGAAAAGTACATATTACGTCGACCCCTAGTAATTAGGGAATGGTTGATGGAAAGGTTAATGCTTATCATATACTTAGCAGGTTATAAAATTGCATGAAAATTTAGTATTAGCCGCGTGGTTCCGGATTCCTTTTTATTTATCATCTTTAGCTCAACTCTAAATAAATGTTAGTATCAAGAAATATTTGTAAACACACGTAAGGCCATTCAGTGCTGTCAACTATCGTTGCACCTAACTTGTATGTAATAGGGATGTTAGTATTGGATGTTATTATGTGGAATTCGGATTTATTCTCTCTCTCCCTGCTTTTATACGTCCCATGGCTGGGTTGAGCCTTTGTCATAATGGAAGAAGAAGATGACCTAATATACCACGCTAGTCAAACGGATTGATATATAATTTTATTTAGAGTATTCCTTCTTGCATAGATGTTATCTGCATATGCCTTAAATGTCTTTTATGACGGGCTTTTATGGCGGAAGTGACCCACGGGCAGAAAGAACGTGGTGAATTAGATCCGTATTTCGTCATCACAAGAAAATTTGATTAATTTTGAAGTCCTACAATTTAAACTAAATTTTCGAATATGTTTTGTGATATATCCAAAATTCCAAATATATTTTTTTAATATTTTTTTTTAATTTCAGTATTGCACTGTTAATTTCAGTGTATCTTTACTTTCAATTAAGCGCTATGGTAGTAAAAACATTGTGCTAAAAGGGAGCTTCGATTTTTAATTATTTTACTTAGTAATAAAAATCTCCTCTCTTAGTTTATGTATTAAAATATTTTATTCACGCCTCAAATTTATAATAATTGGAGGTGATTAGAATAATTAAAAAATCTTTTTTAAAAACAAGTTTTTATTGGTTGTTAATAAAATGCACTAAAAAGTTAAAAATCCATATCCATCATCAAACCCGACCAGGGTTTGATGACCATATAGTATCAAAATACTCGTCAAAACGCATCGAATGAGCCCAAACTTGATGAGGTTGCGTCGTTTAATTACGAAGTTCCTATGGCCAGCTTCCAGGTCCATCATCAGATCAGCTCTGTGTTAGAATAATATTGCATTGTCATCCAATTTATACATGCATGCAAAATTTCAGCTCAATCGGAAACCGGGATGTGGATCAAATTTAACTTGCAAGATTTGATTACAGACAACGGGACAGGCAAAACTTAATAAAGGCTTGTAAAAAATAATGTATCATTATGATAACTGTACCATTTTTTTTACTTTCATGTTGTAATAAATATATTTTTAGATCATCCCTAACACAGAACATAATCCGTGACGAAAACATGGCTTTATCTGAGATATTCACTGGTCCTGTCTTGTTTTCTTACCTTAGTAATGGCTACGAGAGAACATTTATTTTCATCAGAACTAACAATGGCGCGTACAGTCGCCTAATAGTCTATTACAAGGAGATTTATGCCAGAAACACTGAAGATTGAGGCATAGCCGGTCACATTACCATATAAGAAAAGGCCAGTCATTTGTATAAGAATATATTATTATTTAATCTATTTAGGACTGAAAGTGTTGTAGTTATTTGGGTTTCGATTTTTTTATGCTTTATATCATCATCATTCATCATAATCATTTCAGCTCGTATACGTCCCACTATCGGCTCGAGACTTCTCCATAATAGGAGAGAAATTGACCTAACTATATCATACTGGTCAAACAGGTTGGTATAGGCTTTTATTTCGAGTTTTCTCTTGCATAGATGTTATATGCGTATTATATCCCTTAGTCATCTTTTACGATATCCACTGTGTATTCTTACTCCGTCACCACACGAATATGCTTTATATAAGTACTAGCTTTTGCCCGCGGCTTCGCCCGCGTAAAAATTTACTTGCATATTGAACTATTATCGCAAAGAATATTATCGACATAAAAAGTATTACATTTCTTAATTTAAGAAATACTCTATCTACGTGTCAATTTTCATCCAAATCTGCTCAACAGTTTAAGCATGATTGAGTAACAAACATCCAAATATCTTCACAAACTTTCACATTTGAATATTACTTCCAGCCTTGTAGTTCAGATTGCCGTTCAAATACGATGGTAAATATGCATTTCCTTAGTCTCTGATAACGTACTTTTCCATTGGTAAAAAAAATTATATCAATCAAACACCCGCAGTTTCATTCACGTAGACCCCATTCCCATGCCAATACCGAGATAAAAAATGCCTATGTAACTTACTGATATTATAAATTTACATGGGTAAAAAAAAAATATATAAATCTCAGAAATATCAGAGATATAAATTGCCTATGTTACTCGCTGACAACATAGGTAGCTTTCCATTGGTGAAAGAATTTAAAAAATTGGTCAACATCCCCCGGTATAGTTCTCGTTCCTGGGCAAATACTGGGATGAAAATAGCCTTTATATGGTATTCACTGATAATATAGCTTTTCATTAGTGAATTAATTTTTTAAACTATTAAATTCCCGTGATTTCACCGGCATTGTACCCGATCCCGTAGGAATATCGGGATAAAAATAGTTTAAATATGTTACTCGCTTAAAAATAGCTTTCCATTAGTGAAATAATTTTAAAATCGACTTAATTCATCCACACCGGGATAAAATATAGCCTGGGATAAAATAGTCTAAGTTATTCCTTATGTACGACTGGTAGACCTGATGGTAAAATATAATCAATATCGGTCCAGCCATTTTGAAGATTACCTGTAACGAATAGACAGACAAACAAAAAAATTTGGACCGTATTGTGTGAGCATAAATAAAACCTATTATTTTGATAGACAAACAGACGCTTCAAATTTATTTATTTGTAGAGATAGAAAATTGTAATAATATTTTGATTGTAACTTACTGTCTGGTAGCTGCTAGAAATATTACCACGCTTTCATTGTTCGTGGGTGTCGCAAAATACTACTAAGACAAAGATTTACATCGACCTGGACCAATTGGTGATGCCGTCTGGCCAACAATGTCGGCCAGGTCATAAAATGTTGCTAGAACCTTTGCAATATATCTACGATGGCAGTAGTAGGTACCCTACCTATATATCGCGTCGATCCAAAGTAATTAGGATAAGAGCAAGATAATGATGATATATCATTGGCTGGGTGTCTTCGACTATATGCGTTTTATCTTTTTGGAGCAGCCCAAAATTGTTTCTTAGTGCGTGCTTACCCCAAATAACCGATCGGTATACAAAATTTCACATTCTTTGGCCCGGTATCTTTGGCTATACGCTTTCACCCTCTTAGGGGTTGAATTGCCAAAAATTCTTTGTTAGAGCTCGCTTATCCTTGCCAAAATTTTTTTCATAGTGCTTGGTAAGTGAGCACTAAGAAAATCTGGGGGTAATCCAAGAAAGCCGACCGTGTACTAAAATGATCCTTCCTAGGCTCAGTGATTTCGGTTAAACGCTTTTCACCCCCTTAGGGCTAAAATTGCAAAAATCTCTCTTCCCCCAAGAAAGGCAACTTTATACAAAATTCCATGTTTCTAGGCCTAATGATTTCGGCTATATATTTTGCACCCCTTTAGGAGTTGATTTTAATAAAATAATTTCTTAGAGCTCACTTACAACAAAGGAAAGAGAATTGCATAGAAAGTTTTACGTTCCTAGCTCCAAGAGTTTCGTCTATACGCTTTTCACTCACTTAAGGGGGTGATTTTCCAAAAATCCTTTGCTAGTGCTCGTGTACCCCAAGAAATAAGACGACGTAAAAAGAAAATACTTTCCCCTATTTCAACCCCTTATACCTATTTTTTCGCGATAAAAAGTAGCCTTATATCCTTTCTCAAGCTTTAGTTCATCTCTGTACCAAATTTCATCAAAATCGGTTAAGTGGTTTCGACGTGAAAGACTATATGCTTTTCAATCCCCTTTTTTTTGGGGTGGGCTGCGGTCGGCGCGTTCCTCGCACCACTCCGTCCGGGGCGACAGAGGGGCGTAAGCACGCAACACCCGCAACCCACCCGAACACCACGTCGCCTTCGTTGTTGGACCGACCACCGCAGCAGGGTTACTTCTGCTTTTCAACCCCTTAAGGAGGTGAATTTCCAAAAATCCTTTGCTAGTACTCGTGCACCCCAAGAAATACGATGGTGTAAAAAAAATACGTTTCTAGGCCCAGTGGTTTCGGCTGTATGCTTTTTGGTATTTTAGGGGTTGAATTTAATCCCTATGTAAGTGAAACTACAGAAACGCTAGAACGAATATTTATTTATTTATTATCAGGTGCCTTAATACAAAGATTCACGGTTCTATCATCAAAAATGACGAATTTCCATACAAAATATCATCCCCTATTTCAACCCCTTATACCCTTTTTTTCGCGATAAAAAGTAGCCTATGTCCTTTCTCAAGCTTTAGTCCATCTCTGTACTAAATTTCATCAAAATCGGTTTAGACGTGAAAGACTATATGTTTTTCACCCCCTTAAGGGGGTGAATTTCCAAAAATCCTTTGCTAGTGCTCGTGCACCCCAAGAAATACGATGGTGTAAAAAAAATACGTTTCTAGGCCCAGTGGTTTCGGCTGTATGCTTTTTGGTATTTTAGGGGTTGAATTTCATCCCCATGTAAATGAAATTTCCAAAACGCTTGAACGAATATTTATTTATTTATTGTCAGGTGCCTTAATACAAAGATTCGTGGTTCTATCATCGAAAATGACGAATTTCCATACAAAATGTCATCCCCTATTTCAACCCCTTATACCCATTTTTTCGCGATAAAAAGTAGCCTATGTCCTTTCTCAAGCTTTAGTCCATCTCTGTACCAAATTTCATCAAAATCGGTCCAGTGGTTTAGACGTGAAAGCGTAGCAGACAGACAGACAGACAGACAGACAGACAGAGTTACTTTCGCATTTATAATATTAGTAAGGATTATCAAATACCTTTATACAAAGGTTTTATCATCGAAAATGTCGAATTTCGATACAAAATGGCAGCCCCTATTTCAACCCCTTATAACTATTTTTTCGCGATTTCTTTACTATAGCTCGTGAACCCCAAGAAATACTACGGTGTAAAAAAATTACGGTTCTAGGTCCAGTGGTTTCAGATATATGCTTTTTTGTCTTTTAGGGGTTGAATTTCATCCCCATATAAATGAAATTTCTAAAATGCTAGAACGAATATTAATTTATTTATTATAAACTGCCTCAATACAAAGATTCATGGTTTTATCATCGAAAGTGACGAATTTCCATACAAAAGGTCAGCCCCTATTTCAACCCCTTATAACTATTTTTTCGCGATTTCTTTACTATAGCTCGTGAACCCCAAGAAATACTACGGTGTAAAAAAATTACGGTTCTAGGCTCAGTGGTTTCAGATATATGCTTTTTGTCTTTTAGGGGTTGAATTTCATCCCCATATAAATGAAATTTCTAAAACGCTAGAACGAATATTAATTAATTTATTATAAGCTGCCTCAATACAAAGATTCATGGTTTTATCATCGAAAATGACGAATTTCCATACAAAAGGTCAGCCCCTATTTCAACCCCTTATACCCATTTTTTCGCGATTTCTTTGCTAGAGTTTGTGTACCCTAAGAAATACTACGGTGTAAAAAAAATTTCGTTTCTAGGCCCAGTAGTTTCGGCTGTATGCTTTTTTGTCTTTTAGGGGTTGAATTTCATCCCCATATAAATGAAATTTCCAAAACGCTAGAACGAATATTAATTTATTTATTATAAAGTGCCTGAATACAAAGATTCATGGTTTTATCATCGAAAATGACGAATTTCCATACAAAATGTCATCCCCTATTTCAACCCCTTATACCCATTTTTTCGTGATTTCTTTGCTAGAGCTCGTGTACCCCAAGAAATACTACGGTGTATAAAAATTACGTTTCTAGGCCCAGTGGTTTCGGCTGTATGCTTTTTTGTCTTTTAGGGGTTGAATTTCATCCCCATATAAATGAAATTTCCAAAATGCTAGAACGAATATTTATTTATTTATTATAAAGTGCCTTAATACAAAGATTCATGGTTCTATCGTCGAAAATGACGAATTTCCATACAAAATGTCATCCCCTATTTCAACCCCTTATGCCCATTTTTTCGCGATAAAAAGTAGCCTATGTCCTTTCTCAAGCTTTAGTCCATCTCTGTACCAAATTTCATCAAAATCGGTTCAGTGGTTTAGACGTGAAAGCGTAGCAGACAGACAGACAGACAGAGTTACTTTCGCATTTATAATATTAGTAAGGATCAGGTGCCTTAATACAAAGATTCACGGTTCTATCATCAAAAATGACGAATTTTCACACAAAATATCATCCCCTATTTCAACCCCTTATACCCATTTTTTCGCAATAAAAAGTAGCCTATATCCTTTTTCAAGCTTTAGTCCATCTCTGTACCAAATTTCATCAAAATCGGTTTAGACGTGAAAGACTATATGTTTTTCACCCCCTTAAGGGGGTGAATTTCCAAAAATCCCTTGCTAGTGCTCGTGCACCACAAGAAATACGATGGTGTAAAAAAAATATGTTTCTAGGTTCAGTGGTTTCGGCTGTATGCTTTTTGGTATTTTAGGGGTTGAATTTCATCACCATGTAAATGGAATTTCCAAAACGCTTGAGCGAATATTTATTTATTTATTATTAGGTGCCTCAATACAAAGATTCGTGGTTCGATCATCGAAAATGACGAATTTCCATACAAAATGTCATCCCCTATTTCAACCCCTTATACACATTTTTTTGCGATAAAAAGTAGCCCATATCCTTTCTCAAGCTTTAGTCCATCTCTGTACCAAATTTCATCAAAATCGGTTTAGACGTGAAAGACTATATGTTTTTCACCCCCTTAAGGGGGTGAATTTCCAAAAATCCTTTGCTAGTGCTCGTGCACCACAAGAAATACGATGGTGTAAAAAAATACGTTTCTAGGCCCAGTGGTTTCGGCTGTATGCTTTTTGTTATTTTAGGGGTTGAATTTCATCCCCATGTAAATGAAATTTCCAAAACGCTTGAACAAATATTTATTTATTTATTATTAGGTGCCTCAATACAAAGATTCGTGGTTCTATCATCGAAAATGACGAATTTCCATACAAAATGTCATCCCCTATTTCAACCCCTTATACCCATTTTTTCGCGATAAAAAATAGCCTATGTCCTTTCTCAAGCTTTAGTCCATCTCTGTACCAAATTTCATCAAAATCGGTTCAGTGGTTTAGACGTGAAAGCGTAGCAGACAGACAGACAGACAGAGTTACTTTCGCATTTATAATATTAGTAAGGATCAGGTGCCTTAATACAAAGATTCACGGTTCTATCATCAAAAATGACGAATTTTCACACAAAATATCATCCCCTATTTCAACCCCTTATACCCATTTTTTCGCAATAAAAAGTAGCCTATATCCTTTTTCAAGCTTTAGTCCATCTCTGTACCAAATTTCATCAAAATCGGTTTAGACGTGAAAGACTATATGTTTTTCACCCCCTTAAGGGGGTGAATTTCCAAAAATCCCTTGCTAGTGCTCGTGCACCACAAGAAATACGATGGTGTAAAAAAAATATGTTTCTAGGTTCAGTGGTTTCGGCTGTATGCTTTTTGTTATTTTAGGGGTTGAATTTCATCCCCATGTAAATGAAATTTCCAAAACGCTTGAACAAATATTTATTTATTTATTATTAGGTGCCTCAATACAAAGATTCGTGGTTCTATCATCGAAAATGACGAATTTCCATACAAAATGTCATCCCCTATTTCAACCCCTTATACACATTTTTTTGCGATAAAAAGTAGCCCATATCCTTTCTCAAGCTTTAGTCCATCTCTGTACCAAATTTCATCAAAATCGGTTTAGACGTGAAAGACTATATGTTTTTCACCCCCTTAAGGGGGTGAATTTCCAAAAATCCTTTGCTAGTGCTCGTGCACCACAAGAAATACGATGGTGTAAAAAAATACGTTTCTAGGCCCAGTGGTTTCGGCTGTATGCTTTTTGTTATTTTAGGGGTTGAATTTCATCCCCATGTAAATGAAATTTCCAAAACGCTTGAACAAATATTTATTTATTTATTATTAGGTGCCTCAATACAAAGATTCGTGGTTCTATCATCGAAAATGACGAATTTCCATACAAAATGTCATCCCCTATTTCAACCCCTTATACCCATTTTTTCGCGATAAAAAATAGCCTATGTCCTTTCTCAAGCTTTAGTCCATCTCTGTACCAAATTTCATCAAAATCGGTCCAGTGGTTTAGACGTGAAAGCGTAGCAGACAGACAGACAGACAGACAGACAGACAGACAGACAGACAGACAGAGTTACTTTCGCATTTATAATATTAGTAAGGATAAAGTGCCTGAATACAAAGATTCATGGTTTTATCATCGAAAATGACGAATTTCCATACAAAATGTCATCCCCTATTTCAACCCCTTATACCCATTTTTTCGTGATTTCTTTGCTAGAGCTCGTGTACCCCAAGAAATACTACGGTGTATAAAAATTACGTTTCTAGGCCCAGTGGTTTCGGCTGTATGCTTTTTTGTCTTTTAGGGGTTGAATTTCATCCCCATATAAATGAAATTTCCAAAATGCTAGAACGAATATTTATTTATTTATTATAAAGTGCCTTAATACAAAGATTCATGGTTCTATCGTCGAAAATGACGAATTTCCATACAAAATGTCATCCCCTATTTCAACCCCTTATGCCCATTTTTTCGCGATAAAAAGTAGCCTATGTCCTTTCTCAAGCTTTAGTCCATCTCTGTACCAAATTTCATCAAAATCGGTTCAGTGGTTTAGACGTGAAAGCGTAGCAGACAGACAGACAGACAGACAGACAGACAGACAGAGTTACTTTCGCATTTATAATATTAGTAAGGATCAGGTGCCTTAATACAAAGATTCACGGTTCTATCATCAAAAATGACGAATTTTCACACAAAATATCATCCCCTATTTCAACCCCTTATACACATTTTTTCGCAATAAAAAGTAGCCTATATCCTTTTTCAAGCTTTAGTCCATCTCTGTACCAAATTTCATCAAAATCGGTTTAGACGTGAAAGACTATATGTTTTTCACCCCCTTAAGGGGGTGAATTTCCAAAAATCCTTTGCTAGTGCTCGTGCACCACAAGAAATACGATGGTGTAAAAAAATACGTTTCTAGGCCCAGTGGTTTCGGCTGTATGCTTTTTGTTATTTTAGGGGTTGAATTTCATCCCCATGTAAATGAAATTTCCAAAACGCTTGAACAAATATTTATTTATTTATTATTAGGTGCCTCAATACAAAGATTCGTGGTTCTATCATCGAAAATGACGAATTTCCATACAAAATGTCATCCCCTATTTCAACCCCTTATACCCATTTTTTCGCGATAAAAAATAGCCTATGTCCTTTCTCAAGCTTTAGTCCATCTCTGTACCAAATTTCATCAAAATCGGTCCAGTGGTTTAGACGTGAAAGCGTAGCAGACAGACAGACAGACAGACAGACAGACAGACAGACAGACAGACAGAGTTACTTTCGCATTTATAATATTAGTAAGGATAAAGTGCCTGAATACAAAGATTCATGGTTTTATCATCGAAAATGACGAATTTCCATACAAAATGTCATCCCCTATTTCAACCCCTTATACCCATTTTTTCGTGATTTCTTTGCTAGAGCTCGTGTACCCCAAGAAATACTACGGTGTATAAAAATTACGTTTCTAGGCCCAGTGGTTTCGGCTGTATGCTTTTTTGTCTTTTAGGGGTTGAATTTCATCCCCATATAAATGAAATTTCCAAAATGCTAGAACGAATATTTATTTATTTATTATAAAGTGCCTTAATACAAAGATTCATGGTTCTATCGTCGAAAATGACGAATTTCCATACAAAATGTCATCCCCTATTTCAACCCCTTATGCCCATTTTTTCGCGATAAAAAGTAGCCTATGTCCTTTCTCAAGCTTTAGTCCATCTCTGTACCAAATTTCATCAAAATCGGTTCAGTGGTTTAGACGTGAAAGCGTAGCAGACAGACAGACAGACAGACAGACAGACAGACAGAGTTACTTTCGCATTTATAATATTAGTAAGGATCAGGTGCCTTAATACAAAGATTCACGGTTCTATCATCAAAAATGACGAATTTTCACACAAAATATCATCCCCTATTTCAACCCCTTATACCCATTTTTTCGCAATAAAAAGTAGCCTATATCCTTTTTCAAGCTTTAGTCCATCTCTGTACCAAATTTCATCAAAATCGGTTTAGACGTGAAAGACTATATGTTTTTCACCCCCTTAAGGGGGTGAATTTCCAAAAATCCCTTGCTAGTGCTCGTGCACCACAAGAAATACGATGGTGTAAAAAAAATATGTTTCTAGGTTCAGTGGTTTCGGCTGTATGCTTTTTGGTATTTTAGGGGTTGAATTTCATCACCATGTAAATGGAATTTCCAAAACGCTTGAGCGAATATTTATTTATTTATTATTAGGTGCCTCAATACAAAGATTCGTGGTTCGATCATCGAAAATGACGAATTTCCATACAAAATGTCATCCCCTATTTCAACCCCTTATACACATTTTTTTGCGATAAAAAGTAGCCCATATCCTTTCTCAAGCTTTAGTCCATCTCTGTACCAAATTTCATCAAAATCGGTTTAGACGTGAAAGACTATATGTTTTTCACCCCCTTAAGGGGGTGAATTTCCAAAAATCCTTTGCTAGTGCTCGTGCACCCCAAGAAATACGATGGTGTAAAAAAAATACGTTTCTAGGCCCAGTGGTTTCGGCTGTATGCTTTTTGGTATTTTAGGGGTTGAATTTCATCCCCATGTAAATGAAATTTCCAAAACGCTTGAACGAATATTTATTTATTTATTGTCAGGTGCCTTAATACAAAGATTCGTGGTTCTATCATCGAAAATGACGAATTTCCATACAAAATGTCATCCCCTATTTCAACCCCTTATACCCATTTTTTCGCGATAAAAAGTAGCCTATGTCCTTTCTCAAGCTTTAGTCCATCTCTGTACCAAATTTCATCAAAATCGGTCCAGTGGTTTAGACGTGAAAGCGTAGCAGACAGACAGACAGACAGACAGACAGACAGAGTTACTTTCGCATTTATAATATTAGTAAGGATTATCAAATACCTTTATACAAAGGTTTTATCATCGAAAATGTCGAATTTCGATACAAAATGGCAGCCCCTATTTCAACCCCTTATAACTATTTTTTCGCGATTTCTTTACTATAGCTCGTGAACCCCAAGAAATACTACGGTGTAAAAAAATTACGGTTCTAGGTCCAGTGGTTTCAGATATATGCTTTTTTGTCTTTTAGGGGTTGAATTTCATCCCCATATAAATGAAATTTCTAAAATGCTAGAACGAATATTAATTTATTTATTATAAACTGCCTCAATACAAAGATTCATGGTTTTATCATCGAAAGTGACGAATTTCCATACAAAAGGTCAGCCCCTATTTCAACCCCTTATAACTATTTTTTCGCGATTTCTTTACTATAGCTCGTGAACCCCAAGAAATACTACGGTGTAAAAAAATTACGGTTCTAGGCTCAGTGGTTTCAGATATATGCTTTTTGTCTTTTAGGGGTTGAATTTCATCCCCATATAAATGAAATTTCTAAAACGCTAGAACGAATATTAATTAACTAGCTTTTGCCCGCGGCTTCGCCCGCGTAAAAGTTGGCTTGCATATTTCTTTCTATTGTGTTATTGTGGTGACGGAGTAAGAATACAATTCACCATTCCCTATCTTGCTCGTAGATGTCGTATAAGACGACTATGGGATATATACACATGCAAGAGAAGGAAAACTCGAAAAATGAAACCCTACAGATATCTGACCAGCATGGTATAGTAGGTCAAATGCCCTCCCATTATGGAGGAGGCCCGAGTCCAAGAGTGGAAAGTACGTGGGCTGTGATGATGATGATGATGATATTTCTTAATTTAAGAAATACTCTGTGTGTCAATTTTCATCCAAATCTGGTCAACAGTTTACGCGTGATCGAGTAAGAAAGGTCCAAATAACTTCACAAATTTTTATATTTGAATATTACTTCCACCCTTGTAGTTTAAATTCACGTGGAAACACGTTGATAAATATGGCCATCCTTAGTCGCTGATAATAACATTATCCATGATAGGTTTCCATTGGTGAAAAAGAATAATATTGATCAAACGACCGTTGTTTCACCCACGTAGACCCCATTCCCATGCGAATGCCGAGATAAAAATTGCCTATGTTACTCGCTGATATTATAAGTCTACATAGGTGGAAAAAAAATTGTACTAACAAATCCCACACAAATATCCAAGATAAAAATTGCCTATGTTACTCGCTGATAACGTAGCTTCCTATTGTTGAAAGAATTTTAAAAATTGGTAAACATCCACCGGTTTCTCTCGCAGTTCTCGTTCCGGGCAAACACCAGGATGAAAATAGCCTTTATTTGTTATTCGCTGATAATGTAGGTTTTCATTCGTAAATTAATTTTTATATCTATATATTTATATATTTCACCCGCATTGTGCCCGGACCCGTAGGAATATTGGGATAAAAAAATAGCCTAAATATGTTCATCATCATTTCGTCTCATATACGTCCCACTGCTGGGCTCGTGCCTCCTCCATAGTAGGAGGGAAATTAACCTTACTATACCATGCTGGTCATGCAGGTTGGTATAGGGTTTTGTTTCGAGTTTTCCATCTCTTGCATAGATGTCATATGCGTAATATATCCCTGAATTATCTCTTACGACACCCATGGGTAAGAGAGGAGGTGGTGAATTGTATTCTTACTCCGTCACCACACGGAATAAAACCTAAATATGTTACACGCTTAAAATTAGCTTTCCGTTAGTGAAATAATTTTAAAGTCGATTAAATTCTCACAGTTGCTCCAGCCACACCGGGATAAAATATAGCCTTGGATAAAATATAGCCTAAGTTATTCCTTATGTAAGGCTTGGTAGACCTGGTGGTAAAGTATTATCAGTATCGGTCCAGCCGTTTTGAAGATTACCCGTATCGAATAGACAGACAAAAAAATTGAGCCGTTTTTAGGGTTTCGTACCCAAAGGGTAAAAACGGGACCCTATTACTAAAACTTCGCTGTCTGTCTGTCCATCTGTCCATCTGTCTGTCACCAAGCTGTATCTCAAGGACCGCAATAGCTAGACAGTTGAATTTTTTACAAATTATGCATTTCTGTTGCCGCTATAACAATAAATATTAAAAACAAAATAAAATAAATATTTAAGGGGACTCCTATACAACAAACCCAGTTTTCCCCTTTTTTATAGATAATGGTACGGAACCCTTCGTGCGTGACCCCGACTCGCACTTGGCCGGTTTTTTAGACGTAGGTATCGTGCCAATAATTGTGTGAGCATAAATAAAACCTATTATTTTGACAACAAATAGACGCTTCAAATTTGTTTATTTCTAAAGATAGAAAATTGGATTAATATCTTGATTTTAAGTTACTGTCTGGTAGCGGCTAGGAATATTATAACACTTTCATTGTTTGTGGGTGTCGCAAAATACTACTAAGACAAAGATTTACATTGACCTGGACCAATTGGTGATGCCATCTAGCCAGCTATGTCGTCTGGCAGGCAGCTGGTCATAAAATGTTGCTAAAAGAACTTTTGCAATATATCTACGATGGCAGAGGACCAAATACATATTGCGTCGATCCAAAGTAATCTTGATAAGCGAGCATTAAGAAAAAATAATGGGGTAACCCAAGAAAGCCGATCATGTACTAAAATGATCGTTCCTAGGCTCAGTGATATCGGTTTTACGCTTTTCACCTCCTTAGGGGTAAAATTACAAAAACTCTTTGTTAGTGAGCACTTTCCCCAAGAAAGAGAACTTTGTACAAAATTTCACGTTTCTAGTAGGGATGTGACTTGGAGGGAAAATAATCGATTTTTTAAATAATCGATTTTTTGTTCTTCAAAATAAATCTATTATAAAATAATCGATTAATTAAAAATAAATAATCGATTATAAAATAATCGATTTTTCCCAACAGGATTATGATGATTTTTTTTTAGGAAATGTGAGCTTCATCTTCTAATATAGTATGAAATACTACACGCAGTATTGTTATTACCTTCTTTTTTTAGGAAAATCGATTTAATTATAAAAATAATCGATTTTCTATTATTTTGATAATCGATTGTAGAAATCGATTATTACAAAAAAAATCGATTAATAATCGATATAAAAATCGATGATTTTTTCACATCCCTAGTTTCTAGGCCTAATGATTTCGGATATACATTTTTGACCCCCATAGAGATTGAATTTCAAAAACTAATTTCTTAGAGCTCATTTACAACAAAAGAAAGAGAATCGCACAATACAGAGAACTACATAGTTTTACGTTCCTAGCCCCAATAGTTTCGGCTATACGATTTTCACCCCCTTAAGGGGTGATTTTCGCTCGCTGCTCGTGTACCCCAAGAAATACAACGGTGTAAAAAAAATTACGTTTCTAGGCCCAGTGGTTTCGGCTTTATGCTTTTTTGTCTTTTAGGGGTTAAATTTCATCCCCATATAAATGAAATTTCCAAAACGCTAAAATAAATATTTATTTATATATTATCAAGTGCCTTAATACAAAGATTCATGGTTTTATCATCGAAAATGATAAATTTACATATTAAATGTCATCCCCTATTTCAACCCCTTATACCCATTTTTTCGCGATTTCTTTGCTAGAGCTTGTGTACCCTAAGAAATTCTACGGTGTAAAAAAAAAATTACGTTTCTAGGCCCAATGGTTTCGGCTTTATGCTTTTTTGTGTTTTAGGGGTTGAATTTCATCCCCATATAAATGAAATTTCCAAAACGCTCGAACAAATATTTATGTATACATTATCAAGTGCCTTAATACAAAGACTCATGATTCTATCATCGAAAATGACGAATTTCCATACAAAATGTCATCCCCTATTTCAACCCATTATACCCATTTTTTCGCGATAAAAAGTAGCCTACGTCCTTTCTCAAGCTTTAGTCCATCTCTGTACTAAATTTCATCAAATCGGTTCAGTGGTTTAGACGTGAAAACGTAACAGACAGACAGACAGACAGACAGAGTTACTTTCGCATTTATAATATTAGTAAGGATTATTAGGTGCCTGAATACAAAGATTCGTGGTTCTATCATCGAAAATGACGAATTTCCATACAAAATGTCATCCCCTATTTCAACCCCTTATACCCAATTTTTTGCGATGAAAAGTAGCCTATATCCTTTCTCAAGCTTTAGCCATCTCTGTACCAAATTTCATCAAAATCGGTTAAGTGGTTTCGACGTGAAAGGCTATATGCTTTTCAACCCCTTAAGGGAGTGAATTTCTAAAAATCTTTTGCTAGTACTTGTGCACCCCAAGAAATACGATTGTGAAAAAAAAAACGTTTCTAGGTCCAGTGGTTTCGGCTGTATGCTTTTGATATTTTAGGGGTTGAATTTCATCCCCATGTAAGTGAAACTACCAAAACGCTAGAACGAATATTTATTTATTTATTATCAGGAGCCTTAATACAAAGATTCACGGTTTTATTATCGAAAATAACGAATTTCCATACAAAATGTCATCCCCTATTTCAACCCCTTATACCCATTTTTTGCAATAAAAAGTAGCCTATGTTCTTTCTCAAGCTTTAGTCCATCTCTGTACCAAATTTCATCAAAATCGGTTTAGTCGTGAAAGACTATATGCTTTTCACCCCCTTAAGGGGGTGAATTTCCAAAAATCCTTTGCTAGTGCTCGTGCACCCCAAGAAATACGATAGTGTAAAAAAAAAAATACGTTTCTAGGCCCAGTGGTTTCGGCTGTATGCTTTTTGGTATTTTAGGGGTTGAATTTCATCCCCATGTAAATGAAATTTCCAAAACGCTTGAACCAATATTTATTTATTATCAGGTACCTTAATACAAAGATTCGTGGTTCTATCATCGAAAATGACGAATTTCCATACAAAATGTCATCCCCTATTTCAACCCCTTATACCCATTTTTTGCAATAAAAAGTAGCCTATGTTCTTTCTCAAGCTTTAGTCCATCTCTGTACCAAATTTCATCAAAATCGGTTTAGACGTGAAAGACTATATGCTTTTCACCCCCTTAAGGGGGTGAATTTCCAAAAATCCTTTGCTAGTGCTCGTGCACCCCAAGAAATACGATGGTGTAAAAAAAAAATACGTTTCTAGGCCCAGTGGTTTCGGCTGTATGCTTTTTGGTATTTTAGGGGTTGAATTTCATCCCCATGTAAATGAAATTTCCAAAACGCTAGAACGAATATTTATTTATTTATTATCAGGAGCCTTAATACAAAGATTCACGGTTTTATTATCGAAAATAACGAATTTCCATACAAAATGTCATCCCCTATTTCAACCCCTTATACCCATTTTTTGCAATAAAAAGTAGCCTATGTTCTTTCTCAAGCTTTAGTCCATCTATGTACCAAATTTCATCAAAATCGGTTTAGTCGTGAAAGACTATATGCTTTTCACCCCCTTAAGGGGGTGAATTTCCAAAAATCCTTTGCTAGTGCTCGTGCACCCCAAGAAATACGATGGTGTAAAAAAAAAATACGTTTCTAGGCCCAGTGGTTTCGGCTGTATGCTTTTTGGTATTTTAGGGGTTGAATTTCATCCCCATGTAAATGAAATTTCCAAAACGCTTGAACCAATATTTATTTATTATCAGGTACCTTAATACAAAGATTCGTGGTTCTATCATCGAAAATGACGAATTTCCATACAAAATGTCATCCCCTATTTCAACCCCTTATACCCATTTTTTCGCAATAAAAAGTAGCCTATGTTCTTTCTCAAGCTTTAGTCCATCTCTGTACCAAATTTCATCAAAATCGGTTTAGACGTGAAAGACTATATGCTTTTCACCCCCTTAAGGGGGTGAATTTCCAAAAATCCTTTGCTAGTGCTCGTGCACCCTAAAAGATACGATGGTGTAAAAAAAAAATACGTTTCTAGGCCCAGTGGTTTCGGCTGTATGCTTTTTGGTATTTTAGGGGTTGAATTTCATCCCCATGTAAATGAAATTTCCAAAACGCTTGAACGAATATTTATTTATTTATTATCAGGTACCTTAACACAAAAATTCGTGGTTCTATCATCGAAAATGACGAATTTCCATACAAAATGTCATCCCCTATTTCAACCCCTTATACCCATTTTTTCGCAATAAAAAGTAGCCTATGTCCTTTCTCAAGCTTTAGTCCATCTCTGTACCAAATTTCATCAAAATCGGTCCAGTGGTTTAGACGTGAAAGCGTAGCAGACAGACAGACAGACAGACAGACAGACAGACAGACAGACAGACAGACAGAGTTACTTTCGCATTTATAATATTAGTAAGGATTTATTATAAGCTGCCTCAATACAAAGATTCATGGTTTTATCATCGAAAATGACGAATTTCCATACAAAAGGTCAGCCCCTATTTCAACCCCTTATACCCATTTTTTCGCGATTTCTTTGCTAGAGTTTGTGTACCCTAAGAAATACTACGGTGTAAAAAAAATTTCGTTTCTAGGCCCAGTAGTTTCGGCTGTATGCTTTTTTGTCTTTTAGGGGTTGAATTTCATCCCCATATAAATGAAATTTCCAAAACGCTAGAACGAATATTAATTTATTTATTATAAAGTGCCTGAATACAAAGATTCATGGTTTTATCATCGAAAATGACGAATTTCCATACAAAATGTCATCCCCTATTTCAACCCCTTATACCCATTTTTTCGTGATTTCTTTGCTAGAGCTCGTGTACCCCAAGAAATACTACGGTGTATAAAAATTACGTTTCTAGGCCCAGTGGTTTCGGCTGTATGCTTTTTTGTCTTTTAGGGGTTGAATTTCATCCCCATATAAATGAAATTTCCAAAATGCTAGAACGAATATTTATTTATTTATTATAAAGTGCCTTAATACAAAGATTCATGGTTCTATCGTCGAAAATGACGAATTTCCATACAAAATGTCATCCCCTATTTCAACCCCTTATGCCCATTTTTTCGCGATAAAAAGTAGCCTATGTCCTTTCTCAAGCTTTAGTCCATCTCTGTACCAAATTTCATCAAAATCGGTTCAGTGGTTTAGACGTGAAAGCGTAGCAGACAGACAGACAGACAGAGTTACTTTCGCATTTATAATATTAGTAAGGATCAGGTGCCTTAATACAAAGATTCACGGTTCTATCATCAAAAATGACGAATTTTCACACAAAATATCATCCCCTATTTCAACCCCTTATACCCATTTTTTCGCAATAAAAAGTAGCCTATATCCTTTTTCAAGCTTTAGTCCATCTCTGTACCAAATTTCATCAAAATCGGTTTAGACGTGAAAGACTATATGTTTTTCACCCCCTTAAGGGGGTGAATTTCCAAAAATCCCTTGCTAGTGCTCGTGCACCACAAGAAATACGATGGTGTAAAAAAAATATGTTTCTAGGTTCAGTGGTTTCGGCTGTATGCTTTTTGGTATTTTAGGGGTTGAATTTCATCACCATGTAAATGGAATTTCCAAAACGCTTGAGCGAATATTTATTTATTTATTATTAGGTGCCTCAATACAAAGATTCGTGGTTC
Organism: Lymantria dispar; assembly: GCA_032191425.1. NCBI lineage: Eukaryota > Metazoa > Arthropoda > Insecta > Lepidoptera > Erebidae > Lymantria > Lymantria dispar. The sequence goes on from CM063457.1 coordinate 7,301,771, forward strand.
GATCATCGAAAATGACGAATTTCCATACAAAATGTCATCCCCTATTTCAACCCCTTATACACATTTTTTTGCGATAAAAAGTAGCCCATATCCTTTCTCAAGCTTTAGTCCATCTCTGTACCAAATTTCATCAAAATCGGTTTAGACGTGAAAGACTATATGTTTTTCACCCCCTTAAGGGGGTGAATTTCCAAAAATCCTTTGCTAGTGCTCGTGCACCACAAGAAATACGATGGTGTAAAAAAATACGTTTCTAGGCCCAGTGGTTTCGGCTGTATGCTTTTTGTTATTTTAGGGGTTGAATTTCATCCCCATGTAAATGAAATTTCCAAAACGCTTGAACAAATATTTATTTATTTATTATTAGGTGCCTCAATACAAAGATTCGTGGTTCTATCATCGAAAATGACGAATTTCCATACAAAATGTCATCCCCTATTTCAACCCCTTATACCCATTTTTTCGCGATAAAAAATAGCCTATGTCCTTTCTCAAGCTTTAGTCCATCTCTGTACCAAATTTCATCAAAATCGGTTCAGTGGTTTAGACGTGAAAGCGTAGCAGACAGACAGACAGACAGAGTTACTTTCGCATTTATAATATTAGTAAGGATCAGGTGCCTTAATACAAAGATTCACGGTTCTATCATCAAAAATGACGAATTTTCACACAAAATATCATCCCCTATTTCAACCCCTTATACCCATTTTTTCGCAATAAAAAGTAGCCTATATCCTTTTTCAAGCTTTAGTCCATCTCTGTACCAAATTTCATCAAAATCGGTTTAGACGTGAAAGACTATATGTTTTTCACCCCCTTAAGGGGGTGAATTTCCAAAAATCCCTTGCTAGTGCTCGTGCACCACAAGAAATACGATGGTGTAAAAAAAATATGTTTCTAGGTTCAGTGGTTTCGGCTGTATGCTTTTTGTTATTTTAGGGGTTGAATTTCATCCCCATGTAAATGAAATTTCCAAAACGCTTGAACAAATATTTATTTATTTATTATTAGGTGCCTCAATACAAAGATTCGTGGTTCTATCATCGAAAATGACGAATTTCCATACAAAATGTCATCCCCTATTTCAACCCCTTATACACATTTTTTTGCGATAAAAAGTAGCCCATATCCTTTCTCAAGCTTTAGTCCATCTCTGTACCAAATTTCATCAAAATCGGTTTAGACGTGAAAGACTATATGTTTTTCACCCCCTTAAGGGGGTGAATTTCCAAAAATCCTTTGCTAGTGCTCGTGCACCACAAGAAATACGATGGTGTAAAAAAATACGTTTCTAGGCCCAGTGGTTTCGGCTGTATGCTTTTTGTTATTTTAGGGGTTGAATTTCATCCCCATGTAAATGAAATTTCCAAAACGCTTGAACAAATATTTATTTATTTATTATTAGGTGCCTCAATACAAAGATTCGTGGTTCTATCATCGAAAATGACGAATTTCCATACAAAATGTCATCCCCTATTTCAACCCCTTATACCCATTTTTTCGCGATAAAAAATAGCCTATGTCCTTTCTCAAGCTTTAGTCCATCTCTGTACCAAATTTCATCAAAATCGGTCCAGTGGTTTAGACGTGAAAGCGTAGCAGACAGACAGACAGACAGACAGACAGACAGACAGACAGACAGACAGAGTTACTTTCGCATTTATAATATTAGTAAGGATAAAGTGCCTGAATACAAAGATTCATGGTTTTATCATCGAAAATGACGAATTTCCATACAAAATGTCATCCCCTATTTCAACCCCTTATACCCATTTTTTCGTGATTTCTTTGCTAGAGCTCGTGTACCCCAAGAAATACTACGGTGTATAAAAATTACGTTTCTAGGCCCAGTGGTTTCGGCTGTATGCTTTTTTGTCTTTTAGGGGTTGAATTTCATCCCCATATAAATGAAATTTCCAAAATGCTAGAACGAATATTTATTTATTTATTATAAAGTGCCTTAATACAAAGATTCATGGTTCTATCGTCGAAAATGACGAATTTCCATACAAAATGTCATCCCCTATTTCAACCCCTTATGCCCATTTTTTCGCGATAAAAAGTAGCCTATGTCCTTTCTCAAGCTTTAGTCCATCTCTGTACCAAATTTCATCAAAATCGGTTCAGTGGTTTAGACGTGAAAGCGTAGCAGACAGACAGACAGACAGACAGACAGACAGACAGAGTTACTTTCGCATTTATAATATTAGTAAGGATCAGGTGCCTTAATACAAAGATTCACGGTTCTATCATCAAAAATGACGAATTTTCACACAAAATATCATCCCCTATTTCAACCCCTTATACACATTTTTTCGCAATAAAAAGTAGCCTATATCCTTTTTCAAGCTTTAGTCCATCTCTGTACCAAATTTCATCAAAATCGGTTTAGACGTGAAAGACTATATGTTTTTCACCCCCTTAAGGGGGTGAATTTCCAAAAATCCTTTGCTAGTGCTCGTGCACCACAAGAAATACGATGGTGTAAAAAAATACGTTTCTAGGCCCAGTGGTTTCGGCTGTATGCTTTTTGTTATTTTAGGGGTTGAATTTCATCCCCATGTAAATGAAATTTCCAAAACGCTTGAACAAATATTTATTTATTTATTATTAGGTGCCTCAATACAAAGATTCGTGGTTCTATCATCGAAAATGACGAATTTCCATACAAAATGTCATCCCCTATTTCAACCCCTTATACCCATTTTTTCGCGATAAAAAATAGCCTATGTCCTTTCTCAAGCTTTAGTCCATCTCTGTACCAAATTTCATCAAAATCGGTCCAGTGGTTTAGACGTGAAAGCGTAGCAGACAGACAGACAGACAGACAGACAGACAGACAGACAGACAGACAGAGTTACTTTCGCATTTATAATATTAGTAAGGATAAAGTGCCTGAATACAAAGATTCATGGTTTTATCATCGAAAATGACGAATTTCCATACAAAATGTCATCCCCTATTTCAACCCCTTATACCCATTTTTTCGTGATTTCTTTGCTAGAGCTCGTGTACCCCAAGAAATACTACGGTGTATAAAAATTACGTTTCTAGGCCCAGTGGTTTCGGCTGTATGCTTTTTTGTCTTTTAGGGGTTGAATTTCATCCCCATATAAATGAAATTTCCAAAATGCTAGAACGAATATTTATTTATTTATTATAAAGTGCCTTAATACAAAGATTCATGGTTCTATCGTCGAAAATGACGAATTTCCATACAAAATGTCATCCCCTATTTCAACCCCTTATGCCCATTTTTTCGCGATAAAAAGTAGCCTATGTCCTTTCTCAAGCTTTAGTCCATCTCTGTACCAAATTTCATCAAAATCGGTTCAGTGGTTTAGACGTGAAAGCGTAGCAGACAGACAGACAGACAGACAGACAGACAGACAGAGTTACTTTCGCATTTATAATATTAGTAAGGATCAGGTGCCTTAATACAAAGATTCACGGTTCTATCATCAAAAATGACGAATTTTCACACAAAATATCATCCCCTATTTCAACCCCTTATACCCATTTTTTCGCAATAAAAAGTAGCCTATATCCTTTTTCAAGCTTTAGTCCATCTCTGTACCAAATTTCATCAAAATCGGTTTAGACGTGAAAGACTATATGTTTTTCACCCCCTTAAGGGGGTGAATTTCCAAAAATCCCTTGCTAGTGCTCGTGCACCACAAGAAATACGATGGTGTAAAAAAAATATGTTTCTAGGTTCAGTGGTTTCGGCTGTATGCTTTTTGGTATTTTAGGGGTTGAATTTCATCACCATGTAAATGGAATTTCCAAAACGCTTGAGCGAATATTTATTTATTTATTATTAGGTGCCTCAATACAAAGATTCGTGGTTCGATCATCGAAAATGACGAATTTCCATACAAAATGTCATCCCCTATTTCAACCCCTTATACACATTTTTTTGCGATAAAAAGTAGCCCATATCCTTTCTCAAGCTTTAGTCCATCTCTGTACCAAATTTCATCAAAATCGGTTTAGACGTGAAAGACTATATGTTTTTCACCCCCTTAAGGGGGTGAATTTCCAAAAATCCTTTGCTAGTGCTCGTGCACCACAAGAAATACGATGGTGTAAAAAAATACGTTTCTAGGCCCAGTGGTTTCGGCTGTATGCTTTTTGTTATTTTAGGGGTTGAATTTCATCCCCATGTAAATGAAATTTCCAAAACGCTTGAACAAATATTTATTTATTTATTATTAGGTGCCTCAATACAAAGATTCGTGGTTCTATCATCGAAAATGACGAATTTCCATACAAAATGTCATCCCCTATTTCAACCCCTTATACCCATTTTTTCGCGATAAAAAATAGCCTATGTCCTTTCTCAAGCTTTAGTCCATCTCTGTACCAAATTTCATCAAAATCGGTCCAGTGGTTTAGACGTGAAAGCGTAGCAGACAGACAGACAGACAGACAGACAGACAGACAGACAGACAGACAGACAGAGTTACTTTCGCATTTATAATATTAGTAAGGATAATGGGTTCATAGAATATAATAGGTGAGGACGTATGTGTTTCTGTGTAGTGACGGACTAAGAATACAATTCCCCACCCCCTTTTTTTCCAGTGGGTGTCGTAAAAGACGACTAAGGGATATATTACGATTACAATATATATGCAAAGAGAAGGAATACTCGAAATAAAACCTTAAACCAACATGTCTGACCAGCGTGGTATAGTGGGTCAATTTTCCTCCCATTGTGGTGAAGGCTCGAGCCCAACAGTGGGACATAAATCAGTTGTAATGATGATGATGAATGTGAATACTTTGGGGTATAAACATGTCAAAATTACCTATTTAAAGTTAGCACCTAAGCTTATGTACTAAAACATAAGTATTAATACATAAGTTTCACTAAGCTGCGGTAAATAAAATAATAGGTACTTATCACGCTACCGTAGCGTGTAAAGCGTAAATGACTATCAATTTATACAACTTGCCAGCCCCCGTGCAGCTAAGTATAGATATTAAGCCATTTTCGAAGCTATCGACAATATCTACAATACTTCGACAACAATTTTACATACTTTAATTACAATCAAATTAATAATATTTTTCCAATTATAAACAGATGAAATGGTAGCAATTAAATTAATGATTTGTATTTACAAATTACTAGTTCTACTCGAGTTTCACATTCAGGCCTGACACACATTCGCACTTAATATCATTACAGAACAACATTTTCAGACTTAAAAGCTTCCTCCGTGTGGTTACGGAGTAAGGATACAAATTACCACTCCCTCCCGCCTATGGGGATCGAATAAGGAAAATGCATATAAAATCAGTGCAAGAGAAGGAAAATTCAAATACCGACACGTCTTTTTTTTTTTTTTTTTTGGGGTGGGCTGCGGTCAGCGCGCCTCTGCACCACTCCGTCCGGGGCGACAGAGGGGCTTAAGCACGCAACACCCGCAACCCACCCGAACACCACGTCGCCTTCGTCGTTTGACCAACCACTGGAGCAGGGTTACTTGTCATCAGTGGTCGGCCCGACGGAATACCCCCTACCCGGGGCATCCTCCCATCGACCGACGTCCCCCCCCCCCCCCACCTCGGGGAGGACGTCGGTCTTTCCTCACGCGGTCGGCCTCTCGGCGGGTGACGGACTAATCACCGGTCACGTCACCCGCGGCCGCGGCTAGGGCGGCATGGCACGCAGGTAATCCCGCCTGCGCCGCCCCAGTCGCCGGCGGCGGGTCGCATCATCGAGGCTATGCTCCTCGCGCTCGCGACCCGTCGCCTCCTTCTGCGAGATAACTGCCTCGCAGAAAGCTGCGACCGCGTCCCAATTCCTGATGCTGCCGAGCATCTCCCTAGCGATGGTCGGCAGCGTCAGGTCTGCACCGATGATTGCGACGAGTTCACGACGCGGCTCTGCCCAAGCGGCACAGACCTCGAGCGTATACTGCGCCGTGTCCTCGTCGCAATCGCAGTGGTGGCAGGACGGAGTTCTCTCCCTCCTAGCGACCCTGTACAGGTACTTGCCAAAGCATCCATGCCCCGTCAAGACCTGTACGAGTCGGAAGGAGAGCACCCCGTGCCGCCTTTCCAACCACTGCATCAGCACCGGCCGGAAGGCCTCCACGGTCCAAACACCGTATCGCGGCCTCTCCAGCCGGTCTGCCCAACGGGCGATGACGTCTCGGCGGGCGTCAACGCGCCAGGCGGTGAGCTCCCTCAGGGAAACAACACCGCGCCCCCCGCGCACCCCCGATACCCGCCGATATAAGTCGGCGAGCATTTCCGCCTCCAGGTCCCACGAGGGAGTCCCGGCCAACAGGCACGCCGCCTCCGTCGCCACCGTGCGGTACCCGCGGATGATCCTGACCGCCATGACCTTCTGTAGACGCCACAGAAGGGCCCTAAGTCGGGCGGTCATGGATCCCGCCCACACCGGTGCGCCGTAGAGGGCCATCGACCGGATGACCCCCGCGTACAGCTGTCGACATGCCGCGCTCAGTCCGCCCACATTCGGCATCAGCCATTGTAGGGCGGACGCCACGCCGACGAGCCGCGGGTCGAGCCTGCGGAAATGCTCCCGAAACCACCATCGCCCGTCGAGCATCTGGCCCAAGTACTATGGGCCTGCCTATGGGCCTGGATGCTGATCCCAACCGAATTGACGGTGATCGAGACGCCGATGAGAGGGTCCATACGGGGCCCGTGGAACAAGAGGGCCTCCCTCTTGTCCAGGGCCACCCTCAACCCCAGCGCCTCGATCCGCCTGACGACCTCTTCGGTGCCTGAGGTCGCCAGGCTTACCGCCTCTTGTAGCGTCCCACCGCGGGCTGTGACGAGCGTGTCGTCGGCGTAACAAATCACGCCCAGCCCGGGTGGGAGGCTCCCCCGCAACGCCCAGTCGTAGCCGATGTTCCACAGGGTGGGTCCGAGGACCGACCCCTGTGGAACACCGTACGTCATGGGCGTTCGCACAACGTCCCCTACTCGGTTGGCGTAGAGGACGCTGCGCCCCTCCAAATAGTCTGCCACCAGCCGCCTCAGGTAAGCTGGCACTCCGTGGTAACGGAGCGCCTCCCTGACACAGCTGAATGGCAGACTATTGAATGCGTTGGCGATGTCTAGGGACACCACCAACAGCACTCCCCCGCCGGTGACGGCCTCAGTCGCCACGGCCCTCAGACGCAACAGGGCCTCGATTGTCGAACGACCCCTCCTAAACCCAAACGCGCCACCGCCGCCCCCATCTCCGGTTCCGTGATGGGCGGAACACTGCCACCATCGCCCTCCCGGTCATTGTCTGGCGGTGCCATGACCGGGGGCGTGTGTTCCGCCCGTCGTGGAAACAGGTCCTCGATGACCCGGGTGAGGAAGCTGGGCTGGAGAGTCTCGGTGAGGGGCGGGCCCCGTGCGCGGAACTTACTCAGCGCCGCGCCATAGGGACGACCCCAGGGGTCACGGAAATACCGACACGTCTGACCAGCGCGGTATAATAGATCAATTTTCCTCCCATTACGAAGAATGCCCAAGCCCAACAGTGGTACTTATGTGGGCTAAGATGATGATGATGAAAATAAAGCTACATACTCGTAATTTCTAGTATTTTGAAAATTTACATCCGTCATAGCGCCAAGAAGTAATAAAGAAAATCATTTAATCTACATCATCGTCATCCTCTCATCATCATCATCATCGCAGCCCACATACGTCCCACAGTTGGGCTCGGGTCTCCTCCATAATGGGAGGGAAATTGGCCTACTATACCGTGCTGGTCAGACGTGTTGCTATAGAGTTTTATTTCGAGTTTTCCTTCTCTTGCACAGATGTTATGTGCATATATCCCTTAGTCATCTTTTACGACATCCACGGGCAAGATAGAGAGTGGTGAATTGTATTCATACTCCGTCACCACACGGAACATATGTATATCCTACCAACAAAAGTCATCCTCTCAGCTTACATGGTCTCAGGCCTCCTCCTTCATGAGGGGTAGCAAAGTTAACCTACTATACCACGCTGGTCAGACGGATTGATATAGTATTTCATATCAAGATTTCCTTGCTTTGCATAGACTTTATTTGTGTATTTCATTCCTAAACAGTTCCCTACTGATAGCCAGCCCAATTGATCCAGTTACACCCCTAACTTATATCTAACTTAATTACTAAATATGTGGATGGATATACCTTTAGTTGTTATTAATTATTTTATGTTAATAACTAAAGATCTGATTTTTTTCTTACTCCGTCACCAAACGAAAGAATCGAAACATCCAATCATCATCATCATCATCATCATTTCAGCCTATCGCCGTCCACTGCTGGACGTAGGCCTCCCTCATGTTGCGCCACAATGAGCGGTCTTGTGCCGCCTGCATCCAAAGACGCCCAGCTACTTTCACTAGGTCATCGGTCCACCTAGTGGGGGGGCGTCCTACACTGCGTCGTCCGATACGTGGTCGCCACTCGAGAACCTTTCTTCCCCAGCGGTTGTCGGTTCGTCGAGGTTCCAATGCTTTTTGCATATTAAGATCGCTATTCGAGATTATAGAAATTATTTGTTTATAAATAAAACTACGGATTTTATATTGTTTGTATTTGACTCTTGATTGCCCGACGTTTCGAACACCTTTCAGAGTTCATGGTCACGGGCGGACTAAGATGTCTCACTGCAAAGTGTTCGAAACGTCGGACAATTAAAAATCAAATACAAGCGCGATAAAAAAATCGTAGTTTTATTTACAATACTCGCGTAAACATCAGCATCAAACATCAACAATCATTATTAGTTTATTTAAAAAATACATTTGTATTTAAAAAATATACTATACGTGTATAATGCTTAAAGTTGTCATATTTTAAAAAAATATTTCTGCTTTCAGAAACTATCAGCAGAATTTGTAACTTTTTCACCGCACAGTCTGTTTCGTTATCATCGTTGTCGTCACAGCTCATTTACGTCCCACTGCTGAGCTCGAGCCTCCTCCACAATGGGAGGGAAATTGCCCTAAAATACGCTGGTCAGGCGGGTTGGTACAGTTTTATTTCGAGTTTTCTTTCTCTTGCACAGTTGTTATCTATACCAATAAATAAAATTGGAGTGTCTGTTTGTAATGTCAAAATAATAGGCTTTTTTCATGCTCACAGGGTTATTTGCACGACACCTATGCCTAAAATACAGATTAAAAAATTTTTGTCTGTCTGTCTGTTTGTTCCGGGTAATCTTCAAAACGGCTGGACCGATTTCAAAAATTCTTTCACCATTGGAAAGCTATAATATCAGGGCGTAAACTAGGCTATATTTTATCCCGGTATTCCCACGGGAACGGGAACTACGCGGGTAAAACGACTAAACCCGAAGCGAAGCGAGGGCGGGTCGCTAGTATGCATTATATTCCTTAATCGCCTTTACCGCGGTCGAGATAGGGCGTGGTGAATTGTATTCTCACTCCATCACCACATGTAGAATGATGATCTCTTTATGGCGTTATATTAAAAAGGCTGTAAAACATAACGTTGCCATTCATGTGGGTGGAGTAATGACCAAAAATGTCAAGAAATATGGACTTATAAATGACCAATAGGAAACGGCAATAAATTTCAAAATCAACAGCTGTTTATGTTGAATTAAAATTCGGTCATCCCCCCTCGCGTGATAGGTTTGGTATAATGTGAGGATGAGCAACTTATGTATACTTTCAATTCTAGTTTTTAGGGTTCCCTACCCAAAGGGTAAAAACGGGACCCTATTACTGAGACTTCGCTTCCGTCCGTCCGTACATCCATCCGTCCGTCCGTCGGTCACCAGGCTGTATCTCAAGAACGGTGATAGCTAGACAGTTGAAATTTTAACTATTGCCGCTATAACAGCAAATACTAAAAATAAAATAAATATTTAAGGGGGGCTCCCATACAACAAACTTGATTTTTTTACCGTTTCTTTAACTATTCACAGAATATTTAGTTTTATGTTCTCTTTAAATATAATTAATTAAAATAAAATAAATAATGAAGGGGGCTCCCATACAATAAAAGAGGTTTTCGCCGTTTTTTATAGATAATGGTACGGAACCCTTCGTGTGCGACTTCGACTCGCACTTAGCCGGTTTGTATTTAAATTGATGGTTACAAATAATTAAATGTGTTGTTATCATTATAACAAGAGCCTTATATAGGTATAGGTATTATTATATTATAGTATAGGTAGTATTCAGTTCATACTATAGCTGCAAACTTAATATATAAGGAAATTGGTAGTCTTTGTAACGCTCTGTCAAATGACCAATTTTTAACACGCTGTGGAAATGTATTTACGCACTCTCTCCATCCATTGAGACAAGGGAAATATGTGGGACTCGCCGGCTAGTATGCTTGACCGGAATATTCATTAAAACCCCAGAGCCACTGTTCCACGCTTTCGGGGTGCCGGAGAGATTATCTAATGCTATTCAATCCATGACACACCACCGTTTGACCATCTAGCCCTTCTTATTTTCATTGGAGGCGGTGGGAGCAGGTGTATGTAGCGGTGCTTCTTCCTCCTTAGTTTACGCCTACGAAGCGAATTCGCGGACGTAAGGAACTCACGTTCCCGCTCCGCGGCGTCTTTCCTTATCGTGACGGCCGCACAAAATGAGGCCATCGATAAATAGCACCCGTCGCGCATTTGGACATGATGGTCGGCAACAACAGGTCCCAATTTCCGCTGAGAGGACGAGGCGCTGAGGCCCCAGACGGGGAATGCTTCCAATATTGTTGTTCCGAGTTTAGATATAATTTGTGTCCATCAATTATACGTGTATGTTTGTAAAATCCCCCGCAACACAAGGATTATTTCCTTAGTACAGGATGCTCTGTCTTTTAAAAAAAATATATGTATATGTAATAAAAGCCTATATCTACCCGCCTGATCAGCGTGATATTTTAGGTCAAATTGCCTCCCGTTGTGCGAGAGGCTTGGGCCCAGCGGTGGTATGTATATAAGCTGTGATGATGATGACACAGCATTGTTCAGGAAAACTATCAAAAAGGAAATTATTATTACAATGGATATCTGTATAGACTTGCAAGAATTTTCATTCAAATCGAATCAAATAAAGCTCGCTACTTGCACCATCTAATATTAAAGTTCTCTGTATGTATTATAAAAAAGTACAATATGTTAAACTTTTTATGGTAGCATTTTGAAATTCTAATTCGCAACCTTTTTGTGTGACGAATAGTTCGTGAAAAAAGGAGCTTACACAAGTCACTTTTAGTGAAAATTGTTGTGAAGAATACCAAGTATTAATATTTCTATAGTTTTACTTCTAAATAAAAACGGGTGTCGCCACCGTTATCGAAATCAAAGCGGTGTTTTAGTGAGAGGCGGTACATTAGACATTATCTTTATAGCTTTTTAACACATCTTACTCAATTGAGAACGGTTATAAGCGTCAAAAATGTCGAACCTAATCACTACTTACAATTTTTTAATGCTAATGGCAACACAGAAACCTTTTATCTGATCCAATTTATAAGTAAGCATCGTTCGGATAACTATATTAAACGCTGTAGGCGTTTCTTACATTGTTCTTCATTCTACTTACGTTGCTGACGGATTAAGAAAACATTTCAAAGTCGTAAAAGACGACTCATGATAGCGCATGTACGTCCCACTACTGGGCTCTAGGCTCCTCCACATTACGGAGAACGCCTGAGCCCAACAGTGGGACATAGACTGAGATGATAATAATTAATAAAAAATAACAATACAAAGCAGATTATAATAATAACAATACTTCATCACATGCTCTATAGTAAAAGTCACACTTCTGATTACAATTGCAGTTATATTTTGACCTCTGCTCTCTAAAAGCTATTAAGCCTGCAGCTGACCCCACACGCGCTATGACCGTTAACCGCTCATATCTAAAAGTACCTATAAACTTTAAATTGAAAACAAATTTCTTAACAACTGTCTTGTTGATTTGTTAAAATAAATAACAGAACGAATTTAGAATGCTGAATCGAAAATTGTTAGATTTTAAAATTCAAATCATTTATTTCTTCGTTTATATTTTCTGTTTCAGTTTATAGTTTCATTCGTTTATACATAATAAACGCCGCGGGGGCACTTCTTTTTTGTCTTTTTTTTTACATTTTAACTAAAATTACTTACTACCGGCTCGAAACGCGACCGCACTGAGAAGATCCGGCAAGAAACTCAGGGGGTTGTCTTCTTTTTAATTCATTTACTAGTTTTTTTTTAATAAAATTACATACAGCAATATGCCTATTAATAGCTCCAGTGTGATGTGCCTTTCGAACCATGATATAGTTAATAAAATAAAAATGAATAAACGTTTCGCAAATAACACATAATCTAGATTACTGGATTACATAGTGGACCGTTCTATATTCTTCTTTATATTCTGTGTTGTTCCAATGTCCAGGCTCTAGGTGAAAGAATTTAGAATACTACACTGCGCTGATCAGATGGGTTGGCAAATCCTATATTTTATTTCGAGTTTTCGATTTTCTATCGAAATTATCACTTAATCGACTTTTGTGATACCCACAAGATCGCAATTCGTCCATCTACCTCCATGTCTCATCTCATTATTATCTCAGCCTTAATAAGTCCCACTACTAGGCTCGAATCTCCTCCACAATGGAAAGGAAATTAGTTATATATTAATAATAGCGGTTTAAATATGAAATTACAGTTTTAACGTTCTAGCTACTTAGAACTAAAATTACAACTGCATGGGGTCAGATATCAAAGTGAAATTGTTTTCAAACGAATACCTACTATAACATTCTAAATTTAAAAAATGTATGACATTTGATCGTTCGACGTTCAATTGTTTTTACATTCAGCTTTTGAAGTGAACATGGATACGGCGAAAATCAGAGTAGGGGAGACCTAGGATAGTTGTGACAATTTATATATAAAAAAACATATCTCAATATAGAAATATGCCATGATTTTGAACTCTTTACCCTACTGTAGCACAGTTATTACTCTTTTAAAAACAGTCATCAACTTCAAAAAAAGATGCAAGGTGTCTGAGAAATTCCACGTAAAGTGAAACTACTCCCTTTGTCACAACTCTCCTAAAGTCCTAATACCGAGATAAGTTGTGACAAGTACCAAGGTAAGTTGTGACAGCCGTGTAATTGATACATAAAAATACTTTTATATGAATTATAAACCAAATACGCATTGTTTTGTAGAAAAATACTTTAATTGTCAATTTTGGCATAATTTGTAGGCACTAAAATAATATTTAAGATTAACATAACAACCATTATTTTTTTTTTTTTAATAATTGTAGTATTATTACGAGATCAATGGTTTTAAAAGCAGTGAAAGATCTTAATTTAATCTGAAAAACAATTATGAAACAGTAGTAATTACAGACGTACTGCAGTTCGCCTCCTGTGCAATCTTCATAAAACCAACTTCTGAATCCAGGCACTGAACCCACTTCTTATTTGATCTGTTACTGGCATAGAATTCAAGGCAGCATACGCAAAAATAATCATTTTCTGCATCTTCTTCAGGATCTTCTTTCGCATCACCTTCGCTTTTCTTGTTGTTCTTCTCCTTGGTTTTTTAGGTTTATTTTTTTCTTACCTTATCACACGCTTTTTACACTTTTTAAGTTTCTACTATTTCCATTTCATCGGCGTTCCAAATAACTTCTACATTAAATATTTTCTTCCTCTTCCGTAAATACCATTGGACTAGCATAACCCATAGATACAACCATATGAGTTTCTTTATCTTAGAAAGCCTGTTTCTTCTTTATGTATCTTTGCAGAGATATATTGTTGAGATTGTAAGAGGATGCGGCCTTTGGAAGACTTTGACCTCGTAACGTAATTTCTAAAAGGCCAATTCATAAACGACGACACCAACCATTTCCCTACCAGTCTTTCGTTTTAATTTATTAGACATTCTGAAAAAAAAAATCAGCACTACACCAAAAAACCTGTCCAAATAAATTTCTGATACAAATCACACATTTAATAGGGACTTAAATTGCCGATCACCTTTTATATAAAACTTAAGTTTTAACGAGTTGAATAAAACAAACAAACATAAACATAATAAAAACATTGCAAAAAGCATGTTAAATAAGCTTACCAGAAAATAAAAGTAAAATAGGAGCGGGTGCTGCTTGTGGGATCTGGTCCAGCCATATTTTCTTCCTTTCTTTATGCTTTAATTTTCTTTTTGTCTTGCATTCATCTCAGCCCCTATATGTCCCACTGCTGGGCTCGGGCCTCCTCCATAATGAAAGAGTAATTGACCTACTATACCACGCTGGTCAGACGTGTTGGTATAGGGTTTTATTTCGAGTTTTCCTTCTCTCGCATAGATGTTATATGCGTTTTATATCCCTTAGTCGTCTCGTACGATCACCCACGGGTAAGATAGGGGGTGGTGAATTGTATTCTTACTCCGTCACCACACGGAAAGTCTTGCATTAAATCTTGAAAATTTATACATATATTTAATTTCGAAGGGCATCACACTGGAGCTAATACCATATATGTTGTACTTAAGCATAATATTATGTATACATATTTAAAAGATTAAGAAAAAAAATGACTGCCCGCTGAGTTTCTTGCCGGATCTTCTCAGTTTGTGGCCGCGTTCCGATCCGGTGGTAGATTATTGTATTGTATTCAAAACTGTAATTTGACAATATGTAAGTGCCCTTAAGGGGCCTATACAGAATAAATGATTTGATTTGAGTTGTGACAGCGTGTCACAACTCTCCTATGTGCCAGAAATCGCTACCTATTCAGAATAATAATTTGTAATTTTAAAACAAGATGCAAACACAATAAAAGAGTACCACGTTTTGAAACTTCAAAAGCCGCACAATCTGGCAAAAAATAGCAAGTCCAACATTAATGCAATAGATCACGATTAAATACATTCAAAATATTGATGAAAAACTTACTTTTCTGTTTTTCTGCCATGTAGATGCTGTACTCACCCAACCTGCCGTGTACCTTTAGTGCATAATATGTCAAGTAGCGCATCACTAAAAAGACAAATGTGCGCTTTTGCCAGCACGTTAACGGTCATAGGTGCCGAGAAAACGTCCCTGCCACAACTCTCCTCTGTCACAACTCTCTCAGGTCTCCCCTAATTTTCGAATACGAGTTCTGACGTGGGACTAACGCAGCAGAAACGGCTCGTAATTAGTGTTGCCCAAATGCAAGACCAAGACGAGACTTGGACCGGTCTTGGTCTTGCAACATCACACCTGGTCTCGTCTTGGTCTTGGTCTTGCGCACCCGAGTCTTGGTCTTGGTCTTGGTCTTGCGCACCCGAGTCTTGGTATTGCAGCAAGAGTCTTGCAAAGTTTTGCAGTTAGAATAACGTAACAGTAATTTATCATGGCAATGACAAATCCAAATAAATTAATCAAATGTCCTATCCTATCTATCCATCTGCTAGCCTATAGTTCACTATTGAATACAATACTTACCACTGGAGAAAATTACTCTTCTATTCCCCTGGTGTTCCATTAGACAGCGTTACTACTCTTATGACAGGACTTTCGACCCTATTTTCTTAAGACGTCACCACACGAGGCAGTTGATACAATAAATTTTATGTCATTTTATAATCAATGCGATATTTTACAATTAATGCGATTGTTTATATTCCCCTTCAAGTTAAGTGGTATGTATCTATTGTATTTCCAGTTTAGTTACTGATACTCTGGATACTTGAAAAAACCTGTTGCTCTATTGCCTATATAAATACTTTGGCCGCTGGATCCATGTAGCTCTTAATATACTATTTATTCAAGAACATATAAAACTGCTTTAAAATTTTATGGTTTTAATACTTGTAAAATGTATGATATTCGTCGTCATCGTCACAGCTCATAAAAGTGCCACTGCTGGGCTTAAGCTTCCTTCCAGTAAGAGGAAAATTGATCTACTATACCACGCTGGTCAGACATGTTGGTACAGGGTTTTCTTTCTAGTTTCACTTCTCTTGCACATATGTTATATACACAGGGTGTATCAGGTTATGGGACAACTGTTCATGTATGTTGTAGTTCAACAGTCATAGATCATAATTAGAATGTATATTACACAAAAACAATATAACGTAAAAGTTATAGTGATTACAAAAATGTGTGTCTAAGAGTTTATGCATTAAATTTTATGCATTATGTAGGTATGTACAGACAGGATATATGTAAGCATGTAAAATTTCGACAGTATAAATAGGTATTAGATTTGCGCGAACCTTTCAATGGTTACGTAGGTACAAAGGCGACTCATCAACGGTCATCGGCCGATCAGCTGATTTATGTTAAAGCGAAGTTTGTCTTGCTTATGCAAACGTAATCATTTATTTATTCAAATTCTAATGAACATTTAACAAAATACGAATATGTTGTAGATTAAGTATCATTCCTTTATACATTTTAATCAATTTACACGAAAAAACGATGACAAAATTGAGAACTTACATGTCTCTCAATTCATTAACGAATCGATATTTTTATTTCGATTTTTTTTCATGGGTTCCTAACACCATTGCCCGATCCGATTTGATACGACATCCACGGGTAAGAGAGTGGTGAATTATATTCGTACTCTGTCTTTTTTTTTTGTGTGTGTGTAGCTGTTGGTCGCAGATGACCTTGACAGCTTAACGCGGTCAATGGGTGAGCGCTGATGGCTCTCAACCCGGTAAGTTAAGCGAACATCGCCCGAGAGCTCCCCCTGTGGGGAACGGACCTCGGCTCGGGGCGTCGCTGAGAGCAAAGTGGGCGTGGCTAAGTTTAGGTTAATGACTTTTACGCGGCGCGGTTTTCGACCTCGACGGCGAGGCCGATACTGCGGAGTTTTATTTGTTATCGCTGCGCGAGCTGTGTAGGTCCTTTCTTGGGCGATCATAATAGCGTCATCTTCTTCTTCAAGAAGATGACGAGGATGTCGGACCGTGGATATTTTTGAGGAGACGTAGTTTACCGCCCCAACCACTAGTGGATTGGGGTGAGTCGTGGCAGAGGCAAAATAGCGCTGGGAGCAACGCTTCATGTACTGCCTGATGGTGATCGTACTCTGTCCCTACATGCACATTTATATAGATTAATTGTAGGCATATTTCTATGTCCAACAGTGAACGTCGTAGGGCTAATGAATAAACGGATATATAAATATGTATAATGGGCAAGAGCACTCTCGTGATTACGGTATTTTTGTCCTTAAGCCTTTCCGAAGAGTAATTCTGAAAAGCCAACACCAACATTGGGAATCGATTGGCCAATAGATGGATATCTCAAGACTGATTTGACTTGCCGTGTAGTGACGGAGTAAGAATATAATTCATCACCCCCTATTTTACCCGTGACTGCGAACCCACGACTAAGGGCTATAATATATAACATCGGTGCAAGAGAAGGAAAACTTGACATGTATGACCTGTAACAACACGGCCGATCACCGTGGCGATTCCCCTCCGGCCACGGCCGATTCTCCTCCTGTTATGTAGAAGACACGAGCTCAACCGTATATAAGCTGAAATGGTGATTTGAATTAAATGCAAGACCGCGAGACTCTTGCAGGCCCAGTCTTGGTCTTGCTCAAGTCTTGCAGGGCCAGTCTTGGTCTTGGTCTTGCAAAAATTAAGCGGTCTTGGTCTTGGTCTCGGTCTCGCATTTCTCGCAAGACCAAGACCAAGACCGCAAGACCAAGACCGCAAGACCAAGACTTTTTTGGGCAACACTACTCGTAATGTCAATGCTGTTTGGAGAGGATACGGCTAACGAACGCACCGTGCATTTTTGCTTACGAAAGCGCTTATCGTAGTGAAAACTGGGAGTTGAAGAATGAACCACGAGGAAGACCAGCCACTAAGATAAATAACGATGAATTGAAGGTGATCGTGGAAGCCGATCCGAGTCAAACTACTAAGGAATTAACGGCATGGTTTGACGTTAGCATACCCACAATATTGACCCATTTGCACCAGAGCGGTAAAATAAAAAAACTTGAAAATGGGTGCCTCATGATTTCACTGATCTGTAGAGAGCAGCGCGCGTTGAAGCTTGCCTTATCCTGTCAAACCGGTATAGAAATGTAGGGATTTTAGGCCGAATTGTGAAATGTGATGAAAAGTGGATTCTTTATGACAATCGGAAGCGAACAACGCAATGGCTGGCCCCAGGTCAAACGCCACATCAATGCCCTAAAGCGAAGCTTACCCATAGAAAGGTGATAGTAACTGTTTGGTCGTCACTTCATGGTGTAATTCACTACAGCTTCCTTAGATCTGGTCAAGCAATAAACGCAGATGTCTATTGTGCAGAACTCCGAACAATGATGGCGCTCGCAGTAAAACAGCCCCGATTTGTCAATCGATCTTCACCATTATTGCTCCATGATAAAAACAATACCTCATACCGCTCGAGAAACTGTTTTAACACTACAAGACCTACAGTTAGAAACCAGACCTGGTCCCAACCAACTACCATTATTGCCGCGATTTGGACAATTTTTTGCACGAAAAAAAATTACAATATTTAGAAGCAGAGAGAGCTAATTTATTTAGAAGCAGTACAAAATACCTTTACACAGTTTGTGGAGTCAATTGCAAAGATGTAAATGATCTTCCAATTAGATTCCGGGTAAAAAATAAATAAAAATGTTATAAAACCAAAAATCTTTTAAAAGTATATATTTTCTGTGTCTTAGATTTTGGTGACGTTAATTAAACATGTTTTATAAACTGTTATTTGCCAAACAATATTTTTTGGATGGCTGATATTGCTATTGAAAACACTATTTTGTGGCTTCAATAGCAATATGCTCCTGGATTCTTAAAATATCTTGGCAAATAAACTAATAATGGGTAATCAAAAACAAGATGAAGTCGACAAACATTGAAAACACAAACCGTCAGCATGATCGCGAGAAAGATTTAAAAAGATAACTAATACAATATTTCATTCAAAGCAGATTATTTTACATAACACATTTTTTTTATTAATCTAATGATTATGCATTAACATAATATAATAAACATATGAATAAACAGACAATTCTTAACGATTATCGATTTAAAATAATATGATGTCATACTGGCAACACCGAATATGACAAGTGAATATACAAATGATTTATTTTTTCATCAATGACATTTCCGCTTTCGAAATCGAACTAATAATTATTTATTAAGTGGGAAATGACTAAACATATTGGTAACAAGACTTATCACATGTATTTATTAATCAAAAGATTATTATTATTATAACTATATATACCGAAACTATAGGTACCTATTAATACCGAAATGGTTACTAAAACATTTTAAAGTGAATCTTCACCAGCCGGCTTCGGTTGATGTTAACGTTAATTATAGGTACCTACACATGAATTATAAAAACCCATTACGCTTCAAATATACATTATAACATAAAGGGAATAACATTTTTATTATTTTTAAACAGCGATTGAGCAAATTATAATTGAAAAAACACGTTAAAACGCGATACTTGTTTTTTTTACCTACATGAAAATAACGTAATTTCATAAGACGAATAAATATTTTTCTGCTATAACCCGTCGAGTTAGAGATATAATTTTTTCTGTTGTAGAATATATATCTAAAACCCAACAAAATAAGGTAAGTTTCATGAATGTACAATTTGAAACCGTGTTCCATACTTCAATGGGCATTCCCTTTTTAGGTAGCACCTAAAGCGATGTATTTGACACGTAATACTGATTTACGTGCCATTTATATTGTTCTATAGTCTAACTTTTTATTAGCTGCAGTAAAATGACGTTTTGTGGGTTGCCGGTTTTTGAAGAAAAATAAATAGGGATGTAGCTAAATGAGTGAATCATAAATGAATAATCAGTTTGGTTTTTTTTTTTTGAGATTTAATATTAAGTTGTAATGTATTTTTTTAACCTATTATTATTACTATACTAGAGGATTGATCTTTTTTAGTGGAAGTATAGGGAGGTACATTCAAAATGAAACAAAAACGTCATAATAATGTTATTTAATTAATCTTTTTCGAAATCACTGTCGCTGTCGCTTTCGGTCACACTAATAACAAATCTATCTGTCACTTCATCTATAATATATCGAGGTGGCACATTTTATCTTCACTTTGTCACTTTCTTGATTCCTTCTTGGAATAAAGTTTTCACTTCTTGCATTTTATACGTCTTATTATTGTTTGCGACGTGACTCTTTACCTGCGCCCATACCAACTCAATGGGGTTCAATTCACAGTGATAAGGGGGCAGTCTTAAAAGTGTGATACCTTTTTGTGCAGCCATCTCGTCTACGGCATATTTCTCAGTATGATTTTGTTGTTTCACAATATCTATGAGAGTGGCCTTGACCATATTTGGTTCAAACGCAATATTTTTAGTAGTCAGCCACTCTTGAATTCGTGCTTTCGTCCACGACATCTTCGGGATTGTTTCGATCTTCCGAGAGTGATAGGGCGCATTGTCCATTACGACTACTGCATTCGGCTTGAGTTTAGGTAGAATACCGCCGAACCAATCCTCGAAACACTCCGCGTTCATTTCATCATGGTAGTCTTCTGTACCTTTCTTTGCTTCAAACATAAGAAGTCCGTCGACCAGGAAGCCTTCTTCTCCGCCTATGTGACTAATTATGAGTCGTTTGCCCTTTCTTGTGGGATTTTTTAATCCCGTAGTCAGGTCGTCTAAAAATGCCTGTCGAGAAGATTTAATACTTCCGTCAATCCAGGTTTTTTTTGTAGTATGACCTGAAAAGAACAAAAAGGAATCATAAGTTTCGACATCAAAATAAAAAGGGAACAAATAGAAGAAACTAAGAGTTGACACGTACCAGCGTTGACCCAGGTCTCGTCTTGATAATATATGTATTTTCCCTCCCTACGATATTGTTTAATTAAACGCAGGTAGCGCTGGCGCCATGATATGATATCTTGTCTATCAATAAGCACACTCTTGCGTGATCGAGTAGCAAATTCGAAATTAAGATGCTTCATAATTTTTCTCAATGTCTCTTTCGAGAAGTTGGGCAATCTTGGGTCATCATTTACAACTTGCAGCACCTAAAAATGATTAAAGTTATTACCTAATTGGTTAAGATTACACATGGGATGGCAGAAAACATACATAACGTATAATAAAAAGATGAGTGACGACATGTGTAAACTAACTTTTGCGATGGTGGGTATTTCATTTCTATGAAAGAACTGATGTACAATTCGTCTAACAGCAGTGAATGTGAAATCATCAAGTTTATCTTTAAATGTAAGTTTTGGGCCCGTTTTTTCGGGAGGTTTTGGTGATTCGCTGTCGTTCTCCTTATGCTCCTTTAAAACGGAATAAACTGTGCGGATGGATATTCCCAAGACTTCAGCCACCTTGTTAACGCATTCACTTGTTTTTGGAACTTCAATGTTTGATTCTGAAGATTTCACTTCAAACATATATTTGTAAACGTTTTGGACCCAAAGTTTTTCAGTTGCACTTAGAGCTACACGTGGCCTTTTTTCTTAGGAGATAAAAATGTGTCTCCATCTTGCGATGTGCTCGGCAGAGCATCCATGTCTTCAATGTATCAAACAAAAAAAAACTAACACGATTAACGAAAACAGGTAATGAAAAACAAACACAACGTAACATAAGTTTAACAATAATGATAACAAAAACAACGCGCAGTGGGCAAATCAAAGTTATTCATGCACTCAAAACAGAAGTATGAAGCCGAATGAGCGAATGACCACCGAAACAAAATGGCGGTCAAGCGTCATCGTAGCACCGTAACCAAAAACCAGTACTACCAACTTGAGAGAGCGTTTTCTTGAGTGTTACCTTGTATATGTCTAAAAGGATCAACGTTTATACAGCCTTTTATTTACATTAATATTAAATAGAATTTAGTATGATCATTATGAGTCAGCTATGGAACAATTAGATATTCTGTAAACTTTTGTGAACTGAATCACATCCCTATTGAGATTAGGCTGTCAACATTATTTTACGGAATGACATTTAGAAACGTCATTTTACTGCAGCTAATAAAAAGTTAGACTTTAGGTATTACCTAAAATTTAGACGATTGATCCTTAAAAACGGTCATAAAACGCGCCGTGTGGTATTTGTAAAAAAGCTAATGCTATTATAGAGATGGGGTTAGAAATATTAAGATTTCTGTTAATAGTTCTAAATTGGCATTTTAATACTTAGTTCTTTAAAATTTTGAGGAGTGACGTCACGAAATTTAATCCTTATCATCGACCCGCCTTAACGTGTGACGTACTTTACGGATGGTTCCTATTCAGTGTTGCCGTCTCTGACGAACGCCATAATCAAATGCCAACCAAATCATTTGTCAATACGTCAAGATGTATCGATACCAATACCAGATGCACGCGATTTTTGGAACGAAATGACACTTTCACACGGAAGCGCAAATTCAATAATAAAAGAAAGAACTGCCAAAAAATATTTTTATTAAATAATAAATCACTCCAGAACGTCAATATCGATACTAAATTGACCACTGCTAACGTCACAGGCCAGCTGGTATCGCCACTTGAGTGAATCCAATTCATACGCCTTTTTCTGAAACAAATAATTAATTAATAGGTATATTTTTTACCTGTTTTTCTTTAATTTTTAAACCCTACGCTAAGGAAATAATCCTTGTATTGCGGGGGACTTTACAAACATAAAATTAACGGACACAAATTACATCCAGACAGAACAACAATTTATGGATCGCATAAAATGTTGTCCTGCGTGGGATTCGAACCCGCGACACTGGCACTGTAGGTCGGTATCTTAACAACTACGGCATCTATGTCATTTGTATTTAATAGTTTTTGGGGTATTGGAAGCAATGTCTTTAAATGTTAGGAAATCGGACAAAATATAACTATAACCAAGCGTTCTGCGTAGTCATCGTAGTCATGACAACTGTTAGGATAGCGAACATTATCATTTATCCATGTCACAGGACAAAATAATTCATCACATCTAGTTTAATATTAAACGGAAATTCTAACATACTATCGAAAATTGGACATTACTATCAAATCTATCGCATGGTAATATAAGAATACCATAAAGCCGGAAGCCCAATTTTCTGAGGGTGTTTGCGTGTGGTAGGTTTTGGTGATGCCTTTAGTTTCTGTTCTGTTTGCTCGTTTGCCACCGTTCACAATTTAAAAAAAAAAAGAAAAATTTTCAGGTTCCTTTCCACAATTATCCTGTGTTTCCTAAGATAACAGGCAAATCACTCACTAATATCTTCACGCCTTGCCTAGTGTGAGGATCCCAGTCAATTCGTTGTCCAATTTCCGGTGTTTGTATTGGTCCGGAGCTCTGCCTACCACCAATCTTCCAAACTGCCCATAACGCGAATCCATTGACCACTTGTTTATCTGGTGATTCCGTTCTTCTGTAAAAATGCATTCATATTACGATAAAAAGTGATGGAGTAAGAATCCAATCATCACAACCCCCTTCTTTTTTAGTGGGTATCCTAATACTAATAGAGAAAGGTAAATTTGAAACCCTGCCGACCTGTCTGATTTAAGAGCCAGGACAACCTAGTATTGAACAGCAAGTGGTCCCAAATCGTTGATTCATCTCCTAATATTTTATTTTCTTTTTCTTGGCTTACCCGTACCTAAATCTCGTAGCCAAATGGGTAACCAGACTGGTCACCAAAGTCAAGAATTCGGTACCAGGGGTCAATGGCGATGGGGAGAGTTTACAGTATGTTGTGCGATGGCACGCTTCCCTTCCGTTACTTCAGATGGATTGGACGGAGATGTATCTAGACCAGTGGATCCCAAACTTATTTGGGCCACCTAAAAAAACTGCCAAAGGACATTGGGCACCTTAGTATGAAATCTATACCCACGGCCTACAGAAAAAAAAAATAGAGTAGGAAGTTCAGATAAACATCTCTAGTTTACGAATATATATGTCGCATTAATGCAGATAATGGGATTCGGACCAAAATATAAAAAGGAAAAAAATATATTAAGGATCATTATAATAAGGTTTCGGACATTTTTATTGATTTCTTGTTAGTACTAAGGATTTAAAAATAAAATAACAACTGAAAGGTTTTTATGTTTTATTCGATACTAGCAACCCGCCCTCGCTTCGCTTCGGTTTCAATCGCTTTATCCGCGGCGTAGTTCCCGTTCCTGTGGGAATACCAGGATAAAATATAGCCTATGTTACTCCCTGATATTATAGCTTTCCATTGGTGAAAGAATTTTTGAAATCGGTTCGGTGGTTTAAGCGTGAAAGCGTTACAAACAAACACAAAAACATCCTTACTTTCGCATTTATAATATTAGTATGGATGATCAATGTCTACAGGAATAATTGTATCGTCTAAAAAACCCCCAGGCGCATCTATTTGCTCTTAATGTCTGGCCCAAAACAAAAAATATACTATGCTGGCTATATGCGCGCAACATACAATAGTGCGGCGGCCTTCGATACTCTCTCGTCCCTGTCTTGTTGGATTTACCAATATATACGTGTTTTTGCTCCTGAGATGTCGGGACTGCATTTTGCCTCTTATTAATATTTTGTTGTTCACCAATTCATGGTGCCGGTACAGAAGTAGAAAGCATATGCATGCTGGCCACGCATTCTTACCACGCAAACCTTTGTTTTGTTTATTTAACAGAATGTTTCATTGAAATTGTTTTATCTAAACATTTTACATATAAAAATGCTCACTGAATACCGATTTATTATTCATCTTTTAATTTTTATTCCCATGATTTAAAAAACAAATAACTACATAAAATTAATAATTGGTTAATACTTAACAATTTCACTTAATTTGCTTTTTGTAGGCAAACTTTTGTTAAGTGTGTCAGATTTTGCCCAATGTCCTTTGGAGCCCATCTCTTGGACGTCTTTAAAAGGGGGCATAAAATATTAGTAACTTTGAGATGCCCTAATTTCTGTGACATAGACCAACTGGAAGTTTGTTTTAAAGTAGGTACCAATTTTTTTTGTCAGTTTATTTTATGTTTCAGAGTCCACTCAATATTTGCTCGCATACCCATATTTAGGGAACACCTCTAGGTCTAGACTAGTGATGGGCAAAGTACGGCCCGCGGGCCAATTCCGGCCCGCGAAAGTATTTAATCCGGCCCGCCGAGAGTCCATCCTTCCTAAATATTCCAGTCAGCATTTTGGCGCGAAAATAATATCTGACATTTATAATTGAAAACCTTGACCATCTCATAATTAACTTGCTATAAGTAATTATCTCGGCAGTCTGTCACAGGTATTAGCTTATTTATTGGCAAAATTCCATTCTATTCACCTATCGGTGAAGCTAAACTAACCGCGTAGTTCATGTGTTGGAAAATACGGGGCGCAAAGCGTGGTGAAATGTGAGGCGCGGCGGGGGCGAGTGAAAACAGTCGCTTTAATATAAAATCTTAGAATAATAACGTATAAAAGGATAGTGTCAGTACTTCGAACGTTCGAAACATGAATCTAAAAATACTAATGGCGCGCAGACGATTACACACGCACACCACTATACGAATTATGAAATCAAATTTTGTTTTTATTAACATAAATCGTCGAAATACTTTTAAAAGTAATGTTAAATACATTTTTAAGTTTTTCAAATGTGTTATGACACCATTTGAATGCACAAACCGTCATAATTACCTATTTATTTTTTAAGAGTTGCGTACGTACGTGCAGTACAATGACTTGTACATTACGGAACGGTTCCGGCGTAAGCTCCATTAGGCTCCAATTGAAATGCCTCACTTTTTGGCCGCGAACTTACCTTCTATACGTATTCGTACGTATTCTAAGTAGAAAATGCATTTTTTTTATAATTCTGGCCCCCCTCTAGAATTTCTTAAACTTTGTGGACCACCATTAAAAAAGTTTGCCGACCCCTGGTCTAGAATATAAACTGCCACAAAAAAGGTCACATAAATCCCATTATTGGAGATATATACCTATTCCACAGATGTTTATTTATTTATTTATTATATGGTTTACTTCCTTTATTATCTCTAACTACAATTACATGAAAGGGTGAACCCAGATGGTATTTTATTCCTTCACAACACAGACTCTATTAATATACAAGAACTAGCTGACCCAACAGACATTTTTCTGTTCATATTTAAAAAAATAGTATAAGGAATTCTCTTTGAAATCGATCGCAGCGTCACTTACCGGTTCCAATTGTGAATCTTAACCATCCTCGAATCCCCTTAAACATGCACAAAAAATTTCATCAACATCAATCCAGCCGTTTAGGTGGAGTTCAGTGACAGACACGTACACAAGAAATTTATATATAAAGATAAGAAAAAAAACTAACGTGATATTAAGTACACCATCCGTGGCGTATGTGGGTTTAAGGTCGGTGAAGTCAATACCCAATATCTTGACAGGCTCGCCTCGACACTTGCACGGATACTCCCACAAAGGTTGAGATTCCACCTCTGCATCGCTTATAACACGAGAATTCTGAAACAAACATTGAAAATTATAATAAATGAACTGGCCCTCAGAATTGCAGCTAATATATGGATATTTTAAACGACTGCATCGATAGTGGAGTGATCTAAGTACATATATACAATAACCTATCGTTTTGAATGTCATAGGTTCAATCCTGCACAAGGCAATTATTTGTACGATTCGTACACAATTGTTCTGCATCTGAATGTAATTTAAGTCCATTGATTTGTGTATGTGAAGCTCCCCGAAATACAAGCTGCTTCTTTAATGCGTTACTATATACCATACGAATAGTGATAAGATTTTTTTATACCATACTCTTAGAATAATAACGTATAGAAGGATAGTTCGATACTTAGGTGATCAAAAACGTGAAGCAAAAATACTACACGCGTGTCTAAAATCTAACTTCCCCAAAGTCGGGGAAAGTGATTATTAAATAGACTGTCTCGTGCTTCCTATTAGATTTAATATTTTTGAAATAAAAATTTGTTTTCATTAACATAAATCGTCGAAATATATAATATGTTAAATGATTATCTATGAAAAGTAAAGTTAATATACTTTTTAAGATTTTCAAATGTGTTTTGACACCATTTAAAATTTTAAATGCACAAACCGTTATAATTATTTATTTTTAAGAGTTGCGTTCAGTGCGCAGTGACCTTGTACACTACGAAACAGTCCAGCGTAGGGACCCATTTCTGGCTCCAATTTAAGTGCTTTCAATTTTGTGCGCGGATTTAGCTTCTATGAGTTATTATTCTAATGCATACACTTGCAATGAGGTATTTTTTTAATACAAAACCACACACGTGTACAAAGCCTAATGCTGTTGCATGTACTTTTAATTTTAAAAAAATCTACTCATTAATGGTTTGTTGATTTTTTTTTTTAAATAATAACAAGTATACCAATATAATAAATATACCAACAATACTAACCTCGACTAGATCGTCGAATATTCCCATATCAATTCCTTCACATTTTCCCAAAGGTATCCTTATCTTATTTAAATCTTGAAACTCCACAGGCATTGCCCAGAATTCACATGATTCCGGTATCACTGACGAGCAATTAGTTAATTTACTATTATATTTATACAAAAGATGCGCCATCTTTAAATTCTCCCAAGGTAGAATGGCATTGACAAAATTGGGATCACAAATAACATTTGTAACACTATTTAAAACTTCATCAGCAATTTCTGTTTTATCAGCAATTTCTGTTATAATTTTAACATTTTCTATATGATTTGTTACAATATATTCATTTAAAATTGCAATATATAGATTCGAACTCTCCAGAATGTAAACAGATTTCGCGCCAATTTTAGCCGCCGACAGACCCATTAGGCTACCGCCATTTAAATCTAGAACAACAGATTCCTTTGTGACTACATCTTTCAATTGTTCTAGAAATCTTTTACTTCTTTTGCCATCATTTAAATAAGCCACGTGAGTCCTTGATAAAGCCATATGGACACCACATTCACAAATAGGTCTCTTACAATCTTGGCATTTATTTTTTTCATCTTCTAAATAAAACCATAGAGAATACTCGTCTTGGCAAGATATAAGGGTTGCCTCGGCTCCTTTATGTACCATGATTTCCTGTGGTAAATAATAGACTGCTTGCATCCAATGATCACGCCAGGGTATGGTGTCTTGCGGTCTTTCTGCTGCTATATCTGCGTCAGGATGGCACCACCATGGTGCACAACTCAGAACTATTTTACCTGAAACGATTATAAAATCATAATCAATCAAAACGTCTTTATGCTACTAGTTTATTTTCTTTTGAATTGGATTTATTACGCCATCTTTGTGGTCACAATAGCCTACGCCTACTATTACATGGGACTAATGCCTGTTTTTAACAACAACTCCCAAGTTTTAAATAACACCTACGCCAACATTTTTTTTTAATTTCTTGTGTGTTGATGGAGTAAAAATACAATTCATCGTGCCTGTGGCTGTTGTAAAAAACGACTAGGAGATATAATAAACGTAACATCTATGCAAGAGAAGGAAAACTCGAAACAAAACTCTATCCCAACATGTCTG
This sequence comes from Lymantria dispar, assembly GCA_032191425.1. Classification (NCBI taxonomy): domain Eukaryota; kingdom Metazoa; phylum Arthropoda; class Insecta; order Lepidoptera; family Erebidae; genus Lymantria; species Lymantria dispar. The sequence continues at coordinate 7,330,350 of CM063457.1, forward strand.
ACCAGCGTGGAATAGTAGGTCAATTCCCCTCCCATTATGGAAGAGGCCTGAGCCCAACAGTGGGACATATATAAGCTGAGATGATGAAGCCAACTTAACACACTGGCCCGTAAGAACATGTAGTGTGTCAATCAGCCGAAGGTGCTAAAACTAACAGTCAGTAAAAAAGGTCACAAGTTTTGCTAATCCCCAATTTTTTTTAAAACCGTGGAAGAAAGCCGATCGGCATGGGTCCCATAAAGCACAATGCGATATCTCTCATCCTTTGATCGGTCCACAGACACTGCGGGGTTTGATTTCAGTGTACCACACAGCGGGTTACCTTTTCGGATACACATCCTCTAAGCAAGCCCAAAGCTAGTAAGAACGTGACATCTAGACAGTCCACCCGTACCATCTTTTCTTTTATAAACGACTAGCAACCCGCCCCGGATAAAATATAGCCTATGTTACTCCCTGATATTGTAGCTTTCCATTGGTGAAGGAATTTTTGAAATCGGTCCAGTAGTTTCAGAACCTATTCAATACAAACAAATTTTTCTTCTTTATAATATTAGTATAGACAAGACAACAGCCTAAAGAAATAATGCCTGTGTTGCGGGGGATTTTACAGATATACAATTTAACGGACACAAATTACACCCCTCCACCACTCAGAACAACGACATGTCAATCTCAAAGTATTGTCCTGCGTGGGGATCGAGCCCACGAATCTGGCACAGCAGCTTGGTATCTTAACCAATACGCTAACTTTGGTTAATTGGAGACTATACAAAATAAAAGTACAGTAAAACCCGTTTAAAACGATTTCGCAGAGACCCGACCAAAAACGCGTCTTAGGCGGGTAAGCGTATTTATGCGGGAAAGAGAAAAAACGTGCCATTATTATTTATTATATTCTGTTATTATTTTGAATACCTACGTATTGAATTTAACATTTAAAAATTACCTAAATAAAATGTTGTTTATTTTCTTTATTTAATATACTTACTACTAGATACATTTTTAAATCATCATCATCATCTTGCTCTTATCCCAATTACTTGGAGTCGACGCAATATGTCATCTGTTTTGACATATTGCAAAAAGTTTCGGCAATGACTTTTATGACCGGCCGCCTGCCTGACGTCAACCCTCCTTGGGAATGTAATCGTTGACCCAAATGGTACCAGATGGAGTTGGTCCGGGTCAATCTAGGGCTCTTAGTCGTCTTTTACGACACCCACGAGCAAAGCAAGGGTTGGTAGTATTCGAAGCCGCTACCACTCAGCATATACATTTTTAAATATTAAAAATAAAAAATATTTAAAAATATAAAAAAATGTTGTTTATTCTACGTAATTATTACGTTACTTAAAGTAATCACTTATTTGCTTATACTTTAGTTTGACAAAAAGATTTTGAGGCATTAGCAATTACAAGATTTTCAACGTAATTTAATTTTCGCAGTGCGTCTGTAGGATGGCGTGTGGAGATTAGCCACCCTACAATTGTGTTGTGGTTGGCGAATGAAGATGTGAGAAGAGACGGCGAAGAAGAGCGAAGAGAGTTATTTATAAGACTGACGATTTATTTACATTTTTATAAATTATGTACAATAAATTGATAATAAGCTAGTGACGACCGTACAAGTGTGCGAGCTGATATCGTATGTCGACTGAAGGAATAGACATTTTTTTTTTTTTTTTTTGTGTGTACAGCTGTTGGCCGCAGATGGCCTTGACAGCTTGACGCGGACTATGGGTGAGCGCTGAGGGCTCTCAACCCGGAGAAAAGTATGCTAAGCGACATCGCCCAAGGGCTCCCCCTGTGGGGAACGGACCTCGGCTTGGGGCGTCGCTGGAGGCAAAGTGGGCGTGCCCACGTTTTTAATAGTGACTTTCGCGCGGCGCGGTTTCGCACCTCGACGGCGAGGGCGGAACCGCGGATATTTATTTGTTAAGGCCTCGCGGGCCGTGTAGGCTCTTTGTTGAGCGAGTGTGATAATGTCGTCCTCTTCGTCGAGGACGTGACGAGGACGTCGGATAGAGGAGATTTTGGAGGGTCTATAGGAAGCCGCCCCAACCACTAGTTGGTTGGGGTGTGTCATGGCAGAGTCAAAGTAGCTCTGAGAGCACCGTTTCATAAACTGCTTGATGGTCGGCAGTTCGAGGTCGATGTGGAGGTCGACGTTTCGTATGAACCACGGTGCTCCCGTAGCTCGGCGCATGAAACGATTTTGTAGTGTCTGTAGCCTGTGGATCCTGTGTGGCTTAACATGCGCGAACACCACGCTGGCATAGGTCATGATAGGCCGTATGCAGGTGGTGTAAAGTCGGACTTTGCTACTCAAGGGCATACGCGACCTAGAGTTGAGTAGACAGTGGAGACGGCCCATCACAAAAGCTGCCCGTGCGCGGACTTGCTTTATGTGAGGGGCGAAGCTGAGTCGATCGTCAAGGGTCACACCCAAGTATTTGGCCTGCCTGGTCCAAGTGACCGGCTTGTTGAAAATTTTAAGGGGGGGAATGCTATCGATAGAGTAGGAACGGGCAGTTCGTCTAGTGAACATGACCGCCTGACTCTTCTCGGGGTTGATTTCTAATCTCCATTTCCTAAACCAATTGGCTAGGGCGGTAACCGCTGTTTGGAGAGTCTTGGCTACTGTTGTCGGGGATCTACCAGCACAAAAGAGTGCGGTATCATCAGCGTAAAGCGCTTTATGTACCCGGTTGAATTTGGGCATATCGCTAGTGTATAGCCTGAAGAGAAATGGGGAGAGGACCGACCCCTGAGGGACGCCGGCCTTGATAGGGTGGGAGGTCGACAACGTCCCTTCCACCCTGTAGCGAAAGCTGCGATGACTTAAGTAGTCATGTAGAATGAGAATTAAGTAGTGAGGGATCTTGAGGAGATAGAGTTTGTAGATTAGGCCTTCATGCCAAACCTTGTCGAATGCTTTCGCTACGTCTAGGAATAATACACCCGTATATCTGTTCATGATGAACTGACTACTTGTGTATTCTACCAAACGGTGAACTTGTTGTACGCAGCTGTGTTTAGCTCGGAAGCCAAACTGTGCGTCGGGAACGAGGTTGTTAGCCTCGGCGAATGTACGTAGTCTACTGAGAACTATTCGTTCGTAGATCTTACCTAGACCTCTTAGTAGACTAATCGGGCGGTAACTACTAGGTTCGGTACGGCGCTTGCCGGGTTTGTGGATTCCTATTACCACGGCCTCTTTCCATTGCGCGGGAAAGATGTTATTATTTAGTGCTGCATTGAAGATGCAGCACAACAGAATTATCAAGTGGGCGGGGAATAATTTAATGACTTTATTTGAGATTCCGTCCGAACCTGGGGTTTTCCTGGTTTTGAGACCCCTGACTAACGATTCGACCTCATCGGTGGTCACTGCTGGGATTGGCTGATCGGGGCTGTCGTTTCCTAACGAGCGCGAGAGAGTGTTACGACGTTCCACTTCGTCGGCGATGAAGCGGTGATTCGCGGCGTCGGGGTGTAGTGTACTCGGCGTACACTGAAGCTCCAAGCAGTCGGCCAGGCATTCTGACTTTTCATCGTCCATGAATGCCGGAGGCTGGTTGGGTCTGGTGAGAGGAGGGAGAGTGGACACGATGTCTTTTTTGAGTGAGCGGGAAAGCTGCCAAAAGGCTGTGTGAGAGGGTTCTAGCTCCTCGATCATGGCGTCCCATTTGCTCTGTCTCAATTTTTTAATTGCTTGTTTAACCTCCCTCTGGAGTGACCGTAGGCGGGTACGGTTGTCCTCCGTAGGGTAGCGGTCATAAGCGCGTGTCGCGGCGTTTTTCCGTCTCAACAAGTCTCGGACGTCGTCTGGCAGGCGCCATTTACGATCGCTCGTATCTGGTACCGGCCGCGAGCAGTCGTCCATTATCGACTGCACGTGACTTGTGAGCGAGTCGATCGCCTGAGAGGTATCTTCCTTAGACGTAATGTCTTTGGGAATTTGATCAAGGTGGACCGACGAGGTTGACTTGAGATTTTTCTCTAGCCGTGCCCAGTCAGTCGCTATCTTGGTCCTTTCGTTGTTGTGGCCTGAGGGGCCGGGGGTGCGGGAGGCTAATTCCAGAGTCACCGGGCGGTGATCTGAGTCTAACTCGTGTTGAACTTCTATTGAACATAAACGAAGGTTTATGTTTTTGAGAAGAAAGATATCGAGTATGTCCGGCCTGTGCGAAACGTTAAAGGGGAAGTGTGTCGGCTCTATGGGCGCTATGACATCAAATCCCAGTCTGTCAGCGAATAGCTCTAAAGTCTTGCCCCTCTTATTGGAACTTTGACAGCTCCAAGAGGTGTTCTTGGCGTTAAGGTCACCGCCAATGATGACGGCGCCTCCCAATTCTAGCAAGGCTTTTAGATCTTTTTCAACCAACTGTTTCGAATGTTCTCTATTGGGAGAGAGATATGCGGATACAAGGGTGATAGGCTGATGGCCTGAGAGGGCTAGCCTGCAAATTGAAGCTTCAATGTACATCAGAGGGGGCGGATCCACAGGTGTGCAATGCAGCGACCTTTTGTAGTAGATAAGCGTTCCGCCCATTGGTGAGGTTGTCCTATCGTTGCGAACTATATTATAGTTGGCGACTCTAGGGTCCTTGTTAAATGGTTTAAGGAACGTCTCTTGTACTAGCAAGATGTCGAGCTGGTGTTCCCGAAGGAATGTGCCTACTTCATCCTTCTGTTGGGTTAGGCTATTGGCATTGAATGTCCCTATTTTGAGGTGTCTGGGTTTAACTCTGCCTGGAGTGTACCTATCCATTTTATTTGAATTTAAGCGAGCCTAGACGCTCTAACGTGGGGGAAAATTTAATTGCGGTATTAAGGAGGGCGAGGTTGTTTCCCTCGTTCCTTCTTAATTCGGCTGCAATTTCGCGGATTTCCGTGAAATTGATTTGAGCTGCGAAGTTGGCCACCAGGGCTAGATCTGGATCTAGTCCTTGGGGGGCTTTTGGGGGCGCGCTTTTAGCGACGACGATAGGAATAGGGGCGCCCTGAGGGGGCTTGGGATTACCACCAGTGGGCTGGTTTGGCCCGGTTGTTGGTGGTTTGAGTTGAGATGTTGCGGGTGGGGCAGCGGGCTGCCTGTTGGGCAGGGTTGTGAAAGCCTCCTTGCTGTTTAGCAGGGGGCGAGCCCACGCATTGTGGGTTGGTAAGGGGGCTGGGACGAAGGTCTTGTTATAGTACAAGGCCTTGCCGTTTGTGTTGGGCTGGCGGACTAACCTCCTCGGCGCTCTTGGGCAGCCGCGGTAGTTAGCCGGGTGTCCGTATTCTCCACAGAGAACACACGCTGGTGGCTCTTTGCAGAGTGAGATGTCCTTTGGCCGTTCACACTGAGAGGTGTGATGGTCACCTAGGCACTTAACGCACCTAGGACGGGCAAAGCAGTTTTTGGACGAGTGTCCATACAGTTGGCACTTGTGGCATTGTGCCAGGTTGCCATTTTTGTGTGGGGGCTCAACCGAGACCCCAGATAGACCGCAGATGGTCTTAATTTTAAAAATGCCTTTACCCTCTGCGTTATTTGTAAGGCAGACGAGTATCATGTTGAGGGGATAACGACCCCTACCCCGGATCATCCGGTGTACTTCTACAACCGGTAGATCCTGGGTTTTAAGAGATTCTAGAATCTCTTTGGTCTCTATTTCCCTCGGTACGTTGCGTATTACAGCACGCAGAAGTTTGGCTTCAGGGAGGGTGTATGTATGGTAGGGAATCTGTTGATTCCCTAGCATGCTTGACACGGAGCGGTGGTCAGCTGACGAGTGAAGGTCCACTCGTATGCCTTGGGGGGTGGATTTCGCAGATTTGTACGAAATCCTGTTGGTGTTTAGCCACGCGGAGATGGCTAGCCACTTCTCTTTATCCCTAATGTATAGGGGCGGCGGAGCCAGTGGTTTTTTGACCGTCTGTGGGGCGACGGTGTTGCTGTCCGTAGTGGATGGGACAGAGAATGGGGCTGTCTGCGAGACGACAGGGAGGGCCGAGGCGGTCGTAGCGGTCGTTTCAGACGGGATTGCGGCTGGAGTTATGGCCGATTCGGTCGGCTTTATTTTTGGGGCCTTAGAGGGGGCCTCTTTGTTGGCTTTTGCCTTCTTAGTACGCTTACGGGAGCGAACTTCGATGAAGGAGCCCTCATTGGGCGAATCTTCCGACTCGGAGGAAGATGAAGCTGAGGCTGAGGAGGGGACCGATTCAGTATCCATCGCCGTGCCGGTGGCCGGTAATTCCGGTTTGAGCGGCAGGACGGTGGAGTGAGCGCGCAGGGGTTGCGGTGGAAGAATAGTTATCGCTCCAAAATGTTGAGCGATGTAGGCTTTTATCTCGGGGATCGCCAGAAGGGCGTCGATGGTGATAGTTTTTTCCGCCATCGTGGGCTGGCGGGAAAAAAACGTTCGCAGGAATGTGTCCTATCGCCCTGGGTGGGGTAAACCCTGGGTTGTGTGTAGTGTGTGTCCCTCCCAACCGGGTGCAGGTCGGGAGGATGTGTACTTAACTAATGTGCCCTAAGCTTGTACTCCTTCGCCAATCTTAATGTGCGATAGGTTCCTAGCTGCTCGGGCCGTTAGGCCTTCGCAGAAAAATGATGAAAAGCCGTAGATTAGGTCCGACTAGGAGATCCCCCAAGGCCGGATGCTCTAACCCCTTCCGATTGTTAGCTCTGCCCTGAAGGGGCTCGGCAGGCAAATCGGGGCCTTGCCTCACCCGGCTTCGTTTACACCGTGAGGTTTCCGCCGGGGACCAAACAATATGGTTTTCTGCCCTGAGGGGGCCAAAATGGGTTTGACTTTTTATCTACCAACGGTAGAAATCTGCACTCGACGTCTTGAAAAAGTCGACTCGTGCAGTTGGGATCCGGCAACACCTGCGTCCAAACAGCGAAACTGCCACAGACAACCGTATACACGGCCACCCGGAGCGGGCCACTGAACGGCCACAGACGTTGAACAAGATGGCGGCTTGACGCGACGCGTGGTTCGCTGCGAGAGCGAGCGAGACGGAGCGAGAACGCACGACCGCAGGGGGCGGGTGCGGGGTGAGCGCGGCGAAATGGAGAGCAGCGAGGCGCACGTCCGTGCGCTACGAGTCTCCGACGCGGAATGAAGGAATAGACAGCAAAAGGCGGTATATATATACTAGCATTCAGTCTGCGTGTGGTCCGAATGTGCACGTGTTCCAACAGGTGCGCATTCGATGATATCACCGCAGGTGCGAATGCAGGTGTCAGGTGTGTCGCACATCTGTCAGCTGTGCACGCCAGCTGCCTCGCACCTGCGTCTTCTTGTATGGGCCAATCTTCATTAGCGAAGCGGATTGCTTTGCATTGTTGGGTTGTGGTCCAAGTTATCTTAGTGGCGGATAGTCGCCACAGTACTTCGCTTTGATTCAAAGAAGTTGAAGAAGTTACATAGCGTCTTAAATCATTAACTGCTGATAATGCCTGGGCGTGTGACAAAATCGGAGTTGACTCATCTTCTTCTTGGTCATTATCACTTAGGGTCGCTCGACAGTTGTCACTTCGTCAGTCGCTGGTCGCTGCCGCAAGGGGTAATAATATGTGTATTTGAGTGGTACGTGTTGGCGTATTAAACGAGATGACGATCGTATTAAGCATTAAGAAATGTATGAAAACATGTCTCAGGTTGCTGGGACTGACGCAAAATGACGTATTATACGGGCAATCGTATTAAAAGTGATCGTATTAAACGGGTTCTACTGTAATTCTTTCAGACTAGCAACCAGGCCCAGGACTTCAGCAATAACAGGGGTACATTTAGGTGTCTGTCATAAATGTAGGATTGGAGGAATAGATTGGGATTTCGCACTTCGACTCTTTCGCTCGTCAAGAGAAGAACAATAAACAAATTCAGCCAGCCTTTTACGACATGACGAATTCAGGCAGTGTTTTTCTACGAGAATGCAGTACTATCCCGGACCAGCCGGTCCATTTATAGGTAAAGGCAAAAAACTGTCAGCAGTATGATCTACTACTAAAAATTGGTTAATAAATTACCTTCAGTGTCCATATTAAGTTCCCACCACATAAATACAACCTGTGCTTTGCCAGTCTCGGAAACATTAAAATCTTGCTTGACTGTACGCTTGAATATAATTGGAGTACGCCCTGACCAGTCATAATAGAACACTGGTATTTGATCTGAAAGTTCACAGAATGCGCCACGGGGCAGTTGTGACAATTGAAGATCATGAACTGCAGCAGAACCGGCACAGTCTTTCATCTGAAATAGAAATTTATACCTTTATTAAATGTTAGATAACTGTATCGATGAAGTAGTAACATTTCATGCTGAGGCTTCAAGGAACCTATAGTTCCTTTGGTCACTCCGGAGGGATCGGACAGGATGTAACCATACTACAAGTACACCATGCCCTGTAATCCCAAGGGTAGTACGGGGTGGCGATCACTATTCTAAACCCATATCCAGAGGGGTTAAAGGCTCGTGGTTGCTATAGAAATATCTACCAAATCATACATACAGTCGTACTTTTTAAATGGCTCGATTAAATTGAAACTCCACCATGCTGTGTCGATGTCAATGACGATGGGCTGCCCTCAAGGTTCAGTACTAAGTCCATATCTATGGAATTTAGGTTTTGACGATTTTCTCGAGATACCGCTACCGAAGAATTGTCTACTGATCGGCTATGCAGACGACGGTCAAAAGACAAAACTACATCAAAAGACTAAGTAAAAACTTAGGTATACAATCGAACACTAGGGATGGTTTAGAGAAATTAGCGGAAACATGTCTCAATGATATATTCGATTGGGGTACACGAAACCGGCGAAATTTACAATCGGCGCCGCGTATAAAATTCAATAATATGACTGTCAAAAAGAATCAGTTTGCTATCTCGCCCTAGTCTTAGAAAAAAATTTTCATTTATTCAGCATATTAAAAAGATGATAAAGCGAAACGGAATTTCTACGCGCATACTAGAATATCCACATCTACTTGGGGCCTTCGTGTTAATACACTTAAAACCATATACATGGCCACATATTTGGGGTGTATTTGTTACGCTGCACCTGTATGGGCCGATAGCACCACCATAGGGGCGACTCGCCTTAAATTACTACAGAGCCAACGATTGGCCCTAATATTCTTATGTAAAGCCTATAGAACGGTTAGTAACGAGGCCTTGCCAGTACTCGCGGGTGTACTTCCGGTTGATTTGGAGATTCAGAGATGAGCGTCAATGTATTACACCACAAGGGAAACTATGAATACAGATTTTCTTCTACCGCGCGACCGAAATAAAATTGCTAGATTGTTTGCACCACAATCCATTGTCTATGAAGAGCTTTTAACTGAATGGCAAGAAAGATGGGATTCATCATCGAAAGGCCCATCATCTTTATCAATTTTTCCATGCATCCGAAAGCGCCTGGAGAAAATGTGGCTGGAGGTTGACCATTTTGTGGCCCAATTTTTAACTGGCCATGGCAACTTTAAAAGTAAATAATTTTCTTTTAAACTCGTACCTTCAACACTATGGGGCATTTCACGTCAAGCGGACAACAAAAACAAAGTGAGGTCGTGAATTTTGTTTATATGGTCAGTTATACTTCTAGTAGACCTGGATGTGTACACACATTATTTTTTTCGTGTGTTGCTTTATTGCTGAATTATCAGCTTTTGAAAAGTGACTAAGAATGAAGTAATGAAGTTTTGGATTCTTATTATCTGTCTCAATTAATTTGCATAAAAAACTAAAAAATACTGCTTCTTATAGTTAAAAAGTTGAAGTTTTTAATATTTTTGTTGAATACCAAATTAGATTTTTTTTTTACGTATAGTAAACCGGTAGTGAAAATTTCAAATCGATATTTCAGTAATTTCGACCATTTATATTTTAAATATTTTCACCTTAAATTAAAGCTTTAAATTCTTCACAAAAAAAAATTAAAATGGGATCTCCGATAGTTTAGAAGCTAGTGCATATAGAGTACATACTCATAGGTATGAGCGCTTTCTAAGCAATTGGGTTTATGCGCTAACATGCTAAAATACTACGCTATTAATATTTTATTCCTTCATTTTAATATTCAAAAATATATAAATAAACGTTTTTTAAATAAAATATTATTAAAAATACAAATATACGCATTTGTTATAACAATATCAAATTCATGCAAAATAGTATTTTCAAAAACTATGAGACATACTAGTAATGCCATCTCGTGGTTATAAAAAGTGTCACTAACAAATAAAATACTAATAGTCGATACTTTCTGGAAAGAGACATCTGGCCAAAGTGTCTCGGTAATCTGTAAAAGTTAGTCGTTTTTAGTTGAAACTTGACTGCTCATCAACTGGACGTGTTACTATTTCCTATTAGTTCTAGTATGGCTTGCTACGGTGATGGTGTTTTAATCCGTTCCTCTTGACTAATCATAAAACATGGATAATGAGAAATATATCTATGTAGAATAAGTTCAATTTTGTGAACGTATTTTATTATAAACAAGATTTTAAGAATGAAGCAGAATTACACTTCCATTCATTTCACCGTTCATAGAAAAGAGCCATAGTCTTGGAGGTAACCTTAAATGTTTGGCAACCCGTGGAAGTTTAGTCTTTTTTTTTTTTATTGCAAACGGTGGCAAACGAGCAAACAGAACACCTGATGGTAACTGTTGCTGCCCCTCATGGACCTTTACAAGGCCGCTGCCTACCGCGAAGAAAGTGAAGGGAGTGTGAATGCGTGCATTGAGGCTCGGTGATACCACAAATAACTACATATAACTACATATACTACAAATAACGCTGTCACTATACATATAAGATTATATGAATGGGCCAAGTTATCATTGACTGAGACTTTAATTTACTACTGCTCGAAGGAAAGTATTCAACAAGAGCGATATTTTGCACGAGTCCGTTTTGCTTCCGCTGTCACCGTTCGAGAAACTAAACAACTGCATACTTTTCTTCTAATCAATGAGGGCCAATGTGTGGAAATTAGTGCTAGTGCAAATAGTATTATTGTAAAAATTACAAAATAAGTATCAATCTCAATTAATAAAACCACAGTTTTAAACTAATAGTGAACACTTATTAATATTGTTGTGAAGAATTAAAGAAATCATTTTTATTATATTTTTGCTTATTAGAATAAAGGAATAAAATAATAATAGTGTAGTATTTTAGCATATTAGCGCAAAAATCCGACTGCTTAGAAAGTGCTTATAGCTATGTGTATGTACTTAATATGCACTAGCTCCTAAACTATTGGAGATCCCATTTCAATTTTTTTTTGTGAGGAATTAATGCATTTAAAGTAGGGATGTTATGGAGCTCCGTAACCGTAACCGAAACTATCGGATATCCGAAATAAATATATATCCGTAACCGTAACCGATTCAAAAGTTTCGGATAATTTCGAATAAGGGTGGAGTCTAAATAAAACATGTTTCGACAGGTTTTGTTTCGCCACGCTGGCATTCCCTGTGAATCTTGTAGTAGGGACGATCGGTATTAGAAAAACGTCGATGTTTATATGGATGTCAACATCAAATCCAAAGCATCAATGCACGACATATATCGATTGCAAAACATCGATGTATTAAAAACATCGATATTTTGGTAACAAAATAAATAAAACTGTCTAATTTTCTACTGAAGTGTGGTTTTATTTATTTTTATATGAAATAAAAGAAATGTTTGATGGAATAGATAAACACACAAATTTTTTTAGGAAATGAGTTTTTGTATATTTATTTTATTGCCAACGATGACAAACGAGCAAGCAGCACACCTGATGGTGATTCTGCCACACATAAACCTTTGAAATACCAGGGGCACAGCCAGGCCGTTGCCTACCGTGGAGAAAATACTCTTCTTAAACCTCATTTAAAGAAGGACATGACATAGCGCTCGGAAAACACAGCAGCAGGTAGTTTATTCCAGAGCTTGCACGTATGTGGCAGAAATGATCGCTGGAAACGTACAGTTGAAGACCATAACGTTTCCAGGTGAAATGGATGAACCCTGCTACGATGTCGAGTGGTACGTTGGTAGAACGACGGTGGCGGGTGGTACCAAGTCAAACAGTTCCTCGGAACACTCCCCATGAAAGAGTCGGTGGAGTACACAGTCACCCAAAGTGCCTCCGCTGCTCCAGTGGCTCCAATCCGTCCGTAAGATTGGGATCCCCGACGATTCGAACAGCACGCCTTTGCAGGGAATCAGTGCGTCGAGCTGATATTTGGGCGCACCTGCCCAGAGATGTGAGCAGTACTCTACATGAGGACGAACTTGTGCTTTGTATAGCACAAGACGCTGTCTCGGTGTGAAGTACCGCCTAGCTCTGCTCAGGATGCCCGACTTTTTACTTACCAATTTGGCTTTGTCCTTCAAATGACTCCTAAACTAGTCTCTGCTCGATATTTCGACGGCGAGAATCTCAATACTCTCAGAAATTGGAAGAGTTATTCCTTGGAACTGAAGCGCCATGCCAAATGGGTCTTTCTTTGCAGTGAATGCGCAAACTTGTATCTTTGTGGGATTGAAATTACGTTCACCCCATTCCGAGGCCCACCCCAGAGAGCGCTCGTCTTCAGACACAAGTTGAATCCTTCTTGCCTGTGTACTCCCAGAGATATTCCGTTGCTCGGTGTACCGCTCGTCATCCGTGCTGTCATCCGCATAGCAACGCATACTCTCGATAGAGAGCATGTCGTTGATATGCAGGATAAACAACGTCGGGGAGAGCAGCGAGCCTTGTGATGACTAGCATTAATGTTCATGGTATCGGAGCAGGAGCCATCTACGACGACTTTTATATGTAACATAAGTAAACATTGAAATATTTGGTAACCGACAAATAAAACAATCAAAATATTTTTATGAAATGTGGTTTTATTTGTGTTTTGAAACAAAAGTAAACATCAATATTTTTGACAACATACAAATAAAACTGTCTAAAATTTGTATCATTTATAAAATGGAGTTTTACTTATTTTTACACGAAACAAAAGAAAACATCGATCTTTTTGGTAACAATCAAATGAAAGTTTAATGTTTTTTTTTATGAAATGTGTTTCTATTCATAAAAATAAAAATGTTTGAAATAAAAATAAGGGGAAAAATCAGCAGTCTTAGTGTCGTTTAGGCACACTGTAAAAAATTAATTTCAACAGGTATTTCTAATGACGCTCTAAAGAATTATTGACTATTCAATATTTTTTCTTTTTTCTTCGATGTATCGATGTTATCGGAGTTAAAACATCGATATTTTTAGCTAATGTATATCGGTCATCCCTATTTTGTAGTTTGTTTATTATTTGTTATACTAAATAAAACCAAATTATTTCATAGTAATTTTGTTTATATTTTACTTCAATTTAATATCCGGAACCGAAACTAACGGATAATCCGAAATAACTACATATCCGTAACCGTAACCGTAACTGATATAATTCTATTCCTATATCCGTATCCATAACCGAAATATCATATCCATAACATCCCTGATTTAAAGCTTTAATTTATGGTAAAAATATTAAAAATAAAAAGGGTCGAAATTACTGAAATTTTCACTTCCGGTTTACTATACGTAAAAAAAATCAAATTTAGAATTCAACAAAAAAATTAAAAACTTCAACTTTTTAACTATAAGAAACAGTATTTATTAGATTTTTTACAAATTAATTGATACAGATAATAAGAATCCAAAAATTCATGACTTCATTCTTAGTCACTTTTCAAAAGCTCATAACTCAGCAATAAAGCAACACATGAAAAAAGTAATGTGTGTACACATCCAGATCTACTAGAAGTATAACTAACCAGAGCATAAACAAAATTCACGACCTCACTTTTTTTTGGTGTCCGCTTGACGTGAAATGCCCCCTATGTCAATGTTCCACATCTGACTACGAGTATGAACAATCAGCATATCACATTCTCTGGGAGTACGATCTCTGGCGAAACGAGCATAACCTTATGTTAAACAGTTTGCAAGTCACGTGAGGGGTAGTATACTATACGGACTTTGTAGCAACTCGAGAAAATTTCTGTGCGTTCATGCGTTTCTGCCTTACCTACTGTTGCAATCAATCTTAACGCTCACATATAGGCCCCGTTAAGCTCTTCCGTATCCGTGGTGCCGTATTGCTGCGCTTATCGTAGCTGTACACCTCTACTTATTGGCTGACTAGTCATTTTGTTTTCCTGTCTCCCGCTTTGCCTAGGAGGGAAGTGGAATCTTTCTTTCCAACTCCTCCTCTTTAATGTTTTCCAATTAAATTTGTTGCGGGTCCAAGACAATTAAAATCATAGCCCGGGACTGCCTGAGGGTCAAATTCCGGTGTCATTTATGGAGACCATTGTGGATCCTGGCTTACAGGAGTTACAATGTTGGGAATGTGTGGAGGGATTCATTTCGGCTCATATACGTCCCACTGCTGGGCTCGAGCCTCCTCCATAGTAGGAGGGAAATTAACCTTACTATACCATGCTGGTCAGGCAGGTTGGTATAGGGTTTTGTTTCGAGTTTTCCATCTCTTGCATAGATGTCATATGCGTAATATATCCCTGAGTCGTCTCTTACGACACCCACGGGTAAGAGAGGGGGTGGTGAATTGTATTCTTACTCCGTCACCACACGGAATGTGGAGGGATTAGTCCCAAAAAAAACCCAGATGGGTGCAATAACTATATTATAAAAAAAAATTTAATCCCCCATGAAAAAAGAGAAGTGTTATAAGTTTGACATGTTTGTGTGTCTGTCTGTGGCATCCCAGCTCCTAAATAAGTGAACTGATTGAGAAGCAGGTTTTGTTTGTTTGAAGGCCGATGGAGATGGTTCTTAGCTATAATTTATGAATATTTGTTCAGAAGTTTCAAGTTCATCGCTCTTTTATTTATTTATTTATTTGGTCAACCAAGAATTGTTAAGTCGCGTCCGCACGCTTGGCATTAGTCGCAAACTCCAAACCGCTACACACGTTTGGTTTGATTTTAGGAATCAAACATCGCCATCCACACGCTTGCGAGTGAACAAATGGATATAGATGGTATCAGCCATAACATTTGACAGAAGAAAATAAGCGAAAAGAAACGGAAAACTACGGCAAAGAAGACGGTAGATATTAAAAATCAACACAAACGAGACTGAGTGCACGCAAACGTGTAGACGTGTCACAAGCGCTTGCGGCAAATACCCTTTGATTTGTGACAAAAATCTGATACTCGATTAAAAATTAATTAATTTGAAGAAAAGTAGTAGGAATTAAGACTAAAAACCAATTTGAATTAACTACTAGTATTACAATGAAAATAATTTGAAAAAAAGAAGGTAACCGGCAAATATAAAAAGGAGGTAATACATTAAAATAAGAGATAATATGAGTAACACTGAGAAATCTTTGTTAGCCGCTGTAGGACCTCTGACACATTATGGGTATTTACTTTACTGTCAATCATATCTGTGACCACACATTTAGAACACTTATTTATGGTACTACAGAGCTATTCTGATGATGGAGCTCAAAGGAAGAAAGATAATATAAGAAATCCTGATTTGTCTATTAGTAACATTAACATGGTCTCTAAATGGTGGCCTCATAAAAAGGCTCAAAGTTGCTTAACATGCTACGGAGAGGACTATGCTTGGTATTTCTCTATGTGATCAAATTTGGAATAGCCCGCAGAATTAGCACCTTAAAATGGCAAGAGGCAGACCACATCGTTCAACCGTTGGCGAAGAAAGGTTCTCGAGTAGCGATTACGATTCGAATGACGCAGTGTAGGGCGACCCCCTACTAGGTGGGTTGATGACATCTTAAAAGTAGCAGGAAACCATTGGATGCAAGTGTACAAGATCCTTTCCGAGTGGCATCCTTGTGAGGAGGTCTATGTCTAACAATGGATGTCTATTGGCTGATGGATGGATGGATGGAAACACATTGAGTTTGGGCTCTTTGGATTCGTCTTAATGAGTTCTGTTTTGTTTTCCTGATGACGAGGACGTAATGCTTACTGTTTAGATCTTTTTTGTGAGGTAAACTACCTACATAAAATTTTTAAACAGTACAGTTATTTACTGACCAATTACCTTTTGTGGAGTTCTAAGAATAATATCCAAATCAGAATCTGCAAGATCATTCAGCTTATTCCATTTCCATAATGTGGGGCATTCCACAACTTGTGCATAAATTACTGCAGAATCTGGTATAACTATACAATCCTCTTCTAATAGGCATTTATGTGCATGAGCAAATGTAGAAAGAGCACCTGAAATTGAAAAAAAAAAACAGCTCAGCCTACTTAATATTGATGGGAGTTATCTGTATTATATTAAAAATCGAAAAACCTGACTGTGTAACAAATATTTAATATTCCCCATGTAGATACTGGAATCAATATATAAGTTTGTTTATTTCTTCCTGGTGAGCATTCACAATATTAAGACAAATCAACTAACTTAAAAATTATCAATTTTAATGTACACATTATAAATGACAATAACAAAAAATAAAAGAAAATAAGCATTTGTACCTAGTGCAAATGTTGTATTAAAAATATATATATTATATGAAGCCATTATCAACACATTGCCATCTTTCAGTCATATTAGTTGAGTTAAAAAGAGCTATTTTAAAACAAAATAATTGGTTTTTATTTTTGCCCTTATTGCTTAAATTATATGGCTTCCACTGCATTGTCAGCATCAGACATGAATGTTTATTTAATATGTATGAGTAAGAATACAATCCACCACCCCCTGTCTTGCCCGTGGGTGTTGTTAAAGACAACTAAGAGAAATATTGTGAATATAACATCTATGCAAGGGAAGAAAACTCGAAATAAAATCATATACCAACCTGTCTGACCAGTGTGGTATAGTAGATCAATTACCCTTCCATTCTGGTGGAGGCTTGAGCCCAGCAGTAGTAGATATATGAGCTATGATGAATGAATGAAAATACTTAAAATATAAAAAAGGCTTACCCCATTTTGAGAGTAACTGAATGCATCTGATGAAAAAAGTACATAAAGAAATATATATGAACAGTATAAGAGATTAATTATTATAATTTTTACCTTCTCCTATTAACTCTGTATCAAAGACTTCCGTCACTAAAATATTGGCTTTTTGTTTTAAATCTCCATCATTCCCTACTGTCAGTTCTGTAGACCTCTTAGGTATAACAGTGATCTTGTCTGCAACACTGTTACGTTGTAGTATTTTGAGGCAACACTCGGCCATAGGCTTGAATGCTTCACATGCTACAATAGAATCTGCTCCACAGCGTGCAGCCATTATTGATAATAGCCCTGTCCCAGTACCTGTTTACAAATATTATAACATATAAATACAAAACTAACTGCTGTGTGGTAACGGCTTCGAATACTACCAACCCTAGCTTTGCTCGTGGGTGTCGTAAAAGACGACTAAGAGCCCTAGATTGACCGGGACCAACTCCATCTGGTACCATTTGGGTCAACGATTACATTCCCAAGGAGGGTTGACGTCAGGCAGGCGGCCGGTCATAAAAGTCATTGCCGAAATTTTTTGCAATATGTCAAAACAGATGATATATTGCGTCGACCCCAAGTAATTGGGATAAGAGCAAGATGATGATGATAAATACAAAACTAAACTGTTTAACGGTATAGGGATTTATGTGGCAGGGATACTTGCTCTATACTTACTATAATCCTTGTGGATTATTGCCTTAACACATCCCTGTGTTATAGCCTATTAAAAAAAAATTAACAAACCTTACTTAAATTAAACTAAAACTATAATAATCAAGACATTTCAAAATTTAAATATTAAGAATATGGCAATATTTAATTTTAGATGTACTTGTACACTATTCTAAACGTGAATACTTACTAGAAAATATGGCAAATTATGACATTATTAAAGAAATGAGAAAAATACAGAGAAGGAAAACTCAAATAAGAACCCTATGCTAACACGTCTGACCAGTGTGGTATAGTCAATTTCCTTCCTATAATGCTCGAGCCCAACAGTGGTACGAGTATTAGCTGAGATGATGAGAAAAAATAATTCAACCACGGAAGCTTAATTTACATATTTAATATATTTCTCAGTTGTTTGGCTGTTTGTTTTTACTTATATTAATGAAGTATATAGCTCCTATAGAGGAGATGTGTAATTTAATAATGAGTGAAATTAAAAAATTAGAAGATAGAATTACAGTTTTTGAGAAGTTGAGAACAAATCACAGGGTCGATATGGAGGGTAGATGTGACCTTGCCGTTGCAGTTGCAGTCCCCAGTCCGATTAATACACAACCGCTACCAAGTGCACAGCAGGACACGCGAGGGTGTTCTCAGGCGGAGAGGGGTCCAGCACGTACATCCCCAACCCCTCCTCACCGCCCGCTGTCTGGCGCTAGCGCATCACCTGTTTCATTAGCCAGCGCGCGGCTGGCTGCGCCCGCGATAACACGTCGTGAGCAACCGCTTGCCGTGGGCAGTTATAGGTCGCCCGTGCCTTCGACGTGTTTCATCACTACGGACAATCCCACCAAGTGTAACCCCTCAAAGGTTGAGCATGACGCAGAATGGAAGGTGGTACAACACAAGCCTAAGAATAAATCACTATTGCGCCGTGTTGCAGTTACCGGCAGTGGCCCCGTTGATAATGAGTTGTTGACGTTCGACCGTGTCCGTAAAATTCATGCCTGTTTCTTCAAACCCGAGACGTCATCGGAATCAATTATTTCTTATATGAACAAAAAGAAACCCAGTGACGAGTTTATTGTAGAAAAACTTAAATTAAAACATAATTATTACGCATCATTCATGATAACTGTGCCGGCTCGGTTGTTTGAATTCTTTATGTCAGCTGAGAATTGGGCACCTCGCACCGAAATTAGCGAGTGGTTTCGTCGCGGCGCTGAGCGCACGTGTGTCGCGCCCCCAACGCCGAGACGGACCCTTACGAACGTCACCCCCTGAGATAGTGGGTGCCCCAGTGCCAGTTCCCTCGTAAGCCTGCACAAATATCGAAGTCACGAGTAGCGACGGAGCTCACCATCTGCCACCAAAACATTAGGTGTATTTCTAATAAAACAAAAAGTTTGGAGGTATTGTTATCCTCGGATCTATCGTGTGACATTCTTATAATTACTGAGCACTGGCTCCGTACCCATGAGCTGGAGTCGGTTACATTATTTAATTATGATTTAGTATCATGTTATTGTAGGCCATATATCGCACATGGAGGTAGTTGTATCTATGTTCGATCTGGCATTAAAGCTCGTAATATGCAAGATTATTGTGAATTAGCACACGAGCAAATTTTTGATGTGTGTGCGGTGTATCTCGGTAATGCGAATATTGTAGTTATAGGGATTTATCATTCAAACCTGACTAGCCATCTTGAGTATTTAACCCTCTTTGAAAAATTACTTAATAAGATAATTAAAGATGGCCATAACGCTATAATAATAGGTGACACCAATATTAATTTTCTGGAGAACACGTCAATAAAAAAACATTTGACCGATGTACTATCCCTGTACAATTTCAATTAATTAAGTCGCCTACTAGGGTGGGCAGTGGTAGTGGTTCATTGGTCGACCATGTTTATTCTAATATGGAGTGTTTTACGGCTGTTACTTGTATCGACACGCATCTAAGTGATCACTTCGCCCAGCGCGTCGCGGTATCTCATACTATACCTACCCCGCCAAAATTTATACGCAAGCGTAAGTTCAGCCTATGCAATAAAATGGGTTTCCTTGCCGCCATTGAATCTATCGACTGGCCGCGGGTACACGAGCGTGCACAGGCAGACTGCGACATACTGGCCACTTCCATCCTCGACATAATAATTAATAAAATGAACATATGTTTTCCTTTAAAGAATGTGCTTGCTTCAACAAAACATGAACATTGGGTTGATCTGGAAACCCTGAATTTTAAGCACTTATTATTTGACATATTGCACTTGCAATCTATTTTTCCTGATAATAAATTTTATTTTTATTTTTTATTTATTTTATTTTTTAAGACAACACCCTGCACTAAGGAAATAATCCTTGTATTGCGGGGGACTTTACAAACATACAATTAACGGACACAAATTACATCCAGACTCAGAACAACAATTTGTGGATCGCACAAAGTGTTGTCCCGCATGGGATTCGAACCCCGAATATGTTATTGAATATTGAATATTGAACTCGAATATGTTATTGACTTCACATCCGAACTATCAGTTAAGTATACATCATTAATAAATAACAAACGTGTCGCTTTTTATTCTGACCAAATCCGTAGGGACTCCAACAAGTCGAAGCGAATGTGGCGAGTTATAGATGCGGAACTCTGTCGTAAAAAACGCGATCGTCTCGACTTCACTGACGTGATAAGAGACAGTGATACGATAAGGTTTCGTACCAAGTGTGACGTGGTGAACGCGCTAAACATGGAGTTTGTAACCGCAGCGATCAGGTGTGGCACTCCAAAGCCCGACGTATACCGGGCTACCGCCGTGTTGGCGATGGATCTTCCACCTAGCTCTACTTCATTAAGACTGGTACCTTTTACGCCACAAGAAGTGACAACAATAATTAATAAGCACATATCCCCCAAAACGAGTTCTGATATATACGGTCTGTCTGCCAGCCTATTGAGAATAATTTCAAAACCATTAACTTTCATATTAAGCCGACTGTACAACCGCTGCATGAAACAGGGTACTTATCCAGCAGCTCTAAAAAGAGTAAAAATATGTTCTCTTTTCAAAGGTAAGGGTAATAAATGTGATATTAAGTCATACCGCCCTATATCACTGGTCCCTACTCTGAGCAAGGTTCTTGAGGTCGACCTTAACTTTCGACTGTTGTCGTATATCTCAGGTCTCGGTAGCCTGTCCGATAGGCAGTATGCGTATAGGCCTGGGCGCGGCACCACGGACATGGTCCGCGAGGTGGTTTGGGCCGTGCTACGCGCGCGCGAGTGCGGCCTGCGTGTTGCACTCGTGTGCTGTGATTTGTCGCGTGCCTTCGATACCGCGCGCCACTCAATTATCGCAAGCAAACTCGACTTCTACGGAATCCGGGGACCGTCCCTGTCTATTATTTCCTCCTTTATGTCCGAACGTACCCAAACAGTAGTAGGCGATAATGGTCGTGTATCCTCACGGGAGCTCCAGAATACGATGGGGGTTCCCCAGGGATCGTGCCTCTCTAATACGCTCTTCAGCGTGTTATTGAACGATCTGCCTGCTGCTGTTCAGAAGGCGGATATATATATGTACGCAGATGACGTGGCCGCGATTGTAACTGCAGCCTCAGACAGTCATCTTGAACAGGAATTGAAGTGTGGTCGGTCACCTACATTCCTGGTTCCGGTCCAACGGGCTTGCGCTAAACAAGGACAAAACATGTTTCGTGGCTTTCGGTCTGAACGGCAGACAGCAGCTGCCTCTCAGAGTAACACTGGGTGATACCGTATTAAAGCAGAAGAACAGTTTAACACTATTAGGCTTTCACCTGGACAGATGCCTCGCGTGGGATGTACACATTGACAACTTATGTGTCAGGCTGGGCAGTGCCTGTTTTGCGTTGCGTAGGCTGACGCGTACCGCGACGCGTAACGTAGTGCGCTCGTGTTATTTCGCAACAGTACACAGTACGCTTACGTACGGCGCCGAACTGTGGGCACGCGCAGCTGACACCAATCGTGTATTTGTGATGCAAAAGCGTGCCGTGCGCGCCATTATGGGGCTCACCGACGACGTGTCGTGCAGGGAGTACTTCCGAAGCCTCGGTATACTGCCTCTACCCTGTGAGCTTCTATATCAGGTGGCTAATTTTGTATATACTAATTTTGACCTCTTCCAACAAAGAGGGATAAATACTTCACATGCGTAGTAACAAATTTCCACACAGACTCATTACCCCGCCACACAAACTGTCTAAGTCGGAGAAGTTCGTCTACATCATGGGACCATCTGTGTACAACAGACTGCCCGCAGATATCGTCGATTCAACTACAATATATAGCTTTAAACGGAAACTAAAGGCCTGGTTATTAGAGCATAATTTCTATAGCATTGACGAATTTTACTTGTTGCCTGAAATTTAATACGCCTATTATAAACGACCATTACAATAATGACATAACGTGAGGTATCTTAAAAAAAAATCAAAATTATTCTAATTTATATATAATTCAATTCTATATATAATTCTAATAATACAATTTCTTATTATTGTAAAGGTTTGTTAATTGGATTACTTTTAAAATGTTTTTATGTTTACTATTATTTATAATAAATTAATAATTATAATTAAATATATTACTGTCATTAAAATTAAATGAATATGGAGATCGATGTAACTAACCACTGACCTGTAACTATGTTATCAATAAAGAATACAATACAGATTATTAATGAAATTGTAAAACAGGTGGACATAGGTTAGGGTGTCCCTTAAATGGCAAAAAAAATTTTTTTTTAGAATTTCGAAACGCATACCCTCTACTTTTTTTATAAATGCTAAAATGTACTTAAATATGAAATTTCATATTTGTAGCATGATTGCAACCCGTGCCGACCGAGCTCTAAAGTTTAATAAAAAATGGTGTTTTGGCCTGACATTTTGGTTTGATCCAAAACTAATTAAAATGCAACAAATAAAGAAAATATGAGTAAGAATAAAATAAGATCAACATAAACTTTTATTTAAATACAAATTATAATAATAATTAATTAGGGTAACTTCTCTTTAGTGTAGTTTTTTACAGTCTGGATACAGATTTCTATGTTCCTGAACACAACGCAACAAAAACTGTTTTTGCTCTTCTTCAGCCATGATAAGTGCATTAAAATCTTGCATTAATTTAACAGCTCTTTCAGCAGTGTCATTTACGACCTTCAAACGACTTATTCGTCTTCTAGCTTCCAAAAAAGTAGGATTGTCACCCCAAGAAGATATGTACATCCTCCCGAAGAAAACTGTCGTCGATCTGCAGTCGAGATAGAAATTGTTTGCTTCTTTGAGTCACAAAATCATCCAGCGTCATATCTGAAAGAAAGAAAAAACAGTTTAAAAAAGCAAAAACTAAGCCACGAAACTTTGAAAAAAGAAACAAGAAAATATTAAGCTTACTAAAGAAATTTTGCGTAATTTCTTCCTTCAATGGGATATAGCGTTTGGTGGAATCTGAACTTTCATCTCTGTTTAAATTATTAATCATTTTTGTCTTGGTTTTGAAAAAAAGCTCCAGGCCCTGAGTTTTAGTTTATTCTCTGTATCTCCTCCTAAGAACACAACGCATAGTTCCACCAATTCGCGGTAATCGTCTCTAATAAAAGGTTTTTCCAGTTCAGTCTTATAAAAAGTTAACAAAGATGTAATTTTTGTCTCAGCAATATGTGCTTTAACGAAATTCAGAGGTGGCTCAATATTATCGGTATTAATATTTTTCCAATTATCTCTTAACTTTTTGAAAATTGGAATATCTGGGCTATTTGTAATTTGCTTTACCTTGGTTTCAAAAACAGCTTTAAGGACCAACTCATAAATATGATGACGACAAGCAAAAAGCAGTAATTCCCTTTCTAAAGTCTGCTCCAAAATAGCACAAGCTCCAGTGAAACGGCCAGTATTTGAAGCTGTTGTATCGCAGCACATTATCTGTACTTTATCATGGAGGTTCCAGTCAAAGAGTGCAGTTGAAATGGCTTTAGCTTGATGTTTTCCAGAAGAACTCTCTAATTTTGGCACTGCAAGAAGCTATTCTCTATCGTCAAATGAAGCTAGAATTGACAAGCGTTCTTCTTTTGAACTTCGTACATCCAATCCAGGTAATAGTTTTCCATCCCAATGGACTGTGACTACGTCAGGCAAATTATTCTGGAAGTCAGTTTTTATTGCTTCTGCCCTGGATTTTCTCGCCTGAGTACGAATTCGCTGAATCGAAGATTTATTAATAGGAAAATCATCGCTATTCAGACCAAGCGCTTCTACAACCGCATGGAGAATGTAAACTGAATCTCTTATGCTTAATTGGCATCGATCTAAAGCTGCTACCAGTTTAAGAGTTATGAAACTTTTCGTGCCTCTTTTAGAAATTTTTTCAGGGCAAGGAATCTGAGTACTAAGTTCAGAGTTCGACATCTGTTCCTCATTCGAATTCTCCAGACATTCCAAGCTATCTATCGAAGAAGTAGATGCAACAGCCAATAACTCTCTTTGTTTTACCTTTCTTTCCTCTTCTTCCAATCGTCTTTGCCTAACTCGTTCTTCTTTCTCCGCCAATTTTTTGTCAATTTCACCTAAGCATCCCGGTCAACCTGCCTTTCTCTGTTTCCTTAAAAAATCTTTGTCTTCCTCTATCTTCATTCTGTCGAGGGCATCAGCATGTGCAATATCAAATAAGTTATCAAGGTCTTTTACAAAATTATTTTCACGGTTCTTGAACGTCACCTGAGTTTTCTTACAGTTTTTTGCAGCTCCCTCCAAACATGATATAAATCAACAAGTGCGTGCAGAATCACGCAGTTAGGAAATGCCTTTGTATGAATTCTGGCTTTTTCCCAAAATATAATGCACTCTCTTATAACAAGATTCGCACTTTCACTAACAGTCAGCTTGACTTCACGTATATTGTAAAATAAAACGGTGAGAACTTGTCGATTAGATGGTAATTTTGCACCATTTATCTGGTGGCTTGGCAGTCCGATAAGGTAAATATTTTGTTTATCACTTCATAATTCCACAGACATCTTCACACAATAAACAACAACGCACTAATAATGTTAGAAACCACGTATGAAATGACAATTGAAACTCGCAGTAACAGGTCGCAGCGCTGCACCCGCGCAACTTGTATGGACAAGTTAAAAACTCAAGTCGGCACGGGTTATCGTTTATAAATCGGGCTAATATTTATTTCTGTACTATATTAGGTCAATACAAACGTTTTTAGAAGGTATGCGTAAAAATATATTGACATTGAAATTTAAGGGACACCCTAACATAGGTACATAAAGTACCTATTAAAACAAATAAAAACAAATGGTCACCTGGTAGAGATAAACTTATTTTGCTATATTATTAACACCCATGAGCAGTAGGTTAGACATTATTATATTGTTGGCATACTATTCACCTAAGCTACACTTAAGTAATAATTTCTACTTAATTCAACTTTATTATAAAACAAAGAATTTTAAATAAAATTAATACCTATATCCAAAACATTAGCCTTCTTTCCTTCGTTGTGCATTTTTTCTATAGCTAGCTGTAGCGCTCTGTAATACTTTTTATTTCGCTCTGTATCGTGAAGCATATCGGCAAAAGCGGACCGAGCAATCTCTTGGTGATAGTCGTAATCTTCATCTTGCACATTCCACTCCGTACTGCCCGTGATAGGATTTTTCATTTGAGTAAAAACTTTCATCTTAGAAACACAACTTTTAAACCTACAAGATAATTTTGTAAAAGAAAAAAGTTCACGAACCGCCTAACTAGATGCCTAAGATTTTTAAAACTACCTTATGTTTTTAACTACAAAAATTTTTCTACAGTCATATAACTTAAAAAACTTCATTTATAAATCATAACTAATTGACGTAACTATGTTTTTATGGAAAATACTTTTTATTTAAAAGTCACAAAACAAAAATGTAATGTTTTCTATATTTTCGAAATTCTAAGCCTAACATAACCTATAAACATCTTTTTTTTCTATAAATTTTCCTCGTAACTCTAAATACAAGGTCTTTCAGTCTACATTATATTCTCCGCCTGCGGTCGACATTGTTTAATAATATAGTCAATAATATAGTCAAAAAAGGCTCTCATATACACCATCATTTTCGTATTCTAAAAATTGTCTCAAGTGTCATAAAACCTCGTCTCTGCGCGGCGCCGAGACGAGAATTATCCTAGGTCAAAGGTCAAAAATTCAAATTTTCGCAATTATCTCAGTTTCTATAGCTTCAATGATGTTAACGTTTATTAAAAAAAAATGCAAAAAAGGATCAAATTTGCAACAAATTTAGTTTTCAAACATTTTTATACGCTCAACCGTTTTTGAGATAGAGGGCAGAGCTCGTAGCGCTCAGCCATATCCATCGTAGTAATATGTTGCATAAAGTTATTTAATCAATAAAATATCAACAACAATAAATAATTCGTATTTAGTTAATATCATCATCATCTCAGCCCATATATATCCCATTTTTAGCCTCGGGCCTCCTTAGCAATCAGAAGGAAATTGACCTGTTATACCGCGCTGGTGAAACGTGTTGGCATAGGGTTTTATTTCAAGTTTTCCTTCTCTTGCATCGATTTTATATGCACATTTAGTTAATATTTTTAGTAAAATTTTACAGCATTATCCTGCTCTTATCCCAATTACTTAGAGTCGACGCAATATGCTCTGTCCTTCCATACAGTCCTATTAGAAGTCATATCTGTGCTCACTCCCTGTCTATCCATGTGATACTTCACATAGTCCATCCGTCTTATCTTTGGTCTACTTTACTCCTAAAGCATTCTACATTCACACTTAAAACTTTCCTCACATTACTTTTAACTCATTCCATCACATGTCTATACCACGTCAAGCGTTCACTCCTTAACTTTTCCGTTACTAGTTCAAATTTCTGGTCATTCCTTATTTTATCAATTCACATCACACCACCATTGATTTAACAAATTAGGTTTTTTGTTACATCAATGCACACCACACATCCATTTCAGCATTTGCATTGGCACCACTATAGTATTACTCTATGGGCACCATGTATATGCTTTAGTCGTTCATCCATAGCTTTTGTAACCCTATATTCTGATCTATATAATACAAAGGGCCTTTAAAATGTTTTGTAAAATTTGACCTTTAATTGAAGGGGCACTTGTGTATTTGATGTATGAATGAATTTTGATTAAGATAAGTTATAGAGAAAAGCATAACAGAACTATGGCAGAGGAAATATGGAGTGTAGAGGTAAGGAGAACAGACTCTATATGAAAAAGTGTCCGTTAAAATCTGCTAAATAAGGGTGGCGCTACAGTAGGGACAGGGTAGATTTTAAAAAAGGCCCTGAAAGTTATTAGAATAAGATAGAGAGATAAAAAAGGACAAAAGAACTTCCATCTCGTTATGGCGCACTTTTAAAAATAAGAATAAAAAGAAAACCGAAGTTTTATAATTAATTGTTATATTG
The DNA here is from genome assembly GCA_032191425.1 of Lymantria dispar. Lineage (NCBI taxonomy): Eukaryota > Metazoa > Arthropoda > Insecta > Lepidoptera > Erebidae > Lymantria > Lymantria dispar. Next base: position 7,357,569 of record CM063457.1, read on the forward strand.
ACGAAATTAGTTTGGACTACGTAAACATGTGAGGTCTTGTATATTACACTGTCAAAACTGTCACTAACTTAACTCAGCCATGGAAGTATGGAGTGTAGAAGTAAGGAGCACCATCTCGTATGGGGGATTAGTCGTAAAAGTGTCCACTTGTAAACAGCAAATTAATAGCGCTAGTGTAGCAAGTGGAAATGATATGAACTTAGCAGTTATAAACAGAGTTATGGAGTGAAGTGTGCTGGGTTGAAAAATTTAATATTTATCTTGACTTCTGTCGTTAAGAAATATGCAGTATTTAAAATCTCAACTATTTACGTAGTCAACTGTAATTTAGTGAATAATAACCTATGAAACTTAGTGTGAAGTGTGCTGGGTTGAAAAATTTAATATTTATCTTGACTTCTGTCGTTAAGAAATATGAATTGCGCTGCAACAAAGCGGAAATGTTTCTTTCCTTTTCTAATTTAGTATCCTACTCTAATAATTTGTGGCACTCTATTTAAAATTCTTCCACTTGCTACTATAGCGCCACCTTAATTTTCTCCTTTCAACGGACACTTTTTCAACACTGAGATGGTCCTCCTTACTTCTACACTCCATACATGGAAGTAATAAGTACTACGTACAACGTACGTAGTACTTATTACTTCCATGAATTCAGCATACTTCAATCAGTTAACAACTGCTCAATTCATATCATACCCTGTGCCTATGCTAGCGCCATTCTGGAGGATTTTTGAACTGTTATTTAGTGCTGAAAGTGGGACACTTTTTCAAACTTCCTCCCATATGAGACGGTTCTCCTTACCTCTACCGGCCATAAGAAGAAAGCATAGAAGAATCTAAAGATGTGAACTCAACTCGAATGGGTTTAGGGCTGTTGATAAAATATCGATATTAATATTTAAAAATGTCGATACTTATCACCGATATTTTTTTGGACGATATATCGATAGTTCGATACTAAAAAGTAAGTATCAAAGGCTGCATGAAATTGACGATAAGTTATCATTTACGTCTATAATTCTGCTAATAAAAAGCTCATGACGGAAACCCTCCAAAGAATGAAGCTAAAAGTGGTTATGCGGCAAAATGTTGAAATATCGACTTTTTCGATATATTATACTCCAAAATTGATATATATATATATATATATATATATATATATATATATATATATATATATATAGATATCGATATAATATATTTTTAAAAATATCAACAGGCCTGAATGGGGTCGTTTTAAAAGCTATTGTAGGAGGATTTTGGCGGGCATCTGGAAGTGTCATGTGGTGTTCTTGTATTATATTTAATATCTTAGTGTTTTAACGTATTATATTAAATAATTTTGATGGCATTTTATATAATATATAGCGGTAGAGCTGCTGAGGTGTAGTGCATATGATATAATACTGCTATACATACCCTTTTGTTGCCACCAAAATTCTCAGAAGATACCCTTAACCAGGCCCGCCGCTAGCTGTTTCATCACCCGCGTGCATTATCGATTATGCCAACCCTTTTATTAGTAGGCTATGGTCTCGGCACATCCCGCCCAATCCGTCTGGGGCGACGGATGAGCGTCGTGCGACCCCATAACCAACCCCTTGTGTGCTGTGGGGGCCTCAGTGTGGGCAGTGGGCCGACCTCAGTGGTGACGATTCCTTGATATCCGTGGCCGGCTCGGCAGGTTACCCTTCAGGTACCATCCCCTTTAACGCTCCGGCTACATTGCAGTGTTGCCAGCCACGTCGGCTAAGTCGCCCTCATGCGGTCGGTCCCTCTGTGCGTAGTGAACTAATCCCCGGTCCGTCCACGCGCGACCTCAGCTAGGGCGGCATCAGGCGCAGGTACTCGCGCCTGCGCCGCCCAAACTGCCGGTGGCGGAGCGTGTCGTGGTACAGGAATTGATCCTGGACCCATTACGCCACCTCCCTTTGCACAGATTGGGGCCGACCTTACGTAGGTGCTGGCCGATGCGGCAGTTAGGATTCACTCCAACAGCTTGCCCGCAACGTCCGGCAGCACGATGGATCTGTAGGCCGCGGGCGGGTCCGTAGGCTGTCCCGGCTTTGGCAGAAGCACCAGCCTCCCCTCTTTTCAACACCTAGGCAGCAGCCCAAACGCAACAAAGCCGCAAGAAAAACAAGCGTTGTACAGTCTCTTGAGGCGTGATCCCAGGTGTTCGAGGACCGGAGCCAGCACCCTGCCTGGCCCGGCAGCGGTGATCTTAGCATGCATTCGCGTCACTACCGCTCCCATCTCTGGCTCCATGATTAGCAAAACGCTATCGTAAGTCTCCCCATCACTTACTGGTAAAACCATGACTGGGGCTGCGTGTGCCACCCGTCGTGAGAATAGGACCTCGATCATCCTGGTAAGGGAACCGGGCTGGAGAGTCTCAGTGAAGTGCGCGCGGAGCTTGTTCAGTACCGCACGGTAGGGGTGACCCCAGGGTTTACGCTGAGACTGTCCAGCATCTCCTGCTGATTGACGTCTTTGGCGAGACGAATGGCACACCGCGCACTGTAGTAACCCTCGCACAGCTGGCCCTCCCGCTCCGCATCGTGATGGTGCCGCCGGCTGCGGGTGAAGGATCTTCGGGCGCGTATGCACGCGGCCTGGAGATCTACCAACTCTCGGGACCACCAGCACTGTATTTGTAGACATCGCACATGGGGCATGGCCGCATCGCAAATCTGCGTTAACCCACAGTCATTGCGGTCAGCCTCAGCGTCCACCCCGTCCGCCTGGGGCTTTGAGGATAGCCACGAGTGAACGATGGCTGCCTCCGCCAATAAGTCCCGATCCATTCGACCTACAGCTCACCGCAGAAACGCGGCAGCTGTGTCCGCAGTGTGACACCTGCTGGGCTGTTGGAGGATCCGGGAGACTTCTATCCGAATGTACGTGGGTTAGTGAACGACAATCCACGATCCGCGACCAATTTGCCGCCCTCGTCCTTTCTCCGTCCGTCCCACGGCCCCTCGTCGTAGGACGGCTGTGCGGCACTGCCGCCCTCGTCCGTTGACATTTCCGAGACCGTGTCGATCCCTGAGCTCTCCAAAGGCCTTGCGGTACCGCTGCCCTCGTCCTGTGACGACTCGGTAGTGCTGCCGTCCGAAGAAGTGCCGGCAGAAGTATTGCCGCTTCCATCGCTGGGGGAACGACAGCAGCCTCTAGTGCCTGGTTTTCCGCCGCTCGTCTTCGCGCAGCGCGTTCTGTTTCACACTGACGGATGATTGAAATATAATCACACAAGTTTAAATATCAATAATTGTTAACTTAATATGTTGTTATACTGTAAATGAAAAATTAGTCAGTGACATATTTAGACTGTGGCTCTGGTAAAATAGGATGGTGCAATAATATATAAAAAAGATGGTGTTTAGGCTTAGAAACAATGTTTGTGTTTTACATTAATAAATTAGTTTAAATAATAATATACAGTTTCTCTTCCTTCCACGGACCCCTCATCAGGTTATAGGCCCAGGGGCAGTTAAGTAAAACCCAGGGGCAGTTAAGTAAAACCCAGGGGCAGTTAAGTAAAACCCAGGAGCAGTTGAGTAAAACCTAGGGGCAGTTAAGTAAAACCCAGGTATCGATAAATAAAAACCCTGAGGGACGCGAATTTGTTAAAAAACCAGAACAGTGATAATAATTAAAACCAGTGTCGCGAAAATCTCAAAGGGAAAATAAAAACAAGAATCAGTGGAAGAGAAATAAGAACCGTCGCCATAAATATACTATACCAGAAGAATAACATACATAAAGAACAGGTCAGTACGTGTTTATATTATTAGAAAAGAAAGTAATAAGTCAATTTAGTAAGCCGAGATTATACGAAATATAAATAAAAATGGATAGAAAGTATGATGAAGATATTCAAATAGAGAAATTAAGAGATAGTAAGAGTTTTCTATTATGGAAATTTGCATTTAATATATACATGAAGGCATCAAAGTTAAGTGAGGCTTTATCAACAAATATTAATGAAGAAAGAAAGACAAATGAGGAGTATATTACAAAAGATGCTAAGGTACAGAAATTAATTATAAACTCTATAGATAAAAAGTTAAAAGGCCATATCTTATGATGCAAAAATGCGTTAGAAATGTACACAAAGTTATGTGATATATTTGAAGGCACAGAACAGAGGAATAAATCATCTTTATTGCAAGATTTTTTCAATTTTAAATTAGATAACAGATCTATTACATAATTAATAACAGACATAGAGAACCTTCAATTTAGATTGAACCAGATTGGTGAAAACATTAATGAAGAAATGGTAATGTCAAAAATACTAACATGTTTACCTAATAATTTGAGATATTTTATAACAGCGTGGGAATCAACACCCGAAGATAAGAAAACATTACTAAACTTAACTAATAGATTATTAAATGAGGAAAATAGAATGGAGAAACAAAAATCAAATAAAGTAGAAAACCAGTTAGCATTTCAAGCTATTAAGAATGAAAGAAGTTCTAAAATAAAATGCTTTAAATGTCATAAAGTTGGACATGTAAAGAAAGACTGTAAAATGTGCTCAATATGTAAAAAATATAATCATGAAGAAAACAATTGCAAGTATAAAGGAAATCAATGTACAATATGTAAGAAAAATAATCATAATGAAGAAAATTGTTACTTTAAAAATAAAACTCAGTACGAGAAGAAAGCTGATAAGACATTTTTAACAAAATTAATAAATGAAAATATAAAAGGTACAGAATTTATTGTGGATTCTGGTTGCACAGCACATGACAAATGATATAAATAATTTAAGAAATTTTGAAAATAAAGAGTCGTCAGTATTGACAGCGAATGAATCTAAAATGAAAGTACAAGGCAGAGGTACTATAAATGGAGAAGAATGTATTTTGAAAAATACTTTATTTGTACCAGATATTTCACAAAACTTATTATCGATGAACCAAGTAACAAATAATGAAGGAACAGTAATTTTTACTAAGAATAAAGTTGAAATATATAAAAACGAACAATTAGTATTAACAGGAAAGAAAGAAAATGGTTTATATAAAATAAATTTAAATATTGATAAAGAACAATATATAGAAGAAAAATCATTACTAATGAAGGAAAATGGAACTGCTATTGAATGGCATAAAAGATTGGGACATCCTGGAAATAAAACACTAGAAATATTACCAAATGTAGTTCAAGGGATAAAAATGCAAGGAGTAAAACAATTAGAGAAATGTGAAATTTGTACACAAGCAAAACAGACAAGATTACCTTTTAATACAATAAGAACCAGAGCGAAAAGACCATTAGAATTAATACACACAGATATTTATGGTCCAGTTGAAGAGAAAACCTATGATGGTTATACATATGTTTTAACAGTTATGGATGATTACACTCATTTTACAAAAATATACTTATTAAAGTTTAAATATGAAGCAAAGGATAAAATTATAAATTATATAGAAGAAACAGAAAGAGAAAGAAATGAAAAAGTATTCACTATACGTTATGATAATGGAGGTGAATATACTAGCAAAGATTTCAGACAATGGTGCATTAAAAAAGGAATAAAATTAGATTTAACAATACCATATACACCTCAATTAAATGGTAAATCAGAACGTTTAAATCGAACATTATTAGAGAAAACAAGAGCATTATTATTTGATTCAGAATTTGGAAAACAAATGTGGGGTGAAGCCATGTATTGTGCTACTTATATTATTAATAGACTACCTAGTGAATCATTGAAAAATAAAACACCATGTGAAATGTGGTATGGTAAAAGACCCAACATAGCAAATATACAAAAGTTTGGTGCTATATTATATGCAAAGCAATTACACACAAATATAAGAAAACTAGACCCGAGAAGTAAGAAATTAATAATGGTTGGATATACCAGTAATGGATATAGACTATGGAATGAACAAGAAGGAAAAATAGAAATAGCAAGAGATATTGTTGTAATTGAAAATAGTAAAAAGGAAAATAATATTTTATTAAAAAAGCAAGTACAAAGAGATATAGTAGACAGTGATGAAGAAATAAGTGACGAAAGCTATAATAATACACAAGAAATAGATATACCAAATTATGAGATAGAAGAAAGTATTCCAATTAGTACAGAAAAAGATTTTAATACAAATATTGAAATAGAAAGTGAAATTGAAAGTAATAAAATATAGAAAATAAAAATGAAGAAGAAACTGAAAATACTAATACAAGAAGACAAAAGAGGAAACCAACTTACCTGCAAGATTATGTATTACTTACCTGCAAGATTATGTATTACTTACCTATAACGAAGTAATGAAATCTCCTGAAAGAGAAAATTGGGAGAAGGCAATAAAATCAGAGAACGAATCATTAGAGAGTAATAACACATGGGAAATTGTGGATTTAGAGAAGACAAAGGAACATAAAATATTAACAAATAAATGGGTATTCTGTATAAAAGAAGACGGAACATACAAAGCGAGACTAGTTGCAAGAGGTTTTGAACAAAAGGATATAGATTTTCAAGATATATATAGTCCAGTAGTAAGTCAGTCAGCATTAAAATCAATAATAGCAATAGCTGCTTCAAAAGACTATGATATGATAACATTTGATGTAAAAACAGCATTTTTATATGGAGAATTAACAGAAGACATTTTTATGCAAATACCAGAAGAATATGAAAAACAGCCTAATAAGGGGTGTCATTTAAAGAAAGCATTATATGGTTTTAATTCAAATTCAAATTATTTTATTATGCATAAACCCTGAGAGGGCACTTACATATTGTCAGGTTTACAATTTCCAAAAAAAATATACTACCACCGGATCGGAACGCGACCGCTACTGAGAAGATCCGGCAAGAAACTCAGCGGGCTTGTCATTATTATTAATTTTTTTTTATTTTTTTTTTCTTCTTACTAGTTATACAATTGTGTACATGTTTTGTAAGAACAAGCTCCAGTGTGATGCCCTTCGAACCGCAAGACATTTAATATAATTTAAACGATTATGGCTGGACCAGATCCCACAAGCGGCACCCGATCACGAGTTAACTACTAGAGCAGCCATCACTCCCCTCAACCACTATGGAGGTAAGGGAGAGACCCGCTCCACGCAGCTACCGCAAGTAGATCCTTATGTGAGCATGACCAACACCACAATATGTTACAAACGCTGAAAATACAAAAATTCGTTAGGCAAAACACGCTACACTTTACAATAAAAGTTAAAAGTACATTTACAAACAGTATATTTAAAATAACAAGGAAATTGCTGAATGAGGAGTTTAAAACAAGCTCCTATTACATGGAATAAGAAATTTACAGAAACAATGATAAAACATGGATTAAAACCAACAAGAACCGATCAATGTGTATTCTCAACAGAAGATAAAACAATAATAATAGCAATTTATGTGGACGCTATAATAAAAGATAAAGAAAAATTATTTAAAGTACTTAATCATCTAGAGAAGGAATTTAAGATAAAAGTGTATGAGAAACCTAAAAATTACATTGGATATGAAGTAAAAAGAAATGAAAAAGGAATTTTGTTACATCAGCAAAACTATATAGAAAACTACTAAGAAAATTTAATATGTTTGATTCTAAACCAGTAAGTACACCATGCAATACCGATAAGAAGGAAAGAGAGACTATAAACAATAATATATCAGACTTTCCATATAGAGAATTAGTTGGAGGATTATTATACTTATCAACAAGATCAAGACCAGACATAAGTCAAGCTGTAAATGAAGCAAGTAAAAAGTTAGAAAATCCATCTAAAGAAGACATAATATCAGTTAAGAAAATATTGAAATATTTGAATGGGACAAGATCTAAAGGTATAATGTATAAAAGAGGAGAAGATATAAGAAATCTACATGCATATTGTGATTCAGATTATGCAAATTGTACCAAGACCAGGCGTAGTACAACAGGTTATATAATAATGTTTACGGGAGGACCTATATCGTGGTGCTCTAAAAGACAGCCTATAGTGAGTTTATCATCAACTGAAGCTGAATATATAGCAGCGGCAGATTGTGTTAAGAGCGTTATCGGTAATCGGCACTTCTCGCATTTTAGGTTTTTTGCTACGGTCCGATATCGACGCACACTAATGCACTACACACACGCGAGTTCATAGAATGACCAGTCTTGAGCCTTGGCGCTTATAATCAATCTGTAATATATTCTTCCGAGAAGTTGATTTTCAAAAATCAACATGATGTAAATTTTATAATTTTTAATTAAAAACCAAATCTCATAACAGTAAAACGGTTAAAATTGTATTTTTAATATGCAAAGTACAGGAAATAGTAAAATATAGGCACAGAGTATAACTTACAAGGAGACCCTCAGACGTGTGGGTCGGGGATTTCCATGATTTTTGGTGGGATGGTAGAGGGGGCACGAGGGTATCACAACTACCAAATATTAGGGTCAACTGGGCCCTCGTTTAAAAGATTTTAAGGGTCAAAGTTGGATGGGTAATTTATGTACTAGAAAAATTCAAAGTCGAATCGCCAACAAGCGGTAATCTCGTGGTAACGTGCTCGCCAGCGGGAACTCTGGTCTCGGGTTCGAGACTCGACAACTTCTTTTTTTAAATTATCACATTATTGTGTAATAATTTAAAAAAATAAAAAAACCCCTATCGACGTCCCTATCCCGGGACGTCGGTCACCGTCACACGGTCAGGCTCTCTGCGGGTGACACACTAAGGTCCCCGGTCCGGTCACCCGCGGACTCGCCTAGGGCGGCGTGAGGCGCGGATACTCGTATCTGCGCCGCCCGAGTCGCCGGTGGCGGAACGTGTGACCAAAGATTGATCACACACGAGCCGGCGTCTCCTTTCGTGAGATGACAGCCTCACAGAAGGCGGTGACCGCGTTCCAGTTCCTGACGCTGCTGAGCATCTCCCTAGTGATGGCCGGCAGGGTCTGGTCGGCACCGGTGATTGCAACGAGTTCACGGCGCTGCTCTGCCCACGAGGCACACACCTCGAGCCTGTGCTGCGCCGTGCTCACGTCGTAATCGCAGTGGTAGCAGGATGGTGGTGTGCTCTCCCTCCTAACGAGCTTGCGCAGGTACTTGGCTATCGTGACCCATCAATACCTGCACCAGTCGGAAGGAATGTACCCCGTGCTGCCGACCCAACCACCCCATCAGCACCAGCTGAAAGGACTCGACGGTCCTGATATCGTATTGAGGCTTCTCCAGTCCGATTGCCCAACGAGCAATGGCGTATCGGCGGGCGTCGACCCGCCAGGCGGCAATCACCTTGATTGAGGCTATATGTGGCTCGCGTCTCTGATACTCGCAGGTAAAGCTCGGCGAGTACCTCCGCCTGCAGGTCCCACCGGAGAGTTCCGGCCAAGAGGCACACTGCCTCCGTGGCTGCCGTGCAGTAGTCAAGTATGGCCCTAGTCGCCATGGCCATGGATGTCTAACAAGTCCAGTCAGAGATTTAAATCTACCCACTACAGAAATTAGTTATTAAATTTTGATCCACATTTTGCTACATATTTATTGCTAGTACAAGAAGAAAATGATTCTCTATGAAAAAATTATATTGTGTATGGTTAGTAATTATTAAACATTAAATTTGAGTTAGCTGATAATCTTCAGAAGATGAGGCTGCATAAATGTTCCGTTCGGAATTTTGATGTGAAATATCTATAGGCGGGGTGAACCTGATCGTCGCGTGGCATTAAAAGCGGCGTTAACGCCACGCTTTGCGGTAACGACTTCAAAATAATTTTGATGTTTCACATCTGCCAGGCGTCCTGAGTGACGGCTCACTTCTCTTTTCGTTTACTCTTTTGAAACTATAAGTACCTTACAGTTTTGTCGTGTGTTCTCAAAGTCCGACTTTACACCACCTGCATACGGCCTATCATGACCTATGCCAGCGTGGTGTTCGCGCACGTAAAGCCACACAGGATCCACAGGCTACAGACACTACAAAATCATTTCATGCGCCGAGCTACGGGAGCACCGTGGTTCATACGAAACGTCGATCTCCACATCGACCTTGAACTGCCGACCATCAAGCAGTTTATGAAACGGTGCTCTCAGAGCTACTTTGACTCTGCCATGACACACCCCAACCAACTAGTGGTTGGGGCGGCTTCCTATAGACCCTCCAAAATCTCATCCAACCGACGTCCTCGACGAAGAGGACGACAATATCATACTCGCTCAACAAAGAGCCTACACGGCCCGCGAGGCCTTAACAAATAAATATCCGCGGTTCCGCCCTCGCCGTCGAGGTGCGAAACCGTGCCGCGCAAAAGTCACGACTAAAAACGTGGGCACGCCCACTTTGCCTCCAGCGACGCCCCAAGCCGAGGTCCGTTCCACACAGGGGGAGCCCTTGGGCTATGTCGCTTAGCATACTTTTCTCCGGGTTGAGAGCCCTCAGCGCTCACCCATAGTCCGCGTCAAGCTGTCAAGGCCATCTGCGGCCAACAGCTGTACACCTACAAAAAAAAAATCGTGTGTTCTCTTTTTCCTTGCCTTGTAACCGATTTTGTTCCCAAGATACAATCTGCTTTTTCGACCCATCACCTAAAAGATTCTATATTATTCTTTATAGAGATCGGATGAAAGTAATTAAAAGATAATTCTTACTACCTAATGGTAGTAATAGATACTTACGAATCAAAACCGATCAGTCGCAGTATACGCTGAAGTTCGTATTGTCGTCTTTTACGCTGTGAGCGGAGAGCTCGAGCGACGTGACCCTGCTCCGTTGAGCGCCAAGGCGCGACTGGCTTGTGAACAATTATGCCGTTCAATTTATAGTAATATTTAAAATTTAATTACGAGGGTGTCTATTCGTATTTCAATTTGGACTTTTTTTTTACTGCTTCTACAATAGTCGAACAAATAGTGGATATTTTTTTAAATATACCAAGGTTAGTATTATTCACAAAATTAAATGTTTTACAGGAGCCATTTTCGTCAAATTAATCTTAAGGAAATATTTTTTTTTTTAGTTTTAAAAGGAAGAAATCTTGAATTTCATTTTATACATACCCAAGAACAGTAATTTTCCTAACATCTACAATTTTTGTCGAGCTGCCACGACTTATCATTTATTCGTACCTGAACTTCAAAACTCAGCGTTTTTGTAAAATCTCATGAACTTAAGTTCAAAATACCCTTGCCTTTTAATAAAATAGTTACAATATTGAGTTATAATTCTGTACAAGCACAATATAAAGGTGTGTTTAATGTAGTGGTTATATAAATTTTTAGTAAGCTATTATGATGAACGAGTAACCAGTCCTCAAAAAACCACATTTTTGGGTTTACGGCCGCTTATTACCGATAACGCTCTTAAAGAGTGTTTGTATTTAAGATATTTTATAAGTGAATTAATAAGTGAAAATGTTAAAATTAGTTTGAATATTGATAACCAGAGTGCTATACAGTTAATAAAATCAGGTTCTTTTAGTAAAAGATCTAAACATATACAACATGTAACATAATTAACGCACACCCTGAAAGTAATTTGTTCAGAATCGGTATCTGAATCGATTTTGATTGTTTTTTATGTAGCTAATTTTTTTCTCAAATTTAGTTAGAACTAAGTAAATTACAGTCATTCTACACAGCTAGCTAAACAGTTCATAGAAACGAAAATGGAACGCAAATCAGGGTATTAAGACTTTTTAAAATGAAATATTAAATTAGTAAGCAAATTTCATCATTCAATTAAAGAAATCTGATACTTATTTCAAGGCTAATAGTCTTACAAATACCTAAAGCGACAGCCGGCACACAGCAACACTACAGTACATAAAAGAAAGCCACGTACCTACCTAATACAAAATAATTACTTTCTCTTTCTTTCGGCGGCTTAATAACCTTACAATAGAGCGAGACGGCTGCGCCGGCGCCGATCAAAGAAAAATATGTTTGGGACAAGTCAGGTCAGTCACGCCGCGTGAACCTTATCGATAAGAGGTCAATTGTAAAGTGCAAATAAAATATCTTAATCCCGCATTTCGCTATGTCTTTTCGGTATACCAACGTTCAATACACGGAAATGGTGTGAACTTTGGCACGGTGTGATGATAATGTGGCACTAGCGTGTAGAACATTTGACGCGAAAAGAAGAATTATATTTACTGTTTTTGCGAGAAACTACATTCTCTAATAGAGAATGTACCTCTTGTTCATTTACAAGAAGTATTTTACCAACACGATGGTGCCCCCGCGCATTTCACCTGGAGTGTTCGCCAGCATCTTCATGCCGAGTACGGAGAAGGCTGGATCGGTCGCCGAGGGCCTGTCCATGGGCCTCCTAGATCAGCTGATTTGACGCCACTCGACTTTTTTTTGTGGGGGCGAATTAAATCGCTTGTTTATAACAGACAACAAGTGTCGAGGAACTAAAAAGTAAGATAATAACCGCCTTTGAAAAAGTGAAAAGCGACACTGCAGTATTATCTAAAATAAAACAACAATTATGAAAACGGTCATTAAAGTGCATTGAACAAGGCGGTGGACATTTTGAAAATGTTTTAAAACGACAACGCCGTGTGAGTGCAAATTAAACTAAGTTTGTTTACGATCTTTAAATTATTGTAAATATTTTGATTCACACCTTTTACGCCGACTTTGTTTAACTTTGTCGTAGGTATTTTGGCATCTAATCAAATCACACTTTATCAGCAGTTTAATAATTCTTATTTACAAATTTTTTAGTTTAACAAATCAGTAATTACGAAATATTGGCTTCACATTGAACAAAATTATTCAATGTCGACAATCCAAAGCCTGAAAAGTGTGATGGAAAGAAGAATCGTAAATATTTACTATCATAAATAAAGCATAATGTAGTTATTTCATGTACCTATTATTACCAAGTAGGTAATTATTGTCGGGCGGCACTCGAAGTTGGTCAATTGGTGACCATTTTATTTCCACGAAATGGGAATAACTAATTCCACAAATAAACAATGTTAACGTACATATAAATAATATTTGGTGTATGCATTGCGTTTATATCATTATATTCTAATTGGGGTGTTTGAGGGTGTGCGTTAATTATGTTACATGTTGTAGATGTGAGATTCTATTTCATACATGAGAACTATAAGATAGGAAAACTAAATATAAAATATTGTACTACAGATTTACAGATAGCTGATATGTTTACAAAACCATTGTATAAAAATAAGTTTAAATTTCATTGTGAGAAAGTTATAACATAAAAATAGAATATTGTAAAATGTGATTGAAATAAGAGATCAGATAAGAATTATAAGAAATAGTTTTGTATAACATAAAAAAGAAAAGGTTAAGATGTATAAGTAAAATAAAACTACAGAAATTGTAAAATAAGTTTAATATTTTGAAAATTTGTTATACATATAAAAATTTTAAAAATAGGAGGTGTTAACTTAATATGTTGTTGTACTGTAAATGAAAAATTAGTCTGTGACATATTTAGACTGTGGCTCTGGTAAAATAGGATGATGCAATAATATATAAAAAAGATGGCGTTTAGGCTTATAAACAATGTTTGTGTTTTACATTAATAAATTAGTTTAAATAATAATATACAGTTTCTCTTCCTTCCACGGACCCCTCATCAATAATGACGCCGTAACTATTAACAAAATAATTATCAAAAGAATTATTAACAAAATAATTGCAATTCAATGTGCCATCGTTATTGTTTATCCACCATAATGCTCTTCGAATGTACCTAACCTACCCACTGAGAAAGAAGCTCAGAGGGAATTGCCCTAACTTTCAATCCTGCTTTTTAACAGCGTGATACTTAGGGTGCCACCAAGCAGGAGCGGTGGTTCAACCTGTTGACTGACGAACGTTTGGTGTTGTATCTTAGATTTAGCGGTTTCCAATTGATGGCGGTGTTAACACCAAAGGGTCGGTTTTTTTCATGCGATGAAATTTATTGTACTTATGGTAGGGTCAATATTGTGACATGAACTACGTGATGAGTCCCTCGATTTGCCGCCCCCCTGGACGTGCCGCCCACTTGCGGTCCACGCCTTGCACGCTCGCTTACGGCGGGCCTGCCCTTAGCAGTGCCCATTACACTGTTGAAGGCGACAATTTGACTTACTGACGGACCATTACGGACATGAAGAAACTGATCATTTGAAAAGAAATATATAACTCGATACTGGCAAAAATGGCTCGTATTTGTAGCTGATTGCCAAGACAAAAAAAGAAGCAGAAGAAGCTATTGTAAATGCCAATGAAATTAACATAGGTACCTACGGGAGTTTTTGGCGGGAATCTGAAGTGTCATGTGGTGTTCTTTTACTATATTCAATATCTTAGTGTTTTAACATGTTATATTAAATAATTTTGATGACATTTTATGTAATATATAGTGGCAAAACTGCTGAGGTGTAGTGAATATGATATAAAATTGCTATACATACCTTTTTGTTTCCACCAAAATTCTCAGAAGATACCCTTAACAGTGGCCATTACACTGTTGAGGGCGACACTTTGACTTACTGACAGACCATTACTGACATGAAGAAACCGAGAACTTGAAAAGATAATTATAACTCGACACTGGCAAAAATGGCTCGTATTTGTAGCTGATTGCCGAGATAAAAAAGAAGAAGAACATAGGTACCTACTTAGATATAAAAACCGTACCGTAGCGACTTTATTTTTATACTACATAGTATAAAACAAAGTCGCTGTCGCTGTCTGTCCGTTCCTATGTATGCTTAAATCTTTAAAAGTACGCAACTGAATTTGAAGCGGTTTTTTGTTATAGATAGAGTAATTCATGAAGAAGGTTTATATGTATAATACATGCATAATATTGTAGAGAAACATTGATAAATTTAAAGGTTTTTAATGTGATGTCGTAATCGTGTATAGGTTGTTGTCTGACAGCTACATTTACATTCATAACCATTTTGTTCTCCAGAATATATTATTTTACTCTATGCCTTTTGCTTACAACTGCTTTGATTGTGGAACGATTATTTCTTCTTATTTTTTACAGATTTATTTTCTAATAGCAAGTTCAAGAAAATTTCTAGATTCTGGTTCTCCTTTGAATGCCGGAATAAAATATAGCCTACGTCACTCCCTGATATTATAGCTTTCTATTGGTGAAAGAATTTTTGAATTCGGTTCCATGGTTTAGGCGTGAAAGCGTAACAAACAAACATTCTATTGAAATGAACTCGTAAATTACACTCAATGTTACTAATGATGGAAAAATTCTGATCAGATAATAACTCTATTAGCAAAAGAAAAACAAATGCATCTGCTATAATAATAGAACAATTTTGTTGAAGCTGTAATTGAGCATTAATTATTTACAAATCTTAAGAGTAAATAATACAAATTCACAAAAAAAGGTTATCTTTTTTTAATATGACAACTGCAACCTCTGCTGTGTCGTAGATGTCAGTCAGTTCCAATTCATATTTCCGACGTTTTGCTATCATGGCGGCCGCCGTCGGTAGGATTTGTGGGGCACGACTTTTGAAAAATTATGGCATAGTTGCTCCCCAGGTACTGAGTTTAATCTAAACGATTAGACGTTTAGTATATGCTGTTGAAATGAACTCATAAAGTACACTCAATGTCACTAATGATGGAAAAATTTTAGTTTGAAGTGACACGGAAAACCTTCTGAATTTTATCAATTTGCGATATACTTAGAGTATTTTAACGTGTCAGGAATTAAAGTGTATTTATTCTGGTTTAGCCGAAGAGAAAGTGCATATAAGTTCACAGTAATGTCGTGATGGTCAAGTGATAACCTTTTCTGCATTATGTAATAAGTATGTAGAATTCTAATGGAGGCCGTACATTGCAGGTTTGTCAGCTGTCCACCAATACGCAAGGATGGACAAGAGGCAGAAAACTAGTGAGTCACATCTTTCCATTTTGCCAGTTATTTTTTTTTGTGCTTGATGGTTCAATTCTAAGGTACAACCAATGTGCATTTTTTAACGAATCAGCTCTTTTAACGAAGTAATTATCAAATGCTTCTATTAAACTTTGTACATGTAAGGATTAACTTAAGACCTATATCACTAATATTGTCTACCCCTAAGAATGTTATTGTTTTATATATATGAGTATTAACAAACTATTTGGTGGCAGAATTTGATAAAAAGTGCTGCTTAAAATATCTTGTTATTTCTTACAAAAAATGACTCCTTGTTAGACCGATTTATATAAAAGTATGTCAGTCAGTTGCTTATCATTAATCCTAATTTAAAACTTCAATTTAAAAAACTTGACAGTATTATCTATGCTATGCTATTATATTTAAGAAAAATATCACTTAAAACTTAATTAAAGTAAATTAAATCCAGTTTTGAAGACAATTTTTATCAATCACACAAATATGAGTGATATGTATATCCTAAACTTGGTGCATGTGGTCTGATTGATGTGGAGGTGTTCTGCAATATGTTTAGGATTTCAAAACTTACATTTCTGTACAGTGGCTGTCCACCTTGGGTGTGGTGGGTGGAGGTTTAGGTGCATTGCTGTATGCTCTTGAACAATCAGTTCAAGCCTCTGACCATGGAGCTCATGCATTTCACCAGCCTTGGAGCCATGATGGAATATTCAAATCACTTGACCATGCCAGGTGAGTTTTAAAATCTTAAACGTTAAATATATATTATTATTAATTAAATATATATTATTATTAATTAAATAATATTATATTATATATAATTAAATATCTTTAAACGAGCAATTCTTGTATATATATATATATATTCAGGATCTCGGAAACAGCTCCAACGATTTTGTTGAAACTTGGTATACCAGAGGTTTCGGGTCCAAAAAATCGATCTAGCTAGCTTTTATTTATAGAAAATGTTGTTTCATCCGTGCTTTTAGCAAAACAAACAATCACATTAAATTATAAAAGAATATGAATTCTAATTTTGTTGTCAACGTCATGAGTTACGATAGCTCAGATGGGAAGTTGACAGGGTCTAATTTTAGTTTTTTAGCGTCAAACAGCGTCGGTTCGAATCTCGGTGTTATTATTATTCTCTTTTTGTAATTTTTTATAGATTTTTCATTATTTATTTTTTATTAATATATATCTGAATAAATGCTACAAAAATACTCCGAGCGAAGCTCGGTCAACCTGATATTAATTGACATTAAACATCCAACTCAAATAAGGTTAAATTTTTGTAGCTGAATACTACCATACTGAAAGAAGAGTTTTCCATGTTGTGATGGAGTAAGAAAACAATTCACCACCCCCATTTAACCCTGGGTGTGGTAAAAGACGACTAAGGGATATGATAGATGGATAAGGTCTATACAGGAAAAGAACTCAACATAAAACCCTATGTCAACATGTCTGATCAGAGTAGGTATAGTAGGTCAATTCTCCTCTCATTGTGGAGGCATTCCAGGCTCGGCAGTGGGAATTATGTGAGCTGAGACAAAAGAGGATTCATTCCATAAAAGGCAATTTATGAAACTAGCAACCATATATACTGAATCGGGAAAAATAACTCTACTTCAACATTGTGTGATACCTCTGGATATTCTGGGATGAGATCTATATTTAATTTATTGACTATGGATCTATGCTATTTTCAATTGTAATAAATCCTCAATAAACAAATATAAAAGTATTTCTTGTCTTACACCTTTATATCTGCATGTCCAACACACAACCTTCAATTTCAGATAGAGTTGTGATTCATCATAATCCACAATAAAAAAAATAATATGAGGATTATTGTAACCCTACATTGTTAACTGACGAGAACAGTTTTGAGATTTCATGCTTACCTTAAAAAATGTTTTTTTAATTAATCAACAAATACATTCTTCCACAGCGTTCGTCGTGGCTATGAAGTGTACAAACAGGTCTGTAAGGCTTGCCATTCACTTCAGTACATTGCGTTCCGAAACCTTGTCAATGTCACCCATACTGAAGAAGAAGCAAAGGCTGAAGCTGCTGAGGTAAATTCATCATCATTATTAGATTTCTGTTGGGCATTATATAAGCTTTTATTGATTTGGAAAATAGAAAAACAGAAAAGATAGTTCATCATCTTTTATTCATGACTTCTCTCTTGATTACTCCTTGAAGTCTCGTATTTATGTTTTCTATCCTTGCCATGGGACATATTGAATTTTACTTTTAAATAAAATAGCAGTTGTAATATTCTTTTCGACCAAATCATCTTTATATGTATATAATAAAGAAGAAAAGCAACCTGCCTTTACTTTGCTTGGGTTTGAGTCGCCCTACCTGCGTAGTGCCTGTTCCTGTGGGAATACTGGGATAAAATATAGCCCAAATTGCTCCTTATATACAGCTGGTAGTAATCAATAGATAGATCAATATCGGTCCAACCATTTTGAAGATTACCTCAAACAGACAGACAAAAAAAATTTTAAACTGTAGTCTAGACATGGATGTCATGCAAATAACTGTGTGAGCATGAAAAAAGCCCAGTATTTTGATATTACAAATAGACACTTCAATTTTATTTATTTGTATAGAGTTTTCTGTATCTGACCGAGCTTCTCCTAAAGGCTGGGCCGATTTTCATAATTTTTTCTTGTGTTCAGGAGAATTCAAAAATAGTTTAGATTATAATATTATATAGGTGGCAATGTGGTTGATTTCAAGGCATTATAATTTATTTTAATACATACAAAATAGGGTCTGTCGGGGTCAGCTAGTAGTAGTAATAACAACCCACAATCATTATTTATGACATGTATGAGATTGAAAAGATGGTGAATTATATTTGATCACAATACAATAGAGTATTATTAAAAGTTCTACTTAATTGTTCTCTTTCACAGGTGATGATCAAAGATGGACCGGATGAGGAAGGCAACTATTTCGAGAGGCCTGGCAAGTTGTCGGACTACCTGCCATCGCCTTACCCTAACGAAAATGCTGCTAGGGCAGCTAACAATGGTATTTTTCATAGAATTCCTTATTATTCACCACTTTTCCATCACTATCTCTGAAACAGATAGGCAAAAACCCTTTTTGTCAATATTGCTTTATTTGGACACTATTTTTTTTTATTTATTTGGTTTAGTGGGTAAGCCTTTTGAGCTAAAGACCTAGTCATGCATAACAACAGTTCAATCTAATACTGATTGCACAGCTGGCATATAGTAGCAACCAGGTAGGGTGGTGTAGTAATACACCAATCTTATCCATGGATGTCATAATAGATGATTAAAGTATGTACATAACATCTATAAAACAAAAGTCTTAAATAAAACCCTATACCAAACTGTTTGATCAATGTGAAATGTGTCAATTTCGCTCATATTATAGAGGACATTCAGGCCTGTGGTGTGATGTATACAAGCTGATATGATGATAATATCGAGTGTTGTGGGTTCAATTGTATGTTTTTTTTTTTAAAGCTGACTGACTGTATTGAAAAGTTAAGAAGTGTACGGCTGACATGGTATGGATATGTCCCTAGCCGAGGCCGCGGGTGACGTGACCGGGGAGTAGTCCGTCACCCGCCGAGAGGCCGACCGCGTGAGGAAAGACCGAGGTCCTCCCTGAGGGGGGGACGTCGGTCGATGGGACGGTTCCCCACGTAGGGGGTATTCCGTCGGGCCGACCACTGATGTCAAGTAACCCTGCTCCGGTGGTCGGCCCAACGACGAAGGTGACGTGCATCGTGGGTGGGTTGCGGGAATTGCGTGCTTACGCCCCTCTGTTGCTCCGGACGGAGTGGTGCGAGGAGCGCGCCGACCGCAACCCACCCCCCTAAAAATGGTATAGATATGTGATGAGGCGGGATGAAAGTAATGTGAGAAAAGTTTTGGGTATGAATGTTGAAGGGTAAAGGAGACCGAGGCAAAGATGGATGGACTGCGTAAAGCGTGACATGGATAGTTTGGGAGTGACTGCAGAGATGAAGTCTGATAGGATCGTATGGAAAAAGATGACATATTGTGTCGACCCCAAGTAATTGGGATATGAGCAAAATGATGATGACATGTGTGCCTACTCTTGAATCTCAATTCCAATCCTAAATCCAATCGCAGTTCGAATTTGAGCAAATTTGGTACTCTTGAAAGCGACACTAGCGCACGATTAGAATCAAATTCGGTGGATTTTTTTGAAAGTAAATGAATTTGACTCTCGTCGATTAATTCAAAATTTGTTACTCCTGACGTGATTTTGACGTAGATTAAAATCGTTAATATTGCACAATTTCAAGTAAGCGTCTTTATGGTGATCGAGTTCGATAACGTTATTAATTTAAAGTAAGAAAATACGGCACATTTGGAAAAAATCATCATCATCATCATCATCTCAGCCCATATACGTCCCACTGTTGGGCCCGGGCCTCCTCCACAATGGAAGGGTAATTGACCTACCATACCGCGCTGGTCAGACGTATTGGTATAGGGTTTTATTTCGAGTTTTCCTTCTCTCGCATAGATGTTATATGCGTTCAAAATCCCTTAGTCGTCTCGTACGATCACCCACGGGTAAGATAGGGGGTGGTGAATTGTATTCTTACTCCGTCACCACACGGATGGTCCGTCACCACACGGATTGGAAAAAATAACAACGGCAAATGCGAAGAATTCATTCTCGATTTTGTTCAAGAGTACCAAATATAACTTTGGTGAGATTGGAATTGAATGGGATTCGAAATTAGAATTGATTTCAAGAGTAGGCCCACTGTATTGAAATAATTATTGTATTGCAAAGGACTTTACAAATATATAATTAACAGACACAAATTACATTTAGACTTTGATATATACCTTTTTGCATTAGGTCATTTTCTTTATACATGTTATAAATGTAATTTAAATTAAGTACATGTCAGGATTGTGACACAACAAAAATAGATTACAAAATAAAATGTTATTCAAATATATAAATATTTTGTATTTATTAGACTCGGACTCCTGCGCGGGATTCGAAACCCTGACACCGGCACGGTAGCTTAGCTTAGCACGATATCTGTGCAGTCAAACGGCGGTTTGTGCTGCCTATTAATAATTGTTTTACTGTTATTTCTGTCGCATAATTATGTTTGTGTAGTAGACACAGCCTGAGTACATGTGTCATCGTTAAAAGAATTAACTGTGTTGCGAGGACTGTTGTTCCGTTCCCTGTATGGAAAATTTTAATTAAGTTTACAATAGTGATGTGTGTTTGTCAGGTGCATACCCTCCAGACTTGTCGCTGATCTCCTTGGGTCGTAAAGGCGGAGAGGACTACATATTCGCCCTGTTAACTGGCTACATGGACGCACCCGCAGGCATCGTGCTCCGCGAAGGACAGAACTACAATCCTTACTTCCCCGGCGGTGCTATTTCAATGGCCCAAGTACTTTTCGATGAGGTATGTCGTTTATTTACACTTTTATGAAACACTAGTATTTTGTTTCATACTTTTTTATATTTATAGGACTTTTCTTTGCTTTTAGGTATTTCAAATAATTATTTTGTTGTATTCTCATAATGTAATTAGATATTATGTAGACCTATGGTACATTAATCATCATAAAGTTTTGTTGGATAGTTAGAATAAAACTACTTAATGATTAAATAAGTACACAAAACATTTTTTTATCTGATGAGTTCATTGAGTAAGAATCTATAGAGTCACAATCGTGCAGAAAAAATGTCCCGCCAAAACTCGGCGCATACTGCATAGTGAGCCGACTAGTTAGTTGTAAAGCGACCGCAATTCGACTACAACATCCCGCAATCTAAAATGCTTGGTTATAAGCTGTCCAAACAGACATGTGTCTAAAAAGGATGGTGTATTATATTTTAGGTACTTATTATTAAAATTTGCGAATTAATATATGTACAGTGAATATTTCCATTTAATTTCATTAGTATTCTTTTTTTAAAATAACAAAATGCTCACGGCTTCACCGCTTCTGTCCACGCCTTGATAGATCATCTCTTTAACGTGTTACTCGAATATGTAAGAGTAAAAGAGAAGACCTTTTTTATTGCTCACAGAGTAATGCACAAACTGTGTTCTAATGGAAAGCTACGGAGTAGTAATAATGTTAAAATACATGAATATTTTAACATATTATTACGGACCCATATTAATTTGTTGAAAGCTTTATTTTTCAATCTTCTGGACCAAAGGTGATAAAGTAATAATATTTATTTTATAAAACGGCATGCAAATACAAATTCGATTATAGAGTAACAAATAACACATTTCCGATTAATTATAAGTGACGAGTTTTACAATTACAAGTACTTAAATAATTTTTCATCCTGCTGACTCCCAAACTAAGCTATCGCTTGTGACTCGAGAGGCAGAGTACGCATATACATAATTAAGTGTCCTCTCCGCATGAAAGTCGGTTCGCACAATGTACATTACTCAGAACAAGTAGAGTGACAAAAAAGAAATATAAATAATAAATAAAAGTAATATAAAAGTACTAATAATAGAAATAAAAATAATTTATATAGTTGTCCAAATGTCTCAATATAATTTGTGTGCATGCAAGAATGCGCGCGAAGGCCGGCGAGGTTCGTGTATATAATGTACGCGCCAAATGTATGGAAATTAACTTAAAAGAGACTCCGTCTTTAGATAGTCCAGTGATTAAAGCCAATTTGTCAGTCTAATTATTTTGATAAAGTCGATAGTCTAATTATTTTGAAATTACGAGTTTATAATTATATACAATACTAGCAATCCGCCCTCGCTTCGCTTCAGTTATATATAAAATATAGCCTAGTTTACGCCCTGATATTATAGCTTTCCATTGGTGAAAGAATTTTTGAAATCGGTCCAGCCGTTTTGAAGATTACCTGAAACAAACAGACAGACAAAAATTTTTTAATTGCTATTTTAGGCATAGGTGTCGTGCAAATAACCGTGTGAGCATGAAAAAAGCCTATTATTTTGACATTACAAACAGACACTCCAATTTTATTTATTGGTATAGATTTTTAAGTCCATCTCAGCTTTCTGAGGGTGTTTGCGTGTGGTGGGTTTTGGTGATGCCTTTTGTATCACCAAATCTCATTCACGCTCCCTGAACTTTATTCACGGTAGGCAACGGTCTAACAAGGATCCATGAGCGGTAGTATCACTTACCATGAGTAGTACTGTTTGTTCGTTTGTCACTAACAGCAATACAAAAAACCATATGAAGGTTCATCCATTTCACCTGGAAACGTTATGGTCCTTAACTGTACGGTTTCGGCGATCATTTCGCGCGTGCACAAATGCGTGTAACGTATGAAATTTATTACTGCTGTGTTTTCCTAGCACCACTCTGACGTGTCCTTTTTCAGTCAAGGTTAACGAAGGGCATTTTTTCGCGGCAGACAGCAACCTGGTTGTACCTCTGGAATTTTTAAGGTACATGAGAGGTAGTAGTCATTTACCATCAGCTGTGCTGCCTGTTCCTTAGCCATTGTAGGTAATAAAAAATCATTCACTGATACTAAAACATTATTTAAGATGAATTAGTAAGCTAAAACTTCGAATTCATTTGCCGTTAGTTTAGAAAGAACGAAGGCCACACTAGACCGGCTACACAAAACCATCACACTTAGCAAAGAATGGTATTTCCAAGGCTTATTGAAATGGCAAAACTTGAACCACCTCGGTTCCATAAAGACGTAAGTAACGTTTAGTGCAAAATAATGAAGCAAAATCTTCACGTTAATGTCAATTTTTGTATAGGATTTGTTTACTTCTCTCTCTCCTAGTTGGAACCCGTGGCTTCGCTCTATTAAATTATTATTGAAATTTAAAATACGGCTTATTTACTTTTTTTTTTTATACTAAAAATATTCTACTTTATAAAATAATTTTAAAATACGGGATATCTATACCAATAAATAAAATTGGAGTGTCTGTTTGTAATGTCAAAATAATAGGCTTTTTTCATACTCACACGGTTATTTGCACGACACCTATGCCTAAAATAGCAATTAAAAAAATTTTGTCTGTCTGTTTGTTGCGGGTAATCTTCAAAACGGCTGGACCGATTTCAAAAATTCTTTCACCAATGGGAAGCTATAATATCAGGGCGTAAACTAGGCTATATTTTTTCCCGGTATTCCCACGGGAACGGGAACTACGCGAGTAAAACGACTATAACCTATAACCGAAGCGAAGCGAGGGCGGGTTGCTAGTTAAAAATAAAATACAAACGCGATAGTCTATTAGAATAGTTTTGATGAAATGTAATACTCGCGTAAACACCAGAATTAATTATATAATTAATATTGTTATTATAAAACCTATAGTGCTTAGCTTTAGTAAATACTTTTCATGTAACTCTCTAAGTGTATGTAGAACGTGGTTAGTTGTAACTTTTTAAAATTTGTTCTACTACTAAGATACAAAGTCCCATAATTCCCTTTTTGATGTCGTAGAAAACGACTGACGTATATATAGTAGACGCAGATAGCATTACAGCAGAAGGCGAACTTGAAATAAAACCCTACACGAACCCGTCTCCCCAATGTAGTGAAATAGACCAATCTTATGACATGCCTTACCTCAGCAGATTCTGATGTAATTAATCGGGCTATAACGGTAACAGCAGTAATAATGTTCTTCGGCGGCATCAGCCTCTCCTAGTAAGGATGTGATTTCAATTTCGCCTCCCAAACGTATTTTAAAGAGTTTTCACATATTTCCGTATGGTGTCCGAGTAAGAATATTATTTACCACTCCCTATCTTGTCCACGGAAGTCGTAAAAGGCGACTAAGAGATGTAATATGCATATAACATCTATCCAAGACGAGGAAACTTAAAACAAAATCCTATGGTGCTATAGTAAATCAATTGCACATTCTAATGTGGAGGAGGCTGGAGCCACTATGCTCGACCAGGAGTGTTCTGTATATAAGCTAAAATGATGATGATGGTAATTTCACGTTTACTCGAACTGCCAATTTATAGGTAGTATAATAATATATTCTTCTTCAAGAAGGGTGACAAAGCTCTTCTAAAGAACTACAGACCCATCTCACTCCTGAGCCATGTTTATAAGTTGTTCTCGAGGGTCATTACCAATCGACTCTCGCGCAAGCTCGATGACTTCCAGCCGCCCGAACAAGCCGGCTTCCGAAAAGGCTATAGCACCATAGACCATATCCTCACGCTTCGGCAGATTATACAAAAGACCGAGGAGTATAATCGGCCCCTGTGCTTAGCGTTTGTGGACTATGAGAAAGCCTTTGACTCAGTCGAAACTTGGGCGGTGCTGCAGTCCCTTCAGCGGTGCCAAATCGACTATCGCTATATCGAAGTGCTGAAGTGTTTGTATAGGAACGCCACAATGTCAGTCCGTATCCGGGATAAGAGTACGAAACCGATCCAGTTGCAGAAAGGCGTGAGACAGGGAGATGTTATCTCTCCGAAACTGTTCACCACTGCACTGGAAGATGTCTTCAAGCTCTTAGACTGAACTGGACTCGGCATCAACATTAACGGCGAATACATCACTCACCTCCGATTTGCGGACGATATAGTCGTTATGGCAGAATCCATGGAGGACCTTGGCACAATGCTCAATAATCTCAGCAGGCTATCCCAACTAGTGGGTTTACGAATGAACATGGACAAGATGAAAGTCATGTCAAACGCCCATGTCATTCCTGTACCGGTCCTAGTTGGCAATGCGATTCTTGAAGTTGTCGATCACTATGTTTACCTAGGACAAACAGTCCAGTTAGGTAAATCCAATTTCGAGAAAGAGATCAGCCGACGAATCTAACTCGGTTGGGCAGCGTTCGGGAAACTTAAGAGGATCTTCTCGTCCAACATACCTCAGTGTCTGAAAACACAGGTCTTTGACCAGTGTGTGTTACCAGTGATGACTTACGGCACGGAAACGTGGTCCCTAAATGTAGGCCTCATATCAAGGCTCAATGTCACTCAGCGTGCTATGGAGCGGGCTATGCTCGGGATTTCTCTGCGAGATAGAATCCGGAATACGGAAATCCGCAGAAGAACGGGTGTAACCGACATAGCACGAAGAATTAGCACGCTGAAGTGGCAATGGGCAGGCCACATCACTCTACGAACCGACAACCGCTGGGGAAGAAAGGTTCTCGAGTGGCGACCACGTATCGGACGACGCAGTGTAGGACGCCCCCCCACTAGGTGGACCGATGACCTAGTGAAAGTAGCTGGGCGTCGTTGGATGCAGGCGGCACAGGACCGCTCATTGTGGCGCAACATGAGGGAGGCCTACGTCCAGCAGTGGACGGCGATAGGCTGAAATGATGATGATGATGATAATAATATATTTATTTATAAGTAGTATCGTTGAATGTACGCTAGATGGCCAAACATCATGCAGAACGTTAATGCGTTCATAGGTGAAAACTAAGATCAATAATCTTCAAATGAATAAATTTTTTGACGTACTAAACTTCCTATTGTACACGTAACTGCACAGTCTTTGGTAGATTTTTATACAACCTTAGTAGTTTTTAGTAGAATTTAAAATGAATATTGATATCACAGGTTGTGGAATATACAGACGGCACGTTTGCTCCAGCGTCTCAGCTCGCTAAAGATCTCACTACATTCCTAAAATGGTGTTCAGAGCCCGAACTAGACGAACGCAGGCTCATGACTATTAAAACAATCTTTTTATTCACAATGTTGTTCGCTGTAACACACTATTTAATGCGTCACAGATGGTCTACATTAAAGTCCAGGAAAATATTCTACAAACCCGTTGCTAAGAAATAATCAAACATATTCTACTTTTTTATACAACTTTTTTTTCATAGGTTACATGTTATTTGTTATAATATTAAATTAATTACTTTTGTATTCCATCGCCTTTATTAATTTTGTTTTTTTTTAATTATTAAGATTTAGTATTTAATATGCTAGGTTATGGTTTCCGTGTGGGGACGCCGTATGAACACAATTCACCACCCCCTCTCTGTGCCTGTGGGGCGTTGTAAAACACGATTAACGATAACATCTATGCTAGCGAAAGAAAACTCGAAATAAATCCCAATATCAACCCGTTTGACCTCTGTAGTGTAGTAGGCCAATTTCCCCCTCATTATGGAGGAGGCTCGAGTCCAACATTGGAACGCATATGAGTTGAAATGATGCTTAATTAATAAAACTTGTTTAGGAGCGAAAAATGATTGTCACACGCAGGATTCGAAGCAACACCTATTCGAAATTCGTTTCAATCGTCCTTATAACCAATTAGGCTTACGCATGATAACCAATTCTTCGCACGCATGATGACGTATGGTACATCTTCCTTAAACGGCAAATGCGAGGAGGAATTGGTTCTCTTATAAGCCCATCTTCATCTAGTTTGTAAAGGACGATTGGATTTTTTTTATCAATTTTAATATAATATGTAGTAGTCATACCTACTATTGCAACTAATCCTAAAGCTCACATATAAACCCCTTAAGCTCTGTCACATCCCTGGTACTGTACAGTTGCGCTTCACGTAGGTAACTGTACATCTTCTTATCTACCTACTTATTAGCCAATGTTGCTTCATGTATCCCGCTTTGCATAGGTGGGGGCAGGAACCTTTCCAATTGCTCCTGTAACTCCTCCTGGTTTTTCTTTTCTAATTAACTTTGTTGCGGGTCGTAAGATAATAACGTTTCCCAGAACTTCCTGAGAGCCAAACCTCGGTGTCCTATACGGAGACCTTTGTGGATCCTCGCTAACAGGAGTTATAATAGTGGTGATGTGTGGGTAGGATTAGTCCCCAAAAAAAAGTAGTGCCTTCAATTTAATGTACGTCTATGGTCCATTTTATTTCTCGGATTGATATATTTCTACGATATTATTTTTTTATAATTATATCGACATTTTTATATACAATCTAATCGCATGTAAATGATACTGATTAAACAATAAGCAACGTTTATTCAACTTGTACTCGCGCATTCTAGTTTTCATTAGTTATCTTTTCGAAGCGGACCATCATCAGCGATAACTTAGTGATAAGATCTAGGTCATCTAATACTAAGGTATCAATCTCGAAACCTAGCGGGTGTAACAAATTTACGCCTAACAGCCACAAGCATATGAAACGACACTTCTTTCTCACTCTACTGTGGCGTGTAAAACGCGAGTCGCTGTCAATGATTGACTTATCTTATTTTTGATGCCATATTTCTTTTTTTTTTGGGAGTGGGTCATGGTCAGTTCACCTGTCGCCCGGCTCAGTCCGGGGCGGCGCGCGGCCCCATGATCCATCCGTAGCATGATGCCTTCGTCGTTGGGCCGACCACCGATGCCTAGTTCCTTGTCGTCAGTGGTCGGCCCGGCAGAATACCTCCGCGGGGTACCCTCTCCATGCCATATAATATGGCAGAGGAATTAACACATTGACTGCCAGCTACGCAATATTGTAAATCACTTCCCTATGAGTTAAATGGAGAAGGCATTCGCATTTAATGTGTTAAATTTCGACGGTATTATCAAAAAAAAAGAAGAATGATAAAAAAAGGAGCTACCTCACGCATAGTAGTGCTTTTATACTTTTATATGTCAATTCTGCAGTCGACAGATTTAAATCTCAACTAAAAGCTCTTAGAAAGTATTGATGTATTCGTAAATCATTACTAGACTAGTAGTTGCCTTTCAAATGGGAATTCCGGAATGAAATATAGCTCAAGTTACTCCTTATACAGATAGCTAGTATTGAAATTTTATCAAAATCGGTCCAGCCGTTTTGAAGATTACCCGGAACAAACAGATGAACGGAGAGAGACAGATAAAAAATATTTGAACTGGTTTTTAGGAATTGTATAAATAATAATGTGGACATGAAAAATCTTATTATTGTGACATTACAGACTCTTCAATTTTATTTATCGATATAGATAGCCACGTTTCAAAAGTCACGTAAAGACGTTGCTTCTGGATTTGGTCTTTACGGTACCACCTCTCTAACCTGTGTTTGTTGTAAAAGTCGGCTAAGGGATTAATATTCAGATAACATCGATACAAGAGAAGGAAAACTCGAAATTAAATCCTATCCCACTTTTGGGCTCGGGCCTCCTCCCCTATGAGAGGGATATTGACCCACTATACCACGCTGGTTTTCCTTATCAACTACGACGGCTACTACGACACCCACGGGCAAGAGGTGGTGGTGGTACATTGTATTCTGACTCCGTCCCCACACGAGAAATCTGATTTATATATAATTGTCAGATAATTATACAAACGCGATAAAATCAGTAAATTAGTTTTATTTACAACTAGCAAACCGCCCTCGCTTCGCTTCGGTTTCAGTCGTCTTTCCTGCGTAGTTCCCGTTCCCGTGGGAATACCGGAATAAAATATAGCCTAGGTTACTCCCTGATATTATAGCTTTCCATTGGTGAAAGAATTTTTGAAATCGGTCCAGCCGTTTTGAAGATTACCCGAAACAAACAGACAGATAGACAGACAAAAAAAATATAAAGTGTATTTTAGGCATATGTATAGTGCAAATAACCGTGTGAGCATAAAAAATGCCTATTATTTTGACATTACAAACAGACACTCCAATTTTATTTATTGGTATAAATAAACACTACATACATTTCAAAGGCATAATACTGAAAAAAAGCGTCATAATATTTATCGCTCTTGGATTGTAATGAAGGTCGTCAATAAAATGTATTAAAGCTGAGCTTGTAGACTGTACTCCTGACCTGAAATTTCATACAAATGATCAGGCTTTATTCGTTTGTTCGTTAAGTAAGAATATAATATCCTCCTTTCGTTCAAGTAGCTACTGTAAAAGATGGCTAGAAAGGCAGTTTGCAAAATATGGTAATCTCGAAATTTTAGCGGGTGCCAAATATTGAGGTTCAGGAGATTATAAGTTATTTGCTTTATGTAAATAATTTGACAATTACTATTTAAAAGTCATCATTATAAATAGCAAAAATTTTTTTTGTAGGGGAAGAAACAAATTGTGTTTTAAATTTACCTAAGGATTCATACATTTTAGAATACTAGCTTATCTAGTGGGTTTCAAGTTATGCATCAAAATTGGTACATGAATATTGAATAGCGTTCGAGTTAAAAAAGGGTGAAAAGTGGTTCGAAATGGTTAATGTAAATATACATTCGGTGCGCTCTTTGATTTAACTTTCCTTGGCAGGCTGCCGCGTGTGTAGACACCCGGTCGAACTGATCCATTTATATTATATAGAAGTATTCATATATAATAGAACATTAATAATATAGTTTCAACTCACTTGAGGTCTTAACTGTTGTAAAATGTTCGTGTGGTAACCGAATAAGAATATGATTAACCACTCCTTATCTTGCTCGTGGATGCTGTAAAAGACGACTAAGGGATATAGTACCCATAGAATATATGCAAGAGAAAGAAAAATCGAAACAAAACCAATACCAACCTGTCTGACCAGAATGATATAGTAAGGTTAATTTCCTTCCTTCCCCTGTGGAGGAGGTTCGAGCCCAGCAGTGGGGCATATACAAGCCCAGATGATAATGATTGTAAAATGTAACACGGCACTGGGTTAAATTGACTCGCGTGTATGAGTGAGTTCTTAGTCTGGTTTAAAAACTCCTACAACCAATGTAAATGTTGGCAGACGCTACGACAAAACTTGAGGCTAAGGAAAGAATGTGTATCTAATAACAGCGGTGAACCACATTGTGGAGCTTCATTGGTTATCTTCGCAAATACAAATATTGCCAAAGACTTACCGCAATTTCTTCAAGTCAGAATTGATTATTGTATTCTGTTGCGTATATGTTTTTTTAATTTTTATTAATATTAAAGTGTTGTGCAATGCTGCATATATTGCAGTTATTATATAGACAATTTGTCGTTGACGTACCGTATTTCAGAGTGCATTTAAGATGGAAACAAAATATGTATATGAAAACTAGAATAAGAACTATCAAATTGGTTGCTAGGACACATTAACAAATAAGAGATAAAATTTTGTTTTACAAAGAGTAAAGAAAGATAAAAAATAAATTTTAATTTAAACGATTTTATTGTAAACAGTCATGGTCATTTTGCAGATAAATTTACTAAAAGCTAAAAAATAAGTAGATACAGTCATGGGTACCAATATGTATACATTGTTAAATCGTGGGACACTACAAAACGAACATTTTAATCGACGATTGTAGATATTTGACGTGCCCAACAATTTTATTTAAAAAGGGAGCTTACCACCTTGATTAAACGATTGGCATACATTTTCCCTCGCCCTCTCTCTCAACTAATCTCAGATGAGATCTTTCAAATTTTTTTTTGCCCGTGGATGTCGTAAAAGATTACTAAGCGATATAATATGCATATAACATCTGTGCAAGAAAAGGAAAACTTAAAATAAAACCCTTTAACAACATGTCTAACTAGTATGATATAATAGGGGAAGAGGCTCGCGCCCTGCGGTGGGAGTGCGAGTTTATGAGCCGAGACAAAAAACAATGTTGGATTTAATCATAAAAACATAACAAAATTAATCGTATTTTCTCCAGTTTTACATTATTTTAAGACCGGAAAAAAAACCCCTGAAATCTATATATCCCGAAGACACTTCTCTCCCCGATTCGTCTTGACCCTATCCCCTCCATGATCCCCTCACATAATTAACGGACATGTCTAAGATGAGTATTCTTTCACAGGCTGCGGAGTATAGCGACGGCACGGTCGCTTCAGCGTCACAGCTAGCTAAAGACGTATCAACGTTCTTGAGGTGGTGCTCGGAGCCTGAGCTAGACGAACGAAGGCTCATGACTATCAAGGCCATCGGCATGTTCGTGGTGCTGGGCGCCATATCACTATATTTCAAACGGCACAAGTGGAGCACAATGAAGTCAAGAAAGCTAGCTTACAAACCAGTCTCTAAGAAGTAACACAAAACAAATACAGTAGTATAAAAATACAGTTTTAGACAATTTTTTTCAATAGCCACAGTTACATGTTAATTGTTTATAATTAAATTTATTTATTTTATATTTCATCGCCTTTATTTCTTTCCTCTTAAGTATTCGGCTTTGCTGTGACAATCGTTACCATATAAATTAAGTAATATATTGAATTGGATTATTATCGTTGGATAGAGCATTTTTGTTAAAATTGTCGGCGATGTCCTGACAGTCAATTTACTCATTAGATTATACTATTAACTGTGCTTGTGATTTTCCATTAAAGTTATAATTGCAAATCATTGTACAGTTGAAGAATAAATGAGTTACAAAAAATCGAAGTTTATTGGATTTATTTTACGCACTTTACCCAATAACTGTACTTTCCAACTGATTCGTATTTCATTTCCTTTTCCACTAAAAACAAATATTATTTCAAGAGTTTGAAAGCTACAATTTTATGAAGTCGTCGTCTTGACTCATATAGGTACGTCGCACTGTTGTACTCGAGCCTTCACAAGGGAAAGGTATTGATGGGGTAAAAACACAATGTACGGCTTAAACGATAACCTGTGTCGTGATTGCCGTTTAAGTAGTCCAAAGAACGTAAGCACAACTGATATTCTGCAAGTTATGACAACCTCTAATAGGAACCCTAACGAACTCCCGTCTGCTTAGCGTGGTTATTTTTACCTCGTATTAAGAAGTAGGTTAGTTATAAAAGGAAGAGTTCAGGTGAGAGGTTTCTGGGTTATTCAATTTTCTCTAAAGTGGTGTGATTCAAATCTTTTTATTCTGCATCCGGGTGCAATTCAATTGTTATCAGTTAATTATATGCTTATAAATAGCTAAACAATCGCCTGCGATACAAGAACTCGTTCTTGTAGGCAACTTTTAACGTTAAAGTAAGATAACTATTAGTCATATCCCAATAACGCTAAATTCTGTTAAGCGTTCAAACGCTCACAATATAGATTCAGCCGCCATCATTACATATATTTCACAGAATATATTGTTGTACGAAAAAATGGTTACTAGAAAAATATTTGTGTTGTGTAAAGCGGCTACGAACACTACCAATTGTCATGATATTTAACTGGCCACTTTATTTATCACTAGTAACCCGCCCTCGCTTCGCTTCGGTTATAGGTTATAGTCATTTTACCCGCGTAGTTCCCGTTCCCGTGGGAATACCGGGATAAAATATAGTCTATTTTACGCCCTGATATTATAGCTTTCCATTGGTGAAAGAATTTTTGAAATCGGTCCAGCCGTTTTGAAGATTACCCGGAACAAACAGACAGACAGACAAAATTTTTTTAATTGCTATTTTAGGCATAGGTGTCGTGCAAATAACCGTGTGAGCATGAAAAAAGCCTATTATTTGGACATTACAAACAGACACTCCAATTTTATTTATTGGTATAGATTGTAAATATCAGAATATTATATTCATATATTATTACGTCCTTATACGGTATGTCAAATTCTTAAGGAATAAAGCCATATTTCTTCTTAAATGGTATTTAATTGTACAATTTATTCCTTAATATAAAAATGGACAAATACCTGAAAGATTCGAAGCGGATCCTACAGATAGATCAGATCACTCATTATCATGGATCCATTGGCAAAAATCATTCGAAAATTTCTTAGAAGCCATTCAAACTAAAGAAAAATCAGTAAGTAACTACAAATACCTTCTACTGATTAATCACATATCTGATATCACCACTCCTTTTTACTTACATCAAAGATTTGAAAGATTATGATTCTGCTATGGGAAAATTAGACACCTTATTTATAAAACCACCTAATGAACTCTATTCTCGTTATCGATTAGCCAAACGGCAACAACAGAGTGGTGAATCAATTGATCAATATATTCAAACGTTGAAACTTCTAACGAAAGCTTGCAATTTTAAATCGTGAGCGCAGAGCAAAACGAAAATGACTACGTTCGAGATGCTTTTATCTCTGGGTTGTCATCACCGGCAATACGATAACGTCTTCTTGAGAACAATAATCTTACTTTAGACCAAGCTTATCAACAGGCACGGTGCCTAGAAATGGCACAAATACAGAATGATAGCTATCATCCAGAACTTACGCCTAACATGAATCAAACTTCTAGTAACGACACAGCTGCAGTTAGTACAATGCATAAATTACCAAAATACAATTCTTGTTACTTTTGTGGAAATCAACGTCATGCTCGCTACAAATGTCCTGCTTTTAACACTATTTGTACCATATGCAGGAAGAAAGGACATTTTTCGAAAGTTTGTCTTAGCAAAAAAGAGCGAATAGCTGCAGCAAGTGAGACAACAGAATCTGAAAATATTACCCATGCCATGTCTACTTCATCACATACATTTTCTTACATCCTGTCAGCAGCGAATCTAAATAGAGCTATAGTACCAGTTATTATAAATGGTAAGACCACCGCTAGAGCACTTATTGACACAGGCAGCACCTCAAGTTTTATCGATGAACGTCTTGTTACTTTATGTAATTTAAATATTATTCCATGCAAACAAAAAATCACAATGGCAACATCAAACTTAAGTATTTAAGTGAATGGATCATGCACATTAGAATTAAATATTCAAAATCAAATTATCACCGTTACACTAATGATTATGAATGGACTTTGTTCTGACATCATCCTAGGCCACGATGTTTTACAGAATCTTAAAGGTTTAGAAATGAAATTTGGTGGTTCTCAACCAACACTTAAGCTATGCGTTTTGTCTGCAGCTAACATTGTGCCAGTTAGCTTGTTTGCTAATCTACTACCTATTAAGAAACCAATCGCTATAAAGTCTAGGAGACACTCTGATTCAGATTCTTTATTTATTAAAGACGAGATCCAAAAACTATTGGATGATAAAATAATAGAACCTAGTTTTTCGCCATGGAGAGTCAAGTACTAGTTACATCTAGCGAACATCAACACATTTTCACACACACCAATCTTTACATCGCTCGTGGGTGTCTTTAAAGATGACTTAAGAGTTTTATATCGACCTGGGCCTACTCTATCTGATGCCGTCTGATCACCATTACATTCCCAAAGAGGATTGAGATTAGTAGGTGACCGGTTATAAAACTATTGCCAATAACATTTGCAATGTGTATGATGGAGATCCTTATCCATCAAGTTCTCCTGTACATATTGTCTCGACTACAAATAATTATGTTAAAACCAGGATAGTGATGATATTGTACGGTAAAATTTAAGAAAATTTTGTTTAGACTTAGTTGTATGTCCTTTGTTTCTTTTTTGAGCAGTCGAAACGACTTACGAACGAATTATATTCATTTTTTAGTGTTGTATTGATTAATGTTACTGATGTTTTATGTAATATAATACAGTTAAAGTGCTGAAGTGTGGTGAATGTAATATAAGAGTGGTTTACGTTTATTTTCTTATTGTACCGAAATTCCTAGAGAAATCATTTAATTTGATTTTCAGCACCCAATTACTGGTAAAGACTTAACTTACTAACGCACAATAACTATTAATAAGCCATACATTATGAAGAAGTGGTAAATAATATGGCAAGAAAATTATTTGTAAGCTGTCACAAGGCAGTATGGTCAAAAAGACTTTAGCCTACTCATAAGGGCGATTAAATAAAAAAATATACAGTGACACACATATATTGTGACAATTGTCAAATTTACGTCAACTGAATTGTCAAAGGTCAGCTGATCTCAGCAATAGGTGTTTTATTTTCTTTAATAATATTTAAATGAATGCAATCATTGGTTTGTGCCATTTCTGTGAGGCTCATGGGCCACGTCCATTGTTCTGCACCTTTACAACGGACAATGAAAAACATATTACAGAATCGTCAAAATCAGGGGTCCAATGTAGTGGCTGTACTTCTTTAGGTCCAGAAACAGTATTTATGTCAAAAGATGATGATGGTACTATATTTTGCAGCAGAGAATCAGTTCCTAATGCAGATGTAACTGCATTTTTAAGACAGGCCGCAATACGAAGTATTACTTGTGAGGTAAGATTTTTCTTGACTACTTTACTAGTTTTCTAATTTTTGAGTATTTAGTATGTCTAGTCCCATGCTTTTTGAATCAGGTTTTAAATGTAATATATGATGATTTTTATGACGGAAATGTGGAAGTGTCATGTGGTAGTTCTACATTTTATTTAATATCTTATTGGTTTAACATGTTATATTAAATAATTTTGATGGCATTTTATGTAATACGTGACGGAGGAACTACTAGGGTGTTGTGAATCCTACTAATATTATAAATGCGAAAGTTTGTGAGTATGTGAAGATGTTTGTTGCTCTTTCACGCAAAAACTACTGAAAGGATTTTGATGAAACTTCACAATAATATAGCTTACATATCAGAATAACACATAGGCTATAATTTATCCCGATATTCCCATGGGAAGAGGAACTGCGGGTGAACCGGCATGGCGCTGCTAGTATGATATAAAAATGCTTTACATATGTACGTTTTTGTTTTCACCAAAAGTCTCAAAAGATACCATTAACAGTGGCCATAAACACTGTTCATGGTGAAAATTTGATTTATTGATAGACAATTACTAATTTATTACTGATAATCTCTAATGAATACTATAACTCTACACTGACAAAAATGGCTTGTGATAGTAGCTGATTGCCAAGACAAAAAAAGAAGAAGAAAACTGGGCGAGATTCCACAAGATGTAACCCTGTTTATAATGTTTATTTGGGTAGTTGTTGTATGTAATTATTCTTTAGCTATTATACATTGATGATTTTACTTATATTATTTCAGGTTAATTGGAGTAAAGAAGGAGGTGTTGTTTACTTCAGTGACACATATGGCCATGTACTGAGCCTCACATTCCAAGTGAAAGATACTTGGGCGAGAGGTTTAAAGAGATGGTTTTCAATTGTTGTACTCATGAAAGATAAAATGCTGCTCTTAAATATTACTCCATCATTGTCAGAACATATGCAGGTATTAGAATTGTTTTCTGTAGATATATCCAATACGACTGCACAGATGGCAGACCAGACTGGATAACACTTTTAGTAAATTATCCTATTAATTTATTGCTGTGTGGTAGCAGCTTCGAATACTACCAACCCTTGCTTTTCTCGTGGGTGTCGTAAAAGACGACTAAGAGCGCTAGATTGACCCGGACCAACTCCATCTGGTACCATTTGGGTCAACGATTACATTCCCAAGGAGGGCTGACGTCAGGCAGGCGGCCGGTCATAAAAGTCATTGCCGAAACTTTTTGCAATATGTCAAAACAGATGACATATTGCGTCGACCCCAAGTAATTGGGATAAGAGCAAGATGATGATGATGATCCTATTAATATTATAAATGTGAAAGTTTGTGAATATGTTTGTTGCTCTTTCACGCAAAAACTACTGAATGGATTTTGATGAATGATGAAATTTCACAATAATACAGCTTACATATCAGAATAGGACACAGAATAGAACACATAGGCCATAAATTATCCCGATATTCCCATAGGAAGGGGAATTATGCAGTTAAAGGGTGCTGCTAGTATGTTTATAAAGTCCCCCGCAATACAAGAATTATTACCTTAGTGCAGAGCGTTGTCTTTTTTTAAAGAAAGAAAGAAAAAGAATATATAGATGAGAGGAATGGCAAATAAAATGGTATAGATTCTAAAGGGACATTTATATGTAAATTTTATATTTTGCACAATTTATTGCAATTAATGTAGGTACATATCTACAACATATAAGTATATAATATGTAATACTACATCCCTATGCCAACACGTCTGACCAACATAGTATAGTAGATTAATTTCCCTCCCATAATGGAGGAGGCCCGAGCCCAACAGTGGGATCTATATGAGTTGAGATGATGATGATGAATACAACATATAAGTAATTATTTCTCATTTCAGAGAATATCAAAAGAACTCCAAGATTTGGCTGAAGTAGTCTATGATGCAGAACAAAAAGTATGCTCACAGAGAGCATTGAGATTAAAAACTGGTAGAAATGATTTTGGACAGTCTAGATCATTAATGCACTTGACTGGTGAGTATAGGGAAATGGAAAATCATACAGAAAATAAATTGTTATTTTGATCTTCCTCCATCTATTTGCCTATAGTCCACCATATGGACATTGTTGGATATAATACTATAGAGAATAAGAATAATCAACTAATATGAAATAATCGGCATAATCACAATACTTAGTAAGGGCCGAGCCACACAGTGCGGTGTGGCTCCGGCACGACCCGTGAGCGGTGCCGCAACGGTTTCCTACATATAAAAATGTATGGTATTCCACACGGCGTGTCCGGTGGCGCTCCGGCATCGCACCGGACAACGGCGTGAGGAAGACGAGGTGGGAGATGGGTGCAAACAGTGCGGTGCCGCAGCGGCGCCGCTCAGTTGTTTGTACTTTACCAATAAGCCAAGTTAACCCTGTGGAGGTGCCCCAGCGGCGCCGGCGCCGCACTGTAGAAACGTTGCGATGCCGCACTACTCATGTGGCCACCAGTGCGATGCTAAATAATGCGGTGCGGTGCTAAATAATGCGGTGCGGTGCCAAATAATGCGGTGCGGTGCCAAATAATGCGGTGCGGTACCAAATAAGGCGGTGCGGTGCCAAATAATGCGGTGCGGTGCGATGCCGCGCCGTGTGGCTCGGCTCTAAATTAGGCAATGTCCACTGGGCCGACCACAGATTTTTTCTTTTATTGCTAATGGTGGCAAACGAGCAAACAGTACACCTGATGCTAAGTGTTGCTGCCGCTCATGGACCTTTACAAGGCCGCTGCCTACCGCGAAGAAAGCGAAGGGAGTGTGAATGCGTGCATTGAGGCTCGGTGGTACCAAGGGCATCACCAAAACCCTCCACACGCAAACACTCTTAAAAAGTTGCTCTCCGAACTCGCTCACCGAACGAAGCGCAGTAACAAATTGTTACTACTCAGACGTCGATTTTCTGCGAGTGTGGTACTGCCCCGGACGGACCGGCCCGCGGCTGTAGACAGATAACTGTCGACAGTGTGGTCCTACCAACGTGATATCAAGGAATCCGTACCAGTGGTCGTACCAATGGCGATGGGGAGGGAATACAGTAGGTTATGGGGTCGCACAGCGTCCCAGGCGGATTGGACGGGGTGTGTCCAGACTATAGCCTACCAAAAAAAAGGATAGTAATGTGAAATTAATTAAGCGAAGAATAGATTTTTTAAAAACTGCAACTTATATTTCATTATGGTGACAAAGTAAGAATCCAATCACCACTTCCTATCTTAACGAATGATGTTATAAAAGAACACTATGCCTTTAAGAATATCCCTCGTGATAGTTCACTGTCTGAATGTGACCTGGATGAAGGTACTATTGACCATATTTTTCTTAACTGCCCTAGAAACAGTGCCTACTCTCTAGATCATATTATTAATAAGTTAAGAATTCAGAGACAAGTTAATATCCATCACCTTGCCCCAACCGCCATATAATTAACGCTATAATTAAATTTATAAATGCTAACAAAATAAAACTATAAGCTATTTAATTTGTAATTTTAATATTATTTATTTTATCTTTATTACTAACTGTTATTTATTTTATCTTTATTACTAAGTCTGTGTTTGTTTCAGGCTCCTTTACTATTGCCACAATCGTCAATTTATAGACCCTTTATTTTCTATTCTAAATAGCACTTTGTGTTTCCCTTTTACCAGAGTTGGCCAGTGTTTAAATTACTTGTAATTAAAATACGTAATTGAAATACAAATACGTATTTTGTATTTGTAATTCAATTACTTTTTAAAAATGTAATTTGTAATTGGTATTTCAAATACCTAACGTTAGGGTATTTTGTAGTTTGTATTTTAAATACTTAAGGCTTGAAAATACATCTTTACATAAATACTTATAGGAATTTATTGGAGCATGGAAACCAGTTGCTACAGCTTTTGGTTACATTCAGGGCGATAATTGTTACTATGGCAATTTTCAGCCTACATTAATGTATGTACGAACAAGATTAGACTGGCTGCAGGATTGCAATTTGGTACATTTTACTCCTATTCTATCACAGCAAATAGATTTTGAATGCACAGATGGCGTAGTGGTTAAGATGCCCGTTCAGCGTGATCAAATGCCACGCAAGACTGAATTTTATACGATCCATAAATTGTCGTTCTAAGTCTGGGTGTAATTTGTGCCAGTTAAATGAAGTTAAATATGTTTGTAAAATTCCTCGCAATACAAGGATTATTTACTTCGTGCAGCGTGTTGTCTTTAAAAAAATCTCTAGTTATTTAAACTATCCTTGGAAATAAACAGAGTTATATTTATATCAGTGCTGTTGTTTACCAAAAAGGAACGGTTTTTTTTTCAGATTGGGCTATGGTCAGCGCACCCGCCCCCGGCTTCGTCCAGGACGACAAGAGGTCGGCGCGCGGTCCCATAACCCACCCGTACCCGCACGTCGTCTTCGTCGTTGGGCCGACCACCAGTAATGAGTTCCTTGTTCCCTGTCCTCTCGACGTCCCTTTTCCGGGACATCGATCGCCGCCGCGCGGTCAGTTTCTCCGCGGGTAACGGACTAAAATCCCCGGTCCTGTCACCCGCGCTCAGGCTAGGGCGGCATCAGGAGTTGGCGACGGCGGACCATCTCATCGTGAAGGCGTTCCTCCCACACACGATCCGCCGCCTCCTTCCGCAATATGACTGTCTCACAGAAGGCGGCGATCGCGTCCAGTTCCTGACACTGCCGAGCATCTTTCTAGCGATGGTCGGCAGCGTCAGGTCGGCACCGATGATTGCAATAAATTCACGGCACTGCTCGGCCTACGCGGCACACACCTCGAGTGTGTGCTGCACCGTGTCCTCGTCGCAATCGTAGTGGAGGCAGGACGGTGTGCTCTTCCTCCTTACGATCGTGTACAGATACTTGGAGAAAGCAACCATGCCCCGTCAACACCTGCACCAGTTGAAAGAAAAGCACCCCGTGACGCCGATGCAACCACTCTATCAGCACCGGCAGGCGGCAATCACCTTGAACGAGACGATGCCGGCTCCGGCTCGCGTCTCCGTCGGTACAGCCCGGCGAGCATCTCCGCCTCCAGGACCCACGGGGAGTCCCGACCAACAGCCACGCTACCTCCGTCGCCACCGGACGATATCCGCGTATACGGGCGGTCAGGGCCATACGTGGCCCTGACCGCTCTAACTCTCTGTGAATGCCACAGGATAGCCCTAAGACGAATGGTTAGGGACCCCGCCCACATAGGTGCGCCATGCAGGGCCAACGACCGGATGACCCCAGCGTACGGTCGTCGACACGCTGCGCTGGGTCCGCCCACGTTCGGCATGAGCCAAGGATGGCCGAAAGACGCCGCGCCGACAAGTCGCGAAGCAAGTCGGCGGAAATGCTCCCGGAACCACCAATGCCTGTTGAGCACCAGTTCCAAGTACGTCATATGGGCCCGAACGCTGATGTCAACCGACTTGACGGTGATCGAGACGCCGATAGGAGGACCAAAAGGCCTTCGTCTTATCCAGGGCCAGCCTCAACCCCAGTGCCTCGATCCGCCTGACAATCTCTTCGGTACCGAAAGTTGCCTGTCTTGCCACCTCCTCCAGCGTCCCACCCCGGGCTGTAACGAGCGTGTCGTCGGCGTAACAAATTACACCCAACCCGGGTGGGAGGCTCTCCCTCAGCAAAAAGAACGTAAAAAGAATGTGTGTAGTGAACACATGAGAGGCAAAGAATTGAAAATCTTGCAGTTAATGCCAGGCATTTGTGATTTGTATTTTAAATAACAATCGTTAAAATGCAAGTAATGTCTTTTGCATTTTAAATACACAATTTAGAAATATTTTGTATTTCGTATTTTAAATACATGCAAGATAGTATTTTGTAATTTAATTAAATCAAAGCATGTATTTTGCCCAGCCCTGCCTTTTACCCATGAGTTACAGTAACACTATGACAGTGGCAGAAGTTGCTGAAAAATCAGCAAATTGCCATTATTATAATAAAAGAAATACTATCCCTTGATATAATATGCATATAGGTAACATCTATGGAAGAGAAAGAGAACTCAAAATAAAAAACCCTATATAACATATCTGAACAGAATGGTATAGCAGTTCAATTTCTCTCCTATTGGAAAGGAAACTCAGGTCCATTAAAAGGACATATACGTGCTGACATAATCATGATTTCACTATAGTAAATCGAATTTTGATTTTGCCTGTTTTAATTCTAATTTGAACAATGGCTGGCAGTTTCACAAACACAATTTTAGTTTAGGTTTAATAAATTCCCCAGAAGACTGCTGGTACTCATTACCCTGGTGATCGATTCACTAGTTTTTAAGCCCTAAAATAAACAAGCAAGACATTGTATTCTTAATCATTAAATATAATTTTAATTAATTTATTCAGGTAATCAAGATGTGTTTAAAAAGCTACACTCTCAATTCACATGGATGTTAAAGGCTGGTGCTCATACATATTCCGAAACTTTGTACACCAGTCAAAATCTGTTGAAGAAACTGCAACCGCAAGCACTGAAGAATTCTATATTTGATGCCAACACCTGGTCTGTTCCAAGTATAGAGGAGTGTATGTCTCTGCGATGTTTGGAAAAGATGTTATCCAAAGAAATATTCAGGGTGCTCATGTATTGTGTATTGGTTGGAGTGCCTGTAAGTTTATTCAAACATTGTGTTAAAAATAACATGCGGTACAAAGATTTGACTGCACAGATGGCGTAGTAGTTAAGATACCAACCTATCGTGCCCTAAAAATCACACACAGGACAACACTTTGTGCGATTCACAAATTGTTGTTCTAAGTCTGGATGTAATTAGTGTCCTTTAATTATAGGTTTGTAAAGTCCCTTGCAACACAAGTATTATTTCCTTAGTGGAGGGCGTAGTTAAAAAATAATGGTCTTAGTGCTTGGATTTAAAAAAAAATCATCTCTGAAGAATTGTTTCTGCTCTATGAATTCTTTAATTATTTCTTAAATTAACGATTGGGCTCAAATACTGAGGGGTTACGAGGTGAACCAAGTGAAGTGATTGATTCACACCAGTTTTGCTTGCACGATTTATTTATTATACCCTGTATAATACTTATTTGAAGGCCGATGTTGTCTCGTGGTACCTAGTAATAAACGTTAAAAATATCCATAATACAATTTTTATTAGCTCAACAGTTGCTATAACGAAGACGACTCCGCAGAACTTTTGACGGCTGTCATAACAAAGTTTACCTTTTTTATTTAACCTTTCTACGACTGACTGAAAGACTAAGACTAAAGACGTGAATATATAATAAATATAATAACTCGACATTGGCACCAATAGCTCATATAATTGTAGCTCATTGCCATTAAATAAGAAGAAGAACATAAATGACACTACCTTTTGGAATCCAACTAATGTCGAATGAGATAAACGCTTTCAAATAAACAAACTCTGCAGTTTTATAAGATCTTAGTAGTATCTCATATAAATCCCAGTAAAAAACAAAAATGTGAAAATGGGAGCCAAGTTCAATATTATGGTGACTTGAAATGGTTCGTGTAAATATACATTCGGTGTGCTCTTCGCTTGAACTTGGCTTGACACGCTGCTGCGTGTCTAGAATTATAATGACTTTTATTCTTTGTATAATTTTCAGATAAGTATTAAAAGCAATAAAACAGACGCAGTAATGATAATGAAAAGTTTATCTAGATTATTACCAATTTCCTTATCAAGCTATCCTCTGATCCGGCAAGCTAAAAATGACGATAGCCAAATAAATACATGTTGTGTAGAAGAATTAGAGAATGATACATTTATTCGTAAGTGGACGGAGACATTGCCTTTGAAATGTAAGTACATATTTCCTATATGAAAAGTATCTGTTTATTTAGGGCATGGTAAGCAAGAAGTGGTGAATACCAAACATATTTTTTAAAAGCCATAAAAATGTTTATTCCTGGTGGTGTCCAGCCC
The DNA here is from genome assembly GCA_032191425.1 of Lymantria dispar. Taxonomy (NCBI): domain Eukaryota; kingdom Metazoa; phylum Arthropoda; class Insecta; order Lepidoptera; family Erebidae; genus Lymantria; species Lymantria dispar. Next base: position 7,401,466 of record CM063457.1, read on the forward strand.
CACAAGCAATAAGAATACAAATCAAATGTTGGCCGCAGGTGTGTTGATGTTACCTATATATCATATCCTCTAATCACTTTCTTCCGTGGCAGCCGTAAACGACGAATAAAGGACCTAGGCCTTCCTTTATAAATCCTTTAATCGTCTTTTACTATAGTGTCCGACCCAAATTTCGGTTTCGGCCAAAAAACGGGTTTCGGCTTAATTTCGGTTTCGGCCAATAACCAAGCCAAAACTGTGGCTGAAACCGAAATAAAATTCTTGAGTTTTCGCGCTGCGCTAAGACATGCTCGGTGCACGAGGTGCTAGAGCCGAAGTGTCATTTTACCTCGATCATAGTCATCTCACAATTTTAGTTCTTTCTTTTGTGTCGGCGCGTCGCGAATTTCGTAATTTGAGGTGATCACTTCAAAACAGGTATATTTTATTTCACTATTTATATAATATCGTTCATAAATTATCGAGACCATTTTTTATTATTCCATTTTTTTTAGAAACAAGGCAAACACAAGGTTCACACCTTATTTTATTATAAATCGATATTATTTTGTGCTTATAGTTTTGTAAGTTTCATTGTATGTTTATAATAACTTGACCTTATAATTTACACAGAAGTTTCGGTTGCGGCCCAAACTGAGACTGAAATTCGGTTTCAGCCGTAAAAAGCAGTTTCGGTCGGACACTATCTTTTACAAATAAAATCTATGCAAGAGAAGGAAAACTCCAAATAAAACCCTACTGTTACAACCTGAGTTACCAGCGTAATATAGTAGCTCAATTTACCTTCTTTCGTGGAGTAGGCTCGAGCCGACCAGTGGGGTATAAATGAGCTAAGATTCATGAATTTTCATTCATTCTCAACCGCTAATACAAGGTACCTATCCTTATCCTCCTTACTAATATTGTGTAACCAAATGATACGCAACGCTAAACGCCGACATATCTCGAACACTATTTCGTCTTCCGCTGCTCCTGAAATCTGGAAATTCCTTGGAACTCTTGGCATAGGTAAGCGGAAATCGATCGTATTACCTAACACTATTTCTCTAAGTGATCTTAATAAATTTTTCAAGAGCTCAATCACCTTAGATAATGTCATTTAGTGTCAAACGGTGAACTACATCGCCAGTTTACCTCCTCGCGACTTTAATTCCTTTTCTTTTTCGCCGATAGCATCGGATGAGGTTCGAAAAATACTCCTCTCCATTAAATCTAAGGCAGTGGATTGTGACGAAATCAGCCGCCGTATGGTCATGACCATTCTTGACCAACTTTTGTTGCCTATCTCACACATCCTTAACTTCTCTCTTCTTTCTGGTACATTTCCTACGCTATGGCGTATGTCCTAACCCTTACCCAAAATTTCTAGTCCTTCTCTTCCCAATCACTATCGTCCCATATCTATTCTCCCTTTCCTATCCAAAGTGCTCGAGGCGTGTGCTCATAAACAGTTATCACAATTTGTCCATGCTAACGACATCTTAAGTCCACTACAGTCTGGTTTTAGGCCTGGGCACAGCAGTCTCAGCACTCCTCAAAGTGACTGGCGACGTGAGAGCTGCCGTGGAGGATACTAGGATCACTGTGCTGGTCCTGGTAGACTTCTCTAATGCCTTTAACGCCGTCAGTCACGAGATTCTGCTATCTATTCTGTCTTATCTTAGAATCTCGTCGGATGCTTTGGAATGGTTTTCATCTTATCTTCAGGGTCGTCAGCAGTCCATCCGTATCGACGACACTATGTCCGATTGGTGCGATTTGGGCTCTGGCGTTCCTCAAGGCGGTATACTTTCTCCTCTTCTCTTCTCTCTCTTTATTAATCTTTTAACCCCTGAACTTCAGTGCGCGTATCATTTATATGCCGATGATCTACAACTATACTCTCACGCCAAGCTGGATGATGTACAGTCAGCAATCGCTAGAATCAACTCCAATCTTTCAACTATAAGCGTTTGGGCTGCTAGGTTTGGCTTGGCAGTGAATGTAGACAAGTGCCAATCCATTATACTCGGTAGTCCTCTAATAATCAGCAGATTTGATTCTCTTGCTCTACCATCCATCGTGTACAATGGAACAGTGATCCCTTACAGTCAACATGTCAAGAATCTTGGCCTAATTCTAGACTCGACGATGGAGTGGCAAACGCAGATCTCTACCATATCAAATAAGGTCACATACCTGTGACCTTATTCGACGCTTCGCTCGCTATATCGCTTGAAGAACTTTCTTCCAATAAATACCAAGACAGCGCTGGTTCAAACCTTAATCCTTCCTATCATCGATTATGCTGATGTGTGCTACCTCGACCTGAATGCAGATCTACTCAATAAACTGGACCGTCTTCTCAATAATTGCATTCGATTCGTTTTTAACCTTCGTAAATTCGACCATGTCTCCTCATTTCGCTCTCGTCTTAATTGGTTACCGATTAGGCAAAGACGAAGCTTGCGAACTCTCTCTTTGCTATACTCTATTTTAAACTTTCCTAATGCTCCCCCCTACTTAAAACTTCACTTTCAATTTCTATGTACCACTCACGACCGTAATCTTCGTTCCTCCAAAAATCTTATTCTTCACTGTCCTTCTCATTCCTCTAATCTAGTACACTCTTCGTTTTATATCCAGGCTATTCTTATCTGGAATGCGTTACCATTAAAGATCAGAATGGCCGCTAGCCGTGATGGTTTTAAAGCTATGGTAAAACGTCTATACCTAGACTTTCTGACGGAGTCAACTCAGCAATGATGGCTCTCCTCTACTTTTAATAAAATTTAAATGTATGTTTATGTATGTATATATGTATTTCTATGTGTATATATATATATATGTGTGTGTATAGTGTATAAAAATATAATTGCTATACTTGGATAACCAAATTTTAAAGATTACCCTTTTTTTTTTTTTTGGGTGGGTCGCGGTCGGCCCGCAAAAATTACCCCTTACAATCTATTGCACCTGCCTAAATTATTTCTGCTCCACCCGTGGTTGACTGGCAGAAAATGCCTAAGGCATTAAGTCCGCCATGTACCTTATTTTTGTGTGCTAATGTTTAAATAAATAAATAATATTATAAATGCGAAAGTAAGTTTGTTTGTTACGCTTTCACGCTTAAACCACTGAACCAATTCTTTCACTAATAGAAAGCTATAACTTCATGGAGTAACATAGGCTATATTTTATCCCGATAATCCTGCGGGAACAGAAACTACACGGGGTAAGGCGACTAAAACTGAAGCGAAGCGAGGACAGGTTGTTAGTATATTCATATAAATGTTATTTTAGGTCCCACGCTGATGATTAGAATAGAAAATGCAATGAACAATGATAAGTTCAATAGTGATGTACTTCAGCAACATGTAAAATCACTACAGCTTGAATGGTTAGGGTAAGTATCCTATAAATGATTGAATTAGGCTAGATTTTTTTTTTTAGCTGAGCCAAAATAATTCTGTTAATACGTACTGTAGGCAAATTTGAATTTCAATAATTCTTCTGAGGTTTATTTATTAAACTTGTTTTAAGGAGTCGGACTAAATTTAATGAGCTTTTTGGACGTCTTTGAGAGGGCCTCTAGATGATTTAGATCTGGTAACTGATGCTCCGATAGTTTTAAGAATTTTCTTTTAAAAGACGTCTTTTGAGTTGGCTAATTTTTAACCAATATAGTATGTTACTAGATACGCCTACATTTCATACGGATGTATCCGTATACTTGTCTAACGATGGTGATTCTACTCTTGTCATTACAGAATAGCAAAAGCTCTTAAACCGGCTGTGCAATCATCGGGCGCCAAATCGGATGTCGTCATGAAACTAAAACAAATATTGGGAGTAGCTCAACATGATGAATCTTTAATCAACCATTGGATGAACACTTTTTGTGCGTAATAATTTATCACGGCTTATAAACATCCCACTACTGGGCTCGAGCATCCTCCCCTATGGTAGGAAAATTTATCTACTATACCACGCTGATCAGACGTATTGGTATAGAGTTTTATTTCGAGGTTTTCCTCTGTTGCATAGATGTTATATGCATATTATAATTCCATAATCGTCTTTAACGACGCCTACGGGCAAGAAAGGGGGGCTGATGATTTGTATTCTTACTCCGTCACCACACGGAAAATAATTAACAACCCCTATATGGTCACGGATTAAAAATACAATTCACCCTACAATTCCCTTTTCTTACGCGTCGTTTTTGTAAAAGATTACTACAGAAAATAATACGCAGATTACATCAATGTAAGAGAAGCTAAACTATAACTACCAATCCGTCTGATCAGTGTGGTAAAATAGGTCACTTTCGCTCCCACTTAGGGGAGGGCCAAATTCAGCAATGGGACATGTGGGCTGAGAAAAGTACATAATTTAGTAAATATATAGTAGCGAATCTGTGATATTTTAAGCTCGTTGGTATTAAGTTTGTATTTAATATTGGCAATAAATATTGTTACGAATATCTTTTTTTTTAATTAAAGAGAACACTGTACTAAGGAAATAATCCTTGTATTACGGGGGACTTTATAAACATAACTAACGGAAACAAATAACGTCCAGACTCGGAACAACAATTTGTAAATCGCTTAGTGGTCTTGTGAGGAATTAGAACCCTCTACACTGGTACTGTAGGTTGGTATCTTAACCACTATGCCATCTGTGCAGTCAATTAATCTGTTAGTGTGATTGGACACAACCTTTCAACAATCTACCTTATGATACAGTGCACTTAACTTTAAAAGCGTAAGACCCATTAGTTAATTTTGTGTACAACAGGAAAATTACTCCTAATCCTAATTTTTCGAGTGAGTTATAAAAACCTAAGGCTACCAGGCTAAGGGAGCAACAGGGTCCCAGGCTGGACACGGCAGAAGGAACTCGGTACCCGTCTATTTATTTTGAGTAATCTTCAAAACGGACTGATTTTCATAATATTTTACTGTCTTTATAAGGAGTAACTTAGGCTATATTTTATACTGATAGTCCCCCGGGAACGGGAACTACGCGGGCAAGGCGATTAAAAGAGAAACGAGGGCGGGGCGAGGGATAGCGGCTTGCTACACCAGAATGGAGAAGAACACCTTTTTTGCGTTGTTTTATATAAGATAGGGTTGGTCAGAAATAATACAAAAATAAAGATTGTAGTCCTTATATTTAAAGAATTACACGTTTGAGCGACGGCTGGGTCGCGCACGTTCGTGTCCCTTAGACCTCACATAGGGCTTAGTGTGTGATCGGGGTGCTCCCGGCGCGGGTCCGAAGTGACGATACGCCTCGCGAGCGGTACGTCGTCCTTGCAGGAGTACTGTCTTAGCGCCAGTGGGTGCACGCAGAGCGAGCTGATCAAATGTCAGGATCTCACCTGGAATTTTAAATTATTTCATAATTCATTTAGGAGTCTAATGTTGAGACAGCATCCCTTCTATTAATGATCATCATCAGTTTCTATATGTAATATTGCTAGGACTCGAGCCTTGTCCACAATGGGAAGGAAATTGACCTATGATACCAAGTTGGTCAGACAAGTTGGTATAGGGTTTTATTTCGAGTATTCCTTCTCTTGCATATATCTTATCCACATATAACATCCCTTAATCATCTCATGGGTGGGCAATGGTATTCCTTATCTGCTACCACACAAACTGTTGAACGTAGTAGAATAATATAATCATCATGCTTCGGTTGGTGATCCCAGTTATTTTCACAAGTTGCCCAAGAATGCTGCCCCTAAAGCACATAGTGAGTGACTTAGTCCAGACAAATTCCAAAGGAATTTAAGACAGTTGTGACATTGTGTTGGTTAAACTTTAATCCTATCTTTTTATAGACAAGTCTCCAACTGACCCGACAGACGTTCTGTTCAAATAAAATAAAAGGTATTCTCTTTGAAATCGACAGCAGTGCCACCCGCCAGTTCCAATTGTGAATCTAAACCATTCTCGAATCCTTCAACACATAAAAAATTTAATCAACATTGTTCCAGCCTTTTTGGAGGAGTTCAGTGACATACACACGTACATAAGAAATATATATATATATAAATGTTTTCTTCAGAACATATTTGTATGACTGTACAGATGGATGGATTATCTAAGTAGCAACTGCCCACTTGAGTGTCCCATATCTGGTTCGATCCCCGTGCAGAACAATTATTTATGTATACAGACCAGCCATAATTTGAGATGCTGGGCTTTATAAAAAAAAATGCTCTATTGGCAGACCCAATCCACCTCCGCAGTAGGAGTGGTTTGGCATAATATACAAAACTGGTTAGATAAATTTAACAAAAATTCAGGCACAAATTCCATACAAAATTTTTATGGACTTATTTTTATCCTAAAAGTAAAATTTATATGATATTAACAAATTGTCTACAATACTATTTGATCAAGACAGATTTAAAGATACCGATTTATGAGACAGATTTATCAATCAATATTAATACTTTTATTAGCTTCAGACGTATCTATGTTAGTATGTAACGGAATCTTTGAACATGATTTTGACCCCCTTCAAAACGTCGGATTAACTCGAAATTTGGCATACTTATTAAGGACCGATGACAATTCAATATTTTAAACAGTTTGACCCGTTATCCTTACTAGGATAATCAGGATTAGCGATTTAAGCGTATTTTTTTAGTTGTTTTGAACTATTATATTTATTTTAACTCTGGTCTCTTCAAGACAATCCTATGTTAGCTGAGTATGAAGGTAAATTGACTAAGATTTAAGTTTTAAGAATGTATGAATTTCTTACTAGGCCTTATTTTGATTAAAGAGAATAATTTTAGGGACCTATTAAATTATGTGCACTGATTACGAGATATGAACTAAAAGCAAACATTTGAAATAGTGGAACTAAATAGTTCCATGAACATGTTTTCTGGACATAATTCCAATAGGTAAGTGAATCATTCAATGTTCATCTGCTTCAGGACATGGTTTACGTACGCCTAAATCATATGCAAATCTGGACCTTACTAGCCTATACTGTGTGTGGTATATTAATATTCTAAAAACCAATCTATACTAATATTATAAAGAGGAAAGATTTGTTTGTTTGTATTGAATAGGCTCAGAAACAATTAAACAGATTTCAAAAATTCTTTCACCAATGGAAAGATATAATATCAAGGAGTAACATAGGCTATATTATATCCCGGTATTCCAACGGGAACTACGCGGGTAAGGCGACTGGAAACGAAGTGAGAATGCTAGTATTATTTAATTTAGTAAAACATATGAAATTTCCAGGCAAATGATATTTCCATGATCTGGAAGGTGATTTACATCATACGAATGGACTCCAAAATTGAGATAAAATTCGATATAGAACTTTGCACAAACCAGAAAGCAATTCATCAATCATAATTTAATGCCAGAATAAGCAATGATTTTTATAATAGACTAGCAACCCGGCTTCGCTTCGGTTTTAGTCGTTTTACCTGCATAGTTCCCGTTCCCGTGGGAATACTGGGATATAGCCTAGTTTACGCCCTGATATTATAGCTTTCCATTGGTGAAAGAATTTTTTAAATCGGTCCAGCCATTTCGAAGATTATCCAGAACAAACACAGACAAATTTTTTTTAATCTATATTTTAGGCATAGGTGTCGTGCAAATAACCATGTGAGCATGAAAAAAGCCTATTATTTTGACATTACAAACAGACACTCCAATTTTATTTATTGATATAGAATAGATGCATGTCACTGAATGTATATAAACTAAATATTATAATATTGTAATCAGCAAGCCATGGGGGGAAGTTTATATGTATCATATTGTCAAGTAATATTCATCAAATACTAAAATTCCACATATGAAATTTATCTGAAACTTATCCGTGTGGTGACAGAGTAAGAATACAATTCACCACTCCTTAGCCTGCCCGTGGACGTATTAAAAGACGACTGAGGGATATAACATGCATATAATGACTATGCAAGAAAAGGACAGCTTGAAACAAAGACCTATTTCAACACATCTGGCCAGTGTGGTATAGTAGGTCAATATCCCTCCTTTAGGGGGGAGGCTGGAGACCAATAGTGGGAGATATACGAGCTGAAATCTTATTGATGATGAACTAAATCTATTTCAATAAACTTATTTAAAGCCAATCTCTTTCAACCAGTAAATTTAGCACCAACAAAGACATAACTCCTTTAGTATGCCTACAGTGACAGTTTTTTTTTCTATATTTAAGCGAGTTATAATCAAATTCAGACTGTTAACAATCACAATTCTTTTCTATTGATTTTACTAAGGCTGCTAAAGCCTTACACATAATACCAATTTTATCTAATTATCTCAGATGCCCAAAAGACTTGGTTCTTTCAGTTCAATGCTGTTGGAAAAATAACCGTTCTATAATAATACAAAAATGGATGTTGCAATTCAATCTATTCTAAAACAACAATAACAACTCACCTCCAGCAGCCAAGATGCGTGCACGGGCTTTCTCGGTAACGTGTAAAGCAGCTACTGTCATCTTAGGCACTTTGTAGAGCCTCACGTCGTTTGTGATAGCGCCAACAACGACCGCAATCATACCTTCACGAGTAGGTTTCTTCATGTGGCGAGCCAAACGCGATAATGACAACGGAGGCCTATTGGTGCGGCTCATGAACAGCCTGCGTAGGATAATCTGGTTAAACTTGGCATCTGTACGTCTAGCCAAGTATCTGTACAACTGCAAACAATAACATTTATAGGTTAGGTATTCTTTTAGATAGAATTAGACTGAAACGAATTTGTTTTGAAACAAGCTGAATTAAAAAATCCAAATAGAAATTAAGCCGTAGAAACAATTTAACTCACTTTTACAAGTAATCTCAAGTACACATCCTGAGACTTGACTTCGGTGCGCCTAACTTTCCTGTCGTGTTTATGATTGATGTCGATACCCTGAAATACGTAATAGAACGCATATTTATCACACTGCTATACATTACAAACACAATAATGTCTCACAACACTTAGTTTATATGACGATTTTCTCGGATTTATTTCAATTTCTCGACATCGAAACTCACCATCTTGACAACCGGAACAAAAAGAGACTATAGACAATACTTTTTTTTGACAGCTAAAAGGAATTTAACGAACAATAAAAAAAACTGAACTAATTTTGATACTGGTAATACTGTGACCATAAACTTAAGATAAGTACAAGATTACTACATGGAAGTAATAAGTACTACGTACAACGTTGTAAGTAGTACTTATTACTTCCATGGATTACTATTACTACATACAACATTATACAGAGATAGGTACCTATTATTTATTTTTATGGTCATCATCATCACAGGCCATATACTAGGACTGTTGGTATTTTTTCAAATATGTATCGGCTTATTATATTTACATAAATATTTAAATACATCAATATCAGAGTTCCATATATTGGAAAAAAATTGATATTTCGATATGTGGGCTTTTTATAAAAAAAAAGTAAATGAATCTGTCATAATGCCTATAAAAGTCAAGAAAAGCACCCAAATTTACGGGATTTTCTTGATGACCTTTTTTTAGCTGAAATCGTAGGAGGAAGGGATGGTAACTTATAATCAATGTCATGCCAGCATTTTCGCTATAAAAGCACCAAAAGTTGCGGGATTACCGTAAAAATTTTTTTAGCTAATCTGCTACGCCACTGATTGAATATGAAGTACAGTACATTAAGTTTACGGTGATTTTGTAGAATAAATAATTTACAAGAATAATTAACTTACAAATTTATTAAAATATATATCGACCCTTGATATTTACTTTTTAGTACCGATCGATATATTATCCAAATACTTATTAGTAATAAGTAGTCGAAAAAAATCTGTGGGGACCGTTCTGGGAGGCCCATTAAGTGAATTGGCGAGTCACTGTCTGCCACTGTTCATTACAATGGAAGGGATTGAAAGCAGACAGGCCCGCCGTAAGCGGGCGTGCAAGGCGTGCACCGCACACGGGCGGCACGTCCAGGGAGGCGGCAATTCGAGCGACTCAACACGTAATTTATGTCATAACATTCATCCTACTATAAGTATAATAGCGTCCAGGGGGGCGGCATATCGAGCGACTCAACACGTAATTCATGTCATAATATTCATCCTACTATAAGTATAATAACGTCCAGGAGGGCGGCATATCGAGCGACCCATCATGTAATTCATGTCATAATATTCACCCTACCATCTCACGGAAGGAGGCGGCGGATCGTGTGCGAATAGAGCTTCTATTCGGCGACACGTTCCGCCGCCGGCGACTCGGGCGGCGCAGGCGCGAGTATCTGCGCCTAATGCCGCCCTAGCCGAGGCCGCGGGTGATCGGACCGGGGAATTGTCCATCACCCGCAGAGAGGCTAACCGCGCGACGGCGACCGACGTCCCAGGTCGAGAGGTGAGGTTACCCGAAAGGGTATTCCGTCGGGCCGACCGCTGACGACAAGTGACATCTGCTCCGGTGGTCGGCCCAACAACGAGGTGACGTGGGTACGGGTGGGTTATGGGCCCACGCGCCGTCCTTTCATCGCCCCGGACGGACAGGACCGCGCGTGCGCTTACCATAGCCCACCCAAAAAAAAAAAAAAAAAAAAAAACCATAATATATATATATATATATAATATAAGTATAATAAATTTCATGGCATTAAAAATATCCGACCGATTGGCGTTAACACCGCCATCAATTGGTATCCATGAAATATAAGATGCAATACCAAACGTTCGTCTGTCAGCAGATTGAACCACATGCCCTCGCTGGGTGGCTCCCCAAGTATCACCCCAGTAAGTTAGGTACCTGTACTTGGGTACTTGTACACATTCGAAGAGCATTATGGTGGATAAACAATAACAATGGCATATTGAATTGCAATTATTTTGTTAATAGTTCTTTTAATAATTATTTTGTTAATAGTTTCATGATAATTATTGATATTTAAACTTGTGTGATTTTACTTTAATCTTCCATCAGTGTAAAACAGAACGCGCTGCGTGGAGACGAGTGTCAGAGGCTGCTGTCGTTCCTCCCAATGACGAAGGCGGCAATACTTCTGCCGCAGAACCGTGGCAAGACGGGGACGGCAGCACTGCTGGGCCGTCACAGGGCCTTCCGGATCCTCCAACAGCTCAGCAGGGGTCACACGGCGGACGCAGCTGTCGCATTTCCGCGGTGGGCTGTGGGTTGAATAGATCGGGACCTATTGGTGGAGGCAGCTATCGTTCACTCATGGCTGTTCTCAACGTCCCAGGCGGACGAGGTGGACATCAAGGCTAAGCCGCATTCGCTGTGCGTTAAAGCAAATTTGCGAGGCGGTCATGTTCCGTGGGCGGTGTCTCCCTTTGAGCAGGGTGGTCCCCTGGTGTTTCGGATAGTTGGTGCATCTTCAGGCCGCGTGCGCCCGGAGATCCTACGGGCTACACCCACAGCCGGCGGCACCATCGCAACGCGGAGCGGAAGAGCCAGCTGTACGAAGGTTACCGCAGTGTGCGGTTGGCCGTCTGTCTCGCCAAAGACGTCAGTCGGCAGGAAATGCGGAACAGTCCCGAGCGTGACCCCTTTTTTTAGGGGGTGGGCCATGGTCAGCGCACCCGCCGCCCGGTTCCGTCCGGGACGACGGAGGGGCGGCGCGCGGCCCCATGACCCAACCGTGACACGTCCCCGGTCGAGTCACCCAGTAGGGCGGCATTAGGCGCAGATACTCGTGCCTGCGCCGCCTGAGTCTCTGGCGGTGGATTGTGTCGTCGTGGAGGCGTTCCTCCCGCGCGGCTCCTTCCGCGAGACGACTGCCTCGTAGAAGGCAGTGACCGTGCTCAGTTCCTGATGCTGCCGATCATCTCCCTAGCGATGGTTGGCAGCGTCAGGTCGGCACCGATGATTGCGACGAGATCACGGCGCTGCTCAGTTTACGCAGCACATATCTCGAGTGTGTGCTGCGCCATGTCCTTGTCGCAATTGCAGTGGTGGCAGGCCGGTGTACTCTGTCCTGACATCGTACCAAGGCCTTTCTAGCGACCAGGACCCATACGGGGCCCGTGGAGCAAGTGGGCCTCCGTCTTTTCCAGGGCCACCCTCAACTCCATTATACGAACTCCCGTTATGCGAACGCCCATAACGTACAGTGTCCCACAGGAGGTCGATCCTCGGACACACTGTGGAACATCGGCTAGACTGAACGTAGAGAGGGAGTCTCCTACCCGGGCTGGGCATAATTTGTTACGCCGATAACACGATCGTCATAGCCCGGGGTGGGACGCCGGAAGATGTGGCAATTCTAGCAAGTCTCAGCACCAAGGAGATTGTCAGGCGAATCGAGGCGCTGGAGTTGAGGATGGCTCTGGACAAGACTTAGGCCCTCTTGTACCACGGGCCCCGTATGGGTCCTCCAATCGGCGCCTTGTTCACTGTCAATTCGGTCGACATCAGCATCCCACATGAAATAATAATAATAATATTAATTGGGTTAATAATAATAAAATAATAATTGGGTCTGGTGCTCGACGAGCATTGGTGGTTCCGGGATCATTTCCGCGGACTTGCTCCGCAGCTGTTTCGCGCGGCGACCGCCCTCTCTTGATTCATGCCGAACGTGGGCGGACCCAGCGCTGCATATCGACTGCTGTACGTGGGCGTCTTCTGGTCGGTGACCCTGTACGGCTCACTGGTGTGGGTGGGGTCCCTGACCTTCCGTTTTATGGCTATCCTGTGGCATCCACAGAGAGCCATGGTGGTCAGGGCCATATGCGGATACCACATGGTGGCGACGGACGCAGCGTGCCTGTTGGCCGGGACTCCCCTGTGGGGCCTGGAAGCCCGGTGCTTGCTGAGCTATAGTGACGGGTGTCGAAGACATAAGTTGGAGGCGGCATGGTCTCGATCAAAGAGCACCAAGGAGTGCTGTAGGTGGGACGGTACCCGACGAGCCGGCCACGGATATCAAGGAATCGTTACCACTGGGGTCAGCCCATTGGCGACAGGGAGGGGGTAGGTTATGGGGTCGCTTGACGCTCATCCATCACGCCGGACGGATTGGGCGGGATGTGCCCAGACTAACACATAGCCTACCGAAAAAAGGGGCGGCATAATCGGTATTGCACGCGGGCGCTGAAACAGCTAGCGGCGGGCCTGAAAGCAGACGACAGATTAAAAATCAATAGCTTTTGTTAAACCAGTCCATTGAACCTCCAATCCTATCATTGTATATTAGATACCGTCATCACTCTATAGTTTTACACCTACCGTTGGCAGTTCACGAGTGTTATGTGCAGGCGTGGAGTGACATCGGTAGACGTCCCATCCCATTTTTTGATATTTTTCTCCAACGGCCTCTGCGTGTTGAATCCGTATCCTCATGTAATGCCTTTCAAAGAACCAGGTATTTTCCTTTGGAGGATCCCATAAAAATGGTGATACATTGTTATATTCTTTGATATTAACGTAAAAGTAAAATATAAGATAGATATTATAAAAGAATATAATGGTAGTAGTCACATAAAGATATTGATAGAAAAAAGTATGATATCACAATGATAGGAAGGAGGCATTTCAATTAAATTTGATATTAACCTAGATATTTCTTCACGTGCATTGATGTTACATTCATATTATTATTATATCCCTAGTCGTGAACACACACAAAAAATTTCATCAACATCGGTCCAGCGGTTTAGGAGGAGTTGAATGACATACACACGTACACAAGAAATTTATATATTAAGACTAGCAGACCCAACATTGTTCTGTTTAAATCTATATATATTAAATCTATATATAACCATTTGCTTGCACGCCCCACGGGGCAGAATATGATGTACTCAATCGATGTGTAACACCTGTATAAAACATATTTTAGCAAATAAAATGAATTGAATAAAAAAATTGTATTTTTTCTTATTACAAACGGTGGCAAACGAGCAAACAGTACACACCTGATGGTAAGTGTTGTTGCCGCTCATGGACCTTTGCAAGGCCGACGCCTACCGTGAGAAAAGTGAAGTGAGAGTGAATGCAATGAGGTTCGGTGATACTAAAGGCATCACGAATACCCACCACAAGCAAACACCCATTCCTGTCACTATACTAACAGGAATTCTCCTTGAAATTGATCGCAGCGCCACCTACCGGGTCCAGTTGTGAATTTAAACCATTCTCAAATCCCCTTAAGCACACACAAAAAATTTCGTCAACATCGGTCCAGCCGTTTAGGAGGAGTTCAGTGACATATACACGTACACAAGAAATGTTTAAATATACAGATTTAAAAGAATGCAGGCTGTTATAAAATGTTATAGAAGTACGGAACATTTGAATTGTGATGGCATCGAGAAACAAATGAAATAACTGTTGCCAGGTTTCAGGTCTGTCATCGCGACACAACAAGTTTCGACCGCCGTTTTTTTCAAAAGGAATGGAATTTAATACGAAACATAGAAAATTATCGAAAAATAAAAATTCTGTTCGTACTCCTTCCACTTCAAAACCTAGACTAACCAAAAAGAAAATAATTACGCGTAAACGAAAATGCGCCTGTCTTCCTGAAAATTATTCCGTTGTAGAGTTTCCTTCAATATGGAGTGAATTGCGACGGAATATTCAACTTTGTGATGGGGCAATCATCTGTAAGGACCTGAAAACAATTCGAATACATCGAGCAATACTTTCAGCTGTCAGTCCGTATTTTAAGGCCATATTCGTCAATTCATTGAAAAAAGGAGAGGCTGAAGAAACCGAAATATTTGTGGATGTCCCAAGTTATTATATGAACTTGATACTAGACTATGCATACACAGGCTCATGCATAGTAACAACAGAGAATGTCGAGTACCTTCTACCATACGCAGACCAGTTCGACATCGTTGGTGTCATACAACTATGCTGTCAATTCCTTTTACATGAGTTAAGACCCGATAACTGTCTTGGAATATTCAAATTTGCGCGATACTATTTCTGTAGTGAGCTAGAAAAAAGAGGGAAATTGTATATAAGACAGAATTTTAGCAGAATTCTTAAGGAATGCAATGAATTTAAATCGCTCTCGTATGATGAATTAGAAGATATATTGAGGGATGATGAATTGAATGTCCGAAATGAAGAAATAGTCTTTCAAGCGGTTAAAACATGGGTGGAGCATGATATAGAAAATAGAAAAAAGTATATTCCTTCCTTACTTTTATGCATTAGATTCGGTCACATTAGTTACAAATATTTCAAAACAAAAATATTGCAGTGGCAGCCAGTTGTCGAAGACGAAGTAAGAGAATTAAAAAATGTATTAGGTAATATTTGCTACATACTTTTGATTATTTTTTTCCCTTTGATTAACTTCAGAAATGTCAAGAAGCCTTATACCCAGCCGTCGTATTTCTCACGTTACTGGATTCTAGACCCGGTACAGAAGCAGACCTTAACGATCCATTGGCACGTCCTAGAATACCTTTCGAAATACTCTTTGCTGTTGGAGGATGGAGCGCCGGCAGCCCCACTAGTTTTGTTGAAACATATGACACAAGGTAAGTTAACGTATTTTTAAACTCATTCGCGTATTAAGAGAATATTTTTTGATAAATAAATGGTTGATCAGTAAAAGTTACAAATGGAAATTATTAAAACTGTCGCAAAAAAAATCAGCCTCTGAGTAGTAATATGATATTGCAGTTTGTTCAGTGAGCAAGGGAGGACCAAATTGTACCCACCCGTAGGTAGCGACTTTGCTATATCCCCGGTCTAGCAAAGGTCTATGAAGAGCAGCTACCACTTACCATTACGAGACCTATTTCCTCATCTGCCTACGAAAGCAATAAATTATTAACTGGTTTCCTGGGCATAGGTGAATGGTTGTTCAATACTTTGCAGGCTGCATAATTAGTAACAGCCACATGTTGTCGGATGTCTTTTTGTACATTTTGAGTCGCCTCAAGTACTTAGGATAAGAGTTGACTTACTATGCCACGCTGGTCAGACGTGTTGGCATAGAGTTTTGTTTCCATTTTTCCTTCTCTGGCATAAATATTATATGCATATTATGTCCCGTAATCGTCTTTTATAACACCCACGGGCAAGAGAGGGGGGTGGTGAATTTGTATTCTTACTCCGTCACCACACGAAAGAAGGCGATGATGATAGAGTCATATTATTTCCTGTTATTTAAAGGGCGGATCGGTGGTTCTTATCCATCCATATGGACCTGACTCCTCGCGCATATCATGGTTTATGTACTCTGAACAACTTAATCTACATGATCGGAGGTTTCGACGGCAGTGATCATTTCAATACAGTAAGGTGTTACGATCCTGTGACGAATACTTGGCACGAAAGAGCTTGTATGTATCAAGCGAGATGTTACGTCAGCGTGGTCGCTCATGGTGAGTTTCATTGAGTATTCTTTATTTCTACTTGACTATAAAAATTAAGCTGGTACTAAGTTTTGCCGTGTGGTGACGGAGTAAGAATACAATTCATCACTCCCTCTCTTTCCCGGGATGTCGTAAAAACTTAACATAATACGGATATAGCATTTGTGCAAGAGAAGCAAAACTGGAAACCAAACGCTCAACCAACCCGTCTAACCAGCATGGTAATTAAGGTCAATTCCCCCCCTATTGTGGAGGAGGCTCGAGCCCAGCAGTGTGACGTATGTGAGCCGAGATGATGATGATAGCCAAGAATTATAATAACTCAGCCAGTACTAAATGTAGCCTTGGTGCGGACAGACTATGGAATGTATTTAATTCAGTCTATTTATGGTACATGTAAAGAGAGCTTGGAAATTTGTCATAACATTTTATGAAATGATATAGTATATAAAATAGGCGACGGCAATAGATTGAAAAAGTAATACATCTTCTTCGAATTACAGTAGACGCGCAGGGCGCCCAGAAACGGTTGGGCTACAAATATCTAACTTATGGTACAAGCCGGAGGGTTCACAGTTAGTGCCGTATATTTTGAGTTACGACTGAAAAATTTTAAATCGAATGTTTTTTCTACTTCGTGATCTATTTCTATGAGCAAGAACTGTCCCCTTGCCTAAATGCCATATAAAACAATTTATGTCTGCCTGTATGTTTGTTCTGGGTGATCTTCAAAACGGCTGGACCGTTTTAATTATATTTTACTACCAGGTAGCTGTCTATATAAGGAGAAACTTTGATTTTATTTTAATCTCGAAATTCCCACGGGAACAGGTATTTATAACCGTTATGGAGAATTGTCTTTTAGACTTTGATCACATTTATTTTGTCTACGATATAGATGGTTTAATATACGCCTTAGGCGGGTATAACGGTCGCACTCGGATGTCGTCCGTTGAAAGATATTATCCTGATAAAAACCAATGGGAGATGACCACGCCGATGAATAAACAACGATCTGATGCCAGCGCCGCCTCTCTTACCGGAAAGGTATTCCAACCAGCAATTTTATACATAAAGAGAATAAGAAACAAAGAAAGAAGAGAACAAAATAATAATTTATAATACAAATGGTGATCGCCAATCCAGTTGCCAAACGTTGCGATTATAAAACTATTCCCTCTTAGGAAGAACTATGTTGAACTGGAAGCGTTGACAGACTCTTGGATGGATTAATTTTTTTAAAGATAAACACCCTTTTTTTGGGGTGGGCTATGGTCATCGCACCCGTTGTCCGGCGCCGTCCAGGGCGACGAAGGGGCGGCGGGCGGCTCATAAAAGCGTAGCTCCTTGCCTTCGTCGTTGGATCGAGCACCAGTACCGAGTTCCTTGTGCTCCGTGGACGGCCGACGGAATACCGTGTGGGGTACCTTCTCCTTCCAACATCCAAAGGACCACGGTCGACGGTCAAAGAGAAACATCCTGCACTGATGACGTAATTCTTATATTGCGGAGGACTTTACAAATATAATTCATCTCATCATCATGCACGTATAAGTTTCACTGTTGAGTTCAGGCCTTCTCTTCAACAGGAGAAAAATTGATCTACTGTCCCGCGCTGGTCAGACGTGTTGGCATAGGGTTTTATATCAAGCTTTCCTTCTCTTGATGTTATCTGCATATCATTCGCTTAGTCGTCTTTTAGGACACCTACGGGTAAGATGGTGGTGATGATGACGCCTGGACGGGTCACTGATGATAAGCTCGTGTGCCGATGGCCCTCCCACTTGGCTGCCGGTTATGGACTCGTACGCCGCCCCTTCCATCGCCCCGGATGGATCGGACGGTGAACGACGTGGTCTGCCACTAAAAAAAAGGGTGGACATATCGATTTCTACCCTAGGTTGATGGAGGGATTGATGGCAAATTCGCAACATTTTTATTCGATCATCATCATCATCGCAGCCCACATACGTCCCACTGTTGGGCTCGGGCCTCCTCCACAATGGGAGGGAATTTGGCCTACTATACCATGCTGGTCAGACATGTTGGTATAGGGTTTCATTTCGAGTTTTCCTTCTCTTGCACAGATCTTATGTGCATATTATATCCCTTAGTCGTCTTGTACGACATCCACGGGCAAGATAGGGAGTGGTGAATTGTATTCTTATTCCGTCACCACACGGATAATCCGATCCGGTTTTTATCCGATCGCGAACCCTAAACTTAACAGTCTGTAATCTTACATTATGAATCAGCGAGCTAGATTATTTATCGCCAAAGATATAATTGCAGCCGAGTTTTCATTTGGCGAAGTGCCACATTTTAACTCCTGTACGAAAGGTAGCAGCACCTATTAAATATTTTATGTCAATAGTTAAAATATTCATTAAATTACATCATCATCTCATTATTATCATCTCGGCTCATATGCGTCTCAGCAGCCTGCTGAGCCTCCTCCATAATAGGAGGGATATTAACCTAATATTTCACGCTGGTCAGACGGGTTGGTATAGGATTTTATTGTACCAATCCCTCTGTCGTCTTTTACGTCACTCACAGCCACTTACGGGCAAGATAGGGAGTGGTTATTTGTATTCTTACTCCATCCTACACGGAACAAATACTTCCTCACTAAGGGGGCGTCCATAAATTACGTGAGGTGTTTTTTAAATTTTCTGTACCTCCCTCCCTCCCTGGTGAGATGTCGTGAGATTTTATTCAATCCCCTCCCCCATCCCCCAATCTCACGTGAGATTTTTCAAAATGTGGGTACGTAAACGCGTTGCATTGTTATTGTAAAAAGAAAAAAAAATGCTTCGTGCTTTTATTTACGACTAGTTAAGACTAGTAATCAATATTGCTGAGAGTTTAATTATAAATGTAATGAAAATTTAACAATGGAATACTTAAATCGTAACTACTGTGATTAAAAAAAGAATATCTACTCTAATTCAGTCCATGGTTACAAATTTAAAACCTTTGTTGCACATCTATCTTATTTTATAGCGAATTATCTATGGTATAACGTGGAAGTATGAATGAAATTATATTCTTTCGAACGAATTAGTGAATGATCTTAATCGTATTACGATTACGCTTAAGATTAATAAATCTTAAGCATGTACAATCTGGATTAAATGGACCGAAATAGTATATTTTTTTTTGTTTCAATCAGAAAAAAAAATGTGTGATATTTGCCGAGACCCCCCTCTCTCCAATGTAAGATTAGATGAGATTTGACTCGACCCCCTCCCCCCCTTAAACATCTCACGTATTTTATGAACGCCCCCTAATATTATAAATGCGGAAGTAAGTTTGTTTATTTGTTACGCATTTACGCTTAAACCACCGAACCGATTTTAAAAATTCTTTTACCAATTTTATCATCAAATCTAATAATCATTCCATGTCTAGATTTATATAGTGGGCGGATTCAATGGTCAAGAAGTGCTCAGTTCCGCAGAAGTTTTCGACTCAGATACAAAACAATGGAGTTTCATTAGATCAATGCTCAGTCCACGTTCAGGTGTATCTCTCATCGCTTATCGAGAATGCTTATACGCGCTTGGCGGTTTTAATGGATATAGCCGGTTGAATACTGGTAAGATTCTATAATTTACTCTACAGCTAATTTCTGTCTATAAGTTGGGCAGTAACTACGCAGTAGGTGGAAAATAAGGCTAGCTCTGACATGGATTTGGCCATACTGAAAGAGTGGTTTAGGCCAGGAAGACGGAGTGTATCCTACACTCCGTCTTCCATCTCCCAAAGTAGGTTAGGGGGGTCTAACTGGACTATATATACCTGTCAACAAAGCAAAGAAAAATTGACATTAGTATAGGTCTGATCAGGGTTTGACCACATTATACTGTACAAATATACTAACCCGCCGAAAGAGAGTTTTGGCGGCAAAAGAGAACTGGAGGATATATATCTTTTTAATTTTTGCGCTCATGGTTACGTGTGAACAGTCCAGTCGTGGATGTGAAGCAACTTATAATTTGTGAAAAAAAATGTAATTCGACACAGGCAACAATCATGTCGGCTCATATACATTATTGTGAGGGAGATTGAGGGAAGTTGTCTTAGTATGCCACGCTGGTCAAACCTGTTGGTTTTATTTCGAGTTTTTCTTCTCTTGCATAAATGTTTGTTGTCTGTGTTTTACGACAGCCACGAATGGTGGTAAATTGTATCTTTACTCCGTCCCCACACGGAACAAAAGGCTCGTATTATTAGCTGATTGCTAACAACAAAAAAAGGTCAAACCAGTCAAGGGGTAGGTAACCCTTCAGAACTTAAGACGGATTTATTTTTAACCGACCTCAAAAAAGAAGGAGGCTCTCAATTCATCGGAATCTTTTTTTTATGTTCACCGATTACTCAAAGACGCCTGGACCGATTTGCAAAATTCTTTTTTTGTTTGATAGGATATACTTTCCAGGTGGTCCCATGATCATCAGGTCAGGATCTGATGAAGCTATCCTTGAGAAATTGGTGGAATTCTTAAAATTTTATTAGTTTACTGTTTGAAGTCGGTTTTCTTTTGTTAAAAATTATAGATTATCATTTGGTTGATGCAATTTTAATTCGATATTAAAACCTGTTTAACACAAGCAAACTGTAAAACAG
The DNA here is from genome assembly GCA_032191425.1 of Lymantria dispar. Taxonomy (NCBI): domain Eukaryota; kingdom Metazoa; phylum Arthropoda; class Insecta; order Lepidoptera; family Erebidae; genus Lymantria; species Lymantria dispar. The sequence goes on from CM063457.1 coordinate 7,422,452, forward strand.
TACAAGCTAATATTAATTAAATTGTTACAAACTAGCAGTACAATAATGATCAGCCTCATCTCAGCCTACATAAGTTCTAATGTTATTGAGCTCAAGCCTCTTCCACAATGGAAGGACAACTGATCTACTACACCGCGCTATTCAGATTAAAAAAAAACTTATATAAGCTGAGAGGATAGACTTGCCGTATGGTGATGGAGTAAGAATACAATTCGCCACTCATCTTGCCCGTGGGTGTCGTAAAAGACGACTGTGTGATATAAAATGCACATAACATCTGTGCATGAGAAAGAAAACTCAAACAGAAATCCTATACCGACATGTTTGACAGCATGGTAGGTAGGTCAAATTCCCTCTCATTATGAAGGATGCCCGAGCCCAATAGTGGGACGTATGTGGGCTGTGATGATCGTTTATTTGATGCAGGAGAAAGATTTAAACCCCAACGCGGAGGTGACTGGCAGGAAATCACGGAAATGTTCAGCGCAAGAAGCAACTTCGCGACAGTTTTGCTCGATGATATGATCTTCGTTATTGGAGGTTTTAACGGTAAATAGTGCTATGAACTCTAAAAAAACCGGCTAAGTGCGAGTCGGAGTCGCGCACGAAGGATTCCGTACCATAATTATCTATAAAAATCGTGTTTATTGTATGGGATTAAATAAAATAAATATTTATTTTAAATATTAATACCTTAAATATTTATTTTAGTTTGTTTTTAGTATTTGTTGTTACGTTCCTTCCTTCCGTGTGGTGACGGAGTAAGAATACAATTCACCACCCCCTATCTTACCCGTGGATCGTACGAGACGACTAAGAGATGTAAAACGCATATAACATCTATGTGAGAGAAGGAAAACTCGAAATAAAACCCTATACCAACACGTCTGACCAGCGTGGTGTAGTAGGACAATTACCCTTACATTATGGAGGAGGCCCGAGCCCAACAGTGAGACGTATATGGGCTGAGATGATGATCATGATGATTTGTTGTTATAGCGGCAACAGGAATACATAATTTGTAAAAATTTCAACTGTCGTAGCTGAGGCGGTTCTTGAGATACAGCCTGATGACAGACAGACGGACGGGCAGACGGACGAACAGACAGCGGAGTCTTAGTATTAGGGTCCCGTTTTTACCCTTTGTGTACGGAACCCTAAAAATTAAAGGGATAACGATTGTGTAGGATTAGACCAATTTGTCAGGTTATGTGAAGTTGCGAACGTCTTAAATCAACGCATATATGTTAGTGGCCGCAGCTTGATAAGCTCTCTGAGGTAGAATAACTATATTTTAGGATAACCTTAACCATCTGTATTCATCATCAACATCTCAACTCATACACGTTCCACAGATGGGCTCGAGTCTCATCCACAATAGGAGCAAAACCGACCAACTATACATACACACTGCTCATACGGATATGGATTTCTTTCGAGATTTCTTCATTTGCATAATTTCTGTATATTATATCCCAATATCCGGTTGACCGAGCTTCGCTCGGAATATTTTTATCGAATTTATTTAGATACTAGCAATCCGCCCTCGCTTCTCTTCGGTTATAGGTTATAGTCGTTTTACCCGCGTAGTTCCCGTTCCCGTGGGAATACCGGGATAAAATATAGCCTAGTTTACGCCCTGATATTATAGCTTTCCATTGGTGAAAGAATTTTTGAAATCGGTCCAGCCGTTTTGAAGATTACCCGGAACAAACAGACAGACAGACAAAAATTTTTTAATTGCTATTTTAGGCATAGGTGTCGTGCAAATAACCGTGTGAGCATGAAAAAAGTCTATTATTTTGACATTACAAACAGACACTCCAATTTTATTTATTGGTATAGATATATATTAATAAAAAATAAAAAATGAATAATGAAAAATATATATAAAATTACAAAAAGAGAATAATAATAACACTGAGATTCGAACCGACGTTGTTTGAATGTCAACAAAATCAAAATTAGAACCTGTCAACTTCCCATCTGAGCAATCGTAACTCATGACGTTGAAAATTTAATGTCATTGTTTGTTTTGCTAAAAACACGGACAAAACAACATTTTCTATATATAAAACCTAGCTAGATCATGCATAGATGCATGATAGGGGTGGTTAATTGTATTCTTTCTCCGTCCACCTCAGGGCAATTGGGTATTTTTTTCATCATCATCATCATGTCAGACGCGTTGGTATAGGGTTATGTTTCGAGTTTTCCTTCTATTGCATAAATGTTGTATGCTTATTATCCCTTAATCGTCTTTTACGACACCCACGGATAAGAGAGGCGGTGGGTATTTTTATTGCCCCATGAAATTTTTCTTCAACCTTAACTTAAATCTTCAACATATTAACGTTTTTCTCTCTATTATTGCCGCGGACATTCACATTTTGGAATTTTCAGTGCTATGTTATGCAGATTAGGGCTCTTGGAATTAATCGAGCAGAGTTTCTAACTGTAAGCTTGTTATATGATAAGTTATTGAGAAAACTAAAAAAATCTGTAGGAAATCCTAACAACACTTTTTACATACTAAGATTTGAACCCAGGAACTCATGAGTCTCAGCTGTATAAATGTGGTCTTATCCCTTTTGACCAACAAGGCGGCAGTACCTACTAATCACCAAAAAATAAAACTGAAATTATCTTATCATTTATAGAGTAGTTTTGTAGAGTATTTTAATTAGTTTTTATTTATAAGAAATTTTCATTCAAAATTTAATAATATCGAAACAATTAGGGGGACTAAGCAAATACATTATTAAAAGTTTAATTAAAAAAGTTAATCTCTGGGATAGATGAGGTTACCTTAAGAAATTGTATGAAAAAAGGAACTTCTGAAAATGAAAATATACGTTTAAAATAAAATTATTTTTACATATTTATTAGATTTTATATTGAATTTTAAATTTTCCAACATTTCGAGTAGATACTTTTCAGCGTTCATAGTCATGGGAGGAATAAGGTGTCACGTCTGACGTGACATCGCTATTACAGAGATAGTTATTACTCCAAAAAAAGTTTTATTTCAAATGTGCAATACTTATTCTATACTATTTTAGGGTCCACCACAATTCCTCATGTGGAGTGCTACGATGGTGATACCATGGAGTGGTACGATGCTGCTCCGATGAACTTAAACAGATCAGCACTTAGCGCTTGCGTTTTAGCAGGCTTGCCTAATGCGCGGTCTTTTTCATACTTGGCCAAAGCTGTCCCAGCCGCGGGCGCTGATCAAGCCCATCATTCATAACGCCGTCTACACTACAAATGAATTTGAACCCAAACTCACTGAACCTTTAATAGATTCTAGTCAATCCTTCGCTCCGTGAGTTGTCTATAAGATTTTTAGGAAGATTTTCAGACCATATTTTCGAATTCGTTATTGTCATCGAAACATTTTTTTAGGACTGGTCTTGATCCTTTTGTTAATATAATCTGTGATATTTTGAATGTACATAGAACTTTGTGAATCTATTTTATGAATCGCAAATCATGGTAGAATGGTATTTATTTTATTGTACAGATTGTCTGAAGGATATTTTGTAATTTATTGTTTTGTAAACATAATAGTTTAATCGCATCCATCTCCCTAACTGAACGTAAGATGGATACATAATAAGTATTTTAGATAATATTTTAAAGCGAGGGATTTGTAAATTTTCAAGTTTTTGTAATTTATGACAAATTTTATTTTAGTATGTACAGATCGCGACCATGGTAAATCAGTTTGGTCGCGTTTTTGTATACGATATTGCGGCAGACGTAACCGTCGCAGTATTGTAATATCTGTGATATTTTATTACATGTAATTTAAAATTTAAAAAAATGTAAAATTATTATCTTTTTATTCTATGAAAAATTTATTGTACCTGATTTAAAGATAGAGAAATTGACAAATACAGAAAAACTATTTAACGCTTTTGTTTCATTTTTGTCCACATTTTTAAACAAGATCTTGAAAGGTATATCCTTGAATCGGTAGGTATAATTACCTAATTATAGAACAGACTAAATAAGACACAATTGGCATTATAGTCGATGAAAGTAAACACGATGTACCTAATTTAGATAATCATGTCGGCTGGCCGCCACAATGTCACTAGATTATTTGTAAGCATACATTCGTGTAAATAAACTGAATCAACGTATACGAACAGCGAGAGTGGAGTGCAATCGTGCGTATATTTACTACCGAAGGGGGTTTTGGGGTGAAAACGGGAGACCGCCCCTTGCGTCGCACGGAGTTCCCGACGCGATCGAAACACAACGTAGGCGGTAGTGAACGCGGTCGTATCGGGGTGCGGCGCTCTCTATAAATAGAAAATAATCACTATGGAGATGAAAGGAAAGGTAGCATTGATCACCGGTGCCGCTGCTGGCATTGGTCTTGCGTACAGCGAGGAGCTACTTAAACAAGGAGCCAAGGTACGTTATAATTCCGAAACAAGCCTTACTTGTAAAATCACACATGGCGAATTAACAGTCATTTCGAGTTCAAGGTAAAATAAACTGTTGAATGAAGTAGGTACTGGAGATTCGCCAACATTATCACTGTATAAAGTGTGCGATAATTGTCACAAAATGTCATACGTTTATGAGATTGCTGCATTTATTTGTAACTATTGATTTTTGGCCGGCGCCCCGGTCATTGGCGTGATTGTTTTCCTTGAAGTTCTTTGTGCCTTTAGGCCGATTTAGTCTCTATCATAAGAACAAATACACTGTTGAAATTACAATTATTATTTTCAATTCTTTAGAGCATTTGACGCCTATATCATATCGCATATTTCATTATTGCTTTACTACTGTTTCTCAAAATTGGCTGACGACAACTCTAGTTTTCCGTTGTTACTGAAAGATTAAGAATTGAAAAACTGGCATCTATTCGTGCATGATCTTTAAAGTTAATAGTAGATTTAGAACAAAGACTGCAAGTAGGCTAAAAAACAGATTTTAACATTAGAGATGTTGTGGATATAAAGTTTTAAATCTGGATACGACTATTAGAAAAACATTATCGGTACCAGTTTTGGATATAGCTACAGTTAAGAAATTATTTTAGATTGGCAGTGTCAATAGTTTCTGTCACGATTTACCTAATGGATTTTTGGTGAGTAATTGTAAACAAAAAATGCTAGTGGTATTATCGTATTATTCTGCAGGTCAGTTCGGCTGGTTTAAAAAAAATTGTAACGTGTCTCCTACATACACTGACTCTATCCGAAATTATTTCAAACTAATGTATCAGTTTCGGTTTTAGATATATTTTTATTTTGGCTATCTGATAACTTTCGGTAACCGTTACGCAGTTCCATAACATAACTATATAGTTAACATTTTCTTAGGATTTTATATATTAATTATAATTTATATATGCCCCACAGATGGGCGGGCGACTCTTCCAGATGAGGAAAATTTGCCCATTACAACACGTTGACCAGGCACTTACACGAGATTTATTATTTCGAATGTGTTTTTTCTAGCAATAATTGTATCGACTAACAATTTTTGCAATATCCAAGTGAAAGGAAGGAGTGATACTTATATTATTACTCCGTCACCACACGGGGGGCAATGTACAGGTAGATAAAAGATAATAGGTATATACTCAGTAACATATTTATTACTAAGTAATATGCTTAATGTGCATAATTTGATTCATACCATTCCATAATATATTAAAAAGATAAATTTATATTTATTTTAAACTATACTTGTGTAATGTGGAGATAATATTGGTGCCTAGTGTTTTATTAACGCGTATTAACGGAATCCAATAAACAAATAACTTTTCGCTTAGATTAGAGGGTTGCAATCTCAGTAAAAACGGAATGAATTTAGTAAGGAGTCCTTCGAACGGAATATAACTACGAAACATGACATGAATAATTAATGAATTTTAATTAAGTACAAAATTTTCATTAGTGAATTATTCATTGAGCTGAAAACAGTCGCCAGTCATGGCGATACCGCCATTTCATACTAACACGGTGGCAAGTCCGGTAACGACAGAATAGGGTGCTAAAAATCCACGGCTCTCTTATAAGTCTAACTTTTATCCTGGTTATATATATAACACTTAATGAGTTTATAAACAAAGGTTTACTGCTTTATTGCGTTTTTATTTGATTTTTGATTGCCCGACGTTTCGAACACTTTACAGGGTTCTTGGTCACGGGCGGACTAAAATGTCTCACGTCATCGTTATTACAGAGATTTATAAGTATTATCTGATTTATCGTTTCAGGTCATACGCCTCCCACTGCTAGGCTCGAGCCGCCGCCCCAATAGGAGGGAAATTGGCCTTGTTGGCAATAAATGTTGGTTTATTTCGACTTTTCCTTCACTTGCACAGATGTGTCACACGTCACACACTGAAAGCTTCTCCGATTTATAATTACGAGATAATTATAAATCCATAAATAAAATAGTTTTATTTACAATGTGTAATGCTCGCTTTAATAAGTTTATCAAAGATTAATGTCCATGAAAAATATTAAATATCTTAAAGAAATAAGCGGGAATAATAAAAATACAACGCTATAAAAATGTTTTAAATAAGTATACGATACCAACATACTTATATTTAGGGTTGAGGCTTCAAATGCATTTTACAGGTTTCAATTTGCGATATCGACTCTGACATCGGTGAGCAAGTTACCGATGAGTTGGGGGCAAAGTATGGCAGAAAAAACGTGTTATTTTGTCGTTGTGACGTTACGGATTATCCACAGTATGAGGGTAAGTACGTTGACTTAATTTTTATAGTTAGACATTTTGTATTTGCAAGTTATAAGCAAACTGACTAAAATTTAATTTAACTTAATTTCATTATCATTCATCATTATCCTGCTTTAACCTCAATTACTTCGGTCAACAAAGTATGTTCTCTTCTTCCATGAAACAAATTGCAAAAGCTGAGGCAATATTTTTATAACTATAACTTATGGCGGCCTGCCAGATGTTAACACTCCTTGGAAACTGGGCCGGATTATCCATAAAGCTGATTAGGCGACTGCCTAGGGGCCCCGCATCGACCAGGTGCCCCAAGCATGCACCAAGAAAAAAAAAACATTTCATCGAACGATCTTTTTTCAAAGTTAAAAATTAAAGGGAGTGTGAATTCGTGCAACGATGTTTGGTAATATTAAAGGATCACCAAAACCTAGTCTTTTGTAATAGAAAATGTTTATTTAAAAAAACTAAGAAAGAGGCAATGAAAAACTTAAAGGAAAGGGGCCCCTAGAATTGCATTTCTTAGGGGCCCTGATAGGGTTAATCCGGCCCTGCTTGTAAATGTAATTTTTGACCAGACCAATTAATTTTAAACCAGGTGGATGTAAAGACCTTAGTCGTCTTTTAAGAAATAGGGAACGTAGTTACGGGTTGGTATTATTCATAGCTGTCATTACACAATCAAATTAAATTTATTATTGATATGAGTGGGAGAGTGATGGCTGCTCTAGTTAGTAACTCGTGATCGGGTGCCGCTTGGGAATCTAGTTCATCTAGCACCTTTGTATTATATTTAAGAATTATACTATAGCGTGGTACGAAGGCCATCCCACTGGAGCTATTAATAGGCTGTATGTAATTTTATTTTTAAAAAGGGCTTACAAATTAAATAACAAATAGACAAACTCGCTGAGTTTCTCGCCGGATATACTTACTCAGTGTGTTTTGAACCAGTGGTAGTTATTAGAATTATTTTAAGGTAAAATGTAAAAATAGGCAATACTTAATATGTAAGTGCCCCCCGCGATGTTTATGCATTGTAAATGATTTTAATTTAATGAGCAGAATGTTCAGCTACCTCCTTTTTCGCCCTCAATGTCGCTCGGCTCCGTCCAGGGCGACAGAGGGGTGGCGCGCGTGGCTCCGTAGCCCACCCGCGACACGTCGGCTTCACCGTTGGGCCGACCACCGGTGCAGGGTGACTTGTCGTCAGTGGTCGGCCCGACGGAATTACCCTTGAGGTGTACCCTCTCTTCGACCCCCGCTGTTCGGGAATGTCGGTCGTCGTCGCGCGGTCGGCCTCTCGGCGGGCGACGGACTAACTCTCCGGTCCCGGCGGATGACTGCATCCGCATGCTCAGCTACCTTCTAAGAAATGTCGTCCTCTCGGCGTCGTCGTCGTCCCACTGCTAGGTCGAGCCTTCTCCCCAATAGGAGGGAAATTGACCTACTATACCATGCTGGTCATACATGTTCGAATAGTGTTGTATTGAATAGTTTTGCTTCTCTCGCACAAATCTTATAAGATTTTATTTTCGTATATTATATCCCTTTTTTTGTGTTGCGCTATGGTTAGCGCACCCGCCGCCCGGCTCCATCCAGGGCGACAGGGGGCGGCGCGCGGCCCTATAACCCACCGTAGCACGTCGCCTTCGTCGTTGGGCCGACCACCGGTACCGAGTTCCTTGTCCTCCGTGGTCGGCCCGACGGAATACCCTGTCAAACAGTGAACGACAAAAGATCTATTATATACCATATAAAAAGGTTTATCAACCGAATATAATTCGAGTATCAATTTTAATATTATCTGGTACTTAAATTTGTCTCTGACAACCGCAACATAATGCCCTTAGATTTATAACGGAAATTAAATATCAATTATTTATTCGCAGAGGCCTTCGAGATGACAATGGAAATGTTCAATCGATTGGACATCGTGATAAATAATGCTGGAGTAATGAACGATCGTTTCTGGGAACTGGAAGTCGACGTTAATCTTGTAAGTTACGTTCTATTCATAGATTGTTGTTTTATAACTTCCGAACGGAGTAATTTGTGTGTGAAGTTAGTGCGGAAGCTGCCCTCCCTATATCTATTAATTTTATTTTGAACGCTATTTATTTTGTTAGGGTTCTGTCATCTTAGTTCTTTTATTATTAGTAATTGTATAATAATACGTGTTTATGATGCAAAATTATTTATATAATAAAAATATTAAGTACTACTGCTGTGAAATGATACGAGAAATTGGCCAAAATGTCATATATTTATTTTGATAGGCAACCAGTGGGCATTGGCCCCTTTTAGACGGGCAACCTGCAATAATATATAAACCCTACTTCTTAATTATATCTAAGTACCTATATGAACTATATTATCCGACATCTTTATCGTATCGTCGTTTCCGCAGTTGTATTAAGTATATCCGGGATCTCTCTACAATAAAGACATAATGACAAAATATGTTATTTGTGTCTCTTAATTATATGTATATATGTTTGTAAAGGCCACGCAACACAAGGATTATTTCCTTAGTGCAGGTTGTTGTTAGAAAAAAAAAAAAAAAAAAGCTATAACGCGCTGGCTAGTATGTCATTTTGAATTATCCTTTTCTATAATGATTAGTCTTTGGCAGAATGGTAGCACACTTATGCTGCTAAGGCCATTAAAGCAAGAAGAAGATGATTCGTTTTTACGGTCCCACGTCCAGCCCTGATCTACGTTTTCCGAACCGTGGCCACGGGGTTGATTTTTGCATTTGAGATAGATTATTTATAAAATCTCACAAATACATAAAGATTAAGTAACGTCAATTTCAGTAGTAACGCAAGGGCCTGTTTAGGGACGCGGTCGCACAGCCTCGATGATGCGACCCGCTGCCGGCGACTGGGGCGGCGCAGGCGGGATTACCTGCGTGCAATGCCGCCCTAGCAAAGGCCGCGGGTGACGTGACTGGGGATTAGTCTGTCACCCACCGAGAGGCCGACCGCGTGAGGAAAGACCGACGTCCTCCCCGAGGGGGGGACGTCGGTCGATGGGAGGGTACCCCGGGTAGGGGGTATTCCGTCGGGCCGACCACTGATGACAAGTAACCCTGCTCCAGTGATCGGCCCAACGACGAAGGCGACGTGGTGTTCGGGTGGATTGCGGGTGTTGCGCTTAAGCCCCTCTGTCGCCCCGGACGGAGTGGTGCGAAAGCGCGCCGACCGCAGGCCACCCCAAAAAAAAAAAGAAGAAAAAAGGGCCTGTGTGGTGGCCTTTTACTTAGAAGTCAACGGTGAATCAACTGGGCTCCCTTATGCTAGGCGCGTGGTGGAGCAAGATTTTTTTATTGTCAATCAACGCTCTCTGAAACAGCCGGAGCGGTTGCTCCTAGTTTGCTGCTTCTGTGAGACATGGTTGTCCGCGGCAAAGCAAGAGATTTTACTTCTACTTCACGACCAGACAATGTATTGCTATTAATAGGTAATGTGTTATCTCATTAGAAGATGTTATCTCTTTTTGCATCAATGACATTCTATACTGAAGCTGTTAGCAATTTGGTTAATTTCCCAAGTTGTGAAAACTCTAGAGCAACACTGCCGTCGTCGGTACTACACTTTGAACAATAGTTGTTACCTACTATGAAATACGTAATTGGAGGAGAATTGACAATCTACTCTTTGTTGTGACTGACTTCCAATTATTTCATTTAAATTCTCGCACTTTCCAAAATTTTATGAATTTATGTGACCCGCAAAGAACTGGCCTCATTTTGAACGGTTTTTTTTTTCTAATATAAGTTACCTAACAGCCCCGCGATGGAAAGCCTATTTCATAGTTTTTTAGACTTGACTTTGGTTATTGATTATTTTTAGAATGGTGTAATACGTGGCACGTTACTGGCATATCGTTTCATGAGCAAAGATCGTGGAGGACAAGGAGGTACTATTGTGAATACGGCATCCACTACTTTCACCAAACCACAAGTATCCACACCTATCTATACAGCAACAAACTACGCTATTGTGGGGCTAACTAGAGCTTATGGGGTAAGTATACACTTTATTTTATAACTGTAATCATCTTTTTCTTGTCAAAACATGCGTTCTACTTCTGTTTGAAAAAAGGCTCCTTCAGAATATTAAGGAAATGAACTTAATCGTGTTTCTTCTTCTTTTGAGGTTGCCTACTCTTACAGTTATTTTGCGTATATCCGTTGGTCGTCATCTTATACGCGCCCCCTTGTGGTGCCGAGTTAAGAACAGCCTAGGTCGCAATGTATTTTCCGTACGAGTCGTAAACACCGACCAAAGGAGTTTCAAAAGTTCAAACAAACTAGCACCAAGTGTAATGACAATTTCGAGAATCCTCCTTTCATAGGGAAGCCTATGTCCGTCAGTGGACGTCGGTAGGCTGATGAGAGTAGCCGTAGAGGATAAAATAGGTAAAATGGAACTTATTCTATTCTTTATGGTGAATTTGTTATTCTTTATTAATTTTTGATTTAGTTTGTAATTTGTTTGTTGTCATAAGAATATGAGAATTAGATAAATCTTTCTCCTTTCACTATATTTAAATAGGACTCCACAAAATACTATAAATAAAAACCTTTACTGAAGCAATGTTTTAGGGGTAAAGTCTTTTATTCCTTAAGAAGAACCCAGAGATCACATGTTGCCTCAGGAGGTAATCAAATACGAGCATACTACGCGTTCACTTCAAGACTTCGCGTTGCCGTTACCTCCCGTCCCAAACCCTACCTCATGCCGCAGGCATCGCCCGCTAAGTAGCGATAGCAACGCTAATGTGTGTATTCGTCTGCTACTCTGTACTTACAGTTTTTGTTTTTGTGCTCCCATACTTTTTTAATATATTGTGTTGCTTGTTACTAAAATTAGTAAGAGAGGAAAGGTTTCACATAGCGGCAAACGTAATCTATACCAATAAATAAAATTGGAGTGTCTGTTTCTAATGTCAAAATAATAGACTTTTTTCATGCTCACACGGTTATTTGCACGACACCTATGCCTAAAATACAGATTAAAAAATTTTTGTCTGTCTGTTTGTTCCGGGTAACCTTCAAAACGGCTGGACCGATTTCAAAAATTCTTTCACCAATGGAAAGCTATAATATCAGGGAGTAATCTAGGCTATATTTTATCCCGGTATTCCCACGGGAACGGAAACTACGCGGGTAAAACGACTAAAACCGAAGCGAAGCGAGGTCGGGTTGCTAGTATATTATATAAAATAATTACATTATTTGAACAAGAAAAAAAATTAAAAGCAATTGATAACTGCCTAGAATGTTCAAGATATTGTTGCAATGAAAAGTATTGGCAGAGTCCTTTTCTGTACCCCTGAAAACTTCTAATAATAACTTGTAATCAATTTTATAATAATGGGTTGAGTACTTAAGTCATTAACTAAAAAACAAACAAACTCACATTTGCATTTATAATATTAATAAGAATATTTTATTTTACCAATTTGTGCAGATTTTCTGTCTAAGAAATTTAATCAACAATAATTTCATTGTTTTGGCAATGGTATTGATAGCTGTGACGTCGTAACGGTCGACGACGGCAATCTCGAAGTGAACGCGTAGTATATAGTGTGCATAGTTAGTATACGTTTTCTTTACTTATTTAGGATCAATACCATGTCAATCTGACGGGAGTCCGAAGTATGGTCATTTGCCCCGGACTGACGGATACAGGCCTTGTCAAGGAGATCCGCAAACAGCTTATGTCATCAGAATACGAAGCTGCCTGGCAAAGGGACAATGCCAACAATAAAATTCAAAGGTAAAAAATATTTTAGAACCAATATATTTCTAGAAATTGCTACGTTTGCTTTCATAACGGCAACAAACCCGTTCGTGGTAGGACCACACTGTTGACAGTTGTCTGTCTACAGCCGCGGGCCGGTCCGTCCGGGGTAGTACCACACTCTCGCAGAAAATCGACGTGTGAGTAGTAGCAAGTTGTAACTGCGCTTCGTTCGGTGAACGAGAGAGCCGCAACCCAATTTTCTGAGGATGTTTGCGTGTGGTGGGTTTTGGTGATGCCTTTAGTATGACGCAATCTCATTGTACGCATTCACACTCCCTTCACTTTCTGTTCGATAGGCAGCGGCTTAGGAAAGGTCCATGAGCAGCAGCATCACTTAACATCAAGTGTACTGTCTGCTCGTATGCCACCATTTGCAATTTAAAAAAAAGCGCCGGTGTCGTAAAAGACGACTAAGAACTTTACATCGACCTTGGCCAACTCCATCTGAAGCTATCAACAATTATATTCCGAAGGGGAGTTGACAGGCAGACGGCCGGTTACAAAACCATTGCTAACAACTTTTGCAATTTCCACGATTAAGGTGAAAGTACATATTGTGTCGATTCCAAGTAATTGGGATAAAAGCAGGATAATGATGAAATACATCTTTCTGGATTCATGAATCACATCAGATCATCTTCAGAGGGCCACTATTGGACATATACCTCTCTACGAAGGGATAAAATGTAGGGATATATTTTTCAGTTCCGAGCATGTGGGTCGAGCACTAATAGAGATTCTGGCTAAAGGACAAAGCGGCTCAGTGTGGATCGTCGATAATGGCGCGCCGGTGAGGGAGTGGCGCGGTTAATCTTCGAATATTTACAATGTACGTGAAACAATGCATATCTATATAAGCCAAATGGACTACAGTTAAAATTGTATTTATTTTATATGGAATTTAACATATTTAGAGCAGGTCAATTAAAAAATAAAGTATTTTAAAATGGAGAGAAGGAAGGAAGACACACCACTTTCCAAAAAAAACTTTGAAATACAGAATAGGATCAAGGTGTAACAGCATATAAGAAAGTCCTCTTACTCCTATGTGATGAGCAGTCTCCAGAATTTCAACTTTAAATTTTCCGCAGAGATTCGAATATTGATTCTTCAAGTAATTCGCCTCTGCATGAGACCTTCTGAGGATGGTTCGATTGCGGCGCATTTGAAATCGAAGATTTCAATATATCCTATTTCACTTTGACACTACTTCGTATTCATTCCTTTCTTGAATTATGTGGTATATTAATTAATGACGTTAAAGTGGTGGGTGTCCCTTCCTACCCTCTATTATGTATCGCCTAATTTCGTCGCCTCAGCTCTCATATGTCACACTGTTGGGCACCAACCTCCTACCCAATAGGAGGGACCTACTATGCCATGCTAGTCGGACATGTTGGTATAGAGTTTTATATCGAGCTTTCCTTCTCTTGCACAGATTTTATATGCATTTTACACCCCTTAGTCATCTTTTACGTCCACAGGCAAGATAAGTAGTGAATTGTATTCTTACTCCGGCACCACACGAAAAAAACTCATCACCTGATTTAATCAATTATAAAATGCAAACCTTAGAATAATAACATATAGAAGGTAAGTCCACGCACAAAAAGTGAGGCATTTCAATTGGAGCCTAATGGAGCCTACGCCGGAACAGTCCCGTAATGTACAAGTCATTGCACTGCACGAACGTACGCAACTCTTAAAAAATAAATAGGTAATTATGACGGCTTGTGCATTCAAATGGTGCCACAACACATTTGAAAAACATAAAAAGGTTTTTAACATTACTTTTAAAAGTAATTCGACGATTTATGTTAATAAAAACAAAATTTGATTTCATAATTTGTATAGTGGTTTTCGTGTGTACGTGTTTAATCGTCTGCCCGCCATTAGTATTTTAGATTCAAATTTTTAAAGTTCGAAGTATCTATACTATACGTTATACTCGTTATATTCCTTCTATACGTTATTATTCTAAGATGCAAACGGTATAAATTAGTTAGTCGTAGCAAAAATAGCAGTCAGACACATAATTAAAATGTTATATATAAATATTTCAAGTAGGTACCTATTTAACATTACATAACGTACATACGCGGCAACATTGAAAATTTTCCAAAAAAAAAAACACCGTCTGTAGTAAATTGCATCATGAACCTACTTTTTTTGCTCTGCGATACAAATCCATGTCGACATACTTTTTAAATTGCCGCCATATGTAAACATAAATGGCATTTGAATTGATTACACATCTATAATTTCGAAAGACTTCCTAATTCGAAATAATTTGTCATCTGCTTCTTTCTTACCGACCAATTCGTGAGTAGTGTAGAGGAGGCATAAAACTTTTGCTATAGTCCACGCAATTGCCCAGAACAGCACACTTTTACGGAAACGTAAGGGGGGTTATGACATTGTATTTCTTAACCCGTCATAATATGGGGTACTTCGAAATACCTTATTGGAAACTTTACTTAACAAAGTCCATTTATTTTACTTTATTCTGTTACAGATAAGAGCGTGCCCTAATCTTATATGAAGCACATAAGCGTATGAGTGTATGTATTTTTAAGGCTCAAGGAATATGATAAGAATAGAATACGCTTCGGGTCTAATTATGAATGAATTCCTAATGGAATTTTAACGCGTTTAGCAAATGATATGGTTGTGTAAATATTTCGTTCATGTGGTAGTAATGAAGCCTACGTATGGCATTTATATTTTATATGTATAATAAATAAGGCGTATTATCCAGTGACGGATTTAGGCTTAGGCCCTGGCTAATGGCGGTAAATTTTTAAGAGCGCCAAAATTTGAAATGATTTTCAAATTTTATTCCTTCCTCTCTTACTTTTACAATCATAAGATATCAAAATTTTAAAAGTAAAATTTTGTTAAAATAATCGTTTAGGTCCATTATTCTTAGAATAATAACATATAGAAGGTAAGTCCACGCACAAAAAGTGAGGCATTTCAATTGGAGCCTAATGGAGCCTACGCCGGAACAGTCCCGTAATGTACAAGTCATTGCACTGCACGAACGTACGCAGCTCTTAAAAAATAAATAGGTAATTATGACGGCTTGTGCATTCAAATGTTCAAATGGTGCCATAACACATTTGAAAACATAAAAAGGTTTTTAACATTACTTTTAAAAGTATTCCGACGATTTATGTTAATAAAAACAAAATTTGATTTCATAATTTGTATAGTGGTTTCCGTGTGTACGTGTGTAATCGTCTGCCCGCCATTAGTATTTTTAGATTCAAATTTTTAAAGTTCGAAGTACTGACACTATCCTTCTATACGTTATTATTTTAAGTCCATTATTATTATTAATTTGGACCTAGGGCGCGATTATATCTAAATCGGTCACTGAAATTATCGTGTAACTAAACGTTACTAGTCTTAAGAACACTGCTAACAATTTAAGGCCTACAGCATCGATCACTAAGTTATTAGTGATCGAAGGCCTACAGCTATAAATCTCTCGACAAAAATAGTAGCAATTTTTGTTGGATGATCGAGAGATACAAATCCCAATTTAAGGTAGGCAGCCACCTCCATGCTACCACAAACCATCAAGTGGTCTATTTCGTTTGCCACCAAAGGCAATAAAATAGACTATTAAAACGGCGTAATATTATCGCGCAACTTATTAATCATTACCATAAGAATAATAAATAATATTGTTATAAAAATTTATCTGTCTAGTTGGTATAGTCGTTAGTAGTATAGGCGACTGGTATAAATAATGGATAATCTTCGATTCGTTTTAAATTTTCAGCAGCAGGGAGATAATTCTCGTATACGAATAGAGGAGGAAATCAAGATAAAAATCGAATTCGAACTTCGCTACTTTGGAGTTATTGAGCCATACATTTCTAGAACATCTAATTAGAGACAGACTTATTGGTTGATTCGTCTGATGAGACTGGCTTATCGGTTTCTTTCGAATTTTAATTTTGATCTCGATTTTTTTATCAATCCGTATGAAAGGAATTGTCCCCCAGGAACTCTTTTTGTATACTACCGAAGATAACGCTCAACCAAGAAAATTTACCATCTTTTAATGCAAAACACTATTCCACGCCGATGTCCTAACAGGACTTTGTTGTGATTGTTTGGTCATTTCGACTAATAGCCCAGAAAATAAACCCTGCTTTGGTTTTCTCTTTTATTTTCTAATCTGAAAGTTTATAAACGTGTTACATCCCTTAGTAATATTCTATGGCACCCGCGCGCAGGGAGTGGTGAATTATATTCTTACTTCGTCACCACACGGAAAACAATTGTAAACAGTTTCATTTCATTGCACTTAAAACATTACGAAACCGCAGAGTTTCTTGTCGTATCTTCTCAGTTTGCGGCCGTTATCCGATCTAGTGGCAAATTATTGGATTAACTTCAGACAAAATGTAAAATCGACAATATGTAAGTGCATTCGCAGGTTTTATACTTAATTACAAAACCCTTGAATATATTGGGATAAGTATATTTTCCGTGTATGTAGTTTTGCATATATGTATGTTATATGCGTATTATATAGGTTACCTTAATCGTCTTTTACGTCATCCAAGCGGAAGAAAGGTAGTGGTGAATTATATTCTTGCTCCATCACTGGACAAAAGAAATGAAAGTGATAGACTTTACATGTCTTGTAATTGTGTAACGTATCATCGTTTTCTTCATAATTGTATTATTTAATATTCTTATGTCGTTACAGAATGTATATAATTTGTACACATACTTATACATTTTTAACTGCTTTCAAAGATTAGTTACGGATGTTAAACATTTTGTTCGATGACCTTTGAATTATTGTATTGTGTTACTTTTGAATCATTTTATTATAAATTATATGTATATTTGTTAATTATTGTATGACAATGTGTCAACGCTTATCGCCGTGTGTTGTGTAAGGAGCTTAGATCGTTTGCAATAAAATTGGATAAATTTTTAATCTATTGTTGTTTTGAATAAAAATCACTTTTTGGAAGATTTGTAGTAAAGTTATATTTTTATATTGATACAATCACCAGGTACAGTTTTTGAGTTAGATTTATACAAATATCATACTTCGTCCAAAATATTATTACAAATTTTGTATGAAAAGGACTCCATAGGGCAAAGTAATATCAAATAAAAAATAACAGTCCCTTTCTTTACTGATTGATACGAAAAATTTAACTAACAATACATACTTTACTATTCCAATGTTTTTTTTTATCAATCAGCTTGACGGCAGTGTTTATCATTGACACGCCGTATATAATATTTAAAACTTTACTGACTTCACAGTGAATGGTGGCAGTTCTATCACATTTATTTAGTACTAACTACAAATAAACGACAGTCAATAAACACTTTACAATTATAACAGGAGACAGCCTCTAACCCACAAAAATTTTTCATCAACCTCTGGCCAGCAGGTAGACACCAAATACCTAGTAATAATTTTATCTAATATTCTATTTTGGACTGCTGTGGATTGTCAATAGTCATTTCATGTTAATAAATAATCATACGAGGCGCAATGTCCTTACAAGCAGACCGTTTAATATTTTTAAATATATATTTTAAAACTAAGCAGGCACAGTACAAACAGGTGAGGAGATTAATTTTTTTTATTGAAATCATATAAATCATTGCATATTTCTATGCAATAAATATTACGTAGCCTCGGTTGAAATTTACAATATCTACCTCACCTCTATACATCGGCATCTAAATCACATGTATAGTGTAAGCCTAACATCGTAGCTATTGGTCGACTTGTGACATTATACAATTTAACTGATACCAATGTCCTGAGCCAATGTGTATTATCGCTCACCACAATACTATACTTACAATTACTAACTGTGAGCCTTCTCTGTGTACAAACATATTTGTTCTGTCGCGCAATTACGGGAAATTCCATCATAACCCTTCCATTATATTGGATACAACACTATCACACCAAAATAATGTCCATCTACTTGAATCCGAACCGCAAGTTAACTTCCCGCAAATACATTTCTCAAATAATACACTTCATCACCAAACTAGCACTTTTCCGTCACTGTTATGAGTTCCTGCGATAATATATTTTAGATTCGGTGTAGCGATTACACTGGGTCTGCTCCTACTTGGCTGTAAAAAGAAAACATTTTTGAAATTAAATTTCATTTTTAAAATGGCTTGGAGCAAATATATAGTGACATGTTCTTAATCTGGTGATAGCACAAAAATAGACAAATGAATGTTAAACATTTGAGATAGTTGAATAAAAAATGCGGCATTTTTGTGAAGCGTTTATACTTTATATCTTCTGAAGAATTGTGAAGACATTTTTTTTGTGTGTCAAAAGTGTGAATCGTGTTAGGTTGTTAGGCTTGCCCATGATTTGCTTGAAAACCATTTTTTTTCTGATAAGATTATATTTCTGTAGTACATCTTTTAGGGATCTTATTGTAAAAGAATAATGTATAATATTACACCCACTATTTTTATGAACACTTAGCGAACCTTCATCTTTTTTTTGTGTGTGTAGCTGTTAGCCGCAGATGGCTTTCAGATTAGCCCAGACTATGGGTGAGCGCTGAGGGCTCTCAACTCGGTAGCGACCTTCATTAACACCATAAGTGGTATCTTTAGGCTTGCGCCTTCTCTGTCCAATCTTATCGCGCTAGTCAGACGTGTTGTTATAGTGTTTCATATATAGTTTTCTTCCTCTTGCATTGATGTTATCTGCATATCGTATCCCTATTTTTAATTTTTTTTTTACGCGCGGTCGGCGGGTGACGGCCTAACTCCCCGGTCTAGTCACCCAGCGAATGGTATCCCTAAGTACTTTTCTTTTACACCACCCACGGGCAAGTGAGGTGGGACATTGTATTCTTACTCAGTCATTATGCGGAAGGAACAAAGCTATCACAGAAACCACTTTTAGCACATCTTTAGACAACCTTTGACACTTTACAAACATACAATTAAAGGACAAATAAAACGCAGACTCGAACAACAATTTGTGGATCGCAGTGTTGTCTTGCGTGGGATTCAAACCCCTAACAATGGCACTGTAGGTCGGTATCTACCACTACGCCATCTGTGCAATCAATATTAATTACCTTGCGCAGCGGGCGGCTGTGCGTGCGTCGTTGCGGAGGCAGCTGGTGCTGAAGTGGGCACCTGAGGACGAGACGGACGGGGGACACCGCGACCACCTCCCCTACCGCCGCGCATTGACCGCCATCTACCATCGTCTGAGAAACTGTACACACAATACATCCATAATCAATATCTTACATTGAATCAAAACAGCATATTGTTTTTTGCACATCCACCCATCAGTAGCTTATCGATTTTTACTGTTGGGTATAGAGGAGGCGTTATTCTATAATCGCCACGTTTGACAGGGTGGTTAGCGATCGCAGTTAGTGTTATGAGTTGCCCAATAGAGAGCCACCATGAAGTCTCAATTTTACGGCGTCACACGGGAAAACAATCATCTTTTCAGCTACGTAAACGTCACATCCACTGCTGGGCTTACGTCCCCTTCTTCTCTCCTCCTTCCTATAGAAAGCAATTGGAGAATATTGGTATAGGGTTCCATTTTTAGTTTTCGTCTCTGACAGTGATGTTATCTGCATATCCCTTACTCGTCTTGGATGATGCCCATGGACAAGAAAGGGCGTATTGAATTGTGTTCTTTCTCAGTTACTATACAAAAAACATAATATGAACATCAAATTAAATCTGTAGAAGCAAAACAATATCCCACTTGAATATATTAAAAGCAAAATTATCCACTTTTCTAAGATCAGGGACTGCAGAGCGTAACAGCACAACATGCCTTAGGGATATTCTAAGAAGACATTTTCTATGAGTAATGGATGGCATGATAAAGAGGAGTGGATGAGTGCACTTACAACTGGCTAGGCTGATGGTGTGCGTTGTGATGGCGCCAACCTCCACGACCGCGCCACGCTCCACGGCGGGCCGACGCCACGCCGAACGTCTCCGAATTCAACTTGCGCTCCGTCCTCCAGTCCGTCCGCTGACTACGACCCTTTGACCTAAAAATATAAATTTCATTAGACTACCATCATATCGTTAATTCAGAATTCTGGTTTAGTATGTATATTTGTAGTAATACAACTGAAATAATTTTTTTTGGGCAGCGCGTGGTAGTACCGCAAGTCGACCCAGGCAGTATGCAGTGTTAGTTATAGCGATGGTTGGGATTTGTCTTCAGTGTCCCATACTGCACGTTATCATTTCAGGTACTGGCAACGTAGGAAACATACTTAGGTAGGGAAAAGGTCACTCGCAAAATGGCACGCAAGATTACAAAATTCAATTTATGGGTTCAGCAATTTCCAAATACCCTCAGTAACATTCAAATAGTAATAATGATTAATTTCATTTTACTATTTAAATATTACTGAGTGTATTTAAAAAAAATACGTATATTATTAATATTTTGTAATTAAGAACAAGAAAATAGCTAATTCCGTAAGAATTAAGAAGAAACTCTGTAAAACTAATGTATTAACTAACCTCTCAACAGCCTCGCAAGAGATATTATCAAAGAAACTTTTGTTTTTGTCATAGCCAGTAAACCCATTCTGTTCATCATCAACTTCGGGCTCACCCGCACCTGTTTCATTGCCAGAATCGTCCTTCTTGTCTACTTCACCCTGCGTTATAATAATTACTTCAGACTCCTGTGATTTACAGAAATAAAAAAATTAATAAAAAAGCGTGCAAAGAAAAAAAAATAACTCAATATTAAATATTTGCTTCTTATAATAGTTGGCTCCTTGCTTTCCTGGAGATGTAGAAGACGAATAAGAAATGTAAACAAATAACATCAGTGCAAGAGAAGGCAAACTCGAAAGAAAAATAGGTAAAAAGGTAATTTTTCTCATAATGTGGTCTAGGTCTCGGACCTAAACTAGCTGATACAACACCAGGGGATTTGGCAACCATGCTTGTATGAGAAACTTATAACACCAACCCACTTGTAGCCTAGTCAATCTATCATGCTCCATTATACTCTAAATGTGGAGGGGCCGATGTACAAAGTAGACATTGATGCATTAAAGGAAAATGATAGTCAAATATGACAATGGAGTTTGGTATTTTCAGCAGGATATGTTTTTTCCTTGTGGTGATGGAGAAAGAATAGAATTCACCACCCCTGCTTTCTTGTCCGTGGGTGTCATAAAAATGTCTATGACATAAAGATATATAGATAACATCTATGCAAGATAAGGGAAACTCGAAATAAAACCCTATACTAATGCATATGACCAGCACGGTATAGATGATAAAACTAAGTCCAGCGGATGTGGGTACATAAAAATTTCTTTCTTTCTAAGCTGCTTTCCGTGTGGTGATGGAGTAAGAATACAATTCACCACCCCCTCTCTTGCCCGTGGGTGTCGTATAAGATGACTAAGGCATATATATCTATGTAAGATCATATATATATCTATGTAAGATCATATATATATCTATGTAAGAGAAAGAAAACTTGAAACAAAACCCTATACCAACACGTCTGACCAGGGTGGTATAGTAGACCAATTTCCCTCCCATAATGGAGGAGGCCCGAGTCCAACAGTGGGACGTGTATGGGTTGAGATAAAAGCTGCAGTAAATGTTTGTTTTTCTCAAAGATAACAGACAAAAGCTAATTTTGCAAAAAATAAAATAAACATGCAGAAGAGTTAGGAGTACGATTCTCACCTCGACCTTGACATCCCCGTCAGATATTTTAGTCTTGGCAAGTTGGCTGCGTAATTCCTCAAATTCTGTATTGGCTTGTTCAAAGTCGTAGTCCTTGTCGAACTTGAGTGTATTCTTGTTCCTAGGTACGAATCCACGGCCGCGACCACGTGGCCTTCCACGCCATCCACCGCGGTATGCCTGGTTCGTATGGAAGACAGACGTAAAGTTGTCTTGGCCTGTGTTGAGGAACGCAATGAAGTTTAATAATGTAGATATTTCACTAAATCCTCCACTGCCTATGAAGGTATCAGAAAACTTCAAATAACGAACACAGCACCACCAGCACTACTGCTACTCAGTAACCTCCGATAGTATACGGCCATGATCAAATTTTGATCAAGCATGTTATTTTTCCATGTGGTGATGGAGTAAGAATACAATTCACCACTCCCTATCTCACCCATGGATGTCGTAAAAGACGACTAAGGGATATATGCACATAAAATCTGCGCAAGAGAAGGAAAACTCGAAATTAAACCCTATACCAATATGTCTGACCAGCATGGTATAGTAGGACAAATTCCCTCCCATTGTGGAGGAGGCCCGAGCCCAACAGTGGGACATATGTGGGCTGCAATGATGATGATGTGTTATTTTTGAAGACCACATCACCAACCTGAAGAGGTTACGGAGTATAGATACATGCCTCAACTTGTACGTAACAGATATAAAATAATTACGTATGTATCCTGAGTGCGTAGATTGGCCCTGATTGTTGTGTTGCTGATGATGGGTCTGCTGACCTTGTTGGGGCTGACCGTGCGTGGAGTGCGTACCGGTATTCTGCTGTTGCTGAGGACAAAATAATACCATATCAGAATGTCTACTATACGCTGTTTTTATTTTATAGTCAAACTCCTATATGTATTTCTATAATACATCACATTTTTTTAATACAACAATTTTTTTGTCATCTCACCGTGTAGTGAGAGAGTAAGCATACAGTTCACCACTCCCTATCTTGCCCGTGGATGTCGTAAAAAACGACTAAGGGATATAATATCACATAACATCTGTGCAAGAGAAAGAAAACTCGAAATGAAACCCTATACCAATATGTCTGACCAGCATGGTATAGTTAGGTCAAATTCCCTTCCATTGTGGAGGAGGCCCGAGCCCAACAGTGGGACGTATGTGGGCTGCGATGATGATGATTTTTTTTTGTTGGTAGGCTATGGTCTGAAGCTGAATCACACCCTACTTAATCTGTCTGGGGCGACGAATGGGCGACTTGCGGCTACATAATCTACTGTATTCCATCATATCACCATAGGCCCGACCACTGGTACCGATTCCTTGACATCTGTGGCCACCCGGCGGGTTACCCCTTCAGGTACCGTCCCCTTCGACGCTGCTTTGTTGCCGGGGCGGCGCCATCATGCGGTCAGTATCTCTGCATGTGACGGAATAATCCCTGGTCCGTCCAACCGCGACCTCGGCTAGGGGTTAATACAACACCTGTACTTAGATATAGTTGTATTGACTTCTCTATAATTGATAGGCGCAAATAATACACCTATATTGAAAACGATAATTCACGGTTCCAACAAAGGATTATTTTACGTGATGCTAGAGCACTTTCAATATATAATATGCATATTAGCGGTTACAAATTTCCTTATTGTAAAGTTTATCATCTCAGCATGTCCCACTGCTGAAAGGGTCTTCCGTAATCCTTACTAATATTATAAATGCGAAAGTAAGTTTGTTTGCTTTCACGCTTAAACCACCGAACCGATTTTCAAAAATTCTTTCACCATTGGAAAGCTATAATATCAGGGAGTAACATAAGCTATATTTTATTCCGGTATTCCCATGGGAACGGGAACTACGCGGGTAAGGCGACAGAAACCGAAGCAAGGGCGGGTTGCTAGTACAAAGATAAATGCCGACTACAACGCGCTAAACAGGTTGATAAACGGTTTGATTCAATTTTATCTTCTCTTGGACATATTTTATACGCATATAATATCCCTTAGTCGTAATTTAGGCAAGAAAAGAAGTTGTTTCTGTCTTAAGTTTGATTTATCAATTTGTAATTTTTTCGTTCGTTTTATCATTAGTAACTTGACTTTATTTATCCTTTTCCTTTTGCAACACAGCAGGAGTAATTTAGACAATATTCAGGTAGTACTGTTTCAAACAAGTCTTCAATCAAATAAACGTATCCATAGTTTTCTTTTAAAGTATAGATAATGCAAAGATCATTAAGTCTGCTTTCGTTGTTTAAAAACCAGTTAGTTGGCATGGCCATTGATTAATACACTCATTTGCAAAAAAAACGGGCACCTAAGCAATGAACCATTTCAAATGTTAATATTTCTTTGTTTGATAATTATAGGTAGTTTTATCCACACAATTTGCTAAATTAATAAGAAAATAATCGTTTTCATCAGTATTTCATAAAATTTAGATACAATTTATGGGAAATAATGCTAAACCTCGCTAGTAGTGTATATTCGCTAGTAGTGCATATGCTCATGAAGTAAAAATAAAAAAGTTTTTTTGTTTGTTTTTCTTTAATAAAGTAAAAGCAGATAAATGTTTAGTATCGAGTGTGACCCCCTCTAGCTAAAATCACAGCTTGAATTCGTCTGGGCATGCTAGCGAGTATATCCCGGATACTTGCTTGCGGAATACGTTCCCACTCCGCAGTAATCACATTCTTCAGCTCTCTGATGGTCTGCGGAGCCGGGTGTACTGATCTCACACGCCGTTTCAGAACGTCCCAGACATGCTCTATGGGATTGAGGTCGGGACTTCGAGCTGGCCAATCCAAACGACGAATGCCGACCTCTTGCACATACGCATTAACATCGCGGGATCGGTGGGCGCGAGCATTGTCGTCCATAAAAATCGAGTCTTCACCTAGAGCGGCCAATGCGGGTTGTGCATGAGAAATTAGAACTTCCGTTATGTATCGATGCCCAGTCAGTGAGCCGTTTTCAATGAAGACTAACTCTGTACGATCCATTGAATTTATTCCTGCCCAAAACATAACAGAGCCCCCACCATAAGGTGTGATTTCTTCGAAACATGCCTCTGCAAAGCGTTCTCCTTGTCTTCTTAGCACTCGCCGACGTCGATCTTCACCGAACAGAGATATCCTGGCTTCATCAGAGAACAAAACCCTATTCCAATCGTCTTGAGTCCATGATTCACAATTTCTAGCGAACCTAAGCCTGTGAACTCTGTGCTCACGGAGTAATTTGGGGCCGCGGGCCGGGCGGTGACTGCGTATATTGGCAGCGAGAAGCCTCCTCCTGACCGTCCATAGACTAATATGCACATTTCTTACTTCTTGGAGGTTGTTCTTAAGATCCACATACGAAGATTTGCGATTTCTCAATGCGCGACTCACAAGAAAACGATCATCCCGTGGTTGGGTACATGGTTTTCTTCCAGAACCAGGCCTTCTCTCGACGGAACCAGTCTCCTGATATCGCTGCCAGGTCCTTTGGACTGTCGAGCGACTAACATTTAGCCTCCTAGCCACGAAACATTGGCTGCAACCCTCTTCAAGCAGCGCGATAATTTTGGTAGCTTTTACCACTTTATCTACCATTTTTGATACAGCCAAACAGCATTAAATAAAGCTTTGACAGTCAAGGATATGAAATTAATCGATAAAAATTGAATAAAAGTTATGAAAGTCGATGTTAACTTCTGGAACTTCGCGCCAAAAATGTAGGATAAAAAGGGGTTTTCTGTAAAAATGAACCTCAAATGAAAAATTGAATTTAGAACGTACTTTTTTAAATACCACAGCATTTTTAAAACCGGCCAGTAACGTGTACAAACGATTGAAACCTTTTTGGTATTGTATCTTTTTAAATATGAATGAAAATCAAAACCGCCCGTTTTTTTTGCAAATGAGTTTAGTTTGGTTGATGGCTTTTAGGGTCATATGACAATTTCATTAACATGTATTGAATATAGATTCGTGCATGTTGAGTCTTTGAACAGTATTTCGTGATATAAATTTGAGTACGCCAAAACTGTTAGGTAAAAGATATAGTTTGCACATAAATCTATACATACTCTATATTCCAGAGAAAACAAGATTTTGTTTAATATGTAACTTGAAAAATGGACATATATATTTATTGAAAGTAGTACAGAGTTATAGGGCTAGGGATGCAAATATCGAAACCAAGTACATCGATGTACAAAAAACGACATCGAAGATGTATCGATACATCGATGTTTCAAAACAAACATCGATGTAAAAAAAATATCACCCTGAAAACATCGATGTTTTTTTAGAAAGCTGTGCGACGATCTTTTATTATAGTTAAATCAAGCATATTTTTTCATGAAACACCAACATTTGCGTGATGGGATGAGCTTTTTTTTTAGTTATTTAGAAACAGATTAACCTAAACTGTTACGCAGGTTTTGCTAAAAGTGCCATACATTTTAAATCATACAGGCAAAACATCGATGTCAAACATCGTATAAAATAACCTCGATACATTGATGTCTTACAATAGTGTTACGATGTTTGCCATCGATGTTTTTTTATTGAAACATCGATGTTTCAGAAACATGTATTGTTTGCATCCCTATATAGGGTGGATTATTGTATTCCAACAAGAAATCTCTGCCCTGCAATAGATGAGTAATTAATTATGAAAATGTGTGAAGACATTTACCTGAGGTTGTTGTTGATTGTGATGCGAATGGTGGGGTGCAGCTCCCCCACTGGGGTAACGAGTTCGGTTACGGGAATTGGGGCGGTTGCGTGCTGCACCGGACCCTGCGCCACCACCAGTTTTAGGTGCAGGTCCCGCTGCACCCTGATTGCTTCCACGACGGCTTTCACGCTGTTGACTCGAACCACTCGCGACTGAACCCACCTGGACACAATATTCATATAATTACAAACTTTATAAAAATCTGCTGTTATTTTAGCATTTCTTTAAACGAGGTTTTAGCATTTCTTTAAACGAGGTTTAAGAAGAGTATTTCCTTCACGGTAGGCAGCGGCCTAGCTGTGCCTCTGGTATTGCAAAGGTCCATGTGCAGCAGTTTCACTTACCATCAGGTGTGCTGACTGCTCGTTCGCCACCGTTGGCAATAACGAAAAAAAAAAAAAAATAGCAGTAAAAATATCAATCAAGTTAAATGCAAACAGAAGATATTCGTCTGCTGATATGGCGTAGTGTTTAAGATACCGTGTTACCATACCATTGTCATGGGTTCGTTTCCCACGTAGGACAGTATTTTGTGCAATCCACACATTGTTGTTACGAGGTTGGGTATTTTTGTGTCCGTTAATTGCATATTTTTAAAGTCACCCACAACAATGATTATTTCCATAGTGCAGTGTGTTATAAAAATAAAAGAAATTGAGTACATGCAACCTTTACTCGCGATGGAAGTATCTTTTATTAACTTTTATTATATTCCCACTACTAGGCTTGAGCCTCCTCCACAATAGGAGAGCAAGTTGACCTTACTACCGTTGCTGGTCAGACACGTTGGTATAGGATTTCGTTTCGAATTTTCCTTCTCTTGCATAGATGTTATATGCTTATTATATCCCTTAGTCGTCTTTTACGATATCCATGGGCAAGATAGGATAGTATGGTGATTTGTTTTCTTACTCCCTCACCACACGGAATATATTAATATTCTATTAAAATATTAGATAAATTACAATACCTAAACTAATTCAATTATTACTATTATTAATGTATAATGTTTAATTAAAAATTATATATTAATATATAAATAACCCATATGCTCACACTTTAGACTACTGTAAGAGACTAGTACGTCACTTCCGTCCGAAAAAAATCTGACAGCTCCTAAGCCGCGCTGAAGAAGTTTAACTTCAAAATTAGAGAAAAGAGTTAAGGCATATAATGATTACCTATTAAAAACTCTAAATAGTTTTCTTGGCTTATTTTACGGCAATTATTAGATAAGTATTTGTAGGGTAGAAATGACTTCTTGCCATAGCCAATCCAAAAAAAAGAGGGTAGAATCTACTTGTTTAATATTGATATCAATTGTTGCAACAGTCGAATAAACACACTTCACATATCGACTGTATCATTTCTTAGACCCACGCACCACATAGACTTGACAAATTTGTACTTTACAAGGCTAAGAGTGTAAAATCATTAGCACAGAGACTCAGTCATTGACCTCCAAACAAGTGTCGTGGGTACGAGTCCCATTCTATACTGATTCACGTTGTTCCGTGTTTGTGCACAATTCGTGTCCGTAATTACATGTTAGTAATTTTTTTTATTGCAAACGGTAGCAGACGAGCAAACAGTAGTTGCAAAGCCGTTGCCTACCGCGAAGAAAGTAAAGGGAGTGTGAATGTGTGCAATGAGGTTCGGTGACACTAAAGGCATCACTAAAACCCACCACACGCAAACACCCTCAGAAAGTTGGTTGCTACTATTCGGATGTCGATTTTCTGCGAAAGCGTGGTACTATCCCGGATGGACCGGCCCGCGGCTGTAGACAGACAACTGTCAACATTTTGGTCCTACCACTATGAATCTACCACGATACAAATATTTCGTGGTTAGCGTTAAATTTAGTCCTTAAATTTACTCCTATAGTATTAAATTAAAAAAATAAATAATAAGTTGATTGTTTATTATAAAGATGAGCAACAAACCTGAGTGCTTTGGTCAGCAGTAGGACTCTTCCTATGTGCGCCAACTGCAGGCGTTCCTGATCGCGAAGCACTTTGCTGAGATCCACCTCCAATTAGATCAAGCATCGAACCTAAAAAATAATACGTTGCAGAAACTGCTTTAAAATCTATCTGTGGAAACATGAATTTGCCCGTTTTGCGTAAGGAACTCAAGCTTTAAGGCAGCTACACGGCTATGGATATCAAAGAATACCAATATACTAAGTAGCACTAGTGGTCGACCCAATGACGCTGGGAGGGACACGATGGGTTATAGGGCGGCTCATCGCCCTTTCTTCACCTCATACGGAAGACAGCAAGCGTGTGGACCATAACCTGCCAAAAAAGAGAGCTAGCTACTTCCTATACCAATGGTCTGGGTCTTAATCCACGTGCAGAACAGTTGAATAAGGTTACATTAAATGTGGACATTTTCATTCCATCTCAAGTCCCTCTGTTGAGCTCAAACCTCCAGATTGTGAGGGAAATTAGCCTAATATTACTAGTCAGACATGTTGGAATAGTTATATCCCTTAGTCGTCTTTTATGATACCTATGTGCAAGAGAGGGTGGTAAGTTCTATTTTTACTTCATAATCACAAAGATAATAGTTGTAAACACGAGTAATTATTTCTTAGTGCAGGTATCTATCTATACAAATAAAATTGAAGTATCTGTTTGTAATGTAAAAATACTGGCCTTTTTTCGTGCCCCCACAGTTATTTGGACGACAACTATGCCTTAAAACCAATTTAAAAAATGTTTGTCTATTTGTTTGAGGCTGAAGACAAACGGCTGGACCGATTTAGATAATATTTTTCTACCAGGTAGCTGTGTATATAAGGAGTAACTTAGGCTATATTCTACCGAAAAGAAGGGAGGGTGGGTTGCTAGACAATAATCAAAATGTATGCATTTAATACACATCCTTGTCCTCGCATCTTTGAGCTTTAATGGCTATGTCTTCTGCACTGTTATCTCTTCACATTGACAGGCTTTTCGGTAAAAGTTATTTATTTTTAAAATGTGACCAAATGGTTAAGATAGTTCTAGTCTACTAAGTGCTAGGCACATTCCTGACATCTGTGACCACAGAGCTTGTGCTGGGACACCCACATATGTCTGCATCTATCACATCTCAGATATGGTAGTAGCTTACAAGAGATGTGATATATATAGACAAATCTACTTAAATAAAAACAAAAAATTGTGATCACACTAATTATAAAGCAAAGCTTTAAATGAATTGTAACTGAACTGAAATGTGTATGCATTTTCTTCTACAAGCAACAGACCAAGGAATAATGAAATGCAAGTTGCGATTTTTTTTTGTTATTTAGTTCATTAAGATAGGTTGTACCAGTGAGTAAGCCATCACCAGTGAATAAGAATTAAATAAGCCATCACCAGTGGATAAAGACTAAAAACATTGTGATTTGTTATTTATGTTTAGTTTATTAAGATAGGTAACCCGTGAGTTAGCCATCACCGGTGAATAAGAATTAAATAAGTCATCACCAGTGGATGAAAACTAAAAATTGGCTTTCTATGTAGTTGTCGTGTAAGAATACAATTTATCAGCACCCCTATAGCCATGTGTATCATATAAGACTATGGGATTAAAAATTCATATAACATCTATGCAACAGATGGAAAACTCAAAATCAAACCCTATACCAACCTATCTGACAATTGTGGTATAGTAGGTCAATTGCCCACCTATTGTGAAGGAGGCTTGAGCCCAACAGTGAGACTTACACAAGGTGAATTGATGACCTGTCTCATATATGCTTAAATGCATAAATGTTATATGCATATTATATCCCTTAGTCGTCTTTTAGGACATCCACAGGCACGATAGGGAATTGTATTCTTACTCAGTCACCTCACGGAAAGTTATAGGCACATAGGCATGGTAAATTGTATTTTAACTCTGTCACCATACAGAAAAATAATCTAATTCATTTAATATACATCGAACAGGCTGGCAAATTCATTATTGGCAATAGACCTTCCCACAGAGTGGATAATAGCATAAATTCCATGCTTGGCAAGCATGTTGACAATCACAGTAAATTATAGCCACTTCTGTGATGCTCCCATGGTAAGTTTTTACAACTCCAACAAAAAGAAAGCCAGTTATTGATGTCCCATGACCATGACCCATCACCAGATGATGCAAGTAAACCAGATACTAACTTTATTAGTGCTAGACAGTTAAGGATTATCCTGATTATAATAACCTAATACACAGTGCATATATGAAAATTACCAAAATGAAGTATTGCAACTAAAACTTAGGAAGGAATTTGATCTACCTACTAAAACTTATCTAACTATAAAAAACTTGGAAATTGGTATGCTACGCCAGTATGCTTGTGTAATAGGCCAATTACTACTAACTGTTATAGCATCATTCTCTTTAAAATTCTTTTTCGTTTGTTGCCTAAGTAGTAGCACACTTTTTAATAAATTTTGGTGCAAAGATGTGTTGATATCATTCAGAACACCAAACTGTAGTTACTCTACCATTGTAAAGGAGTTATGAGTCAAACAGTACAATATTTATTAACTATAATGGCCATTTTCACCAATAACACATAAATCCTTAGGAACCACTTCATCATCAGCTCATATAAGTCCTACTGTTGGGCTCGAGCCTCCTCCACAATAGGAAGGAAATTGACCTTACTACACCCATGATTACCGAATAATATCTGAGATATGCCAGTGAATAAGTTCAAAAAAGCAATCAAGAGTAGATTTTATCTAAAAGGTTATTATAAAATCTCGGATTATCTTGATGATAACTCGGACTGGCAATGAGCATCTCCTCATACAGGAATTTCCTCATTATTTCAATGTTAGAAATTCCGCACATGTTTATTTTTTTATTGTTGCTACTATAATTGTGAAGGGTAGCGTGTTTTGCCAAACGAATTTTTATTGGATCTGTGTTTTATGTTTATGGCAAATGGTATTAGTCATGCTCACTGAAGGATCTGCTTGCGGTAGCTACAAGTAGCGGGTCACTTCCCTTCATTATGGTTGAGGGGAGCGATGGCTGCTCTAATGGTTAACTCATGATCAGGTGCCGCTTGCGGGATCTGGTCCAGCCGTAGTCTCATTATTATATTTGTGAATTGCATTATATAATATTTCGACCATTTGAAATATTATATAATACAATTCACAAATGCCATCATCACACTGGAACTATTAATAAGCATGTTGTAAAATGTAATTTTATTCAAGTGAAATTAGAAAAATTAATAAAAAATAGACATGCCCACTGAGTTTCTTGCCGGATCTTCTCAGTGCGGTCACATTCTGATCCGCCAGTAATTTTAAGAAAAAAATGTAAAAAAATGACAATATGCGAGTGCCCCTGCAGGGTTTCTACATAATAAAGGTTTTGAATTTGAATTGTCAAAAATATGATAATTTTAGGTGACATTTAATATGATATACCTAGATGATGCATAATATTGTTAGTGTATCATCTAGACTGTCTTAAGTGGTACCTAAAATTTAGGTTTCATTGGCCTGTAATGCCCATTTTCACCAATGACACCTAAATTCTAGGTAGCATCTAAAGAAGTATAATGATATATAGCATTGAGGTAATGTGTCAGTTATCTGAATTGAATCATAATAAATATAATATTAGCTGGCTGTATTATTTACATTGACTCAGGTGGTACCTAAAATGTAGGTGTTGTTAGTGCAAACAGACCTAAGTCTCTACTTACAACACCTAGACAAGGAAGAGCTGGTACCATGCTATGGTATGGCATTCACCATAGTGATATATTTTAAATTCAATTTTAAATTAATATATCTACACACAATAGCTACATTTTCATCCTTATTCCAAATTATATACAAATAAATTATTAAATTTTAATAACTTTAATTTTAAATACATTTTAATAACCAAATGAATCATGCCGTTTAGTAAATATTTAATCAGAATGATGTTTGTTAAGGCTGAATTAGTCAGTCAAACCAATTTGTGTTTATTTATATATACTGTAGTAACAGACACAATGATTTTAAAACTACTTAATTCTATCCAATAATGATCTAACTACAAGGTTAGTACTTGCATGCGGTTTGTGTAGCAGTAAGTGTATAACTAAGTATTAAGAATAAGTAAATAATATGAAATTGAATGGAAATTTACCATAGATTGCGAATTCTTTCTATTAATTTATTAAAAGGTTTCTATGAAGTTGCAAAAATCGCAAAGTAGCATGTATAGAAGCAAAAGCTATAATTAACCATAAACAAAAACCTTGGTCTTTCACTTGATTGGCATGATGTGCCACTCCTGAGCCAATTGGAGCCGTTGTCGGCTGAGACTGGGGTACCAGTTCCACCGAAGCTTGTGGAGTCAACTCACTGGTCTTGTTAAGTTGAGCATGAACACTTCCAGGGAAGCCAGCCATTGGGTGATATTGAGGGTAGGGGGCTTGACCGACCACCGGGTGATTGTACTGCCCAGCAAACTGACCCGGCGCACTGCTAGCCCCAAGAGTTGGTGGCACTGACATCTGCATGATGGCAGGATCATTGGGTAATGATGGGACATTGTTGAGTACTCGAATATCCTTGATGTCCGATCCTCGGAACAAAATGTAATCATACACTTGGCTTTGAGGTGCCACTGGGTACTGCGTCTCACGATCCTCCGTGCCAAATGACCGCACTGCACAAAAACAACACAAATTAATAAAATATATATACCAACACCAAATTTTAAGAATACAATTCACTACCCCCAGTCTTGCCCATGACTAAGAGATATAATATGCATATAACATTTTTGAAAGAGAAGTAAAACTCACAAGAAAACCCTATACCAACCTATCTAAGGTGATATAGTAGGTCCAGGCCCAGCGGTGGATATCCGCTGCTATAATGACACTGATGATGATTAGATACTTCATAACATTATCAATTCATCTTGTGCTAACTAATTTCAACAATTTATAATGAGCATTTAACTTCAAGTGAGAATCTAATAAGTTGTGAAAGAAGTAATAAATGTAGGTAGGTCTGTTACCCAGCAACACATACTCGTAATAACGATAAACATGTAGGTAATGATTTTATCTAAGTTCAAAATGTTATAAAGATACAAATTTAACAGAGTTGAATGCAATTTATGTGAAATTTATTATATACATACAGAAACCTGTATGTGTATAATAGTTTTCAATCAACGTCATCAATGTGAAACTGCGGTCATAAAGGGCACTAACTATTATATTTTGAGGGTAGGTGAACACAATGTGCTATATGCAACGGAATTTTGGAAAATTACATGTATAACGCCCAACAACAACATATCCTGAGCGTTCCCAAACAATAAACAAAGATGCACAAGAGGGGAAAAGATCAACTCTGGATATGTATTTAGTTACTAAAAGAAAAATCTTGCCGTTAATATATATCATAGCATTTAAATAAGCAGCGAGCGATTATTACAAAAATACAAAATGAAGATTTGTAGTAAAATAACAGTATCCATTTGTCAACTTACCGTTAGCCAAAGCGATGGTACATTCCTGAGGATCGACGGTGAAAAGCCGGCCTTCATAACGAATATCGGCTTTAGATATTAGGCTTATTTTAGAGCCCAATTCAGGCATTCCAGAACTCATAATGTCACTTTGGAAATAACCAACTGATGTTAAAGATTTCTAAAGATATCGTCGACCATAGAAATCAGCCACCGAATAAAATGACTGACAGACGGGAAGTTGGCAACAAGCGGCGCGTTTACAAACAGCTGTCCAAGTGGGGGCAATTTTAAAACCTGAAATAGAGAATCGCGGGGAAGTCGAATCTTGGAATAATACAATTAACCAGTGTATTAGACTGTAGTCGATTTTTAATATTACACTAATATTTTATAATTTGGCATTAATATTGCCCTTTTGAGGTTGAAATAATTACTCTATTATTGTCTAATGCTCTATGAAATTAGTTTATTATATTAAATGGTACTATAATAAGAAAATACGCTGAGGAAATAATTCTTCTATTACAGAGGAATTTACAAATATAATTAACAGACAACAATGAATCGAAACAACAACTTGTGGGTCGCACAAAGTATTAT
This sequence comes from Lymantria dispar, assembly GCA_032191425.1. Taxonomy (NCBI): domain Eukaryota; kingdom Metazoa; phylum Arthropoda; class Insecta; order Lepidoptera; family Erebidae; genus Lymantria; species Lymantria dispar. The sequence goes on from CM063457.1 coordinate 7,457,580, forward strand.
GCTGCGTGAAAATCGAACCCATAACACCTGGCAGAGTAGGTTGGTGTCGAACCCACGACACCTGACAGAGTAGGTTGGTGTCTTAATCACTACGCTATTTGTGTAGTAATGAATATGATACGTCAGTGCTCAACGTGTGTTTTCATATTTTGCCAAAACTCATAGAACACAATCAAAATGGGTTGTGTTGACAATAACAACTACAATCTCAGTTATATATTTTTTTGTAGTAACTGTGAAGAGACTCTCAATATCCTATCTCTTTTAAAATGAATTGATACTTAGTATGAATCATTAAAAAAACAACATTTTATATTGCTCCAAAAATAAAATATAAGTAAATACTTTAAATTGAATGAAACCAATCAAGCTATATAAATTGTAAATAAAACTATTTTTACGGATTTTATCGCGTTTGTATTTGAGTTTTGATTGCACGATGTTTTGAACACTTTACAGCGTTCATGGTCATGGGCGGATATAGTCTGCGGAATAGTTTTATTTACAATATGTGGTTGTACTCGTGTAAAGATCAAAATTCATCAAGTTATTATGTAGAAAAAATCATCAAGTTGTTAAGTACATTTTATATGACACTCAATTTATAGGATAAAATCTGTTCGTGTGATTTTCTGCCAATGCATTGAGTGGTGTAATTTCATTTTTCATGTTCTACTCAACAATCCCTTTCTTTTGATAACAATATTTTAGGCATACTTAAAAACTTATTCCGCACTCTTTAGCCGTCCACCAGATTGCATTTAGAGTGACATTTAGTTCGTTTTCTTCTATGCCAAAATGCTAGGCTTTCATTTGATAGGTACCCATATTACGGCAGTGCACAAAAAATTTCTAGCACGCCATTTTGAACAGTCCGCCATAATGGATTTAGAATGACGTCGCTTAGCTCATTATATTTTGTCATCCAAACATACGCAGTATCCCTTACTAGTCTGTGATCCAAACTGAATGCAAAGTATCAGCTTAATCAGTTGATAAAATTCAATTACAAGATTTGACCCGACCCGAACATATTAGGTACATTACAAGTTAAATATAAACATGATACTTAATGAGTTTCTTTCAGAATTTATATTTCTATACAAATGGTAACTATGAATGATTACTTGTTTGGGGCAAGCTTAAGAATACAATATGTTACTACCCTACCATTTCTGCACAGATGGCATAACGGCTAAGACACTGGCCTAACACGTCAGTAGCACGAGTTCGATTCCCACGTAAGACAATACTTTGTGTTATCCACAAATTGTTAGACTCAATTGGATGTACTTTGTTTGATTACCTATATGTTTGTAAAGTCCCTCGCATAACAAGAATTATTGCTTTAGTGTAAAAGACTCTCTTTTAAAAAAAAAATATTTCCTGTGTAGTTCCAAATATCGGCTAAGTAATCACCAGTAAAATCAACAGCAGCTAGCACTCTTTTGGAAAATTATTATGTACTCAACATAATAATTGATGTTGAGTGTATTGATTATGGGACTCCTTCTTAGGAAGATAGCAGCTAGCAGTGGACATTAATAGCCAAGGCTGACGGTTGGATTGATAGATTCATGTTTGTAATCTGTACAAAGCAATAAAACCATCTCTGTTTTTTCTAAATGTTCATTTAGCGAGAAATTGCATTAAGCAAGAGCACTGAATCGTAATAAAGGCATCCAATGGCTGCGGTGAGTTTGAAAGAACGGTGATACGACAGGTTGCAAAGTTTGTGTCTTCATGTCATCGAACTGGCTGTCGCTGCGACGGTTTGTCTACGGCAGTCCGTGCGACCATTGCCAGTTTAGGTAAACTTTTAAAATTAAGTGAAAAGGGCTACTAAATATGAAAAAGTGAAAGCTTTTTGCCTGGAGCGTGAGAGCGTCATGTGGTGATCTTGTGTTATATTCAATACCTTAGTGTGTATATATATGTATCAACAATTTTTATGGCATTTTATGTAATGTGATGCGAAGGAACTGCTATAGTGTAGTGAATATGATATAACAGTGCTATACAAATGTTTTCCATCAAAATTTCCTGAAGATACTATTACGAGTAACTTTAGCAGTGAGCACTATTGAGAGCGTCGACTTGTCTTACTGGCGGACAAAGAGTATATAACCAAACTAACAGTGTGAAGAAAGTTGTAACTCAACACTCTCAACAATAGCCTTTTTTAGTAGCTGACTGCTAATACAAGAAGAACATAAGTATAAGACTTATATTGAGATGTTCAATTTAGTTTATTCACGTTAAAAATATTTACGTTCCGAATGGAGAACCCACAGTGAAGCAGTTAAAACCATCTACTGCTAACAGCAATAGACACAAAAAAAACCAATACGCCTAAAGTATTTAGTATCCATGAACACGAATAAAAATTATTAGAAAAAAGTAGTTTAAAATTGTAAATCTGTAATTGTAACGTAAATTTTGCTCTGTAAATAAAAACAGCATTATTCAGTATTATTTCAAAATATTGTGGTGAATTTTATGATACAGTATCTCATCTATGAGCAAGGATGATAGAAACGCCGAAGTGCACAAATGAAATCATTAGACGTAGTGTTGGCGGGAGCAATAGTAGCTCTATACGTAGAAGTCTTATACCGCAAATCCGAACAACAAATTGTAAAAATGAGGTAATGTAGCTTTGAACTTATTTCTTGATAAGTGGTATAAATTTCCGTCATTTCGTCAATGTTTTTTTAGCATTGTAGAATTTAGTTGCTGTTTTCCTAGTAGCCATACGAAACTATTAACTATTTTAGTGTGGGTTCTCATTAATTATCACAAATTTAGTTGCATTCCACAAATATAGAATTTAATAAAATGGAGAGGCTAATCTATAGCATTAAAATATAAATTTGGCTGCAATATAACAATCATTAGTATTTTTCATCACCTCCATCATCTCGGCCCACTTAAGCCGCACTGTTGCGCTTGGGCCTCCACAATGGGAGGGAAATAGACCTATATACTGTGCTGGTCAGATGTTTTGCTATGGGGTTTTATTTAGTTTTCCTTCTCTTGCACGGATGTTATATGCATATCATATCCCTTAGTTGTCTTTTACGACACCCATAGGTAGGAAAATGTGGTGAATTGTATTCTTACTTCATCAGCACATGGATAGATTAATATGTTTACTTATTACCAATTATTTGTTAAGGAGTGCAATGATGATGAAGCTGAACGCTCATCGTTGCTGGCATCTGAGCGTGCGTTGGCATCATCAACACCCCATCAGTCGCCGAGACGTGGACGGGATACTATGTCTTCTTCACCTCAGAAGGAACATTTTCAAGGATGCCTGAAACTTTATGCTGAAAATGTATGTTTCATTAGCTTTTTCTAATCTTATATTCATTGCTTCACAAGTATAAGACACTTATGTCTGGCAAAATAAATCGATAAAACATTTCTTTTTAATTAGAGTCCGTAGAACATTTGTATAAACAGTGGACCCCCGGTAATCCGACAAACACTTTGCACGGCAGTGTTGAACTATTGAATTTGTCGGATTATAGAGTACTACCTAAGAACCCTTATAGTACTTTTATTTACAAAAGAGTACCTTCTAATCTGACTGGTACCTATACATAATATACAATGAAAACTAAAACTATGAAGCATGTTAGGCTATATTAGGCATAATAGGCCACTATTATGTAATAGGGGTCCAATTCAAACTAAACAATCAGAATCAAAACAAAAGCACAAGTGGTGCGTACAAGTTGTAACCTGTTCAATCAAGCATAACTTACATTAGCAAAAAGTGAAGAAAAATCTATACCAATAAATAAAATTGGAGTGTCTGTTTGTAATGTCAAAATAATAGGCTTTTTTCATTCTCACACGGTTATTTGCACGACACCTATGCCTAAAATAGCAATTAAAAAATTTTGGTCTGTCTGTCTGTTTGTTCCGGGTAATCTTCAAAACGGCTGGACCGATTTCAAAAATTCTTTCACCAATGGAAAGCTATAATATCAGGGCGTAAACTAGGCTATATTTTATCCTGGTATTCTCATGGGAACGGGAACTACGCGGGTAAAACGACTATAACCTATAAGCGAAGCGAGGGCGGGTTACTAGTATTTAATAATACTGGATATGTCAGACTAAAGGGGTGCCGGATTAGATAGGGCCTGGATTACCGCGGGTCCACTGTATTTCATTGTTGGTACTTCTTGCTACAGTATTATTGTACTATCTAAATTCAAATCATATTTACCATGTCTTATAAGCCTTGGAAATTTTAAAAGGGAAGAAAGTGAGGGTGACTTACCACTTTTCCATGGTTAACTTTTCAGTTATACCGGGAATTGCATGTTGACATTAAGGAGGGTGCTCATCATGTGAGAGTAAGACCTCCTTATCTTCTATTTCACTTCGATCCTATCCGGTATTCCTTCTATTCCCTTGTTGTGTGTCGTATATTAACTATGGGAAAGTGGTGGTTCTTTCCTTCCATTTTAAAATAGTAATGGATCGCCACTATATTAGGCCTAATTCAATTCTACCCTAAGCTTTAGAAAGTCGACCTTCATATGAGATTTGAACATACATAGGAGTGGTAGACCACACTGTCGATAGTTATCTGTCTACAGCCGCGAGCCGGTCTGTCCGGGGCAGTACCACACTCTCGCAGAAAATCGACGTCTGAGTGGTAGCAATTTGTTACTGCGCTTCGTTCGGTGAGCGAGAGCCGGAAGCCCAATTTTCTGAGGGTGTTTGCGTGTGGAGGGTTTTGGTGGTGTCCTTGGTATCACTGAGCCTCAATGCACGCATTCACACTCCCTTCAATTTCTTCGCGGTAGGCAGCGGCCTTGCAGAGGTCCATGAGCGGCAGCAACACTTACCATCAGGTGTACTGTTTGCTCGTTTGCCACCGTTTGTAATAAAAAAAAAATACAGTCACACTTCAAAAATGTATTCTGTATACCGCTTAAATCTTTAGATACGGTTTTATCAACAAATATCAGTCAAGGAGGTCAATAAATGTTGCTCAACATGTGTCCCCCATGGCATTCAATGTGTTAAACAATAATAATTAAAAAATATGACCACAAAAATGGAAATAGGAGTAGAATGAGATACATTAGTTTGCCCCATTGCCAGTACCAGTAAGGCAAGAGTTACTACTTCAATGCCCAAGTTGAAGCATGCAAAAATGATTACACAATATTTGGTTGTCTATTACACTTATATGTTTCTGAAGGGCTTTATCATATTTTTATATAAGTGAAACCATGTCTATAATAAAAATTACTATCTATCTTATTACCACTTATTTACTTTTTCCAGAAAATCACCAAAGATAATGCATGGAACCTGCAATTAATAGATTTTATGACAAACATGCTAAGGCGGCATGATTCCCGCATGGAGAATCTTCAAACAGCTTCTACATTAGTAGAAGCCTCTACTAAGATTTATTCCTTTAGAGTGGATGCAATTCATTTTGATGTGTTGAAGATAGCAGGTGGACTAATCAAGGCTGCACAGGTATGTTACTAAAATTTTCACCTAGAGTACAAACCATTCATTAATCTATTCACATTTATTGTTGGACTATCCTTACCAATTAATTGCCATTCTTGGCAAGTGAGTTGTCTTTCGCCCTTAACCAGTCTTTATGACTCCCAACACATATTTTTAACCCATCTCCATACAGGGAAGAATCTAATTCAAGTAGAATCTTAAGTACAATATTATGTCCACTTTATTTTGGATAGCAATGAAGTGTCGACTCATAGCAATAGCCATGAGATATCCATCCATAGTACACATACCACAGTACTCATCTACTAAATGTTTTCACTAAATTGAATTGCCATTGTTACATCTGTGTGGTGAGAGAGTAAGAATTCACCACCTCCTTTCTTGCCGGTGATTGTCATAAAAGACGACTAAGGGATTATTGCAGATTACATCTATCCAATAGACGGAAAACTCGAAATTGAACCCTATACTAATCTGTCTTACCAATGTGGTGTAGTAGGTAAATTTCCCTGCCATTGTGGGAGAGGCTCAAGCTCAGCAGTGGGATGTAGGGGGCTGTGATGATAACGATTGTTAAAACATATAAAAAAAAGCATATATCCTTGAACTATTACAAGTTTTATCGATATTTACTTATCTATACCAATAAATAAAATTGGAGTGTCTGTTTGTAATGTCAAAATAATAGGCTTTTTTCATGCTCACACGGTTATTTGCACGACACCTATGCCTAAAATAGCAATTAAAAATTTTTGTCTGTCTGTTTGTTCCGGGTAATCTTCAAAACGGCTGGACCGATTTCAAAAATTCTTTCACCAATGGAAAGCTATAATATCAGGGCGTAAACTAGGCTATATTTTATCCCGGTATTCCCACGGGAACGGGAACTACGCGGGTAAAACCACTATAACCGAAGCGAGGGCGGGTTGCTAGTGTTAAATAAGCACGTTAAATAAGCCTTTCAAGTTCATATAAAAGGCCCCTTCTTATAACGTTCATGTATACGGTCCCTGTCTAATCCGGCATCCTTTGTAGTCCGACATGTCTAATTATTATTGAATATTTTTTTTGACAATCTTTACTTAATGTAAATAATGCATGATTGAACAGGTTACAACTTGTATGCGCTGCCACCATTGTACTTTTGTTTTGATTCTTTTGAATTTGACTATATGTATAGCGCCTAGCGTGCGTTCATAGTTTAGTTTATTCATTGTATATTATCTATACGTGCCTGTCGGATTACAAGTTACTCTTTAGTAAAAAAATCTGCACTATTGTCGGATTATATGAGTACCTAAGTTACGTACCCTTGTTTTAGGCAGTACTCTATAATTCGATAGTTCGAAACTGTCGTGCAAAAGCAAAACGTTTGTCAGAATTCGGGGTCCACTGTATTATATATTTATATATATTAATTTTAAGTAATGGAAAGTGGGTAACTTTGGAAGTCTGTTAATTGCACACAATTTCAAACTGATAAAATTGAACATTTGCTAGTGGAAGACTCAATGGCTATCCAATGATCAAATATTTATATCATCTTTTTGCCTTTTATATCGGTATTAGAGCCACTAAACCAATGAGGCAGATTAATATTAGTTTATTTAATATTCTCCATAGACAAAACGAGGTAAGAAAGACGATGATAATGATGTACAAGATGACGGTGCTGTTGATGGTGAAGCAGCCGCCCCAGTTAAAAAGAAAAAGAAGAAAGCTAAAGGAGCCATAGCTAATAATCCCGATGTTCTCAATGGTGACTTTGATACTAACGATTGTATAGGTGAGTTCAAGAGTTACCAATCTATGTTAAATGTGTACTTGTGGAATCGGCTTCAACTATATTCTAATGTATTCATCGTGTGGGCTTGAGCCTCTGTAATACGAGGGAAATTGACTATACCAAGCTGGTCAGACATATTGGTATAGGGTTTTATTTCGAGTTTTCCTTCTCTTGCATAGATCTTATATGCAGATTATATCCCTTAGTCGTCTTTTACGACATCCACGGGCAAGATAGGGAGTGGTGAAATGTATTCTTAGTCTGTCACCACACAAAATAGGCATATAGAGAAACCAAACTAAACTGAACATTATACCATCAAATCTATTCCTGTCGCCTTAATATGGTTGTCCACCTAGTTAAATAGTTTGTCCTACCTTCTCTCAGTACAGAGTCTTTCACATGGCTATATCAATTTGTTTCACACGTATGATAATTCTTTTTGTGACCTGGTTGTTCTAGGATTGGGTATAAATTTATAATAGGTATTTTACTTGTAAAACCAAGGGTTTAATGAAGAATTTTTATAAACATTTTATCCTTCTACTCTTTCAAGTTCTTATTTTATGTTTTTTACAAAGACACCCTGCACTGAGACAATAATACTTGTCAATACAAGCGACTTTACAAACATAACTAACGGACACAAATTACATGTAGGCTCGGAACAACAATTTGTAAATTGCACATGTTGTCTTGCGTGGGATTCGAACTCACGACACTTGTACGATCGGTGGCGGTCATAACCACTACGCCATCTGTGCAGTTATTCATGCATCTTATGTAAATATTGCATGTATTTCAGATCCATTTTTCGAGCGGCTAGCGGCTACCCAAGGCGATGTGACGTCATCGAACCGAGCTTTCAATGCGACCCTGCCTATTCACGACAAAACATTAGCTTTAATATTGAGGTAAGCATAAAATCTTTTCGAAAATATTTCTCGTGCGATTCAGGAGTGATAGAGCATGAATCAGCAATCACAATTCCACGTATTCTAATAACCAAGTTGAAAATATATTCTCTTCATTGCTACCATACTACCAGTTGTCACATCGCTTGTCGTAATGGTTCAATACTACAATATGTTATTATTAATTTGTCCCATTTTCAGGCTGTCTGCTCCCATGTCCCCAACCGAAATAAAAATATCCCGTTTTTACTGACAAGACAGACATTTGGACATAAAAAAAAGTGGTTACATCAGTTACCACTTCTTTTTGTGGCTAATATGTCTAACAGATAAGTCTACTATGGGTAGCATAAATATAAATAGGGACGTAACTAGCGAATACATAAAAAATATAATTTGGTTTGGTAGCAAAACAAGTTATATCTTTATATCATCTTCATCTCAATACGGAATATGCATGATATTATTTAATTTTTTTAAACGTTTCTACTAGTTATTACATTACTAGAAATAAATATAACACATCCAAAATATAAACCACTACGCTAAAAAAAATTTTTAACAATCGCCATTATTTATGGGCGATGAAAACGCGACTACTTCGGCGCGCGTATTCTGTGACGTCAGAGTACTCGACACTCGTACAAGTTGCTAGGGCTGCCAACTAGGGCTGTTGATATTTTTATAAATATCGTTTTTCGACATATCGATATTTTACAATGTATCAATATCGGGGTTCGCTATATCGATAAAAATATCGATCTTTTTATTATTATTACGATTATTAAATATATTATATCTTATTTACCTTGCAGCTTTTATTCCTCCGAGTTTAACAGACATTAAATCTGAACTAGACGCGAAATATGTTGTCATCATATACACGTCTATTTTAGGAAGATTATCTGACTATACTTTGACGAAACCGGTTTCAGTCATTGTAATAAGACTTATTCACAAGATTAATACTTGAACATAGAAAACTAATAACTTATTATGAAATAACTGGGTAACAATACAAAATAATTAGGGATGTGACTTGGAGGGAAAAATCGATTTTGTAATTATCGATTTTTTTGTTCTTTAAAATAAATCGATTATAAAATAATCGATTCATTAAAAAAAAATCGATTGTAAAATAATCGATTAATTTAAAAAAACGATTTTAAAATAATCGATCTTTTGTTCTTTAAAATAAATCGATGATAAAATAATCGATTAATTAAAAAAATTGATTATAAAATAATCGATTAGTTAAAAAAAATCGATTATAAAATAATCGATTAATTAATAAAATCGATTCTAAAATAATCGATTTTTTCTTGCAACAGGATTATGAAGGTTTTTTTTAGGAAATGTGAGCTTTATTTTCTAACATAGTATGATGAATTTTGATCGAATTTCAAATAATAAAAATTGATTAATAATTGACTATTATTATTTTGATAATCGATTGTAAAAATCAATTATTAATCGATTATTTTTTTATAAAAATCGATTATTTTTTCACATCCCTAAAAATAATCATTAGAAACATACAAACAGCAACTTGATATCACAAGGTTCTCCTCCTATCCAAGGTTCAAGGAGGGCTGTTGATAAAATATCTATATGTCAAAATATAGATATTATTATTTAAAAATATCGATACTTAATACTGAACTTATTTTGGACGATAATAAAAAGTAGGTACGTATCGAGGGTCGATATTTATTTGAATAAATTTGGTGTTTTATCTTTTCTTCTAAAGTATTTATTCTACAAAATCACCGTAAACTTAATCTACTGTAGAAGCGCTGGCATGAAACTGATGATCAGTTATCACTTACTCCTAGAATTTGATAAAAAAAAGTTCGGCACGGCAACCCCGCAATGAACAAAGTTAAAGAGTGGTCATGGGGAAATTAATCGAAATATCGATATTTTTTTCGTTATATCGAACTCCGATATTGATATATCGAAAAACTATTTTTTTTTAATATATACAGCCCTAACTAGAAGACTCGGGTGTCACGTGTTCAAAACGTGACATCATAGTACTCCAACCAATGCGGTGCGTTTCAGAAATTTTACGCGCGAATCTCAAAAAAGGCACTTTTTGATAATTAAATTTAATTATTAAATAATGATAAAATTAAAAAATAATTTTATAGGTGTTTTTTAAGCAATAAAGATTACAAATAAAAATAATTTGTTCATTTTGGAGTTTCGTGCATATTCCCTATTGACATAAGTCTCATACCTCGGCCTCGTGTCCATCCATCCATCCATCAGCCTACAGACGTCCACTGTTGGACATAGGCCTCCCCACGAGAATGCCGCTCGGAATGGTCCTGCGCCACTTGCATCTAACGGTGCCCTACGACTTTAAGAATGGCGTCAGTCCACCTAGTGGGGGGTCGTCCTACGCTGGGTCATCCGATTCATGGTCGCACTCAAGAACCTTTCTTCCCCAACGGTTGGCGGTTCGACGAGCCATGTGGCCTGCCCCTTGCCACTTCAATGTGCGAATTCTGCGGTCTGTATCGGTTACACCCGTTCTACAGGTTTCCGTATTCCGGATTTTATCACGTAGATAAATAGCGAGCATAGCCCTCTCCATAGCACGTTGGGAGACTTTCAGCTTTTTTATGAGACCGACATTTAGAGACCACGTTTCAGTGTCGTCTCATCGCTGGTAACACACATTGGTTATAAATATAAAACCTTTGTTTTCAGACACTGCGGAATATTGGTTCGGCCTCGTATAGGCATAAAACCCTATGGTTTTATGTCGAGTTTTCCTTGTCTTGCATAGATATTATATGCGTATCATATCCCTTAATCATCTTCTAGGACACACACAGGCAAGAGACACAGTCACAGATACAGACAGAGTCAGAGTCATACTCTGTCACCACAGAGAGTGACTGTTTTATATATTTTTATGTAGTCACTATTTATGAATCTAATAATATTTATTATAATTTTTTTAGAACGGATGATCAGTACTTAGAAGAGATAAAGGAGGATACAAAAGAAAACATAGACTTGTCGGAAAAAATTACTATCTTATCCAAATTGTTGTTAGCCTTCTCTGCAGATGATCAGATATGTGAACCGTTTACTGGCTTCTCTATATCGAACTGGGACCCGGATACTGAAGAGACGTAAGTTTTTATGCAGTTATTTTAATATAGATAATAAAAGATACTAATTTTAAATTGTTTCATTTCTTGGTTGTATTGGCTAGTTGCCGAAACAGGTGCACTGATTTTGACTGAACTTTCATAGATAGAAATCTGATTTGATAAAGAGTAGTATAGTATAGTAATAGTATTTCATAAAATGAATTAGATTCCACACAAACCTATATGGATGAGGCCACTAGTAACAGCTATGTATATTACGAATAAATTCTCATATATTATTACTATAATTTGCTACTTTAAACCCACGCAATTTCGCCTGCGTCACATAAGAGAAAGTTGAATTTGTATGCATCTATGACTTGTGGCACAGTTCAATTATCATTGATACTCCAGCAACAATATTCTTTACTAAGACTCTGCTCCTATTGATTGTAGCATCATATAGATTTTCTCGATAAATGGGCTATCCAACACTTTTTTTTTTAAATTAGAAACAATCTCAGCTTTATAATATAAATATAGATTAAATTCTTGTTTTCAGTGACAACAGGGTAAACAATTGGGTAGAAGAGAATCGTCTGAACTTGTCACAACAAGCACTCGCATTCGATGTTAATGCTGAGGTTGAACCTATACCACAGGATGAGCCCAATAACGATTTGTTTGGTAAGTTAAATGCCAGCGTTCCGGCCGTGAGCCCTAGTGTGGCTGTAGTCCATAAAAGATATTATTTTTTAGCTGAATACATATGGTGACACAGTAAGAATACAATTCACTACCAGCATCTCGCCCATGGGTGTTGTGAAAGACGACTAAGGATAATAAAATGCAGATACCATTTATGGAAGAAAAGATAAATTTGGCATAAAACCTTATTACTAATCTCCGTAGGTAGGTATTTCGGTATGGGGGAGCGCAGGGAAGAGCTATTTTATAATAATAGAAAGAGCACAGAGAGCCCTCCTGAAGGTTGCATTGAGAAAGCCTCTTAGATTTTCCACGGACAAACTGTATAGGGAATTTAAAGTCCATCGAGTTCGGCAACTTTTTATAATCTGCTGTAAACATTGACCATCAGAAGGTAAAAGCACGAGCAGATTATACAAAGATAATGGCAAAACGAACGTATAATATTCCACTCCCTCATATTTCCTCCCAAATGGCAGAGAGAAGTCCCGCTTATTCGTTAATAAAGGCCTATAACAATGTATGTAGATTAAAAATGTTGAAAAACTGCAATAATTTCCAATGCAATAAAATAATCAAAACTTGGTTGTACTATCTTTCATATGACGCTACTGAGAACTTAATTTAAACAAACATACAATCTCACATACACACACACACCCAAACATGCACACATACACATGAATATATACATAAGCACTCACAATGAAACATACGCCTTCACAATACTCATCATCATCATCTTGCTCTTATCCCAATTACTTGGGGTCGACGCAATATGTCAAAAAGTTTCGGCAATGACTTTTATGACCGGCCGCCTGCCTGACGTCAACCCTCCTTGGGAATGTAATCGTTGACCCGAATGGTACCAGATGGAGTTGGTCCGGGTCAATCTAGGGCTCTTAGTCGTCTTTTACAACACCCACGAGCAAAGCAAAGGTTGGTAGTATTCGAAGCCGCTACCACACAGCACGCCTTCACAATACTATAAACTATTTATGTTTTTATTCTTCACTTGCCAAAGTTTTGCAAAAACAGAAACCTTTGATCTTAGTAAACTCTAGTTTCAATATTATTCGCTTATATGTACTGTAAACTGTCGTACTCGGAGGCTCGAGATACAGACTAATATCTAGTTTGAGCCTCACTGGATTCCTAACACTTAAGCAAGAGATGTAGTAATGTAAGTTACTGTATTAAGTGATTTGTATATTCTATTTTGGCAATAAATTATTATTATTATTTCCCCTCCTGTTGAGGAACAGTTACAAACATAACAACAAAAATCAATCTGGATTTAATTTGTGACCACTAAGGATGATTTATTTACAGATTGATTTTTGTTGGTTTGGATGTTTATACTTATTTGCCCATGAGAGTTTAAACCCGTCCGAGGATGACCAGAAGAATTACTGCGCAGATGGCAGACTGCTCTAAGTACCGATCACAGTGCTGAATGCCATGGGATGGAACCGGCTCAGGACAATTTTGTATGTGATCTTCAAATTATGAATGTGGGTGTAATCTGTGAACTTTCACTGTATATTTGTGAAGACCCCAGTGACACTTTATCACGGAGAGCTTCCATTAAAAAATAAGCAATAAAAGATTCTATGTTCGTTGACAGAGGACGAGCCGCTTGGTGGTGTGGAGAGTGAGGAGGAAGCGGACGTGGCAGTAGCGGCGCTGGTGGCGAGAGTAGGGGGTGCGGGGGGTGCTGCACGGCTAACAGACATGCGTCCCGCCGCGCCGTCAGACGCACGACTTGAGTACTCATACTGCGGCGCCGTACTACACGCATGGGCTGGACCTTCGCACTGGAAACTGAAGAACAACAAGGGTTAGTGCTCTAAGCAGTGCCTAAGTTTTGGTGGGGATGCAAAAGTTCTTGTCTTGTTTATACCCAATATTCTAGTGTTTTAATGTTTGTATGTATTCTAGTGTAATATTGATGACTTTTATGTAATGTATTGCGCTTCTTTGTGGTGACGTAGTAAGAATACTACTCACCTTCCACTATCTTACCTGAGGGTGTCGTAAAAGACGACTAAGGGATATAACACGCATATAATATTAGGGGTTAAAGTATGAAATTGCCGTTTCGTACTGATAAATTAATTGTCTGTGTGGTGATGGAGTAAGAATACAATTCACCACTCCCTATCTTGCCCATGGATGTCGTAAAAGACGATTATGGGATATACTATGCATATAACATCTATGCAAGAGTAGGAAAACTCGAAATAAAACTCTATACCAACCTGTCTGACCAGCATGGTATAGTAAGGTCAATTTCCTTTCTATTGTGGAGGAGGCACGAGCCCAACAGTAGAACATACATGAGCTGAAATGATGATGATGATAAATTAAAACAATTTTTTTTGTTCATAAAACAGATTTCTTTAATAAAAGTATTTACCCTCGTTATCTATACATTTCTGCCCTCTTATTGGAAGATCATTTAAGCCTTTGCGATAGAACTCTGAGGTCCTGGACTCCACAAACTGTGTGAAGGTGTTTTGTACTGCTTCCTCGGAAAATTTTTTTTTCTGTGAAAAAATTGCCTAAATCGTTGCAAAAATGGTAGTCGATTGGGTACGAGGTCTGGGGAGTACGGAGGATGACGTATGGTGCTAGACACCTGCAGTTCTTTTAGTGTTAAAACAATTTCTTGCAGCATGAGGTCTTACGTAATCATGGAGCAATAATAGTGAAGATCGATTGACAAGTCGGGGCTGTTATACTGCGAGTTTCACCATCATTGTTCGGAGCTCTGCACAGTAAACATCTGCGTTTATTGTTTGACCAGATCATATTTTAACCGCTATTATCGATACGAGAAGGAAAACTTGACACAAAACCCTATACCAACCTGCCTGACCAGCGTGGTACAGTAGGTCAATTACACTCCTATCACAGAGAAATCCCGAGCATAGTCTGCTTTATAGCACGCTGAACGACGTTTCCATGGCAAAGGTCGTCACTGGTAACACACATTGGTTAGAGACCTATGCTTTCAGACATTAAGATGTTGTTCTTTATTAAGGCGAAATGTTCCTATCTATGAATGGATGGTTTCAGCAATATATAATTAGATTAATTTACATGTATATTTGGCAGCATCCAGAATGTCGGAACGGGCACAAGCAACTGGTGGTCGTTTTACAATGGAAGGCAAGAAGCCTACTCGTACCAAACGTCAACTAGACTTCCTGGGCGCTGGACTAACGTTTGATTTCCGAGCGGATCCTGTTGGTGAATACGAACCAGCACAACCAGCCAAGATAATGATCAGCAGAAAGACTTTGGCTACTGGACATACATGGAATGAAGCCAACTTTAAGACGCCTATTGACAGGTTTGTTGAAATTCTGAACCTGCAGCTTCACTTCCAAAGATTACTTATATTTTTAATGCAATTACAGTAGAAACTCACTTATCGGGCCCTCAGTTATACGGATTCGTGATTATCCATACTACAAACCGCGACATATACCTACCTACCTACAAATCGAATAGGCATGATGACAGTAACCAAAAATCACTAAAATAATGTGTTTATCTACTGTAACACAAATAATATATATTGAAATAAATATTTATTTTCTTTTTTAAGATGAGATTATTAATTTATTTAATAAAATAAAACTACAAAATACGCAAGTCCGCCATGCTCAGCTAAACACCAATCAAGTTGAGTTACGTCACTCCTATGTACACTTGTCATTATCATCGCAAATTCTGTACGAAACTACGATCGTTACACTTATTAATTGTTTTAACTTGCATTTAAAGATTATTTCGTGATTTTTATCGATCTCTTGCTTACTTTTGTGTTCTTACTAAAATGTAAGTCATGGAAGAAGGATTCACCAAGGCAAACAGCTCTAATTTGCCTAGAGTTGATTTGTTAATGCTGGGAGAGTACCTAGCATCAAACAAAGACTTCTGTTCAGCAGAATTTAGAAATGTCAAAACTACGATATAAATAAAATATTGGTTATGTTATTTAAATAATGCTTTTGTAAACTTGGTATTAAACTGCAGTTAAATAAAGTCATACACCAAATAAAATATAAAGTAATTACTTACGTCAAAATGATTTTCACAGAAATAAATAGTCTCCTATTTATTTTTTTATATTTATTTATTTAATTTTATGGCTTTTGGATTTCGCCGTGCAAGATTAAGCCACTTATATCTTATTGTTTTATTGTGTGGCACATAAACAAACAATTTGTTAGGAGTTTTTATTGATGTATTAACACATTGAGGAACCGCACACCACTTATAGACTTTCGAATTCATGTCTAAATAAAATATATCAGATTTTTTGCTTTAACTCCCTTACGTTTACAACTCAAGTGAATAGACGTGACGTCACAAGCAGACGCCATGACAGTAGGCACCGTTTTGGCGCTAATTTATATGCATTTAATTAAAATAGCATTTATTTCTAAAGAAACCGTACTTATTGCAAAAATAATATATTTTTTGATAATAGTAGTTATTTAAGAATATTATAAAACAGTTTTTCAAAATTACCCATCATGCCTATTACTGCAAGCATGAACGTGTCTAAAATGACTTGTCCCGCGCTCCACCGGATCACTGCCCCACGTATTTCGTTATTGTTTTAGTTAGTAATTATTACTCCGCTCTGACGTGCATGCCCCGCGGGATATGTATTTGTCTTTAAATATACGCATAATATTATGCACAAAACCAAAGGAGGTTTTTCATACATTCGATTATCCGAATGCCTAATGACAGCAATTATAGTCCGGCCGCTCAAAGATTGCGGTCCTGACAGGTCATAATAGAATGGGCGATGTAACTGAACTGGCGTACTATTTACGGCACAATTTTAAATATTTTATATTTACCTTATTAACGAGTAATAACATTAAAAATGTAATAATTATGCCAACTTACAATAAACGTATTAAATTTCGGCTAAAATTATTAACAATTACTCAATTAACAAATATAAAAACAATAGTTTTGAAAATCAAAACATGTCAAACTGCACTGTTTCAAGGTTTTGTCTTATGTTTGTTTTTGTAGTGATGGGACAAAATAACGAGGCAATTGTAATCGCATATTTTTATAATCTTAATATAATAGAGTAAGATCGCAGGGCCACCAGACGTCACGTATTTTCTGACAATTTGAAAAACTTCGATGCTAGCAACTTACCACCTTGTAAAAGTGAGCTTTGGCAACAGTTCCAACGGGCTAACTATAGTTAGCCCGTCGGAACTGTTGCTAGTCTTTGGAATAGTGCAACTATGAAAATGATAAATATTTCCAAACCCGAAAATAATGGCTGACCGCGCGATGGCGACCGACGTCCCAGTACGTCGAGAGGTGAGGTTACCCGAAAGGGTATTCCGTCGGGCCGACCACTGATGACAAGTCACATCTGCTCCGGTGGTCGGCCCAACAACGAGGTGACGTGGGTACGGGTGGGTTATGGGCCCGCGCGCCGTCCTTTCATCGCCCTGGACGGACAGGACCGCGCGTGCGCTTACCATAGCCCACCCATAAAAAAAAGCAGGTAGGCATGCGTTCTTAGTACATACTAACACTACGCAATCAGTCACATTTCGTTCGTCAGAAAATACGTGACGTCTGGTGGCCCTGGGATCTTGGACTATAATCTGTCGGTGTAATATTAATAAAACGTTATAATTTTATTTTATAATATATAATGTATTTACTATTTAATAAAGTTAGTAATATGACAAAGGTACGCCCAATCAAAACTTAAGAAAATAAATATCGTGATAACAATCAAATCTATTAAAAAAAAATGAAAATAAAATGACTTACTACTTTATATTACTAGTGAAAAATGGCTACCCGTAATAGCGTTGTGGGGACCGCCATTTTATGACAGTCACAAAGAGTCATTTCTTGTCGTCTCGCGCCCATAGACTACGTTCTCCAGTGTTTCTCAATATGTATTTTCTCGTGACTGTTATTGTTGTTTATTTGACTGATTCTCCTTGTTATGTGAGTAAGAGGTCAGCCTCTGCGCTAATCTAGACTTTTGTTGTGTATCGTATATTACTGTTTTGCACTTTCGGTGCAAAATAATAATGCCGAAACACGGTTAAATATTGAAAAGTGAAACACGAGAACTAATTATCAAGCTTCAATATTACTTTGAGCTTGAAAGACAAAATGGCGGACCCCGTAATTATAACAAGATAAGAGCGCATCTCTCAGGCGCTTAGAGTAAGCGAACGGACAATAACAAATATTAATACAGAAAAGTTCGGCTCCTCGGGCACTGGAGAAAATATTTTACGAACACCAAAAAAGGAAATGCAGAAATGAACTTATAACAGACAATAATAGCTTTGAGGCTGATGCTATAAGGAATCATATTCATTCATCATCACTCACCACCGTTCATAAACATCCAACTACTGAGCTCGAGCCTCCTCCACAATGGGAGGGAAATTGACCAACTGCACCACGCTAGTTAGATGTATTGGTATAAGGTTTTATTTCAAATTTGCCTTCTTTTGCTTAGATGTTGTATGCATATTATAATCCCTTAATCGTCTTTTACGATACCCACGGGCAGCAAAGGGGGATGTTGAATTGTGTTATTATTCCGTCATCACACGGAACCATACATATAGTAGTTATTATCCCAGAAGTGAATACCTTAATAGGTCGTCGCTTCTAGCATCTTTGAAAGCAGCTCATTTGTTTCTTTTGGAAAATTCTTTTAGAAAGGAATAACATAATTTTAAAAAGAATTAACTTTTTGAAAGAAGCGAAAAATATTGATAATTGGGACAATACCGTTTTCATCGACGAGATAAGGCTAAACCCCAACCACACGCTTTCTCGTTCTTGGACAAATTACACTCAAGCGTCGTCGTCGAAAGAGTAAAGGAACACGACTCATAATATGCCACACTGGTTGTGCGAAGTACGGTTTCGTGGAAAGCGGTTTATTGGTTTTTGAGTCAAAAACTACTGCTGACTACCACGAAGAAAGGAATGCGACTGCATTCAAGGAGTGGTTCCAGGATGTATTGCTACCTGGCTTCCCAGAGTCTTTAGTTATGTTAATGGATAACGCCCCTAATCATTCGGTGCAATTAAATAAAGCACCTACCAAAGCTAACAAAAAGAGGAATCGGTGGCTGCAAAGACGTGGCAATGACGAAAATATGTCTACACTAAATGCAGAGTTGATGAAATTAGTCAATGACCATAAGCCGGCATAAGTTCGTTATGTTTTAGATGAGCTGGCTCTGGAGAACGCTTATTGCGTTCTTCGAATTCCACTGCCAGTACAATTCCATAGAGCTAATCTGGGTTCAAATTAAAGATTATGGAGCCGGGCATAATACTTTTTCACCGTATAGCATAAAAAAGATGAAAGCGCTTTAAAAAAAAACGTACGTAATAATTCCTATAAATTTAACAAAATCTATATTGAATTGAATAAATATGCATAATGAATGCAATAAATCACATCTATACCAATAAATAAAATTGGGAGTGTCTGTTTGTAATGTCAAAATAATAGGCTTTTTTCATGCTCACACGGTTATTTGCACGACACCTATGCCTAAAATAGCAATTAAAAATTTTTTGTCTGTCTGTTTGTTCCGGGTAATCTTCAAAACGGCTTCACCGATTTCAAAAATTCTTTCACCAATGGAAAGCTATAATATCAGGGCGTAAACTAGGCTATATTTTATCCCGGTATTCCCACGGCAACGGGAACTACGCGGGTAAAACGACTATAACCTATAACCGAAGTGAAGCGAGGGCGGGTTGCTAGTTATTAAATATAATGAATGTTATTTATTGTACATCACTAGTTATGACGAAATGACATGTGTCAGGAACGCAAACTCAGAGCGGCCGGAGTATAGTTTGGTTAATCGAGTTTCTACTATACTTTATTTGAAATCCCATATAGTTCTATGACGTTAGTAATGATTTCAACATTAATAGTATTTATAGCTGGTAAGGCGTAGTGGTTAAGATACCGCCCCACCGTGACAGTGTCGCGGGTTCGAAACCCACGCAGGACAATACTTTGTGCGATAGATACACAAATTGTTTTTCTGAGTCTGGATGTAATTGGTATCCGTTAATTACATGTTTGTAAAGTCCCCCGTCATACCAGGATTCTCCTCTGCATGCATAAAAAAAAATCATTATAGTTTACACAAAATAAGAGGCCCGTTTTGACACTTGGTCTTACCGATGCATTTAGTGATGAACCATACGATTCAGTACTCGATACTCACGATAAAGCGAATCAAGTTTATATGAATATACAATCGATTTGAATATGTCTTGTAAAGTGCATTGGATTAAAGTTCTGATTTGAAAATTTTACTTAAACTGTGATATTGTAGCTATTCTAAATTGATAAAATATTACGAATGGTAATTTTTCTATCATTTAATATTTTTGATACAATAACATTCACTCAATCACAAAAATATCGAGAAAAAGTGAATCTTCAATCAATCATTTTCTTAAGATGATGAGTCAAAATTGTCAGTTGAGCTATCGTTACCCATATATATATATATTATTTCATTTTCATATTATCAATATTGACGTCTCGAATTTTCAGTAAAAATCACTACACAGCTAGTGAAATTCTGTAAATGGTTGGCCTAAATACTAGTATTCAAATTAATAAGTAAGGCAAGTACGAGTCCGCCTTAAAAAAATATATCTTGATCAATTTATTTTTCCTTATTAAGGTCAAATCATACGAAAAAAGCCATGTTTTTGTAATATTTTTCCTGACGACACAGTTAAAATGTATTTACTCAACGAATGGTACATTAAAGTATGACATTCGAAGAATGTCTTATCAAATTTTTACAAAGAAATATTAAAAAATATGGCAATGGTAGCAATAGGGAATATGCATGATATTTTTTTATTTTTTTAAACGTTTCTACTAGTTATTACATTACTAGAAATAAATATAACACATCCAAAATATAAACCATAACGCTAAAATTTTTTTTTAAAATCGCCATTATTTATGGGCGATGTACGACTTCTTTGGCGCGCGTATTCTGTGACGTCAGAGTACTCGACACTCGTACAAGTTGCTAGGGCTGTTGATATTTTTATAAATATCATTCTTTTATTCCTCCGAGTTTAACAGACATTAAATCTGAATTAGACGCGAAATATATATGGTCATCATATACACGTCTATTTTAGGAAGATTATCTGACTATACCTACTTTGACGAAACCGGTTTCAGTCATTGTAATAAGACTTATTCACAAGATTAATACTTGAACACAGAAAACTAATAACTTATTATGAAATAACTGGTTAACAATACAAAATAATTAGGGATGTGACTTAGAGGGAAAAATCGATTTTGTAATTACCGATTTTTTGTTCTTTAAAATAAATCGATTATAAAATAATCGATTAATTTAAAAAAAATCGATTGTAAAATAATCGATTAATTTTAAAAAAAATCGATTTTAAAATAATCAATTAATTAAAAAAAAAATCGATTCTTCTCCCAACAGGATTGTGATGGCGTTTTTTTTAGGAAATGTGAGCTTTATTTTCTAACATAGTAAGTATGATAAATTTTGATCGAATTTCGAATAATAAAAAATCGATTAATAATCGACTATTTTTATTTTGATAATCGATTGTAAAAATCAATTATTAATCGATTATTTTTTTTGTAAAAATCGATTTTTATAAAGATCGATTATTTTTTCACATCCCTAAAAATAATCACTAGAAACATACAAACAGCAACTTGATATCACAAGGTTCTCCTCCTATCCAAGGTTCAAGGAGGGCTGTTGATAAAATATAGATATTATTATTTAAAAATATCGATACTTAATACTGAACTTATTTTGGACGATAATAAAAAGTAGGTACGTATCGAGGGTCGATATTTATTTGAATAAATTTGGTGTTTTATCTTTTCTTCTAAAGTATTTATTCTACAAAATCACCGTAAACTTAATCTACTGTAGAAGCGCTGGCATGAAACTGATGATCAGTTATCACTTACTCCTAGAATTTGATAAAAAAAGGTCGTCACGGCAACCCCGCAATGAACGACGTTAAAAAGTGGTCATGGGGAAAATATCGAAATATCGGTATTTTTTTCGTTATATTGAACTCCGATATATCGAAAAACTATTTTTTTTTAATATAGACAGCCCTAACTAGAAGACTCGGGTGTCACGTATTCAAAACGTGACATCATAGTACTCCAACCAATGCGGTGCGTTTCAGAAATTTTGCGCGCAAATCTCAAACAAGGCACTTTTTGATAATTAAATTTAATTATTAAATAATGATAAAATTAAAAAATAATTTTATAGGTACGTTTTTTAAGCAATAAAGATTAGAAATAAAAATAATTTTTTCATTTTGTAGTTTCGTGCATATTCCCTATTGTCCGGACGTGTCTCGAAAAAAAAGTTGAATTGCGGTGCCCCTCATAACTCGGTGCTGGATCATCTGAAATCAAAAAATCCAAGTTCATTCGTTAGATAATAGTTTGCCCCCAGGTAACGCTGTCGAGTTTTTTTTAAATACCGATTTTTGAATTTTTTCGAAGACTGAAGTGAAAAACACAATTTTTTGGGAAAAAATCGGCTAATTTGTCATTGCGAAATCAAAATTATGAACAAAAAAAAAAAAAACTCGACAGCGTTACCTCGTAAAATATGTACAGAAATAGTGTTTTAAAATTTCAAAAGGATCGGTGCAGGAGTTTTGAAGTTATGAGGGGCACCGACTTTGAAAACGTAAGTTGTGGGAAAAACGCTTTAAAGTTGTAAACAAAAAAATCCAGTGTAAAACGTTTATAAACAAATTTTATCGACTTACCTCACACTGAGTCATCAATGCCAGGTCCATAGAGGATGTTGCTATCATCCATGATGTCTAATGCATCTTTTTGCTCCTGCCTACGACAAATCCTGCCTTCTTTGGTTTGTCGTAGCGCGCTCGGGTCGGGTCAGGTATATGTACGAAAATCCGGCAGGTATAAAAATACTCATAACTTCATCAATTTTGCTTTAATTGACTTGAAATTTTGACACAATATTCTTCAGATATTATGCATTCAATTTGAAAAATAAAAAAAAATTAATTACCTTACCCCCCCTTAACCGATTATTAATAGTCTGTGGACAATATGAAAAAAATCGTTATGCCACAGCACTTAGGCCAGTGGGCGGTACCCGTCAATGAAAAATGTAATTACCTTCAAAACAGTTCGATCGGTAAAAAATAGAAAACTTCTTGGGCGTGAACTGTCAAAACGGGCCTTTTATTTTGTGACAACTATAATGTAAATTTTTGTTATGTTAGCAGTTGTTATGTCAACGGCGACTGCTCAAAAAGCCGACTACGATTGTTTTTGTGATGAGCAGCAAAACTTGACCTTACAATTTGCAACTGCGCAGTCATGATGTCTCGAAACGAAAGCATAGAATTTATATCCAACTCTGCAGAAAATTGCAGTCACTATAATCTGCTACACTGACGGCATAGTGGTTAAGATACGGATCTACCGCGCTAGTGTCATGGGTTCGATTCCCACATAGCGCTTTGTGCGATCCACAATTTGTTCTGAGTTTGGATGTGCTTTATGTCCATTAATTATATGTTTTCACCCTCTTTCTTGCCCATGATTGTCGTAAAAGACGACTAAGGGATATAATATACATATAACATCTATGCAAGAGAAGGAAAACTGGACTTTGTATACTAGGTCAATTTTTCTCTTATTGTGGAGGAGGCTCGAGCCCAACAGTGGTTTTATATTGATGATGGTGATATGTTGGTAAAGTCCCCGCAATATAAGTCTCTCCTTATTGCTTCTTTAAAAAATTCACTCATTTCAATATTTAATTTCCGTATTTTCTTTTGACATCATTAATGTAATAATTGCAGGGGACTAGACGAGTCCCACTTCCGTAAGCTGTTCCTCCGTCGCAATGTGATGATGCTAAGGAAACGTGACTTGGAGATGAGCAAACAACCGAAACCGGAGCCAGTCACCGTCGAGGAAGTCAGGGAATACGATTATAACAACGAGAACGACGCTTCCTATTGCCCAAACAATATACCGGTGAGTGACACGATTCTATAAAGAATAAATATAGTTTAAAAAAACTAAAAACACGCTTTCAAATAAAAAGTGTTAAACCGACCGTAACCCACCTCCAAAAATCTAACCCAAAAAAAAAGCGGATTATTGCATTGTCATAGGTCTTTGATAGGTGTGCAAAGTTTAAAGAAAATCTGATCGCTCAAAGTAGGGCAAAATCGAGCTCAAAGGTGGACGTTATAAACAAACATACAGGTGAAGTTAATAAAAGCGTGTTAAAAAAGTAGACAGGGTGTGTCGTAAAGACTCACGATAGAAGTGAAACTTTTATATTACAGAGGCTTTTAAATATTCATTAACCAGTTTTAAATAGCTTCGATTTTGTTTATCGTTTATTTATTTGCGTAAAGTTATGAAAGCGTCCATGTGGTAACGGAATAATAATACAATTCACCACTCCCTAACTTGCCCGTGAATGTCGTAAAATACGACTGAAGGATATAATACGCATATAACACCTATGCAAGAGAAGAAAAACTCGAAATAAAAGTAGTGGGAAGTATATGCTGTAATAATTATTATGTTGACTCATAAACGTTCCACAACTGTGATGAATAATGATGATGAATGGGATATTTAAAGTGATGTCGCCCGTAGTCCGACGTAAGGTTTATTGATGTGAAACACCTATAGGCAAGTGTGAACCTGATCGTTGACCTGGCGTTCACACCACGCTTGTACATTTGTACGACTTTTTCTTAATGAAGGTAGTTGTTTTTTATAAAAGCAATAACTGTGAAGAAGCAGAAATAGATATTAAATATTTCTACTCTTTTTATCTTCTTCAGTTTCCTTCACTGGTTTTATGGAAAATTACTTCTAAACTTAATGTAATTTGTCAGGATGGTGATGAATGGGGTAATGAAGATGGCACTGCAGCTTGCGAACTGCACGAACAGGTTAAAGCAGCCGAGCTGGAGGAAATCGGCGACATGTTGGAACCGCCCACTAAGGTAGTTATTTTATCATACCTCAGTTAACATAACATAAATCAACGGCAAAAATTTAAGTCTTCTCTGGTATTACCGTAACTTATCTTTTTTATTATCTTGTATTCTCAATAGCTGATGATCATCATTTCCAAGCCTTATTATTCCCAATTCTATTTGGCATACTGGTAATATCAGCAAAATGTATTTTTTCGGCCTCGAACAAGTCGACTGGGAACCTATTAAAAGTCACAGGATACCTTTGGCATAGGACTGCTTCGAGTTCTTGTAGGGAACACCCATTAATCCCGGCAATGGGCAATTTCAGGCTTACGAATATTTTATCCACGGAGCGACTGTCAGCTTAGTGATATAGTAGGTTTAGATTAAGTTTAAAATAATATGAATAGGACACTAATATTTAATATGGATGGAATTCTCTAATCCAAGTCGGGCGATCGAAAGCAAAGTGAGAGTTGGTGACACTCATCTTATCCTGGGAAACTATTATTCTAAAAATGATATATTATTTTGCAGGTTGCGAAAATCTTCATTCCGTATGCGATGCGAGCGAAAAAAGTTGATATGAAGCAATTGAAACATTGCACGTGGAAAATGCTCACAGAGAAAACACCCGAGGGGGAACCGGAGTTTGTGACGCCCACAGTATTCTCCACGATCTATGCAAGATTACCCAATAAATTGTCATCGACCGCACGCGAATCTCTCAGTATACCGCTAGCGTTACTTTCTGTGTTACATTTAGCGAATGAGAAAGGATTAGTATTAGAAAAACGTGATGACCTCAAAGATATTGACATAAAAGGACTTTTAAAAGTATAGGGAAATCTTATTTTTGTATATAATTGTAAATTTGTTATATTTTTATGAGTCATCTTCAAACAGTGTCGTTGTATAGTTGGTATTATATTGTCCTAATATTAGTATATACATACTAATATTAGGCGGGTCAAAACAAAACTGTTTATTCTATGAAAATATTCTTCAAAATAATGAAAAAAAAAACTGATAAAATCTGAACTCTTAATATTGTATTAATATCCTTAAACCTCTCAATCTCAATATTACGAAATGTATCACAAAGAAACTTTTTAATATCCAATATCCATGAACTATATTTTTATGACAATTAAAATAAAAGACCAAGATCTTTTTAGCCCGCTCTAATACTCTACATAATGTAGTCTTTACTGTTAGCGTCTTACTTTGTACACTATTATTATTACATTGGCATTACCAGCAGAAATGAAGTAAATATTGTAGCAGTGAGAAGCATGTGAGACGTTTCACTGATATATTGTGTGCTACTTAAAAACGAGAGATAAAGAAGAGAAAGACGCTATATCGCGGCAAATCAGGTCACTTTAATTTTAATTTTTATTCCACTGGTTGATACGAAGAATTGGTCTACTACCAACCTTTACTAAACAATAACGTTTTGATACAATATTACTAAAATTTGTATTATGATCTGTAATATGATTTTAACATTATTTACAGCTATATGAGAGAACAAGACAAATCTATAAAATCACATTGCATTTATTAAGTATTGTTTCTCAAAAATTAACTCTTTTCAAGTGACTTACCAAAACTGCATTGCCGTTGCAATAGTAAATGTAACTTACTTTAGTCACCTCATAAGATATGGTAATAGCCTCGTAGGGTTTATATTCATTATAACATGAGAAAGAGAATCCAACAGACTGAATGAGAGGATAAACCCAAAATAAAACCCCATGCCAACCAGTCTGACCAGAGCGTTGTAGTTAGCAAATTTTTACTATTTGGAGAAGGCCCGTGTTTAACAATGGGATATCAATGAAACATGCAGGCTGTATCAGGTGATGGGGCTACTGGTCAAACGGGAGTTAGGCAATGTTGGTAGGAACCAATAAAAAATATTTGAAATAAAAATATCGGTTCGTTAATGAATTAGAGACATGTAAAATTTTCAATTTTGTCATCGTTTTTTCGTGGAAATCTGATTATACTATAAAGTCAATGATACTTAATCTGCAACACATTTGTACTTTGCTAAATGTCCATTAGAAATTAAAAAAAATCAATGATTACGTTTGCATAAGCAAGACAAACTTCGCTTTAAATCAACTGATCGCACGATGACCGTTGACGAGTCGTCTTTGTACCTACGTTACCATTGAAGCGATCGCGCAAATCATACCTACTATACTGTCGAAGCTTTAAATGCCAACATGTATCCTGTCTGTACATGCCTACATAATACGTAACATTTACATAGACTCTTAGATAAACATTTTTGTAATGACTATAACTTTTATGTTATATTGTTTTTTGTGTAATATACATTATAATTACGATCTATGACCATTGAACTACAACATACTCGAACAGTTGCCCCATAACCTGATACATCCTGTATAAGTATACTGAGAAGATTATAGAGTGAACATGCACAATATCCACTACATTTGCATCACATCCGTCGCACTGATGTATACTAGGGATGTTATGGATATGAAGTTTCGAATCTGGGTACGGTTACGGATATTAGGATAACATTATGTCGATACAGATATATAATTATTTAGATTATCCGACAGATTCGGTTACGAATATTGATTTTCTAGGTAATTGTAAAAGGATTTGGCCAATTGTGGTAATAATTGTATATTATTTTCTGTGTGGTGATGGAGTAAGAATACAATTCACCACCCCCCTCTCTTCCCCGTGGGTGTCATAAATGTCGACTAAGGGATATGATATACATATAACATCTAAGCAAGGTTTCCCCTTCCCTGGCATAGGGTTTGTTTCGAATTTTCTTTGCCCTATGCCAACACGTCTGACTAGCGTGGTATAGTAGGTTAATTTCCCTCCCAAGGTCGGCTTGTTGATAGAAAACCTGTCATAACCTGTCTCATACAGACACCAATGCTATCGGAAAATATCCAAAAATTTTATATCGGTTTCGGTTATATTTCCATTTCGGATATCTGATCATTTCTCTTACGGTTACGGAGCTCCGTAACATCCCTAATGTATGTATACATGCATATCGCTCTGAGAGTAAAGGCGGTTTTTTTCGCAGACCTACTACAATATAAGTTCTGTGGCCTTAAAAGAAATATTCGCGTCAAAGTATATATTCGCGTCAAAATAACGATAGGAATACCTTGAGGCAATTATTCCTGCTAAGCCCACAGAGCTCTATAGTAAATTAATGTCGTCCATAGTGCCATAATCAACGAGTACATTGTCGATGTTCATATTATCATATGTTATATTTTTTTAAGTCTTAATAGTTATGTGTACTAGTAATATTTAGGGATGTTTTGTAATATTTGATTTATTTTCTATTTTTTGAATATAGATTAAAATATTCAATACAATGCTCTGATTTATTTCATTTCCTGATGTTAACCTTACACTTTTATAAATTGACGAGGATACGGCGCAGCATACGTTCGAGGTCTATGCCGCTGGGGCAGAGCAGCGTCATGAACTCGTCGCAATCATCGATGCCGACCATCGTCAGGGCGATGCTCGACAGCATCAGGAACTGGGACGCCGTCGCAGCCTTCTGCGAGGCAGTAGTCTTGCGGACGGAGGCGGCGGATCGCTAGCGCGAGGGGCGCAGCCTCGATGAGGCGATCCGTCGACGGCGACTGGGGCGGCGTAGGCGCGAATACCTGCGCCTCATGCCGCCCTAGCCGAGGCCGCGGGTGACGAGACCGGGGAATTAGTCCGTCACCCGCTGAGAGGCCGACCGCGTGAGGAAAGACCGACGTCCTCCCCGAGGAAGGGACGTCGGTCGATGGGAGGGTACCCCAAATAGGGGGTATGCCGTCAGGCCGACCAGTGACGTCAAGTCGCCCTGCTCCGGTGGTCGGCACAACGACGAAGGCGACGTGCATCGCGGGTGGGTTGCGCGAGTGCGTGCTTACGCCCCTCTGTCGCCCCGGACGAAGTAGTGCGAGGAGCGCGTCGACCGCAAAACAAAAGGGTGCCCAAAAAAAAAGAAAAATAAAACACTTATAAATTACTAATCTCTGATATTTTTGTGTTATTGGATTTTGAAATTTATAAAGTATGCTAGTTTAAACAAACACACAAATTATAAAAGGGCCAAAAGATATATTTTTTGCATATACGGCAACTGTTAACAATGAAAAAAGTATGTTCAATTTCGGCTTATTTTAAAAATTGTTAATATGAAAGGGACTTTATACACCTCGTGATTGAGATCGAAACTCAGTACACTGAATATTCACATATTCGTAAGGTTAAAATAGTTTTTAACTGCTTTATTAAAGTAACTAGCAACTCGCCCTCGCTTCGCTTTCTGTCGCCTTATCCCCCTAGTTTCCGTTCTCGTGGGAATACCGGGATTAAATATAGCCTAGTTTACTCCCTGATATTATAGCCTTCCATTGGTGGACGAATTTTTTAAATCGGTTCAGCCGTTTTGAAGATTACCCGGAACAAACAGACAAAAAAAATATAAAGTGATTTTTAGGCATATGTATAGTGCAAATAACCGTGTGAGCATGAAAAAGGCCTATTATTTTGACATTACAAACAGACACTCCAATTTTATTTATTGGTATAAATATTAATCCATGTAGTGACGGTATAAGAACACAATGGTCACAATCCCTTCCTGATAATTGTGAAAGACGATTAAGAAACAAAGACCTTTTTACACCTACTCTATATGCGGGGACTAATGACCAACAAAAATAGGTATCTATAAAATCCAACAATTCCTCATTGCGTTCCCTCTCGAAAAACCCTTTGGAGTACACAGTGATCCAGCCTCTTTATCGCCCCAGCAATTCCCAAGCTGGTATTAAGACACCAGTCCAGAGATGTGAGTCGTATTCCACATGAGGACCAATTTGTGCTTTGTACTTCACACAGAGTCAACGTCTTTTACTATATAAAGCCCCCACTACACGTCGGCAGATGCGTCCGCAGACGTCGTCAGATGCATCCGCGGATGGATCTCTGTGCACCGTCCACACGTCTGCAAGCCGATCAGTCTGTATTGATTCTTGACGGACGCAACACGTACGTGCGTACTGTTATAACCATACAATGTATGCCAACCTGATGACGTAGCTCTCAGCCCCCTCTGCCGGTATGACGCTAACCATTTGTGTCATGTCAGCACTTTTAGCATGAAGCTCGATGCAGAGCGCTCAAGCGTCAGTCTAGACTTCGACTCCGCGAAGAACGGTTGCATTCAGGGTTCCCTTGCCATACTTGTCGTAGTTCGTAATTCATTTATTAATAAACATTTTAATTTCAATTATAATTCTTTTTTTAAAACGACCTCGGCAAGGGACCCTATAACATTTGGTGGCAGCGGTGGGATACGGATATCTCCAGTGCCGATTCGCGTAAAACCTCTATTAAATCACAAATTGTGAAAATTCGCCGTATCCTGCAAATCAAACGAAAAGAGTACAAACTCTTCGGTGTCTATGAATGACACATTCTGCGGTATCCTGAGCATCCTGCAATCATCCAGTGGG
Organism: Lymantria dispar; assembly: GCA_032191425.1. Classification (NCBI taxonomy): domain Eukaryota; kingdom Metazoa; phylum Arthropoda; class Insecta; order Lepidoptera; family Erebidae; genus Lymantria; species Lymantria dispar. The sequence continues at coordinate 7,488,262 of CM063457.1, forward strand.
CAGCATCGCGCAATCCGCGCAACCTTCGAGTAGCCGGTCGTGACATACGACCATCCTGCGAGTAACCCTGCTAGCAGCATCCAGCGAGCATCCTTGAAGCATCCAGTGCATTCTACACTCCTGCGAGTATCTACGAGTATTCCTCGTCCTTTCTACGTAGTGTTATACGTCCTATCATTCTCCGACCCGCGAGTGTTCCGCGTTGTGTCAATAGTGTCCTGTGAAATCATAGTGCGGTCCGTGTGTACGTGACGCTATGCAGCTTATCAAAGGCCTGACCTTTATCGCCGTCTACGTGTTCCAGTAAGTCAACGAACATTTTTATTGTGTAATTTTACTCTTATACCTCTTATTGTTCTATATTTTATATTATTTTAATGTTTTTGTTGAAATATTATGCCTAAAGTGCCTAAAGTTGAAGATAGTAAATTACAAATTGAAATTTTTGATATCCCGGAGCAAAAGTCTCCGATCACTTCGCCTAGATTAACTAGAAAATCAGTTGCGGAAATGGAACTAAATATTTTATTAAAATTCGTTAAACCCTTTGACGGCAGTCGCGATAAATTAAATTCTTTCATTACTAATTGTAACAATGCTTATGAATTAGCATCCGATTCACAGAGACCTATTCTTTTTAAATACATTTTATGCCAGCTTACGGGAAAAGCTGAAACCGCCTGCTCTATAAAAGAGTTTTCTTCGTGGGAACAATTGAAAGAGTTCCTTAAAACACAGTTTTCTGAGAGAAAACATTATACACATTTATTAACCGATCTCCAGGAAGGCAAACAAAGTCAGACGGAAAATGTCAGCCAATTCGCACTAAGGATGGAAACTTATCTTTCTCAACTACTTACCGAAATCTCGCTCTCTAATCATAAGGTGAAAGAAATACCTGGCCGTACAGCGGCTATGGAAGACTTAACGCTCCATCATTTCCTCATGGGTCTTCACCCTCGTATATCAAACATTGTTAGGTGCAGAGCCCCTAAAACGTTTAATGAAGCCGTAAATTTGGCTGTTTCTGAGGAGCGTATTCAACAAACGCTATATAAGCGAACAAATATTCCCAGCTCGCCCCTGGAAAAAGAAAATAAAATTCGGTTCAAACCAAAATTCTCTGCTCAAAATCAAATGACAAAGGTCAAATCGCCGCAATCCTCTTTTATTAAATCAAATCCAAACCTCGAATGTAGGTATTGCAAGGAAGTTGGACACGACATAAACAATTGCTTAAAGCGTCAACTCTCTCACAAACGTTTCGCTTCCTCTTATCCACAAAAGGATATCTATAATAAACCCTCGGGGTCGCAACCCCATAAATCTCCTACGGTAAACTTCGTCAGTGAAGATAACGACGAAGAGCAGATTGAACCTGAATACGAAAGTACCGAGGAAGAAGAAATCCCAGAAGATTTAAACCTATAAACGTCCTGCAACCGTGTCGCACAGGACGTAAGGTCAAAGTCGGCACAAAGCCTAATCAGTCCCAAAATGGACATCACACACCTAAGGATATACGACAGGGTAACCAGCCCCAAAATGGAATCCTTAGACGTGTCTTCAAAGAGGTTGTACATCAGGGTAACCAGCCCCAAAACGGGAACCTCGCTCCTACTGCCAAGGTTATACGACAGGGTAACCAGCCCCAAAATGGAAACCTTAGGCGCACTCTCAAAGAGGTTGTACATCAGGGTAACCAGCCCCAAAACGGGAACCTCGCTCCTGCCGCCAAGGTTATACGACAGGGTAACCAGCCCCAAAGTGGAAACCTTAGGCACTCTCTCAATGAGGTTGTACATCAGGGTAACCAGCCCCAAAACGGGAACCTCACTCTTGCCGCTGAGGTTATACAACAGGGTAACCAGCCCCAAAGCGGAAACCTCGCAGCAACTAAGGTTATACAACCGGGTAACCAGCCCCAAAGTGGAAACCTTACAAAACACAAGGTTATACAACCGGGTAACCAGCCCCAAAGCGGAAACCTTACAAAACACAAGGTTATACAACCGGGTAACCAGCCCCAAAGCGGAAACCTTGGTATACAGGCCCCGGAGCCTAAAGAAATTTACGAGGTAAATATCGACACCTCGAAAAAACTTTTACCTCATATTTTAGTTGAAACAGACGTTTCTGACATACCACTTACGTTATTAGTCGACTCAGGAGCTGCTATCTGTTTATTGAAACAGTCCAGTATCCGACACCCATTAAAGTTAAACAAAAAACCCATAGGTATCAAAGGAATTGATCCTGGCGAAGAAGCTACTCAAACATTAGGCCATTTTAATTTAAGATTTAAAGCATCTGGAGAGAAAAACATATGTCATAAATTTCATGTCATTGCTGACATTAACTTGCCGTATGATGGTATCATAGGTAACGATCTCTTAACCGCACACGGCTGCAATATAGACTACAGTCGCGACGTCCTAAAAATAGATGATTTCGAAATTAAAATTCACTTCTTTGATCCCTGCTACATCATACCAGCACGATCAGAAACAGTGATTGAGTGTGCCGTTATAAACCCTAATCTAAACGAAGGCGCGATAATAGACCAGCATCTCTCTAAAACCCTTCTCGTAGCAAATTGTTTAGTTAAAGTGAAAGAAAATAAAAGAATTAATTTAACTGTTGCCAATATTTCCGATAAGCCGGTTAAAATAAAACGAGACATAAAATTTCATCTTCACCCAATAGAGACCTATTCTATGCAACCATTTTGCACTCAAAACGCATCTAAACGAGCAAAAGAAGTACTTAGCCTATTAAGAACATCTCACCTCAACGAAGAAGAGGCAAACGCCCTCCTCGAATTATGTTCAGATTATTCAGATATATTTCACTTACAAGATGAACCCCTCTCCTTTTGCCCGGCTATCCAACATGAGATTAAAACCAACAGCAATACTCCCATAAGTACCAAATCGTACCGTTTTCCAGAATGCCACAAGAAAGAGGTGGAAACTCAAATAAACAGAATGCTAGAACAGGATATCATAACTCCTTCATCGTCACCCTGGTCTTCTCCAATCTGGATAGTTCCAAAGAAGTCTGATGCCTCTGGCCAAAAGAAATGGCGCATAGTTATCGACTATAGAAAACTCAACGATATTACAATTGGCGAAATTTACCCCATACCACAAATAACGGAAATTCTCGACCAACTCGGTAAGAGTCAGTATTTCACCACCCTCGATCTTTCATCAGGGTTTCACCAGTTATTAATTAAGCCAGAAGACGCAGCTAAAACCGCATTTTCTGTACCCCAGGGACACTTCCAATTCAACCGGATGCCTTTCGGTTTGAAAAACGCCCCTTCCACATTCCAAAGGCTCATGAATAACTGTCTCACGGGACTGCAAGGCTCCCGTTGCTATGTGTATTTAGATGACATCGTTCTATACTCATTTGACCTCCGTTCAGCTATTGAAAACCTCAGAGCTGTCTTCGACAGACTCCGCCAATATAATTTAAAATTACAACCAGAAAAATGTGAATTTCTCCGCAAAGAAGTCGCATATTTAGGCCATATCATCACTCAAAATGGTGTGAAACCAAACCCGGATAAGGTCAAAGCCGTTGCACAATATCCTACTCCGAAATCACCTAAAGATATTAAATCCTTTTTAGGACTAGTATCGTATTATAGACGTTTCATACCCAATTTCTCTAAACTTGCTAAACCTCTCACTTCGTTGCTTAAAAAAGATGTCTCCTTCATCTGGACGAATGAACAACAGATTAACTTTGAAACGCTAAAAAACAAATTAATAGAAGCACCAATACTAGCTTATCCGGATTTCAATCAACCCTTTCTACTAACATGCGACGCATCTAATTTCGCCATATCAGCCATCCTGTCACAAGGCCCCATAAGTAACGACCGGCCGATCGCCTATGCGTCGCGCACCTTAAATAAAGCAGAAATAAACTATAGCGTGACAGAGAAAGAATGTTTAGCTATAGTGTTTGGAACAAAAACCTTTCGTCCTTACATATACGGCCGTCATTTTACTATTATAACCGACCATAAACCTCTCCAATGGCTATTTAACTGTAAAGATCCTGGTTCCCGACTCATCCGTTGGAGATTAAAATTAGAAGAATTTGAATACAGTATACAATATAAAAAGGGAAAAATAAACGCAAATGCAGACGCTTTGTCCAGGTACCCCGTTAATCCTGTTCAACCTTCCACAAGTGAAAGACCAACTAGTAGTACGCAAGACTCCGACACCATTACACACAACACAACCTCCGCACAACTAGAAGAATCCCTTCTAAACCCGGAAAACCTCGATAAAGACTTATTTGACTTGCTGACGTCACCTACGTCAATCTCAACAGACAACTTGGACCCTGATATTCTCGTTGACTGCACTACCCCAGATCTTCAAGACATTGGATCCCCTGATCCTAACCTACCGGTAACGCCACCACGACCGTTACTAGAAAACCGTATACCCCCAGAAACAGAAATCAACCCAGACGACAATTCTACCACTCACCCGACGCCATTAAATGACGATTACACAACCTTTTTGAAAAACATAGCAGACCAAACCAAATCTTTTAACACTAATATAATAGAACGAAACGAAAACTTACTAAAAAGCTCTAGCAAGACAATACTAATCCCCACTTCATTAGATCTTGACACATCGAATCCCTACCTAGAAGAAATACTAGGGAACCTAGAAAATAGGGACGAAATAATTAACCAAGAAAAGCAATTGCACAACTTCACTACATTCACCTTAAATAATAAAAATTATTTCCTCTTATATACAAAAGTACACCATTTCGACCAAACAACATACCAAGAAATATTTCAAACATTAAAACTAATCCGTAACGAGCTAATTAACACACCGGAAATTAGCGAAATAGCTATATCTGACTTTCGGGACCCCTTCGAAAAACACAGTTTTATTAAAATTTACAATATACTTAATTATCTCTTTGACAACACCAACATAAATATTACTATTTTTCATAATAGCATAACTTACCCTTCACCTTCAGAAGTAAAGAGAATTTTGTACGACAACCATAACATACCGGTTGCCGGCCACCTAGGTGTAAGCCGTATGTATAACAGACTTAAAGAACTCTATTACTGGAAAAACATGCGTAGTGACGTAGAATCATATGTAAGAACGTGTAAATCCTGTCAGGAGAATAAAGCTCTTCGGAAAATAAATCGAGCTCCTATGCAGATAACCAGCACTTCAACAAAACCCTGTGAACGCATCTCACTAGACATAGTAGGGCCCTTACCCGAATCCGGTACCGCTAAACTAAAATATATATTAACCTTACAGGATGATTTCACTAAATTTTCATCAGCTTACCCCTTACGCAGTACAACCGCCGAAGAAACTAGCGAGAGCCTTCTACATTTCATATCAGTATTCGGTATACCAAAAATGATATTAACCGACCAAGGATCTAATTTTACATCCGATTTATTCAAACGTACATGTGATTTCCTAAAAATAAAACAGCTGTGGTCGAGTCCATACCACCCACAGACCCAAGGATCTCTAGAAAGATCCCATTCAACCTTAAAAGAATATCTAAAATCGTTTGTAAATAACGAACAAACAAACTGGCCTCGTTATGTTTACACAGCTATGTTAACCTACAATACGACTGTCCACTCCACAACGCACTATACTCCTTATGAACTAATGTTCGGTAACAAACCCCATATACCAAATTCTATATGCAATGAACAGTTAGGCGCTACATATCCGGACTATGTACGAATGTTACAAAATCGAATTAAATACTCGCGTGATAAAGCGTTAGAATACATACAGAGGTCTAAATTAACATCTAAGAATTATTATGACTCACATACTCGCCCTACACAATACAAAATAGGCGACTATGTTTATTTAAAAAACCACCTTAGACTCAGGAAGGCCTTATCACCGATATGGAAAGGACCATACAAAGTAATCAAGGTTCATGGGAATAATACACTATCGTTACTAATAAACAGACGGCACGTGCGTCATCACTACGATGAAGTTAAACTCGCCGATACAACCAACAATCTGTAAAAGAAATATACACGGACCTTTTTACATGATATACTTATATATATATATATATATATTGTATACATATTATACACCCCATCAATGTACCCATATACAGTACACCCTTTGTTTTACTTATATACTACATGCATATAGGTAATTAATATATATTTATACCATATAATTAGTTTTATAATTAGTTACACCCATATTCTACGATTAGCTACATATATATAAATCAGTAATAACATATTAACACAATATTAGAGAAATTACAACAACACTATATATTTCGAGCTTAAAATAGTTTAACGCGTAAATAAGCTATGAATTCATTATAAATAAACACTACAAATAGCATATTTCGATCAAAATTATACCTAAGTATAATACTTGCAAGGTATTGTTCATACCTTATTAAATTATTGAATAATTACCATACAAATACTTATATTAGACTATATAAACTCATTTGCAAAAAAAACGGGCACCTAAGCAATGAACCATTTCAAATGTTAATATTTCTTTGTTTGATAATTATAGGTAGTTTTATCCACACAATTTGCTAAATTAATAAGAAAATAATCGTTTTCATCAGTATTTCATAAAATTTAGATACAATTTATGGGAAATAATGCTAAACCTCGCTAGTAGTGTATATTCGCTAGTAGTGCATATGCTCATGAAGTAAAAATAAAAAAGTTTTTTTGTTTGTTTTTCTTTAATAAAGTAAAAGCAGATAAATGTTTAGTATCGAGTGTGACCCCCTCTAGCTAAAATCACAGCTTGAATTCGTCTGGGCATGCTAGCGAGTATATCCCGGATACTTGCTTGCGGAATACGTTCCCACTCCGCAGTAATCACATTCTTCAGCTCTCTGATGGTCTGCGGAGCCGGGTGTACTGATCTCACACGCCGTTTCAGAACGTCCCAGACATGCTCTATGGGATTGAGGTCGGGACTTCGAGCTGGCCAATCCAAACGACGAATGCCGACCTCTTGCACATACGCATTAACATCGCGGGATCGGTGGGCGCGAGCATTGTCGTCCATAAAAATCGAGTCTTCACCTAGAGCGGCCAATGCGGGTTGTGCATGAGAAATTAGAACTTCCGTTATGTATCGATGCCCAGTCAGTGAGCCGTTTTCAATGAAGACTAACTCTGTACGATCCATTGAATTTATTCCTGCCCAAAACATAACAGAGCCCCCACCATAAGGTGTGATTTCTTCGAAACATGCCTCTGCAAAGCGTTCTCCTTGTCTTCTTAGCACTCGCCGACGTCGATCTTCACCGAACAGAGATATCCTGGCTTCATCAGAGAACAAAACCCTATTCCAATCGTCTTGAGTCCATGATTCACAATTTCTAGCGAACCTAAGCCTGTGAACTCTGTGCTCACGGAGTAATTTGGGGCCGCGGGCCGGGCGGTGACTGCGTATATTGGCAGCGAGAAGCCTCCTCCTGACCGTCCATAGACTAATATGCACATTTCTTACTTCTTGGAGGTTGTTCTTAAGATCCACATACGAAGATTTGCGATTTCTCAATGCGCGACTCACAAGAAAACGATCATCCCGTGGTTGGGTACATGGTTTTCTTCCAGAACCAGGCCTTCTCTCGACGGAACCAGTCTCCTGATATCGCTGCCAGGTCCTTTGGACTGTCGAGCGACTAACATTTAGCCTCCTAGCCACGAAACATTGGCTGCAACCCTCTTCAAGCAGCGCGATAATTTTGGTAGCTTTTACCACTTTATCTACCATTTTTGATACAGCCAAACAGCATTAAATAAAGCTTTGACAGTCAAGGATATGAAATTAATCGATAAAAATTGAATAAAAGTTATGAAAGTCGATGTTAACTTCTGGAACTTCGCGCCAAAAATGTAGGATAAAAAGGGGTTTTCTGTAAAAATGAACATCAAATGAAAAATTGAATTTAGAACGTACTTTTTTAAATACCACAGCATTTTTAAAACCGGCCAGTAACGTGTACAAACGATTGAAACCTTTTTGGTATTGTATCTTTTTAAATATGAATGAAAATCAAAACCGCCCGTTTTTTTTGCAAATGAGTTTATATTACAATAATATATACATAAAATATTACAAATACACTATTGATTATTTATTCTATTTTTTTTTTATTATTTAACTGGTTCGTTAAAGACCACCCATATTTTAAGCCTTTCCGCTCATTGCTTATCACCGTAGCGAATAAATTAATCAGTTAGTATATGTACTTGCAGTGCCTCAGCGGAACTCCAAGAACCTAACGAGTGTGTCCAACCGATTACCACGAGTCCTGGGATATTTTTCGATTACATAGGTAAATTAAAATTTAACAATGGCATCCTAAACGTTGTTATGCCAATGGAAATTTCATATTTTGAACCACATATAGAAAACCTCAACCTAGCATTAGAGACAGTTTCCACCCTGTGCAAACAACCCGGCTTTATAAAAACCTCTGAATGTGAGAGTACATTCGAACCACTGATGGTACAACAACGTAATATAGTTAAATTGTTTGGTTCCATATCACATCTGATAGACAATAGATCCAGGCGAGGAGCTTGGATTGGCGGAATAGGAACCGTCCTAAAGACAGTATTTGGCACTTTAGACGAAAATGACGCATTTGAATATGACCAAGCAATCCATTCTGTACAAAAAAATCAAAAGAATTTATTGTCACTTATTAAAAATAACATCTTGGTCACTAATTCGGTCATATCCACTTTTAATAATAGTCTTTATAAAGTTAAACAGAACGAAATAAAATTAAATAATGCTATCGGCGAACTCTCTTTAAAGATGTTGAATTTAACCAATACTTTAGCGTTACGAACTCATTTTGATTTTATCCTTAACACTTTTGAAACATCCATGGTCACCCTATCATTTCAACTCGAAGACATTATAAACGCGATAATGTTTTGTAGTCAAAACATCCTACATCCAGCAGTTGTATCCCCTACTGTAATATACCGAGAGTTGGCCGATAACATGAGGCACTTTGCCAATGATTTAAATTTACCTATGCACTTAGATATAAGTTCCATTCATTTAATTGTTAAGGTCTCTACTTTATTATGCTACTATTTTAATTATAAGCTTGTATTTTTATTACGTATTCCTTTAGTTTCTAATCAAGAATACACACTGTTTAATAATATTGAACTACCAACACCGCACAATGTAAATCGACCGGATATATTTAGTCTTATAGTACCCAGTACCAGATACATTGCTATCACCAAAGATAAATCAAACTATTGTACCTTGGAATCTTTGGAAAATTGTAAAATATTAAGCCCTGCCGAATATCTGTGTGATATCCCAATAATCTACAAAGCAGACACAAAACCCAACTGTGAAAGCGAATTAATATCCAAGACATTAACCGATACTCCTCTGCAATGTAATATTAAATTTATTTTTGGTAAATTAAATATATTTAAACCGCTATCTAATAACAGGTATCTCTATGTACAATCCGAACCACTAAAATTATCTTTAGATTGTCAAAACGATAGGCAGATTCAAGAAATTAATATCGTTGGAATTGGTATACTTTCTATACCAAATAAATGTGTAGCTTATTGTAAAGGTACTACCTTGTTACCCAAATACCATAACATTCTTAATTTAATGTCACCAATCAAGCTGCCCGATTTTAACTTAATAAATAGCAATTGTTGTAGTATACATAGAATTAACTACATGACAAATAATTTATCCCATACTAAATTAGAAGACATCCATTTAAAAGATATAAACCACATTCAAAGTTTAACATCCAAACTTCTATCAGAAGCCGATAAAATTAGAGACACCTCTCACATAGTGAAATATGGGATACATTATTCAATAGCCACTAGTATAACAGTGTGTATCATTATTTTGTACCTTAGTTATAAGATTATTTTATATTTTTGTAAACCTGGATGCAACCTTCGTAAATATAGGTTTTGCGAATCGCCCAAAATAGAATCGAGCAACATAGAGTTGGAAGAAGGTATTCAAGTCATTCCAGCTCCAACCCTAAGAACTTCAATTTAAAGTTAACTTCAGATGTCACCCCGAAGTTCACTCTAAGAGGGGAGGTGTTATAACCATACAATGTATGCCAACCTGATGACGTAGCTCTCAGCCCCCTCTGCCGGTATGACGCTAACCATTTGTGTCATGTCAGCACTTTTAGCATGAAGCTCGATGCAGAGCGCTCAAGCGTCAGTCTAGACTTCGACTCCGCGAAGAACGGTTGCATTCAGGGTTCCCTTGCCATACTTGTCGTAGTTCGTAATTCATTTATTAATAAACATTTTAATTTCAATTATAATTCTTTTTTTAAAACGACCTCGGCAAGGGACCCTATAACAGTACGCACGCGAAATGGATATTGAGACCGTAGCTGTTGCAGCTATTTATTTATTTAGGACCTTTAAGTACTATTTAAGTGTCCATCGCAGTAGTTATTAAAAAAAATTGAGAGGAGGAACGTGGTGGACGCTGTAATCAGCATACATAGAAACCGAATAATGTGGAAAAAAAATCATTTCCATAATGAATTTTTGCCTTCCGTGTGGTGACGGAGTAAGAATAAAATTCACCACCATCCCCCACACATTCATTCTCACCCGTGGGTGATCGTACGAGGCGACTAAGGGATATAAAACGCATATAACATCTATGCGAAGGAAAACTCGAAATAAAACCCTATACCGACACGTCTGACCAGCGTGGTATAGTAGGTCAAATACCCTTCCATTATGGAGGAGGCCCGAGCCCAACAGTGGGACGTATATGGGCTGAGATGATGAAGATGATGATTAATTGCAATTATTTTAACATATCCTCCTGGACGTCATTTTTTTTCGCAGGAATAGCGTGGATAACGTTGGCTTTTAGAACTACATATATGCAGAGCCATCCCGAGAATTTGATAATTTTGTTCGAATTTCTGCTTGATACAGCTCCAGGAATTTGAATGTTTTGTCAGTGCTCGTGTTAACCATTTTTATGAGCAAGTAAAAAAGAAAGAACGAAAAAATACTGCAGAAATCACGCGTGCATTCTCATCCGCTTCCCGATGAACACTGATTGATGCGTCGTCAGACGTTTGGACGCAACACTCAGCGCTGGCGTTGAAACCCTTTGATCCGTGCTACAAAAACCGACAACTAACGGATGAGTGCCGGATGCATCTGCGGACGTCCAATACCTACCACAGACGAGCAAATCACCCCCTCTACACGTTGGCGGACGCGTCCGCCGATGACATCTGCCGACGTGTAGTGGGGGCTTAAGACGTTGACTCGGCGTGACCGTGTAAAGTACCGCCTAGCTGTTCAGGACGCCTAGCTTTCTTGCCAATTCGTCCCCTAATTGATTATTAAATTGGACTTTGCTCGATATTTTGTCGCCGAGGTTCCCAATACTATCAGAAATTTGGAGTTACTCCTTGGGACTGAGGCGTCATGACAAGCGGATCCTTCATTGCAATAAACGCGTAAACTTGGGTCTTTGTGGGATTGAGGTGAACTAAATTCTACTACTACTACTATAATTTTGTTCACCCCTTTCCGAGGCCCGCCCCAGAGCGCGCTCGACTTCAGACACAAGTTGAACCCTTCACTCCTGTGTATTCCGAGAGACACTCTGTTGCTCGGTATACAGTTCGTCACCCGTGCTATCATCCGCATAGCAACGCATATTCTCTATGGAGGGCGTCGTTGATAAGCAAGATAAACAACGTCAGGGAGAGTACCGAGCCTTGTGGTACACCAGCATTAATGATTATGGTATCGGAGCAGGAGCCATCTATGACAACTTTTACACTCCGACTATCTAGAAAGCTGGCAATCCAATCTAACAGTCTCTCGGGAATTTCGTATGATGGTAGCTTCGATAGAAGTGCCCTGTGCCAGACCCTATCGAACGCTTTAGCTGAACACTAGCGCCTCACCCTTGCCCTCCAAGGCCTCTTTCCAATGGTGTGTGAGGTACATAAGGTCACAAGCAATGCTGCGATATTCAGAAATAATACAAAACATGCATTTTATACAGCTTTATTAGAAAACGAAACGTCCTTTCATAGGTTTTCTGTTTTACTTATAAGGTAAATTAAGTTCAACTTTGACTAATAACAAAAAAAGAGCAGCCGACAGTCATCACTTGGCGCCTGTGCAAATGATGATCAAAAATTATGTGTAGTTACAATTAATACTTGTGAAAACCTTCACTGGGTCGCCCTCTACATCATCAAAACCATTATCTTACTGCACAATATAAGAGTGAACAATATAGTAGTAACAGTCGCCACTAAAATTAAACAATCTTAAATCATACGTAAGTATTTATAAAAACAGAATAATAAACTTTGTTATAAATAATTGCCAATCATAAAGTTCTACAATATTTAGTTATAAATGTAATGTGGTTTAAAGGAAAACTGTTTCAAATATAATAGACTAATTTTTTATAACGAGAAAAACAATAAATCTGTGAATAAAAAAAACCTAAAAAAAAATACTTTTATAATACACTTGGTAATCATAAGGGGCTATTCACTAATTACGTTAGAATGATTTTGAACATTTATTCCATTCCCACCACTGGATACGGAAACAGAGGATTTCTTGGATTTAACTTTTAATGTAAGTACAACCTGGCTTCAAAGTATTGGGTTATAATGAATTTTTTACCCTCCTCTAGAGACAAGATCATTTAAAAAATTTCTAAACCTTCCCACTTTACGTAGTTAATGAATAGCCTCTAAATGTAACTAATATACATGTATATCAATAATGAAATTGCAATACAATTATTATTATCCAAAGTCTACAAATGTACCAAGTATATTTTACATATAATATTGGTATGTCTCATAGGTAACAGTAATCACAATAACCATATTTATGACATCTTAAATTAAAAATGAGCAAGCTACGTTTCTATCTCAATCGCTTTTGTCACATTTTGTTCAGATTTTTCTGTAGCCTCTGTTACTTTTTCTGCAACTTTATCCGTGGTTTCTTTAACTCCTGCCTCTTTTTCTATAGTATTTACTACTTTGTTGTTAGTGTCTATTACAGTTTCTGCAAGCTTATCTGTAGTTTCTTTAAACACAACTTCTTTTTCTGTAACATTTATCGTCTCGGTAGATTTGCTATTAATTTGTGCTACATCTTCTTTTTTTACAGTATTTTGTAGCAAATTTTCTGTAGTATCTATGCTTTTATTTGTGGACTCCTCTTCATTAATCTTTGCTGATTTTTCAGCAGTTTCTAAGTCTTTACTTTCTGTTTTTGACATATCTTTAGCAGAATCTGCCGGTGTTCCTATCATTTCCTCTATATTTTCTGATGTTTTTACTGTCTTTTCTAATGTAACATCTGGTACAATTTCTGTAGTTTCTACTTTATCCTCTGTTTCTCCCACTTCATCAGCTAACTTCATTGTTGGTACCTCTGTAACTGTTTCTATGGCTAGCGTGGATGGCGAGATGTCGTCACTAATATAACCTGTATCTGTAGTAATAGAATCTTTAGACTCATCACGCTCAGGCGTCTCCACAGTTTCAGGAGTATGAGACAATACATCTTTTTCTGGACTATGTAGAGTCTGATCTTTTTCTAATTCGGATGTTAATTCGTCAGTTTCACTCTTAAAAGACTTGTTCTCAATTACTGTGTGATTACTCTCCATACTTTCATTTAATTCAACCTGTGATGTATTAAACTCAATTTGTTCACTGGCTTCTGGTTGTTTTTCTTCAGTTTCTTCTATATTATTACTTGTAATTGTAGTGATAAAATCTACGCCATCGACTAATAGTTTAACTAGAAAAGGTTCTTTTGTGCTATCTAGGAATTCTATTTGGAATGTTGTATCATCCACTGTGAGGTCGTCGAGTTTGTTTTTTCCAATATCATTTAAAGTATTATCACCAAACGTTCGGCATAAACGACAACATTTTGCTAACGGCTCTATGATAGCGATCTCTTCCGGTAATTGTCTAAATTCTTCGCATTTTGCCTTGTTACCGTAATCAATAAACTGTACGTGATAGCCTACATCACAAAACTCTAATATCTTAGCTCTGTACCACTGTTCATCTTCTGACCAGAATGCGGCACATATTGAGCCAACTTTTAATTCAGGAGCTGCTTCAAAATCGGCAGCATCATTCATTTTTCCCGTAACTGTATCAAGGTCTGAAGTTGTATCCTCTAAGTGAACATAAAACTCTTCAAGACTATTAACAAAACAAATTTTACCATTGCTAAATATATCTTGTCCAACAGGTGTCGGCCTCTCATTTGGTAACTCTTCACACAATCCAACAAGTTCTTCAGTTACAGATTTGCCCTCAAGGTATAATTCTACAATAGATACATCTCCAGATGCAATGAACTGAACATTAAATATAGTTGCGCCTTCAGCAGCCAGTTCGTTAAACTTAATCTCAGATTTACGTGACCAGGACTTGATATCGCGGGGTTTCTGTAAGGCACACTTCCTCGACAAAGCCGGTTTTGCTTTTAGTTCATCTGGCAGACTACGTAATTCGTTTGCTATGGATGCATTACCATAATCCATAAAGAGGACTTCAGTTCCTTCAGATCCATCTACAATAACTTGGGCTCTATACCAAGCGCCATCCTCGGGGTATTTTGCTGCACAAATGACACCCTCCTCTTTTTCTTTTAACTCTGGGAAATTTTCAGCATCTACCATAGCGGCTTCCATTGTTTGCAATTCTGGGGCAGCAGTTTCTAATTGAATCCAGAATTCTGATGGTGAATTTACATGGCTGGCAAAACATGAAGGAAGATCACCACAGTCCGTATCGTCGGACCTACTCGCATGACCCTCTGTTACCAATTTATCAGTCAAATTTTGACCATTGACATATATGTCAACATATGTTGTAACATCTTTTAGAACAATTAAGGCATCTACTGGTGCGGATAAATCACCGACTAATTGTGTGAAATAATCGGCAGCCGGTTCAGACCATTGGCCAGTACCTGTGGGCACAGCATTTACGCTAGATTTGATAGCATAACGTTCTATCTCCTTCAAATTAGCCGGCAATTCTTTTATCAAACCAGGTTGATTATCAAGCACATCTGTATTACCATAATCAATGAAACGTACTGTAGTGATATCGGAGTCTGAATCGAGAATTTCAGCACGATACCATTGATCATCTGCTAAATATTTCGCAATACATAATGTTCCCAATTCGCGATTTTCGAGGTCAGGGTAATTGACGGCGTTTGTTTGTAGTTCAGCCTGTATCTCTTCAATACTGTCAACTTTGTCAACCATCTGTAGCCAGAAATGGCCAGGTGTATCGATGTGACTGATGTAAACTTGCGTGCAACCTTCGGGCAATGGAACAGCTTCGACGGTAGGAGTTTCTGCTGTTTCTTCCTCATTCGATGTTACTCGGGGCGTTGCTAATTTTTCGTTAACTAGATTCATAGACAAGTCCACGCCGTCCAAGTGTAAGCTCGCAAGCCACTTGTCTGCACCAAATGCCAAAGTTACTTGAACTTCCTTTTCATCTGTCCACTCTTTCAATTTATCAAGTGCATCATATTGCAATGCGATAAGTCCCAAGCTGGCAACCAATGCTAAAGCGCAAGGCTCATAGAACTTCGGGTCTAGTTTCTTAACTAAGTCCTTAGAAACAGTTTCTGTGTTACCATAATCAGGGAATTGAACTTTAACTTTGGTTTCCTCGACGTTGACGATAGTTGCGCGGTACCAATTGCCGTCAGTTGACTTCACTGCACATATACCTTCTACCTCAAAGTTCTGCAAATTTTCTGGAGTACCTGTTCAGAAAACTCTTTAGTTTATATGATATCATTTCAAATGGAAAGACATAACTATGTAAGTTTTAAAACCCATGTAACACTTCTATGTCTTATCACTAAGGGGGCGTTCATAAAATACGTGAGATGTTTAAGGGGGGGAGGGGGTCGAGTCAAATCTCATCTAATCTTACGTTGGAGAGGGGGGGTCTCGGCAAATATCACGCAATTTTTTTTCTGATTGAAAAAAAAAATACTATTTTGGTCCATTTAATCCAGATTGTACATGCTTAAGATTTAATCTTAAGCATTATTACATTTCACAGCGTTATTACACTTATAATTAAACTCTCAGTAATATTGATTACTAGTCTTAACTAGTCGTAAATAAAAGCACGAAGCAATTTTTTTTTCTTTTTACAATAACAATCCAACGCGTTTACGTAAGAAACCCACATTTTGAAAAATCTCACGTGAGATTGGGGGATGGGGGAGGGGGTTGAATAAAATCTCACGACATCTCACCAGGGGGGGAGGGAAGTTACAGAAAATTTAAAAAAACACCTCACGTAATTTATGGACGCCCCCTAATGACCACTAAGTTATAAGTGACATTTAATTTTCGTGCTATCCACAAATTGTTTTTCTGAGTCCGGATGTAATTTGTGTCTGTTAATTATACATATGTTTGTAAAATCGTCATTGTAGTCATCATAAAAAAAGGCCACAACCTCTTACTTTCCCGCGGGAGGCTAGTAACTTAAACCAGCTACTAGATTACTAAAAGAATAAGTAGCATTATTCTTTTGGAAAACTCGATAACACCAAGTGTGACCGCTATTCCGCGAGCAGTGAATATGGAATTATTCTTAAGTGGGAAAGTATACATTCCACTACCGGGGTAGGGCCTCCTTCACATTGAGAAGGCAATTAACTTAGTGTACCACTACTGTACTGGTCAGGTAAGTTGGTTTGGGTTTTATTCAGAGTTTTCGTCCTCTTGCATATTTGTTATATGCACAAGATATCCCTTAGTAGCCTTATACGATACCCATGGGCAAGAGTGGGGGTGAATTGTATTCTTACTCTATCACCACACGGATATTGTAACAGTTACTTACCTTCCTCATAATACTTATAGAGCTCATCAAGCAACTGAGCGATTCTATCACCGTCGCTGGACTTTTGCAAGTAGAACTCATTGAGGTTCTCTATATGTGATATGTAAGCCATGCCGAAGTTGTAATTGAATACGGCACGCGTGCATAATTGGACAACCTCGTCGTAGGCACCCTCATCTGGCTCGAATATTGCTATCTTCTGCCCTGTCACGGTATCATACAATGTGGCCACCAAACTGAAATATAGAAGTGCTATGTTAATGTGCTAGGGATTTTGTGGATACAAAATTATTTCGGTTTATCCGTCAGTTTCGGATATTGGATTTTTAGTGTGAAAAAGGCGAATTGCTAAGTATGAGGATTATCGTAATATTCCCCTTTTGATAGG
This sequence comes from Lymantria dispar, assembly GCA_032191425.1. Lineage (NCBI taxonomy): Eukaryota > Metazoa > Arthropoda > Insecta > Lepidoptera > Erebidae > Lymantria > Lymantria dispar. Next base: position 7,505,666 of record CM063457.1, read on the forward strand.
TATACATATAGGCTGTTAGTTCGGCTGGATTACGTTTGTGATATAACTTCAATGCGGATCTTCGATAATACCCAGGTCCACTTATTCGACATCCGAGTAGTTAGTTATAATAGGACGGATCCACTGCATCGGTATACTTAGTTTTGCCTGTGACGTATACCAAATTATCGGATAAAAGAAACCGTCTCTGAATCAAATAAAAAATAGATTACTTATTTACATTAATTAAAATATGGAGTGCAAAATGCTGTGCTGCAGAGATGATTATTTGTTAAAAATTGCCAAGTTATAAGCAAAATTATGAAGTAAATCTCATCTATTTACACAAATAAAAATCCTAGTAAGGAATGTTATTTTTCAGAAATGTGTGATAGACATATTGCGCCAATTCCAATAGATCTGAGTAAGGGCTGAAGTACATGTCATTAAAATAATAAAATAAGCATTTATATTTACCTGATGCCTTCTACATTGTTGATATAAATAATGACATTGTTGCCAGTAAGTTTTTGCTTCAACTCCTCTATGGTCATCAATTTGTTTGATTCAACTGTGTAGTTGTTCAGACAACATTCTAACGATTGATAGTAGTAAACACTCAACTCTATTGGTAGAATCATAAGCTAAAACAAATATTTTCAGTTATATATAAATAAAAAATAACTGTGGCAACCCTGTAAGAAAATCGTTAACCATTTGCCTGCTCTTATCCCAATAATTTGGGGTTGATATATTCTTTTCTTTCATAAATCATATTGCAAAAGTATTGGCAATAGTCTTAGGACTAGCCACTTGCCTGACTTCAACCCTCCTGAATAATATAATAGTTGATACCAATCAAATATCAGATGGAATACCCCCAGGTTGATATAGAGCTTATAGTATTTTATGAAACTCAAGCAAGGTAAGTGTTGGTATTCATAGGCCTGACCACATAGCAAATCTAACTAAATACTTTAGCATCGATGTGGCTCCATGCGAGTTGCGTGTGGGGATTTTTTTTTTCTTTAAACGACAAACTGCACTAGGGTACAAATCCTTGTGTTGCAACAGACTATAAACATACAATTAACGGACACAAATATCACCTAGACATGGAACATTCATTTGTGGTTCACACAAAGAACTACCCTGCAGGGATTGAACGCACTACTTGCAGGTCGCTACATTGACTACTAAGCCATTTGTACTATCAATATTATTAAAGGGTTGATTCAGTGAGGCATTGTCCAAACCAAGTATGCATTTATGTTTCGACTTAAAACCCATCCTTTAATTATCTAAAATTTTGTAAAATCTTCAAAGTTTGGCACAGACCTTCTCTATACGGGGGAAATTAGATCTACTACACCACCAGCCTATGAGATGAGTTAATATAAGGTTTTACTTCACGATATCCTTCAATTGCGGTGATGTTATCTACTTACCTTATCCATTTTTACAATACTTAGAGGAAAGAAAGGGATGGTGACATGGATTGTTTAACTACTATAAACCAAAGTAAAATACTTACATTTTCTATGGATGTAATTATATTGTTGCCATAGTCTGGCAATGTGGCTTTAATTTTAGTTGAATCGGACACATCATTCAATATGGCGCGGTATATTTTGTCTTCGTGCTTCACTGTGCAATGGACACCCTCCATAAGACTGTCAGCGCTTAATGGAGTCAACTAAGGACAGAAATTAAATTACATTCAACAATGTCTATTATGGCATATATGTATATAAAATAAATAAATATCGTCCTCGCCTGTCACAGCCGCTCCTGAAGTTGGACTGCTACGAAGCCTAGGAAAGTGGGTTTTCTAGCGACATGACCAATCGATTATCTTTCGAATTAAATCCCCTATCCATCCTATAGAAGTCCACTGATGGATATAGGCCTGCCCACGAGAATGCCACTTGGAACAGTCCTGTGCAACTTGCATCCAACAGTTCCCTGCGATTTTCGAGATGTCGTCACTCCACCTAGTAGGAGGTCGTTCTATGCTACATCATCCGATTCGTGATCACCACTCGAGTACCTTTTTATTCCCAAAAAAAAGATGGATAAATTGCAAATCCCCTATAGCTCTACTAAAATATTATGTGACGCAAAGCTGTCATAATCACCTTTTTAAATGATATTATCTTAATGCTCTGATAAGTCTCTCAACATATTTATTACCGTTGAAATTTCAGACCGTTTGTGGCTATAAATTATCCTATTAAGATTCGAACCCATGACACTCGGATCACGTGGACATTGCCTTTTTTTCATGGGTGGGCTATGGTAATCGCACACGCGGTCCATTCTGTCCGAGGCGACGGAAGGACGGCGCGCGGGAACGTCGCCTTCGTCGTTGGGTCGACCACCGGAGCAGGGTGACTTGTCGTCAGTGGTCGGCCCGACGGAATAACCTTTCGGGTACCCTCACCTCTCGACGTCCCTGTCCTGAGACGTCGATCGCCGTCCCGCGGTCAGCCTCTCTGCGGGTGACGGACTAAAATCCCCGGTCGGCTATACCCCGGCGGCATCAGGCGCAGGTACTCGCGCCTGTGCCACCCGAGTCGCCGGCGTCGGAACGTGTGGCCGAAGAGGAGCGCCTCTCACACACTATACGCCGCCTCCTTCCGTGAAATGACGGCCTCACAGAAGGCGGCGACCGCGTCCCAGTTCCTGACACTGTCGAGGACACTGCCTAGACAACATTGTAGTCACCCATTGTGTAAATTTCCTCTCTACCCCGCTCTTCTCATGTTTAAACAGTTGACAGCAATGACGTAATATTTATTTATACTCACTTTGGCGGTGTCAAAACTAGCAATAGCATTTTCCACAAGTGCTGCCTTATCTAAGTCAAGCTGAACGTGGAACTTTTCGAATGATTCTACGTGAGTCACTCGACATATTATCTGCTGCCCCACAATGATAGTCAGGTCTATTGCTTCGTCTGAAACAATATGCATTCATTATTATCACTGATTCAAGGTAGTGAGAATGCCTGTTATGCTAAGGAAGGAAGATGAGCTTTTTTATAAGCTGTACAAATAACTTAAAATTTTAGGACTTATGAGTGTTTCTCCGGCTTCATAGAGAATGGGTGAACTGTATTCTTACTTCACTACCACACAGATAGGGTACTTGCATAATACGAAATAATAGTTGCCTTTTATAACAGGGAATTATCTCTTATTATGAAAGATGAGGTTTGAATCTACAAGTCGGACATATATAACTGAAGAAGCATAAGAATACAAACCTTTTAATGTTACGGACGACTGGTGTTCAGTCAATTTGGCCAACTGCTTCTCCACTAACATATCAGCAACACTTACTCCATTGTTCCATAAAGACACCTTATATTGATCTTCAACACATTCTTGGAACACGCACTGATATCTAGGTGCATTGAAACATAAGTCGATCTCCGGATCAGCCTTCCATTCACCATCAACTGGAACAACACCAGTGAGCGCGCAATGGATTGCCATTTTAGGTAATTCCATTAACTGCTTGTCCATCTGCCATATATCTTTAGCATCAACCAGTTGCTTATTACCAAAGTCCACATATCTTACAATAAATTTAGAGAATGGTTGGACGGATACTATAGTAGCTCTGTATAATACTCCATCTACGGGATAACGTGCTAGAACTGAACCTCCTACCGGGACCTCCCCACTGAAAGACTTAACACCTTTATACAGTTCTGGAATTTTGTGCATCATGTCCAAAAATTTGGGTTGCAGAGACAATATTTGAGTGTAGAAACTCTCTGGAGATATTATCCAGGTGACAGAGATTTCATGTTGGGCACCAATTTCGACTGAAGGCTCTGTAAACGGAGTCTCCAAGGGTAGTGGTTCGGATAACTCTTTATATTGAACTTGTGTGAATTTGCCTCGAGTTTTATATGTGGGGGCTCGACCTGATCGCTCGCCCCTGCTGTCTTGGGATTTGTAGCTTTTCTCGGAGCGTTTGTCGTCGAATGATCTGTCTGCACGTTCTCTTGGAGTAAAGTTGCTTCTTGGTGGTCTATCGCCTCTATCATTTCTGAATTCTCGTTTTTGATTCCAATTGTCTTTCTTTTCACCCCAGTTGTCACGTCTATCGCCACGATTTTCGCGGTTATCGCGATTATCACGATTATCACGGTTATCACGATTGTCACGGTTATCACGGTTATCGCGACGATCCGGTCGCTCAAAGCGATCCCTACCAGTCTTATTGCCCCAATCATCCGACCGTTTCTCTTCGCGATCATCCGGCTGGTTGTTATATCTGTCCCTGAAAAACCAGCAAATATATATATCAACAACATTTTATTTACGTTCTCAACTAAATATTATTAACATTTTGTGAAATCACAGCTAAAAATTTTTTCATTAGAACAGTTATATATTACAAAAAGTTTTTTTTTTCTACATAATATGCAACCAGATACCAAGCGTGTATAACAAGAGGATCTTAAAAAAACTACACACAGTATATACGGCAAATATTTTAATGAGACGTGGATAAGTAAAACAAAATAGTGCTGAAGAGAAAACGCATTAAATTAATATGATAGACACCAGTGCAAAGGAATGTTATAAAACAGAGCGCGCGGATACGTAACGTATTGAGCATGTTCGATGATATATGTGCGGTACAAACCAAGCGTGACAAGCATATAGTGCGAAACAACGAATCAACAATTAATGCTTTACTTAATTGTAGCTTAGTATTGCGCAAATATTGGACTGATCATGTTTGTTTAAATTAGGGATGTTATGGAACTGCGTAACCGTAACCGAAATTATCGTATATCCGAAATGAAAATATAACCGAAATAAAAGTTTTGGATATTTTCGGATACGGTTGGTGTCTGTATGAGACAAGTTAATTTTTTTATTGTCTACGTTGGCAAACAAGCAAGCAGCACAACTGATGGTAAGTGATACTGCCGCAACTTGGACCTTTGCAATACCAAGGGCACATGGCAGGTTTAGACACCTGGTTAAGGCAGGTTTTCTATCTACCAGCAGACCTGACAGCCTAAACATAAGCCTATCTAAAGGGAAATAATGCAATGATCACCACAATTAGCTAAATCCTTTTACAATACCTTAAAAAAATCAATATTCGTAACCGAAACTGTCTGATAATCCGAAATAATTACATATCCGTAACCGTATCCCGATCTGCAACTTTGTATCCATAACATCCCTAGTTCAAAATTGTATATTTTAACATTTAGAATAATTGAAATGAAATAAAACCATTGTCCAGTATTCGTGGTCACGTTTTGACCAGGGTATTTAGCGTCCAATATTTGATTAGATCAAATATGTCTGCAAAACGCGAAAATAGTTTTATTTCATATTTGAATAGTAACACATCGTTAAGCACCAAGTAATTCTTCAATCGTCCGGAACGTTCACGCTTGAATAGAAGTATAAAATATACATGAAGACAATCGAAGAATTGTAAAAGCATTATCATTGATGGGAAAGCAAACAAAATCGGTTTGTACAGGCGTGTGATGTTCGCGTTACATACACCACAGTACCGTTTCAGTCTGTCCTGAACTGAGGAGCCTTTAGAGTTCTGCGCATCGATGGACGCAGCCTCTGCAGCCTGCTTTAGCCTTTTGCCGACCCCATTGCCATCTTTCTTCCAGTTTGGCTTTTGTCCAGGCTTATCATGTTGTTCCCTAGGTTTTCTTCTGTTGAATCATTCCAACCGTTGTAAGTATTGTCTAATTCGCTACGTTCTATCGGGGAAAGTTGCATTCATGAATACTTTCAGTTTTTTATTCGTTACGTGATACGACACTCGAATATTACTTTTCACTTTTGTTATTACTTCAGAGCAGACAATTACTTTTTAAAAAAATACGATTAAATTTTTATACTTTATTACAATCTATGTAATAAACTCGATGTCTGCAATTTCATCAATCTCTGATAATATTGATGTTCTTTTAGCAGTTTGGATTTTTAAAAAAATCAGTTAATACATACACAAGTCTAATCACATCAATTGTTTATATCTAGAGGTTTTATGAAGACTTAGTTATATAATATGACGTAATACAATAAAACGGGATACTATTATAAAAAGACTATCTATACTGTAGTTTTGCATGTAAATAACAATGAGTGTGGTTTAGAAATGATTCAAATTAGTCGATGGAAATAGTAGCAAGGAGTTTTTTCTTTTATGTACTTAACCAATCTTAACCACTTCGCCAGACCGCCCATATTTATCACCTTAAGCCTTAAGGCAATATGGGGATTTACCCGTATTGGGCAGACCAATGGCGCTGTGTAGACTTTAGTAAAACATTTTATCAACACAGGGCACCTTACTGCAGAGTGCCGATCTGGCGCATTGCTTTTGCTAAACTAATATTCAAACTGGTAGACAAAATGTAAACCAAATACCTAATATTTAAACTAGCATATAAAATAAATATCAACTGAATTAAGCTGTAATTGCGATTGTGAAAGTTTCGATATCGACGTGCTTCCATGGCATTAGAAGCACGTATTTATTCTTATGTTTTGTTAAATATATCAATGGTCGGAAGATAACACGAAAATGGTCTGATTAAGGTTCTCTATTAATATACTCCATATGCACACAACAATTTTATTTGTGAATTTTCATGCATTCACCTTTCTCATATACGTCCCGCTATTGAGCTCGAGGCTCCTCCAAAATAGGAGAGAAAAAATTACCTATTATACCACGGAGATTAGACGATTTGCTACAGAGCAAAAAAAAATAAAACACTATTTCAAATTTTCCTTCTCTGGCACAGGCGGAACAGGAAAATATCCTTTAGTAGTCTTTTGCGACAGCCATGAGCAAGCGGGGACGGTGAATTGTATTGTCACTCCATCACCACATGGAAAATAAAAATTAATAAATAACAAATTATTTTGCCCACAGAAATATATGTTGTAATATAATTTATGTTGACAGAAATAACAGGTATATGTGAACAGTAGAGGTGATGGACGGCAAATAAGGCCGCTTGCCTCGGTATTCGCTTGGAGAACCAGCAAACTATATCGAACTTGGATGGATGGATGATAACTTACCTCTCTCTGGGTCCATCTCTATTATCTCTGTAACTGTTCTGTCTCTGCGGTGGTTGGAAGGTAGGTTGTGGCGTTTCCTCCCAATCGTCGTCAGCCGCACTAGTTGGCGGTGGAGCATTGTTTTCACGAGGTCTTGCTGGTCCGCCACGTCTGATAAAGGTGCGATTATTTTTGATTACACATGCATTGTTATAATTATATAGTTTAAATTTTTGTACATATATGTAAAATATGGTAAAAGTCGAAATAAACCAAGTATATCAATTTCCTTCTTATTGTGAAAGAGACTCGATGCCAGAATTGGAATTTATATTAGCTGACATAATCTATACTTATTAAAATTATCAAGCTAAAAAGTGTTTGGTTATTTGAGCGCGCCAATCTCAGTAATTATGGGTTAGTAGCAAATCATTTATCGACGAAGGCTATACAACATCATGTTACGACCAATAGGAGCGCAGCTTCAATGAAAAGTGTTGCCAATAATATTACTATTTAAGACTTCATTGAAGGAGTTTTGTGTGTATGATTATGAATAGTTTTTGATGTTCTTCCTTCAGAGGTGGTCCCATGTAAATTTGATCAAGATTTAACCAGTAGTTATTGAGTGTCTATACTAATATATAAAGCTGAAGAGTTTGTTTGAACGCGCTAATGTCAGGAACTACTGGTCCGATTTGAAAAATTTTTTTAGTGTTATATATCCTATTTATCGAGAAAGGCTATAGGCGATATATCATCACGCTAAGACCAACAGGAGCGGAGCACCAATGAAGAATGTTTCAAAATCAGTGTTTTTTTTGCTTTTGAGAGTTTCCGCTGCGTAAAGAGCAAATTTTTTGCAAAAATCATGTGTGACAGAATCGTTTCATTAAAATATATTTTCACCTATGTAAACAAAGTCTCAGGTTAAAGTTAGCGTTAGCCCAAAGTATCTATACCACGCGGACGAAGTCGCGAGCAGAAGATAGTCCTTAATAATGCGTGTTTGATTCATCTCTACTACATTATATTGGAGTCCGTTTTTAATTGTCACAATTTTGTATTATGAGAGCTTTCATTGCGTGTTTATGTGCTTGCGACAAACTCTCGCTTGACAGTGAAAACATTACACAAGTCAACAAAAAAAATATTTTTCTTTGAGTCTGTTATTTAGTGAATATTTTCTGATTGTATACATCGAAAAAAAAGCAGAAACTCCATTTATAATAAACTAGCTTTTGCCCGCGGCTTCGCCCGCGTAAAAATTTACTTGCATATTGCACTATTATCGCAAAGAATATTATCGGCATAAAGAGTATTACATTTCTTAATTTAAGAAATACTCTATCTACGTGTCAATTTTTATCCAAATCTGCTCAACAGTTTAAGCGTGATTGAGTAACAAACATCCAAATATCTTCACAAACTTTCACATTTGAATATTACTTCCAGCCTTGTAGTTCAGATTGCCGTGCAAATACGATGATAAATATGCCTTTCTTTAGTCTCTGATAACGTACTTTTCCATTGGTGAAAAAAAAATTATATCAATCAAACATCCGCAGTTTCATTCACGTAGAAATTCCCATGCCAATACCGAGATAAAAAATGCCTATGTTACTCGCTGATATTATAAATTTACACACATACCAAAAAAAAAATAATATAAATCCCAGAAATATCAGAGATATAAATTGCCTATGTTACTCGCTGACAACATAGGTAGCTTTCCATTGGTGAAAGAATTTTAAAAATTGCTCGACATCCCCCGGTATAGTTCTCGTTCCTGGCCAAATACCGGGATGAAAATAGCCTTTCACTGATAATATAGCTTTTCATTAGTGAATTAATTTTTAAAACCATTAAATTCCCGTGAATTCACCGACATTATACCCGATCCCGTAGGAATATCGGGATAAAATAGCTTAAATATGTTACTCGCTTAAAAATAGCTTTCCATTAGTGAAATAATTTTAAAATCGACTTGATTCAGCCACACCGGGATAAAATATAACCTGGGATAAAATATAGTCTAAGTTATTCCTTATGTACGACTGGTAGACCTGATGGTAAAATATAATCAATATCGGTCCAGACATTTTGAAGATTACCTGTCACGAATAGACAGACAGACAAAAAAATTTGGACCGTATTGTGTGAGCATAAATAAAACCTATTATTTTGATAGACAAACAGACGCTTCAAATTTATTTATTTGTAGAGATAGAAAATTGGAATAATATCTTGATTGTAACTTACTGTCTGGTAGCTGCTAGAAATATTACCACGCTTTCATTGTTCGTGGGTGTCGCAAAATACTACTAAGACAAAGATTTACATCGACCTGGACCGGTGATGCCGTCTGGCCAACAATGTCGTGCGCCAGGTCATAAAATGTTGCTAGAACCTTTGCAATATATCTACGATGGCAGAAGAGTACCTACATATCGCGTCGATCCAAAGTAATTAGGATAAGAGCAAGATAATGATGATATATCATTGGCTGGGTGTCTTCGACTATATGTGTTTTATGCTTTTGGGGCAGCCCAAAATTGTTTCTTAGTGAGTGCTTACCCCAAATAACCGATCGGTATACAAAATTTCACATTCTTAGGCCCGGTATCTTTGGCTATACACTTTCACCCTCTTAGGGGTTGAATTTCCAAAAATTCTTTGTTAGAGCTCGCTTATACTTGCCAAAAATTTTTTCATAGTGCTTGGTAAGTGAGCACTAAGAATATTTTGGGGTAATCCAAGAAAGCCGACCGTGTACTAAAATGATCCTTCGTAGGCTCAGTGATTTCGGTTAAACACTTTTCACCCCCTTAGGGCTAAAATTGCAAAAATCTCTCTTTCCCCAAGAAAGGAAACTTTATACAAAATTCCATGTTTCTAGGCCTAATGATTTCGGCTATATATTTTGCACCCCTTTAGGAGTTGATTTTAATAAAATAATTTCTTAGAGCTCACTTACAACAAAAGAAAGAGAATTGCATAGAAAGTTTTACGTTCCTAGCTCCAAGAGTTTCGTCTATACGCTTTTCAACCACTTAAGGGGGTGATTTTCCAAAAATCCTTTGCTAGTGCTCGTGTACCCCAAGAAATAAGACGACGTAAAAAGAAAATACTTTCCCCTATTTCAACCCCTTATACCTATTTTTTCGCGATAAAAAGTAGCCTTATATCCTTTCTCAAACTTTAGTTCATCTCTGTACCAAATTTCATCAAAATCGGTTAAGTGGTTTCGACGTGAAAGGCTATATGCTTTTCAACCCCCTTTTTTTTAGGGTTGGGCTGCGGTTGGCGCGCTCCTCGCACCACTCCGTCCGGGCACCCCAAGAAATAGGATGGTGTAAAAAAAAATACGTTTCTAGGCCCAGTGGTTTCGGCTGTATGCTTTTTGGTATTTTAGGGGTTGAATTTCCTCCCCATGTAAATGGAATTTCCGAAACGCTTGAGCGAATATTTATTTATTTATTATTAGGTGCCTCAATACAAAGATTCGTGGTTCGATCATCGAAAATGACGAATTTCCATACAAAATGTCATCGCCTATGTCAACCCCTTATACACATTTTTTGCGATAAAAAGTAGCCTATATCCTTTCTCAAGCTTTAGCCCATCTCTGTACCAAATTTCATCAAAATCGGTTTAGACGCGAAAGACTATATGTTTTTCACCCCCTTAAGGGGGTCAATGCCCAAAAATCCTTTGCTAGTCCTCGTGCACCCCAAGAAATACGATGGTGTAAAAAAAATACGTTTCTAGGCCCATGGTTTCGGCTGTATGCTTTTTGTTATTTTGGGAGTTGAATTTCATCCCCATGTAAGTGAAACTACCAAAACGCTAGAACGAATATTTATTTATTTATTATCAGGTGCCTTAATACGAAGATTCACGGTTCTATCATCGAAAATGACGAATTTCCATACAAAATATCATCCCCTATTTCAACCCCTTATACCCATTTTTTCGCAATAAAAAGTAGCCTATATCCTTTTTCAAGCTTTAGTCCATCTCTGTACCAAATTTCATCAAAATCCGTTTAGACGCGAAAGACTATATGTTTTTCACCCCCTTAAGGGGGTGAATTTCCAAAAATCCTTTGCTAGTGCTCGTGCACCCCAAGAAATACGATGGTGTAAAAAAATACGTTTCTAGGTCCAGTGGTTTCGGCTGTATGCTTTTTGGTATTTTAGGGGTTGAATTTCATCCCCATGTAAATGGAATTTCCAAAACGCTTGAGCGAATATTTATTTATTTATTATTAGGTGCCTCAATACAAAGATTCGTGGTTCGATCATCGAAAATGACGAATTTCCATACAAAATGTCATCCCCTATTTCAACCCCTTATACACATTTTTTTGCGATAAAAAGTAGCCTATATCCTTTCTCAAGCTTTAGTCCATCTCTGTACCAAATTTCATCAAAATCGGTTTAGACGTGAAAGACTATATGTTTTTCACCCCCTTAAGGGGGTGAATTTCCAAAAATCCTTTGCTAGTGCTCGTGCACCACAATAAATACGATGGTGTAAAAAAAATACGTTTCTAGGCCCAGTGGTTTCGGCTGTATGCTTTTTGTTATTTTAGGGGTTGAATTTCATCCCCGTGTAAATGAAATTTCCAAAACGCTTGAACAAATATTTATTTATTTATTATTAGGTGTCTTAATACAAAGATTCGTGGTTCTATCATCGAAAATGACGAATTTCCATACAAAATGTCATCCCCTATTTCAACCCCTTATACCCATTTTTTCGCGATAAAAAATAGCCTATGTCCTTTCTCAAGCTTTAGTCCATCTCTGTACCAAATTTCATCAAAATCGGTCCAGTGGTTTAGACGTGAAAGCGTAGCAGACAGACAGACAGACAGACAGACAGACAGACAGACAGACAGACAGACAGACAGACAGACAGACAGACAGACAGACAGACAGACAGACAGAGTTACTTTCGCATTTATAATATTAGTAAGGATAAAGTTTGCTTTTGTACCTTTACACAATGTAAAACGAATATTATAGTGTTTTAGCAGTTTTTTTTAGGAGCCGTTGCATATAAGATACAGGAGAGGGGCAGGGGGGGTTGTAGGTGTGAAGCGGGAGTGACAAACTGTCAACGGCAGTGTGCGCGTGCGCTTTGCAAAGGAATAACCTATTTTGTGTCGTGTGGCCTAAAATGTCTTCCAAAAAGTGCAAAAATTCCGTGGACTCTTTTTGTTATATTTGCGGCGAATTCATTAAAGTGAGAGCCAAAAAAATTTGTTTGTCGTCAAATACGAGACTTTGTGAAGCCTATGAAGCGTATTTTAATTTACCCGTACGAAGTCAAGATAAAGTATGGGCACCTCATTTCTCATGTAGTAACTGCAAAAACACTTTAGAGGGTAAGAAAATACATCATACTTTTCATTAAAATTTATAAATATAACTATACCTATTCTGACTCATACATTAAATGTGTTATTCGTTATTGAATAATGTTAATTTTTTTCCAGCCTGGTACCGAGGAGAAAAAGAAAGTATGAAGTTTGCAGTACCAAGAATATGGAGGGAACCAACTGACCATATCCATGATTGCTATTTTTGTGTAGTAAATCCAAGAAAGCGCCGCGCTGGTAAAAATGCCAAAAAGATTGAATACCCAAACCTACCATCGACGTCTGCTCCAGTACCCCACAGTGAAAATTTCCCTGTGCCTTCGAACCCAAAGCAGAAGGCACAAGGGCAGTTACCGCTATCACAAATATCTAGTACTAGCGAAGACAGCGAGTTCGTGATCACACCACCGTCTGTTGAACCACATCTTATTAATTCAGAAGAGTTTGATGACTTAGTAAGAGATTTAAATCTACCTAAACTTAAAGCAGAAATATTAGGTTCACGACTAAAACAGTGGAATTTGCTCAAGAACGATGTTAAAATAAGTGACCAAAGAAAACGTCATAAAACATTTTCTGGATTCTTTACAAAAGAAGACGGACTTTGTTATTGCAATGATGTGAAAGGTTTGTTTGAAGCAATCGGAATCCCTTGCATTTCTTCTGAATGGCGTCTTTTCATCGACAGCTCTACAAGAAGCTTAAAGGCAGTTCTTCTTCACAATGGAAATTGGAAATGGAAACATTTCCATCTCTTCCCCTTGCTCATTCTGTAATGCTAAAAGAAAATTACGAGAGCGTTAAAATGGTGCTTCAAGTTTTAAAATATGAAGAGTACGCCTGGCCAGTGATAGGGGATTTCAAAATGGTTGGATTTCTGATGGGAATGCAAGGCGGGTACACTAAATATCCGTGTTACATTTGCTTATGGGACAGTAGAGCCGATGCACTTCACTACCAGCAGCACTCATGGACACAACGGAGCGAGTTTCAAATAGGACAACATAATGTCAAAAATGAACCAATTGTGAAGCCCGATCATATTTTAATGCCTCCATTGCACATTAAATTAGGTCTGATCAAGCAGTTCGTAAAGGCTCTGCGTCAAGACTCTGAGGCCTTTCAATATTTAAAATCATTTTTCCCGAAATTGTCAGAGGCTAAAATTAAAGCTGGTATTTTCATCGGTCCACAAATAAAGAAAATAATGGCCAGTGAACAATTCCTAGGGCTCCTCAGTACACACGAAAAACAAGCGTGGCTCAGCCTTAAAGCAGTGATTCATGGCTTTCTTGGCAACAGAAAGGCAGAGAATTACACGGAGCTTATTACTGATATGCTTCACAGCTTCAAAATTATGGGTTGCAGAATGTCTTTGAAAGTCCACATGCTACATGCTCATTTGGATAAATTTAAAGACAACTTAGGTGCATATTCAGAAGAGCAAGGGGAACGTTTCCACCAAGATGTAATGAACTTTGAAAAGCGTTATCAAGGACAATATAATGAAAACATGATGGGCGACTACATTTGGGGGCTCATACGAAAAAGTCCCAACTTACACAGAAGAAATACCAAATCTGTTCATTTTTAAAGTCTTTTTTGTATTCTTTTCTGTATTTGTGGGTTTATTTATGCCGTCTTGTATAATTAAAGTCAATAAAAATATGTGAATTCAAAACTGTTTTCCTTTTACATATAATTGAAATTAAAAAATAGAGCTTTTTCATAAAAATTAAAATTTCGTTTTAGTAACTACAAAAGCAAACTTTATTAGATAAAAATATTTTTTCTTTAATTAGTTAGGCATAAGTAATCAAAATCAGAGGTACAGAACTCAGACTCAAAACTCGTGTTGACTTGTGTTATCCACCCTTGTGGGCGTAGACTTTTAAAAGAACATAAAATACAATATTTTTGCCGATCTAAGATCCTAAAATCGTCTTATATTACTGGACTCAAAAGAGCGTTGTGCAATGCACTAACTTTTTAAAATAAAAAAAAAAAACCAGCTCAAATAAAATAATAATTTACCACAACGTGATTCATAAAATACTATGGTTACATAATAAAAATAACAAACAAGAAATAATCAAGTAATTTCATAAAACAGCCCAATTCATAGCAAAATAATGTTTGGTTGAAAAAAATTCGGATTGCACAACATAATTCTGCTTCCTATTGCAATATTGCATAAGTACAAAAGAATACATACTTTTGATACATTATTATATGCAATTTTATTGCGTTTAAATGTACAATTAAAATAATCTAACTCGACTATAATATAGTTTATACGTTTCATTTTAGCATGTGAGTCACTTATAAAGCACCTAATTACCTACTTTGTTGTCAAAGTTACCAAGCATTAATTGTATGTAAATTGCATTTTATAATACGTTTTTTTTTTAAAGTACCGTTTATTGCAGTCATATATTTCGTTATATTTTTTTAATTTCATAAATATTTTATGATATATGGAGTAACTGTATATACCGTAACTATATATTCTTTTCCCTTAATCGTCTTTTACGACATCCATGGGCAAGGTAGTGGTGAATTGTATTCTTCATCCACCCGTCATCACACGGACCTTTCCTTCTCTTGCATAGATGTTATTTTCTTGTGTCACTTAGTCCTCTTTTACGATCATCCACGAGAAATAAAAGGTTTGTTGAATTGTATTGTTACCACTTCACCATACGATTAGAAGTGCCAATATGAACAATGAAATAAAAAAACTTCTCAAAAAGATATTCTATAATAAAAATAGTTAAATTGGAAAGTAGATTAGGTACTCTGGTAATCGTCAGAAATCAATATAGGTAAACAAATAACCAAACCAAAGTGCTAAAAACTCTATTATTAGAATAAGTGTTACTCCAATCTGTCTTACGGACAGATTGGGAGACAGAGTCGCTGGAGCAGCGGAGAGACTGGGTCACTCTGTGTACTCTACCGACTCTTTTACGGGGAGTGCTCCGAGGAACTGTTTGACTTGGTACCACCGTCACCATTCTACCAACGTACCACTCGACATCGTAGCAGGGTTCATCCATTTCACCTGGAAACGCTGGTCTTCAACTGTACGTTTCCAGCGATCATTTCTTCCACGTACGTGCAAGCTCTGGAATGAACTACTTGCTGCTGTGTTTCCCAAGCGCTATGACATGTCCTTCTTTAAACGAGGTTTAAGAAGAGTATTTCCTTCACGGTAGACAGCGGCCTGGCTGTGCCCCTGGTATTGCAAAAGTCCAAGTGCGGCAGTATCACTTACCATCAGGTGTGCTGCTTGCTCGTTTGCCACCGTTGGCAATAAAAAAAAAAATAAAAAAAAAGTGTTATTCAAATTAAAAGCATGCAAACAGAGAAACATATGTTGAGCATCATCATCATCTCAACCCATACACGTCCCACTTTAAGAGGGAAATTATCCTACCACACCACGATGGTGCGACGTGTTGGTATAGGGTTTTGCTTCGAGTTTTCTCTTGCTAGATATTACTAGCAATCCGCCCTCGCTTCGCTTCGGTTATAGGTTATAGTCGTTTTACGCCCGTAGTTCCCGTTCCCGTGGGAATACCGGAATAAAATACAGCGTAGTTTACGCCCTGATATTATAGCTTTCCATTGGTGAAAGAATTTTTGAAATCGGTCCAGCCGTTTTGAAGATTACCCGGAACAAACAGACAGACAGACAGACAAAACTTTTTTAATTGCTATTTTAGGCATAGGTGTCGCGCAAATAACCGTGTCAGCATAAAAAAGCCTATTATTTTGACATTACAAACAGATACTCCTATTTTATTTATTAGATATCCCTTATTCGTCTTTTACGACACCCACGGGCAATAGAGAGGTTGGTGAATTATATTCTTACTTTGTCACCACACGGATAAAAATCATCACCCCCTGCTCTTATTCCAATTACTTGAGGTCGACTTAATATGTTCTCTTCTTTCATAGTACATATTGCAAAATTTAAACAATAGTTTTACGAATGTCCGCCTGCCTGGTGTCGATCCTCATTGGGAATGAAATTATTGCCATTTTTTTTATTTTTGGGGGGTGGGTCCGCGCACTCCTCGCACTACTCCGTCCGGGGCGACAGAGGTGCGTAAGCACGCACAACCGTAACCCACCCGCGTGACACGTCGGCTTCATCGTTGGGCCGACCACCGGAGCAGGGTGACTTGACGTCAGTGGTCGGCTCCGACGGAAAATTGTTGCCCTAACGGCATCCGATGAAATTGGTCCAAATCGATGAAAAACCCACGCCACCCACGAACAATGCAAGGGTTGGTAGTATTCGTAGCCACCGCACAGTTTTCTAATAACCTTAGTTTTATGATATGTACTTTTATATAATAATTATAATCAATCATTATCATCACAGTTTATAAAAGTCCTACTGCAGCGCTCGAGCCTCCTCCACAATGGGAGGAAATTGACCTACTATACCATGCTGGTCAGACATGTTGGTATATGGTTTCTTTTTGAGTTTTGCTTCTCTAGCATAGCTGGTATATGCATATTATCATCCCTTAGTCGTCTTTTACGACACTCGTGGTCAAGAGAGTTGATGGTGAATTACTTTCTTACTCCGTCACCAGACGGATGTAGTGTATAAGCGACAGCGACTAAGATCAGGTGGGCTACTGTCTTGTCTACAATCAAAGGCAATAAATAAAGCTATTTTTACACGGTTTCATAGTTTTAATGAGCGTAATCATTTTAATTATCTAGCGACGCTGTCAATCATAGACGTAATACAGTGCAACCTCAATATAACAAATCCGACGGGAACTCGTAAATATTCGTTATATCAAGTAATTCGATAAACTGAGGTTTGTTATATTGAGGTAAGGTTGGTCTAAAATTTGTTATAAAGAGGTAACTAAATAGTTTTAATCACCTCAACATTCTTTCATTCAGCAACTAGAATCTTCTACAATAGTGACGAGCAGCACTGTTTACATTATTTTCCATCAAACGTCTTTAATTGTTTTACGAAAAAAATGTGTCGAAACCTGTCGCGACTGAATCACATACTATGGGGGTTAAGGGTCATATGGAGGCATTTACACTTTTTTTGATAGTTGAAAATTCGTTATAAAGAGGTTGTTCGTTAAAAAAATTCGTAATGTAAAGATATTATTTACACTGACTCTCATGGACAATTCAAGGGGATTATAAAAAATTTGTTAAAAAGAGGAAGTCGTTAAATTGAGGTTCGTTATATTAAGGTTGCACTGTAATCGCTTTATTGTCGCTCAGTTTTTTTTTGCGTAGGTGGTCAACAAAATTTTACTTTTCATGCCTCAAATATATTTCTTTCTGTGTAATGATAAAGTAAGAATACAATTTACCACCCCTTGCTTGCGTGTGTGTAGTGAAACAAAAATAAGAGGTAGGTACAATATGCAAATAGCATATATGCAAAAGAATGAAAATTTCAAATAAAACCGATCCGTCTCTTTAGTTACACACAGGTTAATTTCCCCCCTTACCCACCCTACCCCCCCTTCCTTCCCACGGTTTTTGTGAGATATGATCTATACCAATAAATAAAACTGGAGTGTCTGTAATGTCAAAATAATAGGCTTTTTTCATGCTCACACGGTTATTTGCACTATACATATGCCTAAAATACACTTTATATTTTTTTTTGTCTGTCTGTCTGTGTTTGTTCTGGGTAATGTTCAAAACGGCTGAACCGATTTCAAAAATTCTTTCACCAATAGAAAGCTATAATATCAGGGAGTAAACTAGGTTATATTTTATATAACCTAGTTTACTCCCTGATATACACAGTATTCCCACGGGAACGGGGACTACGCAGGAAAGACGACTGAAATCGAAGCGAAGCGAGGGCGGGTTGCTAGTTAAGTAATATAAACAGACTTTCCGTGTGGTAACGGAGTAAGAATACAATTCATTAGCGCCTCATTTACCCGTGGATATGGTAGGAGACGACTAAGGCGTTACAATATGATAGCATTTATGTAAGAGATGGAAAAATCGAAACAAATCTCTGTAAGTCTATACCAACCCGCCTGACCAGCGTGATATAGTTGGTCAATTTCCTCCGCATTGTAGAGGAAGCACGAGCTCAGCAGTGGGCCATACATGAGCCGACGATGATGAATGTAAACAGATAATATCTAGACAAACTGGACTTAAACTCGTTTTCTAAATTTTCATATTGAACATTTTCAAAACAATAATTCTTAAAAAGATCATCATAATTATCATCTCAGCCCATATACGTTCCATTGTTGGTCTCAGACCTTCTCCATTATGGCCGGGAAATCGACCTACTTTACCACGCTGTTCAGACGTGTTATATGTACAGGATTTCATTTCGAGATTTCTTTTCTTACATCGATGTTATCTGAATAATATATCCCTTAGTCGTCTTTTACGACACCCATGGGTAAGAGAGGGGGTGGTGAATTGTATTTTTACTCCGTCACCACACGGATAAGCCTTAAGAAGAATACATAAGAATAATCGTAGATCATGTTATTATATCGAATATAACGGTTTCAACATATAAAGCCGTTTTAAGACTAATTACATAATTATATGAAATATGAAAGCAACAGTTGCGCGTGGTTCACCGCTATTAATATGAAATTGGATCTTTTTTTGACAGGCTATGGTCTGAAAACACCTCGCCCGTACCGTACGAGGCTATGGGAAGGCAGCACTGTAACCTATTTTATTGTATCCCCAGCGCCGTTTGGCGTGACCACCGGAACTGATTTCTTGGAAATCGATGATAATATGGAGTACGTGGACTACTGAACTTTCTCTGCATTTCGTATTTATGTAAAATCATTCTTCAGCAGAACTTTAAATAAACTTCATAAGCAAAACATTGAGTAATATCAACAATACAATTAAGATTTATGAGAAGGCACTATAAAATATGTATTATATATGTCAGCAAGATACCTCATACCCTAATGAATTCGTAAAAATAATTTCTACACAAGAATTGCCTGCTTTAAAGTAAATAGATTCGCTCTGTGGTGGCCGAGTAAGAAAGATCACATTTCATTACTATCTTGCCCGTGGGTGTTGTGAAAAACGAGCGAGTTATGTAACATGTATATAACATCTATGCAAGAGAATAAAACACGAAATAAAATTACACCAACTCGTTTGATCGGCGAGGTATAGTAGATCAAGTGGTAGGACCACCATGTTGATAGTTGTCTGTCTACAGCCGCGGGCCGGTCCGTCCGGGGTTGCACCACACTTGCAGAAAATCAACGTCCGAGTAATAGCAATTTGTTACTGCGCTTCGTACGGTTAGCGAGAGAGTCGGAAGCCCAGCTTTTTGAAGGTGTTTGCGTGTGGCGTGTTTTGGTGATGCCTTTGGTTTCACTAAATCCCATTGCATGCGTTCACATTCCTTCACTTTCCTCGCGGTTAGCAGCGGCCTAGCAGGGATCCATGAGCGGCGGCAGCACTTGCCATCGGGTGTACTATTTGCTCATTTGCCATCGTTTGCAATAAAAAAAGTAGATCAATTCCCTTTATTGTTGAGGAGGCTCCAGCGCAGCAGAGGGACATATATGAGATGATGATGATGTAAATAGATACTCTTCATCACGTCATTACATTAAAACTCACGTCAACAATATTATTACAAATATTTATATCAGAGATCGTCAGCAAATGCTCTTTATTAAATTGCCTTTACATACGCGTACGGTTACTGACTCTTCAACAACCGTTATTATTACTTACTGCATTGAAATCACATTGAACTTTAGTTATTAAAGTTACATTATTAATAAATGATATTCTAATAAGTTGTGACTATCATTGTCTATTAAGTTCTGCATCTATTAAGTTCTGCGAGCTATCTCTATTTAAATCTAGACATATGTTAATATCTTGACACAATAAATACTTTCAATAGCAACTTTACTTTTTAATCGTAATAAAAGTTTGATTATTGGCAGCAAATAAAAATGTGTTCATGACTCACCTGTCGCCTCTGTCCGATCTGCCGCCAAACTTCTCGCTGTGCCTGCCCGGTCCTGATCTGTCGAAGCTGCTTTCCTTGTTATCTCTAAACACAAAAATATTTAACACATTAAAAACCTATAAAACAACACATACACTTTACACACACTATTGCACACGATTAAGTAATATTAGATAGTAATAAATCAACGACGAACTACACATTTACCTATTCATATCTGCAGACAGGTTTCGACTAACTCACGAGTTCAAGGAACCAAGATGAAGGTCAAACCGACCATGACTCAGTTCTCTATTATTACTTTTTTTATTCAAAAAATAAAAACTCCTGTTACGTATAACGTCAGTGTAGAATGGATGGAATTCTTATTGTGATTGCCTTAACTCCAACAGCGTAAAAATATAATATAGTAACGTTATAATATATGGATCTGGTGCTTTATGTATGTAAATGATTCATATTTATGGTGTTTATATAAATTACCGGTAGAGGCGCATACGGTTAATAGCCGTCATAAGAAGTACGGTTTCACGTCTCTTTTACGATGAGAAAGCGTTTTATTAATTGGCTAGGTAGGTTGATCAAATCGATGCCCTATATATTAATTTCAGCTCATAAACGTCCCATTGCTGGACTTAAGGCGCCGCCATAATAGGAGGGATATTGACTTATTATACTACGCTGGTCACAGTGTATTTTTTTTATGTGTGATTATGGTCAGCGCACACGCCGTCAATTCCATCCGGGGCGACGAAAGGACGGCGCGCGGGCCCATAACCCACCCGTACCCACGTCGACTTCGTCGTTGGGCCAACCACCTGTGCCGAATTCCTTGTCCTCAATGATCAGCCCGACAGACATGTTGGTATAGGGTTTTATTTCGAGTTTTCCTTCTCTTGCCCAGATGTTATATGCAAATGACATCCCATAGTCGTCTTTTATGACATCCACGGGCAAGATAGAGAGTGGTGAATTGTATTCTTACTCCGTCACCACACGAAACAACTATATAATAAATAAAGGATATTTTGGAGCTGAATAACCGTTACCGAAACTATCTGATACTTATCCAAAATGAAAATCAATCCGAAACCGCAACACAAACCGTAATAAACGCTTCGAGTAGGGTCGCAGCTTGTATGAGTGGTTATAACAGATTTTATTACAGCAGTAGGTAGTTCATTCCAGAGACTCCACGTAAATTACCTGCTGCTGCGTTTCCCAAGCGCTGACATGTGCGTCTTTGAACGAGGTTTAAGAAGAGCATTTTCATTCACTGTAGTCAACAGCCTAGCTGTGCCCCTGATATTGCAAAGGTCCATGGTCCATGCGCCGCAGTATCACTTACCATCAGGAGTGCTGCTTGGTTGTTTGCCACCATCGGCTATAAAAAAAATGTAAGCGGCCAAGCGATCACACATATTTATACTTTTTTTTTTTTTCATTTATATGAGTACCGAATATTGGCTTTTCTAAAGGGGCATTGAACAATAATCGCCACTTGACATTTCCCATTTATATTTCCCTATAAATCCAATAACCGTAATTGAAAATATCGTATAAGTTGAAATAATTTTATATCCGCCAACAACCCTGTTTTAGACAAACAAATACGTTGTCATATTGCAAATTGCGTTTATTTTCATGCCGAAACTTTATAACCGAAGTAGAAGAAGTATATCGTCATCCTCATCTCACATACGTCCAATTGCTGGTCTTAAGCTTGCTCCAGATTGGAAAAGAAATTGACCTATAACAGTACGAGGGGTGATCCAAAAGTAATGATAATCAGTTATTTCTAGTGCACACAAAAATACAAAAAAATTTCAGTCACTTGCTCAGTTACCCACTAGTTCAGGAAAAAAAAATCATATAAATAGGCCACAATTCCCGGGAGCTACATTCATTTGAATACGGACTGTCAAGGAGTGAACATCAAAATGGAAAAACACGAAATCAGAGCTGTCATTAAATACCTCTGCTTGAAAAAAATGTCTACCAAAGACATACACAGCGACTTGGTGGAAACATTAGGGGACTCTTCTCCTCCATATTCCACAGTTGCACGCTGGGCTAAGGAGTTTAAGCTGGGAAGAACATCGACGGAAGACGAACACCGCGAAGGACGCCCATCGACGTCCCTCACTGAAGAAAATGTGAAAAAAGTTGAAGAAGTTGTATTGGAAGATCGAAGAGTGACTATCAGGCATGTAGCTGAGGTCACAGGGATCTCATATGGCAGCATTCAAAGAATCCTTGCGAACGAATTGCATATGAGAAAGGTCTCCGCGCGTTGGGTACCGAAAATGTTAAACGACGAGCAAAAGAAGAAACGAGTCGACATGTCAAGAGCAAATCTCGAAAAGTTCCAGGCAGACAAGGACAATTTTTTGTCACGTTTTGTGACCATGGACGAGACCTGGATCCACCATTTTGATCCTGAAACAAAACAACAATCGATGACATGGAAACGATCCGATGAACCGACGCCGAAGAAATTCAAAGTGTCAAGCTCAGCAGGGAAGGTTATGGCGTCTGTTTTTTGGGACGCTGAAGGAATAATCATGGTGGACTACTTGGAAAAGGGGGCCACTATTACAGGCTCCTACTATGCAGAACAAATAAGAAGATTGCGGGAGGCTATTAAGGAGAAAAGGCGAGGCAAACTGCGGGCTGGAGTGTTGTTCCATCAAGACAACGCACCTGTTCACAAAGCTGCAATTGCCATGGCTGGCATTCAGGAAGCGGGCTTTGAGTTGGTGGAACACCCCCCCTATTCACCAGATCTAGCCCCCAGTGACTTCTATCTCTTTCCACGACTCAAGGAACACCTCCGAGGCAAGAAATTTGATGATGATAGCGACGTGATGGCCGCGGTTGAGGACTTTTTTGAGAGTCAAGATAAAGATTTTTTTTGTAAGGGAATTTTAGGTTTAGAAAAGAGATGGACTAAATGTATAGACTTGCTAGGAGACTATGTTGAGAAATAAATATATTTTTTTATTTTATTCATTGTGTTTATTATTGATTATCATTACTTTTGGATCACCCCTCGTAGATGACTTGTAACAGTAATTAGTCAGGCGGGTTGGTGTAAGTTTTTATTTCGAGTTTTCTTTCTCTTGCAGTGATGTTATGCACTTTTGTGTCTTAGTCGTCTTTTATGATCACCCATGGGAACAGAAAGGCTAGGACTATTGTATTCTTACTAGGTCGCCCCACGGATAAGAACTACATACAGTACATACATCTCTCCAAAAGGAAAACTCGACATAAAACCTTAGGTTAACACATTTAACCAGTGCGGTATAGTGGGTCAGTTGCTCTACTATTGTGGAGAAGACCCAAGCCCTACAGTACGACTTATGTGGGCTAAGATGATGATGAGGTTGGGTTACATAAGGTGTTGAGTACAAATCATAAAAAGGAAATAAAGAAATTTTTAGAACCCGATCGCAGCACCACGTATCGATAAGTCCAATTATGAATCTATACAAATAAATAAAATTGAAGGGTCTGTTTGTAATGTCAATATAATACGGTTTGTTTCAAAACTGCTGCACCGATATCTCGCTATTCCCACAGGAACGGGAACTACGCATGTGAAACAGCTTTAATTAGCTAATCTAACAAAAATCCAGCAATTTTAACGATTTTCAATAAAAGCTTATTCACGAACCATACGCGCAACTTGGAAATGGGACCTATTGGAAATTCATTCTATACGCCAAACTCAATTCTGTTATTGGGGGCTATTGCGTGTAATAACCGAATTGTCCATCACATCCTCGTCTTATAGGCCTTCTTTCAGAAAACGTATGCACATTTTTTCGGTTAAGTATTCTTTTCAGAGATATTACTATTAAATAAAAAATAAATGAAACTAGGGCACATTATTGTCTAGTTGCGTAACTTTAAAATTTGCAGATGTGTTGTGTGCTAACTAAAAGCCAGTTACAAGGTGAGAAATGTATTATATCGCAGAGAATCATATTTTCTGTTGGTACTCTGAGGTCTATCATTACTTTATTGTGATGGTTACGTGGTTCTATCACAGAGAATTGCCGCGCCAGACCTCCAAATCAAACCAAATAAAATCATTCTGCATAACCCCTTATAAAGGCACTTACATACTGTCAATTTTATGTTTAATTTGAAATTAATCTAATCTACCATCAGATCAGAACACGGCGACAAATTGAGAAGAGCCGGCAAGAAACCCAAAGGGTGCGTCACATTTTAAATTACTTTATTTTTAATGAAATTATGCGTTAGTTCCAGTATTATAGTAGTAGTATTAGTGTGAAATAGGAGGAATTTTATTTTTTAAAATGTTTTCAAAACAAAACAGGAAAAGGTATAAAAAATAACTGGATGGATCTCACAAGCGGCACCCGATCACGAGTTCACTACGAGAGCAGCCATCGCAATTCCAACAACATTAAATATCAGTAACAATTTTAGTTGACAAATGATAGCAATACATATGACGCTACCCGACACAGTACTGACAGACCTCATGTGTTTTGAGTCTTGAGACAAAACACTATTTGGTAAGCATTTAATTAAATGTTAAGATTTTATTATCACCGTCCATTGTATTGACAAGTGAATGATTTACAGAATAAAGGCAGCAAGAGACAAGAGAGGGAGAGGGAGACAGAGGGGCAAGCTGGTTTCATATTACTATATCATCATTTCAGGTCATATGCGACCCACTGCTGAACTCGAACCGCCCCTACAATAACAGGGAAACTGCCCAACAGCTGGTTAGACGGGTTCGTATAATAATGCCAAAGAACCTATATATATGATTAATTTTCAGTTTTCCTTCTCTTGCATAGATGTTATACACCTAGTTATGTCCCTTATTGTCTTTTACAACATCCACGAACAGGATAGCGGGGTGGTGAATTGTATTTTTATTCCGTCACCACACAAAGAATTTCTATATCATCCAAATAATGTTGATACCTTCAATAAACATGGCATTTTAATTACTTCAAAGTTTTGGTACATACGAAAGATAATGTGATTCATTTGCTTTCGAATCTACAAGGGCGCAATACATTGATGGTCACAGAGCCTCGATTTATTATGTAATTTTATGATAAGCCTAACTAAATATTATTGTAGCAGGCCGGTTTGATTGTCCCATTATGAGACACTCGATTGGCTTACGTATCAATTATAATTAATTTCGGACATTTCAAAAGTTACTTTATTTATATTATTCAATTGGAAACATTGGCATTACATTATTGATATGTATTAATCATCATGTCAGCTCATATGCGTCCCACTGTTGGGCTTGAGCCCCTTCCACAATAGGAGGGAAATTGACTTTACTATACTATGCTGGTCAGACAGGTTGGTATAGGGTTTTATTTCGAGTTTTCCTTCTCTTGCATCGATGAGATCTTGCATGATGTATATAATCTTAATATACAGTATGACTGGTAAAAGATTGTACATATTCAAGGAAACGATAGATAATGGCCACATGTAACTAATAAAAGTGTAAAAAGAAGATAATATTAATTAACTACATAGTAAACATCAACAATATTAGTGTTACAAGACTTCCAAAAATATTGTCACCCTACTGGCGATACACCGATACCGATATTGAGTAACAGTTTTGTTAGCACTGTTGTCAAGATTTTGGATATTTATTATTAGAATTACTTAAACTAGGTGTAAGAATAATGTCATAAAACACTAAAGTTATTTGCAGATTCATAGCTCTTACCAATCCTGAGATAAAGTGATTTGTTTCTAATCACAATAGGTTTGCCAGCGTACGCTGACCTCTGTCTGCGGCCCGCGACGAAAAAAAATACCTACTGGGTCGAGTCGCATAGGTAGAATATTTACCTAAAATGTAACTAGTTCAATGCGCGAACTGTTTAGTACCTACAAGTGCTGACGTACGTTGACCTATCCCATGTGTCCATAACTAAATATTTTTATAAGATAATTAGTTCAAAATTTAAGTACCAATTTTTTTTATATATTCGGTATCAGAATCGAGTACTGAATACCCTCCTTCAATATGTACAATCTTTTACCAGTCATCCTGTATATAAATTACCTGTCACGTTGTTTGTCCGCGATGGGCTCCTAAACTACTTAACCGATTTTAATCAAATTTGCACACCGTGTGCAGTTTGATCCAACTTGAAAGATAGGATAGCTTCCATCTTAATTAATAGTCGCAATATTATTTTATTGTAAATTATTTGTCTATTATTTGACATTCACAATTATCTGTCAACTCCAAACGATTTTAACAGCTGGCGATATCTGTTGACTGGATTGAGTAATTAATTAATAGATGGCGCTGCTATGTCAAACCTACAAACGTGTCAAATATGATTTTACATAGATGTCATTTGTAAAAAAAATATGACGACCTCCATGACAAATGTTTTCCTACAGTTCCATTTAAATAGTTTAATAAAATGTAATATAACAAAAACATTAGCCACAGCAACGCGTGGCCGGGTCTGCTAGTATATGTATAATGTATATATCTCAATTGTCTTTTACGACACACATAGACAAGAGGTGGTGGTGAATTATATTCTTACTCCATCACCACACGGAAAATACATCTTAGTTAAGGGATACCCCCTTAACTAAGATGTCTTTTCCATGTAAACGCATAAATTTTACCTCCTTTTAGAGATTTTTTTTTCATAATACAATAAAATTCAATCATTTTATATTTTTTCTAGGTTTTTATATGTATTTTAAACTGTATAAATTTTTTTTTTACATTTTTATATATTTTTCTAATTAAATTAGACACCAAAATAAAAAAGGAGTTCACTGGTCATGGTAATAGCGGCTGTTCATGTTGTCTGAAATAAAAAAATCGAATGGATCATTGTTCAGTAGATCTGTCGCTATCGTCCCTACCAGAATTCATCAATTTCATTAAAAACAAAAAAAAATGGCGGACTTTAGAAAAACAATTCGTTTTTTTTGTAATTTTTTTTTTGTTAAAATCGTTTTAAAAGAATAAGAAAATATTTTCGAAAATAAACAATTTTGGTACGACCGATAACCATTAATAAGTAGAAGAATATGTATAAATTTCAAAGCAATCGGTTGAATACTTTTTTTAGAACCATGACAGTTTTAGAAAATGATGTTTCCAGAAAAATACGTTTAAAGTTTCAAGAGCAGAATTTTTGTGGAAAATTTATACTTACACTAATCTGCTATTTTCACAGCATGTTTTCGATAGGATTTAGGACTAATGAAATATGAAAAAACAAAACAATTTTTCGAAGTGGGTACATGAGAATACCCCCTTAAATAATTATTATTACATATTTCTCCATGTTAGGTCCATCGGGATCCAGTTATACTAAAGCTCCAATATTTTAACTCAAAAATATTTAAAACCGGCTAAGTGCGAGTCGGAGTCGCACACGAAGGGTTCCGTACCATTATCTACAAAATCGCGTTTGTTGTATGGAAGACTCCCTTAAAAATTTATTTCATTTTGGTATTTGTTGTTATAGCAGCAACAGAAATATATAATTTGTCATAATTTCAACTGTCTAGCTGTCGCGGTTCTTGAGATACAGCCCGGTGATAGACAGGTGGTCGGACAGACAGCAAAGTCTTAGTAACAGGATCCCGTTTTTACCCTTTGGACACGGAACCCTCAAAAGCGAATAAAACATGTTTGAAATCTAAGTGAAAACATTTAAAAAACATCAATTCCGACAGCTATTTCACAGTAAATCTGTTCCACAACACTTAAGGATTTTATAGGTATATTTGTATAGACTGCCCGCCCATTGCCTATTCAAACAGGTTCATTAATTCAGATTGCTCAGGAATATCCTTAACGCTGCTTCTATCATGTTAAATATGACAAGGTTTCCGCTAACCCCGCACTTTGAATCTCGCATATCTCATAAGATATTCATTTTAATGATACCTGTACTATAAAACCCAATTTTGTTACACAATTTCAAAGTAAATTATTTTAATCTATATCGTAAGGTTTAACCAGCGTTTGCAATGTAAGCGCACAAGAATATGTTTTTCTCGACATCACAGTGTAAATCTTTAATATTCTCGCTCTTTAAGACAAAAAGTAGGTATTATACAACCTTCCTCTTGAATCATTCCGTATATTGACGGAAATTCGAATTAAATTCCGTTGTGGAGTTTAAAGGATTTAAGTGTACAAACAGCGGGCAGCGGGTATGTAAAGATATCTCGACGTTTAAAAATATCCTTATTAGTCACGGTGACATTTTTTTGTGATAAACTTAAACGTGTAATCTAAGAATTTATACTAGTGTTCGACTGAAATAAGATTTTCTACCGTAACCAAATCTTCGGTATCTGTTCTAGTTTCGGCAGAAACTGAAACCCTTTTTATATTAAAATGTCTATATTAAAATCTTTATGACAAAAATCTATTGTTTATTGAAATTCAAGTTATTTTATTCACTTAAACAAAGAGTTAAGAAACTATAATTGCAGTATGTGAAAACCAAAAATCGAGCTATCCGAAAGGCATTCGCCACATGCACTTATACCGAATTTTTTATGACACTAATAGGATCCCAACATCGTGGAAAGAAACCCCTGTCCACCCGATCCCAAATTAAAGACACCAGTCGAATCCGTCAATTGCGATAAACATTATAGAGTTTGTGCGTTGGCGATTCACTGTCTGCCATCATTCAATATTATGTAAGGAATTAAAAGCAGACGACAGTTTAAAATACAATAGATATAAGTTATACCAGCCCATTTAAACACCCAACCCCATACGCAATAGTTTTACACCTACTATGGGCAGTCGACCAGTGTTATGTGCAGACGTGGAGTATCATCAGTAGATATGATTTTTAAATTATATTTCTCCAAAGGCTCAGCAGAATTCCTGCCGAAATCGAAACTGGTGCCGAAGCCAGTTTTTGGCGAAACCGAAATCAAATCTTCTGTCGATCACTTCTTTATACTAAACTTAGAGTAGTGTCATGTCTTTAAAACAAAGTGATTGTTAAGACCCGAATAACGTGTCTGTTCGTCGTCAAATAGTGACTGTTTGCGAACTGTCTTTGTTTATGCAACACACTACTTAGCGTCACTGTCGAAACCTCATACTTATCGTATAAACGAATAAAATAATTAATTAGCAACAGAAGTGTTGACTTGTTAGTGGTTATATAAGTAGGCCGACAGTTTTAGAGCGTGATAATCGTTTTAAATGTTTGAAACAAGCGTAAAATGTTAAATAATAGGTGCAAAACTCATTCCGATTGAGAAATAACGGCCAATATGTTTTAATAAAAATATATAAACAACCTTAGTTACCAGTGCGGTGACAGATTAAGAATACAGCGTATTATCCTCCTTATGGGAGTGATAGAAAGCGCTTAAGAGATTGCCAAGAAACAGGGCGGCAACATTCCATTAGGAAACTTATAAAACAAGATGATCGCAAACCCGCCTGCTAAACATAACATACCTATATCCCTCTCATAAAGACCAATAATTATGTCCAAGAATAGACGATGAAGGAATGAATGATAATGTACCATAAGATTTGGAGCTCCAGAGAATATGCGTTGCTAGGTGGATGACAGCAGCGGTGACGAGCGATATACTGAGCATCATAATGCCGCTCAATGTAACATACATCACATACAGGACAAACGGGCTCAGGTTGTATCTGAATTCGGGCGCCCCTTGGGGCGAGTCTTGGACTATGGTGAACGGAAGTGCCGTTCACGATAGACCGAGACTTGCCATTCGAGTTCAATTCAATCTCAAAAAGGCATAAATTTGTGCATTCACCGCAAAGCATGGCGTCTCAATTCAAAGGCGTTCTCAGCAGATCTCCGAGGGTATTGGGATTCTGGGCATCGAGATCACCAGCGAAATTCAATTTGGAAGCCATTTGGAAGACAAAAGTACTTCTTTGTACACGTAACACAAGATGTGTACAGTTTATTTATAAGCAATGGAGCCATTCATGGCGAACTCGTTTGACAAGCGTGGCGATTATGGCACTGTCTCTTCAAACGAATACATGACCGCATATTGTGGTTCTTAAGGGAGTTGCCTATGTGTAACAGTAGACGACGACGGATTGAATGATTATGACGAGGAAGAATGTCTTCATATTTTCACGTGAAAGCGCAACAAACAAACTTACTGTCGCATTTATAATTTTAGTAAGGATTTAGATATTCGTAGTCTTGACCGCTCATAGCTAATATTCTGTAGTATCTAATGGAATAAGATATTGCTACTACGAAATATGAATTGGTATAAATTCCAAAATATCTACTTAAACAGTCAACGCTCAGATCGAGGTAATATTAAATATCATACTTTTACTAATTTTATTACAAATAAAGATTCGAGATTTAGACTTACCTTCCGCGAAAACTACCTCCGCGCTGCGGGAAATCTTCATTAGTCTCTCTGGGCTGTCTCCTATCCTCTTTGAAACTCTTCTCTCTGCGAAAATTCTTTTTCTTGCCGTCGTCAGAAACACTCTCTGGGGAGCTAAAGCTTTCTGGCGCATCTTTACGTACAGGCGTTGTAGCTTTTATCTATGAAAATGTATATATAATGAATCCCAATGTTTACGCGATTATTACACATTGTAAAAACTATTTTGACGGATTTTTTCGCATTGGTATTTAATTTTTGATTGCAGTTTGATTTGTATTTCTTTCAAATGCAGTCTAATGGTATTGAGTATAATGTTCCGTCTTATACAGAATTCTTACGTAATTTCATTATCACTGAAATATTAGTTAAAACTTAGTTCGAAACGTGAGACAACTGATTTTAATCTATTTATGTAGATATAGCATATTGATGCCAAAATTTAATTGGTTTCATGAAAAAATATTTTTGTACAATCCTAACAAATACTTATTATAAAATGAATAAGATTTTATTTTATTTATTACACTTTTATACATTATCCAGGTACTCAGGTTATTATTAAAACGAACTAAATAATGTTTATATAAAATCCTTTAGGATTTCATACAAACATGAAAAAAGAAAAAAAAAGGGTATATAGTGTAATTTCATCAACAAAAGGGAAAGATAAATTATTAAGATTATTATTAAGATTATTATTATATAGATGTAACAATTTAAAAAAAACACATCATTATTTTTCCTTTTTATATACATCATTATCTACATAAGATAATTAATTGCATGATATTAATCAAAATACTCACCTCATGCGAACTCCTTGGTTGTGACAATTGTGTCATTTTCCTTGCAACATCCAGAGGAGGAGTGACAGTTTCATCAATTAGAGATACAACCATAGTGCTTGATAGAAAACCTACTATGTGAGCAGTCAGGGTCTTTTCTAGGGCTAGCATTTCTAGCTGATTACTAGTTTTTGTTTCCACTTGTTTGTTTTCAAAACCCTATTCAACAAATAAATATATTTAAAGTATAAGGATGCACCTATCGTCATCATCACATCTCATATATGAGGCTATGTGGGAACCATAGTGACCCAACTCATTTTTTTACAATATTTATTTTATGATTTTTTACAAATATTATTGAACATTTTGATAGAATCAAGGTGGCCTAAAAGTGATACAACAAATTCACTAAATGGCAGCATAATCCTTGTTATGATTTTTACTACATATACTGTTTTTATTTTCTATGGTATTCAAAAGGCTTTTTCATTGAATTAGGCCAGTATGGTTCTCAAGGCCTCATATGTCCCACTGTTAGGCTCGAGCCTCCTCATTAGGAGGGAAATAGCCCTACTATGCCTATACCACGTTGGTCAGTTGAATTGCTACAGGGTTTTATTTCGAATGTTTCTTCTCTTGCATAGATGCTGTATACATATTATAAAACCTTAGTCGTCTTTTACGACACCCAGGGGCAGGAGGGAGGGTGGTGAATTGTATTCTTACCCCATAACCACACAGAAAAAACATAAAAAGATACACTAATGCAGAATATACATTATTATTATAAATCCGAAGAGTGTTTTCTGTACATCATTTGAATGTCAAGACTCTGAGCCTCTGACTTGAGAGAATTTACTGGTCTTATGAGTCAGTATAGGCTTTTATTGTCGAGTTTTCTTTTGCTATATTACACGCATATCATATTCTTTAGTCTTTACCTGTGGATGTCGGAAAAGGACACTAGGATGTAAGCTAGGATAACCTGGTAAGGTATGATCAATTGTACTTTTAAAGTAAGTTACTGACATTGTACAATAAGGCCTCTGACCAATCTATACCAATAAATAAAATTGGAGTGTCTGTTTGTAATGTCAAAATAATAGGCTTTTTTCATGCTCACACGGTTATTTGCACGACACCTATGCCTAAAATAGCAATTAAAAAATTTTTGTCTGTCTGTTTGTTCCGGGTAATCTTCAAAACGGCTGGACCGATTTAAAAAATTCTTTCACGATTGGAAAGCTATAATATCAGGGCGTAAACTAGGCTATATTTTATCCCGGTATTCCCACGGGAACGGGAACTACGCGGGTAAAACGACTATAACCGAAGCGAAGCGAGGGCGGGTTGCTAGTAATGGAATATATATGACAAAGTAAATTGTAAGCTAATAAAGGCCAATTATCCAATTCTATTTACCGAGAGAAAGCATTCTTATTGGGCTACATAACAGTTTCCTTATTGACTTACTATTACAGCTTATATAAGCAGAGCAGTAATCATAAATGTCCCCAACTCATCAAATAAAACATAAAAGAAATACAAAAAATCAACTGCTTCTGAAATACTTCGGCAGTGTAATGAGGACAAATATGGATTTAATTAATCATTACCATAATTTCAGCTCATCTCCGTTCCACAACTGGGCTCAAACCTCTTCTATAATATGAGGGCAATTAACCTACTATACCATTCTGATCAGACATGTAGGTTTTTTCGAATTTTCCTTCTCTTGAATAGATATTACCTACATGCATATTTTATCCCTTTGTAGCCTTTTATAACATCCACGGGCAAGATTGGATTTGATTGGCAATGGATTGTATTCTTACTCTGTTGCCATATGGAAAAGATATATGTAATTAATGCTACAAAAATATAAATAGATACAACATACCTTAAGAGCACATTTCAAAGCCTGGGCTGGAAGTCTGATTAGATCTGGAGTGATAGTCCTCAAGTCTGACACATTAACTTCTTGCTCATTTCCATAATCAACATATGTCACAACTACTTTATTGCCTTTAGTGTCTCTAACCCTTGCTCTGTACCAGTTATTATCATCAGGAAACCTCGCACAACACGCTGCACCAACTGGTAATTCACCAGGCGATGAACTATTCTCACAATGCTGTCTCACCGCATCCATAACAGCATTTAAGTCATCTATTTTATCAGACAATTGCACAAAGAATTTAATACAACTATCTACATAAGACACCAAAACAGACTGTCTTGAGTTAAGAGGAAGCATTCCCATTTCTGTAAACTGCAGTTTATCCTTCATATTGGCCATTAATAATTCTAAAACATTTTTATTTTCCAAATATAACTCTCCATATTGAATCAACGGTGGACCTTCTGGAGACACCACTTTTAAGGTCATTACTTTGCCATTGACTAATTGTTTAAATGATTCGCTTAAGTATTGACTTTTCTCTAACTTTTTTACACCAGATAAACAGAATCTCATGGCGAATACATTTGGCTTAACAAACTCTTCAGGTATGTCAAAAATATCATAGTATGATACCATTTCTGTGTCACCAAAATCAACAAAAAACAATTTACATTGAGATCCAGAGAGATTCATAACTATAGCCCTGCAAATGATGCGATCACCAGACATACGGCCAAGACACACAGTGCCAATCATCGGTGGCTCTTTCAAACTGCTATGGGGCCTCTTGTTTATATCATCCATCATATCTTGCAGTTTCTTAGCATCACTGACCAATTGAACTGCAAATAGTTCTGGGCCTTCTTCAGCAAACGAAACAAAAACTTTGTGTTGCGAATTAACTTCCAAAAGCCTACTTTTATAGGTGGTAGACTTTTTTGGTGATGTAGGTTTACTGGCTGTCACTGGTGCTGGTGGTGGAGTAGACATAACTGATGTATTTACATTAGCATGCTGAGGTTGGCGCACTGGAGCTTTAAGATTGCTTGCATTCCTGGACGCTTTGTTGACTTGCAAACGTTGTCCAATTAGAGTTGGTGCACCTGGTAAGCTTCCATTAAAAGGAACTGACATATTTTGGTGCTGTAATCTCATGGCTGAAGCTGGATTAGATGGAAAATTTTGATTTATTAAAAAAGGTACATGTTCTGCAAATGAAGGTTCAGTCAAAAAATTTGGTTGCCAGTGAGGTATTGGTTGATTCTCAGTTGGTAGCTGAAGAAGTAGAACTTCTTGCTTTGCAGTAGATACAGCTACACCAAATCTAATAGAGACAAGATGAGTCGACAAATCGGTGCCTTTGAATTGGATAGAGATTATAGGTAGTGTTCTTGTTTGAATTTCAATAGTTGCAGGATATTCGGCATAACATAAAAGGCTCTGAAGTTTTAGTAAAAGTGGTTCATCCCATCTTCCGCCAGGGTTCATAACTCCAGATAGATAATAGTCAGTAGCTTGACCACGTAATTGTAGAAACATAGGATCATATTTGTCGAAAAACCGAATAGCGCTCAATGAAATCATATCCTTATTGCCATAGTCAATAAAATGTACACCGACGAGGCCCGTGTTCAAGCTCGTAGTATTTATTACTTTTGCTCTGTAATATGTACCGTCTTTGTATTTGGCGGCACAAATGACTCCTTCGTGAATAGCGGCCGGTGCAGCAGCTCCTACACCTTGTTCTAACTTTTCACGAGCTGCCTCAAATAAACTTTCAATCATTAAAGAGGATTGATGGTCAACTTGCCCACTAATTTTAAGAAAGTGACCTTCGCCATCAACATGGGTCACAAAAAGATGAAAAGAACGAGGAAGATCTGATGGCAAAGCCATTTTTTTAAAGTAAAACTTACTACACAGTAAATATAAAAAAGCACGACTCACTAGAAACAGAATTATAAAAGTCTAGTAAATTGCATCGCACTTTCGCTAAACTTATTTATAAAAACACAGCCAGCTTTCTTTTCCGTTTAGGTAGGTAGATACGTTACGTTTTCAATAAACATGGCGCCTCGGATGTAAGTGTTGTAACTTTATAACTTGCTTTTTGACGTACCTACCTACGTATCTATGTAATCATAGAGTAAAATAATGGAATGTAATAAACTAGAAAGTACGACTCAAAATATTTAACACAGCCTAAATAAGAAACTTGCAAAAAGTTGCACTATAGGTGTACCATGTAGTGTTAAATACTGTTAAACAGCACAACCGGCTTTCTTTGTATATTATTTATACAATAAAATGTAATTAACCTTTATTATAAAAATATGAGATGATTCTATAAAACTGTGTTATAACAAAGATTATAAGATTACAAATGAACGTATTCTTAGAAATGTAAACATTAGTTATTTTTCTTTGAAACATTCATTTACACCTCGGTTGTATCACATACCAATTCAATGTAGACCAACTTAAAATTATGTGTATGTTTTGTATACTTCAGTAATTACGATATTAGTTTTTACTAGTTTACCCGTAGTTAGTGTATTAGTAGCCAGTTGACCTAACTGTAGTTTAAGGGCTCTTTGACTAGGGTGACATCAAGCAAACTCGCATCTATCAGTGACAACTAGTGACAAGCCACATCAAAGTGTACATTATCATTACTGGGCTCTCCTGGCGTCCATATCTCAATTTCTGACTTTTCAACCACCGCTCTAACGATGGCCAGTAGCGAAAGATCGACTCAATCATAGAAACGAGTTTACGGCTCCTCTTTATCCAAATCAAACAGATCTTTAGCGTCAACTACATACTATAGTGCCACTACTATAATTGCAGTAGTGGCAGTATGCAGTCGGTTCCAAATCAAAATATTCGGCGTCATAATTTCCACTGGTGAGCTCATAAGCTGTACAAAGCTATTTACTGAACTATAGTGTCCAACCGAATTTTCGGTTTCGGTATCGGCCTAGTTTCGGCCAAAAAATGGGTTTCAGCTTAGTTACGGTTTCGGCTGATAATTGAATCAAAACTACGGCCGAAACTGAATTCGTGAATTTTCGCGCTGCGCTAGGACATGCTCGCTGCATGAGGTGTGAGAGAAGTGTCATTTTACCGCGCTCATAATCATCTGACAATTTTAGTGCGTTTGTGCCTGCGCGTCGCAGATATCGCAGTTGGAGGTAATGATTTCAAAATAGGTAAATTTATTTCCCTATTTATGTGAATATTATATATGAATGTGAATATATGTGAATTTATTATGCTCATAAATTATCGAGACAAATTTTTGTCTTTGCATTTTTTAGAAACAAGGGCAACACCAGAGTGGATTATCACCTAGGATTTTTTTATAAATCGAAATTATGAATGTGAAACATCTATAGCTGCACGTAAAACAAATTGCCGGCGCGGCAACACATGCCGTGGCGGGGTGGCGCCACGCTACATGATAGTAAGTGTATTTCCGACCAATTGTCACGGTAATATAATCAGAGGCATCGAATATAACTATTATATTCTTACAGAAATCACTGATTAAAAGAAATGAGTTATCACAATTTGAAATATATTTAATTCTTGTTTTTAAGGAAAATAAAAGTTTATTTAATAAAAAAAATCATCATTTTCTGGAAAAATATCGTAATATTTTATTTATACATTATGCCATATTAGTTCCTGTCGTAATCTGTTCTTTTATGCATGTCATAATCATCATCTCAGCTTATATATGTCCTACTGTTGGGCTCAGGCCCCGTCAATAATGGGATTGGAATTGACCTACTTTTCCACGCTAGTCAAACGTGTTGAAATAGAGTTTTATTTCGAGTTTTCCTTCTCTTCCATAGATGCTTATTATATCCCTTAGTCATCTTTTACGACATCCAAGGGCAAGATAGGGAGTGGTGAAATGTATTCTTACTCCGTCATCTCACGGAACAATATGCATATATACTTGTACAAAATAATTTTAATGTTTCACATCTGTTAGGCGTCTTGAGTGACGGCTCATTTCTTTTCTTCCTATTTTTAAGTTTTGTAAGTTTCATTTTCTTGTTTATATTAGTAAAGAGTAAAAACTGACTGATTATGATAGACTATTTATTTTTCTTCCCACAAAAATATTGATCTTGAAACAAAAGCTTCGGTTTCAGCTGCAACAGAGACTGAAACCGAAATTCGGTTTCGGCCGTAAAAAGTAGTTTCACACTCGGTCAAACACTCCTGAACTACCCTCGAGTATAGTCATTAGCGTCTAAGTTCCATGGTGATTCAGGTTGAGCTAAAAGTTAACCAATTAGCTCATGCCACACATATCATAACTTCGTGTAATTAATGATTAAAACCGTTTTTCTGATAAATACGTTAGATCGTTAAAATAAAAAAAAAAACATATTTGAGTGTGATTTAAGCGATAAGTAAAAGAAAAATTGATGTACTTCTGTTACTTTGTTAAGGATTTCTATTAATCTTTGAATTTTCCATAATAAAAGCGACTAAAATTATAAAAACGCAGGTATAATAAATAATATAATTGAATGAAAATACATAATACCATTAGTATTCTTTTATTTATTACTAATACCTATTAATAGAAACTTTAGAAATGTATTATTGTCATGCACTCACTATTATTTATTACTTGCAATGTTCTATTATACAAACACTTCATACTATGGAGGGTAAAGGTAAGGAGAACCGTCTCATATGGGAGGAAGCTTGAAAAAGTGTCCCACTTTCAGCCCTAAATAACAGTCCAAAAATCCTCCAGAATGGCGCTAGCATAGGCACAGGGTATGATATCAATTGAGCAGTTGTTAACTGATTGAAGTATGCCGAGTTAAGTTGGTGACAGTTGTGACAGTGTCAATATCAATTCTTTTTATATTCTTCATTAATTATTAACTTGAATTTTTACATCTATTTTAAAACTGACATTAATAAAATTTACTTTTATTATTTTGCTTTTTAAGAACTTTTGTTTTCTACTTTTTTAACGAGACGGAAGTTCTTTCGTCCTTTTTATTTATCTATCTTATTTTAATAACTTTCAGCGCCTTTTTTTAAATTTACCCTGTCGCTACTGTAGCGCCACCCTTATTTAGCAGATTTTAACGGACACTTTTTCACACACAGAGACGGTTCTCCTTACCTCTACCCTCCATACTTATCCAAATGACGTTACTGTTGCATTTAAGTTCATCAAAGTTGAATAGTTTTGGCCAGGTGCAATAAAACTAAACGTAAAATAGTCTGTGGTCAAGGAGTTTCAACGCGAATATGGAAATGTCATGTTAAGCTGTTGTATTATATTCATTTTTTAGTGTTTTATCGTGTTATGTTGAATAATGTTGCTGATATTTTATATAATATAATACAGTTAAGGTGCTGAAGTCCGATGGTGGTGTGATATAAAAGTAGTTTACGTGTATTTTCATATTCTACTGAATTTCCCAGAGAAATCATTTAATTAAGTTTTCAGCGTCTAATTAATAGTAACGAGTTGACTTACTGACGGACAATGACTATAAACAAGCTATTCTATATAAAGAAATGTTAAATAATATGAAGAAAATTGTATCAGACCTGGCTGTATGATCGTTGATCCCTTTGCCCGTCCGAAAGGACTAACAGAACTAAAAAAAAAGTCTGTGGTCAAAATCACAGAGTAAATATAACAATAACAAATTAATATCTACAATCTACATCAGAGTATGAAACTTCGTTTTACTTTAATTTTTCATTGATTCATTCTTTTCCAAAGTAACAAATGTAGCTTAAATCCATATTTTTTGTGAAAATACGAAACTTAATATAGTGTTTCAATGTGCATACTATTTTAACCTGTATGTTTAATCTATATTTGTACAAGGCGAAAACAAAATAATTACGGAAAGAAAGACGTGGCTGACAGAAAAGCAATTGATGATTACAAAATGATTGAGACTTGTTCGAAGAGATGCATGCTATTTGGAACTGTCTGTTTAGGAGTGTAAGTATAAATATAATAATTATATAGATTACGACTAAAACTTTGTCTCATAGAGTTATCCTGATTAAGTTTTAGCTTTTTATTTCATTATATGTGAATAGCTTATGCTCGCAGCTTTATCCAACTTATTGCATTCAGTTTTAAAAAGAAATATGAAACAAACCTAACTGATATAAGGTATATTTATTTAAAATTGTATGAACATCATAACGGTATAAAAATAAAGAGAGCAAGTCTCTTCTTTATAACTCTTTGCTGACTTAGCATATACCATAAGCTAATGTACGATTAGTTTAATGAAATTCACCAATTTGACGTTTTACTATATGTATAGCCATAGAATATTTGAAAAAATAGATTCTTATTCCAATTCCTAAGCATTTGTCAGTATGGACTCATTAACCTATAATATTATGGTAGGCAAATTTCTAAATGGACGTAGTTAAGCAAACGAACCAACCCACACCTTGAGTGAAACTGGTTCTACTTTGCTTAACTACGTCCAAATTGATGGTTTAACCTTTCGAACGTTTGACACGGTACTGTGCCTGCTTTCAAAATAGAATCTAGTATAATTTGTTCTATACTTTCAATTCTATTGATATCAGTGGATGTGTATAACACTGACGAATAATATACACATCCACTGATATCAATAGAATTGATGATTGATAGCACAGATCTGTGACAATACGGTTTAAGAGGGGTGCACAGAACTGTGTCAAAACATTTGAAAGGTTAATAGCACATTAATTATTTCATCTTAGAATTTTTCAAGAGATATTAAACATAACTGTAATGAATTTGCTATAAAAGAGCAATATGTGTACTTTTTACAGATTGACATTAGTTGTCTTGATATTAGAGTCGCATCTAGCGGACTCTCTATCTGGAT
The DNA here is from genome assembly GCA_032191425.1 of Lymantria dispar. Lineage (NCBI taxonomy): Eukaryota > Metazoa > Arthropoda > Insecta > Lepidoptera > Erebidae > Lymantria > Lymantria dispar. The sequence goes on from CM063457.1 coordinate 7,546,151, forward strand.
CTCAAAGAATGAAGAATAAAACATTTCCTACAGAGAACAACTCAACATGTTGGCAGCATCAGAAGTATTCTATTATTAGTGAATGTCATCCTTGTTCAGGTAAACAATCAATTTTTCTCATTATATTTCTGAATTCTTCAAAAGAGACTAATTCAGTATACCAAAATTGGTATTCATTTTGATAAGCAATTTCTAAAACATAGTTACCTTCTTTTTCTAGATTTCGAAATAAGAAGTAAGAGCATAGGTGTTTGTATACACACGAGCTTCAAAGAAATATTGAAATGTGAAAATGGAGAAACAGTCACTAGAAGGTATAAAATTTTACAAAATCTTTAGTGGCAAATGTTCACAGTAGGATAGACACTTAGTGGCGAAACATGAGGGAGGCCTACGTTCAGCAGTGGACTGCAATAGGCTGAATGATGATGATGTTGTTCACAGTAGTTTCCATTGAAACAATTGTCATGTCTTAATCAAAACGATTTACTTAAACAGAAAGTACATTAACTAGTGGAAAAATTAAGGGATCAAAAAAATATTTCAAATTTTTTGCAGTTTTTCAAGTGACTGTATGTATGTCCCTTAAAATGGTTGTACTGGAATTTTAAAAATAGGAATTTGAAGCTCAAAGCTTCTAGTTTTGAGATCTTACAATGAAAAATTTTTCAAGCAATTTGTTGTGCTCAATCCTAATGAATATGGCAAAAATATTTTTTTCATAATTTTTGTTCTTTTTTTTTTGGTCTACGAACTTGGAATTTTTTTTCTAACTTAATCGCTATATGAATCGGATAACTTGTTTATTTAGCTTTAATTCACTTTTTTTAAAGTACGATACGACCTCTTCTCGCCGAGTTATCGATTTTTAAATGGAAAAGGATCTTTCCTTCCTTAACCATCAATATCTCAGCAATCGCTGATTGCGTAAAAAAAATGAGGAAGGTCTTGAATAAATAAAGGAAGATCTTGAATAAATTACCCACAAAAGTCATGAAAAGTATTTTGAAAAAAAAAAAATCTATTCTTAACATTAATTTGAAAATTTCAGAAAAAATGGGCTGTTGGTGAGTTTTGGGATAATCAGGTTCCAAGTTGGATCTGTTAAGAAAACCAGTAACGTTGAGTATGCTTTTTACAGTTCAATATACCCACAAAAACCCCACAAGGTTTAGATACAATCCATCAAGCCGTTTTTTTTGTTTTATTCGGTCAAATTTTGGAAAAAAAATTAAAGGATCATAATCCCAACAAAATGCAAAGGAAATCTTTTTCAATTTTTTTTTATTCGCCCGATTGCTGCTTACAGCGATGGATCAATCATGATTTGGGGCGGCTTTTCGTGTAATTGGAGAATACCTCTGCTGATTTTGCGCGAAAACTTAACAGCTAAATGCTATATTGACCAAATTATGAGAGCAATTGTATTGCACAGACGACAACATCAGAGGACGTTTATTCTAATGCAAGATAACGTACGTCCACACACCGCTAGTAATGTTGGCTTTTTCTGAACGGCATGACACCATATTGTGGCCGCACCCACCAATGACTCCAGACCTCAACCCCATCAAGCATGTTTGGGACATAATGGGCCATTGTTTACGCAGAAAAATCTGCAGAACCTAAAATTGTCCGCTGCAACAATATGGCTGAAGGCTTGACAGCCGTTATTGAGATTAGGGATGGTAATACCAGTTACTAATGAAACTGATTTTTTTCTTCTTCACACATACAAGCACACACACACACGCACACACATTTTGGAAAATGAGTTAGGAGTCATTAAATACGGAGGAACTGACGAGCCACACAAGAAGCGTGAATCCAACTGGGCAACCTCCACGTAGTACGCTTTGGGTAATGATAATGATGGCGGTAGTTTCTGGTCAAATTCTTTTGGAATTGAAAAAAAAAAAATTTATTTTCAAGAAAAAATTCAAAAGATTTTTTATTTTATTTTTTTCTCGTTTTAAACATTGATATCAATCAAATGCATAAAAACATATCGTTTGCATTTTGTTAAAATTATTATCATGTAAATGAAATCATGATCCTTTAATTTTTTCCAAAATTTGATCAAATATAACAAAAAAAACGGCTTGATGGATTGTATTGAAACCTTGTGGGGTTTTTGTGGGTATATTGAACTGTAAAAATCACACTCAACGTTACCGTTTTCTTGATGATCCAACTTGAGCCTGATTATCCCAATACTCACCAACAGCCCTTATATTCTGAATTTTTCAAATTAATGTAAAGAATAGAAAATAAAATTTTCAAAAAACTGTACATGGCTTTTGCGGGCAATTTATTCAAGATTTGAAAACCTTCCTTATTTTTTTTATGCAATCAGCGGTTGCTGAGATATTGATGGTTAAGGAAGGAAAAATCCTTTTCCATTTAAAAATCGATATCTCGGGGAATATAATCTTTTTTATTGTATATTTAAAGTGATCAATCAAAATACTTCTATAAGAATAGATATTTATAAAATTAACAAGGCCATTGGGATAAAATGCAAGACATTTGCTGTATGATGATGGTTTATGTAAGATGTACTTATATTGTTTTATATCTTATGTTCCCCATGGATCCATATGCTTATGCAAGCTTATGGATTATCAGCCTTGGTAAGGCCTATGTCCAATAGCAGATATTAATATGTTGATTCATCGACTGAAAAAGAATATTATGAGTCAATTAAAAAGACAAGAGCCGTTTTACCTGCCATGCAATATACTTACAATATTTTTATGTTACAGCTGTGACAGAGTGGCATACTTGGAAGAGAGAGCGTACTGGAAGTTCACAATATGGTCATTTGTTATTGGTGCAGCATCATCAATAGCAGTTATGTTACGTCTAAGAGTTCTAAATTATCGAGTCAAATTACGAGCAAGACAAGTTCTTAGCAATGGTGCTATTAATTGAATGTAACTACTTTCAATCATGGAATTCAACAGTGACTAGTAAATGAATTTTGATTTTATAATCAAAAAAACTATTTTCAAGTACATAATTACTCTATGAATTTCACATCAAACACTAATATTAAATGTTCTGAAATTGTTTTCATAATATTTATAAACGGTACTGAATCCCTTTCCAATTACAGTAATATTTGTTGGAGACTTTGTAAAAAGACACATGGTGAAATTAATGATTTGTAAAATCACCTTTTAGCAAGTTTCTACATCTAGCATTAGGAGCTACTAGTAAAATGAGAGTTATACCACTACAATAGATATTATAAAAAATAACAAAATGCAAATCTCCGATTCCATTACCACATAAATGTTAGTGTATTATTTATTATTGTCAACACAAGTGATATTTGGCTTAAATCAGTATAATCCTTTTATTTCATTAATAATAAATCTTTATTGGTGTAAAAAGTACATTTACATGGATTGGAGTCCCTGTCTGCACTAGTAAGGACTGTGTTGCAGGTATATTTCTATGTTTTAAGTTTTGTACATATAAAATGTAAAATAAATAATTTATTACAGATACAATGTTTTTAACAACTCACTTATTACTTTTACATTAACACTGTTACCCAATAATCGATAACATTGTTTTAAAGAAATATTTTGAGGGAAATTATAATCTTTTGGGAATGCCATTAGCTTCAACACCTCCTTTGGAGTAAAATATCTTAGTCTCAATTCTTTTAGAGATTCAATAAATTGAGGGTTGTCAACTTTGTAGTTGTTTGCCCTTTCTAAACATTCTTTTACCATTTCTGGGCTTTTGTCAGTATATACAGATCCCGTGCCTTCAACATAGTGTGTATAAGCTTTTGTGAAGCAATTTGTACTTTTTGACTCTTTATAACATATATCAAAAATATTTCCATGCTTAAGTTTTTTATCTGGCACTAAAAATTCATCAGAAACATTGTCTTCTAATATGGATTCCAAGGAATATGGTGCACTATAATCAGTTGGAAGGCTTGTTATCTGTAATAACACATAAGACATAGTTCAAACATAGTTATACTCGTTCCAACCATTTTACTTTTGGCAGTTCGAATTCTGATCAATTAGTGTTGTACCAATGTATTACGGATGCTATGTTTTGTAATAATCGATTTTAGTCAGGAAGAACTTTTAATCGATTTAACACGGATATTTTATTTTTACTTAAATACATATTTCATATTATTTAAAAACTTCACTTCTGTAAATATATTTGTTATTTGGGCACATTAATTTTTGCATACCCACTAATTCAGTCCTCCCAAAATATTTTACTTTGTACTTTGCAAAATAAAAAATAACTACTTTATGAAGCAATTTTCCATTAAGCGGGGTCCGCTGCTCCAAACTTTACTTAGAGACAATGGCGCCCTCGTCTGCGGTAGTAAATCACTAATTTTCTCATCTAGCCTACCCCTTTTTTTTAAGCCGAATTGGCAACACTAAACGGCGACGCCATTTTGTTGTGTTGTCTGTCACTCGCAACAAGACTCCCGTGCTAATCACATTTCTGTTTGCTGAGTGCTCTTTCATATTTTTCATACGCTGTGTTGAGTATTTATATTCCACCGTATTGATTTCATTGTTCTTACTTTGATTGAGTTGAGCGTATCGTTCCTCCCAGTAAGATTTTACTTGCAAAATGCCGAAAGGTATGGTGCTTAAAGGACAATCCAGAGAGTTAGTGCTGCGGCTTCATGAATTTTTTGAAAAGGAAAGCCGCAATGGCGGATTCCTTATACCAGTAACCCAAGTCAGAGACCGTGTTGCAGCAGCATTAGGTATTAGTGCTCCAACGGTGGCGAAAATCACTAAAGAAGCCTATGGTAGTAGTGGTATTGAACAGAACAAGCTATCTACGCCTAAGAAAAAACGTCAGCCCCGTAAAGTGACAGCAATTGACAGTTTTGATACTGATGCTATTCGTCGTCATATATACAATTATTACACAAGCAAAGAGATTCCTACTTTGAAAAAATTAGTGGCGTCTCTACGAAATTGTGGCTTGTTTCGTGGTCAAAAATCTTCTTTGTCAAAGGCACTGCACCAAATCGGGTTCTTGTATAAGAAATCCGACAAAAGAAAAATTTTAATGGAACGTCGTGATATAGCCTTGTCTCGCTGTGAATTTTTAAGACAAGCGAAGAAAATAGAAGACTGGTCGAATGTCGTTTTCACAGATGAAACTTGGCTCAATGCCAATCATTCCATACCAAAAGGTTGGACTGACGATACTGCTGCTTCTACTTCAGTGCCAATGGGGAAAGGTGAACGCCTCATCATTTGCCATGCGGGAACTACAAAGGGATTTGTACCAGACGCTCTGTTAGCGTTCAAATAAAAAAAAAACAGGAGACTATCATGAGGAGATGAATGCGGACGTATATGAAAAGTGGTTCAGAGAAATGCTTACATCACTTGAAGAGCCATCAACAATATTTATTGATAATGCACCCTATCACTCTCGCCAAATTAATAAAATGCCAACACAGGCCAACAAAAAACACGAGATTATAAACTGGCTTCGTGATAATGGGGAAGATGTGGACGAATCCCTACTAAAAGTAGAATTACTTAAAATATTAAAAAGTAAAAAGCAGCCAAAACGATATGTCATCGACGAAATGGCAGCAGAATATGGGCATGTTGTAATCAGAATTCCTCCGTACCACTGTCAATATAATCCAATTGAAATGATCTGGGCACAAGTCAAAGGACACGCCGCAAGAAACAATACAACTCCTCCTTTCACAGCAAATAAAATGCTTGAACTTTTAAAAAACGCATGTGCTAGTGTGACGCCTGAAAACTGGGCGAGTGTCGTCAACAAGACAAAAAATATAATATTCTCTGATTGGGATCGGGAAATTGAATTTGACAACATACCTACACAAGAGTTAATAATAAACACTGCAGATGATTCAAGCGACGATTCGAGTTCGTATGAAGAATCCGACGATTCGTTATAATAAAATAATATTAAAATATTTTGGTTGTTTTATTTCATGTTATAGGTATGATGAGAAGATTTTTATATCTCCCTGATACAATTTTAACGTGTTGTCTATTACAACAATTCAAAACTCAGTTGTCAGCTGACTTAACTGCAAATAAGTGTAATCGATTATTTGCGATTCATTAGTTTGCACCGAATACTTTTGATCCTGTCACTAGATGCGATAGAACGTAACTTTTTTTATAACGGAAATGAATTATCACTTAAATTTTATGAATAGAGCTATTTACGGCATATTAATGTATTTAGTGGGTAATAATTAAGATATATAAATATTATTGGGCAGTTTATATATTTCTCTGTTCACTCGTTTCAAAGTTAATAATTGCGTATAATGAAACAGTTACGTCCTAAAGCATGTGTCAAAAGTAAAATAAATCAGTTATTGTCTGCCAATATCTCTGCTTTCCATATGGTGAATAATACAGTTCACCACACTTTCTCTTGTATAGGTGTAGTAAAAGATGACAGGGATATAGTATGCAGATAACATCTTTGTAAGAGAAGGAAAATTTGACATAAATCCCTATGCCAACACATCTGACCAGCACGGTATAGTAGGTTAATTGCTCCCCATTGTGGAGGTCTGAGCCCAGTGGTACTTACGTGGGCTGAGATTTTGATGATCTGCCAATGTATGAACAGAAACTGCATATATACATATTGTATTCTAAATTTACAACATATATCATCATCATCTTGCTCTTATCCCAATTACTTGGGGTCGACGCAATATGTCATCTGTTTTGACATATTGCAAAAAGTTTCGGCAATGACTTTTATGACCGGCCTGCCTGACGTCAACCCTCCTTGGGAATGTAATCGTTGACCCAAATGGTACCAGATGGAGTTGGTCCAGGTCAATCTACAACATATATGATAGATACAAATTACTTAGCATTTCTAACTATCCATTATGTGTAGACAATCACCTTATAAATGATAAAACCAATGGTATGCACATAAGAAAAACTTTGTATGTTTTTAAGTTAATGATATGTATAAATGCATAATATGTAAGACACATCTGTGATTGTTTATAAACAACTTCTAATAATATGTAAAACAATGTCCTATTCCTCAATAATTTTGATTTTCACTAGTATTGATTGATTTAGGCAATGGATGTTAATGCTTTTGCTCTCAACAAAACATTTAATTTATAGGAATACTAGCAACCCGCCCTCGCTTCGGTTTCAGGCGCCTTACCCGCGTGGTTCCCGTTACCGTGGGAATATCGGGATAAAATATAGCCTATGTTACTCCCTGATATTATAGCATTCTATCGGTGAAAGAAGTTTTGAAATTGGTTCGGTAGTTTAACCCTTATGCGAGTGACAAATAAAACACCTTCATAAGAGTGACGAGGTACCCGGGTACCTTCATACAGTTTATATGTTTGTTTGTATTGTATGAGATTTATATTCTTTTCGTGTGGTGACAGAGTAAGAATACAATTCTCCACACCCCTCTCTTGCCCATGGGTGTCGTAAAAGACGAGTAAGGGATATAATATAAGGTACCCTGGTACCTTTATACAGGTTGTACGTTTGTTTGTATTGCAGGAGCTTATTTATATTCTTTTCGTGTGGTGACGGAGTAAGAATACAGTACATCACACCCACAATTGCCCGTGGGTGTTGTAAAAGATGACTAAGAGGTATATAAGCATTTAATATCTATGCAAGGATAGGAAAACTCCAAACAAATCCCTAAATCAATACATCTAACTTGCATGGTATATATAGTAGGTCAATTTCCCTCCCATAATGGAAGAGGACAATGGAGGCTCAACAATGGAACATGTATGGACTGAGATGATGATTTATATATTATTTTGTGACTTTATAATTATTTTATTATGAATATTGGCACAAGTACTTTTAAACAAACGTCACATGTTCAAAGATATAATTCAACAAAATTACTAGCGATATTAGCAAAATCTTCTAGTGATGAAGGTGATTTTGCTGCGTTTGATAATGAATATGATTATATTCCTTTAGTTGAAAAGGATGGATTGGGAATTTCGGATGTTGAGCAAGAAGCTGAATTCGAAAATGAGATTGATTCTCAGGATTCCCATGCGAGTTTTGAAGTGGAATCGTTCGAAAATATTCTTATAGCAAAAGATGGGATGTGGTGCCATCACACCAGGCTCTCAGGAAATCACAGATATCTACAGGTCGCAAAACATACTTTTTTTAAAATTTGAAAATGCTAAAGGTACCCGGGTACCTCGTCACTCACATAAGGGTTAAGCGTGAAAGTGTAGCAAATAAACAAACTTTCGCATTTATAATATTGGTAAGGATGTATTTTACAATAGTAGTTATAAAAATTTGCTGAGAGATCATGAACAGCTTCTGGAATACTCATAATTGCAACTATACAAAAGCAATTTGACTACCAATATTGGTTTTTGTATCATTAAGCGCTCTTGTCTTGCCTATGTCCATCAATGAAGAACCATAATGTATAATTATTATACTTACAATTTCGCCTTTTCTTTTGAAAGGCCATGTTAAATCATTTCTCCTAGCGGTGCAGTAATATCTTAATCTAGAATTAGGCACTCCCATTGTAAATGGGCATAACAAAAATTCTTGATAGTCAAAATTACATTCCTCCAATTTTTCTATAAATAGATTTCTTACAGTCGAGTTTTCAAATCCTTTGACATTCTCCATTAGAATATATTCAATACTGTCCAACTGGTTCAAAATATTGATAATATACAGGAAAGAGCTTGTTCGTGCATCATTACTATCAAGATACTTGCCATTCCTTGTAAATGGTTGGCATGGTGGAGACATCAGTATTGTGTCAACATTTAGTTTCTTTATATCTGTTACTGAAATAGATTGGATATTTTTGTTCCATAAGTTGGTCTCTGGAAAATTATGAAGATAAACAGCATTTGCTACTGTGTTAATATCAATAGCGGCAACAATATCTCCTTGTAAACCTGATTCTGGAAAGATTAGCAATAAAATATATTTAGGACATTTTATCAACAAATTTGAAAAACTAAAAAAAAATATTTTGGTTTGGGTACGTAAACAAATTGTGCTTTGCAATAATAAATCATACCATTCCATGCACAATGCATGCCACCAATTCCACTGTAAAGTTCCAATATTTTATGAGACATAATAAGTACATATATGAAACTTTTAGTATTACTTTACAACGTAGAGATTTTTTATTATTATAGATAAATAAAACATCACTACAACAGAAAATGTTTTATAATAGAGACTCATGTCTCATTGTCCATTGGAGTTGGAGTCATAAGAGCACAAATTATAAAGTAGTACAGATAGGACAGTACGTCACTATAGTAAGTTTGGAACACAATCATCTTTATCCACTTGGCAGCGCTTGTGAGCTTGTTAGTATTACCTAGGTAGCTATATTTATATCTATATTCTTTGTTATCTATATACGTATAGATGACTTGAAATTAAAATGGAGAGATTTTTTATTTGTATCTTTATATATATATTTCCTGTATAAGTTATACGTGATTATGCAAATCAGTAACGAGCAGTAATACTTGTGATTAAAACAAAATGCGCAGGAGTCTTACGAACAAGCAGCCATCTATAAACCATGTAAACGCAATATGCAGTGTTTCCACTTTAAAGATTGCCTTTCCCCACGATTCAATTCAGATTTACCCTTTTTGGGACTTATTCCCCTTCATCAGTTATTCTGCTGTATAGTTGTCACAGGATAAAAAGCTCGTTTTGACAGTTCACGGCCAAGAAGTTTGCTATTTTTTACCCATCGAAATGTTTTGAATGTAATTACATTTTTCATTGACGGGTATCGCCCACTGGATTAAGCGCTGTGGCATAACGATTTTTTCATATTGTCCACAGACTATTAATAAAAAAATAAATCGATCAAGACATTTTTTTTAATGCGGACTCGTACTTGGCCGGTATTATTAATTTTAATACTAGTATTTAGACTAATTACAGAATTTCACCAGCTATGTAGTGATTTTTATTGAAAATTCGAGACGTCAATATTGACAATATGAAAATGAAATAATATATATACGGGTGACGATACCTCAATTGACAATTTGGGCTCATCATCTTAAGAAAATGATTGACTGAAGATTCACTTTTTCTCGATATTTTGGTGATTGAGTGAATGTTATTGTAATAAAAATATTAAATGATAGAAAAATGACCATTCGTAGCATTGTATCATTTCAAAATACCTACGATATCACAGTTTAAGTAAAATTTTCAAATCAGAACTTTAATCCAATGCACTTTACAATACATATTCAAATCGATTATATACTCACACAAACTTGAATCGATTTATTGTGAGTATCGAGTACCGAGTCGTATGGTTAATCACTAATTACATCGGTAAGTCCAAATGTCAAAACGAGCCTCTTATTTTGTGACAACTATAGTTCTTAGCTTTGGCACTAGTGTAATAACTAAAAAAAAACTTCGACTTCCTTCTAATGGTCGGTATACACGTCAACAATATATCGCAGTGATTTGACTGCGCAGACAGTTTGCGCATTTAATCGAACGTCCATAAATTGTGTACACGTTTATGATATTTGCGACGATCGTCCATTTGCAGCAGAAATTCAGGCGAGAATCATGTCATCCTTGATGGAAAATGATAAAGTACTGGTGTCGCTCATTTTATGTAAAAAGCAAAGAAAATCACGTATGTGGTGTAGAAATTGGATTCTTATAAGGAAATCGTATGACTTGACGACTGAAAGTATCTCTCATGTGAATTTATTGAGAGAGACACACACGTAAAACATACACGCCGAGGCCTCTGGAGGGAGGTATGTAGTATGTGGTGTAGAAATTGGCTTCTTAAAGGGAAGTCGTACTCTCATGTGAATTTATTGAATTTTATTGTTTTTTTTTTTATTATAGTTTCCCTATTGGCATTAGAATCAATAGGTTTGTACATATCAATTAGCCTATCGTGGGCAGCATTTTTCTCGTTGCGATTATGATAGTCTTTGCTTTTCTTACTCCAGAAGCAAATTATAACTCTGTATTAACTCTTCCAATAATTTCTGGTTGTTGCTATTATTATTATTATCTTGCTACATGTTGAATTGCATCTACAGCAAGCGTCGTGAACGAACTAAAGGATCACTACGACTTCAATCCACATCCTACGACAAAACTGTGCAAACATGATCGACAACAATTTTTCGAATAGTTTTTGACACTGCTCCGATCGTTTGCACCAACCAGAAAATTTTGAGACGATTTTCGTACATACTATCGATAAAACTGCACAAACGGTCTGTGCAGTCAAGTCGCTACGACATATCATTGTCGTGTATACCGACTAGAAATATATATAACTTGCACGTGTCACCAATGTTTTTTTTTTTATACAGTAAAACGTAGGGGTAAAGCCTAGCCTAGAATTTGCCGCAATACTTTAGCCTAGGCTTTACCCATGATTTACCGCAATTTCCACTTTTCCTTCCCTCTGGATCTAATTTCCCCTCAAAAGAGGAATTTCCCTTCATTGTGGAAACACTGGCAATATGGCAGCGGCAGACGCTGTCATTCGGTTGTCATTCTATTAATTCGCCAGCGCCCCTAGTGTCATTTTATTATTGTAACCCAAACTTCTAAATTATTAAAAAATGTTCTAGCTGTCAACGCCGTGCATAAGTCATTGGTTATTTTAAATTTGATTGTACAGTATGCATAGAGTAATACTATATCATAGAGTAGTACTATATTATATATTGGAAATTTGGAAATTGATAACATGACAGTGTTGGTTATTGTTTATTTATTGACATTCTATATTTAAACAAGTGTATATACAAAAGAGTCTATACAAGTAACTCGGATAGAACCTTTTAACACTCCTCCTTAAATGAGTTACTAGTACCAGTCCAACTCCTCTTCAAACTTGCATTCCGTTCAAACACCTCTCATGCCTCTCCTTGCTAAGTCCTTTCGTCAATACATCTGCAGGCATCTCATTCGAAGGCAAATAAGTTAGCTTTACCTTGCCCATTTGTATCATTTCCCGAATATAGTGATGCCTCACATCTATATGTTTAGTTCGCCGGTGATGCATGGCATTCTCAGCAATTTGAATCGCAGATTGGCTATCACTGAATAGTTCCATGACTTCATTTTTCCCAGTCAGCTCAGCCAGAAGTGAATTCAAGAAAACTGATTCTCTACATCCCTCCGAAAGAGCCACATATTCAGCTTCTGCACTTGAGAGTGCTACTGTCGTTTGCTTGCGACTTTCCCATGATACCGGACATCCTGCGAATGTGAATACAAAACCAGTGTATGATTTTCTGTCACACACATCTCCTGCATGATCGGCATCGACATAGCCAACAAGCTTATTCCCGGTCTTTTTGAATATTAGCCCGAGTTCTTTGGTTCCATTTAAATATCTCATCACACGTTTTGCAGCTGTCCAATGTGTTTGATCAAAGCAACTGTTAAATTGGCTTAAGTAGCTAACTGCGTATGCGATATCCGCTCTTGAACAAACAGCTAGGTACATCAGCGAACCAATTAACTCTTTATAGGGCAGTTCACTTAGTGAATTGTAATTATCATCCTGTGGTTTAACAAGCTTCATTCCACTTTCAATTGGAGTTTTCACACTCTTACAGTGACTCATACCAAATTTCTTTAGTATCATGTCAAGATACTCAAGTTTGATTAAGTCGAATGCAATTTTCCTGCTGTTGAATTTTCATACCCAGAAAGACATCAACTTCACCTAAATCTTTTACTTCAAACTTCTCTTGAAGTGCCCATTTCATTGACATTCTTTCTTTTTCATTATTCCAAAATAAAACAATATCGTCTACATAAATTGCAATAAACATTATAGAGTTCTGTTTCCTTCTCATTTAGACACAGGGTTCAGTTTCACATCTTTTGAAACCCATATCCAGCAAATCTTTGTTTAGTCTATCATACCATGCTCGTGGAGCCTGTTTTAATCCATACAGAGCTTTCTTTAGTAGACAGACTTGTCCCTCTTTACCTTGTTCTTCAAAGCCTTTAGGTTGTTTCATATAAACCCTCTCTTTTAATTCTCCATTCAAGAACGCGGTAACAATATTCCTCTGATCTACTTTCAAATCGTTCTCTACAGCTAGGGCTAAAAAAGTCCCAGAGTACTGTGACGAATTACGGGTGCAAAAGTTTCGTTATAGTTCAACCCTTTTATTTGCGTAAATCCTCTGGTTACGAGTCTCGCCTTATACCTTATCTTCCCCGCCTCCTTTTTTATTCTGAATAACCATTTAGAATCCATGAAGTTGCCAGTGTGATTTTCCACTAACTCCCAGGTTTGATTTTTCTTCAAGGCATCAAGCTCTTCTTGAATAGCTCTCTGCCATTTGTATCTATCAGTTCTGGACAAAGCTTCTTCAACCGTTAGAGGATCATCCTGAATGTTTTCTTCTGCATAAAAAAGAGTATAATCATCGAAATTTTTAGGCTTCCTTTCTCTAAGGGGATATCGTCTTTCAGATACGCCAGTAGCAGTTTCCAATCTGGATACAGAACCATCACTATTCTGTATATGTGTTTCAGGAATGACCAATTCTTTATTAGGCAGCCCCTTCTCGACTGTGTTTTGCACATGTTGCTGTTTACCAACGTCTTCACAGTCAAAAAATTCATCAGTTCCTAGCTGTGCTTCATCTTGTTCCACTTGATGAGCTTCACTAAGGACATTTTCTTCTGGAATCAATAGAGGTGTCACATAGCTGTCATCTATTGGTATCACCTCCACTATGCCATTCATGTCGTCGACATGGGTTCTAATTTGATTTTCAAAGGATATAACATCTTTTGCTTTATACAACTTATGCGTAATTGGATCTATAAGTCTATATAGCCTTTTGTTGTTTCGCAATAGCCGACAAACAGCAACTCTTTTGTCTTTGAATCAAATTTCCTTCGTTTTTGTTTCGGAATATGCATGAACGCCCGGCAGCCAAAAACCTTTAAATAACTTAAATCAATTTTTCTATTAGACCATGCTTCTTCGGGTGTCATACCTTTAACCGCACGTGTAGGACATCTATTCTTTAAATAAACTGATGTGCTCACTGCCTCAGCCCAGTACTTTTTGTCAAGTTTCGCTTCTTCAAGCATACTTCTAGCTCGTTCCACAATTGAACGATTTGCTCTTTCACTTACTCCATTCTGTTGCGGTGTATATTCTACAGTTAACTGGTGAATAATACCATTATTGCGCAAAAAATTACTCATACGTTTATTAACATACTCGGTACCATTGTCAGTACGAATTGCCTTCAACTTTTTGCCTGTTTGATTTTCAACAAAAGTTTTAAATTCAACCAACTTCGGAAAAACTTCACTTTTGTTTTGCAAAAAATATACAAAAGTTTTTCTCGACTTGTCGTCAATAAACGTCAAAAAATATTTATATCCTGAAAATGAAGCAGTTTCCATAGGCCCGCAAACGTCACTATGTACTAATTCAATGAGTTCAGAGGCACGCGCACTCTTCTGTTTAGGAAAAGATAATGAAGTTTGTTTACCTCTAATGCACGAAACACATTGTACTGAATTCGGATCTTTAAAATATATACCTCTAGCTAATTTGTCTCGTAGTATTTTCATGTTGACGAGTCCTAAATATCCAAGTCTACGATGCCAAAGCTGAGCTGCATCATCAGCGTTTGTTTTCAATGCTGTGAACATGTGAGAATTAGAATTGGGTTTCACTACATAAATCCCTTTTTCTTCCTTACACACTAACTCAACTTTACTTTTCACTTGACAATCATTCGCTTTATACAACTCACAACCTCTTTTAGAAAATACTACCACAAAATTATGCCGCGCTTACATACTTACACTCAATAAATTCGAAGCAAGTTTTGGCACAAACACAGCTCCTTTCACACTAATATTCAACTCATCTGAACTTACATCACCTCGGCCTTCACCTTCTACCATTCGCGCAGGATATTTAGACTGGCTCTTTTAACTTTACAAAATTATCTAGCCATTCTCTTCTATTTGTCATATGAAATGACGCTCCCGAATCCAAAATCCACTCTTGCGAAGGATGTCCATAGGTACGGAGTGCCGTATGTGTAGTGTGCACTTGACAGTTATGCTTTTTGGGGCAAAAACGAGCTTTATGTTCTTCCCCGCATACATAGCATTCTATTTTTTTCTTAGCTGTTTTTCTTTTATAGTACGATGTCTCTTTAACATGGTTTTTCTTTGCACTCAAAGCATTCTGTGACGAAGCCCCAGATGTGTCACTGGCGTCAATCTGTAGCAATTTTGTTTTAACGTAGTCTGTTGTTATCGTTATATTGCTATTCTCAATAGCCATTCTCATTGGCTCGTACTGGTCTCCTAGTCCTTGTAGCATAAGTGCAGCAAGCAGCTCGTCATCTACTTCTTTGCCCATATCAGCTAGTTGATTGGCCAAAGACAGCAACTCAGTGACATAAACTCGTGGACTACTATGCATACAAAGCTTCTGACTAACAAGACGTCCCAAAAGTCGACATCTGTTATTAACTCCCTGATCTTCGAAAGCGGCTTTTAAAGCATCCCAGCTCTCTTTAGCTGTAGTAGCTTTTCTCACGTGCACCAGACAATGTGGTTTCACCATTAAGAGTATGTTTGCACGTACCTTTCTGTCCATCTTAAGACCAGCAGCATCTGATGGTGTCTCTTCTATGTAGCCCATAAATCTTCAATTACTAGATAAAGTTCCATCTGAACTTTCCACGTCGCGTAGTTAGTACCGCCGTCAAGTTTTTCAATGCTTGATAGTAATCCTCCAGGGACTGCTCTATGATAATGTGGGACGACGCCATCTCCAACCGTATCACATGGCACGTTTTCCATGTTAATTAATTTTTATTACAATTTTTTTCAACATCGCTCTGCTATCATGTTGGTTATTGTTTATTTATTGACATTCTATATTTAAACAAGTGTATATACAAAAGAGTCTATACAAGTAACTCAGATAGAACCTTTTAACAGACAGATTGACAGCACGTTAGGACTGTTGTACGGAGGGCTCTACCCTCCGTAAGGAGAACCGTCTCTGTGTGTGAAAAAGTGTCCGTTAAAATCTGCTAAATAAGGGTGGCGCTACAGTAGCGACAGGGTAAATTTAAAAAAAGGCGCTGGAAGTTATTAGCATGGGCGTACCCAGGTAGGGGCAGGGGGGGGGCAGCTGCCCAAGAAGAAGATGAAATGTAAAGAGATGATTTTTTTTTTGAATGTCAGTTTTTAATTAGATGTAAAAATTCATGTTAATAATTAATGAAGAATAAAAAAGAATTGATATTGACACTGTCACAACTGTCACTAACTTAGCATACTTCAATCAGTTAACAACTGCTCAATTCATATCATACCCTGAGCCTATGCTAGCGCCATTCTGGAGGATTTTTGAACTGTTATTTAGTGCTGAAAGTGGGACACTTTTTCAAGCTTCCTCCCATATGAGACGGTTCTCCTTACCTCTACCCTCCATAGACTGTTGATAAAATCTTTTTTTTTTGTGTGACTTAGTTGTTAGCCTCAGATGGCTGTGACAACTTTACCCGGACTGGTGGGTGAGCGCTGAGGGCTCTCAATCCGTGGGTAAAATCCATAGAGTAGTACTATATATTGGAAAGTAATATCACAGAGAAAAAAACAGAAACACTAGCGCTACGTTTAGATAAAATCATGATAAAATATCGAAAAATCGATAACATTATTTAAAATTATCGATAATTTTTACTAATATTTTTTGGACAATATATTGATAGGCGATATTAGAAAGAATCGATATTTATTTTAATAAATGTTTAATTTATTTTATATCAGAATTTATTGAACTTATTGCTGACATGATGATGATGATAAATTGCCTAAATAATTTTTTGAGCTTTCTTTGTGTGTGTTTAGCTGTTAGTCGCAGATGGCCTTAACAGCTTTGCACGGACTGTAGGCCCGGACGGCGAGGGTTCTCTACACGAAAAAGCTGTAAGCGACATCACCCAAGAGCTTTCTCTGTTCGGAATGGCTTTCAGCTTGATCGCTGGTGGGATAATGAGCTTTCTCACCTTTAAATTTTTGACTATTACGTGGTACGGTCATATCGAATGAATACCCATAAGAAGCAGTTTTGTATTGTTAGTAATCTGCAGATCTTGGGTAACTTACACGAACATTACGTTGGCAGAAGTCATGATAGATTGTACTTAGGCACTGCATAGTCTGCCCTAAGCATCTCATCACAAAGTTTAGGAGTAAGAAGGTGAATCGATTGTCTAGGGAAATTCTTAAGTATTTCACTTCCTTGCTCCCAGGGAAAGGTTTGTCGAAATTGAGGGAGGGGATTCTATTTGGCGAGTATGATCGGGCACTTCGTTTAGTGAACATGACCACCTTAATCTTCTTGGGATTTATCTCTATTCTCCATTTTCTATACCAATTAGCAGAGTCAATGATCACAGTTTGGAGTGTCTTAATTAATGTTGTCGAGGACACACCGGTACAGAAGAGTGCGGTGTCATCAGAGTGGAGCGCTGTATGTACGTCAGAATTTGATCGTAAAGTGGTACGAAGAATGAACTGATCTCTGAGGAATCCTGCCCTTGAAAGTGTCGGAGGTTCACAATGTCCATTCGACTCTGTAGCCAGAGTTAGTATGAATTGAGTAGTCACATATTATTAAAATTAAATATTTTAACTGACTGAAATCAGAAAGTTTGTTGTTCATTATGTATTTATTTCGTATGTGACCGAAGCCAGGGTTCGCATAGTGTTACAATAACTATTCTTAAACTAAACATCTGCTTAGGTGTTTTAGATTAAACAACTATTATATAATAGTTATCATCATTAAAGCGATATATAGAGTAAAGTTTCGATGTTTCATTGTTGAAACATCGAAACTTATGTATATATTTCAATAATAATAAATAATATGTTATAATAATACATATGTTAATATCGGCGTTTAATATATCAAATAAAATTTTGGTATAGAAAAGTAAGCGTGTAGGTATATCAATAGCTTATATATCTTATGTTATAATTATACTCAATCATGTGACACATTAAATATGTTTTAACTTGTTCTATTAAATATTTATGCTGGCATTTTTTGGAATATCAGTCAGAGGAACTGCTGCAGTGTGCTGAATATGGTGTAAAAGTGATTTACGAATGTTTTCGTTTCAAAAGTTTCAAACGATACGATTAATAGTGTGGTCATAGAACTCTTGGAAGACATGATTTGACTGACGGATGGTAATCGATTGTAACTTGATACTGGCAATAATGGGTTCGTATAGTAGTTAATTGCCAATTAAAAAAAAAGACTAAAGAAAGGGTTTGTTTTTGTTTACATTGTATATTTCTGCGTCTTGAGTCTGGTATAGTTTGCATTTGCAACATTGCTTTAAAAAAACAAATATAAAAAAAAAACAGTCATGGCGGATCAAAAGAGCGAGAGGGTCGTGTCGAATGTTGGAGATGGTGCCTCTGTTTCGAAAGATGTTATTTATCTTGAAGAAACGTTTTATATTCTTTCCAAAAAGAATTCAGTGTTTCGTGTCCAACTTACATCTAAAGGTCTGTGTTTAACCAAGGAAACAGATGGCAATTCAAAAGAACAAACAATATTACTGCGCGATATTATTGGTAGTAAATGCATGAGAAGCAAAAGACGGCGCCCTAGAGCTAGCGCCTGTGTCTGCAGTTCTCTGGTTGGTAATAATCAGCTTAAGGTAGTTGATGAAAACAGTGGTGATCTGGATGAAAACGATATCAGCGCGTATCTCTACATATATGCATATATCCTGAAAAGAAGTCGTCGTACCTTGAAAAGAGAGAGGACTACAATAACATTGCGCTTTCGATCATTTGATAAATACGAAGATAATAATAGAGAAGCACAAAAATGGAGAGCTACTATCAAATGTTTGATAACCGAACAACCGATTACGTACACACTGCCGCCTAATGATAAGAAATTGCTTTTTCTGCTTAATCCGAAGTCAGGTCCAGGTAAAGCCAGAGAATTGTTTCAGTCGAAAGTTGTGCCAATTTTACAAGAGTCCGAGATCCCTTACGACCTTCAAATTACAAAACATGCACAATATGCGCGCGAGTTTGTACGCACGCGTAATGTGTATAATTGGCGTGCGATCATAGCTATTGGAGGTGATGGAGTACTCTATGAAGTGCTGAATGGCATGTTCGAGCGACTTGATTGGCAGCAGGCACTAGCTGAGGTACCATTGGCAATACTGCCTTGTGGTTCAGGCAATGGTCTTGCTAGAACAATCTGTCATTTATACAAGTAAGTTTTATACAAATATATAATAATAATCATTACGAGTTACATAGCCCTATAGATAATATTATTATACAGTGCTAAGGGCTAGTTTGAGACACTTTAATATCATTATCATCATCACAGCTCATATAAACCCCACTATTGGGCTTGAGCCTCCCACATATTGGGAGGTAAATTCACCTACTATATATCACGCTGATCAGGCGGGTTGGTGTAGGGTTCTATTTCGAGTTTTCCATCTCTCACTTTAATACAGTGTATGATTTTGCTTTTCCATTTGAAGAAGGTGATAATTTGATTAAATATGTATGCAGTAACAAATTTGTGACAGTAAATTTTAATTAAACTTTACCCTTAATTGGATGTCTTTAATATGGGTTTAATTTATAATACATTTTTTTTCTTTTTTTTTTTGTGGGTGGGTCGCGGTCGGCGCGCCTCCGCACCACTCCGTCCGGGGCGACAGAGGGGCTTAAGCACGCAACTCCCGCGACCCACCCGAAAACCACGTCGCCTTCGTCGTTGGGCCGACCACTGGAGCAGCGTTAACTTGTCGTCAGTGGTCGGCCCGACGGAATACCCCCTATTGGGGTACCCTCCCATCGACCGACGTCCCCCCCTCGGGGAGGACGTCGGTCTATCCTCACGCGGTAATATATAATACATGAACTTATCATAAGAGTTAGATACCTTGTGAAATTTGTATTTACTTCAATAGCAGCTAGCAGTTGCAATTGCTCATTAATTATTAAATAAATTTTGATCTTGGTATGGACATGATGGAATTGGATATCAGGTCATTGCCCAGTGTATATATAAATGTGAATGCAGACTCTCATGACAAGAGTAGTGATATAAAGCCTGTAGATATTATCAATCAACTAAAAAATTCATAAAGACAAAATAATTTTTGCTACTATTTGACTTTCAGTGAAAGTTGAGCCCTATCGTTGTAAATAGGCAGTTGTTGCAGAATAAAAATAGTAAAAAAGGAAAAAGCTGTTTGCCTTGCATTGACTAAGATTTTTTCTGATTATTACTTTATCTATATACTTATTTGCAATTCATTTCGTAAACTTATAATTCAAGTTATTTAAATGCACATGCTAATTAATACAAACTGGTTAAATTGCAAGTATCTTATCAGGCAACTTATCAAACTACCTAAAAGTCATCATCATCATCTCAGCTCACTGTTGGGCTCGGACCTCCTCCATTATGGGAGGAAAACTGAACTGCTATACCATGCTGGTGGTAAATGTTATATGTAAAATATATCCCTTAGTTGTCTTTTATGACACCCACGGGCAGGAGGAGGTGGTGAATTGTATTCTTACTCTGTCACCACATGAAAAACTACTAATAGTATTATTTATTTATGACCCTTACTCATCTCTTAACTAATCCACAGTTAGAAAGATGTGGTTTCAATTATTGTATTCTGTCTTGAATAACTAATAATTAACAATAATTTAAATAAAGTTCTACATTTAAATAATTTGCACATTAGAAACACAAACATTAGTAGTTTACTATTAATTGATGTCATGGGAAATTATCTTGTCTTAGTTTTTTCTTCTAACTCAATATTTCATTGTTAAAAATATTATTGAATTTATAAAACAAAGAACAGCAGTTAATTATGAGTCATAAAATTAATCTTTTTATTTTCCATTAAGTCAATCTAAGTCCTTGAATTTTTCAACAACTTTATTAAAATTTATATTATTTTGACTATGTGTAATTGTTGACAGCAAGCTTTCAAATTGTGTTCTTATGTTTTATATTAATTTTCCATCACAAATTTTTAGATAAGAGGGACAACTTTCTAGTTGTTCAAATGAAATTTATTTAGAAAATAAAAACTTGTTTGTGTTTGCACCTTTGTTTCTTTCTAGCTATAAGGAAAAAAATTATGAGTCTCATATTTACACATTGGGAAATCCTGATACCACACTGGCCAAAGAAATAAGCACAAGGTGTTGTGGTGTGTTTAGATATATTGGATATTATTTTATTGGTTTATTTTAAGTATCTTCATAATCTTTGTAGTGATAACATTTATCAGCTAACAAGTTTTGGTTGTCTCATATGACACTTATGGTAAAATGCTCTGTGTGGATACAGGTCAAGAATGCAATGTGTTCCCAATATTTACTTATCTGTGGCAGTCATAAAAACCAGATAAGGGAGCATCAGGGAGCGGAGGGAAACTACATGTTTCAAATAACCATTTTTTTGTACATTTAATATAATCAAATTTAAATCCCCACTTACGCGAATTTGACTTACGCGATTATCACTCCGTCCCACCCGGCGCGTAAGTCTGGAGTATTGCTGTAAATTTTAATAAGGATCAAAAAAGCATAGCAAGATAAGAATTACGCATTAGTCGAAATGCATGTTTTTATGGATGCCCAGTTAACCTTTGTTTATATGATAATGTCACAATTAGGTAGTCATTTATCTAATCTTTATTATAAACCAGGTGTCACAATATTCGTTCATTCTAATCTTTGAAACTGAGCAATAGGTTTTAATATGAATGTGTATGATTCATTTCAACATAATGATAATTTTATATTCACCAATGTATTATTATATTATACTGCTATATATTTAGAAGTTATACTTATTTTGGCGCGTTAGGGAAAAATGAAGAGGGTAAATTTTTACGATGCGCCCGCACTCCGTCACGAAAAGCCGACACCTTGAAGTTAGCTAGTCAACTTTTTTTCGATGCGCACTCCCACCGTCAAATATTTCAACTAGATAATGCGTTATAAACTTTCAATGTACTAAATACTTTTTACTATTATTAGTGTTGTTTTTTTCTACAGACGTAGGATAACGCGAAGGATAACCTTTTTTTTAGAAAAATATTATCTTGTTACGCCAAATAAGTATACACATTACTTCTTACGTCCGTACATAAGTAACACACATACATTTTTTTGTAGACAACATTGCGCACCAAGTATACCTTAGTCCTTGGCTTACGAGGGATTTCAATCAGGCGAAAATGAAATTTAGACTCTGCATATGTATTTGTAGGTCTCACAAAACACTGTCTTACTTATAGATTGAATCCACGATGCTCGGTTTAGAAAATTGCAATTTAGACCAATACGTCATTATTATGTCAGTAAAAATACATTATCTGTAACAAGCAATTAAATAGACCAGACATACGCGAATTTCCAACGCATAAGTCCCTAGATACCTAACTTACTTGTCATATGTTTATGAAAAACCACTAAGTAGTTGACTGTGAAATTTTAATAAAAAAAAAATAGAAACAGTAAAAATATTCTACAATATTAAGTTTTAAAGGGTAGTGTTTGAATATAATCATTATCTATACAATTAAATAAAATTGAAGTGTCTGTAATGTCAAAATAACAGGTTTTATTATCCTCACACGACACCTATGCCTAAAAACTAGTTTAAATTTTTTTGTCTGTCTGTATATTCGTTTCGAGTAATCTTCAAAACAGCACCTACGCGAGCGAAAGCGCGCGTATTTGCTAGTTTGTAATATAAAATAGTTCACAAAGTAGGTAATCGTAGCCAACCCTTTAATGTCGTAACTATTATGAAGTAAAATGACTTGCAAGTGACTAATTGAAAGTCTTGTTTTTATCGTATTAACAACCGTCACGTGCAAGCTAGGGATGGCATGATGATAACAAACAACCAATGCCATGATTACATTAAATAATGTAAACAAATAAGCAATTCATCGATAAAATTGCACTGCGCACAACCGTGATTTTTGCCTGTCTACGCTTTTATCTTAGGGATAATGGTTTCTGATGCTTAGACGAATATCCTACCTACCTACATCCTTACTAATATTATAAATGCGAAAGTAAAGATGTTTGTTTGTTACGCTTTCACGCTTAAACCACCGAACCGATTTCAAAAATTCTTTCACCAATGGAAAGCTATAATATCAGTGAGTAACATAAGCTATATTTTATCCCGGTATTCCCACGGGAACGGGCACTACGCCGCGGGTAAGATGACAAACCGAAGCAAAGCGAGGGCGGGTTGCTAGTATTATAAATAAAACTATTTTTATCGTGTTTGTGTTCACGGGCGAATTCCGCAGAGTCAAAATGTTTCCGTGTGGTGTCGGAGTAAGAATACAAATTTACCACTCCCTATCTAGCCCATGGATATCCTAAGAGACGACTATGGGATATAATATTCACATAACATCTGTGCAAGAGAAAGAAAACTCGAAATGAAACTCTATACCAACATGTCTGACTAGCATGGTATAGTAGGTCAAATTCCTTTCCATTGCGGATGAGGCCCGAGCCCAACAGTGGGACGTATGTGGGCTGCGATGATGATGATGAAAATGTTTGAAACGCCGGGCAATCAAAAATTTGCATACAAATGCGATATAATCCGAAAAAATAGTTTTATTTGTAATATCTATTTTTTTGGTTGGGCTAAGGTCATCCCACCCGCCCTCGGTTCCGTCCGGGGCGACGAAGTGGCGGCGCTTCCCCATAACTCATCGTAGGTAGTTTAATAATATACCTTAGGGATGGAGTTTAATAATAATACCTTAGGGATGTTGTGGATATGAAGTTTGGGATCTGGATACGAATATAAAAATAACATTATTTCGGATACGGTTATGGATATAAAATTATTTCGCATATTTGAAAGTTTACCATAGTTTCAGCTTGGATTTTTAGGGCATTGCAAAAGGGCAATGCTAAGTGTAGTAATTATCATATTATTCCTTTTTGGATAGGAATACATTTAGACTCTCGGTTCGGCTGGTTGAAAGAGAAGTACTCGTAACCTGTCTCATTCAGTGTCTGTCCTATCCGATTTTTATTTTGTTTTTGTGTGTGATTTAGTTGTTAGCCTCAGATGGCTGTGACAACTTTACCCGGACTGGTGGGTGAGCGCTGAGGGCTCTCAACCCGTTGTCCTATCCGAAGTTTTTCGAAACTTTTATATAGGATCCAGTGGCGGTTTCAGAAATAAATTCATTTCGGATATCCGATAATTTCGGTCATGGGGAAACGTCCCTAGTGTATCTATAAACTAATGAGTAATATAAATGGCATTTAAAACGTAAATTTATGTATTTTATTACCATATAAATTTATTCTTTAGGTTCTATAGTTTAATTGCATTGAGGGCGACGCGCCGGCAATAAAAACAGTGTTGACGAGGACGAAGAGGACGGTACTCCATAGGGTAACTGTCGCCGGGCCGGCGACAGATGTCAAGAAATCGGTGGTTGGCCCGATAGCGATGGGGAGGGGATATGTTAGTTTATACGGCCACACGCCGCCTTTGCGTCGCTCTGGACAGATTGACCGGGGTGTGTCTAGGGGTTCCTAAACTTTAAGGATGACGGAACATCATCCAAATATCTTTTATTTTACTGAACCCCATCCTAATATCTTTTATTTTCCGGAACCCCATCCAAATATTTTTTTATTTTACAGAACTCCTTACCAAATGATAAAACGTGTGAGGGTCCCAATATGTTGCGCAACGTCGCGCATTGTCCCTGGTTACGTTCACTACTGTGTTATAATCGGACCTGAATTCTTGTTATTTACCTACTTACATAATAGTAATAAGATCTTCTCATTACTAATTTTGCCCTATTTTAAAGTAATATTCATAACTGTGGTATTATTTCACAGCTAAATTACTAAAATTAAAAGCTATTAATTTTTGCAGACCCTGACGACTATTCTACGGAACCCCTAGGTACCGCGGAATACACTTTGGGAATCCCTGGTCTAGACAATAGCCTATCTTAAAAAAAGGGTTGGTTAGTTCTAGCTAGCCTATGAATTGATTACTCTATTATCTTTTATTACTGTATTATCCCAATGTTAATTCTCGTATTTAACCCACGACGCAAAAAGAGGGATGTCTGTCTACCTGCCTGTGTGTGTGTCTGTCCGAGGCATCGTAGCTTTCAAACGGATGAACCAATTTCGATGTGGTTTTTTTCATTTGTAAGCCAGTTTCCTTGCGATGCTTCTCAGCTATGTTTGGTTAATGTCGGTCCAGCAGTGTAAGAGTATCAACTCTTTTCTATAATGATGTAATGGCGTATGATTACTCGATCAAGTGCTTCACGCGTGCCAGTATAATCGTTAAGTGACAATTAATTGATAATTCCTGTTGAAGATAACGTAATAGTTTTTTTATATTATCTTAGTTTGAGTCGGGGGTTAATTAAAATTGTCAATTTTTCTTATGGTAAATATCTACGTGCATCGGCAAGTAAAGGTGACATGCCGTATCCAAAATATTCATTTGTACTCACAAAAGTATCTGTTTGTTCTCACGTTATCCGATAAGTTTTTACTTAAATTACGTTATCTGTTATACCATATTTTATCATAGGAAAGTTCATTGAGGAATCGAGGACCGTGATCAGTTTGTACACTATTCCTAATTAACAAATAGTTTATTTTAAGGATTAATCTAGCTATCTTTCATATATGATATCTGAGTTTAATCAATTTTTTATCTTAATATATAAATTTCTTGCGTACGTGTGTATGTCACTGAACTCCTCCTAAACGGCTGGACCGATG
Source organism: Lymantria dispar (assembly GCA_032191425.1). NCBI lineage: Eukaryota > Metazoa > Arthropoda > Insecta > Lepidoptera > Erebidae > Lymantria > Lymantria dispar. Next base: position 7,572,121 of record CM063457.1, read on the forward strand.
GTGACAAAAATTTTTGTGTGTGTTCAAGGGGATTCGAGAATGGTTTAGATTCACAATTGGCCCCGGTAGGTGGCGCTGCTTTTTTACTATTTTTTTGAACAGAACAACGTCTGTTGGGTCAGCTAGTATATTCTATAAAAATCGCTTAGTATATTTTCTACTTCTCGAAATGGGACACTTGCAGATGTAGGTTAAAATATTAAATATAAATTAAAAAAAAAGGAATAAGAAAACGAGAGCACGTGAAAAGTCTTGAAGAATTAGCTTTTCGCCTTAAAATCTAAAAAAATACAAGAACACTAACACACTATCAGTAGGATAGGTTTGTTTTCCAAAATAGACACTTGGTACGGCTTGGGACAGCATGTCAGACATATATAATATCCCTCTTTAGGACAACCACGGGTGCTTAAAGGGATGGTGAATTTTAATCATACTTCGGCACCAAGCGGAAAAATAATTAAATATTTAACAGTGTACACTTATTCAAAAATTAACTAAGTGCGAGTCGGTGATGTACAAACAGAAAAAGAAATACAAGACTATCTAGAAACTGATCTACAACTATGTCTGCCTATTAAAAGCTGCTCACCACAAGAAGTCCAAAGAGAAATAAAAGGACTAGAATTGAACAAAGCTCCTGGCTTCTGTCTAATAACAGTTGAAGAACTGCGGCAACTCCCTAAAAAGGCTATAAATGGCATAACACACCTTTTTAATAGCATCATCAGAGTTGGGCATGTCCCGATAATATGGAAAATATCTGATATATTGAGAATGAGCCTGGCAAACCTACGCATCTCGTATCCTCGTATAGACCAATTAGTCTGCTTCCAACTTTATCGAAGGTATTTGAGAAGATAATTTTGCCAAGGTTAACAAGTACATCATCATCATCATCTTGCTCTTATCCCAATTACTTGGGGTCGACGCAATATGTCATCTGTTTTGACATATTGCAAAAAGTTTCGGCAATGACTTTTATGACCGGCCGCCTGCCTGACGTCAACCCTCCTTGGGAATGTAATCGTTGACCCAAATGGTACCAGATGGAGTTGGTCCGGGTCAATCTAGGGCTCTTAGTCGTCTTTTACGACACCCACGAGCAAAGCAAGGGTTGGTAGTATTCGAAGCCGCTACCACACATCTTCAGTAGTACACTTAACGAAAATAATCTCATCACCCAACATCAGTTTGGATTCAGAATTGGCCATTCAACTACAGAACAAGCACACAGAGTTGTCCAAAAAAATACGAGAAGCTCTTGAGAACAAGCAATACTGTTCAGCTGTCTTTCTCGACGTACAACAGGCGTTCGACAAGGTTTGGCACCTAGGCCTTTTTTTTTTCATAATAAAGAGGCAACTCCCACATAACTTTTATCTGCTCTTAAAATCGTATTTGGAAGATAGAATTTTTAGGGTTAAAATTAATGATTCCTACTCCACCTTTCAAGATATAAATGCTGGGGTACCGCAGAGTTCCATTTTGGGCCCTACTCTATATGTTATGTACACTGCAGACATACCCACAACCAATAACATCCTATCTGCCACATTTGCTGACGATACTGCGGCACTCTGTAACGACAAAACTCAATGTGGCATCTTCATTTCTTCAGAATCACCTAAACAAAAATACTAAATGGATGGACAAATGGCGCATCAAGATCAGCTTGCCCAAATCTGTGCATGTCACCTTTACTCTGAATAGAGACAACTGCTCCGCAATCAAAATTGGTAACGACGTTTTGCCTCATCAGAACTCAGCAAAATATTTAGGCATACATCTTGATAGAAAGCAAACATGGAAAACCCACATTCTAAAAAAACGCGATGAACTAAACATACGGCTCAGTAACCTAAACTGGTTGTTGGGCAGAAGATCGCACGTCACCATGGAAAATAAAATACTCATTTACAAAGCCATTATCAAGCCTATTTGGACGTATGGAATTGAGTTATGGGGATCAGCAAAAAACTCCAACCTGGAGATCCTACAACGATTCCAGAATAAAACACTGAAAATGATTACCAACGCTCCTCTATTCATTAGAACCAGTGAATTACATGAACACACAGAGATGAAAACTGTTAAGGTGGAAATAGAACACGGCGCAAAAACATATAATGACCGCATAAAGGCTCATACTAATGCTCTAGCAACAGCTTTAAGTGAACCAATATATGACAGGAGGTTAAAAAGATCAGACATATGGGACTTTGTTCAATAATAAATAATAACAAATATTATAATTGAAATAAGAGACAGCTTTCTCACTGGAGGAATGGCTCTCCCACGTCAATAAACTCACTCACCAAATCTGTTAAAGGCTTTCCAAGCCGCTTGCAAGATGTATAAATGCATAAAAAAAAAGTGCGAGTCGGAGTCGCGCACGTAGGGTTCCGTACCATTATCTATAAAAATAGTGTTCGTTGTATGGGAGCCCTCTTCAACATTTATGTTATTTTATTTTTAGTGTTTGTCATTATAGCGGCAACAGAAATACATAAGTTGTAAAAATTTCAACTGTCTAGCTATCATAGTTCTTGAGATACAGCCTGGTGACAGACAGACAGCGAAGTCTTAATAATAGGGCCCCGTTTTTACCCTTTAGGTACGGAACCCTAAAAAAGTAAACTATAGATATGAAACCGTGTAGCGATGGGCTATGAAAGCAATATGACACCACTTCTTATTTTTTGTGGGAGTCGTAAAATCGACTGATATCAATAAAATGATCAAAAGCATTCTCCTAGTAAATTTATAATACGATCCCCAGCCTGTCTCCATAGGCCTAGGAGAGGTCTATATTTAACACGTTGAACGCCAAGCGGAGTCACAATACTATGTAAATGTCACCCACATGGTATCCCCATGGCGTTTAATGTGTTAACAATTGACGGCTGATAGTTGTCTGATATTTTGTAAAGAAACAAATGTATTATTATTTTGAAGAAGGAAAACAGATTCAGTTTACATAAAAAACAGGTTTTGCCACAGTCTGTATAATTTTCGTCATTTTAAAAGCCATTGTATTTTGAGCTTGTCTGAGTAAAAAAGTTTCATAAGATTCGTTAATTAATTCTAGACGATGACGCACGGATCTAGTTTTGTGTGGCAAAAATGCAAATGAACTTTAAAATTTTATTAGTTTTTTATACATTAATTAAATACTATTAATTCAAATTTTCCCTGTGTGGTACGGAGGAATACAATTCACCACTCCCTGTCTTGCCCGTGGATGTCGTAAAAGACGACTAACGATGAATTCTAATATTGAATATGATATTGAATGTTGGTTTCAATCAAATTATTGCGATAATTATGTTACCCTTGTACTGCACTTACGATTTTTGTCTCACACTTATAAGTATGTATATGTATATAATTTTTTGTTGTTTGATGTTAGTGTTCAGAGACATTATTTTAAGAGGAATGATCAATAAGGAATATGTCCTATGACCGTAAAGTTCTGGGTTCGAATGAGGTGTTAGGCAATTGTTTTGACGTCCTATACAATTTCCTTCAATTCATCAGTCATATAACGATATTTTTCTAAATAAGAAATAGGTCCTTAAGAAAAAAAAATTCTATTAACTTGAAAAAGCATATCTACTCGTAATTCAAAATGCGACGTAAAAGTATGTATAATTCTTGACATGTTCCAAAAAATACGCTTCACTTGCTATAATAAAGCATTCACTTTATTTAGTAGTGGGTCGTCGACGATTTTACAGTCGACGCAACGAGACCGTTTATCGTCGATGTTAAACTAGTTGAAAAAACAGTCTAATTTTCGACTAGTTTATGTCGTAGACGCTTAGTCGTTTAGTTTATATTATGACGTACGTTGATCGTTCATTGGTAGGTAAAGGACAACGAAACTTCAACGAATTTTATTAGACAACAATATTTAATATTTACGAGCATGTTGAAATGAACCCCTTCATACTTTTTCCAGGCTTAGAACTGGCAGGTTTATTATTTTAGATAGCTAATAGGAAATAATAAGATTAAATTATTTAAGTTAAATATTATGAACCTGGCGTATTTAAAAGTTCATTTTGCAGAAGAAGATTAATAACTGAGAATATCTTTACATATATTACACGTAGCTTTAAAAGTAGAATTGTTCTTTTCAAAATGGTGCCATAGAACACTGGTGTTTCTACGAGCCGACATAATTACTGAATACGTACCTACTTAGGTATACGTATTAAACACTAGATATTAACACTCTAACACAATAAAAAATATGTGACACAATTTAACAATTCGAGTTCGCGATACTTACTCTTTTTTGCAGTCACCTTTGACCTGCGCTGCGCGTAACGCATTCGAGTAAAACTAAAAAAATAATGTAAACAAACAAAATTTCAATTTGTAACCCTATACTTTTTTATAATAAATGCACCACAAAATAATATATTTACACTAATCAAAATAGAGTCTATTTTGATCTAGCAATAAGCTCAGTGCAAGTATTAAAACTAATAACGTTTCATTGTACAATGTACATTAACGCTTCAATATGTAATGATAGTCCCATCACATGATAGCAGAGTTCAATGAATTGCAATTCAATCTATCTATGCGTTATGATTTCGGCTCGACTCGCGCCCACGGGCGGTCAGGTTTGCGGGGCGGGTAAAGAGCGTAGCGAGCCGTGCGAGCGCGCGCTTCGCGTCGTCGAAGTTCGGGCCGATTCGGGCGCTTTCGAACACTCTGAAGTAAGGCTCGACCGAGAATCTCGGTCTCGATCTCTGCATTCTCGGCTACAAATCCAACCGAGAAATTTGTCTCGGTTCTCGACTAATTATAGCCGAGATTCTCGGTTATGACCGAGATTGGAACTTCGTTTGAATCGCCATTCAAATTTTACTGCGCGTGGCCACGCGCCGCAGTACGAAGTCTATTGGTGAGTGCGTGAGAGAGCTGAATTGTGATTGGTTGAAGTCCTGGCTGGCGAACTGCGGCCGGCCGTCTTCGCTCCGTTCGAGCAGTATTTGTAATGTTCGAGCAGTATTTGTAACTGAAAGCGAAGTTAACTCAGCCAAGCTTCATATTATCGAGGCTCTCACTCTCAATGAAAATGTAGGATTCTCGTGAGACGACATGGGCATCTTCAACTAACTCGTCAAACATGGCTGCTACAAATCAATCCAACTTATGGCCAGCTCATGATTCGATAGAGTTGGAAGACGAGTCAATGCCCAAAGACGAATACAGTTCAAGCTCTGTGATCGAAATAGCGTTACGAAGCTTCCTTAGAGAGCCAAGACTGCAAAGAAATGCTAATATTTATGAATATTGGTGTTCGTCACCTTCTGAGGTGCTTAAGCCTGCAGCAAATAAGTTTTAATCTGCGCCGCCTACTAGAGTAGCAAGTGAACAACTGTTTAGCAAAGCTGGTCAATTGTATGACGAGAGGCGACATTCTTTGAAGGGCGAAAATGCTGAAAAATTGCTTTTTATGTGTTATAATATAATGTTATTTAACTTTGATTATTAAAACAGTTAATTTTGTTAAACAATTAGTAGTGTATTAAAAATTTTACAGTATTAAAATTTATTTTTTCACGCTTTGTCTATTCTCGGTCTCGGCTCTCGGTCTCGGCCGAGATATTATTTTATTCTCGGTCTCGGCCGAGAACGAAAAACCCATCTCGGTCGAGCCTTACTCTGAAGTCGTCGTTGCGTTCGTGTCATTCGTTGATACGACGACCGATTCACGAAGCCGTTCATAGTTCATACATAAACATGTTTATCAGTCAACTATAAACTAGTTTATTAGTTCACGGCATAGAAACAGTCGAAAAAAACTGTTCGTTTATTCAACGACCACCACTAAGCCTTTATTATAGCAATGTTATAAATTGGTTAGCATAAATTTCTGTTTTGTTTTTGTTTGACTATAGTTATTAGCCGCAGAAAGGGACATTGTATCGAATAGAAAGTATCGATACTGTACTCATGAGTAGTATCGTACTTATAAAAGTATCGAGTACTTCTCATAGAGCTTATCAGATATGTTCATTGCGGAATTGTGATATGCTTTTTTATTTTAGTTAAATTCTAGGAGGGAGTGATAACTTGTAATCAAAATTTCATGCAAGCATGTTTTTACATAACGCACCAACATCTGCGGGATGCCCGTGACGAGCTTTTTTAGGACTTGGAGCGGATGGAAATTCAAGGGCCAAAATAAATTATTTCTACATTTTATTCGATACGATACTTACCAAAAGTACTAATTGAGTAAAAATATCGGTATCGAAAGGAAAAGTACTCGACCCCAAAAAGTATCGATACTTTTTTTCGTGACCCTAGTCGCAAGTGGCTGTGACAATTTTACCCGGACTGGTGGGTGAATGCTGAGGGCTCTTAATCCGAATAAATTTCTGTAATTAAACAGTTTATATTTGTATCTTAATTATCTTCCAATTTTTTTACATGTATCTCCTTATCCCGTAAGGGGTAACCATCAATCGTAGACGTTCACATTTGGACATAGACTTCCCCACGAGAATGCCATTCGGAACGGTCCTGTGCCAACTTGTATCCAACGGCTCCCTGCAACTTTTAAGATATCGTCAGTCTATCTATTGGGGATCGTCCTATTCGTGGTCGCCAATCGGAAATATTTCTTACCCAAAGGTTGTCGGTTTGACGAGCTATGTGGCCTACCCATTGTCATTTCAAGACACTAATTCTTCGGCCTATGTCGGTTACCGACGTTTCGTTCTAAAATCTCGAAATCTTTTTAAGATGCAAAATTTCCTATCACAGCATATCGATATAGATATTTCATAAAGTTTGCAATGTCTCTCTCGCAGTGCAATGTCTCTGTCGCTCTAAAATATGCTATTTACGATATCACATGGTAAATTTTATAAATTCTCGGTTTTCCCTACTATAATATGCCTGTATTATTATTATACAAAACCTTTCCTCTTGACTCACTCTATTGACCGAAACTGCATTAAAACATGTTGCGTAGTTTAAAAGATTTAAGTGTGCAAACGGCGGCGGCGGGCAGCGATTTTATTTCATACAATGTAAACATTCTGTTATTTAGGCTGAATTAGGCATATATATTTAGTTAACAACAACTAGTAACAAATAAAGTTCATCTCAGCCTATGTAAGTCTTATTTGTTGGGCTGCAGGCCTCCTCCACAACAGGAGGGAAATAGACCCACTATTTGACGCTGGTCAGAGGTGTTGAAATAATATTTTATATCGAGTTTTCCTTCTCTTGCATAGATGTTATATGCATATTATAATCCCTTAGTCGTATTTTACGACACCGACGGGTAAGAGTGGGCGTGGTTAATTGTAATTTTTATTCAGTAATCACACTGATTACAACAAATAAAGTTGCAAATTTAATTTTTAGTGCTGTGGATTGAACAAATACTTAAATTCTCACCCATTAATTTGGTCATAACACGTAATAGATCCGTCTCGAAGTACAAGGGTCGTTCGGTTTTTGTTAAGAGTAAAAAACTTATTGATACTTGTTCTTATATAATTACATCAGCAGTATTATTGAATAGTAAAGTAGGTTGGTCTTCCGTGTGGTGACGGAGTAAGAACACAAGTTAGCACTCTCTTTTTTGTTTGTGGGTGTTGTAAAAGACGACTAAGGGATATAATATGTAGATTTATTCAAAACATGGCAAATTCGAAGCAAAACCCCTATACCAACCAGTTTGCCTAGCGTGGTATAGTAGGTCAATTTCACTCCTATTGTGGAGACGGCTAGAGCCCAGCAGTGCGATGTGTATGAGCTGAGATTATGAATAATAAATAATTTTTTTACGAATTTTATCGCGATTTTTATTGATTTTTGACTCTTCGACCATTCGAGCGCTACAGCGTTCATGGTCACGGACGCACTAAGATGCCTCATTTTTAACAAGTCATCGATATTGCAGAAATTTATATTCATCCACTACAGAATTAGTTGTTAGATTTTTATTCACATTTTGATATAAATTTATTGCTAGCACAAAAAAAAACTATTTTATATGAAAAAATTATAATGTTTTTGGTCAGTAATTATTAAAATTGGCAGTAATATTATGAAAATTTATTAATTGAAGCTAACAAATTTAATATACTACCCACACTGGGAAAGATCTGGCAAGAGTCCAATCCCTATAAAATCCGTAAAAATAGTTTTGTCTTTATATGTAATTTTTTTGTTCATTCGTGTTTGTAATTGAACTCCTAAACGGCTGGACCGATTTTGCTTTTTTTTTGGGGCTGTTCCTGTTTGTTGGGCCAGCTAGTAATGTGTAATACTCACGTAAGCATCAAATATCATTATATAATAATAGTAAATTGAACCTTACGCTTAAACGAGGCATGTCCATAATAGTAGCACATTTAATGATCTTTATCGAGACTATCTTCTCTTATTGTGATGTTATCTGCTTATATCGCATAGATTACTTTTACGACACCTGCGAGATACTGAATTATATATTTTCTGCTTACCCTAACCTCATTCACGAGTCCTTCATTTATTAGTAATATAATGAACACCCATCTTATAGTGCAAGTCATTTCTTAAGCATTCAGTGTCATCAAATTACCTATGATTATTTTTTTCAAATATTCGTTGCTTCATTCTGACAATCCGTCTACCTACATGAAAATGTAAATACAGCGATACCATTGTAAATTTTATCAGTGATTGTAACCATTTGATAAATTAATGAAGTTGCACACGTAATTTGACAGGTAGATAGACACTTTGAAGTTCATTTACTTGTACGATAAGGTAATAAATTCAATGGTACTATAGGGGTTTTACTTGAATTTTCCGATACTCACGAGCAATGTTAGGGTTGGTAGAATTCGTGACCGCTACCATAATGCATAAAAAAATCTTGGCAGAAAAAATATATGGTGCTCAGTTTTATTCCAAAAAATATAATTTATTAAATTTACATAAGAATTGAATATTAATTAAAATAATATGGTGCAGAATTCCCTTTAAAATTACATTTATTAATTATGGTGTTTTTTAAACAGTGAAGCAAACATATTCTTGACATCGGGGTTGTAGCTTCGGCGAAAGGAATGATGTAGTGGCTAAGACAATCCTATATTAATCTAGTATATTTAAGTCACATAAGTGAAACATGTCCACAAATCTACTTCTTATTTTCGTGTGAGTTGATAACATTTGCTACAACGGATGTTATAAATTAAAAGAAAAATAACATCTAAAAAAATTATACAACCAAAATTATTAAGTGCATTCATAAATCAAGTCGTGTGATTGAGGTGATATGGTCTGTAATTATCTTATTGATTGCACGATGGCTTCTTCAGCAATCTTGGGCGCGAAATATCTTGAACGTCCTAAAAACTCATCTATACCAATAAATAAAATTGGAGTGTCTGTTTGTAATGTCAAAATAATAGACTTTTTTCATGCTCACACGGTTATTTGCACGACACCTATGCCTAAAATAGCAATTAAAAATTTTTTGTCTGTCTGTCTGCCTGTTTGTTCCGGGTAATCTTCAAAACGGCTGGACCGATTTCAAAAATTCTTTCACCAATGGAAAGCTATAATATCAGGGCGTAAATTAGGCTATATTTTATCCCGGTATTCCCACGGGAACGGGAACTACGCGGGTAAAACGACTATAACCTATAACCGAAGCGAAGCGAGGGCGGATTGCTAGTAATAAATAAAATAATATCGTTAACAATTTCGAGTAATTTATTTGTAGACTATTTTAATTTTATAATTCAGCCTTTCGCCGTCTACTGTTGGACGTAGGCCTCATGTTTCCCCAAAAAGTATGGTTCTGTGCCGGCTATATTCATCGACGCCCAGCAACTTTCACTAGGTCGTCGGTTTAATTAAGGGGGCGTCTTGCACTGGGTCTTCCGATATGTGGTTATCACTCGAAAACCTACCTTTCCCAACGCTTGTCGGTTCATCGAGCACATTGCCACTTCATTTTATTATGTTAGTATGCATTTACAAGATTCCATCATCACCTCAGCTTGTCTCCACAATAGCAGGGCAATTGAACTATTCTTCCACGTTAGTCGCATGCTATTATTTTATTTTGAGTTTTCTTCTCTTACATAGATAGATATTATAATTATGCATATATGCACACTCGCAGACACGAACGGGCTCGTATTCTTGGAGAATTATATTCTTACTTAGTCACCACACTGAAAAAGATTTACACAATATTATTGTCGGTTTTGTATAATGTAAAAATATTGCATTATATTAACGTAACTATATAAATTAATATTAAAATTAAAGAATTTATTTTTCGTAATTATTCAATTTTATGTGTTTTTCCTCATAAATTCTAATGTTTACGCGAATATCACACATTTGAAATACGGATTCACTGAAAAGTCTTGAAACGTCGGGCAATTAACAATCAAATACAATCGCGGCCAAATCCGTAAAAGTTGTTTAATTCATATGTTTTACTTCATCAGCCAAGTACATACATGTTTGAGCCTCCTCCAAAGTAAGAGGGAAATTAACCTGCGTGGTGACTAGCGTGGTATAGTTCCACGCTAGTCAAACATGTTGATATTATCGTGGTTCGAGTTTTCATTCTCTTGCTGATGTTATGTGCTTATTATATCTTTTAGTCGTTAGGACACCCACGGGCAAGATAGGGGGTGATGAATCGTATTCTTATTCTGTCACCACACGGAAACGTTTTACTTGCCTCCTCTTATTGTTTATTAAATCTGGTATATTAAGAATTCAATTGTGTTGCCATTCCTCATTTTCCACTTTCCATTGAGTCATAAATCAGGGTAATGAGCAGCAGCGTTGTCTGGCAATCCCAACATATCAGCTGCTATCTGCAAACCATCTACAGAGCGTGCGGGCAATTCCAAATAGCCTTTTTATGTTTTGTTCAAATTTTCCTATTCTGAATAACCATTCAAACAACCATCTCTCTGGTTATATAACCAGCTGTGGTCGAATAACCAGAACATAAGATTACAGCTAAACGAACTCAACATGTAACCTTTTATGCAATTTAACTCGGCACTGACATCCAAAACTAAACGATTCAGGTTTCATTTGTATACTGGTCTCAAGTTAATGTTATCTTTTTTTTTAAAGATTTATCGTTTATTGCCCCGACAGCGATTAAAACCTTGAGTGGGAGGTGTGTGCAAGTTTGCGAATGCTTCTGCTAAAAGTCTCCGTTGGTTGTGAAACCGGTATGAAGAAATATAATTTTATTACGCAAAGGCAATTTTAAGTCCAGTGTGTCTTAGCTCTTTTGACGAATGGCATAGTATCCTTATGTTTTAAGGTATTCTCTAAGAATGTAAAAGAGGTATTAAATAATCAACCTCATCATCATCATCTTGCTCTTATCCCAATTACTTGGGGTCGACGCAATATGTCATCTGTTTTGACATAGCAAAAAGTTTCGGCAATGACTTTTATGACCGGCCGCCTGCCTGACGTCAACCCTCCTTGGGAATGTAATCGTTGACCCAAATGGACCAACTCCATCTGGTAAGATGAAGTTGGTCCGGGTCAATCTAGGGCTCTTAGTCGTCTTTTACGACACCCACGAGCAAAGCAAGGGTTGGTAGTATTCGAAGCCTACCACACAGCAGTATTAAATAATCAACTTATGCCGAGAATTTCCTTCTTAGTTATGGAGGATACGAATCTAAAACACGCAACCTCAATGTTTAACTCTACTAAGATTTTCCTGCAAATAAAATATTTAGAAGAATAGAAATATACAATTTTTTTGTGTTTAGCTGTTAGCCGCAGATGGCTTTGACAGCTTTGTCCGGACTGTGTGTGAGCACTGAGGTCTCTCAACTCTGGAAAACGTAAAATATAAAAACATTACCTTACATATAACATTTCCGTGCGGTGACGGAGTAAGAAAATAATTCATCATCCTCTATCTTGCCCATGGGTGTTGTAAAAGACGATTAAGGAATATAATATCTATGCAAGAGAAGGAATCTCGAAATAAACTCTATAGTAACCTGTCTGACCAACATGATATAGCAATTCGAGTTTTTCTTCTTTTCTTGCATATATGTTATGTGCATATTATATCCCTTAGTCGTCTTTTACGACACCCACGGGCAAGATAGGGGGTAGTGAATCGTATTCTTACTCCGACACCACACAGAAAATTTATTACGAAACTGTCCTCATATTATTATCTATATTGAAATTCATATCAATGCTTAGATTACTTTACGGATATAGGATTTTGAATGTGTTTGAGTTTATTATAATATAATTATCATACTATCTCGTGTTTGGTACCTACGCGTAATTAATCTACGTTCGAAAGATTTATCAATGTCAATTTAGTAATTATTAATATCGTTCAAAGGTAATTTAAAAATATTAATGTATTTATGTCAATTCACTTTAGCTCATATATCTCCCACTGTTGGGCTCGAGCCTCCTCTACAATAGAAGGGAAATTGACCTACTATACTGTGGTATACTACTACCCGCTGGTCAGATGTATTGCTATAGGGTTTTGTTTCAAGTTTTCCTTCTTTTCTTTCCCTTAGTATTCTTTCACGATACTCACGGGCAAGCGGAGAGGGTGGTGAATTGGATTCTTATTCCGTCATCAAACAGAATATTTATCGGAATATTTATTTATCTAATTTGAATTTGTCGATTTATGTTATTTATACAAATAAATAAAATTGAAGTGTCTCTTTTTATGTCAAAATAGTAGTAGTGTTTCACTAAAAGTTTATACCGCTAATCGCTGAAACGGCTAGAGCGAATTTTGACATTTTATTTTCACTGTTAGCGAGCGGCTGTTAAAAGAAATGGTATAGGCTACAGAAAATAATTAGTGTCTTCCGCAAAAAAAAAGATTCACTTGAATATGAATAATTGCTATTCAAATAACATCCAATATAATCCACAATTCTTTAATTTTACGTGTAGCTATCGGTTCGTTGGCATTAAAAAATAGGCCGTAACTGAATTAGTGTGCAAGTAAAGCTACGGGCTCAACGTTAGTTAAGAATGAAGCATATTATCTTTTGATATAAATCAATTCTTAAACTGGCTATGTAGGATTTATGATAATATAAATTCTGAAATTTTAGGGATATTATATATTTTGCATCTTGAAATGAATAGGCATATCTTAAGATTAACGTTTGAATTCGACGAGGATGTTTGTGTGGAAACAATTTGCACCAATATTGATTTACAAATACTAAAAGGTGAAATTTAAATACTTTTAACATTATTAGTTGAGTAGAAAATCCCATTAAAATATTCATATATAAGATTTTGGATTATGTTCCATTATATACATTTGTGTACCAACAAACTAAACATGAGACAAAATACATAAGAAGAATGATGGGAATTATTACATGTATTCTATTTGGAATTGTATATATTATCTTGGATTTTTGTGCATAATTGATTTTCTGAAATAAAAGGAGTCTAAGTTCCTCTTTAAAACTTCATCTATATGTATAGTCCTAAATCGCTTCAACCAATCCGCACATTGCCCGAAATAAATAAACAGACTTTTCATAAATTCTTAAAGTACCCTCATATACTGTCAAATGCATTTAGTAATAAACTGCTATTTTATATTACAAAGTAGATACGAGTTTCAATATATTCGTCTGTATCGATGCATTTGATGAGTTATTATTATTGTTACAGAGGTAACATTCAAACGTATAAACTGCAAAATATCGCTTTGCTAAATTTGATCTCCGTGTGGTGACGGATTAAGAATACAATTCACCCCCCCCCCCCCCCCCCTTCTCTTGCCCGTGGGTATCCTAAAAGATGACTGAGTTATATGATATGCCAATAACATCTATGCAAAAGAGAAGGAAAACTCGACATAAAACACTATACCAACATGTCTGACCAGCGCGGTATAATAGGTCAATTGCCCTCCCATTTTGGAGGTGGCCCGAGCCCAATAGTGGGACTTATGTGGGCTGAGATGTTAATGATGAAAGTAGTTCTTGTTTATCTTCAGTGCATGGTAAAAGAAAACCAAATAGACAATTTTGTATGATGAGTAAAACTATACTAACCTATTTGGCCATGGTCGTGTAGTAGGCTAATTAGAACTACACTCCAATATTAATGCATTCGCCAATTAGTAGTACAATATGTAGACCCTAATAATGCTAATAACTTACCCAATACTTAAAGTATTTAGTCCTAAGTAACACAGGACCGAACACGATGTTATAATGAACTATTAAATGGTGATTTCAACACCGATTCGTGGTCATTTACAACTCCTAAACTAGATACGCCATATAAGGAACAAGCAAATATCAGAATAAAAAAAAATATTGTGACAAATACATTTAAATGATATTCACGTGTTAACACTTGTTATAGGTATTTTCCATTCCATTGGTCTTAACCGAATGTTATTTTAATAGCTGTGTCAAGAGGGTTTATGAGTACAACGTGTCCTTACCACCACCTTAACTCCCTTACTTGCCCGTCGGAGTCATAAAAACCGTCTGAGGGCTTACTAGGGCAATATAGGATGGGGCAGCATAGGAAACTTGTAAAACCAAATGCGAAATCCACAAGCCCAGCCTGGCAATTATGCCATGTGAACGTATATGTCCAACAGTGGACGATAATAGACTGATGGAGGCATGGAACCGAATTGAGTACAGATTCGTCACGTGCTTCGCCTCTGAACGAGGTAGGTCCTTAGGACGGGTCGGCTTCAAATAAACATTTGCAGCACATAGTAGTAGGAAGACTATCAAGAAGAAATACTGTCTCACCCTATCCCAAAATGGTATAATCACTAAAATCGTTTTTGGTTTATTGTATTGTAGCCTGGTTACTGACACGTTCCTTTTGCTCTAATCCTCCATCATGTTTAACATAATAAGTCAGTGAACTTTTTCTACCTAGTACATATTTTAATACAGATAATATCTATGCAAGAAAATGAGAGGTCTATATTTCAGTTAAATATTACTCAAAATCTTCAGTAAAAAAGAATTTCTCTCCTATTTTGGATACAGACTGGGATGATGAAGACTGTTTGCATTCCTTAACCCTAAAGTCGACATTGATACTGAATAATCTCTCTCAAACACAATTCCTTCACTCCAATTTCTTTTTAATTATTCCGTTCAAGTAGAAGTGTACTTGTTCGTTATTTTGCGGTTCGACGAATCTGTTCCCATAGTACGAGTAAGTTGACAACAGGCACGTCCAGTTTTAAAACAAAACAGCAGCTCTGTAGTTCTCGTCCGCCTATAGATCAATGTGGTGCTCTGATATCAAATAAAGAAAAGCAAAAGAATAATGAAGATAAAGACGATGGACCCATGTTACTAGTGTAATCATTTTACTCTAGATTATGAGATCATAGATTGTCGCACATTTATTTTATACTAGCAGTGCCCTGCGGTTTCACCCGCAGATCCTCTTCCCGTGGGAATATCGGGATAAATTATAGACTATGTGTTATTCTGATATGTAAGCTATATTATGAAGTTTCATCAAAATCCATTCAGTAGTTTTTGCGTGAAAGAGCAACAAACATCTTCACATCCTCACATTCTCATGAACTTTCGCGTTTATAATATTAGTAAGGATAAGGATAAATATCATCTCTGCCCACATAAGTCCCACTGTTAGGCTCAGGCCTCTCCCAAAGTGAGAGGGCTATTAACCTATTATACCTCGCTGATTAGACGTGTTTTATATCGAATGTTAATATGTTATTTATGTTTTTTCAATTCTACTACGCACTCGCCGGCATCTTGGAGCCAAAATGTATAAGTAATTAAACGATTTCGTTTAATACCAAGCATAATTGGCTTAAGCAGAATCCATATAATTACATCATTATCTTAATTTTGTTATTCGCCTGGCTTCATTGACTGGGTCTCGTAATATGGCCATATAATTCCGGTTAATTGGATGGACCGTTTTTGCGTCCTATTGATGTAAACTCTAAGAAACCAAACTCCATTGCACGCCATGGAGATTTCCCTCGTTTGCTACCAATTAGCTTCCCAATGGGTAAATGCTTTCATGTCGCACGCCAAGGCTGTTCAGGGTATCGTTTTTCACATTAATGTAGATGAAATATCGATTCTTATATCATCTCTTTTATAATACAAGGCAGGTGTATCTGAAAGAGGATTGTCAATGATCGATCTGATTCGTCATATTACAAGTGAAATAATAAGCAAGAGATCATTGTTCGTGCGGTGATGGAATGAGAATACAATTTGCCACCCAGTTTACAATGCGTAGGGAATTGCTTAGTTAATAGCATTGGTAACTCTGCAGCTCACGAATGCGTTGCGTAAAACTTGAAACAATAGAAACCATGGCATAGTTGTCAAAATTTAGCATTTCGTCCTTAATTGCTGGACTTAGGCCTCATTTAATGGCGTGGTCATTTGTTGGAAGGGTTATTGCCGTAATCGTCAGGCTTGGCAAGCGGTTTGACTTTGTGTTGCGTTCTGATTTCCCTAGGGCCTGAATCCAACAGTGGGACTTAAACCTTAAAAACAAAATCAGGAGCACGTCCCTATCATTATAAAAAATGATCAATTATGCTCGGATTGCAAAGACTGATCATTTTTGTATGGCTGGGGATAACGGACAGACCACTTGTAAACCTGACGCATGGTCATTATTAAGCATAGTTCATGCCCACAAAAACGATATTGCATCACATGATATAGACGAATATGTACACATTATAATTTATGCGTACGTTATTTTTCGTATATATATAATTACTAGCTTGAATGCTGATAAATCGTATTATGAACGTTGAAGCTTTATTTTATCCTACATCAAAACAAATATTATTGAGCTTATCAATATAATTTTGATAAATTCTTGATATCCGCAAATATCATTAGAACTGAATACAAATACGTAGTCAACGTAGTCTTTGTAAAAGTTTTATTTACAACTAGTAAGCCACCTTCGCCCCGCTTCGGTTTCAGTCGCCTTACCCGCATAGTTCCCTTTCCTGTAGAAATATTGGGATAAAATATAGCCTAAGTTACTCCTTATATAGACAGCTAGCTGGACGGCTGGACCGATTTTGATAAAATTCTACTACAAGGTAGTAGAATATTATCAAAATCGGTTCAGCCGTTTTGAAGATGGTTATCTTCAATTAAACAAAAAAAAAACTATTTTAGACGTAGGTGGTGTGCAAATAACTGTATGAAAAAAGTGAGCATGAAAAAAGTCCAGTATTTTGACATTAGAAACAGGCACTTCAATTTTATTTATTTGTATAGATGTGTCAGACTAAAGATACAATTTGTAATTTTTCCTTCCCACGGAGACCGCTTAGCTTTTACAATACGAATGGTGAAAATCGTGAATATCGTTACTGCCTGTCTATAGAAAAATGCTCAGTTTTACTAGGTCACCTATAACATAATCGCGCCTAAACCTGTCGTATCTCATTAATCATTGACATCGGTCTAAAGCCCCCTCTACACGTCGGCAGATGCGTCCGCAGACGTCGTCAGATGCATCCGCGGATGGATCTCTGTGCGCCGTCCACACGTCTGTAGGTCGATCAGTCTGTATTGACTCTTGACGGACGCAACACGTACGCACGCGAAATGGATATTGAGACCGTAGCTGTTGCAGCTATTTATTTATTTAGGACTTTTAAGTATTATTTAAGTGTCCATAGCAGTAGTTATTAAAAAAAATGGAGAAGAGGAACGTGGTGGATGCTGTAATCAGCATACATAAAAACAGAATAATGTGGAAAAAAAATCATTTCCATCATGTATTTTTTGCCTTCCGTGTGGTGACGGAGTAAGAGTAAAATTCACCACCATCCCCCACACATTCATTCTTACCCGTGGGTGATCGTACGAGACGACTAAGGGATATAAAACGCATATAACATCTATGCGAGAGAAGGAAAACTCGAAATAAAACCTTATACCAACCTATACCGACACGTCTGACCAGCGTGGTATAGTAGGTCAAATACCCTTCCATTACGGAGGAGGCCCGAGCCCAACAGTGGGACGTATATGGGCTGAGATGATGAAGATGATGATTTATTGCAATTTTTTTTAACACATCCTCCTGGACGCCATTTTTTCGTAGGAATAGCGTGGATAACTAGCTTTTAGAACTATATATATGCAGAGCCATCCCGAGAATTTGATAATTTTGTTCGAATTTCTGCTTGATACAGCTCCAGGAATTTGAATGTTTTGTCAGTGCTCGTGTTAGCCATTTTAACGAGCAAGTAAAAAAAGAAAGAACGAAAAAATACTGCAGAAATCACTCGTGCATTCTCATCCGCTTCCCGATGAACACTGATGCGTCGTCAGACGTGTGGACACAACACTCAGCGCTGGTGTTGAAACCCTTTGATCCGTGCTACAAAAACCGACAACTAACGGATGAGTGCCGGATGCATCTGCGGACGTCAAATACCTACCACAGACGAGCAAATCACCCCCTCTACACGTCCGCGGACGCGTCCGCCGATGATATCTGCGGACGCATCTGCCGACATGTAGTGGGGGCTTAAGAAATAAAAGTGTTGTATCATTGTATTTTTGATTCTTAACGGATTTTATAAAATAGATATAGATAAAATCATTACATGTCGTTTCTAAATCCGGTTGTAGGCATTGTAATTGGTATCTCATATCGATTAAAAGTACTCTGAATGTTTTAGTTGATAGATAAAATTAGTTTTTAAATGTTATTAAAAAAATATATTTGCTAACATTTTATAAAAGTTTAAGTGTTTTAATAGATTTACCCTCTTATTCATTGCAAAAGATAAATACTGAACTGCTAAATTCTAACTATAATACACGTTTTACAGTTGAGAAGAGGCTTAGTGCTCAGATTAAGATATTCATTGTAGTGTAAATGTCCTACTATCGCCAGTCATATTCTAAGACCATTGGACCACCGACGATTGGAGACAGTCTTATTTATAAACCCACTTCTCTCACGAGGATTGTTTATGTATTCATTTGCCATTTTTTGAAAATCTACGTTGTCCGTTCATACGAATTTGCAATCACAACAGTTATTATGACAGCAGGGTCACTGATCGCCCATGATAACATACTGCATTTAAGGTACCTACTCCGCTCTTACTTTTCTTTAGCGTTTTGTAACCTACAGCCTTCTCGATAAGGTTTTGCAACGCAAATATAGGTAGGCTCGTTTATCTGTGCTCAACAAATCATGTAAAATATTTAAAACCACTAGTGATTTTAAATATTTTACATTACATATATCATGGTATTTACATCTAGAATCCATTAAAAAATTTTGTGCAGTCTTTGAAAAAATACCCTGTATAATGAATATTTTCTTATTTTCATTTATTGCCAGAATATTAATTACAATTTTGGAGTAAATGTCAAATCGCAATGGCTTTAAATACTCGCACAGCTGGCAGACGCCGTCCTCTTTTAACAAGTGGCGTTGCGCGCTAAATCTCTTTCACTTTATCTTGACGATCTTATTTACCTTGAATGTTTAATAGCTGGCAGCCCTAATTTGCGGCCATTTGTTTGCAGGCAGCGATATATCATCATATTTAAAAAAAAATAGCTTTTATTGGACATTAACACCAAGTGTGTACGTCATGAACGTATAAATACTCCAAAATATTACCTGTTTAGACCTGGCTGCCAAGTAGTCGCGGCCAAGTGTGCAATGGCACCCATCGATGTTCGAATTCTTTACATACATTGCTATGATGTGGATGATATTTTATTTAAAAAACAAGTGAACGAAATTTTGTTTCAAAAATTTTTTAACAAAAATTTAATTAAAATTACTTGTGGCCACTTATTGACTGGCAGCCTGTTATCAATGTATTCTCCTAATCATAAATGTATGTAAGAATCTGAGTTTGATTATGTACACGATGAACGTAGTGATTCTGCAGCCGGATCTCGTACTATTATTTGTTTAGGGTTTTGAAAAGTGTCTTCACGAAACTTAGGATTCTTCCCACCCCATGTCACACTTCATCGACTCCCTTGCTCATCTTGTGTAACGTGGGTACTTTAATGATGGTCCCAAAATTGGAAGAAATATTTTCAAATAGTTAATAACTCTGAAAGGCTGCATTGTCACCGTAGTAGAATAAATACATTAAAATGTCCTTTCCTAGAGAAGACCCATGCTTGTCAAATTTACCTATTTACTGTAACATAAGTAAAAACTTCACTTTATATCTCCTGCAGCGTTCATTACATTGTCATAAGTATTAAATAAATCATTACATTGTAATATTCACCTGTACATATTTCAAACAGATAATATAATAACTAGGTATCTACTTAGTCGTTAAAAAACTAAATTGTAAGTAATACGTGTTCACGGTAATTATCTACCTACCTATTTGCAGTTTAACATGTTTTGCGTAGAAAACCATTTAGTCACGACCTTGCAGCTGTTCGATAAGAAATAATGCTTTTCATCCATTACAAAACGACTCGCATTAGTTTTATTCTACACAGATTTGTATACGGATTTTATATTCATATTTTTAGTAGAAAAGAATACTATTAAACCAAAGATTTCTCTCGCTGATTAACGTTTGTTTTCCCCAAGGAGCGTTGACGTCGTGCAAGCCAGTCGTCAATATTAGCAATAACCTTGTGCAGTATATTTTGATCAAACTTTAATAATTTGATTATAAACCATTTTTTACTGTTAATATTCTGGCTACACACCGTTTAAACCATCCTGGGTGACGGAAGGGATGACATTTAGCTCCATCTTGTGTAATGGCAATAAGCTACAATTATTGGCGCTAGTGTCGAGTAGTAATTCCCGTCTTTAGTCTTCGTATTTTAGTCAGTTCTATTTAGCCCCATAATCTGCCGTACTTTTATGTCACTATTTGAGCTGACCGCTGAGTCCTTTTCTTCAGTGTGTTTATAAACCCTGCAACAACATATTATCAATTTCACATTATATTTTGTTCGAACATTATACGTCATCCATTAGCCCACAGAGAAAAAAGAATAATATAATTTGTCACCATCGGTGTTTCCTTTCATTAATAATAATTGTCTTCAAAACAAGAGTGTTGTTAACGAAACGGTCGCCGTATAGGACTTGATGTGGTCACTGGCTTTTAGATGGGATGTTGTCACAACTTATCTTCTAAATAAACAAGTTTATTAATTAAAAAAAATGTTTTACAATCCAGACTGGTGGTATAATAGGGACAATAAACCTTAGGTTTTCTAAACAATACTTTGAATTAATAGGTAGGTTACCTTTTAAAGATATAAATGACGTATTAAATATAAATGGTGGTAGTGGTAAAACTAGTGGTAGGATCACACTGTCGACAGTTATCTGTCTACAGCCGCGGTCCGGTCCGTCCGGGGTAGTACCACGCTCTCGCAGAAAATCGACGTCTGAGTAGTAGCAATTTGTTACTGCGCTTCGTTCGGTGAACGAGAGAGCCGGAAGCCCAACTTTCTGAGAGTGTTTGCGTGTGGAGGGTTTTGGTGGTGCCTTTGGTATCACCGAGCCTCATTGCACGCATTCACACTCCCTTCACCTTCTTCGCGGTAGGCAGCGGCCTTATAAAGGTCCATGAGCGGCAGCAACACTTACCATCAGGTGTACTGTTTGCTCGTTTGCCACTGCTTGCAATAAAAAATAATAATAATAATAATTTAGTACAATTACCTATACAATCATAATCTTTCATTGTATAATCATTATCTTTCATTTTAACCTAAAAGGCGCGGTGCAACTTATTTTCTTCCTTTAATAGTTATGAATAGCACATAAATACTGTTTGGATAGAAATAATCGCGTAGATTTTTAGTTTTATTCATATTTATCTTGTTTTTTTATTGCTGTTGGTGGCTAACGCGCAAACAGCAGACCTGATGGTAAGTGATCCTGTTGTTCATGGCTCTTTGCTAGGCTGCTGCCCACTGTGAAGAAAGTGTAGGGAGTGTGAAAGCGTGCAATGAGGTTCGGTGATATTAAATGCCTCAACAAAACACTCTTAGAAAGTTGGACTGCCGGCTCTCGCGCTCACCGAACGAAGTGCAGTAATATATTGCTAGTGCCCAGACGTCAATTTTCTGCGAGAGCATGGTACAATCTTACGGACAGAGTCACTGGAGCGGCGGGGAGACTTTGGGTCACTGTGTACTCTACCGACTCTTTCATTGAGAGTGCTCCAAGGAACTGTTTGATTTGGTACCACCGTCACCATTTTACCAACGTATCACTCGACACCGTAGCAGGGTTCATTCATTTCACCTGGAAACGTTATGGTCTTCAACTGTACGTTTTCAGCGATCATTTCTCCCACGTACGTGCAAGCTCTGGAATGAATACCTGTTACTGTGTTTCCGAGCGCTATGACATGTCCTTCTTTAAACGAGGTTTAAGAAGAGTTTTTCTTCACGGTAGGCAACGGCCTGGCTGTGCCCCTGGTATTGCAAAGGTCCATGTGCGGCAGCATCACTTTCCATCAGGAGTGCTGCTTTTGCTCGTTTGTCACCATCTTCTATACCAATAAATAACATTGGAGTGTCTGTTTGTAATGGCAAAATAATGGGCCTTTTTCATGCTCACACGGTTATTTGCACGACACCTATGCCTAAAATAGCAATTAAAAAATTTTTGTCTGTCTGTTTGTTCCGGGTAATCTTCAAAACGGCTGGACCGATTTCAAAAATTCTTTCACCAATGGAAAGCTATAATATCAGGGCGTAAACTAGGCTATATTTTATCCCGGTATTCCCACGGGAACGGGAACTACGCGGGTAAAACGATTATAACCTATAACCGAAGCGAAGCGAGGGCGGATTGCTAGTTGGCAATAAAAAAGAAAAAACAAACTACTCCGGACGGACCAGCCCTGGGCTGTAGGCAGATGATTGTCGTCAGTGCAGTCCTATCACATAAAAATGTATGAAGTTAGTTATATTTGGCTTAAGATGTGACTTAGCTATAGTTTAGCTGCAAGTATTATTCATTTTATTAACTTATTTAGGTTTTCTAGGCACTAGAGCGTGAAAATTAGTTTCAGTTTGCTTACGCTCAATATAAACAGAAGTTTAAAACGTGAAACGCAATTTTGGAATATCATTAATCTAGTAACACTGTATTATATAAAATTACGCATAATGAATCGAGATGATTTGGCTGGTTTACATCATGTTTAATATGTAATATTGACATACAACTCTCATCAATATTATCACGGCTATTTATATTTTTTTGGGTAGGTGTTTTATATTTGGCACTAGCAATCTGCCCTCGCTTCGCTTCGGTTATAGGTTATAGTCGTTTTACCCGCGTAGTTCCCGTTGCCGTGGGAATACCGGGATAAAATATAGCCTAGTTTACGCCCTGATATTATAGCTTTCCATTGGTGAAAGAATTTTTGAAATCGGTCCAGCCGTTTTGAAGATTACCCGGAACAAACAGACAGACAGATAAAAATTTTTTAATTGCCATTTTAGGCATAGGTGTCGTGCAAATAACCATGTGAGCATGAAAAAAAACCTATTATTTTGACATTACAAACAGACACTCCAATTTTATTTATTGGTATAGATTATAAAAAGCTCATATATGTATGTATGTATGCCCCATTGTCGGGCTCGAGCCTCCTTCATGGTATGAGAGAATTTGACCTACACTGGTCACACGTGTTGGTATTTTTTTTTGGTGGACTATGGTCAGCACACTCGTCATCCGTTCCGTCCGGGACGACGAAAGGGTGGCGCGCGGCTCTGTAACCCACCGTATTCCTTTCCGGCCACCGGTACCGAGTTCCTTGTCGGCCGTGGCCAGCCCGGCGAGATACCCTTTCGGGTACCGTCCCTTCCCAGCGCCCCTTACGGTCAGCCGCAGTCAACCTCTCTGTGGATGACGGACTATTCCCCGGTCTAGTCGGGCGCGACACCCACTAGTAAGAAAGGGTATAGTGCATTGTATTCTATATCCGCCACCAAACGAAAATCCAAGACATCCAACTTTATTTCTTTAAGAAATACTAAGCTAGTATAAAACTTAAAATCTCAAATCTGAGAACTGCTTCCAGCTGTTCAGAGAAAGGCTTCCAACTACATAATGCAAGCAGTCACATTACCACAACACCTTTACATTTCGCACATACATATGTGCCGTTTTCCGTATGGTGACTGAATAAGAATACAGTTCACCATTCTCTTACCCGTGGGTGTCGTAAAAGACAACTAAGGGATGTAATACGCAGATAATATCTATGCAAGAGAAGGAAAACTCTGAAACAAAATCCTACGCCAGCACGACTCACCAGCGCGGTATAGGTCAATTTCCCTTCCATTGTGGAGGAGGCCTGAGTCCAACAGTAGGACTTATATGGGCTGAGATGATTATGATATGTGCCGTATACTATTTAAAATTTGATACACTCCCAGTTGATTTACGATCAATCGTAATGTACATTTCGTTATCCATACTAATATTATAAATGCGAAAGTAAGGATGTTAGTTTGTTTGTAACGCTTTCACGCTTAAACCACTGAACCGATTTCAAAAATTCTTTCGCCAATGGAAAGCTATAATATCAGGGAGTAATATAGGCTATATTTTGTCCCGGTATTCCCACAGGAACGGGAACTACGCCGCGGGTAAAGCGACTGAAACCGAAGCGAAGCGAGGGCGGGTTGCTAGTAGAGAATATTTTGCACTATGTTGTCCGTTTAAATATGTACTGCGGGCATTTTATCGATAATTGAACCAGGCTCCAATTGACCGCTGAAACCGATAGTGGCTAAGAACCATCTTCAGACACCTCCAAACGATTATCACCCTATCAGATCGGTCAAGTTGTTCAGCCACAACGAGTGAACAAAGAATTTTACACCACACAGACGAAGTAATCAAAATGTTAGGTATTGCGAGCAATGCAAAAATCCGCATTCAGATATTCACAATTTTAAAATTTAAATGAAATGCTGCCATGGAACACGGAACTCGTCTGCGAAGGTTGCATTTCTCATCCGGTAACAGTAAAAAAACAGAGAGACTTGCTCTACAAATGTTATGACATAAGTATGCAGATTACTGGTTTTCGTGCCAAGTCTTCCGGAAGACCAGCAACGTAAAAATATTACCATAACAAGTCCTCTAACAGGTCCTCAAAATGTTGACTTAATTTAACAATCAAATTATTATTTTATTTTCTCCGTGTGAGTGATAGAGTAAAAATACAATTCGCCGCCCACCTTTTTGCTAGTGGGTATCGTAAAGGACGAGTAGGGGCCGGCGCTCACTGTCGGCACGGCACGGCGTGTCATGGCAAAGTATTTTATTACTAGTTAATTTATTTTGAATCTTATTTTAATGACATTAGAAGTCATGTTGCTTTATTTTGACACCACGATGCTGCGGCATGACGCTTCGCGCCGCGTTATGATGCGGTATGACTTGTCATGCCGTTTCATTCCACGGATTGCCGCGGCGCGCCATTGCATCCTGTGAGACGTATGGGTCACTGAATTATGATTGCTGAGGTACTTGAATTAAGGTTGAAACTTGTGCAGCGGTCATTTCGGTTAAAGGAGCGAAGTCCAGTGGTGCGCAGGGGCAAGGGATGCAGAGCCACGGGGTACCACGGCATGCCACGAGTTACCACGGTACGCCGCGTTATGCTGCAGCACAACGTGCCGTGCCATACCGTGCCACGCCGTCAGTGAGCGCTGGCCCTTAGGGATATGATAGACAGATAACTTCTATGCCAGTGAAGAAAAACTCGTAAAAAAACCCTATTGCCAACCCGTCTGACTAGCGTGTTTACTTCATATTTTGAAGGAGGCTGGAGCTCAGTAGTGGGATGTATACAAGCTGAGATATTATTCAGCTTCTACCGTCCATTGTTGGACGTAGCTCCCAAAAATGAAGGGATAGTATCGTGTGAATATAATCTATAGACTATAAGTGCGAGTAAATCGCGTAAATCCATAAGTACGTGTGGCGACAGAGTAATATTTCAATTTCTTCCTCGTCATGGATATCGTAAGAGAGGTCTGAGGGATATCTATACTAATATTATAAAGAGGAAAGATTTGGTTGTTTGTTTGTTTGTTTGTATTGAATAGTCTCCGAAACTACTGGACCGATTTCAAAAATTCTTTCACCACTGGATAGCTATAATATCAGGGAGTAACATAGGCTATATTTTATCCCGGTATTCCTACGGGAATGGGAACTGCGCGGGTAAGACGACTGAAACCGAAGCGAAGCGAGGGCAGCGTGCTTGTATTTAATATACTGATAACACCTATGCAAGAGAAGGAAAACGCGAAATAAAGCCCTTTTATCCGACCCGTTTGAACAGTTTGGTATATCATCTTAGGCCATATACGTCCCACTGTTGAACTCGGGCATGTGAGAGGGAAATTGACTTACTACATTAAGCTAGTCAGACGTGTTGGCGTAGGGTTTTATTCCGAGTTTTTCTTCCCTTGCATAGATGTTATATGCATATTATATCCATTAGTCGTCTTTTACGATACCCACAGGCAAGAAAGAGGGAGTGGTGAATTGTATTCTAATTCCGTCACCACAGGGAAAAAACAGTATGGAATATACAGTAGGTAATTTTTTTTCCTATTGTATATGAGCATAATGATGAGTAATCAGTTTTTTAACCAGCGCTTTGTCAATATTTGCTCGTTTCGCAGTTCAGTTATGTTTAAATAGTAAGAATGTTTGTGGAGGTATTATCTCTCCTTGGGGAGGCCTATGACCAGTAGTGGACATTGATGAGCAAGTGAATGGACTTCTTCAAGATTTACCCTCGGCAATTTATATGAAATTATTGTTTGTATAACTAAGGCTACCTTTGTAGTAATCGTAGCTTAAACTCTGTTTTCATAATAAACAAGAAAATGGCATTAAATGCTAGACTTGTACAACAATCGATGTTCGTTCCGCTATACCTTGCTATTCGGTATAATCTTAAATAAAAAACCTATATATTTATACGAAAAACTTTCATGGTCAAGGGAATACCATCAATATAGTACAAGGGCCTCGTCACACTTGTTAACTCGAAACATTAGACAGCTACATTCCGAGGTACCTTTAGATTTGCTGCAACTCGTTGCTGGAACGATCTCAAACCGCCTTTGCGTACGCTAAAAACGGCGAAGACATTTCAAAGACAATGTAAACAAATAATAATGGATAGACAAAAAAATAACAAATATTAACATTACTGCTCCAATACCAACGGGTTGCACGTGCACTCCAGAAGTGCCCTACGAACTTATAGCATCTACCCACATAATATATAGATTTAATATTAAAACCAATTCTTGTTATTTATTCATAATTCATGTTGCAAATATTTATTATAAAATTATCTACTTTTTATATGTGTATCTTATATCTAATAAATAATGTATTAACATTATGCGCATAAGCCTTTATTATTAATAAACACTTGGTTAACACTTTATTTGGCATAAGTGATTTCACTGATGGATCTGTCAGAATACCAGCGCCAGGGTAATCATATTGCCTTAGCAACAGCTGAGGCAGATACCATATTTTGGCCTCACGCATGTGCACATTAATAAAATCCATAAATTTGTTGCTGTAGGAAAATGTGAGGTTGCAAAATAAAATTTTCTTTCTTTCTTTCTATAATATTTACTAATAACAGAGATGATTAGTTATTAATTTGTAATTTTTCTTCTTCAGTGAACCATACATCCCACAAAATCTAACAGGAATTTCGATGGGCATAGTAAAGGGCAGGACTGCTCCAATGGACGTCGTGCGAATTGAAACTAAAACTAAAGTGAGTATAACCACGTAAGTTTTATACGTGACATTGTCTTGTAACAGGTGGATATATGTTACGTTACAGTAATCAATTGAGGACGTCCGTCAAAACAAACAACGAGTGCTCGAGTCGCTGACACAATTAGACTCACGTTCATATTGTACTGTTGACATATTTTATACTATTATCTTATAACTTTACTCTGCTCCGGCGCTAATCCATTTTGTGGATACAATTGCCATTGTTAGTAAGTTTCACGTCAACAGAATCACATCATTTAATTTAGTTTCATTATGTTTTTGAATACTTACGTACTTATGTACTTACGGCACGGAAACGTGGTTCCTAAATGTAGGCCTTATATCAAGGCTCAAAGTATCTCAGCGTGCTATGGAGCGGGCTATGCTCGGGATTTCTCTGCGAGATAGAATTCGGAATACGAAAATCCGCAGAAGAACGGGTGTAACCGACATAGCACGAAGAATTAGCACGCTGAAGTGGCAATGGGCAGGCCACATCGCTCGTCGAACCGACAACCGCTGGGGAAGAAAGGTTCTCGAGTGGCGACCACGTATCGGACGACGCAGTGTTGGACGCCCCCCCACTAGGTGGACCGATGACCTAGTGAAAGTTGCTGGGCGTCGTTGGATGCAGGCGGCACAGGACCGCACATTGTGGCGCAACATGAGAGAGGCCTACGTCCAGCAGTGGACGGCAATAGGCTGAAATGATGATGTTTTTGAATTGAATTTTCCGTGTGGTTACGAAGTAAGAATACAATTCACCACCACACTTGCTCGTGGATGTCGCAAAAGACTACGACTTTTCGAAATAAAATTCTGTAACCAACACGTCTCACCAGCGTGGTATAGTAAGTCACTTTCTCTCTATGGAGAAAGCTCGAGCCTAGCAGCGGGACGTATATGAGTTGTGATGAGGATGTTTTTTTAATAATTATTTTGTTTTTGTCACAGATAATGTTTTCATTTCTCTCGGTCGGCTGGGGATTCCTAGCTGACATCGACATCGAGAGTGAAAGATTACGAGCTATCGGTGGACAAAGATTCGCTGTTTGGGCAGTCGCCAGACTCGTCGGCCTAAGGACATATAAAGGTGTAGTGAGTTACGCGAAAATAAAGGATGTGAGCAATCTACCTAAACCAAAACAACCGTTAACGCTCAGTCACAGTGTTAGTCAGGATGGTGCACTTGACTCCCCCGATGCGGAAGCGTTTATTGATTGCGAGGAAAATTCTGAAGTATTTACGAACACAATTAGAGCGAAACAACATCAAAGGGTCGAATCTTGGCACTCTGTTAATTCAAGACGGAGTGCATTCTTCAGTACACGTGGGTCGGAGTATCACAGCGTGACGAGTGGTGGTTCTGAAATGCGGTCACCCGTCCACGCATGTATGCACGGACCAGCTTCCCATTTACCATCGCTGATGTCCCAATTACCATCGCATTGGGTACATGAAAAAGGCGAATTCATCATGGTTCACACATCATATCAACCTTATATAGGTGAAGATTTCTTGTTTGCACCACAATCGCAGCTTTCTGATGGCGTCATTTGGATGCTTATAATAAAAGCAGGCATCTCTCGATCAAATCTTCTATCATTTCTACTTGGTTTCGGTCAAGGTGCACACATTGACATGAATAATGAGTATATTAAAATGATTCCTGTAAGTGCATTTAGAATAATTCCCGAGGGCTCTAACGGTTATATAACTGTAGATGGCGAACTTGTTGAATATGGCCCTATCCAGGGTGAAATATTTCCTAATATAGTTAATTTATTAGTCCCAGATATGCAATAGTAAGATTTGTAAGTTAAAGAAATATTATTTAAACGACTGATTTTAATTACTTGAATCATAATAACATAACCGAGCCGATGTAAGTGCAATAATAACTAAGAGGGGAAACCATGATATTTTAAGCAGTTGTAATAAAATATGGTTGTGCAAAAGTCATCTAAATTATTTGATTCTTATTAAAGTTGCTGATTATTGCCGTTTAGTTGGGCTATTTCCAAAAAATATTGTGATTTATTTTGTTTAATTTAATTGGTTTCTAAACTGAAAATGTGATATAATTTATAAGTGAATTATAGTTTAAAGTGGGTAAATAACGGCTAATCAGTCGACCCATACCTTTATTAGGGTTACCAAATCCTGGATCATATTAGAAAATTTATTAACATTCATACTATACATTGGTTAGACATATTGAGTCTATAAGACAAAGTGGTGGAGTGTCGAGCGATATGTCCAACCAATAAAAGCTTGTTTATTACAATTTGCTTGTCTAGTAAAACGATTACTGATCTAGAGAATTGGCAACCCTAGTGTCAGAGCCTCCAGGAATGTTACTTTCAGATCTATCTATTTAAGGAGAGTCTTGAAATACTCCTAACTTAATAGAATAAATATATAAAAATAAAGACTTGCTGTCAACTTAATGTTAAAATAGCTAATTTTAAATAACTGCAAGTAAATCTATCAGATATTAATAAAATCCATTAAAATGCTGTCATTATGGTATGTAACATATTCGTTAAAATATGTATTAATATGTTAGCGTTTTAAAATATTTATCCAAAAACCAGCTAATTATATTTCAACCTAAATAAGGCTTGTAAGCAATTTGCTTAAACATAATAAAATATTTCATAATTGAGATATTGCCTAAATAAATCCTTTATTAAAATGACCCAATACTGGAGGATTTGATATCTTTATAAGACATAAAAAAAGAGCCAGTGCCAAATGTTTGCACTTTAAATTTATTTCATGTGTATATTTCGTGGAACTAATTACCATGCTAGTTTTGCTCGTGTAGATGTGTATTTTAATACATATTTGATTCCTACTGTATTAGCTCAAGATTATATCCTTGCTTATGATAATAATGTCTGTTTCACTGTATACATTTTAAGTCTCGTAATACAAGCACGATACTACTAGTATAAGCCTCATACAGGTCATAACTGTCAGCATTGCCGACCTTTGGGATACTAAAGGGTAAGCGGCAAAATGAGATGTACTAAATTGTGTGCGTTGTGCGCGTAGATGCGACCCGTGACCAAAGCGTGCTATGAGCAGTCACTACCACTCTTAAAGGTTCTTCCTTCTACTGGAAGACATTCAAGCCATATCACTGCTTGCATCTCCACAGGTGCTATGGCTGGGTCCACAGGAGCCCATATTCGCAAAATGTATAAAAATTAAAATAAATTCATAACTGCATAACATCACAAAACATAGATAATTTTAGTTGAAAATATTTTACTAGTGTCCCCCTTTTAATCCTAATTTTTACTATCACATAAAATAAATTTACATTTGCTTTATACATTTATGTAATGATATTTTTTACTGCAGGTCTTTTTTGGTACTTATATTATGTGTGACATAATATATCAGTTTTCTATTTCATTTTTATAACTATATTGTTTCTAAATGTCGGTAAACAAGACTTATTTTTAATTTATCTACAAATCAAATAAGAGATTTAGATTTTTTTGGTATTAAGTGATAATTATGTGAATAGAGCAGCTGCATATTTGCGATTTTTTGGTAAAATGCTTATTTAACTGTACCAACAAGACTTAAAACTCCTTAAGCGTAAACATATATTAAAGTTACTTACAAATAATAATAGTGTAACATAGCTATTTAATAGTACATAGCTAAAAGCAAGTTTTACTTACTATATATAACATCTAATATTACTAATGTTTATAATTAAAAATATCATGTTAATTAGACCATATTTTATGCTCTATGGGTAACAAAAAGCAGTTGAAAGATTTAGCAAAAAGTTGTCTTAAGCTGTTGATTAAGAGTTACTATTAAGATTAATGTTATTGCATGTTCTATGTTAAGTCGTCAAGTTTTATATTTTAATCTTGTCAAATCAACTTGCCATATTTATAAAGTGGAAATGATTATCTTGTTTGTTATGGTAAATAGGGATATGGGAATAATGTTTGGGAGTTAGATTTAATTTAGAAAAATATATTAAAAGGGAATTGGGTCCTGCTAATATTTAATATAATTTATTTAGCAGTATTAAATTGTTATAGCGATTGTTATTTTCTGTGATAATATTATTCTGCCATATTTGCTTTTGAAAATTTGATAGTCTGCCCAAATATACTTTATTTATATATGTATATAATACATATATAAATAAAGGGAGTATTGAAACCCATGTGAATTTCGTAATGTTTCATATCATACTAAAAATAGATATATATTTTCTTGATCTTATGTAATTGCATACGTGAATATATTTGCAACACAGTCCTTACTAGTGCAGGTGTTAGGGACTCCAATCAATGTAAATGTTCTTTTTACGTCAATAAAGATTTATTTATTTATTTATTTAAAATAAAAGCATTTGTTTTTGTCAACCATTGGATAGATTTATAAGCAAAATATTCCCTAATATTTTGTGATATAATAATTTAGTTATTAAATGAGTTTTTAGATTCTACACTTCTGTAAAACATTCCATTAAATTGTTACGTTTATTTATTTAAACAAACACTCCAGTTCGAGATATAACGGCATATTAAATTAGATGAATTTTAAAAAAGCGTTGTGAAATTTTTATAATTTTCAATTTTATGAAAATGTTTTCAATAAACTATAATATAAATTTGGTGTTTTTTGTATTAAAACAATTATACACAGTTATTTTATTTTTATTTCATAATAAACTAAATATACTTAAGCTAAACATTCTCTTAATTTAAACGATATAACCATACAATGATTATAAAAGGTCTTAATTTACACACATTAATTTTAAACTGCCATTAACCCATTTATATCATATAAATAAAAGTTATACACAATATAGATGATAATATTATCCATAAAATTCCTATTTATCAAAACCTCATCAAGACTTCTAAGCTCTTGTTAGACAGTTTTAATTCTGAAACAGTCTTACTTCATCATCTCGGCCCATATACATATGTCCCACTATTGGGCTTGTGCCGTCTTCATTATGGGAGGGAAATTGACCTACTATACCACGCTGGTCAGACATGTTGGTAAATGAAACCCTATTATTTTTGAGTTTTCTTTCTCTTGCATTAATGTTATCTGCATATTGAATTCCTTACATGTTTTTACAACACCCACAGGCAAAATTGGGGGTGGTGAAATGTATTCTTACTCTATCACCCACACACAGAGAATAACTTATATAATTAATGTTTATAAATATATTCCATTGAGTTATCTCAGTTTTAGCGAATCTAGGCTGTCAAGTAAATTTTGCACTTCAGAGTCGACCTGTTCACGAGTGCTGACCCTTTCTAACCTTTGGCGAACAGATTCCAAATCACCAGCGTCTGCTTTTTGTATTTGTAAATATTTGCACATCATTTTGACCACCAAGCAAATTTCTCCGATAAGTTGCTTTGTTTCTTCAAAGCTTCCAGCACCGCTTGGACGCATTTGAATAAGTTTCAGTTTGCTCTGTGCTAATTGTATTGGATTGCGACCATTCTTATCATTTGAACTTACATCAGTACCTGCGTCAAGTAGTTCTATAACTACCGGAATATGGTTGGTGCAAGCAGCAAGGTGTAAAGGTGTATTACCTAAAGTGTCCTTGATATTTGGATTAGCTCCATATCTTAAGAGCAGTCTTACCACTTCGACGTATCCACGACATGCAGCTAAGTGTAGTGGACTTCTTTTATGTTCATCAGATGAATTTGGATCAGCCCCTGATGACAGTAGTTTCTCTACAAGTTCAACATTGTTTGTGGAAGCAGCGAAACGCAGTTTATGATTTCTTGATGAACAAATAGTACCTCCATACTTGTATTTCAATCTACAGTGTCTAGCTTTTGTGGAGCATTTAATTTTGCCGACGTGATCGTGGGGCTCAGTCATAAACTCAATAGGCATAGGTTGCCCGGCCAGATTTATCGGTATAGCAAGAGGACTAAATTCTAAAATACACTGAGAATGGTCAAATATTGGATTATCGCTGCTTTCATTACTCGTATCAACTCCAGAATCTGTCATATTGAAGAGTTTACAAAAGTTTAACGACCTAATGAATCAATATTAGGATATTATGAATCTTGCACACTTTGAATATAAAAAAAATAACGGTATATTGGAATGGAATCCAATTCTACTGCTATTGTTTAATTCACAATTCAGTAAAAATTACGCTACTGTAATTAAACATTGGACTGTCAAATGTCAAATAAGGTTATCGCTAGACATGTGTAACACTGCGCTGCGCCGCGCAATTGCGCCAACTCAGTTCACTGCGCTGGAAGTATCAACTCACTTCTAGAAAATGTGTTAGCGCACGGCGCAATCGTCGCAGCGCCGGCGAATCTGAACCATTTTTTTATTTATGCGCCTATAAGGCAGGCTATAGTCGACCTTACTGCCTTGTCTTACGTAGCTTACACATAATTTTCTTTACATATAATTTATTATTACCGTAAGAGATAAGTAACATCCATCAGTAAGTCGTTACCATTAATTGGGTGCTGAAAACCAAATACACTATTATACATAGTAACGTAAATCACTATTATGTGATATTCACAACACTTCAACTGTATTACATATTAAACTAGCTGACTCAATACAGATGTTGTTCTGTTCAAATAAAATAAAGGAATGCTCTTTGAAATCGACAGCAGCGCCACCTACCGAGTCCAGTTGTGAATCTAAACCATTCTCGTATTCCTTTGAACATACACAAAACATTTCATCAACATCGGTCCAGCCGTTTAAGAGGAGTTTCAGTGACGTACACAACAAATATATATAATGTAAATAAAGATAAAATATCAGCAAAATTATTTAAAATATAAAACTAAAAACAATAATTCATTCAAGAGCGTAACATGACACTCCCATATTCCCGCCGAAAAACTCAAGGTCGAACAACTCTGTGAAGTGTAAATAACTCTTTTAAAAATTGAGTTATACCTTGGTGCTCATTTAGTTGCTCATTCGGTTGTTTCATGTGTTGCGCCATGACGCAATGAGTTAGAAATGGAGTTATACCTGCAGTGGCGCAGATGGCGCACATTTCATTCGTAGCTCACTCGGTCGTGTTTACATTTTATTGCGCCATGGCGCAATTTTGAGTTAGCGCAATGAGCCGGCGCAGTCTACTGCGCCTGAGTTACTGAGTTAACGCAAGGATTATCGTTGAGTTACCCATGCCTAGTTATCGCGATTGTCATTTCCAATTTTTCATATGTTTCAGGTATGGAGTGTAGAAGTAAGGAGCACCATCTCGTATGGGGGATTAGTCGAAAAAGTGTCCACTTGTAAACAGCAAATTAATAGCGCTAGTGTAGCAAGTGGAAATGATATGAACTTAGCAGTTATAAACAGAGTTATGGAGTGAAGTGTGCTGGGTTGAAAAATTTAATATTTATCTTGACTTGTGTCGTTAAGAAATATGCAGTATTTAAAATCTCAATTATTTACGTAGTCAACTGTAATTTAGTAAATAATAACCTATGAAACTTAAGAGTGAAGTGTGCTGGGTTGAAAAATTTAATATTTATCTTGACTTCTGTCGTTAAGAAATATGAATTGCGCTGTAACAAAGCGGAAATGTTTCTTTCCTTTTCTAATTTAGTATCCTACTCTAATAATTTGTGGCGCTCTATTTAAAATTCTTCCACTTGCTACTATAGCGCCACCTTAATTTTCTCCTTTCAACGGACACTTTTTCAACACTGAGATGGTGCTCCTTACTTCTACACTCCATAGTTTCAGGTATGGAGGGTAGAGTTGGGTAGAGGTAAGGAGAACCGTCTCTTTGTGTGGAAAAGTGTCCGTTAAAATCTGCTAAATAAGGGTGGCGCTACAGTAGCGACAGGGTAAATTTTTAAAAAGGCGCTGAAAGTTATTAGAATAAGATAGAAAAATAAAAAAGGATGAAAAAACTTTTTCCGTCTCGTTATGGCGCACTTTTCAAAATAAGATTAAAATGAAAACCGAAGTTTTATAATTAATTGTGTGCTTATCATTTCTTAACGCTTGATCAATATAACACTACTTCCTAAGTAACTTATTTATGTATGTATTAGAAGCTCTCCTAAGGATTCATCCTTCTGTGATGTGACCATTCTATTGGTCGTAAGCGTAACGTGATATTATAGATGTTGAATATATTGTAAATAAAACTACTTTTACGGATTATATCGCGTTTGTATTTGATTTATGATTGCCCGACGTTTCGAACACTTTGCAGCATTCATGGTCACGGGCGGACTAAGGTGTCTCACGTCCAACAAGTAATCGTTATTACAGACATTTACAATTATCTACCCGATACAGAAAATAGTTATAAACTTATTAAATTGTTACCCACATTTTAGTACAAATTTATTGCCAGTGTAAGAAGAAATTGAATCTATATGAAAAATTATATTGTTTATGGTTAGTAATTATTAATTATTAAATTTGTAGCAATTATTATTACAATTTGTTGATTTAAAACTAACAAAACAAATATACTACCACCGGATCGGAACGCGGCCACACTGAGAAAGATCCGGCAAGAAAACTCAGGGGACATGATGCTAAATTAATATTGATTTTTAATTTTAGATGCGGCTTACTAAAAGATTTTTGATTTATAAAATTATCTTTAACCATTATTATTGTGGGTCAAATCCATACAATAAGTGCTCACAGTATCATGCAGTCTTGTGGTGGTCTCTTTGGATTTATTTTTAATTATGTTTATAACAGGATCCCAGCTTGATGGTAATACCCAGCCATCCTCTCTATTGAAATTTTTGTGTTTTTTGATTTCAATAGCCTCGCGTACCATTCTAGGCAGGTATCGGTGTTCCTTTGCGAGGACTTGAGGTTTATCAAACCTAATGTTATGGCGGGAGCGGTCCTGACTATGTTCACAGACTGCAGACTTAGTGTGGCGGCGGTGCTTCACATCAGCTATGTGTTCTTTCACCCGAGTTCTTATGGATCTCTTTGTTTGCCCAATATAAGAGAGACCACAGTCACAGTCAAGTTTATAAACTCCTGCATCTTGTAGAGGGATCTGGCACTTGACAGGTGGTAAGAACTGACTTATCCTTTTGAGTGGCTTAAAGTAAGTTTTTATGGAAGCCTGTTTCAGGATATAGCCAATCTTGTCAGTGACTCCTTTCACATAAGGTAGTACTGCAGGGAGGCGCTCAACTGTGGGTGGTTTCACACGGTCTCTGCGACGGGGGCGTGGAACTTGCAGCTTGTTTGCACGTAGAACCTGCTTGACATGCTGCAGCTCCCCAGCCAGGTGCTCCTCGTCACAGATTCCTCGTGCTCTCTGCAACAAAGATTTAGACACGGTAGCTAACTGTGAAGGGGGATGATGAGAATCTCCGTTCAGATATCTGTCAGTATGTGTTGCCTTACGATACACTGTATGACTCAAGGTGTTATTGGGTTTACGGATAACCAAAATATCTAAGAAAGCTAATGAGTTATTTGACTCCAGTTCCATAGTAAATTGAATTTTTGGATTGATGGAGTTAAGATGGTTTAGGAATATGGTTATTTTGTCTGTTGGTAGTATTGTGAAAGTGTCATCTACAAGCAAGTAGATGGAGTGGCTATGGGCTCGCCTGTCTCCCCTGTTGTCGCTGACATTTTCATGGAGGACTTCGAGGAGCTGGCCTTATCAAGCTCACCTGTCACACCAAGGTTCTATAAGCGGTACGTAGATGACACTTTCACAATACTACCAACAGACAAAATAACCATATTCCTAAACCATCTTAACTCCATCAATCCAAAAATTCAATTTACTATGGAACTGGAGTCAAATAACTCATTAGCTTTCTTAGATATTTTGGTTATCCGTAAACCCAATAACACCTTGAGTCATACAGTGTATCGTAAGGCAACACATACTGACAGATATCTGAACGGAGATTCTCATCATCCCCCTTCACAGTTAGCTACCGTGTCTAAATCTTTGTTGCAGAGAGCACGAGGAATCTGTGACGAGGAGCACCTGGCTGGGGAGCTGCAGCATGTCAAGCAGGTTCTACGTGCAAACAAGCTGCAAGTTCCACGCCCCCGTCGCAGAGACCGTGTGAAACCACCCACAGTTGAGCGCCTCCCTGCAGTACTACCTTATGTGAAAGGAGTCACTGACAAGATTGGCTATATCCTGAAACAGGCTTCCATAAAAACTTACTTTAAGCCACTCAAAAGGATAAGTCAGTTCTTACCACCTGTCAAGTGCCAGATCCCTCTACAAGATGCAGGAGTTTATAAACTTGACTGTGACTGTGGTCTCTCTCTTATATTGGGCAAACAAAGAGATCCATAAGAACTCGGGTGAAAGAACACATAGCTGATGTGAAGCACCGCCGCCACACTAAGTCTGCAGTCTGTGAACATAGTCAGGACCGCTCCCGCCATAACATTAGGTTTGATAAACCTCAAGTCCTCGCAAAGGAACACCGATACCTGCCTAGAATGGTACGCGAGGCTATTGAAATCAAAAAACACAAAAATTTCAATAGAGAGGATGGCTGGGTATTACCATCAAGCTGGGATCCTGTTATAAACATAATTAAAAATAAATCCAAAGAGACCACCACAAGACTGCATGATACTGTGAGCACTTATTGTATGGATTTGACCCACAATAATAATGGTTAAAGATAATTTTATAAATCAAAAATCTTTTAGTAAGCCGCATCTAAAATTAAAAATCAATATTAATTTAGCATCATGTCCCCTGAGTTTTCTTGCCGGATCTTTCTCAGTGTGGCCGCGTTCCGATCCGGTGGTAGTATATTTGTTTTGTTAGTTTTAAATCAACAAATTGTAATAATAATTGCTACAAATTTAATAATTAATAATTACTAACCATAAACAATATAATTTTTCATATAGATTCAATTTCTTCTTACACTGGCAATAAATTTGTACTAAAATGTGGGTAACAATTTAATAAGTTTATAACTATTTTCTGTATCGGGTAGATAATTGTAAATGTCTGTAATAACGATTACTTGTTGGACGTGAGACACCTTAGTCCGCCCGTGACCATGAATGCTGCAAAGTGTTCGAAACGTCGGGCAATCATAAATCAAATACAAACGCGATATAATCCGTAAAAGTAGTTTTATTTACAATGTGTAGTGCTCGCGTAAACATCAGATATCATGATGTTGAATATAGTTATATGTATAACCTATAGCTTCGCTTGATTAATGGACCATCCAACACTAAAATAATTCTTCAAATCGAACCATTAATTTCTGAGATTATCGGATTTAACCAAACGACCGCGTTAGCTTAATAATATTTTAATCCATTTAAAGTGAAATCGATTGGTTGTGTTTTGTATATAATCCGTATTTTTCGTTTTCCGATTTTAGGCTGGAACTTTTTATATTTTTTGAATTCAATTGCAAAATTTAAATAAATTTAATTAATTAAAAAATTAAATAATGAATTAAGCTGTAGTGTCATGAAAATGAATGAAAATTTATTAGTGAACGGAACGCAACTTTCAATGACAGGTGGTCTAGTTAGTTGACACTTTGACAGAGTATTTGGCCTCAGGAGGAATTTCTTACGTTATTTTTACCAACAATACTGCGTAAATCACAAATAAATCATGCAACAATTAACAGTATTCATGGTGAGTTTGTGATAGAAATGTTGAGATTTAAGGTTATATTGATATAAGTGATCATGTTCTTAACCTATAACATTTTGCCGATAGGATATCGAAAGTTCACGTTCTTATATCGACGAGCTTTATTCGTTAGATTCGGAGAGAGTTTTAGAGGCGTTGGTGATGTTGAAGAACTCAGTGATAGGCAGCAACAGACAGAAGAGTTCAGTGATACAGCAAGGTGTAGTGCCGCGTCTTCTACAGTTGATGGGGGAAGACACTCTTGATCCTAACATAAAACTGGAAGCTATCATTACTATAGGTGATGTATTAACCATCAATTTGATTTATTGATTTCTGATATAGAGCTAGAAATCCGACTTATGAAATGTTTAGTATAAATTAATTTCACTACTTTGAAAGTAGGATAAGTATTTAGTAAGTATTGTGTGTGTGTTACTACAAAAAACATGCAATACATTTTTAATGTTTTAGTATGTTTTAATTAGTTTTTGTACTTATATATTTTGAAATTTTAAAGAGCCAACTTTCTGAGGGTGTTTGCGTGTGGAGGGTTTTGGTGGTGCTCTTGGTGTCACCGAGCCTCGATGCACACATTCGCACTCCCTTCACTTTCTTCGCGGTGGGCAGCGGCCTTGTAAGGGTCCATGAGCGGCAGCAACACTTACCATCAGGTGTACTGTTTGCTCGTTTGCCACCGTTGGCAATAAAAAAAAAATCTAAATTTACTAATACAACTATACCATTTAGTTGACAAGTCGTTAGTCACATAAGTTGCAACTCAAATATTACTTACAAATATTTGAAAGTGTTAACATAGTCATTGATTTTGAAAAAGAGGCTTAGGAACATTTCAGCATCAGCAAATATTGTAAACAAAATAATGCTAAAAAATTAATCAACCATACCAAATATTATACTCGTTCCAACCATTTATTTTACTTTTGACACATGCTTTAGGACGTAACTGTTTCATTATACGCAATTATTAACTTTGAAACGAGTGAACAGAGAAATATATGAACTGCCCAATAATATTTATATATCTTAATTATTACCCACTAAATACATTAATATGCCGTAAATAGCTCTATTCATAAAATTTAATTGATAATTCATTTCCGTTATAAAAAAAGTTACATTCTATCGTATCTAGTGACAGGATCAAAAGTATTCGGTGCAAACTAATGAATCGCAAATAATCGATTACACTTATTTGCAGTTAAGTCAGCTGACAACTGAGTTTTGAATTGTTGTAATAGACAACACGTTAAAATTGTATCAGGGAGATATAAAAATCTTTTCATCATACCTATAACATGAAATAAAACAACCAAAATAAACTCATTTGCAAAAAAAACGGGCGGTTTTGATTTTCATTCATATTTAAAAAGATACAATACCAAAAAGGTTTCAATCGTTTGTACACGTTACTGGCCGGTTTTAAAAATGCTGTGGTATTTAAAAAAGTACGTTCTAAATTCAATTTTTCATTTGATGTTCATTTTTACAGAAAACCCCTTTTTATCCTACATTTTTGGCGCGAAGTTCCAGAAGTTAACATCGACTTTCATAACTTTTATTCAATTTTTATCGATTAATTTCATATCCTTGACTGTCAAAGCTTTATTTAATGCTGTTTGGATGTATCAAAAATGGTAGATAAAGTGGTAAAAGCTACCAAAATTATCGCGCTGCTTGAAGAGGGTTGCAGCCAATGTTTCGTGGCTAGGAGGCTAAATGTTAGTCGCTCGACAGTCCAAAGGACCTGGCAGCGATATCAGGAGACTGGTTCCGTCGAGAGAAGGCCTGGTTCTGGAAGAAAACCATGTACCCAACCACGGGATGATCGTTTTCTTGTGTCGCGCATTGAGAAATCGCAAATCTTCGTATGTGGATCTTAAGAACAACCTCCAAGAAGTAAGAAATGTGCATATTAGTCTATGGACGGTCAGGAGGAGGCTTCTCGCTGCCAATATACGCAGTCACCGCCCGGCCCGCGGCCCCAAATTACTCCGTGAGCACAGAGTTCACAGGCTTAGGTTCGCTAGAAATTGTGAATCATGGACTCAAGACGATTGGAATAGGGTTTTGTTCTCTGATAAAGCCAGGATATCTCTGTTCGGTGAAGATCGACGTCGGCGAGTGCTAAGAAGACAAGGAGAACGCTTTGCAGAGGCATGTTTCGAAGAAATCACACCTTATGGTGGGGGCTCATGTTTTGGGCAGGAATAAATTCAATGGATCGTACAGAGTTAGTCTTCATTGAAAACGGCTCACTGACTGGGCATCGATACATAACGGAAGTTCTAATTTCTCATGCACAACCCGCATTGGCCGCTCTAGGTGAAGACTCGATTTTTATGGACGACAATGCTCGCGCCCACTGATCCCGCGATGTTAATGCGTATGTGCAAGAGGTCGGCATTCGTCGTTTGGATTGGCCAGCTCGAAGTCCCGACCTCAATCCCATAGAGCATGTCTGGGACGTTCTGAAACGGCGTGTGAGATCAGTACACCCGGCTCCGCAGACCATCAGAGAGCTGAAGAATGTGATTACTGCGGAGTGGGAACGTATTCCGCAAGCAAGTATCCGGGATATACTCGCTAGCATGCCCAGACGAATTCAAGCTGTGATTTTAGCTAGAGGGGGTCACACTCGATACTAAACATTTATCTGCTTTTACTTTATTAAAGAAAAACAAACAAAAAAACTTTTTTATTTTTACTTCATGAGCATATGCACTACTAGCGAATATACACTACTAGCGAGGTTTAGCATTATTTCCCATAAATTGTATCTAAATTTTATGAAATACTGATGAAAACGATTATTTTCTTATTAATTTAGCAAATTGTGTGGATAAAACTACCTATAATTATCAAACAAAGAAATATTAACATTTGAAATGGTTCATTGCTTAGGTGCCCGTTTTTTTTGCAAATGAGTTTATTTTAATATTATTTTATTATAACGAATCGTCGGATTCTTCATACGAACTCGAATCGTCGCTTGAATCATCTGCAGTGTTTATTATTAACTCTTGTGTAGGTATGTTGTCAAATTCAATTTCCCGATCCCAATCAGAGAATATTATATTTTTTGTCTTGTTGACGACACTCGCCCAGTTTTCAGGCGTCAAACTAGCACATGCGTTTTTTAAAATTTCAAGCATTTTATTTGCTGTGAAAGGAGGAGTTGTATTGTTTCTTGCGGCGTGTCCTTTGACTTGTGCCCAGATCATTTCAATGGATTATATTGACAGTGGTACGGAGGAATTCTGATTACAACATGCCCATATTCTGCCATGTGCCAATGCTGCCATTTCGTCGATGACATATCGTTTTGGCTGCTTTTTACTTTTTAATATTTTAAGTAATTCTACTTTTATTAGGGATTCGTCCACATCTTCCTCATTATCACGAAGCCAGTTTATAATCTCGTGTTTTTTGTTGGCCTGTGTTGGCATTTTATTAATTTAGCGAGAGTGATAGGGTGCATTATCAATAAATATTGTTGATGGCTCTTCAAGTGATGTAAGCATTTCTCTGAACCACTTTTCATACACGTCCGCATTCATCTCCTCATGATAGTCTCCTGTTTTTTTTGATTTGAACGCTAACAGAGCGTCTGGTACAAATCCCTTTGTAGTTCCCGCATGGCAAATGATGAGGCGTTCACCTTTCCCCATTGGCACTGCAGAAGTAGAAGCAGCAGTATCGTCAGTCCAACCTTTTGGTATGGAATGATTGGCATTGAGCCAAGTTTCATCTGTGAAAACGACATTCGACCAGTCTTCTATTTTCTTCGCTTGTCTTAAAAATTCACAGCGAGACAAGGCTATATCACGACGTTCCATTAAAATTTTTCTTTTGTCGGATTTCTTATACAAGAACCCGATTTGGTGCAGCACCTTTGACAAAGAAGATTTTTGGCCACGAAACAAGCCACAATTTCGTAGAGACGCTACTAATTTTTCAAAGTAGGAATCTCTTTGCTTGTGTAATAATTGTATATATGACGACGAATAGCATCAGTATCAAAACTGTCAATTGCTGTCACTTTACGGGGCTGACGTTTTTTCTTAGGCGTAGATAGCTTGTTCTGTTCAATACCACTACTACCATAGGCTTCTTTAGTGATTTTCGCCACCGTTGGAGCACTAATACCTAATGCTGCTGCAACACGGTCTCTAACTTGGGTTACTGGTATAAGGAATCCGCCATTGCGGCTTTCCTTTTCAAAAAATTCACGAAGCCGCAGCACTAACTCTCTGGATTGTCCTTTAAGCACCATACCTTTCGGCATTTTGCAAGTAAAATCTTACTGGGAGGAATGATACGCTCAACTCAATCAAAGTAAGAACAATGAAATCAATACGGTGGAATATAAATACTCAACACAGCGTATGAAAAATATGAAAGAGCACTCAGCGAACAGAAATGTGACTAGCACGGGAGTCTTGTTGCGAGTGACAGACAACACAACAAAATGGCGTCAGTGTTGCCAATTCGGCTTAAGAAAAAAGGGGTAGGCTGGATGAGAAAATTAGTGATTTACTACCGCAGACGAGGGCGCCATTGTCTCTAAGTAAAGTTTGGAGCAGCGGACCCCGCTTAATGGAAAAATGCTTCATAAAGTAGTTATTTTTTTATTTTGCAAAGTACAAAGTAAAATATTTTGGGCGGACTGAATTAGTGGGTATGCAAAAATTAATGTGCCCAAATAACAAATATATTTACAGAAGTGAAGTTTTTAAATAATATGAAATATGTATTTAAGCAAAA
This sequence comes from Lymantria dispar, assembly GCA_032191425.1. Lineage (NCBI taxonomy): Eukaryota > Metazoa > Arthropoda > Insecta > Lepidoptera > Erebidae > Lymantria > Lymantria dispar. The sequence continues at coordinate 7,616,462 of CM063457.1, forward strand.
ATAAAATATCCGTGTTAAATCGATTAAAAGTTCTTCCTGACTAAAATCGATTATTACAAAACAGTATCCGTAATACATTGGTAGAACACTAATTGATCAGAATTCGACCTGCCAAAAGTAAAATAAATGGTTGGAACGAGTATAACTATATTTGACTATACAGGGTGCATCAGGTTATGGGACAACTGTTCGAGTATGTTGTAGTTTAACGGTCATAGATCGTAATTAGAATGTAAATTATACAAAAAACATTATAACAAAAGTTATGGTGATTTCAAAAAATGTGTCTAAGAGTCTATGCCTTAAATGTTACGTATTATGTAGGTGTGTACAGACAGAATACCTGTAGGCATGTATAGCTTTGACAGTATAATTTCATTCATTCATACCTAGAATTGCGCAAACGTGTCAATGAGCGTAGGTAACAATGGTGAGCCGTCAACGGTCATCGGCCGATCAGCTGTTTGTCTTGCTTATGCGAACGTAATCATTGATTTATTCACTTTCTAATGAACATTTGATGACTACTTTACGGAACCCTTAGGTTCTGCGGAACACACTTTGGGAATCCCTGCTATATGCAATACCTGATGCAAAAAAGTAGTGTTATAATTTTTATACTAGAGTCTGTTTAGGTGCCTGTCTAATGTGTTGTAGCTCTCAAACAAATGGACCTCTTTCGATGCATTTTTTATGTGAAAGTGACCTTACTTGTTAACTATGTTAAGTAAAAATCAATCCAACAGTTTGGAAGGCTCTTTTCCAAAATGTTATAAGGCATGTTTGGCATAAAATGGCATTAAAGGCTTTTATTACTAATCTTTTTTGCATATGGGGTTAGTTTTTAATTTCTAATTTAATAGTTATTTTATCATTATTGTTACTGAAGATGAATAAAAGATATAAATAAACAACATCATTGCAAGAGAAGGAAAATGTAAGGGTAAACTATAAGGGTTTGCGCAGGGGTTCCTTTTATAACGTAGGGAAGCACTAAGAAAGGATTTTTGGAAATTCACCCCCCTTTTTTTTTTTTTTTTTGTGGGTGGGTCGCGGTCGGCGCGCCTCTGCACCACTCCGTCCGGGGCGACAGAAGCACGCAACTCCCGCGACCCACCCAAAAACCACGTCGCCTTCGTCGTTGGGCCGACCACTGGAGCAGCGTTAACTTGTCAGTGGTCGGCCCGACGGAATACCCCTAATTGGGGTACCCTCCCATCGACCGACGTCCCCACCTCGGGGAGGACGTCGGTCTTTCCTCACGCGGTCGGCCTCTCGGCGGGTGACAAAGGGGTTAAACGGGGATGCAAAATTAGTATGAAACTTTGCCGTTTTTTGACGTTATTCAAATGAAATTCAGTACGAAGGTTCTTCATTAAAAATCATGAAACACGTGTAAAATATTTTTTCGAATATCATCCCTTAAGGGAATAAAAGGGAGGTCCAAAGTTAGTATGCAAGTTCTCTGATTTTTAATGTTATTTCAATGAAATGTGGTTACAAGTTCGTAATAATGATTATTGCTGATATCCCTTTTTGTGAATTCAATTCCTAATGGGGTAAAAGAGGTGCAAATTTAGTAGGTATAAAAGTTTTTCATATTTACCTACATTATTTCAATGAAATTTTGTATTTATGTTTTAGCTCCTAATAATTATTATTTGCGATATCCTACTCAGAGTTTAAAGTAGGGGGACGGGACCTACGTAGTCAGCATGTGGGCAACTCAAAGGCAGGCAAACGTTGTTTCAATTATTAAAAATTTCGCTTATGGAATTGAATTTTTTTATTCTTCCATGTGTTTAGATACCACCTTTAATATTTTAATTTTTTTTTCTCTGTTTGTCTGTCTATCTGTTTGTACGGGCAAATTAAACGGGTTTTGAAACTATTCCACCGATTTAAATGAAATTTTGCATGGTGGTCCTTACATTCCCGGTCAACATTTAGGATACTTTTAATCAGGGAATATTAAAGAGCTCCCGTGGGAAAATTAAAAAACTATAGTAACTTACACAGCTTAGTGCACAACTTACTTCAATGAAAATCGATACAAAAATACTCATTATAAAAGAAAATTATTCTGAAAATCAACCCTCAGAGGATATATTCTTTTCTAAGGGTGTAAAATAGGGAATGAATTATGCTTTGATATTTTTTACTCTAATATACAACACCAATGATTAATTAACTGCATTGATAACATAGTGGTTAAGATACCAACCTACCATGCCAGTGTTACGGGTTCAATTCCAACACCGGACAATCTTTTGTGTCATCAACAAATTGTTGCTTTGAGACTGGGTGTAATTTGTGTCCGTCACTTATATGTTTGTGAAGCTCCTTAGTGAAGGATGTAGCGCAAAATTCACAGTTTGTAGAATAAATAGCACATCCCTTTTTTGACCCCGGGCAACAAATTATGTTGTCGTAGTATCGACCTCGCGCATTCAGTCTCTCTACGGGTAGAGGACTAATTCCCGTTTCAGCCATCTGTGTCTTTGACTAGGTTGCCTTTGTATTTGCTGTTGTTGGCAAACGAGCAAGCAGCACATCTAATGGTAAGTGATACTACTTATGGCCTTTTGCCAGGTCGCTGCCTACCATGCAGAAAATGAAGGAAGTGTGAATGCGTGTAATGAGGTTTGGTTATACTAAAGGCATCAGTGAACCGGCTCGCGACATTAGATGGACGATTTTCGAAAGTATGATTCTATTACGTAAAGATAGTAAAGTTCAAGTATTCGGGCTAGCCAGCGGTGGAACGAGTCACTTTGGAAGATTTTCTTCCTGACTCGCTCCGCCGAGTTCTTATGCTAGATAACTGCCAAGCAGAAGATGGCGACCTTATACCAGTTCCTGACCTGTCGACTATGATCTATGTGATGGTCGGTAGCTTCGGCAGGGATGCTTGCGATGAATTCACGGCGCTGCTCTACCCAGACAACACAGACCTCATTAGTATGTCTACGGCAGACGTCCTAGCTGGAACCACAATTATGGGAGGGCTTCATGTATTGCCACCTTTAAGTCCTACGGGAGTGTTCCGGCTAAAGCACACGCTAACCCGGTCGACATTGCGCTATATTCGCGTGCAGCTCTAAACATCATGGCTTTCTGTGAGGGTCAGAAGAAAGTTTTAAGATAAGTGGTTAGGACTCGCTCACACAGGTATACAGGAACATTGATCGAACCAGTCTCCCGTACAGAAGTCAACATTTGACACCACGTTAACGATCGGTAAAAATGCTTCTGAAATACTGTCGCCCGTCGAGTACTAAACCCAAATAGTTTATCTGGTCCTCGACCGAATGGAGCCGAATCAATGATGATTACTGTGCCGACGGGGCTATAGCTACAGGGTCTGTGAAACAGCAAATCATTTGTTTTATATAGGGCTACTCTAGGCGGCATCGTGACTCATCGAATCACCACCTCGATACCGAGTGTGACCAAACGTATCGCTTATTTAAATTAAGCCCAGCCCGTAGAGGATCCAGCCTCAGCTACTGTACCATACAATCACCCGCAAGTACGAGCTCAGCTGGGAGCAGTACAACATAGGTGTTAGCACAAAGTCTTCTGCGCGTTTCACGTAGAGGCTTCAATTAGTCTGGAGTCAGCCGCCTTAGCTATAGAAGCATCCCCTGAGAACAGCGCCTCCCTGATATACCAGATTGGCATTGAATCATCCAGAGCAACAGTGAGCCTGTAGAACCCTGAACGCACTACACAGTTATCTGTGATTGCCTCTGCCACACATGATTTCTACGCGGACGAAGTCGCGGGCAAAAGCTAGTATATTATAAGCAGTATTAGAGGGGTAATAATGAAAGTTAAGATGACACTATTGTTACCAATGGTATAATATTTGTTTTCTTTCCTTCATCTCTGTATAAGCAGGTTATACTACGTGACTTAATTTTTTAGATTTTTCCACCTCACCCTCCCCTCAGTAACTACTTGTAGTATATGCCAAGACCCCCCCCCCTTTCCCCCTTTAGTTTTCACGTTGTAATTAATAATTATGATTTTTAATCAATTCACAGGCAAAAAGTGAAAAAAAAAAATCATTATTTGGCTCATACTCGTCTTTATTGCTTAAGACTGCATGCATACTTAAATTACTAATGAATTATATATTATGAAAAATTATTCGAATATAGGTAAAAAAATACGAGATTTTTCTCAGTAAAATCGACCATGTGACAAAAATCTGAACCACCCCCCGCTTCTGTGACTAACCTGGTTTTAAGGACCCCGCTCCCCAAGTTGCCGCTATAACAACAAATATTAACTAAAATAAAACTAAACAAAATACAATAAATATTTAATTGGGGCTCCCATACAACAAACGCGATTTTTTTTCTCTTTTTTGCTCGATATCGATAATGGCAACAGGTAGGCATTTCAAATATTCACAAAATACTCAGTTGTATTTTTATTTTAATAATAAAATTGAAATGCCATGTTTTTTTTTGCTCAATATGTTGGTTGGTACAGTATGAAATTTGTCTACTGTTGTTTATCTAGACAATGGTACGGAACCCGTGCGCGAGGCCGACTCGCACTTGTCCGATTTTTCATGTATTCGTGTATGTGTTTTTCATGCTCTTCAAGGAGAAATGAATTGTCCTAGCATCTCAACTTTGTTTTTATCACTTTTGCAGGAAAGGATTATTTATCCTTTACAATACAATTCATTAATTATCCTATCTACTTACTCTATCACCACAATACATGGAAAGATAATATCTTGCTAAAAACATTCTAGAACTGCCTAAATCATTACTTTTTATGAACAGGCTCACTCGCAAAAGGAACACCGGAAAATGTGAAGTCTTTGGTGGATCAAGGAGTTGTAACAGCTTTAGTAGATATATTAAAAATAGCACCATTAGGTGTTAAAGCTGCAGAAGCAGTACTTTGTGCATTACGTAGCTTATTCATGCATCCATCCACACCAATATCGGCACTACCAGCAGATATGAACTTGTTAACAAGGCTGACGGGTAAGTTTATTAAATTTTAATACATTGCACTGTTAAGAGGTTAATTTTCGCATGATTGCTCTGGTAGAGTGTAAAGGAACTATATACAATTTTATTTACTACCAATATATAACCACAGTTTCGCACGTATATCAGCTGAAATGATGATGATGAAATGAAAATGAGGGTTAGTATGTAGTAGACATGGCCGTTACTGGCTATTTATGGCAACAGCTACTAACTGTTTATCGTCAATATCGATATGGATAATCCTTGCCGAATATCGATATAATATGCGTAAAATAATCGCGATAAACCGTGCATTAATAGAAATAAGTTCTATTAGTGCATGGTTTAACCATTATAACCTTTCATAGGTCAAACTATAGTGAACACTTTTTGTAGCATACCCACGATAGCAACGAGAAACAAATCCACTTTACTATTACAGTTTAGCAGAGTTTATGAGAGTTGAGTTTTACGCTAATATAAATAAGCGCGTCTTTTATTTTTATCATTATTCGTGAAAATTATTAAGCCGCTAGCCAATAACTCTCTGTTTTGCACGTCAGGAATAACGTAAAAAGAGAGTGATAGCATAATTATTTTGGTTATTAGACTTATTAGTTATCGTTCGGTTACCAACAAAACAAGAATCACGGCACCTAATCAATAATTTTTGTGCTATTGTTAGTTGACAACGTCGCGTCATTGTCAGTTGTTTGTAGCTAGATAACTGATAGCCATTATTAGTTATATCAATACCGATACGATACGTTAGAGGCATATCAACCGTTTTCAGTTTCGTTTTGCTATAGCGGACACATGTCTAGTATGTAGGCAACAAAGTTGAATTAACGAGTTAAGTCGGGACTAGTAGATATATCTGGGTCGGTGATTAATGTGTGTCTATTAGCTGCCCTGTTTTCGTGTGGAAACAATCTCATCTTATAATATCAACTTCACAAATGGTATAGTAGTAGATACCGACTTACCGTGTCAGTGTCGCGGGTTCGAATCGCATGCAGGACAACATTTTGTGCGATCCACAAATTGTTGTTCTGAATATGGATGCAATTTGTGTCCGTTAATTATATGTTTGTAAAGTCACACAAGCAACTCAAAAATTATTTTCTTAGTGTCTTTAAAAAAAAATACTGGAGGGACGTAGATACTGCCATAATCACCACATGTGGAGTTTTGTTATGTCTAGAAATGGGGGTCGATAGGTTGATGGGGATGGAGATTGATTACCCTTATGACATGTCAGTGCTATTAATTATTACAGGTTTGGCACGTGATGGATCAGTGAGAGCCCGTACGTGTGTTGTTAGAGTGCTATCTATCTGGTGTCGCAGTACTGAAGAGCAGGAGGCTCTGTGCGCGGCAGGCGCATGTGATGCGGCCGCTGCGCTCATGGCGTGCACGCCAGCGATAGGCCCAGCCACGCCGGCACTGGACCTCCTCGCTAGCATGTGTTTCGAGAATGCTAACGTATCACAAATTGCACTCAATACCAGGTAAATAAATCTTACTAATATTGTAAACGCGAAAGTTTGCGAGTATGTATGTAAGGATGTGAAGATGTTTGTTGATCTTTCACGCTAAAACTACTGAATGAATTTTAATGAAACTTTACAATAATATAACTTATATATTAGAATAACACATGGGCTATAATTTATCTCGATATTCCTACGGGAAGGGGAACTATGCGGGTAAAACCGCAGGGCGCTGTTAGTATCTCATATCTATTTTATACGAGGGGCGCCTGATAAAAGTTCGCGCCCTAAGGTACTTAACGAAAAGGTATCATTTCTCTACTGATAGCACAACTTGCGGCACTTATTGATAGTATTAATAACACCTATTTGTTCAATTTGGTTCTCCATCCGACGTCCTCGTCACGTCCTCGACGAAGAGGACGACAACATCACACTCGCTCAACGTAGAACCCACACGGCCCGTGAGGCCTTAACACATAAATATCCACGGTGCCGCCCTCGCCGTCGAGGTGCAAAACCGCGCTGCGCAAAAGTCACGAATCAAAACGTGGGCACGCCCACTTTGCCTCCAGCGACGCCCCAAGCCGAGGTCAGTTTCCCACAGGGGGAGCCCTTGGGCGATGTCGCTTAGCATACTTTTCTCCAGGTTGAGAGCTCTCGGCGCTCACCCATAGTCCGCGTCAAGCTGTCAAGGCCATCTGCGGCCAACAGCAGTACACACACACAAAAAAAAACTATTTGGTTCATTAACACTTCAAACCTGGAACAAGCAACAATACCATGTCGACCGAAACTGAAAATTCTCGCAATTTTGAGCACCGCGCAGTGATTAAATTCCTTGTATGTAAAAAGAGGAAACTCACCGAAAGACATTTTTGAAGAAATGTCATCGGTTCTTCAGGATTCCGGGCCATCATATACAATGGTAAAAAAAAGGGCTCGACTTTTTAAACGAGGAAGAGAGAGCTGTCAAGACGACCCCCGTCCGGGCCGCCCTGTGACAGTAGTGACCGAAGAAAATGTTCAAAAAGTTGAAAATTGGTATTGGCCGATCGAAGAATAAAATTGTGGCAGATAGCTGAAGAGTTACAGATTAGTAAAGAGTGAATCGGAGAAATTTTACACCAAAATTTGCACACGAAAAAAATAGTGCGCGTTGGGTACCGCGAATGCTTACACCACTCGACAAACAATGACGACTGGCGAGTTGTAAGGATTTTTTGGAGTTGTGTCAGAACGATTTGGACGAAATTTGTAACCGCATTGTGACAGTAGACGAAACCTGGATACGTCAGTATGATCCGGCGTCCAAACAAGAGTCTATGCAGTGGATTAAAAAAGGAGAAAAACCACCAAAGAAATTTAAAGTGGAAAAGTCGGCCTCTAAGATTATGGCGACTATTTTCTGGGATAGCGAGGGAATTTTATTAATTGATTACTTGCCTAAAGAAACTACTATGAATGGTCAATACTACGCCAATTTATTGAGTCAGGCACGTGAAGCAGTCGTACAGAAGAGACGTGGCAAATTGGCGCGCGGTGTGTTGTTTCTGCAAGACAACGCGCCCGTTCACACTGCTCGCGTTTCGAGGGATGTTTTAAAAGCCACTGGGTTCGCAGAAATTGACCATCCCCCCTATAGTCCGGACCTGGCTCCCAGTGACTTTTTCCTTTTTTCGAAACTGAAAAAGGAGTTAAGAGGGCGAAGATTTTCGGATGACAATGAGATGAAGTCAGCCGTGAGTTATTTTCAAGAGAAATCTTCAGAATATTATTTCAATGATTTAAAGGCATTGTATTCACGATGTGAGAAGTGTATTTCACTTGAGGGTGATTATATTGAAATAAAAAATAAAAAAAATAAACTTTTCTTTCATTAAGTAAACTAGGCCGCGAAGTTATCAGCCGCCTCTCGTATATATCTTATCTATTCCATGTAGTGACGGAATAAGAATACAATTCACCACCCCGCCTCTTCCCATGTGTGTCGTCAAAGACGACTAAAGGATATGATATACATATAACATCTATGCAAGAGAAGGAAAACTCGAAATAAAACCCTATACCAACACGTCTCTGCATAGAAGATATCAGTATATTATTCCTTAGTCGTATTACTAGGGATGTGAAAAAATAATCGATTTTTATATTAATGGATATTTTTTGTAATAATCGATTTTAATAATAAAAATCGATTCTTTTTTATAATAAAATTAATCGATTATTTTAGTATTTGCTTTTTTGTTTAAAATAAAATCACTGCCAGATTTCCAAAAAAAAGGTCATCACGATACTGCCAGGAAAAGGGTTCGATCGAATGTCAGTGTTTCATATTATATTAGAAAATAAATCTAACATTTCCTAAAAAAAGGCTCATCACAACAATCCTGTTGGGAGAAAAATTTTAAGAAAGAACTATGAATAGCAAAAAAGTAAAACAAAAATCGATTATTTATTAATCGATTTTTTTCCCTTTAAGTCACAACCCCCATATTTTACACCACCCAGGTGTGTTCTTATTCCGTCATCACATGGAATAAACTTTTCTTTTTTTTTTTTAATTCAATGTTTTATTTTCAGGTACGGTGATAAAACAATACCAGAGCTGTTAATGACCTTGGTATCTCGCGATAAACCTCTAGTAGTAGCGATGGGCGCTGCACGGTGTATCACATTAATTCATCGAGCAGGAGCGCTGCCCGCCGACGATAACAGGTAAAAAAATGTTAGTGTGGACAAAGAAATATTGCTAATTAGAAGAAGAATAATTATATTTGACTACACTTACACATGCTTCGTATTCGATGTTTTTTAGATATTCAATTAGCGCCTTTGCTCGATAAGAACGGAAGTTTTCACACCACTGTATATGAATAGATATCTATACTAATACTATAAAACGGAAGAGTTTGTTTGAACCTCAAGAATTGCTGGTTCGAATTGAAAAAATCTTTTAATGTTGCATATCTTATTTATCGAGGAAGGCTATAGGATAAAAACTTCCCGCTACGAACCACTACCGCGAAATTTTTTCAGTCAAACTTTAAATACTCTAAATTATAATTTGCCTGTGGTGACGGAGTAAGAATACAATCCACCACTCCCTTTCTTTCTCGTGGCTGTCGTAAAGGACGACTAAGGGATATGATATGCGGATAATATCTGAGCATGAGAAGGAAGACTGGACATAAAACTCTATGCCATCACGTTTAATCAGCGCGGTATAGTCAGTCAATGTCCATATTAATGTCAAATTGTAGAGGGGTTGAAACCAACAGTGGGATTTATGTGGGTGGAAATAATGATAAATAATTTTTATAAATGACATATGTTTATTCACAGTAAGCTATTGTTAGTAGAACTCGGCCTAAGAGTAATCTTTTTAATGGCCTTTGCAGTTAAATTGTTTCATCATTGATTCGTATATAATTTTTCAGAGTGGTATTTGGCGCATTACCATGTTTAGCACGACTATGTACAAAGGAGATGCCTGAGGATATTAGAGCAAGTGCTGCGGAGACCTTAGCTTACTTAGCAGAGGTATGCTCGCACTAATCTCACGTAAGACATATTATTTTTACACAGGAGACTATAATTACATATCGGTAGGACCTAGTAGGACTATAATTTACATAGTGGTAGGACCACACTGTTGGCAGTTGTCTGTCTACAGCCACGGGCCAGTCCGTTCAGTATAGTGCCACACCCTCACAGAAAATCGACATCTGAGTAGTAGTAATTAGTTACTGCGCTTCGTTCGGTGAGCGAGAAAGCCGGAAGCCTAATTAATACGCTTTTATTAGCTTCAGATGTATCTATGTTAGTAGGTAACGGAATCTTTGAACATGATTTTGACCCCCTTCAAAACGTCGGATTAACTCGAAATTTGGCATACTTATTAAGGACCGATGACAATTCAATATTTTAAACATTTTGACCCGTTATCCTTACTAGGATAATCAGGATTACCGATTTAAGCGTATTTTTTTAGTTTTTTCGAACTATTATATTTATTTTCTGAGGGTATTTGCGTGTGATGGTTTTTGGTGATACTTTTAGTATCACCGAACCTCATTGCACGCATTCACACTTCCTTCACTTTATTCACGCTAGGCAAAAGGTCTAGCAAAAGTCCATGAGGGACAGCGTCACTTACCATCAGGTGTTTATACTGTTTCCTAGTTTGCCACCATTTGCAATATAAAAAAAAACATGAGACATTATTACGATAGAGACTTACTATTAGATAATAGTCAACGCGATTCTCGGGAGTTGCTCGTGAGATTTGGATAAGCCGTACTTTTTTAACCCTCAACGAAAAAAGAGGCATTGTATAAGTTGACGTGTTGGTGTGTCTGTAGGCACGTAGTTCCTAAACAAATATTTACCGATTATGATTTCAATACTTTATTTTCAAACATAGGATCTAACATTGTTTTTTTTTATTTTTTTCTTTATGGGTGGACTATGGTAAGCGCTCGCGCGGTCCATTCCGTCCGGGGCGATGAAAAGACGGCGCGCGGGCCCATAACCCACCCGTACCCACGTCACCTCGTTGTTGGGCCGACCACCGGAGCAGGGTGACTTGTCGTCAGTGGTCGGCCCGACGGAATACCCTTTCGGGTACCCTTACCTCTCGACGTCCTGGGACGTCGGTCGCCGTCGCGCGGTCAGCATCTCCGCGGGTGAGGGACTAAATTCCCCGGTCCGATCACCCGCGGCCTCGGCTAGGTCGGCATTAGGCTCAAATACTCGCGCCTGCGCCGCCCGAGTCGCCGGCGGCATGATCTAACATTGTAACATGTAAGATGATCACTGAGTTACTCTGATGGTGGAGCTCGATGGTTGAAGAAATCCTGGATTGTCTATTACTAAACCCATCACGTTTGGGCCCATTGGGTATCTCTCAGTTGTAAACATGCTCTCATGAGCGGCAGCAACACCTACCATCAGGTGTACTGTTTGCTCTTTTGCCACTGCTTGCAATAAAAAAAAAGAGAATAGAAGTCTTTTAAAAAATAAAGGTTTATAAGGTTCCCTAGAATACTACAGATTTTGTTCTTGAACTGAGAAAATTTTGGTACATGTCCCATTGTTACAGCTGTCTGACCCGAACTGAGGCACTCCCGTGACTAGGGACACGAAAAAAGTATCGATACTTTTAGGTATCGAGTACTATTCTTTCGATACCGATACTTTTCTACTCGTTACTTTGGATTCGATACTTTTACTCAATGAGTACTTTATGGCAGGTATCGTATCGAATAAATTGTAGAAATTATTCATGTTAACTTGACCTTACGACTCATGTTTATAATGACGCCATCTAGTTCAAACGTTCCTTCTAAAACGTGGCTCGAAATATTCACAAACGGTCAAATTTCTAAAAAAAGGTCATCGGAACGCGGCCACACTGAGAAAGATCCGCCAAGAAAACTCAGGGGACATAATGCTAAATTAATATTGATTTTTATTTTTAGATGCGGCTTACTTTGTTTTACTAAAAGGTTTTTCTGATTTATACAATTATCTTTTTAACTATTATTATTGTGGGTCAAATCTATACAATAAGTGCTCACAGTGTCCACGAATGCTGCAAAGTGTTCGCAACGTCGGGCGGTCATAAATCAAATACAAACGCGATATAATCCGTCATAGTAGTTTTATTTACAACTAGCAACCCGCCCTCGCTTCGGTTTTAGTGGTTTTACCCGCGTAGTTCCCGTTCCCGTGGGAATACCAGGATAAAATATAGCCTAGTTTACGGCCTGATATTATAGCTTTCCATTGGTGAAAGAATTTTTGAAATCGGTCCAGCCGTTTTGAAGATTACCCAGAACAAACAGACAGACAGACAAAAATTTTTTAATCTGTATTTTAGGCATAGGTGTCGTGCAAATAACCGTGTGAGTATGAAAAAAGCCTATTATTTTGACATTACAAACAGACACTCCAATTTTATTTATTGGTATAGATGTGTAGTGCTCGCGTAAACATCAGATATCACTATAAAAAAAGCTCATCACGACACAGATTCTAGGAAAAGTACTCAGTACTCGATACTTTGAAGTATCGATACTTTTGTTTCGATACTTTATTGAGTACGATATTTTTTCTTCGATACTACTCATGAGTACAGTATCGATACTTTCTGTTCGATATCGTGTCCCTACCCGTGACTGCCTAATACAACTGACGGGAAGAGTGCTGACTCAGTGATAAATAGGCTCTTACTTAAACACTCTAGGTATGTAACAGTACGTTATATGTAAGTGTGCAAATTCAGCAAGAATGTAATCTGGATGCTTTTATAAATTATACATTCACAGGTAGACACATCACTCCAACGCCTTGCAGCAATATCGAATCACCTTATGACATCACTAGCTGATATAGTGAACTGTCCGTTGGCGGCCGCAAAACAGGGCGCATTTAAATGTTTCGCATCATTAGGTGCTAACGATGAAGATATTAGGAAAAGGATAATTGAGACGCACGGCCTAATGGTGCACGTTATCAACGGGATGAATAATCCAGAACCTTTAGTAAGTTTTTTTACATATTGATATTTTCCAATTGTAATATACAAATTCCGTGTGATGACGGAGTTATTATACAATTGACCACCCTCTATCGCAAATATAATATTTTTTACGATTCTGTGCCTGGTTTGGGTGTCAGTCTCTCGGAAGGAGTAAAATAGTGAAGAAATGAAAAAATAATAATTTGGCATAATAATAATCCAGATTAATTTAATATTAATCAAATAACCCGGTCATATTGATAATCGGCAGTTTTGTATGTATGAAGTGTGATAGCTTTATAAAAGTTCAGACGCTCTTGATTTAAAAGTTATAAAATTATAATCAAAATGGCGACCCCGCCCTTCTTTCGCTTCGGTTTCAGTCACTTTGATCGTATTTTTAATATGTAATATCTTTTAAAATATTACACTCGACTGCATTCCATGAGGCCTCGGCTTCAATTCCCAGACCGAGCGAATATTATAGGGTTTTCTAGATGCAAAATAGCCTAAGTTACTTCTTATATAGGCAGCCACGTGGTAATATAATATTATCAAAATCGGTCCAGCCCTTTTGTAGATTAGCAGGAACGAATAGGCAGACACAAACATTTTAAACTAGTTTTTAGGCACAGGTATCGTGCAAATAACCGCGTGAGCATAAAAAAAAATACTGTGGTGACATTACAAACAGACACTTCAATTTTATTTATTTGTAAACATTCTTTTGTCTGAACCTTATAAAAGTATTAATGTACAAGTGTATGCCTGGTTTGAACGCTTCTATTTCGGAGGGGGGCTAAAGAAAATAATTAGAAAACCTTAATTATTTAGTATATTCAAACTCACATAACTCGGCTTAAATTAATATCAATAAAACTATAATACGTAACTTCATGTTTCCGTTTGATGATGGACTAAGAATACAAATCACCACCCATGGGTGTCTTTAAATACAACTAAGTGATATAACATAGCATCTCTGCAAGAGAAAGAGAACCAGAAATAAATCCCTAGACCAACATTGTAAGTTTGTACAATTTTGCTCCTATAATAGAAGAGACTCGAACTCAGCACTAGGACTCAGGAGTGTGTGCTGTGATGATGATAATAATGAAATAAGCTGTTTTCAGGTCAGGTTAGCGGCAGTCAGGTGTTTGCACTCACTCTCAAGATCAGTTCAGCAGCTAAGAACAACATTTCAGGTAACTATTCTAATACATTACTTTTCCATTGTCGATTTAATACCAACTGGAATTTATTAATCAGAATAGTTTGTTCTGAGAAGTAAATTTAGTTACATCACAGTTAAGTGGCAATAATTTTTGGTATTATTCCCAGTTTTACTCTAAAAAAAAACAGGCACAGTGCTGCCGTATTATGAAAGTGTCAGTGATTTGAAATAATAATGTTATACTTATAACTAAAATAAGCAATTTTTGTAAGTATATTATAGTTATTTTAGTTTGCCGTAGATACTAATCTCCTACATTGCTTGTGGTCTTGAAAGACGATTAAGAGTATAATGTAGACCTGGGTCAATTTCATTTGATGCTGTCTGGCCAACAACTACGTTGTACAAGGAGGGTTGACATCAGGCAGATGGTCGTTCATAACACCATTGAGCAAAACTTTTGCTATATGTACGATGGTAGAAGAGTGTTTACATATTGCGTGTGCACGCATATGGTGACGGAATAAGAATACAATTCACCACTCCCTTTTTTGCCTGTGGGTGTCCTAAAAAATTACTGAGGGATATAATGTGTAGTATTAATGCAAGAGAAGATAACTCGAAACAAAATTCTGTACTAACACAACCAGCGTGGCATATGGTCAATTTCCCTCCTATTTATTTGGAGAAGGCTTGATGTGTTCATCTCGGCTCAATACTTATATGAGCCGAGATGAACACATTGCTTTGACCCCAAGTAATTGATAGAAGAGGATAATGATGATTTATTTCGGATGTCTTTGCAACAGGATTAGTAAATTTTCATTCTACTTCAGGACCATGCAGTATGGAAGCCTCTAATGCAGCTGTTAAATGATTCACCTGGCACAGAACTACTTACAGTTGCTTCTTCCACACTCTGCAATCTGTTACTGGAATTTTCACCCGCCAAAGAACCAATGTTGGATCAAGGTTTGTGATTAAATCCTTATCTCTTGTGCCATAGTCCACAAATATTTTTCATGAGTTTATTATGTTTTTGTTGAGATGCCCGCGATGCAAATAATTTATTCTTAATTGCCAGATCGAACTGCCGTTATTATCTATATTAAAAAATACCCTGGAGTCCGATACCTGCGTTACTTACCGGCCTTAATTCTAAATCTAGACCATTCCATTATTCTGTATAAGGCACTCGAAAATTTCATTAAAAATATAATAATATATATATATATATAATAATTGTTTAGAAGGAATCATATATTAAGACATGGATCCTCCTAAAATTTGTGGAAGCATCTTAATAACTGATTCCTCCTAAAAAAGAAGAATCATAAATATTATGTTTGAAAAGTTCGGTCTTAAATGCTACATCTCTGTAAAGTCCCCTGTAACGGATAGAATAGGTAACGGAAAGATTTATTTCTTAGTGTAGGGTGCGATCTTAAAAAACAATTGTATTTGCTGACGATAAGTTAGATAATAATTCGGGTAAGTTCCGTGTCGTAACGGAGTAAGAATATTAGTTCACCACTCCCTTTCATGCCCGTGGGTATCATAACAGACGGTTAAGAAATTAAGTATGCAAATAACATCTATACAAGAGAAGGTAAACTCGAAATAAAACCCTATAAGAACCTGTCTGACCAGCGTGGTATAGGAGGTACATTTTCCCTCCTATTGCGAAGGAGGCTCGAGCCCAACAGTGGTACCTTTATGAGCTGAAATGAATTTAGATAAACATTTTCTGTTTGTAACATTACAGGTGCTGTAGAAATGTTGTGTAATTTAACTAAAAGGCCAGAAGCTGCATTGAGATTAAACGGAATATGGGCACTAATGAATATGGCATTTCAGGTAAAATTAGTCAATTGGTTCTTGCATGGTAGAAATAGAGGGACGAGATGACTAAGCTGGAGCTTGGTGTCTCACGTCCAACAAGTCATCGTTGTTACAGAGATTTATACCCATTACAGAATGAAATATTAAATTTTGACCCACATTTTCATACAAATTTAGTTCCAGTAGAAAAAGAAAATAATTTGATATGAATCATTTAAATTATTATTTTTGGTCAGTAACAATTAAACTGTGTAGCAACATACCAATCTCCAATCCGGTGGTAATACATTAGATTTGTTAGGTTTAATCAATAAATTGTTATAATATGCTATGAATTTATTTTCTGTAATGGTTATTTTTTTATGTGGTGTCTTCATTTAAACAATCTTTTTTTTTTTATTTTAAATTTCATTACTATGTCGGGACGGTTACGAATGCTACCAACTCTCACAATGCTTATGGACGTCGTAAAAGACGATTAAGTTTTACATCGATCTTAGTCATCTCCATCTGATGCTGTCTGGTTAACATTTACATTCTTAGGAAGTCCTGACATCAGACAGGTGACCATAAATTTATTTTTATTGCCAACGGTGGCAAACGAGCAAGCATCACACCTGATGGTAAGTGAAACTGCTGCACATGGACCTTTGCAATACCAGGGACACAGCTAGGCCGCTGCCTACCGTGAAGGAAATACTCTTCTTAAACCTCGTTTAAAGTAGGACTAGTCGTCCTCGTTTAAAGAAGACTGTCTAAACATATGTAATATATACTGCTGAGTATTTGGGTTAATTTCCGTGTGGTGACAGAGTAAGAATACAATTCACCACCTCCACTCTTGCCTGTGTGTGTCGTAAAAGACGACTAAGGGATATAATATGCATATAACATCTATTTAAGGAAAACTCGAAATAAAACCCTAATCAACATGTATGACCGGCGTGGTATAGTAGGTCAAATTCCCTCTCATTGTGGAGCAGGCCCGAGCCCAACAGTGGGACGTATGTGGGATGCGATGATGATGATTTGGGATAAGAGCAGAATGATGATAATGAGGTCAATTTAGAAATTAAATCCAAACTACTGGAACATATCAAATTAAGACATTTAAAAAAAGTTTTGCAATGCACGCAGGAGTTGTTTGTTTTGTTCAATCATTCATTCGTATTTGTTGTAGGCTGAACAGAAAGTGAAACAACGCATCTTGTGTTGTTTAGGCACGGAACAGATGTTCAGATTATTAGGCGACAGCGACACGAGAGTTATCATGAAGACTTTGGGACTGCTCAGAAATTTGCTGTCCACAAGACACCACATAGACGCTATTATGAGCGAATATTCTTCACAAATTATGCAGGTATTTATTGAATTAAATAATTTCTCTAATTCTTATGAAGGGTAAAACCACATACAGATTTTCCAAATTTCTTTTCAAGAATTTTAGAAATAGCCTTCTTCTGGTTATATCTAACATAGAAGAATGTCATATCTACTTACCAATAATATAGCAAGCAATTTAATTATTATTCTATAAATAAAATGGCGATAATTCAAATTATTTCTTAATTTTTCTCACCCTTTCGTTTTTCTTCTGCTTTTTTATTCACTTGCATGTATTATCATCGACTTCTGAGCTATGCTCCAAATTTCAAATATCTCATCAGGAAGTTAGTTTAAAACTAAGTATAAAATTCCACCCGGACAGAC
Organism: Lymantria dispar; assembly: GCA_032191425.1. Taxonomy (NCBI): domain Eukaryota; kingdom Metazoa; phylum Arthropoda; class Insecta; order Lepidoptera; family Erebidae; genus Lymantria; species Lymantria dispar. Next base: position 7,634,207 of record CM063457.1, read on the forward strand.
GTAAGAAAGCGACAAAAATGCGAATTAATAAACAAGTGGTAGGACCAAACTGTTGACAGTTGTCTGTCTACAGCCGCGGGCCGGTCCGTCTGGGGTAGTACCACACTCTCGCAGAAAATCAACGTCTGAGTAGTAACAATTTGTTTGACTTAGTACCACCGTCACCATTCTACCAACGTACCACTCGACATCGTAGCAGGGTTCATCCATTTCACCTGGAAACGTTATGGTCTTCAACTGTACGTTTCCAGCGATCATTTCTGCCACGTACGTGTAAGCTCTGGAATAAACTACCTGCTGCTGTGTTTCCCAAGCGCTATGACATGTCCTTCTTTAAACGAGGTTTAAGAAGAGTATTTCCTTCACGGTAGGCAGCGGCCTGGCTGTGCCCCTGGTATTGCAAAGGTCCATGTGCGGCACCGTCACTTACCATCAGGTGTGCTGCTTGCTCGTTTGCCACCGTTGGCAATAAAAAAAAAAAACGCTACATTCAGTGAATGAGAGAGCCCGAAGCCCAACTTTCTGAGGGTGTTTACGTATGGTGGGTTTTGGTGATGCCTTTAGTATCACTGAACCTATTGCACACATTGACATTTTCTTAATTTTCTTCACGGTGGGCAGTGGCCTGACAAAGGGCCATGAGCAACAGCAACACTTACCATCAGGTATAACTGTTTGCTCGCTTGCCACCGTGTGCAATAAAAAAAAAACAAAGAAGTACTATATCAGCCAACTACCTCGAAGAAGTTTCGGTGGACTCCAGTAAAAGACTCAAAATAAACACAACCAGCACATCTGACTTGCATGGTATAGTAGTTACTTGTACACCGTTGTACACCGGAAACGGTAGAATATTTGAAACTTTATCTAAGATAACACTAACTAATATGACAATATTCTGACAAATAAATTATTTTGATTTGATTTACTTTCCCTCCCATTGTAGATAAGGCTCGAGCCCAGCATTGGGATGTATATAAACTGGGCTGTTGATGATAATTATGATCGAGCGGCGACTTTAAATATGGTTCATAAATTTAGATCGAAATTAATCTACATTGCATCACTGGATTTCAGAAGCGGCACGGTAGTCCGTAATTTATACTAAAACTATAAATCCGAAAAGTTTGTTTGGTTAAATACACTAATCTCAAAGGAAAGGAAGTACTGATTCGAATTAAAAATTCTTTGTGTGAGCCCATTTTTCGAGGAACTTTATAGGCTATATAACATCACGCTACGACTTATAAGGAGCGGAGCATCGATTAATAAAAAAATCGATAAATGTCTCATGTCTCAATCATCATGATCTCAGCCCTTATAAGTTCCACTGTCGGCCTCGGGCCTGCTCTACAATCATGCCTCATCCAAAACAGGTCACGTATTGTGGGTACATTCTCTATTAAGAGAAGGAAATCTCAAAGTAACCGTTGACCAGTCCCGCCTGACCCGTTTGATCAGTGCTGTATAGTATGTTAATTTTCCTTTTACTGTAGAGGAGTGGGGATTATGGTGGTATAGGAACTACGATGATGATGAATTTCTTTTTATTATTCTAGGCGGTGATAGTTGTATTAGAAGGTTCATATCCCGCCGAGGTAAAGGAGCAGGCGCTGTGTATACTTGGCAACATTGGCGACGGAGAAAAGTCGAAGGATCTCATCATGGCTAATGAAGATGTCCTCATGAAATTAGTTGATTATTTGGTAAGTTTTAAAATACTTATTTTGTGGATTGCAAACCGTTTTGACATCTTTACTTTTACTTCGACTAGAACTTTGTCACTTAAAAATAAGTAGTTACTTGGACTGGTTTCAAGATTACTAAGTCGTATTTCTATTAATGTAAACATTTGGCATCTTTTTCACAAAATTATTTGTATGTCTCATTCCGTATACATGATTGATTGATAAGACATAATTATAGAGACGAATATATTTGATATCTTGATATTTTTGAGCATAGCAATATAGTAAATATATTTTGCCTGATAATTTTCCATAAATGCTATTTAATCCAATATAGTACTAAAGTTTTAGCCGGGTTGATGATGAAATCAAAATACAATTAATCACCACCTTTTGCTTGAGAGTAGTGAAAGTCGACTTCAGAATTACCAAGAGAATAGAAGGCAGCAAAACTTTTCCTAGAAACTTTAAATCCTACCCTGATTGCTAAGTGATCATGGCATTAACCTCCTCTGTGGGGCATCTTACTTTTGCTTCGGAGTAGTGAAAGTCGACTTCGGAATCACCAATAGAATAGGTAGTAAAACTTTTTCTGATAACTTTACCCCCAACTGCTAATCCTAACCAGATTGCTTAGCGATCATGGCATTAACTTCCCCAGTGGGGAAATTAATGCCAATTTAATTAGCAGTAAATCTTTCAAGTCGTTCAATTATGCTCCTGGACTTTCATTGGCATTCATCTATTACTCTATCAAACACCACTCATCAAAGGATTATTCCAAAATTGCCACTCTTGGTAGACGGCTTAGCGATCACAGTTGGTCTCATGTATTCCGAGAGAGTTAACAAGAGTCTGGTGATCCTCTAGTTGTGACTGTAACAGGATAGCCTTGGTACCCTTGGTAATATACAAACATTCTAAAGCTACTCTGAATGTATCCTGTCAATGGACTAAATATTCCTAATGATTTATGATGTTTGAGAGCTACAAGAGTCTTACAAAGAATTTAAACTATTTTACGGATATCGCGTTTATATTTGACTTTTACCTGCCTGTCGTTTCGAACACTTCACCGTTCATGGTCAGGGAAGAACTAAGGTGTCTCAGGTCTAGCAATTCATCGTTATTTCAGAAATTTATAACTACCCGCTACAGTATTAGTTACTAAATTTCCACCCGCATCTATAACATTTTTTTGAAGGAATTAAAAATTAAAAACAAACGCGATATAATACAAAAGAAATAGTTCTATTATTAACATTCTTTTTATGCTTTTTCTTATATATCATCTGTCTAGATTTTATCTGTCAACAGTTTTGATACAAGTATTCCGGTATAATACTAGGTGAATGTTGCGCAGGCGCATCCGGAGAGCAAACTGCAAGAGGCGGCGCTATTCGTTGCGGGGAATTTAGTGTGGCGCGGTGAAGCTGGTGCTGCTGCACGCCAGGCGAGACTTGCAGACCTCGGCGTGCTGAGAGCGCTCAAACTATTACGCGCCAGGCATGACGCGCAGCACTTGCACGATAAGTAGGTGTTGACTTAGTTTATGATTTTATCTATGGTCCTCTATAATTTAGAGTGGCTCTATGGCTGATTATCCGCGATTATTTATATTTCGGCGCGAATATGTAAATGCCATGTTACGCTCTTGAATTATATTAATTTTTTTAGTGTTTTATAGTGAATAATTTTTATTATATTGAATAATTTTATGTAATATAATAGAGTTACGGAGCTGAAGTGTGGTGAATGTGATATAAGAGTGGTTTACGTGTATTTTCATATTCTACCAATATTCCCAGAGAAATCATTTAATTAGGTTTTCAACGCCTAAATAATGATAACGACTTGATTTACTGACAGACAATGACTATTAATAAGTTATACAATATGAAGAAGTAAATAATATCGAGCCTTGACCGCCAAATTATCGTAAGCGACATTTTTGTCGAAAATGCGTTTTTTATCGAAACTAGTGTTTTAAGCCATAACGGACCCACCCCTGTTGATGTTACCCTCTAAAAATCCGTTATAAAGTTATAGCAAGTGCTAAATTATCGTGAATAGATAATTTTTAAAACTTTAACGTAAGCGACAACAAGCATTTTTATCGTGTGCCTTGCATACGACTTTTTGTAGCGCAAGCGACCCTATTTGTTATCGCAACCGACATGAGTACGGACCTTGTGGCGTTTAATTCAAATCATTTATTATGTATAAACCCCTCGGGGGTAACTACACATATTGTCAATTTTTTACATTATCCTAAAAATTAAAATTACCGCCGGATCGGAACGCGACTGCACTGAGAAGATCCGGCAAGAAACTCAGCGGGATTGTCTATTTTTTTATTTATTTTTCTAATTTCACTTAAATAAATTTACATCTTACAACATGCTTATTAATAGTTCCAGTGTGATACCATTCGAAATATTATATAATATAATTCACAAATATAATAATAATCACTCCCCTCAACCATAATGGAGGGAAGGGAGTGACCCGCTCCTCATAGCTACCGCAAGCAGACCCTTCACTGAGCATGACCAATACCAATAAGGCGGCGCAAGAGTGGTAGGACAATACTGTCGATAGTCTTCTGCCTGCAGTCGCGGGCCGGTCCGTCCGGGGTAGTACCACGTTCTCGCAGAAGATCGTCGTTTGAGTAGTAGCAATTTGTTACTGCGCTATGTGACCTGAAATTTGCGGTGGTGATGTCTTGGTTGGGGCATTAAGCGTGAGGGGCTGACATGATACCAGGTAGTGATCGAAGCTCCACTTGGGTCTTCCGATCACTGCTTGGTCCGTAGCAGAGCCCCTGTTGCGAGGCCTAGTCGCTCTTCTGCAACTGAGACTCGCAGAGTCTGGCAATATAAGTCAGTGGCTTTGCTTCGCCTCTGAGGACCCTGGCGTATGTGTGGTTGATGATGTTGCCGAAACGGTTATTACGGGGATGAAATTATTCATCCCCAATACCAAAATACCCATCAGCGGTCGCAGCCGACCCTGGTTTAATAAAAGCCTGCAGGAAGGCTGCACGCCAGAAGCAGTCCGCATATCAGGCCTAGAATAGGGCGGCAAAATGTCAGGACCCGAACGCCAGTTTGGGTCCTGACATTCAAGACGTGAAGCGGAAATTCAATGCCGCTTCTAGATCTAGTATGAAAGCTATTGCCAGAACTAAGGCGGAACATGTTGCCAGAATTGGCGAGTGATTGCAAAGCTATCCTGCCAGGAGTCGTGCATTCTGGTCACTCGCCAAGGCTTCCCAAGGCAACTTCTGGTAGCTCAATCTCCCACCACTACAGAAATACAATGGTAGTCTAGCCCAAAGCGTAACGGAGAAGGCCGATCTTTTAGGTCAATTCTTTGCCTGTGACGACTTTGGATGCCGGAGCTGCCACACCTCCTACAATCCCGCGGTGTGAAAGGCGGTCAGGCGGGAGCTGCGGCTCTTAGACGTCCATAAGTCGAGTAGGCCGGATGGCATCCTTACCCGTGGTCTTAAAGACGTGCACCCTCGAATTGACTCCTATCCTCACGCGCCTATACCGATTTTCCTACGATACTAATAGGGATGCGTCTTCGTGGAAGGTAGCCCATGTCCACCCGATCCCTTTAGCTGAAACGGACGAAGATGATTCGGATAAGAAGAATAAAAATATTTTAATATAAATACTTTTTCTTTCTTTTGTACGTGTGTATGTCAATGAACTCCTCCTAAACGCCTAGACCGATGTTGACGAATTTTTTTGTGTGTGTTCAAGGGGATGCGAGAATGGTTTAGATTCGTTATTGGACTCGGTAGGTGGCGCTTATTTGAACAGAACAACGTCTGTTGGGACAGCTAGTTTTATATAAGTTCCTAGTGCATCTGATTGATCTCATTATCCTCATATAATATGTAATAAATATATTTAAGTAAAATATAAATATTTCATTATGATGGGACATTACCTACGTGGTGTTAAGTTAAAACGGACGTAGGTGATTCGTAACAGAAGAAATACCTCATTTCATTTTATATATCTAGTATAAGTTTAACAAAGCTCATTGATCTCATTATGTCAAATGTTTAATATAAATAAATATATTTTTCTATTATAATGATGACTATTTCATTTAAAAACCTTTTATAACATCTATTTATTTATTAAATCGACCTATCCGTAGAATAAAATTATATCTGTATAATCATTACTTTAGAGAAGAACTATTTAAAATTTGTCAAACACAAAATCAGCAATATCATTTTTATTTCCTAATATTAGTTCCTCTTATATATAGATTAGTTTAGTTTTATAACTACAATAAAAATGATCTGGTATTATAATCAGATGTAACTTTGTTCTTCGTAAAGGTCGAAATAGAGTTTCTTGAATATAGTAATTTTAATAGATATTTTTATCGTAAACGCCAAAATCACTTCAGATTATGACAGCAAAAATAGCATAAATAATTATTATTTATGTTTTTTTTTAACTATATATGTAAATGTCTAAAAATTATTAATGTATATGAAAATTTGACTTACTAGAATATTTCTGTTTAAAAATATTTAAAAAAAACCTTCTGTAAAATTTGAGTTTTGTCGGTTACGATAAAATGGTGGTAAAGGCTCGATATGTTAAAAACATTATTTGTAAGCTACGTAAGACAGGGCAGTATGGTCGAAAAGACTAGCCTGCCCATAAGGGCAATTGAATAAGAAAAAAAAACACGGATTTTTTAATGTATACATCAAGGCAGGGCGCATATTTCGCTTGTCAATTGACTGGTATAAGAGCAGGATTATAATGGAATATGTCATTTATATATGACCTTAGGTGTTACTTTAAATCCAGGAGACATTAATGAAAATGGACATTAGTTGTCTATTAAATGATATAAGTTCAAGTGCTGGCCTCGAACCGCCTTCAAAATAGGAGGGAAAGTTGACTTATTGTAACCACGCTCGTCAAAAATGTTGGTATAGGGTTTCAGTTCAAGGTTTGCTTCTCTTGCATAGTTCATTATCAAAATTTCTGCTCATATACGTCCCACTGTTGGGCTCGAGCTTCCTCCACAATAGGAGGGCAATTGACCTACTATACCACGCTGATCAGACGTATTGGTATAGGGTTTCAGTTCGAATTTTTCGTCTCTTGCACAGTTATTACACCCACGGGCAAGAAAAGGGGGTGTTGAATTTTATTCTTGCACGAAAAGTATGAAGATGTATCTTACAGTAAATGTTATTTTTCAGAGTGAAGACGGCACTTGCACAGTTTAATGACTTCACATAATATCACAAGAGCCACAAACGTAAACGTGTGCGAAGAAAATGACACTTAGTTAATAGTAACGCTTTGTGATTCAATTGTGCGTTGTGTTGCCACATGGATGCTGTTGTGTAGAAAAAAAAATGAATTTCAGAGAAAAAGGTGTACACAAAACGTTAGATATATTTTTATTTTATGTTACATATTTTTGTGGACTACATAAATATTTTTATAAACTGATTGAATATTTTACGTAGTTTTAAAATCACTTGAAGATAATTGCAAAAATGAGACGTGAATTGTATATGAAAATGATGGGAGAATGAATTATTGTGTGTGGCAACTCTGAACAGCAACAATGAGTGCTCCAGTCATAAAATTATGATATTATCGTATAGTTGTAAGTATTTAATAAAAGTTTTGTACATATGATAAGTTCATTAATTGTTATATACGATATGTTATACAATTTGTTTGTTTTTAATTTATTATCGTTGTTCTTGCCAAATCTTGGTGTAAAATAAAAAATTGACGCTTGGCACAGATGCTACAGTTTTTAGGGTTGCCAATAGTTATTTTGGGATAAATTAGTAGCTTTATATTTTTCAAAAAAAGTGTTAATTAAGCTTTTAATTTTAAGCTTATTATGAAGAAAGCATCCTTAATTGCAAATAGAAGATATTAGAAAAATAAAATCATGTTAGTGTCGTGAAAGTTATTTAAGAATATGGACAATTTTTTCCTCATTACATATTTTATTACCCGGTTTTTTTTCTGTGTAATGATACAGTAAGAATTCACCAGCCTTTCTCTTGCTCGTAGGTGTCGTAAAAGACGACTAAGGGATTAAATATAGACAAAACATCTATGCAAGAGCAGAAAAACTGGAAATAAAACCCATACATGTTGGTTACAACATGTATGCCTGGTGTGGTACAGTAGGTCATTTTCGCTCCTATTATTGAAGAGGCTTGAGCCCAACATTGGGACGTATATTAGCTGAATGATGATTTTTTTTTTAATATGGTGGACTAATATTTTTGCGAAAATTGCTATGACGACTGCTAAAGTGCAGACACTTCTATAATGTTATAAAACTATAAGTGAAGTGTTTGAGGATAGTTACAATATTTTAATGTATATTTGGAAGATGAAAGCGAAGTTAAGGATGAAAAAAGACTGAGAAAAATATGTACAGTGTAAAACAATTTTATTTGATATTATTAAAATTTTGTCTCAGCCTAATAAACTTGACTGGGCCAAGTAAAATATTTTATTAAATGATAACACTTGATCCTCCGCCTATATTGCATAATCTTGATTTGCTGATATTTTAAAGATTGCTATTAGTTCTGTTCACCAAACATATGAGTAAAAAATAAACTAAATATAGAAATGTATATAAAGTTTTGTATTTCTATGTGTGTTTTGCTTACCCGAATGAACAATTCCAAAAATATTAATTAATTTAAACATTTAAAAATCAAATCAATAGTTTTCAATGTGAAATAATAAATTTATTAAATATTTAGTTAGTAATAAATAATATAACACATTGCTCGTGGAACCGACAACTGTTGGGGAAGAAAGGTTCTTGAGTGGCGACCACGAATCGGACGGCGCAGCGTAGGACGACCCCCCACTAGGTGAACTGACGACATTCTCAAAGTTGCAGGGAACCGTTGGATGCAAATGGCGGAGGACCGTTTCGAGTGGCATTCTCGTGGGTAGGCCTATGTCCAGCAGTGGACGTCTGTAGGTTGATGGATGGATGGAAATAATATAATATTTTTTTTTAGTTAGAGTAAGAAAATATTTTTAATTGGCTGACTGCTTATTTATCAACTAAATATAATGAATATTTTATGATGATAATGATAAGCAGTCGGCGTATCCAACATTCTTTTTTTTTTTTTTTTTTTATATTGGTAACCCTATTATGTCTATGCGTCAGTACCTTATAATGAATTTAAACTTGTTAGGTTTGGTAAGCACAACGATTACTGTTTGTCATTTCATTAACAATTTCTCTCTGACAAAAATAAAAAAAAAAATTCTCAATTTGCATCTAATTTACATCAGAATTATGTACTACCATGCGAAATATGCTTTTCAAGTGAAACTTCTTTGGACTCGATTCACTCTTTATGAAATCTTTCTTTTAATAAATATTTGTGAATATTTGTGACAGACGTTATAAAATATCTGAAACGTAGGGTATTTTATTTTTGACAGGCTATGGTCTATATACGCTGTTTATTCCGTTCGGGTCAAAACTTAAACATTTACAGTTACACATATTAACAGTTTTATTTCTGTTATACTACAGAATATTTGTAGGTAAAAAGATTAGCAAATTAATTGACATCATTCATCCATTTACTAATAGATTTCGGCATCATCATCATCCTGCTTTTGTCCCCTTAGTTATATAACCGGCCGCAAGTCTGACATCAACCCTCCTGGGGAATATAATTCAAATGGGTTTGGCCCAGGTGTATGTGAAGCCCTTAGTTGTATTTTAGACACCCACGAGCATAGTAAAGGTTAGCAACATTCGTAGCCGCTATTAGACAGCAACACTGACAGTTAAGTAATGACACAGTGAAGGAAAACCCGAAACAAAACGCTATACTAACATGACGGATCAGCGTGATATAGTAGGTCAATTTCCCTCCCATTCTAGAGGAAGCTCGTGCCCAGCAGTGGGACGTATATGAACTGAATAAGTCCAGGGCTATCCTCAACCCCAGCGCCTCCATCCGCCTGACAATTTCCTTGGTGCAGAGAGTTACCAGGCGTGCCGCCTTCTTCAGCTTTCCGCCCCGGGCTGTAACGAGTGTATCGTCGGCGTAGCCAATTACGCCCAGTCCGGGTAGGAGACTTCCTCACAACGCCCAGTCGTAGCCGATGTTCCACAGGGTGGGCCCCAGAGTCGACCCCTGTGGGACACCGCACGTCATGTGCATTCGCCCAACGCCCCCTATTCGTTTAGTGTAGAAGACGCTGCGCTCCTCCAAGTGTGCAAGTCTGACCTAGCGCCACTAAATCGCTACTTAAGAAGTTGTTAGTTGGCCAGTGATGTATGAAAATATTTTCACCAAAAATGTCTCACAAATTCATAAATGTACTAAGCTTTTCGTGTATTTTTGAAAAATGATTATAATAAAGAGGCGACTGTAGATAAACTATGTAATGTTTTTATTCTTATGATTCAGATGTTGATTTTAAAATACGTTTTTAATCGATAACAGAATCATGTTTAGATAGCTCCGATAGTGGATGTTGATATGTTTATCTGTGATAGTTTACGTTCATTAGCTTACCTGTTTATTATTTCTATGTTCATTATACAATTCTATTTTTAGTTACCATATTGAGTGACTTACATGTAATAAGTGACTAAGTAATTGTTCAAAATATTAAGTAAATTTTATGGACATTGTCCGTGTGCTGATGGAGAAAGTATTCTGATGACACATGATGATCATGTCATCATCATTATCATGATCATCACAGCTTATATACGTCCCACTGCTGGGCTCGAATCTCGGCAATAGGACGGAAATTGATCTAATATGCCACGCTAGTCAAACGGCTTGGTATAAAGTTTTATCTCGAGTTTTTCTTGTCTTACACAGATTTTATACGTATATTGTATCCCTTAGTCGTCTTTTATGACATCTAGCAGGAGTGGTGAATTGTATTCTGACTCCGTCACCACCACCGGCACCACCAAATGGAATGCACAAGGTCAAATGTACGAGGTAGTAATACGAGGTACAAATGACATTTTTTTACTTATGTACTAAAATGGTTTCTGTGTGGTGACGGAGTAAGAATACAATTCACCACTCCCTCTCTTGCCCGTGAGTGTCATAAAAGACGATATGATATACGAATAACATCTACGCAAGAGAGAATCAAAACTCGACATAATAAAGGCATAGGGATGCCAACACGTCTGACCAGCGCGGTATAGTAGGTCAATTTCCCTCCCATTGTGAGGAGGTTCGAGCCCAACAGTGGGACTTATGTGGGCTGATATGTATAATATTTAATTGCGATTTTGTATTTCTGTTTGTTGGCTTAACTTATATTTATCAACCTCTCAACAAGAGGTAAAATGAGCTATTGTATCAGCATGCAAACAGGTTGGTATTAGGTTTTATTTTATGTTTGCCTACCATTAAATAGTTGTCATTTACGATACTACTGAGAAAGAAAGGGCTGATATATTGTATTTTTACTCCGTTACCAACACGGATTTGGTGCTAAAGAGTTTTTTATATCATTTATTTGCACAGATGAATTATTTAAAATTTAATAAAATCCTGAGTCACTTAATACTTGTGAACATAAGTGTTGCCAAATCTAAATAAAAAAAAGGTTTTGCCATTTTTATCACTCGACTTTCTTCAAAATGTGTGCAAGTTTTAGTAGACTTTGACACTGGTAGAGCATGAAAATGGCGACTACCATCAAATAGAGGTATGACTTATCTTCTACCAAGGGATTTAATAAGTTTTAATAGTAGTATTATATACAGCTTATAAAATATGACATAATGAATTAGATTTGCAGTAAATCCACGATCGGACATAGAATAATGCTGAAATGGAATACGAAAGTATGAACATACAATATTAGACATTCTCAAATATTTTATGAATTGTACATATTATAATTAGTAAAACGTTCTATGTGGTATTCATACTTTCGTTTGGATAGGACCATTGTGAAGTGGGTATTTAATGGTAGCTTTTGATAAAGGATTTGTATGTATGCATTTCGTATGTTGATAATAACTATTTAGCGTTCATACGCTATTTGTTTTCAACGAAGTTTGAATGGTGTTAAAAATTTAACTTAAATACACCACGTAAAGTAATCTTAATCGTTTGTTAAGTTCACAGTTACTGGCATATAAGACATACGATATTGAAGGAATAAAGTTCCTAGAAAGAGATATTTTAATTAATGCGCGTCTTTTTTGCCAAAAATCAATGCAAAGTTTGGTCTTATTTAAAGTCGAGAGTATATCGAATAATTTAAATAAGATGAGAATGTCTTTGGAGTTTACGCTTATGAGCTATATGTATTAACGTATATTTTATTAGTTGTTGTTTTTAACGCTATACATATTCTTCGGATTATATATATGTATAGTAAATGTACCTTTATGATTTATTTGAAAATAAGCGCATTGGTATATTTGTACAAAATGTACACATTCAAACAATATTCATTTTTAAAATAACTATGTCAAGAGTATGAATTTTATCTATTTCAAAAACTTAAAAAATCGGGGCAGAAGCCCCGTTTATAAATTGGTTAGAAAAATTTCGTGTACAAATTGCTTAAATGCCGAAGTAAGGCATGCTAATTTAGAGATTGTCCCGAAGAAAACGAGGATTGCGTTCCATTTATTTCAATTTATTTACCATTGTGAAATATTTGTTTTAAAATTTTTCTATTTCTATGAGTAGAAATTGCACCTTGAGTTAAAATTTGAGAACTTTAAATTCGATCTGATTAGTCCTTGTATTTTGATACAAGGTCTTATGGTTGTCACTAAGTAAGTACTTAATTTACTTTTGTTTAAATTCTCTGGGAAGTTGTGGGCTGTTTTTATTTTTTTACCGTTTTATGTTACATCCGTTTTTTTGAATCGACTCATTTTAAGTCGATCTCGATTATTTATTTATATATTCGGTTCATCTCCGGATAAAAATGCCATTATTCAAGTAATAAATTCTATCAAAAAAAAAAAATGCTTTTGATCGCCACATTCATAGTTTGGTTTATAAATATGCCAAAAGTTTGCCTTTATTAAAAATAATATTGATGGTTCCGTACAATATTGTAAAATTAGCGAAATTGTATTAAATTCATGTTTAGCATAAATAGTTTTAAACTTGCCTTATTGTATACACGATGTTATCTTTTTAAATGTAGATTTATTGGCTAATTGTCATTTTAGTAAATTATGTGCGAGGAGATATTGTGTTTAATAAGTACAAAAATTTATGTAGGTACTATATAAATAATGGATATTTACTATAATTGTGTCAATAAATATGGCGAAATATAGTTAGCGCCGGAATGGAGCCATGTTTTAATTTAGTGTGCAATGTAGAATAAAGATGGCGTCTGTTTATCGCTAAGGACCTCTCATTTTTTCATTACTTTGGAAAGGTTGGAGGTTGTCTATCAGTATTGCGCACGATTTGTACGCAATACCGATAAGCAAGTTTAATTTTCTTATTTTAATACAGTCTTAGTTGAATATTTTTTTCTATATTAATTATCACTTCTTATCTATATTCTAATACATTGAATTTTTAATATAACATTGTTAAAATCAATTTTGTCATAGATTTTTGATTAATTGGTGCAAATTGTATTTCATAAATTGAAACGATCAATTTAAACTTTTTAATGTACCTATGGCTTCTGTTGGTGGTTGACTACAAATTTGCCAATGTCATGTATTCTTTAAAACAATTCTGCTTGTTTGACTAAATATTTTGGGAATCATACAATCATAAATGAAAAAAAAACTGATTAAAATATATATGAACCCCCAACCCCCTTATCAGCTTTTTTTTATATCAGAATAAAGGTAAAAATGTTGCCAGGAGACAAAAACGTTTATGATTATTACAGTTTGTAACGCTGCATGTAAATTGAAACGCATTGTTCTGAAAACTCAAAATTGCTTGCGATTTACAACCGGCTTTATAACTAACAACTAAAGTTAATTACGCCTTAATCTTTCGTAATAAATTTAATTTTAGATTTTCATACTCGTTTGCTTACATACAGATAATTTCGTATCTATATTTGGTTTATTCTTTTATATAATACTAGCAACCCGCCCTCGCTTCGCTTCGGTTTCAGTCGACTTATCCGCGTAGTTGTCATTTTTGTGGCAATATCGGGATAGAATTTAGCCTAAGTTACTCCTTATATAAACAGCTACCTGGTAGTAAAATATTATCTAGATCGGTCTACCCGTTTCTATGATTACCCAAAAAGAAAAAACAGACAGACCGACAGACAGACAAAAATTTTTAAACCGATTGTTAGGCATAGGTGGCATAACCGTGTCAGCATGAAAAAAGAGCATTACTTCGACATTACAAACAGCCACTTCAATTTTATTTACTTGTATAGATTTATGAATATTATATATATATATCTCTTATTATTTACCCCGTCTAATGGTCAAATCGAGTCGAGTCATAGATCGCGCGCTCCTAAGATGAACACCCCACGTCTTGGGTTTCAATTCTGGATTTAGGGAAAATCGTTGTTATTTTCTGTAGATTTTTTGTGTTTTCTGTAGATTTTTGTGTTTTCTTGAAATTTTCTACTGCCTCACGAAGTTTTCAATCGTGACTTGTGAAGTTCTTGTCTTCTATTATATGGAATTTAAGATTGTGTGGCAAAATGTATAATGTCTGTATAATTACAACTTTGCTTATTCTTCGGGAACGAATGTTCTTTAATTACTTAATTTCTTTTTATATTTTATAAGATCGTCGTTTTAAACCTATTAATACAATTTCTAGTTTCTTTTTCGTTTTGTATTCTATTCTAAATATTCACTTAAAGGCGATATTTTATAAGCACTTTTTTATACTTCGCTACACTCAGGAATAAATCCTTACAAATATACAATTAATAGGCATACTTAGAGTTAAAGCATTCATTTGTGGATCGCACAAGGAAGATCTGTTGGTGAATGAAACGCGTGACTCGTCATACCAATACGCCAACTTAGCAGTTCTCTATTTTTTACATTTGCCATATACCTAATTAGAGTTTTATAAGGAACAATCATACAGCTAACATATGCTCCACTGTCGGACACGAACATCTTCCGTAATAGAAGGGAAATTGACTTACTAGACCTCGTTAGTCAGATGAGCTGGTAGTTTGCCTTCTTTTGAATGGATGTTAAACACATTTCGTATCCCATAGTCATCTTTTACGACAATCGGAATAATCATCATCATCATTTAAGCCTCTACTGGATGTAGACTTCCCTTATGTGACGCCACAAAGTGCGGTCCTGTGCCGCCTGCATCCAACGACGCGCCCATTGCCACTTCAGCGTGCTAATTCTTTGTGTTATGTCGGTTAAACCCGTTCTTCTGCGGATTTCCGTATTTCAGATTCTATCTCGCACAGAAATGCTGAGCATAGCCCGCTCCATAGCATGTTGAGCGCCTTTGAGCTTGGTTATGAGGCTTACATTTATGGACCACGTTTCCGTGCCGAAAGTCATCACTCACGGAACAATACTTAAATATGAATGACAATAATTGACCAAGTATTTTGCTATGATTACTGATGTTTACGCGAACCCCGTGAGCACGAAAATTGATAAGTATTCTATGCATTGGCTAAGTAAAAGTCGGACTCTAAATAATTTTATTTCAGACGTATTTATTCATTTAATTTATAATTGGAGTGGTGTCGACAGTTATCTGTCTACAGCGGCGGGCCGGTCCGTCCGGGGCAGTACTACATTCTCGCAGAAAATCGACGTCTGAGTAGTAGCGATTTGTTACTGCGCTTCGTTCGGTGAGCGAGAGAGCCGGAAGCCCAATTTTCTGAGGGTGTTTGCGTGTGGAGGGTTTTGGTGGTGCCCTTGGTATCACCGAGCCTTAATGCACGCATTCACACTCCCTTCAATTTCTTCGCGGTAGGCAGCGGCCTTGCAGAGGTTCATGAGCGGCAGCAACACTTACCATCAGGTGTACTGTTTGCTCGTTTGCCACCGTTCGCAATAAAAAAAATAATAATTACGTAAGCAAACGAGTATGTAAAATTGTGTATAATGTTTTTTTATATGAAGTTGTACACGAAAGTGTAAAGCTAAAATGACTGATAGATTATGATTTAGTTCGATTATTTCAATTAATTGTATTTAATGCTCTATGTAACTCGCATTGTTGTATATACCTATATCATAAACCAAGATTTCTTTTTTTTTTAATTTCTTATTTTGACATCGCGATATTAAAAAGTAATATATTCTTTATGACAAATTATGTTTTTCAATGAAGAGAATGCGACATTTACCTATTGTTGTTTTATTTTAAACATATAATAATATCTACTTATCATAATCATCTCGCTCTTATCCCAATTAGGTACTTGGGTCGATTAAATATGTATTTCTCTTTTATAGTAAACATTGTAGAGTAAGGCAATAGTTTTATGATCGACTGCCTCATCTCAACCTATATATGCCCCACTGTTGGACTCAGGCCACCTCCACAATGGGAGGGAATTTGACCTACTATACAATGCTGGTCAGACATGTTGGTATAGGGTTTTATTTCGAGTTTTCCCTCTCTTGCACAGATGGTATGTGCATATTATATCCCATAGTCGTCTTTTACGACATCCACGGGCAAGATAGAGTCTGGTGAATTGTATTCTTATTCCGTCACCACACGGAAAGTGCACCACACTGACCACACTAAGAGATATAATATGCATATACATATCTGCGCAATAGAAAGAAAACTCGTAACAAAACCCTATTCCAACACGCCTGACCAGCGTGGAATAGTAGGTCAATACCCCCTATCCGGTATCCAGCCTAATTTTAAAATTCGGCATACCTGATTTACCGCCGATGTCGGTAAATCAGGACCGGTCGGTCGGTACCGTGGATGTCGTAAAAGACGACTAAGGGATATAATATGCGCATAAGATCTGAGATCAATTGCATATATAAAGCAAACAAAACAATCGTACAAAAATTATTTCTCATTTTAACTCACGTAAGTCCTACTATTGGGTTCTCGCCTATTCTACAATGGGAAGGAAATTGATCTACTATACCACGATGGTCGGACGTGTTGGTATAAAGATTAAAGTTGAGTTTTCCTTCTCTTGCTTAGAGATGTTAGCTGCGTATCATATTCGACTTTCGTCCAAAATAGGAGGAAAATTTACCCACTATATCCCCCTGGTCAGGCGGGTCATTTCGAGTTTTCATTCTTTTGTATAGTTATTATATGTACAAGATATCCCTTAGTCGTCTTTTCTGATACTCATATATTTGGCAAGAGAGGGAATGGTGAATTGAATTCTTACTCCGTCATCACATGGACCTATTGTGAAAAATATTCACTGTGTGGTGATGACGGTTTAATAATATGTTAAAATCTTTTGTAGCAGACATAAAAATCAAATAGAGGCTTACTGAGAGGCGACGAAACAAAAGTGCTTTTTTTTGGAGGTGGGCCATGGTCAGCGCACTCGCCACCAAGCTCCGTTTGGGGCGAAAGAGGGGCGCCGCGCGGCCCCATGACTCACCCGTAGCACGTCGCCTTCGTCGTTGGGCTGACCACTGGTGCAGAGTGCTTGTCTTCAGTGGTCGGGCCGACAGAATACCTTGAGGGGCTACTCTCTCCCATCGACGTCCCCTTCCCGGGACGTCAGTCGCCGTCACGCGGTCAGTCTCTCCGCGGGTGACAGACTAAACTCCCCGGCTCAGTCACCCGCAGCGTTTGCTAGGGCGGCATCAGGCACAGGTACTTGCGCCTGCACCGCCCCAGTCGCCGGCGGCGGACCGCGTCTGCGTGCAGGCGTTCTTCACGCGCACGGTCCGCCGTCTCCTTCCGCGAGATGACAGCCTCGCGGGCGACGGCGTCCCAGTTCCTGACGCTGGCGAGCATCTCCCTAGCGATGGTCGGCAGCATCAGGTTGGCACCGATGATTGCAACGAGTTTACGGTGCTGCCCAGCTCACGCGGCACACACCTCGAGTGTGTGTTGCGCCATATCCTCGTCGCAATCGCAGTGGTGGCAGGACGGTGTGCTCTCCCTCCTCACAGCCCTGTGCAGGTACTTGCCAAAGCAACCGTGCTCCGTCAACACCTGCATCAGTCGAAGGAAAGCACCCCGTACCGCCGATCACTGCATCCGGCCTAAAGGCCGTGACGGTCCTGACACCGAACCGAGGCCTCTCCAGCCGGTCTGCCCAACGGGCAATAACATTTCGGCGGGACAAAACTGTGTTGCCGAGACGTCAGAGGGGTCGGTATTAATAAGGGTAATCTGCGGCAGACTGAATTGGGCGGGGTGTCTCCGCAAAAAATCGGATGATGGGCTACTAGAAAATGGGCAGCAGTACCTAATCTTGTGAAACAACATCAACTGTTACGGTTAACCAGTCTGCTAAGCGTAGCCATTATGGCTGGGCCACTCGTACTTTAATATCACTGCAGCAGCCCTCCAGCAGCTGTTCATGTTCATCGACAGTCAAAAAACAAACGCAAAGAGTCGGCTGTATTTCGAAGAATCATTGACATCATATCATAATTCATCATCTCGGCCTATATATGTCCCATTGTTGGGCTCAGGCGTCCTCCATAGTGGGTAGGTCAAATCCCCCATTTGACCTACTATTCCACGCTGGTCAGACGTGTTGGAATAGGGGTTTTTTTCAAGTTTACCTTCTTTTGCATAAATATTAAGTATATGCGTATTGTATCTCTTAGTCGTCTTTTACGACATCCACGGGTATGATAGGGTGTGGAGAATTGTATTTTTACTTCGTCAACACACGGACAATATCATAATTACATTTTTGGATATGCTTTTAATGAGGTGGCTACTGAAAACGACACTAGACAATACCACGACTAAGTAACTAACACGATTGAAAACGATTCTTGCGCTTTGAATTCAGTGTGAAACCCGCCCTCGCTTCGCCTAGATTTCAGTGGACTTACCCGCGTGATTCCCGTTCCCGTGGTAATACTGGGATAAAATGTAGTCTAAGTTACTCCTTGTATAGACACCTATCTGGTAGTAAAATGTTATCAAAATCCGTCTAGTCGTTTTGAAGATTACCCAAAACAAACAGAGAGACAAAAATTATTATACTGGTTTTCAGCCACAGGTGTCGTGCAAATAACCATATCAGCATGAAAAAATCCCATTATTTTGACATCACAAATAGACACTTCAATTTTATTATTATTTATTTTCTTTTTTATTTTTATATGAAAGAACTTTAATACACAAGTAATAAAATTTTAATTTTATTTATTTGTGTAGATGATCATATAATACTGTAGAAAACGAAAACTTAAGAAAATTTGCTAGAGTTTATCTTCAGTGCAGTGTATAATATTGAAAGACTTTTTTCTTTTAGAAAAAAAAGTCTTTCAAAAGACAAGTCTAATCATTTGTTGTCTCTTAACCCAGAGAAATTGGTATTTATTCATCATAACTTGTCCTTAGTCCAGTATCAGTATTATTTTTTATGTTCTGTAATTAAAATAACGATTCTCTTTAATATGTGGTATAAATAAAGTGCTTTATAAACTTTGTTTTGTTTTTTTGAAGTCAGTCATCATCACAGACCATATACGTCCCACTGTTGGGCTCGGGCCTCCTCCACAATGCGAGGAAATTTGACCTACTATACAATGCTGGTCAGACATGTTGGTATAGGGTTTTATTTCGAGTTTTCCCTCTCTTGCACAGGTGTTATGTGCATATTATATCTCATAGTCGTCTCTTACGACATCCACGGGCAAGATATGGAGTGGTGAATTGTATTCTTACTCCGTCACCACACGGTAAATCCGGCTGAATTTTAAAATTACGCCGGGTTTTTTTTTTTTTTTTTTTTTGTGGGTGGGCCGCGGTCGGCGCGCCTCCGCACCACTCCGTCCGGGGCGACAGAGGGGCTTAAGCACGCAACTCCCGCGACCCACCCGAAAACCACGTCGCCTTCGTCGTTGGGCCGACCACTGAAATTACGCCGGGTACCGGATAGTTGCGAATAGCTGTTTCATCTCTAGTCCTTATCATATCCCTATGGGCCCCGTTCATTGAAGTTGCACTGTATGAAATAAAACAATTGTTATCTATTCTGAAGATCTCATTTATTGAACTTCGTGTACAATAAATAATACTTATATGAACAACAATTATATTCAGAGTTACATACATAATAGGAAATATTATTTACACAGGTGCTATTTATATACAAACTATTTATAAGTACACAACACATATTTCTTAGAAAAGCAAAGATGTGACTTTAATACTTGATATTTTACGTTACAATAATAGTCGGTAATTCATTCTCATTCATGATATATTCCATCGTATCAGTCTCACAAAGATTTTTTTTTAACAATTTTCAATTCCAACAAGTACTACTTAATTTAAACACCTATTTTACTTTTATTTAGAAATTGGGAACATTAGGGGAAAAATGGGTTTGCTATTAGAAAAAGCAATAGTAGATGATGTTAGAAAAAGAATAAAGATGTATGTTGGCATGAACGGCAGTCTCTGAGGGTTTTTTTATTTATTGCTGTTGGTAGCAAACAGCACACAACAGAAAACACCTAAGTGACTGCCGCTCATGGACCTTTGGTAGGCTGCTGCCTACGGTGAAGAAAGTGAGGAGTTTGAATGTATGCAATGATATTCGATGATATTAAGGCGTCATCCAAACCCACTACAAGCAAACATTTTCAGAATGTTAAGTTGCTGTTTATTTCGAAGGCTGTCATTCATGAGAAATAGTTTTTCGTGTGTCGTACGCTAATGTAACATGAAACTAGGTTTGACACTTACAGATTTCTCTATGACTATCGGCAAGAGGCTTTAAAATTGTAAGGGAGGCACTAGTGGAGTCGGTGGGCCTAATGGCTACAAAGGAGTTACCGGAAGAGGAGAGGAGGAAGGAGAAAGCTTCAGAAGTTAAAGGAAGTGACACGTGTAACTCCACTGCTGATAAAATTACCAAAAGGTAGGAAGATTTCATGTCAGCCTGGTCCAATCGTTGGAGTGCTAAGCTTTTGGTGCTCTATGAAGGGTTAATAAACAGCTTTGTTGAATTTAGTTCACTTACACCAAGTCTAAAATTGAAAAAAAAAATAACATCTATTAATCGCTATCTTCAAGCTGGATATACCTTTGATGGGAATGCATGGGAAAAGAGGCCTATTTCTACTTCTGATAAATTAATGTGCGTATTTTATTCTATATTATGTTTTGGTTAAAAGAAGCGGTACCTACACCTCTATTAACTAAAGAGATTTTATCCGTAACATATTTTAAAGAGAGTTTAATGATCTAAGTATATCATTATTTTTTTTGATGTTAATACTAATTGTTCATAGTTATATAGTCGTACTTTAATTTTGCTTAATTTCAAATTAACGAAATGAAAGGCAAAGCTAGCGTCTGTGGAAAACTCAGTAACGTTCAAGGATTTAAAAATGAAACCTTATGAAAGCAGCAGTCACATGATATTTGACTAATGATGTTATTATTATCTAAATAAATTAAAGTGAATGGTTCGGTTGCAAGGCAGACATTACGTCAGGCGCTTTCGGATCAAAATTAGTAACGTTTTGGTATTAGGACAATAACAGTAACCTTTACAAAGGACTGCATATGGACTTAACTAAGTACATATTTAGGTAACAACTTTCTGTAATTATTCACAAATCCTAATATTAGTTTCAACAGAACGATTTGCAATTACTGGGCCCGTATTCGCTATCTGTGAATGGGCACTTAACGCGACGCAGCGCTTTATCTCCTTAACTTTACACGCAAGAAATCAATGTGATAGATTTGACTTACTTCTATGTACGGCGATATCACGTGGGGCCGTGTTATGACCATTTCCTCATCGTGAATATCTCCCTGGACGAATAATATTAGGTTACTGAATAAAGCTGTCAACAATTGCAAATTAAAGCTACTATTGAACATATTAAAACTTTCGTAAAGTTACTTCAAACGTAATTAACATATAATTAGGTTTTGCATTTTGAACACTGTTAGATAATGTGACATTTCCAATTTGGAAAAGACTAGAAGACGCGTGCGAATACTTCGCACCTTTAAGTAAAGGATTTATTACGTATATAAGTGTTATCAATGACAGTATGTTTATATACTTTGATGAAATAATTTCTGATGTTTACGCGAGTATTGAACATTTGGAATAAAATTATTTTTACGGATTTTATCGCGTTAGTATTTGATTTACATCTATTTTCATTACACATAGATCACTGTAATAATGATGAATTACTGGCTTGAGACACCTTATACTTTCCGTGATGAACGTTGAAAAGTGCCCCAAAAGCCGAGAAATTAAAAGACGCGATAATATTTGTAAAACTAATTTTATTTAACTTTGACGAATATACCTGTTTTCAAAGTATACTTAAGAGAATTGATTTTTAATAAAATATTAATTACTTTATTTTTCTTTACTTTATTTCTTACGTCATTGGAGGTGATAGTAACCTCTAAAATGGCATATACAATATTAATATTATGGAAAATATAATACAGCAATTAATGCACATTTTTATTAACATCTACATTTTAGGTAACACCTAAATCAATTTAAACATCATTGGTACATGTTGAACGTAACAACAATCGCACGTTGATATATCTAAAATTGTCATAGGTGTTACTGTGAAACTGACTGAAAAAGTTTACTAGACTAATACTCGAATCTGATGAGCCTTTTTCAGCATGTGCTAGGCCTGTTCTCAACATCTTGAGCCATCAGTGGCCCACGGTAACGGCGTATGTCATGTTAGCGATGGTAGGTGGTGGCAGAGTCGGCAGCAATGGCGTAGGATACACCCAGCAAGGTTCGTTTGTCTTCGGGCCCAGCATACCCAGCAGTAGATAGGATACCAACGAGCCGGAGAGTAAACCTCCGTTGTAGGACAGAGTCATCATGTTACCTAACAACAACAATGAATATTTTAAATAATACGCATTATAATAATAAATATCAACTAATTATGCAACAATTTGTTTTTCATGAAGATTTTCTCATAAAGGCAATATCCCGCACTAAGGAACAAGAATTCCGTGTGGTGACAGAGTAAGAATACAATTCACCACTCCCTATCTTGCCCGTGGATGTCGTAAAAGACAACTAGAGGATATAAAACGCGTATAATATCTATACAAGAGAAGGAACACTCGAAACAAAACCCTATACCAACCTATCTGACCAGCATGTTATAGTAAGGTCAATTTCCTTCCTATTGTGGAGGAGACTCGAGCCCAACAGTGAGACGTATATGAGCTGAAATGATGATGATGAAGAAACAAACCCTTGTCTAGAGGGTTACTTTATCATCATCATGGCTCACACACGTCCCATGCCTAGGCTCGAGCTTTCTCCACAACGGAAGGGAAATTGTCTACCAAGCTGTTTAGACGGTTTGGAAAAGGGTTATGTGTCGAGCTTTCCTTCTCTTGCAATGCTGTTTTTATCTGGTATCCCTTAGGCACTTTTTACGGCACCCATGGGCGAAAGAGGGTGTGGTGAATTGTATTCTCACTCCGTCCCCACACGGAACACAATTAACGAACACAAATCATGCGCAAAACAATAATTGGTGGATCGGATAGTTCTGTCACTGGTTATTCATAGATATATAAATATAGTGTTGGGTACTAAATAAAGGAAGCCACTAGAGGTCTGCTAACAAGAAGTGGCCAGTAGCTTTACGGCGTGTTATACTGAGACATGGAATCAAATTAAACTTACCACCTCAAAAAGAGAGTGTCTGAACGCTGATGAAGTGTCAGAAATGTCGTGCAATCAAAAATCAAAGCCAGATGCGATAAAATCCGTAAAGATAGTTCCGTTCCGTTTTATTTATAATAAAAACGGTTCAACTTCGTTTCAACACAGAATGTTAACAGGCTTTCTGAAGGCTTAAAATAGACTTTAGATCAACTACTTTGATTTATTCCAATACCCATCAATTTGAGTTTTAGGTAATGAATGATAGATATTTGTAATAGGAGCGTCGATCTGGCAAAAAGCAAGTCAATGATTATCGATGTTCGTACATCATAGAACAAATACACCAATAGAAATGGATTTATGATCATACCTGCTATTTCGCGGTGTTCGCGTCCTACACGAGATGGTGCCATTATCATCGGTACTGATCCAAACAGGCCATTTGAGAAGCCTAGCACTACGGAGAATAGTATAGGATATATCTGAAATTAAAAATTACGTGTCATTGTTTTTATTCAACAGAACAAAGAAGTATTCCAGTGTTATTATATTGATCGCTGTTCGGCGAAGTCATGACCGGGGGCGTGTGCTCCGCCCGCCGTGGAAAGAGGTCCTCGACAACTCTGCTGGAGGGGCCCGCACTCTTCGGGGGCAGACGCCACATATGGGGCATAGCTGCATCGCAGATCTGCGTTGACGCACAGCGGATGCGGCCAGCTTTGGCACCCACCCCGTCCGCCTGGGGCGGTGAGGACAGCCACGACTGAACGATGGCTGCCTCCGCCAACAGGTCCCGATCCAATCGATCCACAGCCCACCGCGGAAACACGGGAGCTCCGTCCGCCGTGTGACCCCTGCTGGGCTGCAGGAGGGTCCGGGAGACCTCTATCCGGATGTATCTGTGGTCGGTTGTCCGCGCAGTATCCGCCCTTTCGTGGCTGATGCCGAATGTGGGCGGACCCGGAGCTACGTACCGATAGCTGTACGTGGGGGTGATCCGGTCGATGGCCCTGTACGGCGGACCGGTGTGGGCGAGGTCCCTGACCGTCCGTCTGAGGGCCCTCTTGTGGCGGCCACAGAGGGTCATAGCGATCAGGGCCATACGCGGTTACGTGCGGTACGTGCGGTGGCGACGGAGGCAGCGTACCTCCTGGCCGGAACTCCCCCGTGGGACCTGGAGGTAGAGATGCTCGCCGGAATTTACCGGCGGGTGTCGGAGACGCGCGTTGGCGACGGTATGGTCTCGTTGCAGGAGATTACCGCCTGGCGGGTCGACGCCCGCCGAGACGTCATTACCCGTTGGGCAGTCTGGCTGGAGAGTCCTCGGTACGGTGTCAGGACCGTCAAAGCCTTCCGGTCGGTGCTGATGGAGTGGTTGGAGCGGACGCACGGGTTGCCTTCCTTCAGACTGGTGCAGGTGCTGACGGGACACAGTTGCTTCGTGAAGTACCTGCACAAGATTGTCTGGAGGGAGAGCACACCGTCCTGCCACCACTGCAATTGCGACGAGGACACGGCGCAGCACACGCTCGAGTTGTGTGCCGCGTGGGCGGAGGAGCGCCGTGAACTCGTCGCGATTATCGGTGCCGACCTGAACCTGCCGACCATCGCCAGGGAGATGATCGACAGCGTCAGGAATTGGGACGCGGTCGCCGCCTTCTGTGAGGCCGTAATCTTACGGAAGGAGGCGGCGGATCGTGTGCGAGTAGAGCTCCTATTCGGCGACACATTCCGCCGCCGGCGACTCGGGCGGCGCAGGCGCGAGTATCTGCGCCAAATGCCGCCCTAGCCGAGGCCGCGGGTGATCGAACCGGGATTGAAATTGTCCGTCACCCGCAGAGAGGCTGACTGTGCGACGGCGACCGACGTCCCAGGACGTCGAGAGGTGAGGATACCCGAAAGGGTATTCCATCGGGCCGACCACTGACGACAAGTCACCCTGCTCCAGTGGTCGACCCAACAACGAGGTGACGTGGGTACGGGAGGGTTATGGGCCCGCACGCCGTCCTTTCATCGCCCCGGACGGAATGGACCGTGCGTGCGCTTACCATAGCCCATCCATAAAAAAAAATGTTATTATTTTGATAACGGAAAAGTTTTGCCGTAAAACGTACGTGTGTGAGGGAGTAGAATATAATAAAAAAGGCGCAATTCGCGAGCAGGGCCGCGCCGCCCCTATGTGCGAAGTGTGCACACAGGCGCCAAGACCCTAGGGGCGCCGTCATTGAAATTATTTTTGTTACACTTACATTTTGTCCGACCTGACGCTGCCCGACAGCGTCGGGAATTGGGACGCGGTCGCAGCCTTCTGCGAGACAGTGATCTCGCAGAAGGAGGCGGCGGATCGCCTGCGCGAGGAGCGCAGCCTCGATGAGGAGATCCGCCGCCGGCGAATGGGGCGGCGCAGGCGCAACTACCTGCGCCTCATGCCGCCCTAGCCGAGGCCGTGTGTGACGTGACCGGGGATTAGTCCGTCACCCGCCGAGAGGCCGACCGCGTGAGGAAAAACCGACGTCCTCCCCGAGGGGGGGACCCCACGTAGGGGGTATTCCGTCGGGCCGACCGGTGGTTTTCGGGTGGGTTGCGGGAGTTGCGTGCTTAAGCCCCGCTGTCGCCCCGGACGGAATGGTGCGGAGGCGCGCCGACCGCAACCCACCCACAAAAAAAAAACACTTACATTTTGTAGTGAAGTTTCGATAAGTAAGTAGGAACAATATTCGCCTTGTAACATATATTGCGTTTATTGTACAACTCTCTTAAGTTAATATTCACGTTCGCGGTTTACGCTTTGGGTTTTAGTTTACATTAATTACGAGCTAAGCGTTAAAATCAAAAGAATCGCCGTGAGTTTGTTTGAATGAGTTTATGAATGTAAGCTGTTGCGAAATGTGCGACTTAAGGAGACTCCCGGGGACTTTAACGAATGGGAGACCCAAAACAATTGAAGAATCATTTAATCGAAATTTGTGTGCAAGGTGCGCATTGATTTTTTATAATAAGAATAAATTCAAGCACTAAAAACCTTATATAATTTGTGCATTACTGATTAACGCGTTGTCACGATGAGAGAGATAGTATTTAAGGTAAAAAAAAGGAAATTACCTCATTACCAGAATTTAATAAGGAAAAGCAAACAAATAACTCGATAAAAATACAACTAAAATAAGTAAATATTTTACGGCTCTACCATCCATTTCCAAAAAATCTTTAGAGACAGAAACCAGTGGTGTTATCGATGAGGGTGTCATAAAATCTGATTCAAAAAAGCTTCATGTAGTAGTATGTGCTTTTTATGTAATTTTCTATCCAATAAATATGATTTTAGCCTTTTTGCAATGCCAAAATAAACGAAGAACATTTTTTTTCTACCTTTAATTTAAGATGATGCCGCCGAAGCTACGACCATGTCTCTGCTTGATACACTATTATTACCGTCAAGACAATTATCGTCACTAATACTAACTTTTTCTAAAGATGACCTCGGATTCTGGTCAGAACTTTGATTCAGTATTTAAAATAAAATCCGATTAAACAGTATAATTTTCTGCGTGACTCTTCAGGGCGAAAATTTACTGAGTATTATTATAAAAGACATTTAGGAAACGGTGAAAAGTATCACAGAGAGTAGCTGCATTCAGTATTCAAAAATGTCTTTTTATGCTACTGTTGCGTGCTATTTAAATCAAAACATAATAATAAATACTGCGAGGGATTTAATCATTGACAACATCTAGCGTTGTATTGCAGCAGACATGAGAAAAGTTGTGTCACGCCGTTAAAAATAAATAAATCACTTGATAGTATTTAACAAAAACTTTTAGAGGTTGAAAAGCAGCGCTGGTACGATGTAATTAAAAGAATAAATATATGTGGCCTACGCGAAAAATTATACGACCGTAATAATGGTAATTTTTTAAAATGTAATAATGTAAAATGTTAGGAAAATTCGATCTTTCAATGACTGAACATATAGGTACGACGCGTAACGAATGATTCGGCTTTCAAACAGAAAAGCGAGAAGGGTGGAAATAAAATATTTTAAGTATGTTTAAATTCTTCAATACTTTAGACTCTTATGGTTTTTTAAATAAAATATACATAGTAGTTAAATTAGTACAATTAGAAAAGTCAGGTATTTTGTTATTAATATCTAAGTACCTATACAATTAGATGAAGGAGGCCCGAGTCCAACAGTGGGATACGTCCCACTGTTGGGACGTATATAAGCTGAGATGATTATACAATTAGATATAACGGGTTTTACATATTTAGGAAAATTTTATGTATAGAAAACTGGAGAACTTTTATTTCGATCAAAATTAACAAGTAATAAAAGTAGAAACATGAAAATTTCCTGAGAAAAGAGGCGCTTTATACGTTTCGCACACAGGCGCTGTGGTGGGTCGGCGCGACCCTGTTCGCGAGGTCTGCAGTTAACAGAGTCATTAGTTATATTAAGGGCAAGATCGAAAAATCTTTTATCTTATAGCAGGATATATAAGATAATAGCTAGGGTTTGTTTTACTGTTAGTATTTATAGTATCAATTCATATACATTGCAATGCTTACTTATAGGGTTACAACTTCCTCCACAATAGGAGGGAAATTAACCTATTATACCACAATGGTCTGATGGGTTATTGTAGGATTTTTTTTCGA
The DNA here is from genome assembly GCA_032191425.1 of Lymantria dispar. Taxonomy (NCBI): domain Eukaryota; kingdom Metazoa; phylum Arthropoda; class Insecta; order Lepidoptera; family Erebidae; genus Lymantria; species Lymantria dispar. Next base: position 7,662,399 of record CM063457.1, read on the forward strand.
GTTTTGCTTCTCTCGCACAGATGTTATTTGTATGTATCTCTTAGAGTTTTACGATACCCATGGATAAGATAGAGGGTTGTGAGGGTTGTGTGTTGTCGTCACCCTAAAATATTAGGTACCTATATTAATAATTTATTCAGAAACAAAGTCAATTATTTTCATATTATTATAGTTTGACATGTTGATACAACAGGCTGATGCGCTGTTTGTAATAACAGGAGGCTGATTGTGTATGCTTTTATGAAAATTTGCTTATTTCCACAATTAAATAAGACAGATAACATAAGAGATAATAATAATTACATTTTTTTTTTGGAGTTTATGGGCTATTTGACAAAATTAAAACAGTTTTCAAATTGCCCGATTAATCATTTCTTTTATAATGGAGTAAGAATCAAATTTATTTTCAATGCAGCCTGGTGCTGGCATCTCTGATGAGAATCTTACTATTCTTACGTTATACAGTTACCATGAAGCAAGTGTACGTACATCGCCCACAATGTGTGGTGCATGCCTTGGTGCGGCACACAACAGCATTAGTGGTACGAGAAGCAGACGTACCCCACTCGCCATCAGCAATTGACTACGACTCCACTCATATGGCCACGCCGCTGCTATCTACAAAGTAAATTTATGTGAATTTATAAATTATAAATATTTATTTTTTATTCGCGTTTTTTCGTTCAGGTGGTTATACCAGGATAAAATATAATATTACTAGCTGATAATGTAATTTTTAATCAAAGAATTTTAAAAATCAGTTTATTAGTTTAAGTTAAGTGTAAAAGCGTAACTACCCCACATTCGCTTTTATAATATTATTTAGATTTTTTTTATTTATTAAACTTTATTTGTACTCGACATGAGTACAATGGCGGACTTAATGCCAGAAGCATTCTCTACTAGTCAACCAATGTTATTAATACGCTTTTATTAGCTTCAGACGTATCTATGTTAGTATGTTGGTATGTAACGGAATCTTTGAACATGATTTTGACCCCCTTCAAAACGTCGGATTAACTCGAAATTTGGCATACTTATTAAGGACCAATGGCAATTCAATATTTTAAACAATTTGACCCGTTATCCTTACTAGGATAATCAGGATTAGCGATTTAAGCGTATTTTTTTAGTTTTTTTGAACTATTATATTTATTTATTTTTCTGTTATTGTTATATGTTGTTTTTACAATACCTATTAAAAATATTCCTTGAATAAAATGTGGTAGGACCATACTGTCGACAGTTGTCTGTTTACAGCCGCGGGCTTGTCTGTCCGGGGTAGTAATAGATAAATCTGCGCCTGAATAGTAGCCAGAGAACTGGAAGCCCAATTTTCTGAGGGTGTTTGCGTGTGGAAGAGTTTCGCTTTTAGTATCACCGAACCTGATTCCACGCATTCACACTCTCCACTTTTTTCTAGCTAGGCAGCGGCTTAGAAAAGCTCCATGAGCGGTAGTACCAATTATATTAGGTGTGCAGTTTGCTCGTTTGCCACCAATAGTGATTAAAAAAAGCAAAGGAGGAGTCTATCCGTGTAGTGACGGCGTAAGAATACAATTGTCACTACTTTTGTCTTTCCCGTGACGATAATAGACGGGACGTAATCAGAGTAGAACACTGCTTGAAAAGGAAAACTCGATATAAAATCTTACACCAACCCACGCGATCAGCTTAGCATGGTTGGTACTTCTTTGTCATTGTGGAAGAGTAAAATAGTGGGACGTATAGTATTTGGAAAAAAAAGTGATGTATAACAAAATAGTATGCCTTACTTTTCCAATAAAATCGAAGAGATTAAAGGCGGACATGAGTACTATGGGCATCCATGAGCCAAGGCGACAGGAAGGTATCTCGGATGCAATGCCAGGGTACAGACTCAGCGTGGTATAGTAAACCAATCCAATGGACACCATGTAGGGATAGATAGCACGAGCGACTTGCCAACGTGCCAACACACCACCTGCAATAAATATATGAATCTATACGAATATTGAAAACCTATCTAGTTTGATTCTTTCCGTGTGGTGATGGAGTAAGAATACAATTCACCACCCCCTTTCTTGCCCGTGGGTGTCGTAAATCATGACTAAAGGACATGCATATAACATCTATGCAGGAGAAGGAAAACTCGAAACAAAACTCTATACCCAAACCAACACGTCTGACCAGCGTGGTATCGTAGTTCAATTACCCTCCTAGTGTGAAGAAGATGCGTCCCAGCAGTGGAACATATATAGCCTATGATATTATAGTGAAGAACGCAGGATATTACTTTTGAATGCTCTCCAGGACGTTGGACGGTCTCTTGTTTCGAAAACCACAGCTTCGACTTTGTAAGATGGCCGCGGTGTGCGTAGTGCTGATGATGGTTCCGAAGCGCTACCTTCAGGGAGGGGCTCGAGAATTTGTTCACCGACAGATATGGGAGCAGCCGCCGTCGGCGAATATACTGGGTTTGAGAAGCTGAATTTGTTATTCTCCACATCACCTGCTGACAAAAATACAGTATTAATAATAACAAGGAGTTAGCGAGTCCGCTAAAATTCAAATATAGTAAAAGGTTTGAAGATAGGCGTCGTTTATATTAATAACATAGTACCTAATAACTCAGCATTAGCTTCCAAATTCTTTAGACCGTCCATCGACCTACTGACGTTCATTATTCGACTTAGAGCTCCCCTAGCCGCGAACGGGCCTGCAGAGGCGATCCAACCAGGGCTCCTGATCTAAGTTGAGCCTCAAAACGCGAGATGCATGACATAATTTGGAAACCTTTAACATAATTTGAAAAGACCCGAATTCTCTAAAAACGATGCTCCAACGCAATGAAAAAATGTTCAGATGTATATCGTGTGGTAGTTCCTGTGTGGGAAAGGATTATGTAATACAACTGTCACTACCCCTTGCTTAAGAATAAGCTTTTTTTTTTGTTTTTTTAGGGGTGGGTTGCGGTCGGCGCACTCCTCGCACCACTTCGTCCGGGGCGACAGAGGGACGTAAGCACGCACATCCGCAACCCACCCGAACACCACGTCGCCTTCGTCGTTGGACCGACCACCGGAGCAGGGCTACTTGTCGTCAGTGGTCGGCCCGACGGTATACCCCCTGAGGAGTACCCTCCCATCGACCGACGTCCCCCTCTTGGGGAAGACGTCGGTCTTTCCTCACGCGGTCGGCCTCTCGGCGGGTGACGTACTAATTCCCCGATCCAGTCACCCGCAACTTAAGAATCGGCTAAAGGATCACTGGGAGAGTGACAAGAATTTCTCTTCTGGGCAATATACAATACCTTGCTGCGATCGCCAACCCGCCTGCCAAGTGTGGCGATTACGGCATTATCCTTACAGATATGGGAGAGGCTAACGTCAAATAGTGGACGGCAATAAGCTCATTTATTGAATGGTAGTTTGAAGTTCTCTTTATATTGTGCTGATATTTTACATGATAATATTTCCTATAAACATGAGCAAATGTTATCTGAATGTCCTTAAATCATATAATTGTCATCATGTCATTCAACTTTTGTTTTCCTACAATTTGCACCTACGACTGAACAGTATTGGTTGATGGGCTTTAATTTAGTATTGTTGCACTGGACCTCCAAAGAGACGTTGGTGTGGTGACAATTCTATAACCGCCATGATTGGTGATTGGCACATGGGGTGGGTTGACAAAGTACAATAGTGAAATTTTTCTACCTTGTCCAATTGTACTCGTAGACAACACAGGACTTTGAAGCTTCAAAACTCCGTAACTGGCCTCGCCTGCTTCACTTTCCACCTGCAATTATACTTTAGTGTAGCAATACGAGTACATTAGAGGTTTTAGTTCTGTATTTTATAATGCTGTACAGCAAGTACAAGTTTTTTTTATTTTTAACAACAGCGGGTTGTGACTATCAATTTTATTCAGTCTAGTTCGGTGTAAAAAGTGTTAGTGGTTTTGTGCCTCTTTCTGCTTCGATCTAAGTTCACCCTGATTATATAATTTTGATTGAAAAGTTATAAGACAAAATGCGGATTGACGCCGTTGCCTAACACTTCAGGATTAAAAATATCAAACTATTAATAAAGATTTTTTATGTAGCAGAGTGATAATGTAATTAGGTAAATACAATTCTGTCCTTTACAAGTTCCATCAAAATTTGTTCGGAGAAATAGTTTTTAACAATAAGGGTAGCCTAAAACTACATTGCAGAGTTGCATTCATAATTAGCCTACTATAAAGTTAAGTAAATCTTAATAATATAATAAATACCAAAGTTCTGGATGCTTGGAGACAATATAGCTAGATTCAATCACGACCAAGTATCTCAACAGGTTTAGTTAAATCTTGGTACGAATGTAGATTATGATCTAGAAAATTTCATCGCACAAAAAATGACAACATCTTGTTAATGACCCATTTGTTAGAATCTATATTAACGCGCTTGAAGTCACGAACTACGAGCTAATAAATAAATAAAGTACTTAGATGGTCCTTGATCATAGATTCCCTCGCACTGCAATTTAGACAGACATCTTTCAAGACAATTGATGATGCCCATAGATATTTTCTATTAACTGTTTAATTATTCGGTCTATTATTTAGTGAAAATGATGTAAGAGATTATTATCATCATATCAATTCATAAACGTCCCACTGTTGGGCTCGAGCCTCCTCCACAATAGGAGGAAATTGACCTTACTATACCATGCTGGTCAAACAGGTTGGTATAGGGTTTCATTTTGAGTTTGCTTTCTCTTGCATAGATGTTATATGCTATATATATCCTATAGTCGTCTTTTACGACATCCACAGGCAAGATAGTGAGTGGTGAATTGTATTCTTACTCCATCACCACACGGAAAAGAGATTATTATATTCATTTAAAATTGTGTCCAAATCCAAATTAATAAAAAAAAAAGATAAGAAAAGCAAGCTTTAATAGCTAATCAATCTAAAAGTTTAACCTATTATACTAATTATTTTTATCCCAAAACCTTGACCGATTCTTTTCACGTGTTATGTTTTTTTAAGTAATCAAATATTTTCAAGCCGAAAAATTACATTAAAATGTCGTCACATTAATAGATACATAGAGGTTAAGCGATAATATATATGCATATTACAAAAATAAAAACGTACCAAAGTAGCGTCTTCATTCGGATTCAAATGCAATTGAATACGTCTTCTATGCCTTGAAACGCTAGTAAGTCTCAGGTAATGTTGAACAAATGGGTGACGCATCATGATGTGATGTAGCATGGAATGCCCGAGTAGAACCAGTATTGAAAAAACGAAGAACATAAATGTGCTTCTACGAGGTTGGCGAAAAGAATACTTTGTAACGATCCGATCCAATGATACCCAGAAGCCTGCTGCACCTGTACAAAATTTATTATTATCGTCTCAGAGCACATACCTCCTACTACTGCGCTTGAGCCTCTTCTATAATAAGTGAAATTGATCTACTATGCCACGTTGGTCAGACTGTTTGTTATAGGGTTTTATTTCGAATTTTCCTTCTCTTGCATAGATCTTATATGCTCTATTCCTAAGTCGTTTTTTACGACATTCACAGGCAAAACAGATGGGGGTGAATTGTATTCTTACTCTGTCACCACACGAAAAACGAAGTTATAACATTTTTTAAATTCTGGTACTTCCAGGTATAACGACGGTTTAAGACTATAATGTATTATAGTGACTAACTCTTGACTCAGGAAATTACAGGAGGTAGCAGCACTCTTCTGGGAAACTTATGAAACCATCTGTATTCGTCAATTTGTTTGCCGAACGTAAAGATTATGATATTAACTCCCTTATGGAGGTTAATGTCCAAATATGGGTTTGAATAAGATACTGGATGGACGAATGGACTGGTAATTACAAGAGCGTCCATCCGGAGTAATTATTATTAATGTTTTACTACGGCATGGACTGTATTCAATACGTAGCGCTTAACATCTTTTCATCACCATCATCATCGGCCATTGGGCTCGAGCCTCCTCCACAATGGGAGGTCAATTAACATACCCCAAGAAATCTAAATTGATTCAATGCTTTTTGTTTTGATATCATTGAATTTTACAGATGAAGTCAAGCCAAATTACAAAGATCCTGTAATTATTTACATGTTCTGAACTATATATATATATATATATATATTGATTTAGAGTATTGAGTATTACATATTATATTGAGTATTACATATTTTAAATAAAACTATTTTTACGGATTTTATCCTGTTTGTATTTTATTTTTAATTGCCCGACGTATGAGCCCGCACGTGGCCATGAACGCTGAAGAGTGTTCGAAACGTCGGATAGTCTAAAATCAAATACGAACGTGATAAAATCCGTAAAAATTGTTTCTTGTATAATATATGCTATTGGCAACATTGAATAAATAATAAGCTTGATGAATAATAATATTTACTTTCGCCCGCCATAACAGCTTGCGTGTATCTTGGAGGCAGACATCCGGTGAAGCCGTAGTACGAAGCCTGCTGCACCGTACACCCAAAAGCCACCACGCCAATAGCGACTAAATTGATCGTATAAGATACTCGTGTAGAGAAACCATCCCACCCGATATTACACACGGCCACGAATAACATACTTGCAAGAGATACTAGGATACCTGAAATAGATGGTACGAGTATTTATAATGTAACGAAATTATAGCGACGCTGTCGACAAGTCATCGTTGAATACTGCAACTATCAAAGATATTGACTAAATCACCCTTGATGACAAATTAATAATAAAGTGTCGTAGATATTTACCAAATCATCATCGCCGCTATCAGCCTTTCAACGTCCACTGACTCATCATCATCATCTTAGCTATTATACGTCCCACTCAGTAGTGGGATGGGCCAGTGCCTATATACATCTTATCAGTTCATATGGGTCCCACCATAGCTGGACTCGAGCCTCCTCCACAATAGGAGGGAAGTGGACCTTACTATAGCATGCTGGTCAGACAGGTTGGTATAGGGTTTTATTTCGAGTTTACCTTTTCTTGCATAAATGTTATATGCGTATTATGATGACCCTCAGTCGTCCTTTACGACATCCACGGGAATGTGATAGGTAGTGGTGAATTGTATTCTTATTCCGTCACCACACGGCAACCACTGACTACATACATCATATCCGTTCATATGGACCACTACACCACGCTAGTCAGACGAATTGGTGTAGGGTTTCATTTTGAGTTTCCCCTCTCTTGCTTAGTTACCATCACTTTATTATATTCCTTTGTCGTATAGGAGTGGTGAATTATATTCTTACTCCGTCACTACACGGAGAAAAGAGAAATTAATATAGTGAGACTAGGACAGGCTTAAAATCCTGAGTTCTTTCTTCTGTTAGTTGCTTTAAGGACTGTTGGGTCAAAACTAAAATAAAAGTAACATATTTGACTGTTATGTCTGTTCATAGACATGTCTACAATTTACAGTACAAAATTGACACAGCATATTTATTCGAGTTGAGAGCCGCGCTCATTCAACAGTGCGGGTAAAGTTGTCATAACCATGTGCATCTTACAATTATAGTCCCAAAAAGAAATTCGTCAAAAGCAAACTAAAATATTCAATAGAAAAAGTTACAATAAAAATACTATGTTTCTCTTTTGTTAACGAACACAGTACAATTGCTTTCATCCATTCAACCATCTACTCAGAGTACGCTAATAGTTTTTAATAAAGCATACCAAAAGTAATTCTAGTATTGTATGTGAACAGATCAATCAGTAGGTTGTTGGCTACAACAGCGACACATGCGGATGCGATGTAAACCGTTGACATGTCAAACATTATCGTGGTGTTTGGATAGTGGCTCTGGAAGTAGTCAACGGCCATTATGAAACTGCAAACAAAAAGGTACACGATTATTTATGTAAATATTGATTTATATATACATTGAAATAACTAGTGAGCTGGCTCACTTTTGTGAGCTGTAGATCTTTCGAGCACAGCTTAAAACTACATTAATATTCCTCACGCACGAACAAGATTTATTAATAGTATCGAACCTGCTTATAAAATTTCATGCCAAACGGTTTAGAAATGATACCAATAGAGAAAAAACAAACATCTGGACATGCGACATACAGCAACATATTTGACCAGAGGGATTATGTAATTGGGTCGCCAATTTCTGGATGGTCGGAGTATAAACGTCGTCCTAGATGGCTTCTGCTCCATGGCCATTAATGCTGGAGTACTATAAGATTTGGTGCTCTCCCCGAAGATATTTATCCTGCATATCAACGACGTGCTCTCTATAGATAACATGCGTTGCTATACGAGCGGTATACCAAGCAACGGAATGTACCTCGGAGTACACAGGCAAGAAGGATTCAATTTATGTTTGATGTCGAGCGCTCTCTGGGGCGGGTCTCGGATTGGAGTGAGCGGCACTTACACTAGTTGAATCCGACGAAGACATATGTTTGCGCACTCACAACAAAGAAGGACCCGTTTGTCATGGCGCCTCAGTTCTAAGGAGTAATTCTCCAAATATCGAAGAATATTGGGATCCTCGGCGTCGAAACATCAAACAAAGTCTAGATTGGGAGTCATTTGGAGGACAAAACTAAATTGGCAAGCAAAATGTTGGGCGTCCTGAACAGAGCCAGGCGGTATTTCACATAGAGACAACGTCTTGTGTTATACAAAGCACAAGTTCGTCTTTATGTGGAGTACTGCTCACATCTCTGGGCAGACGCACTCAAATATCAGCTAGACCCACATGACTCCCTGCAAAGGTATGCTAGTCGAATCGTTGGGATCCCAATTTTACGGACAGATTGGAGTCATTGGAGCGGCGGAGAGATTCTGGGTCATTCTGTGTATTCTACCGGCTCTTTCATGGGGATTGCTTTGAGGAACTGTTTGACTTGGGACCACCGTCACCGTTTTACCAAAGTACCACTCGGCACCGTAGCAGACTTGACCGATTTCACCTGAAAATGTTATGGTCTGCAACTATACGTTTCCAGCGACCATTTATCTCACTTATCACACACATCCATATATTTTTATTGTTTTCGTTTTATTAACGATACATTAGTCATTACAAAATTACTCCATTTCTGCCAAAGATAGTAGAAATTAAAAAAGACGTTTCCATAGCATATTATCAGTTTTGAAACTGTTTTGTAAAAGCTTTCTTTAAACATTCTCTTTAAATGACACCAGAGTATGGCATTGATCAATTATTCAAATTATGTACTTAAGTATTTATGTAGTTAGGTACTAATGAGTAAGACAGCTAAGAGTCGAATCTGTTCCTATGTCCGTTCAATTGGCGATGAGGTAATGCGGCATATTATGAAGCCGCGCGAATTTCCGTCTATTCGGATAGAGTAGACAAGGTATGACTAGATGCGAAGGATTATCTCAGTTATTTTTCAAGGATTTTGATATTGCGGATTTAATCTCGTAGAGAAAATACAAGCACAGCTCTATTTATAGCCAGCTATGCGAACTTTCAATTTCCTTATGAGACTGATATTTATAGATTAAGTTTTAGTGCTAAAGCACTAAAACTTAATCTATAAATATCAGTTATTGCTGATAGCATATTCTGGACTTAGTTCTTTATTTTCAGAGAGAGCGAAATATTAGACGAAGATCCTGCTAAGTTCCCCCAAAGAACAAAAGGAAGCAATCCACCAACTATAAACAGACCGCATCGAGGCCGCCGAGGTCGTATGGTTTTATACTTATAATTGAAAATTTGACTATTATCAAGATAATAAACGAGTGTTAATATTTATTACAATACATGTACAATTAAAAAAAAACAATGTTTTAAAAAAAATTTAAAACTTTTAAAGTTATTAGGCTGAACATATTCTATCCCATTCTCGCATAACTATATTTGTTTAGGACAGACGTAGATTGGTGTAGAGATTGCGAAGTTGACGTCACATTGTTTGTATATCTCTCTCTGTCTAAATGAAAAATTAAAACTGCTTGCAATTGCAGTTTTAATTAGTTCAAACTAATTAGTTTAATATAAAAATAAATGTTGTTGTTTTCACAAATCGACATGGTTTTATAATATATGCCTTAAAAATATACAACATCCCGATATGTATATAATAATCAATTGCATTGTCATTGTAATCATTGTAATCATTGCATTTATATAATAATCAATTCGTTAGTCTAGCTAAAACTAGAGAACGGCTGGACCGATTTGGCTAATTTTGGTCTTGAGTTATTTGTGAAAGTCCAGGGAAGGTTTAAACGGTGAGAAAATATGGAAAATTGTGAGTAAAATACTAAAAACAACAATTTTATTTTCCCATAGAAACTGTTTTTACCTGTCAAACATTTGATGTTCGTCCAGTTGGTTTGGCATTTTTTAATTACATGTAGATCTAGATTTAAAAAGGTATTGCAATCGATAAAAAAGGCGGTATATTACATAGCTAGAATACAATTCAACAAACGGGGGGGTCGTAAAAGACGACTAAGGGATATAATATGCATATAATATCTAGAGAAGCAAAACTCGAAGAAAACCCTATATTAACACGTCTGACCAGCGTGGCATAGTAGGTCGATTTCCCTCCTATAGTGTAGGAAGTGCGAGCACAGTAGTAGTACGTGTATGGGGTGAGATGATGATGATGATTTATCAGCCTCCCACAAATAGTGTAAAGTTGCAGACTAAGGAAATATGACACTTTCCGTAAATTCAATTCAGTTGGATTATCAATAATTCAATTATATTAATACGTTTGAGGCCGATTCCCGAGACCACCCCAGCTTCGGCAATTTTACGCCATATCTAGGAGGCTGATAAATCATCTTCATCGTCTCAACCCATACATGTCCCACTGTTTGGCTCGGGCCTCCTCCTATATGTGAGGGAAATCGATCTACTATACCACGCTGGTGAGACGTGTTGGTCTATATCAAAACCCTATGGTTTTGTTCCAAGTTTTCCTTATCTTGCATATACACTCATTTGCAAAAAAAACGGGCGGTTTTGATTTTCATTCATATTTAAAAAGATACAATACCAAAAAGGTTTCAATCGTTTGTACACGTTACTGGCCGGTTTTAAAAATGCTGTGGTATTTAAAAAAGTACGTTCTAAATTCAATTTTTCATTTGATGTTCATTTTTACAGAAAACCCCTTTTTATCCTACATTTTTGGCGCGAAGTTCCAGAAGTTAACATCGACTTTCATAACTTTTATTCAATTTTTATCGATTAATTTCATATCCTTGACTGTCAAAGCTTTATTTAATGCTGTTTGGCTGTATCAAAAATGGTAGATAAAGTGGTAAAAGCTACCAAAATTATCGCGCTGCTTGAAGAGGGTTGCAGCCAATGTTTCGTGGCTAGGAGGCTAAATGTTAGTCGCTCGACAGTCCAAAGGACCTGGCAGCGATATCAGGAGACTGGTTCCGTCGAGAGAAGGCCTGGTTCTGGAAGAAAACCATGTACCCAACCACGGGATGATCGTTTTCTTGTGAGTCGCGCATTGAGAAATCGCAAATCTTCGTATGTGGATCTTAAGAACAACCTCCAAGAAGTAAGAAATGTGCATATTAGTCTAAGGACGGTCAGGAGGAGGCTTCTCGCTGCCAATATACGCAGTCACCGCCCGGCCCGCGGCCCCAAATTACTCCGTGAGCACAGAGTTCACAGGCTTAGGTTCGCTAGAAATTGTGAATCGTGGACTCAAGATGATTGGAATAGGGTTTTGTTCTCTGATGAAGCCAGGATATCTCTGTTCGGTGAAGATCGACGTCGGCGAGTGCTAAGAAGACAAGGAGAACGCTTTGCAGAGGCATGTTTCGAAGAAATCACACCTTATGGTGGGGGCTCTGTTATGTTTTGGGCAGGAATAAATTCAATGGATCGTACAGAGTTAGTCTTCATTGAAAACGGCTCACTGACTGGGCATCGATACATAACGGAAGTTCTAATTTCTCATGCACAACCCGCATTGGCCGCTCTAGGTGAAGACTCGATTTTTATGGACGACAATGCTCGCGCCCACCGATCCCGCGATGTTAATGCGTATGTGCAAGAGGTCGGCATTCGTCGTTTGGATTGGCCAGCTCGAAGTCCCGACCTCAATCCCATAGAGCATGTCTGGGACGTTCTGAAACGGCGTGTGAGATCAGTACACCCGGCTCCGCAGACCATCAGAGAGCTGAAGAATGTGATTACTGCGGAGTGGGAACGTATTCCGCAAGCAAGTATCCGGGATATACTCGCTAGCATGCCCAGACGAATTCAAGCTGTGATTTTAGCTAGAGGGGGTCACACTCGATACTAAACATTTATCTGCTTTTACTTTATTAAAGAAAAACAAACAAAAAAACTTTTTTATTTTTACTTCATGAGCATATGCACTACTAGCGAATATACACTACTAGCGAGGTTTAGCATTATTTCCCATAAATTGTATCTAAATTTTATGAAATACTGATGAAATCGATTATTTTCTTATTAATTTAGCAAATTGTGTGGATAAAACTACCTATAATTATCAAACAAAGAAATATTAACATTTGAAATGGTTCATTGCTTAGGTGCCCGTTTTTTTTGCAAATGAGTTTATATTAAATGCATATTATATCCCTTAGTCGTCTTTTACAACACACACGGCTGGTCAATTGTATTCTTACTCCGTCACTGCACGGATAATACCTACTAAAACCAAACTGATAAATACTAAAAGAAAAAGAAAACTCAGAGTAAATTTTTCCGCCAACTCATTTTGTTAGTGAAATATTAGTCCAATTTCCCTCCCTTTATGAAGAAGATTCTTATTGCCTAGTGAAATATATAAAGAAAATACCTTAGCAGTTTTCAGCTCAATCAAAAGCTTTTAAGTGGTTTTATTAGAACGCTAAGTTAGTTGGTACAAATGATTATAAACACAATGGCGAGTTTTGTTCCGTATGACGTAATTAAATTTGTTACCTGTTAAATGGCAGTAGAAATGCAGCTCCTGCGACGCATAGGGTTATGTAGACAGAGTTATATCGGTCAGGGGGCGGAGCACCTGGATCTGGCATTGAGGACAAAGGCTCACCTCTCGCTGCTCTAATAGCCTCTATACGGGCGTACCCGCGACCAAGTGTCTCGTTCATTTTTATTTTTTTCTTATATTGTTTTGTTACATATATTTACATAAGCAAGCAATGAGATATTTGATGTAATTGTTTTACACAAAAACATTACTGTTTTCATATAGTTCGCAAATACACACACCAATCAATTTCATATTATGAAAACAATATTCACAGTTTGTATACTTTTGAATTTGGGTCCAAGATTTAATCAAATAATCGAAGTAATTTTAGTTTTTGTGAACAGTGTTTATTTTTAATATATTTTAATGCTGGTTAACAAATACGTCGCCGGCATCGCTTGACAGCGACGAAAGGGATTCATTAACGCATGCGCGGTGCCGCATTGATTTTCAGTGACGGGTTTAATAAAAATTTTGCCGTGTACTAAAGAAAAAAAAAATAAAGCCTTCTTATTAATACGTGGGTAGATATTTTTTTTATGTGTTAGTGATATCTGAAGATCTAATAACCTGCATTATTAATTGATTTTGCGCTTGAACCATGTAATCGAGTAAAGGATAAGAAACTTAGCCGGATTGTCTTGCCTGTAGCGTCTCTATAGCAGTTCCGATTCCAGTTTTGTTCTGTTTTGTCCCAACTAAATTCTCGTCTTTTCTATCCAGCGTAGCAGATTAATTAATTTACGATATGAAGTAATTTCATTGGGTCGTTTTGTGAAACTCTCAAGTTGATGGTCTAGCTTTGTAAAAGTTATTTCGTGCTTACATTTTTGTAGTCTCTTGGTAATCTTTTTTTTTGATAAGCTATGTACTGCCCACACCTCATCCAAGTCGTTCAGGTATGACTTTATCTTAATTTAGAATTTATTAATAATTAGCTACTGGCCAGGGCTTCGCACACATAAAAAGTTACCAAGATATAATTTTATTCAAATCCGTTCAACGGACAATTCTTGATTGAGTGAAAAAAGTAAAGTTAAATATTGCCCCTATATTAAGGGCATTACCGGGATAAAATAAAAGGTTTGGATTTTTTTCCCTTTTGTTTTAATGTTTAAAGTCTCTGGATAATTTCTTTTACATCAAGGCATGAGTTGGTCTCACCCAAGTCACCCAGAATGGCAGAAGCGAGATATACATAAATGCCGTATTATCTGTCACCGCTATTTAAGCAGGCTCGTGCAATGGATTACTCTTTCAGTTATCAACTACGTCATCGTCCTCTTGCGACCGTCTCTCTACCAGAGAGTCGTACCAGGACTTAGTCTGCTACCACCGGTAGCAGACTAGGTCTTGGTATGACTAGAGGGGAATTAGGTGCAGGTATTTCAGGAGATATCTATCTAGTAGAAGGCGTCGGTTACGTTCCAGTTGCTCTTACTGTCGACATCGCTCTAAAGACTGTCGACAGCGACAGATCAGAACGGATTATTCACATACACGGTGTGATTTTACACCGAACACATATACTTTAAGGGTATGCTTCGCCGTGTCCTCGCTGCCATAATAGCCATAGCAGCAGAGAGTCGTCTCGTAGTCCTTAAAGATGCGATAAAACGTTTCTGTTTACACCATCACGAACTTAAATTTTTTGAAAACTCCTTTACGATTGTTTGATAAAGAGTTTGTGAGATATAATATAGGTATAGAAAATACAATCATCATCATCATACGTCCCACTGTTGGGTCCGAGCCTCTTCCACAATAGCAGGGAAATTAACCTCACTATACCATGTTGGTCAAACAGGTTGGTTTTGCTTCGAGTTTTGCTTCTCTTGCATAGATGTTATATGCGTATTATATCCCTCAGTCGTCTTTTACGACATCCACGGGCAAGATAGGTAGTGGCGAGTTGTATTCTTATTCCGTCACTACTCGGAATAGAAAAGAAGAATACAATATAATTAACAAAATGTTTGTTTCCTTATTTACATAATTTATTAACACATTCGCTGTCCATGACCCTCATGTAGGTCATTGTAGGTTTGAACAAGATGCCTGTGCCGTTTCAATGGCTTTAATGGGCCTTCTCTACACAAAAGTTACAGAAATTATCTTGTGTTGTACATGAATGATAAGCCGTTAAATAGGTATAATTACTAGCTTGTACATCCCCTTTATATAAAAAAAATTAAAATAAGGGTTTCGGGCTTCCCCCAATTTTTATAGCCTTTACGGACTTAAATTTTGCTTAAATTGCCTTTGTGCCATCTATATGAATGGCAATATATATGAATGAAAAATAAATTTGATGTAAAAGCAAGTTTCGTGTGGTGACGGAGTAAGAATTTTCCGTGTGGTGAAGGAGTAAGAATACGATTTACCACTCCCTATATTGCCCGTGGATGTCGTAAAAATGATTATGGGATATAACATTACAGATGAAGAAGGAAAAAGTGAAGAGAAGGAAACCTCGAAATGTAACCCTATACGTGGTGTAGAGTGGTGCGAGGAGTGCGCCGACCGTAACCCACCCCCAAAAAAAAAACTGCTTTAATATTATTATTTTTAATTGTTGTTGGTGTCAAAAGAGACACCTGATGGTAAGTGATACTAGTCTTGATAGGGTTACTCCGGCCTTGGACTTAGGCAAACTACATCTGATGCAGTTTGGTTAACGGTTACATTACCAAGAAGAGCTAACGTTATCATCATTCAGGCGGCTGGTCATAAAACATTTGCCAACACCTATTTGCAATGTATACAATAACAGATGGGTACATATTGCGTTCATCATTCATCATAATTTCGGCTCATATACTTCCACGGTGGTCAGACGGGTTGGTATAGGGTTTTGTTTCGGGTTTTCCTTCTCTTGCAGTGATGTTATATGCATATTGTATCCCTTAGTCGTCTTTAACGACACCCAAGGGCAAGGGAAGGGATGATGAAATGTATTCTTACTCCGTCACCACACGGATAAGGCCAGGATGATCATGTCAACGAATTTTTAGATTTGTTACTACAATTTAAATACATTCTTCTTTAACTTATCTTTATATATAAATTTCTTGTGTACGTGTGTATGTCACTGAACTCCTCCTAAACGGTTGATGAAATTTTTTGCGCATATTCAAGGGGATTCGAGAATGGTTTAGATTCACAATTGGACCCGGTAGGTAGCGCTTATTTGAGTAGAACAACGCCTGTTGGGTCAACTATAATATTAGGTCTTTACCTATGAAATTGCCGTTATGTATGAAAAAAATTAAACGATTTTTTTCATGTATTTTTTATTTGTATTAATCGAAGTAATCACCCATGCAATCAATGCATCTTTGCCAACGCAGCGGCAGTTTATTGATGCCCTTCTTAAAGAAATCAGCTGGACGGGAGGCAACAAATTCTTCAAAGGCATTTTGTACTGCCTCTCGGGTATTGAATTTCTTGCCCGCCAAAAAGTTATCCAAATTCTGGAAAAAGAAGTAATCTATAGGCGCAAGGTCTGATGAGTATGGCGGATGACGGAGAGCTTCCAACCTTCTTGCAATTTGGAGACCGTCTGCTGTGCAGTATGAGGTCGCGCATTGTCGTGCAGGAGCAGCGGAGACGAGCGATTGAGATGCTGGTTGGAGATGTGCCAGCTTCTCCATCATTGTGTTCAGTTCTTCACAGTACATATCTGCAGTAATGCTCACCCCGTTTGGTAAGAAGCTGTGACGAATCACACCAGCGCTAGACCACCAAACAGTGACTATCACTTTTCTAGGGGTAAGTTTTCGTTTAGGGCATTGTTTAGGTGCTGAACCAGGATCCAACCAACTTGCTGAGCGCTTGCTGTTATCAAACAGAATCTATTTTTCATCGCAAGTAACAATGCGTTTCAAAATTCCTTCATTTGTGTGTCTGTTGAGCAATGCAAGGCATGTCTCGATGCGTACTTCGCGCTGGCGATCATTGAGTTCATGGGGCACCCATTTGTCAAGCTTTCTTACCTTGCCAATTTGACGCAAATGGACCAATTTTGTTTTGACGCTAACCTCGAAAGCTGCTGCTAATTCAGCCGTAGATTGTGTATCATCGGCTTCCACAATCGCCTTTAATTCGTCATTGTCGACCAAAGTCTTCAGACGACCGCGAGGTTCATTTTTCAGGTCGAAATTTCCAGAACGGAAGCGAGCAAACCAATAACAGGCGGTGCGTTGGTTTGTAGTGTTAGCTCCGTAAACGTCGTTGATGTTGCGTGCCGCTTGTGGCGCGTTGCTGCCACGACGATACTCATATTCCATAATTACTCGAATTTTTAACGTATCCATGATGACGAAAAAGATTGAATTGCGATGAAAACGTAACACTCATCAATAAACAAATGACTACTTTTGGAAAATGAATTCCATGTTTTAAAATAAAATTAATTTGAAATTAGAATTCTTAGCCAAACAAAAATTATTTTGATTTGAAATGACCAGTACTGCTGAACGGCAATTACATAGGTAAAGACCTATTATATATAATTCCAAAATTCATCACCTTTTTGCCTATCGTAGTGTATCATAATCATAGTGTAACGGGTGTCGTAAAAAACAACTAAGGGATTGCAATACGCACATTACATCTATGCAGGAGAAGAAAAACTTTTTTTTTTTTTTTTTTTTTTTTTTTTTATTGCAAACGGTGTCAAACGAGCAAACAGTACACCTGATGGTAAGTGTTGCTGCCGCTCATGGACCTTTACAAGGCCGTTGCCTACCGCGAAGAAAGCAAAGGGAGTGTGAATGCGTGCATTGAGGCTCGGTGATACCAAGGGCACCACCAAAACCCTCCACACGCAATCACCCTCAGAAAGTTGGGCTTAAAACAAAATCCTATATGTCTGATCAGCGTGGTATATAGTAGTTCCTCCCATTGTGGAGGAGGCTCGAGCCCATCATTACGTATGTATGAGATGTGATGTTGATGATATACATAAATGTGAGTGATGATAATTGTTCTATAATCTTTCTATTGCAGGGTGACTTGTCGTCAGTGGTCGGCCCGATGGAATACCCTTTCGGGTACCCTCACCTTTCGACGTCCCCGTCGCGGGACGTCGGTCGCCCTCGCGCGGTCAGCATCTCTGCGGGTGGCGGACTAAATTCCCCGGTCTGGCCTCGACTAGGGCGGCATCAGGCGCAGTTCCTCGCGCCTGCGCCGCCCGAATCGCCGGCGGCGGAACGTGTCGCCGAAGAGGAGCTCCTCTCGCGCACGATCCGCCGCCTCTTTCCGTGAGATTCCCCGGTCCAGTCACCCGCGGCCTAAAGACGTGTTGGCCAGAGGGTTTCATTTAAAATTTTCCATCTGTTACATCGCTGTTATTTGCATGTAATATCCTTTAGTCGTCTTTTACGACACCCACGAGCTAGAGACGGGCCTTCACATAGGCCCCATGGTTTCCATTGGCTTTTCACCTCGTGAGGAGTTAAATTTCCAAAAGTGTCTGTCTGTCATCCCCTATTTCAACCCCTTAAAGCTATTTTTTCGCGATAAGACGAAGCATATGTTAAGTTTCAGTCTCTGTCTCAAATTTCATTAAAATCGATTCAGTGATCTAGACGTGAAAGCATACCAGACAGACAGACAGAGGTACTTTCGAATTTATAATATTAAGTAAGGTTTTATTGCGTTCTAAGTAATTAAATTCTATTAATCAGACCTGTGGGAATTGTAATCAATTATATTGTAATCAGAACACCTGTTCTGAAGTGCGATTGTGCATTGCATTATTTACATTGTAAAGAATGGTGTGCAACCATATAATTTATAATATAACGTATGCATTTGTACATTAAAATTGCTATAATTATGCTTTTATGTCACAATAAAAAAAATGAAAATCCATAATCGTATATTTTCAAATTTCAATGACAAATTACAGTATTAAAAACACACATTATATTAAATCAAGTATTATACTAATAATAATAATAGCAACATAATCAACACCTTTTATTTTTATTTTTGGGGTGGGTTACGGTCGGCGCGCTCCTCGCTTCACTCCGTCCGGGGCGACAGAGGGGCGTAAGCACGCACACCCCTAACCTACCCATGATACGTCGCCTTCGTCGTTGGACCGACCACCGGAGCCGGGTGACTTGACGCCAGTGGTCGGCCCGACGGAATATCCCTTGAGGACTACCCTCCCATCGACCGACGTCCCTCGGGGAGAACGTCGGTCTTTCCATCACGCGGTCGGCCTCTCGGTGGGTGACGGACTAACTCCCAACAAACGGACTAACGGACTAACTCCTATCTCCCTCCTTAATATAATCAAAACCTAAATAGGCTCGCGTTGTTTAAAATAATGATGATGCTGTCAGGTCAACAGTTACATTACCAAGAAAGATTGACGTCAGACAATGGGCTGGACATAAACTTTATATAAGAACTTTTATCATAAGAGTACATATTGAGTTGGCAGAGCAGGGTGATGATGATGAATTCCATTACATTGGTACATGTAACATTAGCCAGTTTAAAAAAATGTCTTTAAAACAACTATTAATTTCTTCGTTCGAAAATAATTCTAAACGGTTTAGCTGATAAAGAAAGACCTTCATTTGGTTCAGCAGTTGGTATTGGGTCGCCTGTAGGTATCTTCAATCGGAAATTTTGCAGCAGATGTGTGAGGATCATGAATAATTCAGAACGTGCCAATCCTTCCCCAATACAGCGTCTTTTTCCTAAAAAAAATGTTATAAATCATTAAGACTTTATTTATTGGAGTCTTTGTCTTATAGGGGCTTTTACAAACACAGTTAACGAAGACAAATAACATTCGGACTCAAGTTTGTGGATTGCAAAAGATTGTTTAGCCTAAGGGTGAACCTATATAAAAAGTTGTAGTGCTTGTTCTAGTCTCATTATGGATCAAAGATTACTGCTAAAGAGGCTGCAAGGATTCTATTGCCATAATTTTTTTTTCTTGGGGGCCTCCACTCCGTCCGTTGCGACAGAGGGGCGTAAGCACGCACACCCCTAACCCACCTGTGACACGTCGCCTTCATCGTTGGACCGACCACCGGAGCAGGGAATTTTTTAGGACTAAGAGAATCTTTCTCTATATCGGTCTGACATGCGTGGTATAGTAGGTCAATTTCCCTCCTATTGTAGAGGCGACTCGAGCTCACCAGTAGTAGGTCGTATGTGAATTGTGAATCATGAAAAAAAAAATTATCTTAATCTTACCAGCACCAAATGGCATAAGGCACTCGTTTTGAATGAGATTTCCTTCTTTAGTGATGAACCGGTCAGGTCGGAATGTATGAGGCTCTTTCCAATGATCGCCATTGTGTAGATCGTACATCGCTAGTAAGACGAACGTACCCTTAGAAACATGAATAATATATATTTTACACACCTAGGATTTTCTCTCTGAGGGGAAGAAAAAGTAATATACCTCAATTTCAGCTAGATGAGTGTCGAATCCTTCATAACATATACAAAGTACATGATAAAGACCGAATAATCAATAGTGCCAGGTCCAGGATTCGAACTCGGGTGATATCATAAAAACTGATTAAAAAGACTTTTTAAATATGTTATGTAAAAGTGTGCATTAAGCACGTTCACGTTAATTTAGTTAATGTTTTGAAGGTTTTTAGTGCACAAAAAATAGTCTTTAGTCATGATTTAAATTAATAGAAAAATTAATAGTAGTGCCGCTAATGTCTTTTTCTAAATTCTTTCTAAATTCTAAATTTTTCTGAATTTCTAAATTCGTTAATGTACAATTGTAGCACTATTCGTTATATGTTGTTTCGTTTATCTCGATATAAGCCTTTTATATAAGTAGGTATCTATTTTTTTTGTGTAAGCGACGTACATTGGAAGTAGAAAAAAGTAAATTGTAATAAAATTAAATGCACAGACGTTGCCTACCATATCAGTGTCGTTTGTTCGATTATCACGCAAGAAAATACTTTATGGAATACACAACTTGTTTTTCAGATTCTGAGTGTAATGTTTATTATGTGTTTGTAAAGTTGTAAAACATTATAAGGATTATATTTTTAGTGCAATATTTGACTTTTAAAAAAGAAAAATAAAATGATCGCGATTTATTTCATACTGTTATTTTGTTTAAAGACATACTTTAAATTGCGTAATTTTGTTTAGTTATATGGTTATTATACCTCATCAGTGAGTTATTACAAATTACGTCTGTAAACATTCGTTCATTATCTCTTGTTATTTTATGTTCATTACGGGCAAATTAATTGCGTATGAGTATTAACTGTATACTATTGCGTACTATCAATAAACATTGCTCTGGTAAGAATCTTGGATGAAAACATACTTTACCCTATGCACGATTTAATTAAAAATATCATAATTGGGTAGATGGTGCTGTTACACAAAGATATAGGCCCTCGTAGTTGAAAGTTTTTTTGTCGGGGTGTTACGATTTGTCTTTCTCTGTCTGAATATATGTTTGAAATAGTCTATAATATGTAACGTATATAAAAATCAATTATGAGAATTTTCAATTTTGTAATCGGTTCTTTAACCAACTTTGCTCGAATTCTAACCTTAAATGTACCTACATACATACGAATACTAATAGATGATTAGAATTAACGTCTTTTAGTAAAAATAAAGTATGCCTACCACGTTTTGGCCATTAGTAAGTATATTATTTTATGATTTGTGACAGTTTATACTTCTTTCATGAAGGTAAAATTATGTATTTAATGAACAATTTTTAGAATAATAACGTATAGAAGATAACCGCGCACAAAAAATGAAGCATTTAAATTGGAGCCTAATGGAGCTTACGTCGGACTGTCCCGTAGTGTACAAGGTCACTGTACTGCACGTACGTACGCAACTCTTAAATAATAAATAGGTAATTATAACGGTTTGTGCATTCAAATAGTGTCACAACACATTTGAAAAACAAAATTTGATTTCATAATTTGTATAATGGTGTACGTGTGTAATGGCCTGCACGCATGTAGTATTTTTAGCTTCATATTTTTGATTGCTTAAGTATCGACACTATCCTTCTATATGTTGTTATTCTAAGGAAAAACTACTGATTGATTGATTATAACAATCAACAAAATATAACTTGATTTTGGGAACTATGAAACACGAGCAGGAAAAAAGAAATAATAACCACCTTAGGAATTCTATAGTTGCCAAGTTGAGCGTCTTGGAGAGCCATATGTGGGATACCAACGGCAGCCACGCTGGATATACGGAGCGTTTCCAACATAACTGCTTCAGTGTATACCATCCTATATAAAAATCAATATCAACTTTGACACACTGTTCGAAGAGGCCTATTTCTATATGTATACCAATTGTAAATAATTTTCCGTGTGGTGACGGAATAGGAATACAATTCACCACACCCTATGCTAACTGTGGGTGTCGTAATAGACAACTAAAGTATATAATATGCATATTATATAAGAGAAGGAAATACTCGAATTAAAACACTATACAAACTCGTCTGACCAGCGAAGTTCAGCTGGACAATTTATCTCTTATTGTAGAAGAAGCCTAGCAGTCAAATCAAATCATATCAAATCATTTATTCTGCATAAGCTCCTTAAGGACACTTACATATTGTCAAATTTATACATAGAAACGCGGCCACAGGCTGAGAAGATCCGGCAAGAAGCTCAGCGGGCAGTCATTTCATTTTAAATTATTTAAACATATACATATATGGTATTAGCTAGTAGTGCTCTCCTTCCGACTGGTGCAGGTTTTGACGGGGCATGGGTGCTTCGCCAAATACCTGCACAAGGTCGTTAGGAGGGAGAGTACACCGTCCTGCCACCACTGCGATTGCGACGAGGACACGGCGCGCCATACGCTCGAGGCCTGCGGGGCTTGGGCAGTGCAGCGCTGTGAACTCGTCGCAATCATCGGTACGGACCTGACGCTGCCGGCTATCGCTAGGGCGATGGTCGACAGCGTCGGGAATTGGGACGCGGTCGCAGCCTTCTGCGAGACAGTGATCTCGCGGAAGGAGGCGGC
The DNA here is from genome assembly GCA_032191425.1 of Lymantria dispar. Taxonomy (NCBI): domain Eukaryota; kingdom Metazoa; phylum Arthropoda; class Insecta; order Lepidoptera; family Erebidae; genus Lymantria; species Lymantria dispar. The sequence goes on from CM063457.1 coordinate 7,685,435, forward strand.
GGATCGCCTGCGTGAGGAGCGCAGCCTCGATGAGGAGATCCGCCGCCGGCGACTGGGGCGGCGCAGGCGCAACTATCTGCGCCTCATGCCGCCTTAGCGGAGGCCGCGGGTGACGTGACCGGGGATTAGTCCGTCACCCGCCGAGAGGTCGACCGCGTGAGGAAAGACCGACGTCCTACCCGAGGGGGGGACGTCGGTCGATGGGAGGGTACCCCAAGGGGGTATTCCGTCGGGCCGACCACTGACGACAAGTTAACGCTGCTCCAGTGGTCGGCCCAACGACGAAGACGACGTGGTTTTCGGGTGGGTCGCGGGAGTTGCGTGCTTAAGCCCCTCTGTCGCCCCGGACGGAGTGGTGCGGAGGCGCGCCGACCGCGGCCCACCCACAAAAAAAAAATAAAAATATATGGTATTAGCTCCAGTGTGATACCCTTCGAAATTGTATAATGAAACAATGTATAAATTTTCAAAATTTAGTACGAATAAATTAAAGAAAAAGAAAGAAAATATGGCTGGACCAGATCCTACAAGCAGCACCCGATCACGAGTTAACTACTAGAGCAGCCATTACTTCCCTCAACCGCATTGAAGGGAAGGGAGCGACTCGCCTCACGTAACCACTGCAAGCAAAAACAGTGGGCAGTATATATTAACTGAGATGAAGCTGATCATGAGATGAATCGGGAATTAGCCTTTATATTAACAGAGTAAGAAGCCAACCCTTCTGCTTAATACTTGATATCGATGGAGACTATTGTAAAACGTAAATAGATAAAATCACTGTAATATAAATATTGAAATAAACCTTGACATAATGACCACTACCATTCTAGGCAGTGTCTCTGGAAGCTAAAACACTAACGGGGTATATTTATACCCCGTTAATCAATCTTTCCGTGTGATGACGAGTAAGAATACGATTCACCACTCCCTTTCTTGCCCGTGGATGTCGTAAAGATGACTAAGGGATATAATATGCATATAACATCTATACAAGAGAAGGAAAACTCGAATTAAAATCCTGTACCGCTCTGTCTGACCAGCATGGTATAGTAAGGTCCAGTTTCCCTCCTATTGTGGAAGAGGCTCGGGTCCAGCGGTGGAACGTTTATGAGCTGAAGGGAAGAATGATGAATAAATTATGTCGAAGAAGTGTACCTAATACAATGTAACGAAATGGTGACGTTTTTAGTTGAAGGGTTATGATTGACGAGATTGTTGGAAGTTAAAATAAACGAGCTTCCCAGAAGTGTGCGTGTCGAATTATTTCATTATCTTGCACCATAATGATATTTAGCGTCAAGCAAAAAGCAAATATTCAAGAAAAAAGTAGGTCTAGGTTATTCTTATCTATATTTTTCTATTATAACGCTTAACAGTTTGTTTGTTTGTATGCGCTAATCTCAGATGCTACTATAGTTTCTAAAATATCTTATTGTGTAGGATAGCTTATTTATCAAGACAGGTTTTAAGCATAATATCTATCATCATCATCATCATCACAGTTCATATACGTCCCACTGTTGGGCTCGAGCCTCCTCCACAATAGGAGGAAAATTAAACTACTGGTCAGATATATTGGTATAGGGTTTTATTTCGAGATTTCCTTTAGTCGTCTTTTACGACACTCGCAGGCAAGACAGGGGTTAGTAAATTGTATTCTTACTCCGTCATCACACGGAGAGTAGTCTATAAATGCAAGCAAATCAGGCAATATTTGGTAACAGTGAGACATAGGGTATCAGAAGTTTTGCGCATTTGCCCTTTTTGAGGGTCACGGATTTTTCTCCTGTCTAGCCATCCGCAACCTCTCCTAAGGCAGTATCGGGTGTTTGCCCGCTTTTAAGGAATTGCCGCCTGCACCGCCCTAGGTGCCGGCGGCGCAACGTGTCGTCGTTGAAAAGTACTTCACGCGTACAATCAGCCGCCTCCTTCCGCGAGACTATTGTACTGTGCCGTGTCCTTGTTGCGATCGAAGCTTGCCTGCCTTATGCTGAATCAGCTGAATGTGAGCAGAATCAGCGGTACGTGCCCACGGCTGTACGTAGAGATGGTTCAGTTGAAGACTTGTCGAGGCTTTGCACGGCATACCCAAGTATTCGTGACCCTGATTGTCCGTCTTAGGGCGTTCCTGTGGCGATCACATAGGGCCATCGTAGTCAGGGCCATACAGGGGTACCACTTAATGGCGACGGAGGTAGTTCGTTATCCGAAACGCCCTCGAGAGATTTGGAGGTGGAGATACTTGTCGGAGTGTTGCCGCCTGTTTCCGCCCCAACCGGCAAGGCCGACCGCGTGAGGACGATACCCTGTCAACATTGTTGGTTTTTCTCGAGGCGTCGACGGGGACGACACCTGAAAGTTTAAGCTTACCACCTAGGTATAGTAATCAGGGTGGTAGTAGGCAGCCCAGCGGCGATGGTGATGGAATACGGTAGGTTGGATGGATTCCCTATAATTCTATTATATTTTATCCTTCAATATTGGTGTTTCGATGAAGTTTGCAATCTCTACTTAAAGATTATAAACAAATAATTAAAAATAAATTAAAAAATGATGGATTGCTAAATAAATTTTACCTTGCTCTATCGCTGAGTGTGGGTGATCGAGATGCTCCAATAACGTCATCTATTTCCTGATGCAGCCGTCTCTGTACGTCTTCGTTGCAGACTATATGGAGAAGCATAAACACAGCCGTATTGGATACAGTCTCCATACCAGCCTCGAGTAAATCTAAGCACACAACTTGCAGTTCTTCATCTGTAACTAAATGAATCTAATATTTTGTACTATAAAGACTATTTACTTTAACGACGCATGAGCGCAAGTCCCAATAAGGATAATATAGGAATGCGTAAATGCATTTCTACACTAAGTATATATTTTATTAGAGTAACTTAGTTTTGTGTGAGAGCCACCCCTCCGGCAGCAAACAATGTTGCCGGGTCGTCGATAGGAGATGGTACTCTATAGTGTAACTGGCTGGGCGGACCACTGATGTTGGGGATTTGCAGCGGTGGTCTGTCCAAATGGCGATAAAGAACAGTAAGGCAGGTTATGGGTTGCACGTTGTCCTTTTCACCAGACCGGGGAGTTTGGCATTCTTAGTAAAATTAAATTTAGTAATCAGAATATTATTGTACCTGCGTATTTTTCGGCTCGGTATTTTTTTGGTAAATTGTATTTTTTTTAGAAATTACTATTTAGATAAAAAAACAGGAAAACATAAATCAAATTGGCATCATCTGGAAAAAGAGGCTGTGTGGTTGCCCAGCAGAGACATTTTTACTAGGAGGAGGCGGCATGGTGAGTCAGTGGCAAAACTGTGGATTAATTTTTCATACTCTTATTAAGTATTATGTATTTCCGAGTTTCACGGCTATCTTCCAACGGAAGATACCGGTCCTTTGAAAGGCTTACATGGAGATATGGATCCAACACGCAGAGGGCTTTGGAGAAATTTAATCTATAAATGGGATGGGACGTCTACTGATGACACCCCACGTTTGTACATAACACTCGTGGACTGCCAACGGTAGGTGTAAAACTATTGTACAATGATGATATCTAAAACCTGGTTATGGGGTTGTGGGGTTCGGTGGACTATTTTACTTAAAACCTATCGTCGATTTTAACCTGTCATCTGTCTTTAATCCCTTGCATAGTATTGAACGGTGGCAGACGATGACTCGGCAACTCATTGAAAGGGCTCGCCCAAACGGTCACCACAGACACGCAGGCCATACGGCCAACAGGGCAGCAACATTGGTGCAAGTGGCTTGAGGTGTCCAGCGGTGCGGCGCCGGTTTCACCATCACAAGTCCCCGATAAACGGAGACCCGCAGTGGTTTCCCCGTAGTTATGCCCTTGAAAATGACACTTCCACCTCCGAACATATAGCTCTGACCCCTCTCTGACCAGCCGTTTAAGGTAAGCCAGAGTTGAGAATCCTGCAAGCACTTTTCGGTATCCACTCCAGCCAGTCAATAAAGGCGAGCTGGATACGAGGCCCTGGCCGACTCTCTAGGGCATTCAGGACCGCAGTGTCGCCACTCACATTCAGCATGCCACAAGCTGCCCTGCGGTTTATTGGCTTTCCTATAAATCTTGTGATACATTTTTTCTTTTGTATCAAAAGAACTTAGAGAGCCATATAATGTTCCTTCGAGGTTTGCGTTAGTCTCATGGTGAGATAACGACTGGCCCAGAGGGTTTATTATTATTATTTTCTTTGCAAAAACAGTCGCCTCTTAATGGTTACCAGAGAGAGCCGAAACAAACTGGCAAATAGTAAAAAAAATAGTTTTAACTTTAATGATATATGTATACGTCACTCAGTAGACGTCCACTTTTGGCTAAAGCCCTCCTCAAATTGTCACATCTAGCATGCGGTTTAGAGATCGCAGTTGGCGCTAAAAGTTTGCCAGGAGAGTGTCGCTATTCATCGCCTGTTAATACCTTAATTGTCGTTTAGGGTATAAATAACGGCTAGTGACATATTGTAGTCTTAAAAAGTCACCACTCGCTGATATGTATCAAATAAATAAATATAAAAATGTTGTTATTTTGACATCACACATATTTTAATTTTATATATGTGTATAGATTTAAACAAGAAGATAAGTTATAATTATCGTCATACAAGTTTACCTTAATAAGGATACCAGTTCCCTTTAAAGCCTCCAAAGCATTGTAAACACATATTAAAATTAGTTGTAATGTTTTAACTGTGATCCTTTGTGAAGAGAAATAATTAATTCTTATAATGATAATATAATTAATAATTTAATTACAATTTAATCTGTGGTTATTTAATGTCGATGACTATTATTAATATGCACCTACTAATTTATTTCGTAACTGAATTATGTAATTATTTTTTCATGTGGTGAAACCTTCAGTTTGGTTTAACTTTAAGAGATTTCAAAATTCTGGCGCACCTTTTCAATAAGGTTAATTCGTGTGGTGGTGGAGTAAGAATATAATTCACAATACCTTTTCATGCGTGGGTTTCGCAAAAGACGAGTAAGAGATTATAATATGCAGATAAAATTAATGGAAGTGGAGGAAAACTCGAAATAAAACCCTATATCAATCAGTCTGATCAGCTTTATAGTAGATCAATGTCTTTTCTATTATGGAGGATACTCGAGCGCTGCAGAGGGACGTATAGAAGCTGTTATTAATTATAATTATTATTTTAGCGTGTGGAGAAAAGCAAAATACAAATCGTAAAAGATGACTAAGATATTGTCAAATACAAATGAATTGTATTCGTAAAATCAAAAACAAACGCGATAAAATCCGTAAAATTATTTTATTTCTAATAATAGTCGGTATAATAGGTGTCGGTGATAATGTAACCGTTTAAACCAGTGGTGGGCAAACTTTTTTAATGGCGGGCCACATAGTTTAAGAAATTCTAGAGGAGGGCCAGAATTGTAGGAAAATGCATTTTGTATTAAAGATTTTTAATAAACTGAATACCTTTTACTTTTACGCCTTGTTAGGTGTGCTGACAGTTGGAATTGTTTTTCATTTTCATAATATTTTCGAAAGCAGGTTTCATCTGAGACAGACTGCCGAGATAATTATAATTATGGCAAGTGAATTATGAGATAATGAAAGCTGAAAACACCCTTGACAAATTGGAACTTTCAATAAAAATTCTGACTAGAATATTTAGGATGGATGGACTCTCAGCTTACTTTCGCGGGCCGGAGTTGGCCCGCGGGCCGTACTTTGCCCATCACTGGTTTAAACTAACAGTTCAAAAATGTGATTGATTCTCCCGTTCTAGCCGTTCTCTGATTCGAGATCTTTATACTACTCTATTTGCCTGCCCTTATTTAATTATTAGAACGACTAGATAGTACCTTTATTACTGTTAATATAGCTACTATCTAGAAAACACAATATACTTAAAAAGAGGTTTCAAATGTTTTTTTTTATAGATAACGCTCGTAATGATGATTGATATGGGGCGGCTACGAAAACTGCCAACTCTTACATTGCTCGTCGGTATCGCTTGGCATGGTAAGCGCATGGGCTTGCGATTAATAAACTCACAGTGCGGTAACTTTTTAGGACGATTGCTATTGTGTTAATTTATAAATAAAGGGTCTTAGTAATCGAGCCATACATTAAAAAAAAAAGTTGAAAATTTTAAAACGTGGCACCGATTTCACTTCTAATGTGGAGTATGACACTATCAAATGAATAAGCTAATGAGATAGTGTATATTTGACTTATTTTTGATGGCATCTATGCCATTATCTGCCTATACTTGGTGCGTAAGCAATTGAGTGAATAAGTATACAATAACTAAATTTACTTACAAGATTGTCCGTTGCCTGCTAGTTTTTCTATAAGAAATATATCAATGACATCTCTTGGATTTTTCACATCGAGAGTCCGTTCATGTTCTTCTATAGTCTCCTGTTGATAAACAATCTCATTATTTTTTACTAGCAGTACCGTCAAGCTTCTTAATCAAACTAGTTATTTCTATTATTTTCTTTGACAGCCTCCCATGATAGTAATAATAATATCAAAATGAATAACATTTATAACACATCAATCACCACTTTTGTTATGTTATCCCAACAGTTACTATGACAGCGGCGATTGAGCAAAATGCTTAATATGTAATGATCATACTAGTTATTTAAGTTTGTTCGATTTGCTAACATTTATAGATGCTATGTACCGTGTGTGCCGTGTTAATACACGTTATAATGTTAGTAATTATTCCAAGTTCCTGAGATTAGCGCGTTTAAACAAACGAAATCTTAAGCTTGTTCTTTATATTTTCCGTCAGCTTGCCTTGCGGCTTGTCGGCGCGGCGTCCGTCCATTCCTAGCTGGAGTGGCCGAATGTGGGAGGGCCCAGCGCTACCTGCCGACGGCTGTACGCGGGGGTGATCCGATCGTTGGCCCTCTACCGCGCACCGGTGTGGATGGAGTCCCTGACAGTCCGTCTGAGGGCTCTCTTGTGGCGTCCACAAAGGGTCATGGTGGTCAGCGCTATTGGCGGATACCACACGGTGGCGATGCAGCAGGCGCGAGTACCTGCGCCTGATGTCGCCCTAGCCGAGGCTGCGGGTGACTGGCTCGGGGGGTCCGTCACCCGTAGAGAGACTAACCACGCGAGAGCGATCGATATCCTGGGAGGGCGGTAGTTAGGGAGGGACGGTACGGCTGGCCATGGTCAACAAGGAACTCAGTACCGGTGGTGGGACCTATGGCGAAGGGGAGGGAATGTGGTGAGTTATGGGGACGCACTCCGCCCTTTCGTCACCCCGGAGGGAATGGACAGCGTGTGTGCTGACATAAGCCTACCCAAAAGAAAGGGTAACTTATTGTAACAATGTTTATCTTTATGTATTACTAAAATATGATGGGTTATTTACGCAGCTACTTTTAACAATATTATTTCTTATCCAATTGAAGACATATCCAATTTTATTTTTCACTAGCCATTCGCCCTCGCTTCGATTTCAGTCGCCTACCCCCATAGTCCCCTTTCTCGTTTAGCCCATGTTACTGCTTATATAGACAGCTACCTGGTAGTAAGATATTATCAAAATAGATCTAACCGTTTTGAAGATTATCTCAAACAAACAAATAAACAGACAGAAAGGCAAAAAATTTTAAACTGGTTTTTAGGCATAGGTGTCATGCAAATAACTGTGTGAGCATGTAAAAAGCCCAGTATTTTGACATTACAAACAGACACATCAGTTTTATTAATTTGTATAGATTAGATACGTTGTGCATTTAATGTGTATTAAAATTACCCCTTTTTTGGGGTTGGCTACGGTCAGCGCACCCGCTGCCCGGCTCCGTCCGGGGCGATAGAGGGGCGGCGCGCAGCCCCGTAATCCACCCATGTAGCACGTCGCCTTCGTCGTTGGGCCGACCACCGGGGCAGGGTAACTTGACGTCAGTGGTCGGCCCGACGGAATACCCCTATTTGGGGTACCCTCCCATCGACCGACGTCCCCCCCTCGGAGAGGACGTTGGTCTTTCCTCACGCGGTCGGCCTCTCGGCGGGCGACGGACCAATTCTCCGGTCGCGTCATCCGCGGCCTCGCAAATAAATATCTTAGAAGTTATCAGAGATTTAAAATACTGTATAATAAATATAAACTAGCTGACCCACGCAAAATTGTCTGTCTAAGAGAGAACAATAGTGATTGGTCGGCCCAACGACGAAGGCGACGTGGTGTTCGGGTGGGTTGCGGGTGTGCGTGCTTACGCCCCTCTGTCGCCCCGGAAGGAGTGGTGCGCCGACCGCAGCCCACGCCAAAAAAAAAGGGTGAAGTGTAGGCACGTATAAAACGCAGAACCTGTAACATAATATGCTCTCAAAAGCAATAAAGCCCGTTATTGCAATCTTTTTTTCTGATTCTTCGCTCCTATTGATCGTGACGTAATGTTATTTAGCCTAAAGCCATCTTTTATAAATATGTTATTCAACACTGAAAGCATTTTTTTATTTGAATCAGTAGTTTCTGAGATAAGTGGGTTCAACCGAACTTTATAATATTAGTACCTACGGATAATCATTTCTACATCCATAACAACAGATAATGTTCCGTTTATTTACCAGTACACTTCCTCTATGTGTAAATAGATGTATTGTTTGAATTCTAATAGGTATAACAAAGGGTGCATAGAAATGAAATTGCTTTGGAGCAACGATTCTATGTATAACTAATATGACCATTCTTTTATAATTTTTTTTATTTTATTGGTGGGCTATGGTAAGCGCGCACGTGGTCCATTCCGTCCGGGGCGATGAAAGCACGGCGCGTGGGCCCATAACTCGAATTTTCTCTTCGAATACCCTCTACAATTAGAGGACATGGAGCGAATTTGGGGCATCCCGCAATCTGGGCCAACCTCGGGCCACCACGCGGAGGTTTCTGGCGTAGTACCCCAACTATACGTCCATTTTCAAGGTGTTTGTGTCGTACCCCCCTACGTACAAAAATTTCATATTTTTACAGACAACAATATTCTTTTTTTGGTTTTATGTTCATAGTTTTTACCTATATCTACAAGATTCTGTGTATTCTTGTTTTTTTTAGAGGTCCGTACCCAAAGGGTAAAAACGGGACCCTATTAGTAAAACTTCACTGTCTGTCCGTCCGTCTGTCCATTCGTCTGTCTGTCACCAGGCTGTATCTCAAGAACCGCCATAGGTAGACAGTTGAAATTTTTACAAATTATATATTTCTGTTGTCGCTAGAATAACAAATACTAAAAACAAAATAAAATAAATAGTTCCCTTAATATTTATAATATACAGACATTGATCTCTTATACTATTATTATAGGTAGGTATATAATGTTTTATGATCTAGTAATTTTAAACTAAGTCAATTATGGGGGAAAACCTTGTTATAACCTAGAAGTAAATAGATGTTTCACAAAAGCATTACTGAGATTTTACACAATTATACTCTTCTAGCAATTTCCAGCGACTTCACCCGCGTAAATACATAGATGTTTAAATAAAAACTAAATGGATGTTTTTATCGCGAAATTAATCTCGTATGATACCAAAATGAAATAATTAAAAGGGAATTACTAAAATATATTTAATTTATATGCTTAAATTTAAAAAAGGAATTATAATTTAGATTAAAAAGTTTTAATGGCTATGTTTATGTCGGATCTCGTGTTAACTATATGAAATTTAGAAAATTTATAGTTTTTATTCATAAGATAGTGCGGTACACTGAAAAAAAATATTATAAAAAACCCCAAAAGTTAGAGAAGACAATTTTAAAGTAGGATGTACTTACTTCTACTAACTCCGTATCTTAATTTATATCTTAATACTGTTACTAATTTCCGTGTGGTGACGGAGTAAGAATACAACCTCACCACTCCCTATTTTGCCCGTAGATGTCGTAAAAGACGACTAAGGCTATGTATGTAACATCAATATAAGAGAAGGAAAAGTGGAAGTAAAATCCTATACCAACCTGTCTGACAAGCACGGTAAGGTCAATTTCCCTCCTATTGTGGAGGAGGCTCGAGCCCAACAGTGGGACGTATATGAGCTGAAATGATAATGATGAACGTGCTATCAAGATTGAAAATAAAAAAATTAATTAAAACAATAATACTATAAGCAAAGTAAACTTCTCAATAACGACTATAAAACGAGGGGCCCCAATCGCGAATTATAAACCGAAAGAAAATTAACGCGTTCCGCTTGCAAACTAAACTTATCATTAATTCATCTCACCTCATATATGGCCCACTGCTGGGCTTGAGCCTGATCCACATTGGAAGGAAAATTGTCTACTATATCATGTTGGTCAGACGGGAGGTTTTATTTCGAGCTTTTCTTTCCTTCCACAGGTGTTATCTGCATATTATATTCCATAATCGACTCGTAGGACATCTACAGGCAAGAAATGTGTTGGTGAACAGAATTCTTACTCCATAACTATACTTTTTTTATTATTGCAAAAAGCGGCAAACGTGCAAACAGTACACCTGATGGTAAATGTTGTTGCCGCTCATGGACCTTTGCTAGGCTGCTGCCTACCGTGAAGAAAGTGAAGAGAGTGTGAATGTCTGAAATGAGGTTCAGTGAAATTAAAGGCATCACCAAAACCCACCACACGCAAACGCCCTCAGAAAGTTGGGATGCCGGCTCTCCCGCTCAGCGAACGAAGCGCAGTAACAAATTGCTACTACTCAGACGTCGATTTTCGAGAGTATACTACGCCGAACGGACCGGCCCGCGGCTGTAGATAGACAACTGTCAACAGTGTGGTCCTACCACTAATGACGTTTATCTTATATTTACTTACTCTTATTTTTTTTATAACTATAGTTGTATCAATAATATTCCCTTTGCGAAGAATATGGTATAATTATGTTTACTTAAACTTACCTTTAAAAAGTTGTGAATACAAGTGTGTATACTACGCAATTCGTTGTAACCAGAGAGTCCAGGTGCTAAATGCCTTATAAATGGCAAGAAATTAAGTATACCACCGCTCATGTCCACAGCTCTGAATAATCTTGCGATTAAATCGCACAACAATTTTAGTTTTTCATCTTCTAAATCATATCTGAAGATAAGGTTCAAAATAAATAACATATTACACGTGATGACGGGTTATTTATATTATGTATATCATCACACGGAGGTCATGTGTTATTATCACACGGAGGTCGTCAAACTGGGTAAGAGTAATCAGGAGAGTGGGCAGCAGTACTCTCCTAGGAAACTTATAGTGCTGATTGGCAGAGCCAATTTGCCTACCAAGCATGGCGACGAAATCAAATAAAATCAACAATTTAAATTAGGTAATATGCATATAGCACCTATGTGTTATATGCATATTACCACTTAATCCCACTCTTATGATGTCCACGGACAAATTGAGAACTTCGTCACCACAGGGAAAATGATAAATATGGAAGTCAATATCAAATACAGAATATTGCTGGCTCGTCATATACGTCGTTGATTCATTACAAAATAGCTTTTACTCGTTTGTTTATTGCACTTTAAAGCAATAAAACGAATAAGTTTAAATCTAATCTAAGAGTTCAAAACGTCGAGAATTAATTAATTATTAGAGAACTTATAAAAATGTAACGAAGCAAAGTCGCTCAACGTGCTATGGAGAGGGCTATGCTCGGTATTTCTCTACGTGATAAAATCCGAAACACGGAAATCCGTAAAAGAACGGGTGTAACCGACATAACCCGCAGAATTAGCACGTTGAAATGGCAATGGGCAGGCCACATCGCTCATCGAACCGACAACCGTTGGGGAAGAAAGGACAGCGCAGCGTAGGATGAACCCCCACTAGGTGGACTGACAACATTCTCAAAGTCGCAGGGAACCGTGGGATACAAGTGGCGCAGGACCGTTCCAAGTGGCATTCTCGTGGGGAGGCCTATGTCCAGCAGTAGATGTCTGTAGGCTGATGGATGGAGCTTAAGAACTGATAATAATAATTATATTCATGGAATAGATAACCTTTTTCCAGCTACTATACTCCACAATATATTAACGATTGTAATATGAAACATTTTGTTGACCAATATTGGTTGTCCAGCGTCATTCATTCTCAAATTGACGAGTGCTTTACATTCATTACTGATGGAAGTCTCCATGTAACGGGTGTTGTATCCAAAGTGCTTCAGGTATTTCAAAACAACGCGCCTTATTTTAGTCCAAGATTGTCCATCATTAAATACTACACCTGGAAAATTTGTAGTTGTTAATATAAAAATCATTCGAAAATCTTAAGTGATTATTATTGATCAACTAGTTGATATTAAATGTTAATTATACTAAATGTTCTGTATATAACACCTAAAATTGGTTTGATTCTATATTTACTAACTATTAAAATTAACCTGATGATGCAATTGCCACAATAAAATACCAATTTTGAGTTTTTCTATATTTTGATTAGGTTTTCCCAATTTAATCTTCTTAATCCCCCCGTATTGAGACGCTAAGGAAATCTGGAAAATTAGGTAAACTTCTTACTATAGTAAATAATATTCTTTAGGATTGTGAAAAACTCCGCATTATTAGTTTTATGCCATAATTTAAAGGATGGCAAGAATGGATAAAGTTTAACTACTAGAAATTTGTAATAAAAACCTTTATAATAAAATTAGGTTCTTATTAAGAAAATTAAAGTCTAACTTTTGAATTTTCCAAAAAATAAATATTATTATAGACATTTTATATTCATTACTTACCCATTTTTTTACCAAACGACCGCATAGTATAGAAAAATCCATCAGGCCTTCCGTCAAAAACTTCTCTAGAAGACACCTCTTTTATCAAGTCTTTACCAGAGACAATTACTACATTTACGAGTCCCAATCTCAATCCTAATAGATTCCCATATATTTTACTCCAATACCGCCACACTGCATGATGGTGTTTTAAAGATTTCAATTGTAAGATCACCGACAGTAAATTTCCTAAAAGCGGCAATAATTTCGGACCTGGAAAATGTAGTCCATAAAATAATTGTTCTAGTAGCATTTTTGGTCGTGTGGACGGATGCCTATCATATGCAAAGCGTCATCGGCTTTACAATCAGAATATTTCTTTTTGTAGCATGAAATTTACTGAACTGAACCTAGTAAAAGGCAAAAAGGAAAGCATACTTCTACATAGAACCTAAGAGTTAACAAAGTTGGAAATTATGCGTAAATGAATAGGCATAGGCACCCCTCTGGCTACCATTTCAGTAAAAAAATGTTTGGGACTAAGCAAAGTGTCTAACACAAAAGAAACTAATGTCATTATTAAACACTAATTACATCAGTAAATTTGTCCAACTGCACCCTATTAATAAATGAACACGCCTGTGGCCTATCACGTTGACCTGGAACATCAATATTATTTACCTTTAAAAACTGTCTTCTAAGACGTGAAACCTGCATCGTCCGTCAACTTCAAAAACTCTTTTCTAAAAAGTGAAAGCTTACCGTTAAGTATTTGGATAGCTTAAGCGGAAATAGGAAGAGCAAAAGACATATATACCTATGATAACGAGCTGAAAACACAGTGTTCTTCGCCTTTGTCAGAAGAAAAGGTAGGAAGGAAACAGGAGGAGAGGTATTTGATATTTTATATAGTATATTATATATAACCAACTGCCAACTGGCCTGCATACTATTATATATTAATTCAATTTCTTTTTCACTTGTGAAAAAGGCTTACATTCAACAGTGCGATATATTGGTTAAGGGTGAGAAATAAATGATCAAAAACCTTAAAATACTCTCAGAGAGCCCAGCGTCGCAACTTATTCAGCGTTAATGTCTCCTGTTGGACATCATATCAGTTCACATACCAGTCCCAGTGCTGGTCTTGAGCCTCCCTCAAAACAAAAGCAAAATTTATCTATCTATACCCCGCTGGTGAAACGGGTGGCCCGGGTGGCTATAGGGCTTTATTTAGAGTTTTTATATTCTTGCGTATATGTTATCTGCACACTATATCTCTTACACGTCTTCTACGATACCCATGGATAAGATACGGAGCTAGTTTGAATTATATTCTCACTTTCGTCGCCATATGGAGGAACTGGGCAGAGAACTGTTTGATTTAGGCCACCATAATTATCAAAGTCGTCACACGGGGAGTGCAAATAAATGATTAGTTATAAACTATCTTTACATTAGATTTTGTCATTTACCCTACCTGGTGGATACAACCGTGGTCTTCTGAATATTACCTCTGAGAAATTTATCACCAAAAATATTACAACTGCTATGAAAACCAACATCGCGACCGTTTACAGAAATTATACTGAAGAACTGAATGACATTTTAAGGTATCTAAATATTAAATATTCAGATGGCATAAAAAGATACAGTGACGACCCCATGAACAAGATATGTCCTTTCTATTCATGGGATGTATCTTTGACTGTAAGTGTCGCTCTCACAAGGCTTATACACAATATATGATTTGAATTTGAGTTAACCTTTGTTTTCTTATAAACTCGTGCTTTTATCTGACAACAAAAGGACATAATATCCATATAACGTCTGTTCAAGAGGAGGAAAACTTAAAATAAATCCTTATACTTTTGACCAGAATGGTTCAATTTATCTCCTAATTTGCTCCAGCTTTCTAGCCATAGTGACAAACTAAAAGAGAAGTTAAGATTAATATGATAAGGATGATATAGTTTTGATATCATTATAGGTTTATCATGTCTATAGGATTTATTCAGATTGAGGGCTCAAGAAGAGCATTATAGCTAAATAACCATTTGAATATACTACTGTAGGGGGAAATAGTTTAAAGACTTTAGACCTTAAAGGTTTCCAAATATCGACACGTATATCATGCGATTTCGAGACCCCCTAGATGATAGGTACCGAATGGGGTGGTTATAGGGTATATAACCAACTCTCTTAGTCCGCCACTGTTACCCCGTTTGTCAGACATTATTCTAAACTGCGATTTTACTGTTGATAAGTTTCTCAGAATTGAGAACTAGTTGAATGATACTGAAAGTTTTACTGGAGAGTCTTTAGAATAGAGACTGACCTTTTTTTTGCGGTGGGCCGCGATCTGCGCGCTCCCGCACCACTCTGTCCGGGGCGACAGAGGGGCTTAAGCACGCAACACCCGCAACCCACCCGAACACCACGTCGCCTTCGTCGTTGGGCTGACCACTGGAGCAGGGTTACTTGTCATCAGTGGTCGGCCCGACGGAATACCCCCTACCCGGGGTACCCTCCCATATACAGACTGACCACTAAGTTGTTTATGTATGAGATGATATTTAGAATGAAATAGGAGAATAGATATAGGTCGGTATTCTGAACAACATTAGATTGAACAAGATTAGATTTTTTATGTAGGGGGGATTTTGTCATATTTCATCAAGGTGAGAGCAAATGCTATGGAAGAAAATTTCACTATTATACAAATGATGAAGTATTAGAAATTTAATGGACTAAATGTGCCTATTTTAAACACCTCTATATTTATTCGGGATTAATGATTATAATACTAAAATTTAAAAATATTTAAGCAAAGAAACAAAACGTCATCCGTCGCCCTTATTTATTAAATGGTCAAAAACTCAATATCTTTATTAAAATTAAACAAAATTAATACTGATAAGGAAACATATACATTATACATACTTAAGATAAATTACCAACTACAATTGACCTTGCGTTATTTTTATTAGGTTGCCACTTGGCCCAGCTTTACCGATAAAGTAATATTTGTTTCTTATTTATCTTTGAAATGCTTCCGCACGCCTCAGAGATCTTGATTTATATTTTTAAATCTTTTTATGCATTAATACGCTTTGCATTAATACAATGAATAGAAAATGGTCCTTTTTTGCTGGCTGTAGCCTGGACACTGGCGGTGCTGCACACGGTTCTACTACCTACCATATTGACTCTCCATCACCATTGGCCACTTGTATTTTAAATATGGAACTAATCCCACCACACATTCCCACCATTGTAATTCCTGTAAGCCAGGAACCACAATGGTCTCCATAAATGACACCGAGGTTTGACCCTCAGGCAGTCCCGGGATATGATTTTAATTGTCTTGGGACCCACAACAAATTTAATTAGAAAAGATTAAAGAGGAGGAGTTGGAAAGAGAGATTCCACTTCCCTCCTAGGCAAAGCGGGAGACAGGAAAACAAAATGACTAGTCAGCCAATAAGTAAAAAGGTGTACAGCTACGATAGCGCAGCAGTACGGCACCACGGATACGGAAGAGCTTAACGGGGCCTATATGTGAGCGTTAAGATTGATTGCTACAGTAGGTATGGCAGAAACGCGGGGTGCTACGCCAGAAACCTCCGCGTGGTGTACCCTGGGCACGAGCGACAATTTCTTGGACTGCTCTCTGGAATTGTCGCTCGTGGCAAATATCTGGCTCGAGGGGGGGCCCAGTTTGTGGGATGCCCCAAATTCGCTCCATGCCCCCTAATTGTAGAGGGTATTGGACGCGAAAATTCGACGGGCCCAGTCACTCATTCGTTTGAGGACTGGGCAGGCATTTGCCAACCGCGACAAATCGTAGACCTGATTCCTGCTTCGGGACATTTGTCTTGAGGCCTAGATTCAGGAGCGATTAACCGCCTGGACCGCGAGAAAAAAAACCTCTATAAAACAATCACCCAGAATCCTAAGTTCTGGCGCGCGGCGAGAGGATGCATGGCTGATGGGTTGTTCAGTCGTTAGCGCGCCCCCAGCCAGGGTACCTGCGGACCCCCTGTGTTGGGATACAAATTTACGCTTGCCCGGGTATCGGGATCTCTGCCCGGGTCGACCGTTTACTTCTCCCATACTCGTGGGAACTACATGGATGGTTCACGCACACCTGACGTAGGTAGGAGGGGTGAGACGCCCAAAAACACGTGGAACGATGACCCACATTGTTCCCACCCAAAAGCCTTGCCATGCTACGGTAAAACTGGCACAGAAGAAGGAGGGGCCTCGTCCGACTGCAGCTCGGCTGCTAGTCTGGTACTGGAGGCTCCAAAATCAGCCGAAGGCCCGGCGAAAACAGGGGCCCGCAAAAAGAAAAGCAACAGGAAGATCGCCCCTGCAACGGCACGCGTCAGACGGCGCGCTGCAAAGCTGCGACAGGCGGCGCAGAAGTTGCTGGAGGCTGCCAAAGTTCCACCCAGTGACGTTGGCGCCTCTGAGGCAGACAGCTCCGCGGCCATGGAGACAGATGCGACCGCGGAGCAGTCGGTGGACGAGGGCGGCAGTGCCGCAGAACCGTCCAACACGAAGGAGAGCCCGGCTGCTCGGGCCGTCGGAGGGCCTACGATATCAATCGTGGCGGCGGCGATGGAGGAGGCCCTCCCCCCACAGGTGCAGAAGCGCCCTCTGCACAAGAGTGGTCCTCATATGACTCGGAGGGGAGCGGAGACATCATGCCTCCTCCTAAGGTGGCGACCTCACGCAGAGGGCGCGGAGGGCGTGGGGCTGCGGTGGCGGCAAGAACTGGGACTCCTTCTCCAGTAATGCAGGGGCGAGAGGCTGAGGCTCACAAGCGGGCCAACGAGGCGGCAGCCGCGAGAATGATGAGGGTGTTGAAGGACGTCCCTCCCACTGGCGCCGCGGCTGCCGAGCCCACTGTGGCAGGCGACGCCCCTAATGTGGCCACCCTGCAGGCCGAAAATGCCCGCCTTAGTGGCGAAGTTTCAGGCCTGCAGGAAACAAACAGGACCTTGGAGAAGGAGTTGTCGACGGTGCAAAAGACAAATCGCCAGCTGGCCAAACAAATGGCCGACTTGCATCGCCAGGTTGCGCAGCTGATGCAAACTGCACCGTCGACAAGCGCCAGCCCTGCCGCCGCCCCCGCCGTCCCCGTTGCGCAAACTCGCGCTGCGGCGAGCCTCAAGAGGACCCAGCCCGTCGAAGCGGTCCCGCTGCCCGCTGTGGACGGCGTGCTGGACCTGACCATGCGCGCCATAGTAGAGGTTGTGGGCAAAATGCTCGACGCGCGCATGGCGGCTTTGGAGGAGAGACTGTCCCTGCCTCCGGAGCCCCGTCTCCGGCCGCCGCTTGCTGCGGACAGGCCGAAGGTCGTGGCGTCAGCCCCTGCCGCGTTACCCTGCCAGGGCGGGCGCGTAGGGAGTTACGCTGGGGCCGTCACTGGACCGAAGACGAAGGGGCCCGCCGCCAAGAAGAGGGCGGCATCGGCTCCTGCCAAGACTGGACCTAAGCCGCCGCTGGCAATTGCACCGTCGGTGGCGGCTAGCGCAGCCGTGACCGCGACTGCTGCGCCGAGCGACCTTGCTGCGCCCGAAGAGGGCTGGCAGACGGCTGAGCGCAGCAGGAAAAGTCGTGGTCAGAAAAGGAGAGCGGAGGCCAAAAGCGCCGCCAAAGTCTCCGCTCCCAAAACAGGAGCCGCAAATAAGAGGTCGCGCAGGAGGCTCCGGCCGGCGAAGTCAGCAGCGGTGGTGATCACCGTCCTGCCTGAGGCGGCCAAGAACGGCCTCAGCTATGAGGCCGTCTTACGTCGCGCCCGGCGGGAGCTTGACGTCTCCGATTTAGGAGGCGTCGAAGCCAGGACCCGCAAGGCCCGGACAGGGGCTCGGATTTTAGAGTTCCCTGGGGCCGAGGGCGCCAAGACGGCCGATAGCATGGCCGCGAAGCTGAGGGGTTTGTTTGCTGCGGAGGATGGCGTCAAGATCGCCAGACCCGTCAAATGTGCGGAACTGCGGGTCACGGGTCTGGACGACTCCGTGACGGTGGATGACATCCGGGAGGCCATCGTCTCGAAAACCGGATGTCCCTTGGACACCGTCCGAATTGGCGCTATCCGCCTTGGTCCGGGCGGCGTCGGTGCTGCCTGGGTGCAGTGCCCGGTGGAGTCGGCCAAGTAATTGGCCGGCTCAGGCAGGCTCCTCGTGGGCTGGAGCTCGGCGCGGGTGACCGTGCTGGAGTCCCGGCCTGCGAGGTGCTACAAGTGCATGGCGGTCGGACACACTCGGCCGACATGCACTAACTGCTTTGACTGCAGCGACCTTTGTTTCCGCTGCGGTCAACCCGGGCATAAGGCGGCATCGTGCGCCGCCACTCCCCACTGCCCCGCGTGTGCGGCGGGCAATAGGCTCACCAAGCACCGCATGGGGAGCAGGGAGTGCAGACCCCTGGCTTCGGCCCCAAAGGGGTGGAGCGGCCCGACGACCCCGGCCGCTCCCGCCCCTAGCGCGACCCGATCGCCCGCCAGCGTGGAGGAGGTAATGGATACGGCCCACTAATGGCGGCCGAATCTTACCACCTCCTGCAGGCCAACCTCAATCACGCCGCCGAGGCACAGGACGTTTTCCTGCAAGCCATGGCGGAGTGGTTGATCGGTGCAGCCGTAGCCACGGAGCCGTACGTGGTGCCTGACCGGCCCAATTGGCTGGGCAGCAGTGACGGCTCTGTGGCAATCGTCGCCTCCACGTCGTGGCATTCCCCGCCCTTGCTGCTCAAGGACAGGGGCGATGGGTATGTCGCGGCGGAATGGGGAGAGGTTACGCTATTTGGTGTTTACTTCTCCCCTAACAGGAGCGCGACGGATTTCGGGGCCTTCCTCACCATCCTGGGGGCCTCGATACGGCGACTGGCACCGCGCCAGGTCTTCGTCATGGGGGACTACAATGCCAAATCCACGGCGTGAGGGTCCCCCAAGACGAATGACCGCGGGCGGGGGGTCGAAGAGTGGGCGGCGGCACTGGGCCTCTGTTTGCTGAACAGGGGCTCGGTGCAAACGTGCGTGCGGCAGCAGGGCGGGTCGATAGTGGACTTGTCGTTCGCTAGCCCTAATGTCGCAGCACGTGTGAGGAGCTGGTGCGTGCAGGAGGAGGTTGAAACCCTATCCGACCACCGATACATCCGGATAGAGGTCTCCCGGACCCTCCTGCAGCCCAGCAGGGGTCACACGGCGGACGGAGCTCCCGCGTTTCCGCGGTGGGCTGTGGGTCGATTGGATCGGGACCTGTTGACGGAGGCAGCCATCGTTCATTCGTGGCTGTCCTCACCGCCCCAGGCGGACGGGGTGGATGCCGAGGCTGGCCGCATCCGCTGTGCGTTAACGCAAATCTGCGATGCGGCCATGCCCCGTGTGCGGCGTCTGTCCCCGAAGAATGCGGTCCCCTGGTGGTCCCGAGAATTGGCGGACCTTCGGGCCGCGTGCATACGTGCCCGGAGGGCCTATACCCACAGCCGAGCGCGCCACCGCGACGCTGAGCGGGAGGGCCAGCTGTACGAGGCTTACCGCAGTGCGCTGTCTGCCTTCAGGCTGGCCGTCCGTACCGCCAAGGACGTTAGTCGACGGGAGATGCTGGACAGTCTCGAGCGTGACCCTTGGGGTCGCCCCTACCTCGCGGCGCTGAACAAGCTCCGCGGGCGGGGCCCCCCCCTCACCGAAACTCTCCAGCCCAGCCTCCTCACCAGAGTTGTCGAGGACCTCTTTCCACGGCGGGCGGAGCACACGCCCCCGGTTATGGCTTCGCCGGACAGCGACCGGGAGGCCGAAGATGAAAGTGCTCCGCCCATTACGGAGCCGGAAATGGGGGCGGCGGTGACGCGTATGCGAGTGAAATCCACCGCCCCCGGGCCCGATGGTATTCCGAAGCGTGTGTTGGCCCTGGTCCTCGAGCACCTGGAACCACGCCTCAGGGGACTGTTCGACGCCTGTTTGACGTCCGGGCAGTTCCCTGGATGCTGGAAAGAGGGGAGGCTGGTTCTCCTGCCGAAGCCGGGACGGTCTCCCGAGTCGGCCTCGGCCTACAGGCCCATCGTGCTGCTCGATGATGCGGGCAAGCTGCTGGAGAGGGTGTTGGCTGCCCGCATCGAGCGGCACCTCGTCGGGGTCGGGCCCGATCTGTCGGACGCCCAGTTTGGTTTTCGGAGAGGGCGTTCGACGATCGCGGCCCTGCTGCGCCTGAAGGCCGTGGTAGCGAAGGCCGTCACCGGCGGAGGAGTCCTGTTGGCGGTGTCCCTGGACATCGCCAATGCCTTCAACAGTCTGCCATTCAGCTGCATCAGGGA
This sequence comes from Lymantria dispar, assembly GCA_032191425.1. Classification (NCBI taxonomy): domain Eukaryota; kingdom Metazoa; phylum Arthropoda; class Insecta; order Lepidoptera; family Erebidae; genus Lymantria; species Lymantria dispar. The sequence goes on from CM063457.1 coordinate 7,706,497, forward strand.
GGGGCTGAGATATCACGGGGTACCCGTGTACCTCAGGCGGCTGGTGGCAGACTACTTGGAGGGGCGCAGCGTCCTCTACGTTGACCGAGTAGGGGATGTTGTGCGAACGCCCATGATTTGCGGTGTCCCACAGAGGTCGGTTCTGGGTCCGACCCTGTGGAACATCGGCTACGACTGGGCGTTGAGAGGAAGCCTCCCACCCGGGCTGGGCGTAATTTGCTACGCCGACGATACACTCGTCACAGCCCGGGGTGGGACGCTAGAGGAGGTGGGACGCTAGAGGAGGCGGCACGCCTGGCAACTCTCGGCACCGAGGAGATTGTCAGGCGGATCGAAGCGCTGGGGCTGAGAGTAGCCCTGGAAAAGACGGAGGCCCTTTTGTTCCATGGCCTCCGTACCGCTGGGCCTCCCGCCGACGCTTCGATCACCGTGAAGTCGGTCACCATCAGCATCCAGGCCCACATAAAGTACTTGGGCCTGGTGCTCGACGGGCATTTTTAGTTCCGGGAGCATCTCCATCGACTTGTTCCCCGGCTTGTCGGCGTGGCGTCCGCCGTTTCGCGGCTGATGCCGAATGTGGGCGGACCCAGTGCTACGTGCCGACAGCTGTACGTGGGGGTGATCCGGTCGATGGCCCTGTATGGAGCACCGGTGTGGGCGGGGTCCCTGACCGTCCGTCTTAGGGCCCTCCTGGGGCTACCACAGAGGGTCATGGCGGTCAGGGCCATGGCGATCACCGCCTGGCGGGTTGACGCCCGCCGAGAAGTCATTGCCCGTTGGGCAGTCCGGCTGGAGAATCCTCGGTACGGTGTCAGGACCGTCGAGGCTCTCCGGCCGGTGCTGATGCAGTGGTTGGAGCGGACGCACGGGGTGCTTTCCTTCCGACTGGTGCAGGTGCTGACGGGGCACGGTTGCTTCGGGAAGTACCTGCACAAGATTGTCAGGAGGGAGAGCACACCGTCCTGCCACCATTGCAGTTGCGACGAGGACACGGCGCAGCACACGCTCGAGGAGTGTGCTGCATGGGAGGGGGATCACCGTGAACTCGTCGCAATTATCGGTGCTGACCTGGCGCTACCGACCATCGCCAGGGAGATGCTCGTCAGCGTCAGGAACTGGGACGCGGTCGCCGCCTTCTGTGAGGCCGTTATCTCACGGAAGGAGGCGGCGGATCGTGTGCGAGTACAGCTCCTATTCGGCGACACGTTCCGCCGCCGGCGACTCGGGCGGCGCAGGCGCGAATATCTGCGCCTAATGCCACCCTAGCCGAGGCCGCGGGTGATCGGACCGGGGAATTATCCGTCACCCGCAGAGAGGCTGACCGCGCGATGGCGACCGACGTCCCAGTACGTCGAGAGGTGAGAGGTTGCCCGAAAGGGTATTCCATCGGGCCGACCACTGATGACAAGTCACATCTGCTCCGGTGGTCGGCCCAACAACGAGGTGACGTGGGTATGGATGGGTTATGGGCCCGCGCGCCGTCCTTTCATCGCCCCGGAAGGACAGGACCGCGCGTGCGCTTACCATAGCCCACCTATAAAAAAAAAAAAAAAAAAAGGTATGGCAGAAACGCATGAACGCACGGAAATTTTTTCGAGTTGCTACAAGGTCCGTATAGTATCCCACAGGTGACTTGCAAACTGTTTAATATAAGGTTTTTTTTTTTTTTTTTTTTTTGGGTGGGTCGCGGTCGGTGCGCCTCCGCACCACTCCGTCCGGGGCGACAGAGGGGCTTAAGCACGCAACTCCCGCAACCCACCCGAAAACCACCTCGCCTTCGTCATTGGGCCGACCACCGGAGCAGGTTTACTTGTCGTCAGTGGTCGGTCCGACGGAATACCCCCTACGCGGGGTACCCTCCCATCGACCGACGTCCCCCCCTCGGGGAGGACGTCGGTCTTTCCTCACGCGGTCGGCCTCTCGGCGGGTGACGGACTAATCCCCGGTCACGTCACCCGCGGCCTCGGCTAGGGCGGCATGAGGCGCAGATAGTTGCGCCTGCACCGCCCCAGTCGCCGGCGGCGGATCTCCTCATCGAGGCTGCGCTCCACGCGCAGACGATCCGCCGCCTCCTTCTGCGAGATCACTGTCTCGCAGAAGGCTGCGACCGCGTCCCAGTTCCTGACGCTGTCGACCATCGCCCTAGCGATGGCCGGCAGCGTCAGGTCGGCACCGATGATTGCGACGAGTTCACGGCGCTGCACTGCCCAAGCCGCGCAGGCCTCGAGCGTGTGGCGCGCCGTGTCCTCGTCGTAATCGCAGTGGTGGCAGGACGGTGTACTCTCCCTCCTTACGACCCTGTGCAGGTATTTGGCGAAGCTCCCGTGCCCCGTCAACACCTGCACTAGTCGGAAGGAGAGCACCCCGTGCCGCCTTTCCAACCACTGCATCAGCACCGGCCGGAAGGCCTCCACGGTTCGCACCCCGAACCGAGGCCTCTCCAGCCGGACTGCCCAACGGGCAATGACGTCTCGGCGGGCGTCGACGCGCCAGGCGGTGAGATCCCTTAACGAGATCACACCGCCCTCCCCGCGCACCCCCGACACCCGCCGATACAACTCGGCGAGCATTTCCGCCTCCAGGTCCCACGGGGGAGTCCCGGCCAATAGGCACGCTGCCTCCGTCGCCACCGTGCGGTATCCGCGGATGGCCCTGACCGCCATGACCCTCTGTGGTCGCCACAGAAGGGCCCTAAGTCGGACGGTCAAGGACCCCGCCCACACCGGTGCGCCGTACAGGGCCATCGACCGGATGACCCCCGTGTACAGCCGTCGGCACGTAGCGCTCGGTCCGCCCACGTTCGGCATAAGCCACGATAGGGCGGACGCCGCGCCGACGAGCCGCGGAGCGAGCCTGCGGAAATGCTCCCGGAACCACCATTGCCCGTCGAGCACCAGGCCCAAGTACCTCATATGGGCCCGGATGCTGATGTCAACCGATCGGACGGTGATCGAGACGCCGATGGGAGGGCTCATAAGGCGCCCATGGAACAAGAGGGCCTCCGTCTTGTCCAGGGCGACCCTCAACCCCAGCGCCTCGATCCGCCTGACGACCTCTTCGGTGCCATAGGTCGCCAGGCTTACCGCCTCTTCTAGCGTCCCACCGCGGGCTGTGACGAGCGTGTCGTCGGCGTAACAAATCACGCCCAGCCCGGGCGGGAGGCTCCCCCGCAACGCCCAGTCGTAGCCGATGTTCCACAAGGTGGGTCCGAGGACCGACCCCTGTGGGACACCGCACGTCATGGGCGTTCGCACAACGTCCCCTGCTCAGTTGGTACAGAGGACGCTGCGCCCCACCAAATAGTCTGCCACTAGCCGCCTCAGGTAAGCTGGCACTCCGTGATACCGGAGCGCCTCCCTGATGCAGCTGAATGGCAGACTATTGAATGCGTTGGCGATGTCTAGGGACACCGCCAACAGCACTCCCCCACCGGTGACGGCCTCAGTCGCCACGGCCCTCAGGCGCAACAGAGCCGCGATCGTCGAACGACCCCTCCTAAACCCAAACTGGGCGTCCGACAGATCGGGCCCCGTGCCGACGAGGTGCCGCTCGATGCGGGCAGCTACCACCCTCTCCAGTAGCTTGCCCGTGTCATCGAGCAGCACGATAGGCCTGTAGGCCGAAGGCGACCCCGGAGACCGTCCCGGCTTCGGCAGGAGCACCAGCCTTCCCTCCTTCCAGCACCCAGGGAACCGTCCGGACGCTAAACACGCGTCGAACAGCTCCCTGAGGCGGGGACCCAGGTGGTCGAGGACCAGGCCCAACACGCGGTTTGGAACACCGTCGGGCCCGGGGGCGGTGGACTTTGCGCACATGCGCGCCACCGCCACTCCCATCTCGGGTTCCGTGATGGGCGGAACACTGTCGTCGTCGGCCTCCTGGTCAGTATCTGGCGGAGCCATGACCGGGGGCGTGTGTTCCGCCCGCCGCGGGAACAGGTCCTCGACGACCCGGGTGAGAAGGCTGGGCTGGAGAGTCTCGGTGAGGGGAAGGCCCCGCGCGCGGAGCTTATTCAGCACCGCGCGATAGGGTCGTCCCCAGGGGTCACGGTCGAGATGCACGCGGCCCGGAGATCCGCCAGCTCCCGGGACCACCAGTGGACCGCCCTCCTCGGGGGCGGACGCCGTACCCGGGGCATGGCCGCATCGCTGATCTGCGTCAACGCACTGCGGATGCGGCCAGCCTCGGCGTCCACCCCGTCCGACTGGTTGGCAGAGGACAGCCACGAGTAAACGATGGCTGTCTCCGCCAGCTGGTCCCGGTCTAAGCGACCCACAGCCCATCGCGGGAACGCAGGACGTCCATCCGCCCCGTGACCCCTGCTGGGCGTCGGGATTACCGGGAAGACCTCCATCCGGATATACCGGTGGTCCGACAAGGTCTCCACCTCCTCCACGACGCGCCAGCTCCCCACGCGTGCAGCGACCTCGGGGCTAGCGAACGAAAGGTCCACTATCGACCCGCCCCGTTGTCGCACGCACGTATGCACCGAGCCCCTGTTCAGCAAACAGAGGCCCAGTGCCGCCGCCCACTCCTCGATCGCCCGTCCTCGGTCGTTCGTCCGGGGAGACCCCCACGCCACGGACTTGGCGTTGAAGTCCCCCAAGACGAAGACCTGGCGCGATGCCATTCGCCGTAAGGAGGCCTCCATGATGGTGAGGGAGGCCTCGAAATCGGTCACACTCCAGTTAGGGGAGAGATAGACTCCGAGGAGCGTAATCTCCCCCCAGTCCGCCGCGACGTATCCGACGCGTTTAATATAAGGTTACGCTCGTTTCGCCAGAGATCGCACTCCCAGAGAATGTGATGTGCTGATTGTCCATACTCGTGACCGACTCGTGACCGACTCGTGACCACTTGACCACTATTGAATTTTTTCATCATTGAGCACTTGTAGTGAAACTTGTGCTTCGGTTGGTTAGCCTAGCGGGTTACCCTTTCGGGAATCTTCCCCGTTGACCCCCAGCAATACCGTTGTTAGATGTTGAACAACAAACAACGGTATTGCCAAACATCATTTTATGGAATGGTGGAAGTTTCATAGCACGTGTAGAACCCATCATCATCATCATCATTTCAGCCTATCGCCGTCCACTGTTGGACGTAGGCCTCCCTCATGTTACGCCGCAAAGTGCGGTTTTGTGCCGCCTGCATCCAACGACGCTTAGCAACTTTCACCAGGTCGTCGATCCACCTAGTGGGGGGTCGTCCTACACTGCGTCGTCCGATACGTGGTCGCCACTCGAGAACCTTTCTTCCCCAGCGGTTGTCGGTTCGTCGAGCGATGTGGCCTGCCTATTGCCACTTCAGCGTGCTAATTCTTCGTGCTATGTCGGTTACACCCGTTCTTCTGCTGATTTCCGTATCTCGGATTCTACCTCGCAGAGAAATCCCGAGCATAGCCCGCTCCATAGCACGCTGAACGACTTTGAGCCTTGTTATGAGGCCTACATTTAGGGACCACGTTCCATGCCGTAAGTCATCACTGTAGAACCCATATATGAAGCTAATTAAGTGACTTATCAACTATTGTGTAATCATATTGTAAATCCAGTCATCAGAAAAGCTTTATTCTTAGTGTCAAAAATGAAAATAATACTTAATGTCATCTATACCGCCATCCATTAACCTGCCGGAGACCACTTTACATGGGCTGCCCACAGAAGGGATAAGCTCAGCTGGTAAAAAAAATATAATAATAAATTGGTGTGAAAATTCATTGTCATTCATTTTACTACAACTCAAAGTTTGTCATTCGTAGTGAAAATTGAGTTCACGCAAAAAAAATTCAAAACGATGATTTATTTTACGTTGATTATTTAAAAGTGCACTTTATTCATGAGCTTGTGCTGCTGAAATGCTTTATGCTTTTGAAAGAAAGAAAGAAAGAACATAGTTTTATTTTGCAACCTCACATTTTCCTCAAGCAATGATGTTGTATATATAACTGTGCACATGTGTGAGGCCAAAATATGGTATCTGTCTCAGCTATTGCTGAGGCAATATGGTTATCCTAGCGCTGATATTCTGACAGATCCGTGTCAGTGAAGTCACTTATGCCAAATAAAGTTTTGGAAAGGAAGCGCCTCATCTCAGTACAACGGTTTGCTGAATTTTGTTGAGAAGGTGTTTCACTATATGACGAAAGGCATAACTGCCCCAAGAGTTATCCAAAAAGTGGTTAGTGCTAAGCAGTTCATTGAAGAAAACTGATACGTCACCTATGAAATTATGCGGGCACGTTTTAGGATGACTAATGAATCAATTAATCTTGTTTTTAATGAGAAGAAAAATAAATGTATTAAATTCACCACACCTAATGTGAGACAAGTGGAAACCAATGTTCAAATGAATGGTGTGGCCCTGGATCTTGTGCAGTCGATGGTTTTTTTAGATATCACCATTGATGCCAAACTACAATAGGGTCCTCATATTGAAAAATTATCTAATAGGCTCAGCTCAGCGGCTTATGCTGTTAAAAAAAATCGAATGTTAACTGACATTGAGAAGGCTAGGATGGTTTATTTCGCGTATTTACACAGTCTTAGTCTTATGGTATATTACTTTGGGGATGCTCCGCGGATTTGAATAGCATCTTTGTTCTTCAAAAACGGGCTGTACGCGCTATTTATAATCTAGGCCCAAGAGTACTTCGGGAGAAATTCAGGGAAATAAGCATTCTGACTGTTGTGTCTCAGTTCATATTCGAAAAATTAATAAAAGTGAAAAAAAATGTTGAAAAAATTTAAAAATACAGTGATATTCATCATTTAAACACTAGGAATAAAGATAATTTTGTTATCCATACTACTCGCCTTCAGAGAATTAGTAGGTCTTTCATGGGGCAATGTATACGATTTTATAATAAACTACCTAGAGATATCCAAGATATGCCAATGAATAAGTTTAAAAAGGCTATCAAGACTAGACTTTGTAGAAAAGGCTACTATAAAATTTTGGATTATTTAGAGGATAATACTAGGGCTTCCAATCCCGCAGCCTGAATTCAATCCCCGTATTTGCGGGATTATGAATTTTCAATCTCGTGGGATCTCGATATTTGCGGGATCCCGCAATTTGAAAATATTCACATTTATATAAGGCAAATAACACAATGAATTAAGCAATTCCATATTTATTTACGTACATATTAATCAACTCCACATTTATTTACGTACATATTACTGTTAATATGAGATCAATCAAAGTACCTACACCGTTTTTCTTCCCAAAAACAGTAACAAATACTGAATAAAAACCCAATAATACACAAAGAAAATTAAAAAATAAACCAAAAATGGAACACATTTTAAACTGTAAATTTATATAGGGTATGTTACTGTTTGAGTTTGAGAGTTTATTAAGTTTGAGGTACCATGCACGCTTTTTTTCAGTCCCGCAAATCCCGCGGATCACGCGACCGTAATCCCGCATCATGCGGGACTGGAAAATGGCGCGGGATCCCGCAATATCGAGATCTAAGTATTGCGGGATTGGAAGCCCTAGATAATACTGAATGGCTATGAGCAGCTCCTCTTTAAGCAATTTTGTTTTTGTAATGGTCATAGAATTCGCTGTTTTGTTTTTTTTTTATCGTGTTGTTAGTCTTGGGTTTGTACAGCGTAGCGTGTTGTGCCTGACGAATTTAGGTTTTGGTCTTTTTAGCATATCTATCATATTTCGCAATTTATGGTTTGGTCATGGTCACTGAATAAGGTTCTGCTTGCGGTAGCTATGTAGGACGGATTACTCCCTTCCCTCCAATGTGGTTGAGGGGAGTAATGGCTGCTCTAGTAGTTAACTCGTGATCGGTTGCTGCTTGTGGGATCTGGTCCAAACATGTTTTCCTTTCCTTTATTATTTGAACTAAATTAAAAAAAAATAGTTATACCTACCTCGAAGGGCATCACGCTGGAGCTAATACTATACATATGTTGTATACGTAATTGTATTCAATAGATGGTAAAAAAATGACAGCTCGCTGAGTTTCTTGCCGGATCTTCTCAGCTTGTAGCCGCGTTCCGATGCGGTGGTAGATATTGTATTATATTCAAACGATGTATAAATTTGACAATATGTAAGTGCCCTCAGAATAAATGGCCTATGCAGAATAAATGATTTGATTAAAAAAAAAACATTTTTCCCTAATTTTTAAGAACTTTTGTAGTTCCATCCAGTAATAGCTAACGTGAAAACAGAAAGGGCCTTACATTCATTGCGGCACAAAATTGTTGTTTAAGTATGACCACGGCCAATTCCATGTGGTGACGGAGTAAGAACACAAATCACCTCTCCCTAACTTGCCCGTCGATGTCATAAAAGACGACTAAGGGATATAATATGCATATGACATCTATGCAGGAGAAGGAGTGGTAGGACAACACTGTCGACAGTTATCTGTCTACAGCCGCGGGCCGGTCCGTCCGGGGCAGTACCATGCTCTCGCAGAAAATCGACGTCTGAGTAGTAGCAATTTGTTCTGCGCTTCGTTCGGTGAGCGAGAGAGCCGGAAGCCCAACTTTCTGAGGGTGATTGCGTGTGGAGGGTTTTGGTGGTGTCCTTGGTATCACCGAGCCTCAATGCACGCATTCACACTCCCTTCGCTTTCTTCGCGGTAGGCAACGGCCTTGTAAAGGTCCATGAGCGGCAGCAACACTTACCATCAGGTGTACTGTTTGCTCTTTTGCCACCGTTTGCAATAAAAAAAAAAGGAAACCTCGAAATAAAACCCTATACCAACCTGTCTGACCAGCATGGTATAGTAAGGTAGATTTCCCTCTTAGTGTGGAGGAGATTCGAGTGCGACAGTGGGACGTACATGAGCTGAAATGATGATGGCCATTCCAATATTGTTCCAAATTTGTTTGTTATGACTACCTCACGGGAGAAGAATTATTGTTAGATTAGATTTATTGTTTTGAATCACAGAAAAAGCACTGGGTTGTGAATGGGTATTTTAAAACAAAACCTACTAGTGTTTTAAGACACCCACAGGTGTAGATAGGGGGTAGTAAATTGTATTCTTACTCCGTCACCAAAATTTAGTTAACAATTAGGTACTGCACATTGTATAATACTTTCAAAATAAAATAAGTAAGAATAAACGCCATAGTATAAAGTTCCGTAGTAATATAGTGACCATACCAAATACAGATACAGTTATCCAAATAAAAACCGGCTAAGTGCGAGTCGGAGTCGGGCACGAAGGGTTCCGTACCATAATCTATAAAAATAGGCAAAATATTGCGGTTTTTGTATGGGAGCCCCCCTTAAATATCTATTTTGTTTTATTTTTAGTATTTATTATTATAGCGGCAATAGAAATACATAATTTGTGAAATTTTCAACTGTCGCAATCGCGGTGCTTGAGATAAAGTCTGGTGATAGACAGACGGACGGACAGGCAGCGAAGTCCTAGTAACAGGGTCCCGTTTTTACCCTTTGGGTACGAAACCCTGAAAAAGCACTAAATGTTAATAATTTTGCTAAATATTTTTAAAATTATATTCACGAAGCGTTAAATATTTTTGCTAGATACATTAATATAAAAAAAAAAACATTCAGCATTTAAAACATTTAGTATTTTATAATTTTAAAGAGATAATAGACATTAAAAGTATAATTATTATTTTATTTTTTTATATCATCGTGGATTTAATATTTGTTATGGCCATTTGAAGGCGAATGAAAAAAAAATTGCGACTTAATGGAAATAAAGTACGCAATAAAACAAAATGGTGACGTAGGATCTTCGGTGATAACATTTTATATGTCATTACTAGGTTTTGTTTATGAACAATAACTAAATGACGATAACAGGGAAGGCGAGGCTATTATGTTTTTTCCGTGTGGTGACGAAGTAAAAATTGATTCATCACCCCTTACATTCCTGCTGATGTAAAAAGCGACTAAGTGTTGTAAGCTAATGACACGAAGTCTATTGTTCATCAACACATCCTCAGATAACTACTTATCCAACCTACATCTGTTTCTTTTCTTTTGAGAAGGGTATGAGATATGGTGTATCAGGCGCCTACTCGTAATAAGGATATTACGAGTAATAATACTAATACTATTGGTGGTAGGACAACACTGTCGACAGTCTTTTGTCTGCAGTCGCGGGCCGGTCCGTCCGGTGCAGTACCACACTCTCGCAGAAGATCGACGTTTGGGTAGTAGCTATTTGTTGCTGCACTTCGTTTGGTGAGCGAGAGAGCTGGCAGCCCAACTTTCTGGGTGTGTTTGTAAGTGGCGGGATTAGTTGAGGCCTGAAACCTCCACCGGGGGGCATCGGCGGCCCTTCCGTGCTTCGTGTCAGCTCCTCACAAAACTCACTCCTCGACCATGCAGTATGCCCCGCCTTTTTTTTTTTGTATCACCGAACTCCGTTATATACATTCACACTCCCTTCCTCCTCTTCTTAAATAAAAATCATGGCCAAGAAAATTAAAAAAGAAGGTTTTCTACGGCGATCCCCTTATCCACATTTGATGATACAGATTATATACTCTAGTCGGATCTTACGATACCCACGGGTAGAGAAGGATAGTGAATTGTATTGTTATTCCATCATCACAGAAAAATTATAACAACAATTACATCTTTATATATATAAATGTGTTCGTGTGTATGTGTTGAATTTAACTCCTTCTAAACGGTCGGATCGATTTTGATATTTTTTTGTTGCTGTTCTGATGGATATTAGAATGTTTTAGATTAATAATTGGAACCGGTAGGTGGCGCTGCGATTAATTTCATGGAGAATTCCTATACTATTCTTTTTAGATTTGAACAGAACAATCACTGTTGGGCCAGTTGTCATTAAACGGGTACTATTTCAGCGACTGTCTAATTTCCATTACGGACATATCGTTGTCCTCGTATCGTCGACGTCCACTGTTGGACACAGTCCTCTCCACGAGTACGCCACTCGGAACGGTCCTACGCCACTTGCATCCAACGGTTCACCGGGTCGCCCTGTGCTGCGTCGTCCGATACGTGGTCGCCACTCGAAAACGAATAATATCCTACACGAAACTTTATGTTCAGTAATTTCTTTCAATTTCTCTCCAATCACTAAGGGGCTTATTGCCTTCGGGGATTTAGTCCAGCACCCGCGGAGAGGTTAACCTCGCGACGGCAATCGGCGTCCCGGGGAGACGTCGATTGGAGAGGGTACTCTTTCGGGAATACCGCCGGGCCGACCACTGAAGTCAAAGAACTCTGCACCGATGGTCGGCCCAACGACGAAGGCGACGTGCTACATGGGTAGGTTACAGGGCCGCGTGCCGCCCCTCTGTCGCCCCGGACGGATCCAGGCGGCGGGTGCGCTGACCGTAGTCCACACCAAAAAAAAAATGGCCTACAATGGATACCACATTGCTCACCGGCTGTAAAGAAGAAAAATGTGCTATGGATGATACAATTCTTTATACCATTTTAGATTTAAAGAAAAGGAATAAATATTAGATAATTTCTAGTATAGAAAACAAGGCTAGTTCAAAACCAAGGCTAGTTTGTATCAAGCATTTATGACGTAATACATAACAACATTACAGCACAATTAAAATGAATGAATATTCAGAACCACTACTTCAATTATCTTTATTTATTTTTTAATGATAAGAAACACCCTCTTTCTTTCCACTGATCATAAATGTTAGGTCCAATTAACTTGTTTCTCGATAACTGTACTCGATCGACTTATAAACTATATAATAACTGGCTCGATCCGTCGGCCAATTCATTGCATGTTCGGACATAGGTCTGTGAACATCGAAACAGATAATAATCCTGAGAGTTAATTATTAATTAAAAGTAATTAAATAAGTGTAGTGATGGCACCAATAAATGCTAATGATATTAATGACGCGAAGAATTTCGTGCCGGCGAAAAAGGCACTCCCCGAAGTGGAAACCGATAATGGAAATGGGAATAGTTCTAACGGGTAAGTGTTCATATTGTAATTTTATTGCATTAGATATCCGAGAGATAATTATTTATCAACATGATGAGTAATGTATAGTAAACATCTTAGATATTATTATTCTAAAACGTACGGTTTTTTTTTATTTACGTACTCGTGCGGTACTCGCTCGATTTGAATAAATCTTTTATTAATAAGGTAGTCAGTTAACTAAGAAAGTTTAATTAAAGTATAATAATACGATAAGTGATTAGCTTAAGTCAGATAAAATATTATTAAATACATTTGTTTACTGTTGTTAAGTTTTGGATACTTTACGGCATAAATAGCCTAACGAAGTTTTGGAACTAAGTTTTGGATACTTTACAGCATAGATAGTCTAACGAAGTTATTCGGCTTTCGCCATCTTATGAAATTTGATAAATATTCATAAAAATCGATAAATTTAGTTAAAGTATTTTTTTTTTTTTTGTAAGGTCGATTAAACTGGTTATTTACTGGATTAAATAGTTAAAGAAGAAATTTTATTATGGCAGTAAAATATGAATATAAATGTACGTGGTATTTAAATCGTATTTACCCGTATTATACGGTGTTACGTTTAATTACATTACTATCAAACTAAACTTTTTCGGCTACTTGTGTATCAGCAAAGTTTAGACCTATCGTAATCCAACTGGAAGGGTGGCATGGTGTTTCTTAACCTTTTTTCTGTGGTCTTCTTATCTTTCATGGTGTTTCTTAACCTACCCTGTATTCTATCTCTACTTATTAAGGTGCTCTTGGTCGCATTGTCCAGTGAACTTGGTTAGGGTGATATAAACATTCCGGACTCTACTCGTCTTTGGTTGACCCGATTATCCTGCCTGGCCAAGCCGCTTGTTTGTCTCTTAGTTCAGCATAAATCATTAGGTCTAAATTAGTATTTTAATAACACATGTAATAATCTCTTATTTAGCATATTGAACGGAATAAAACTTAAACACATCAATATACGTTATCTCTAAACGTGTGTAGACTTCAAAATCTTGTTTTTATTGCAAAATTATTATAAGATAATTAATCTCGACATTGATGATATAGCAAATAGCTATTGCATAATGTATTTTATCATCAATGACAGTTTTCACAGAACAGCTTACCTGCAATTTATTGAAATACAAATATTTTGTTAAGTGTATATTATCTTTACTATTTGTATTGTGCGATGTGTTTATTGGAAATTTATTTTCTTAGTGTATCTTAATATGGGTGCATTGTACCTTTGATCATGCGACTCTTCGAGAGTTTATAATACAACATACTTTTAATAATTTTACTGTTTTCATGTGGTAACAGAGTAAGAATACAATTCACAACCTCCTCTCTTGCTCGTGGGTGTCGTAAAAGACGATTAAGGGATTAAATATTCATACATCATCTAAGCAAGAGAATGAAAATTTGAAATAAAACATTAACACATCTGACTAGCGTGGTTCAAGGTAGGTTAATTCATCTCCTATTGTGGAGGTGGTTCAAGCCCAACAGTGGAACATAAATTCGGTGAGACAACGAATAATCTGTCTAGACATATAAGAATTCTTGATATTTTTTTAAATACTCTGTTAGTAAAGCTAGGGTCGGACTGGCCGCGAAGCGCCTGGCTAGTTCCTTACAAGGTCGAATTCTGAAACTGGATATTGATTCAATTAACAGTTACCGTCGTTCAGATTTTTTTATAACGTGTCAAAGAGAACAGAGACGACCTGCTCAGATTCAACCATGTTGAAATTTGAAATGAAATTGCTTTTACGGATTTTATCGCATTTGTATTTGATTTTTTAATTCATGAAAATCAGATACAAACGCGATAAAATCCTAAAACTAGTTTTTTTTAAATAATATTTATGTAAACGTCAGAAATCGGTTTTGAAATTTCAATTTCATTTTTCTCTAATACGACGCCCATGGAACAAGAGGGCCTTCGTCTTGTCCAGGGCGACCCTCAACCCCAGCGCCTCGATCCGCCTGACGATCTCTTCGGTGCCTAGAGTCGCCAGGGTTACCGCCTCTTCTAGCATCCCACCGCGGGCTGTGACGAGCGTGTCGTCGGCGTAACAGATCACGCCCAGCCCGGGCGGGAGGCTCCCCCTCAACGCCCAGTCGTAGCCAATGTTCCACAGGGTGAGTCCGAGGACCAACTCCTGTGGGACACCGCTTATAGGCAGGTCTGAATGGGGTGTAAATTCATGTAAGTTATTATCGACATGGTTACATAATGTGTTAACGCTAACACTATACCTGTAGCTATGTCAATGTCATCTGTATCGTTAGATATCGAAACCAGATTTTAAGATTAATTAATTTGAATATCTAAAAATAACAAATGTTCATAGATTTACATTTTACATCTGTCGGCAGTGGTCATGATTGCTTTTCCTTTTTTTATTTATTAAATAGTTGATTTCATCATCATTATTTCAGCTCATAATACGTCCCACTGTTGGGCTCGAGCTTCCTCCAGAATAGAGGGGAAATTACCTATTATACCATGCTGGTCAGACATGTTAGTATAGGGCTTTATTTCGAGTTTACAGGTATTATATGCATATTATACCCCTTAGTCGTCTTTTACGACATTCACGGGCAAGATAGGGAGTAATGAATTGTATTTTTACTTCTTTACCACATGGTTACAATCGTCAATGTTTGCTCGCTAAATCATTATTACGAATTAAACTTGTAAAGTTAGGTTCGGTAATGTCCTATGCAGTGCCATACTTTGTGGCATTCACAAATTGATGTTCCGAATCTGGGTGTAATTTGTGTCCGTTAAATTTTATGTTTGTAAAGACCCCTGCAATATAAGGTTTATTTCTTCGTACAGTGTTGTTTTTTAAAGAAATTGTAAAATGAAGGGAGGGAAGGGAGACCCACCACTTTGGTTAATCATCATCATCATTTCAGCCGCCAAAAGTCGTACTGTTGGGCTCGAGCCCTTCATGATGGGAGGAAATTCATATACCATACCGCGCTGGTCATTTGGGTTGCTATGGTGATGAATGCGAGTTAAATTTTAAATAAAGAGAAATTTAACCATCATCATCATTTCAGCCCACATAAAACCCACTGCTGGGCCTCGTTCACAATGGGAAGGAAATCGATCTACCATAGCTCCCTTCCCTCTAATTTGGTTGAGAAGAGTGATGGCTGCTCTAGTAGTTAACTCGCGATCGGGTGCTGCTTGTGGGATCTGGTCCAGCCATATTTTCTTCCTTTAATTCTTTAATTTTTTTTTTACTTGTACTAAATTTTGAAAATTTATATATACATACAATTTCGAAGGGATACCATATGTGTTGTGCGAAGCATAAAATTATGTAAGTATATTTAAGAGAAAAAAAAAATGACTGCTCGCTGAGTTTCTTGCCGGATCTTCTCAGTTTGTGGCCGCGTTCCGATCCGGTGGTAGATTATTGTATTGTGTTCAAACGTTGTAAAATTTGACAATATGTAAGTGCCCTTAAGGGGCCTATGCATAATAAATGATTTGATTTGACATACCGCGCTGGACACTTGTAGTGATACGATGATGAATGCGAGTTAAATTTTAAATAAACAAAAATTTAACCATCTTCATTATTTCAGCCCACATAAAACCCACTGTTGAGCCTCCTTCACAATGGGAGGAAAATTGATCTACCATACCGCGCTGGACACTTGTATTGATACGATGATGAATGCGAGTTAAATTTTAAATAAACAAAAATATAACCATCATCATTATTTCAGCCCACATAAAACCCACTGTTGAGCCTCCTTCACAATGGGAGAAAAATTGATCTACCATATCGCGCTGGACACTTGTATTGATACGATGATGAATGCGAGTTAAATTTTAAGTAAACAAAAATTTAACCGTCATCATTATTGCAGCCCATATAAAACCCACTGTTGAGCCTCCTTCACAATGGGAGGAAAATCGATCTACAATACAGCGCTGGACATTTGTATTGATACGATGATGAATGCGAGTTAAAGTTTAAGTAAACAAAAATTTAACCATCATCATTATTTCAGCCCACATAACATCCACTGTTGGGCCTCCTTTACAATGTGGTGGGAAATTGCCTACTATACCACACTGGTCAGTTGTGTTGATATGATGATGATAGCGAGTTAAATCTATATATATAAAAGAAAGTCGTGTTAGTTACACTATTTATAACTCAAGAACGGCTGCACTGATTTGCCTGAAAATTGGTGGGGAAGCTTAGAACCAGGAGACGGACATAGGATACTTTTTATCCCGTTCGGCCGAGTTCCCGTGGGATGTGACATAAAACTTCAAAGAGAATACAAGTGACTATAAAACGTGGTATAACAAAAACGAATCTATCATGTAATAACAAAACGCAAATGAGCTATAGACAGACTATATTTTCGGCAATTTAGAAACTATATTGATGAAAATGGCGATACGAAGTTCGTCAGGTCAGCTAGTTTTATATAAGCAGAAATCATAAATGATTGCTCGCTAAATCATCCTTGCGAATTGAACTTGTAAGGTCAAACGATTGTACAAATGAGATCAATTGAAGAAATAACATACGTATTGATGGTCCATATAGGATTTATATTTGATATGTCCTCGAGTACGTTAATAGTTTGATATATTGATAATTAACCGAGTGATACAATACCAATATTGTGATAAACAGATAGGTATACGTTTTGTTTTTATAATAATTTCCACAGTTGCTCTTCTTTAAAAATCTCACGATTTGAGGCGCCATTTATCCTTGTGGTGATGTAAAGGGTTTTCAACAAGAACTTTGTTTTTCAATTGTGGCAACACCAACCACATGATAGTTTTGGCATTTAGTTTTTTGACGTATTCGTAGTAGATGCATTGGCAATTGTTACAACGAATTCAATTTCACTCGAAAATCGCATCAAAATAATTAAAATCCACTATGAAAATGGTGGTTCTGTTAAAGTTACATTTCGTAAAATTCGTGATATTTTCGGACAACATAATCGTCCTTCTGAGACTGCTATTAAGAATTTGGTCGTTAAATTTGAGTCGACAGGCTCGATACAAAATGTGCCAACACCAACACGTGTTCGGCCGGGTCGTTCAACTGAAAATATCGCAGCCGTGAGCCACAGTGTTGAAGAAGACCCAAATTTGTCAATTCCTCGACGTTCTCAACAATTGGGGTTATCCAAAACCACCACATGGCGAATTTTGCGTAAGGATTTTAGCTTTGAAGCCTTACAAGGTTCAACTGGTGCAGGAATTGAAGCCGACCAACCATTCACATCACCGTAGATTCGCTCAATTCATTCAGGAACAACCCGCTGGTTTTTCTAAAAAAATCATTTTTTCAGACGAAGCCCATTCTTAATTTGTCAGGGTACGTCAACAAGCAAAATCGCCGCATTTGGGCTTCTGAAAATCCTAGAGCGATTATTGAGAAGCCTTTGCATACTCAACCTGTCACTGTATGGTGCGCTATGTGGTCTGGAGGCGTGATTGGGCCGTTTTTTTTCGAAGATGAGGCTGGAAATGCGGTAACGGTCAATTGATCTCGCTATCGCGAGATGTTGACGGCTCAATTTTGGCCTATTATTGATGACGTGGATATCACTGATATGTGGTTTCAACAGGACGGTGCCACATGTCACACATCCAATGAAACAATCAATTTATTGCAAACCAAATTTCCCGATCGCATAATTTCACGAAAATCAGCTGTTATGTGGCCAGCCAGATCATGTGATTTAACACCACTGGATTATTTTTTGTGGGGCTATGTTAAGGACAGAGTCTATACAGAGCCAATCGAATCGATTGCAGCCTTAAAACTCAAAATCCGTGATGTGATTAACGAAATAGACCTGCCATTTTGCCAAAAAGTGATTAAAAACTTGGATGAAAGAATCGACATCTGTCAGCGTGGTCGTGGTGGACATTTGCCAGATATCATTTTTCATTCATAATTGCCGAACTTTTCGTAATACAATAAAAATTTGAATCATCTTTATCTAAATTTCTTGTTTTATTTTGTTTTAGAAAACAAAGTTCTTGTTGAAAAACCCTTTATAAGCATACAATTCACCACACTCTTTCTTACCTGTGGATAGTGTGGATGTCGTAAAAGACGACTAAGGGATATAATATGCATATAAGGTATGCAAGAGAAGGATAATTCAAAATAAAACCCTGTACCAACCCGTCTGACCAGTGTGGTAGAGTAGGTCAACAACTCTCCTATTGCGGAGGAAGCTCGAGTCCAGCAGTGGGACGTATATGAGCCGAAATGAATGAATTAATTAAATCGGAAATCCTGTGCGAATCACCCCTACTGCCCCTTCTTACTGTGCCACAGATAAATAATATAATCATGTCACGCATTATAAGATGTATTATTGTCGATGGATAAAAAAATACTCAGTTATTTTATAATGATTGAGATAATGTTAGTTATTTTTCTCCAGGAACAGAGACTACTGTTATTATTAATATTACGTATATGAGTATCTTCGACATCTCGACGCCAAGAGTAGTAGTAAATTATAATTGCAAGTTATGCAGAAATTGTATAATTGCATAGAAGTAGATACTAAAATGCAATATAAATACGTATTACATATACACGTTTAAGTATCACTAACTAAATACATTTCACCTTGAAAAAGCGAAGACAAAATTTATAACTTTACGTGTAATTCATTTATGAATCAATATTTTTACTTATTTTTTTTTTTATGAGAAATACCCCTGTATGACCAGTTGTTCTATAACCTAAGACATCCTGTATATATAGGGTAAAACCGGGATAGATGCCCCACTTATTGAAAAAGTTTCCTAATTTTAAAAATATTAATTTTATATGAATAATTTTACCATGCTGGTCAGACATGTTGGTATAGGATTTCATTTCGAGTTTTTCTTCTCTTGCACAGACGTTATGTGCATATTATATCCCATAGTCGTGTTTTACGACATCCACGGGCAAGATAGGGAGTGGTGTAAGAATATAAATTCTTACTCCGTCACCACACGGAAAAGTTTTATTTACAATATGTGTAATACTCGGAAATCATTTCAACACACAGATAGGCGTGCAGTATTTAAATAAGAAGAACTAATAAATTATCCTAAACGATATAAGGGATAAATAGCATATCTTGTTGTAACCATTTTAGTCTTGTATCTGCCCTTCATGATAAACTTGATATTGACACATTCATTTTTCGAGGTCAACAATGTATTTCTATGGAATTGTTTATACTGCCTACCTTGTTTGGATAAAATAAATGAACGATGTGCCCTTTGAGGTAGCAGTTTATTTTTATTTTTTTTTGCATTATACAGTGCTACTATTTTAGTTTTAATTTTGACTACATAGATGGCGTTTCCGTGTAGTGACGGAATAAAAATACAATTCACCACTCCCTGTCTTACCAGTGGATGTCGTAAAAGACGACTGAGGGATACAATATGCATATAACATCTATGCAAGAGAAGGAAAACTCGGAACGAAACCCTATATCAACCTGCCTGACCAGCATGGTAAAGTACGGTCAATTTCCCTCCTAGTGTGGAGGAGGCCCGAACCCAACAGTAGGACGTATATGAACTGTGATGATGATGATGAGATGGCGTAGTGGTTAACATACCTACCTACTGTGCCAGTGTTCGATTCCTATGCAGTACCATACTTTGTGCCATCCACAAATTGCTGCTCTAAGTCTGAGTGAAATTGTGTCTGTTAAACTGTTAACTATGTGTGTAAAGAGCCCCTGCAATATAAGGGTTATTTTCTTCATACAGGTTGTTGTTTTTTTTAAAGAAATATTAAAGTGGAGGGAATGCAGGGAGACCCTCCGCTTTCCCATGGTTAATCAATATATCACAGAAAAGGAGTAAATGCGGGATATGATCAAGGTGGAGTAGGAAGTCTTCCTATTCCTACTCCTCTGTGATGAACTGCCTCCAGAACATCCAATTGCATTTTTCAATGCCGCATCGCAATGCATTTGAAGCTGAAACGATACACAAAATAACAGAATAAAAATGCTTGTTTTACAGTTACTCGTACGAAACATTGCAAGAAACAGCAAACTTCTTACTGTCGCGAATCTCTGAGACTCCACACATCGGTATCATATGCGGCTCTGGGATGGGTTCGTATTGGAACGAGGGTATCTATTACTTTGCTTTTTTAATCTGCAGAGCTAGGAAAGGAAATATTTTCACTATAATGTTATTAATACAAAAAAAAAACACCGTAAACAGTTTTGTATGATTATTTCGCAATAGTTTATCAATAGATACTTGAAGAATGTTATATTTATTTGAAAATAGAACAGTTTCTTAACTTTACCTTTCTATAGCTCTGTTGAGTTTGTGACTGCCGATTTGGGTATTAATATTGCACTTTAAAACGTTTGAAGCATAGTTTAAGTAGATATAGGTTAAGGGTTTTAATTGTGTTTTAACTTGTAAATTTACAGACCTTTAACCCGACCATAAGGATGTATTTTTTTTTTATCTACGCACATTGAGTAAGAATCTAGAGATAAGAATCTAGATACTTGTTCGATGTCTACGCATTAAAATTTGATCTTTTGTATTTTAACAAAACAGCGATAAGGTAGTATAAACTTGGTAAAAAAGGTTATTCCATGTGATAATCGCATAAACATTAGAAATCGTTAAGTATAATATAACTATATTGAGAGATTGTGAATGGGAATCCCTTGTAAAATACAATCGAAGTAATACAAATTATTCTTTAAAATGACTTCTCCTGAATTACTCAGCACGTGTCATACATAGATGCATCACAATTTTGAGGTATATTTGGAAATATATTTCGCAAAATCGTTTGTGTAAACCATTGCCGTAATTTAGTGTAGGTAATTGAAATGCTTTCGATAGCATTGTCATAAAAATAATTTCAAATCAATATTGGACGCGAGTCCCTTTAATAATAATGTAAATTATCCTAGAACTTGTAGATAGACTTGTTAGAATAGGGTCTTTTTTGAGATTTCCTTCTCTTTGGTGATGTCGTGATGTCATTTCCTTACTTAGGTCTTAGTTGTTTCCAACGACACTCCTGACAAAGGGAAGGGATATTATGCTATACAAACACCATAAACTACGTTTGCAATTTTTTTTCTTCTTAAAAATAAATAATTAAATTATAGTTTTACATTTACTGTAAAGGATTTTCTTTATCTAAGACATAGGTTGGCACTGTTGGCAGTCATATTCAAAGTACGTACTATTTGAGTACTTACTCTAAATGCTGTATTATAAATATTAAAGTATTCGTTGCAATTATTGACTATTAATCAAACAATTGTCTTTTCTTCAACAGGTTCCTTAGCTGAAAATATAATAGATCCAATATGTATTCCTTACGAAGAAATACCCAATTTTCCTATAAGTACAGTTGAAGGACATCACGGGAGGCTAGTTTTCGGCAAGCTCAGTAATGTACCAGTTGTAGCCATGCAAGGAAGGTTCCATTATTATGAAGGCTACCCATTATGGAAGGTAAATACAAATCTTATATCAAAGTCCCACATAAAAATAATTGTAGGTACAAGCAGTAGAAGTGTAATTGCTCTGAAGTAGATGTTTAAAATTTTTTATTTATTTTGGCAAACGGCCTTATAAGATATAAATAGCGAAAATGATTGCAATTTAGAGTTCTGTCGTTAAATTCAAATAATGGAATCCTTTGAGTTTAAAGCTGATATCAGACGGTTCACTCGAGTGATTGTTCACTGGAGTGAATGTTCATTTTTCTTTCATTCTATGTTCTCACGGCTAAGAGGGAATGATTTAAAAATGAACATTCACTTTTCATTTCTTACCTCGACAGCGTCAGGAACTGGGACGCGGTCGCAGTCTTCTGCGAGGCAGTAGTCTCGCGGAAGGAGGCGGCGGATCGCGCGCGCGAAAAGCACAGCCTCGATGAGGCGATCCACCGCCGGCGACTGGGACGGCGTAGGCGTGATTACCTGCGCCTCATGCCGCCCTAGCCCAGGCCGCGGGTGACGTGACCGGCGAATTAGTCCGTCACCCGCCGAGGGGAAAGGCCGACCGCGTGAGGAAAGACCGACGTCCTCCCTGAGGGGGGGGGGACGTCGGTCCGACGGTCGATGGGAGGGTACCCCAAATAAGGGGTATTCCGTCGGGCCGACCACTGACGTCAAGTCATCCTGCTCCGGTGGTCGGCCCAATGACGAAGGCGACGTGTTGCACGGGTGGGTTGCGGGTGTGCGTGCTTACGTCCCTCTGTCGCCCCGGACGGAGTGGTGCGAGGAGGGCGCCGACCGCAACCCACCCCCAAAAAAAAAACTATTCATTTCTTACAATATGTCATCGAATGAAGTCGTGCGTCTTGGAATTACTTTAATTTGTGATCATCTAATCAAAGAGTTGATAAAAAAGAAGCAAAAATATGTCGACGGTGGTGGGTGCGACCATGGATTAAAAGAAGAAATTTATTAGGAAGAAATTTATTAGGAAGAAATGTATTCATCAATTTTGTAGTGCCAAAGGCAATGGTAGTTTTAAAGTTCTTCAAAAAAAGAAATGTATTTTGATCGTTCCACTTGAACACCATTTTTCCACGTGCAACCAGTGCAACGCATCGCAGAAAAAATATCAACACGTGACGTCTTTCAGCTACAGACAGAACTCGAAACATAATGGCCGAACCCCACTGAACGTTCTCTCAGTGTTCAGACCGTTCATTTCTTGTTCATTCGGAGTGCGACTGAAAGATGCCAGAATCCAGATGCCAATATCCAACACTGTTGGATCGGTTCACTAATGAATTCATTCGGCACTAATGTTTCATTTTGTGTTCAGATGCTTCACTTAGAGTGAAAGATGCAAAATGAAAGACAAAAGTGAACAAAAAATGAACCGTCCGATATCAGCTTTACGATATCTGAGAGACGAGATTTGAGAGTAGGCTTACATTACAGTAATCGTTTCCATGGTAACTAAATGATTAAATAAAATGTGATTCACGATAGGACTCTTACATTCTATTTCATACATTTACGGGCACACCTACTATAAACACTGATAAGAAATGAATGTATTCAAACATATTATATACTATCTACGTTTGGATTAATTAATTTTTTACCGAGATTTTGTTGTAGGAGTTTCAGACAAACACATTCTTTTCATGTTTCTTTTCCACAAATCAAAAGTCCTTTCTGAACCGATACATACTTCATTCTTACGAAGATTATATTACGTAGACTTAATTTTAGGCAGATACATATAAGTAGGTGGGTACAACATATTATGATTCCCGAGTGCCTAAGTTAAGGGAAAATTTATAAACCTTAATTAGGCTATAAGAATCAGCATATTAGGCTACAAAAGCGACGAATGAGAGACAGCTACATCTAGCACAGATGCGAATGTTAAGATGAATCTGCGAAGTAACTAGAATGGATAAAATAAGGAATGAGTGACGGAGAAGTTTAGGAATGAACGCTTGATCTGATATGGACGTTTAATGAGACGGAATGAAAATAATATTGTGAGGAATATTTTAAGTATGAATGTTGAAAGATTTAGAAGTAAGGGAATCCTTAATAATATTATAAATGCGAAAGTAAGTTTGTTTGTTTCTTTAATACGCTTTCACGCTTAATAACCGAACCGAATTCAAAAATTTTTCACCAATAGAAAGCTATAATATCAGGGAGTAACATAGGCTATATTTTTATCCCGGTGCTCCCACGGGAACGGGAACTACGCAGGTATGGCGACTGAAACCGAAGCGAAGCGAGGACGGGTTGTAGTACCCAATAAAAGATGGATGGACTGCGTGAAGTATGGCATGAATAGGCGGAGTAATTATTACTTATCAAGATGACATCTGATAGGGTTGTATTGAAGAATAGGATATATTGCGTAGATTCCAAGTAACCCGGATAAGAACAGGATTATGTTAATGATGAGATACATATGAGTAGCTAGTTAATAAATATAAAATCTTTTAACATATTAAAATACCAAACTTTTCAAAATGATAATGTACAAAATATGCAAATAATTATCCTAAGCACATTACTATTTTAAAAGTAATACATTAATGTGTTTTAATGTAAGCATTATTATTATATTACTTCTAATAATAACGTAGAAATATTTTATGACGTACACGGTACACGTTATTATGTAGTAAAATAGATAACTTAAATACTTGATTAAAGTTTAAGTGGTAGTTAAATGATAGTAAATAAAAATGATATAATATGTGGAATATTCTCGAAATATCTGGTACTGGCTGATGCAAGCCGTCTCGACCCCCAACGTCTTCGATATCAATAGGTTATCTCGTGTAATAAATAGAGAATAATAAATATATTAAGATAAGCTCAACAAGACGTAACCGAGTGTTGTTATTTTTTTATATTGATTGATATATTATAGAGGTATAACAAGTTTATCAGAGGATGTCCTTGTGATGTTTTTTTTATCATGAGTGGGGTATGGTAAGCGCACACGCGGTCCATTCCGTCCGGGGCGATGAAAGGACGGCGCGCGGGCTCATAACCCACCCGTACCCACGTCGCCTTCGTCGTTGGGCCGACCACCGGCGCAGGGTGACTTGTCGTCAGTGGTCAGCCCGACGGAATACCCTTTCGGGTACCCTCACCTCTCAACGTCCCTGTCCCGGGACGTCGGTCGCCGTCGTCCTTGCGATGTTGCAACGGTTTTTATCTGTATATATTAAAAATGGCGCACGGAATAGTCATTGGTTTTTCTAACGAAATTAATTGCACCTTTAATTATGTTTATGCTTATTTTTGGAATGA
The DNA here is from genome assembly GCA_032191425.1 of Lymantria dispar. Lineage (NCBI taxonomy): Eukaryota > Metazoa > Arthropoda > Insecta > Lepidoptera > Erebidae > Lymantria > Lymantria dispar. The sequence continues at coordinate 7,731,281 of CM063457.1, forward strand.
GAACTTCTATAAGCGGAAGTAAATTCATGTAAGTCCTCATCGACATATCATATGACGTGTTCTTCTTCTTCTTTTGTAATGCAAAAAGCTACAATTATGAGCAATTGGTGCCAGTGTCGAGTTATATTATTCTTCACGTCTTTAGTCTCCATATTTTATTCATAGTCGTTATCATTGTTTAGGTGCTGACAACCAAATCATTCCACTGGGAATTTTTGCAGAATCTAAAAATACACGCAATTCATTGTTATACCTATCATATTCACTACATTTCAGTATTTTATCTGCATTTATATAACATAAAACAATAGCAAAATTATTCAATATATATAACACTGTAAAACATTAAAATTTATCTATACCAATAAATAAAATTGGAGTGTCTGTTTGTAATGTCAAAATAATAGGCTTTTTTCATGCTCACACGGTTATTTGCACGACACCTATGCCTAAAATAGCGATTATAAAATTTTTGTCTGTCTGTTTGTTCCAAGTAATCTTCAAAATGGCAGGACCGATTTCAAAAATTCTTTCACCAATGGAAAGCTATAAGATCAGGGCGTAAACTAGGCTATATTTTATCCCGGTATTCCCACGGGAACGAGAACTACGCCGGTAAAACGACTAAAACCGAAGCGAAGCGTGGGCGGGTTGCTAGTCTATACCAATAAATAAAATTGGAGTGTCTGTTTGTAATGTCAAAATAATAGGCTTTTTTCATGCTCACACGGTTATTTGCACGACACCTATGCCTAAAATGGCAATTAAAAAATTTTTGTCTGTCTGTCTGTCTTTCTGTTTGTTCCGGGTAATCTTCAAAACGGCTGGACCGATTTCAAAAATTCTTTCACCAATGGAAAGCTATAATATCAGGGCGTAAACTAGGCTATATTTTATCCCGGTATTCCCACGGGTACGGGAACTACGCAGGTAAAACGACTATAACCTATAACCGAAGCGAAGCGAGGGCGGATTGTTAGGACTATATAAATCTGAAGATATATCTATATAAATCTCAAGAGTATGTTTGTTTGAACGCGCTAATCTCAGGAACTACTGGTGCGATTTGAAAAAATCTTTCAGTGTTAGATAGCCCATTTATCGAGGAAGGCTATAGGCTTTATATATCATCACGCTAAGACCAACAGGAGCGGAACACCAATTAAGTATGTTTCAAAATCGGGGCTTGTTTGTACTTTTGAGTGCTTCCCCTGCGTAAACGGCTAAATTTTCGCAAAAGTCATGTGCGACAGAATCGTATTATTAACAAATATTTTCAGCTTCTACGTAATCAAAGTCTTGGCTAAAGTTAGCGTTAGCTTAAAGTATCTATACAACGCCGGCGAAGTCGCGAGCAGAAGCTAGTAATGAATAAAATTTAAAAGAGTTGCATTACATTCTGACATTTCCGTCAAAAGTACCTGACGTGTTATTGCTAACACTATATCTATAGCTATGTCAATGTCACTATATCTGTGCTGATAGATAGTGCTGTGTGGTAGCGACTTCGAATACTACCAACCCTTGCTTTGCTCGTGGGTGTCGTAAAAGACGACTAAGAGCCCTAGATTAACCCGGACCAACTCCATCTGGTACCATTTGGGTCAACGATTACATTCCCAAGGAGGGTTGACGTCAGGCAGGCGGCCGGTCATAAAAGTCATTGCCGAAACTTTTTACAATATGTCAAAACAGATGACATATTGCGTCGACCCCAAGTAATTGAGATAAGAGCAAGATGATGATGATGATCTGTGCTGATAGATGTCAAAAACCAGATACATTTTAAATGTTTTGATTAACAATTTTTAATCATAAATCTGTAGATATACATCTTTATAATAATTTGTTGGACGTGAGACATCTTAGTTCTTCCGTGACCATGAACGTTGAAAAGTATTCGAAACTTCGCTTTCGATTGCCCGAATTAAAATGAAATATAAACGAGATAAAATTATTAAAAGTAGTTTTATTTATAGTGTGTTTTACTCGCGTTAACATCTGAAATCATTAAATTAGTGTGAATATCCGAAAATAACAACTATTGTTCATAGTTTTCACCAAATGCAATATTACTACTATGGAGACTTGCAAAAAAAATACTGCCCCGGCTTAGTCTTTGGATAGTATGCTGGCTAGGAGTGCAAAAGGTTTTTAGAAAATTAATAAACCTGTAAAATGATAGATAGGTTGTATAACAGTCCGTGTGATGACGGAGTAAGAATACAATTCACCACTCCCTATCATGCCTGTGGATCTCGTAAAAGAGGATTAACGGATATAATAAGCATGTAACATCTATGCAAGAGAAGGTAAACCCGAAACAAAACCCTATTCCAACACGTCTGACCAGCGTGGAATAGTAGCCCAATTCCCCTCCCATTATGGAGGAGGCCTGAGCCCAACAGTGGGACATGTATAGGCTGAGATGATGATGATGGTAACAGTTATGAAAATCAATTTGTGTTTTTTTGACTCTCTTTTTTCGCCTACCGAGTGTCTTATAATCTTTCCTAAACCGTGGAAAGCAGTAGGCAGGATTGTACTACGCAAATGGGGTGAACGGGTCTCTCCATGGTTCCTATTACCTACATACTTTGTACCTTGCCAATTCAATAACATCAACCTATCGTACTTAAGGATTGGCCATGGCCACCGTACACCATCACTGTGGGTTAGATTTTTCAAGGATTCAAGAAAAAAAAAAATAAAAAAACTTCTCTAATCGCAATCATATACCATTAATTTGTCTAGGCCAACAAAATAATAATTATAAAGACCGCAATTTTCTTTAATTTGCATTCGAAGAAATGAAGCATTAATTGAAGCCTTGTGAACAGATTTCTTGTTTATTTACGATTCCTGATAAGTTCAATGCACTAGGGTAGAGGCGCATCGCAGGTAGAGCCAATAAACCGGACTTTAAGTTTTTTTGCAGATGATGTACGCCTGATTGAAGTAGTTTTTTATTCTAAACGTATACGCACAACTGTTTATTCACAGTTTTAAATTTTCACTTCTGTTGGTAATTCTCAGGACTGCTTTGTGTCCTTTTTTCTATTTAGTACTTGACTACCGCGCCAGTGATATAACCTTTCTGTGTAAATTGACGGTGAGTTGAGTGCGAATTTTATAATAAATATGTCTATAGTTCTACTTGAATTTGGTAGAATTTTAGGTAGTCACAGTTTTTCCGTTCATATTTTCATTTTGCCTTCATTGACATAGGTACAAAATTATAAAACTAGCTTCTGTCCGCGGATTCAACCACATCAAAAGCAACTTTCTCAAAATGTTTTGTTTTATCCAATTGGATTGTGCTTAAGAAAAAAAGTATAACTGAATTATTATCCCAATGGAACATACCTATTATCATAATAAAAAATATCGTGTGTGTTAATCCAGGAAATAGTCTATCTATGTACCAATTATCATACAACTGTTTAACAGTTTACGCGTGAATAACCAAACATTTATGATATTATTAGGATTAATAAATAAAAAGCCGCATCTGAATAACAGTTTCTTATTCCAGTGCTGTCTACCGGTTCGAGTAATGAAGTTAATTGGTGTAAAAACTTTGATTGCGACTAATGCAGCCGGTGGTTTGAATCCCAGATACAAGATTGGTGATGTAATGATCGTTAAAGATCACATAAATATGATGGGGTTCGCTGGCAATAACCCTTTGCACGGACCTAATGACGAAAGATTTGGACCTCGTTTCCCGCCCATGAATAAGGCTTACAATTACGAATTTAGAAAAATTGCCAGAGAAGTAAGTTGCATTTACAATTAATTTGATAACATAATTCATCATAACCTCATCATGGCCTCGAGCCTCCTCCACAATAGGAGGGAAATTGACCTACTAAACCACACTGACCTGAAGGGTAGTTTTATTTGGAGTTTTCATTCTCTTCTCATTCTCTATAGTTGCTATATGCACAGTATATATAATTACATCTACAATAGTCGAAGTCATAGGTAGGTTAACATTAAATTATTTCTCCGTATGACGACGGAGTATGAATTCGGCAAACTCTTTCTTGCCTATGGATGTCGTAAATGACGACTAAGCGATATAATATGGAGATAATATCTATGCAAAAGATGACAAAACTCAGAATAAAACCCTGTATCAACGCGTCTGACCGGCGTGGTATAGTAGATCAATCTCTGACCTATTATTAACCCCCTCAGGCGCCAAACATCGCGGCGCTCTCGAGTGCCCCGCGCTCGGGTATATTGAAAAAAGTTCAGTGAATTTTATGATTATACGTAAACTATTATTGTTGCTATATGACAAGGAAATATGAAATAAAATATATATTAATAGTTTTTGATTGGTTGATTTAAATAAATGTACTAAAAGTAATTGCTAATTGTAAAGTATTTTTTTGGGTCAACGTGTGTCCAAAAGGCGCTTTGAATTTTTTTTTTGGGTCTAATGGTGTCCTTCCACCACATTAGACCCAAAAAAATGTGCTCGAGGGGTTAATTTAAACACACACTTAAAATTTTAAATGTATCGGCATAGAAATTCCAATTTAAAATTAACGTGTATACACAATATACTCAATTAAAAAGCTGGCTTATTTAATTATGTATTTATATATACATTTATACGGACTCTTTGAATAACTTATACATAAGTGTAGTATAGCTATTTATTATTCATGGCAATTTAAAACTACGAAAATAATAAAGATAGAGATAGTTATTTCACGTTGTGTGCACATCCTAAATTTTGTTTGGTTTAAAAATAAATATGAAGCCAGTAGAATAACCTTTTTGAATCTATACCTCTACTTCTTTTGGCGTGTTAGAGAAAAACGCGCTAAATGCGCGCGCAAGCCGTCACAATTGTCAACTAGATAATGCATTATAAATATTACAATAAAACTTTCAATGTATTAAATACCTTTTTCAAGCGAAACTTCTTTATCGGCGTTGGAAAAAATTTACCGTCACATTTTTCGGTTACGCGTCACATTTTTTCGTTACGCGCCATCTTTTTCTCGTCCCCACTACGGTCGATTCGAATAAAGAGTACTTTCTCCAGTGGAGTAGGGATAGCATGTCGTTTAAGCGGACCTAAAGGGATAAAGAGAGAAAGGCATAAAGGGATAAAGGGATAAAGGGATGAAATGATAAAGGGATAAGGGGATAAGGTAATAAAGGGATAAGGGGATAAAGGGATAAAAGGATAAGGGACAAAGAGACAAAGGAACAACGGGACAAAGGATAAAGAAGTTTCACTTCTGCTATGCGTACTTTGTACACACGTTCATTTTTTTTTCTATTATTAGTGTCGCTTTGTCTACAAGCGTAGGATAACGCGAAGAATAAAATTTTTAGACAGATCTTTATCTTGTTACGACAAAGAAGTATAATTTCTGTACGCATGTACATAAGTACAGACACTTTTTATGTAATAATAGGCTTAGAATAATAACGTATAGAAGGATAGTGTCGGTACTTAAGCGATCAAAAACATGAAGCCAAAAATACTAGATATATGCGCGCAGGCGATAACACACGTACACACGCACACCACTATACAAATTATGAAATCAAATTTTGTATTTATTAACATAAATCGTCGAAATACTTTTAAAAGTAATGTTAAAAATTTATTAGCGTAAGCTCCATAAGGCTCCAATTTAAATGCTTAATTTTTTGTGCGCGGACTTACCTTCTACACGTTATTATTCTAAGGTAATAGGTTTACTGATACATCACTTTCACTACACATATTCTTAGACATATATATATATATATATATATATATATGTCTAAGAATATAGACATATAGAATATATATATATATATATATATATATATATATATATCAAAAAGCGAGCCGATATGTAACTAAATAAAGGTACATATTAAATGCACGCCAAGATGTAAAAGGTACATATTTAGGTAAATAAAACTACAAATAGTCCGAGTCTTATAACGATCTGCCGGTCGTTCGTTAATATAGCTTATCTCTATACCAATAAATAAAATTGGAGTGTCTGTTTGTAATGTCAAAATAATAGGCCTTTTTCATGCTCATATGGTTATTTGCACTATACATATGCCTAAAAATCACTTTATATTTTTTTGTCTGTCTGTCTCCCTATCTATCTGTCTGTTTGTTCAGGGTAATCTTCAAAACGGCTGGACCGATTTAAAAAATTCTTTCACCAATGGAAAGCTATAATATCAGGGAGTAAACTAGGCTATATTTTATCCCGGTATTCCCACGGGAACGGGAACTACGGGGATAAGGCGACAGAAACCGAAGCGAAGCGAGGGCGGGTTGCTAGTTAGGTATATTATTAGTTTGCTGTGTGGTGACGGAGTAAGAATACAATTTACAGCCCCCTCTCTTGCCCGTGGGTGTCGTAAAAGACGACTTAGGGATTACGATAATATGCACACAATATCTATGCAAGAGAAGAAAAACTCGATACAAAACCCTATGCCAACACGCCTGACCAGCGTGGTGTAGTAGGTCAATTTCTCACCTATAATGGATTAGGCTCGAGCCCAATAGTGGGACGTAGATGGGTTGAGATGATGATGATGATGATATTATTAGTAGGTACTAGTGGTCGCTGAGTGGTCGAAATTCGCCCATAATTCATTTAAAAATATTTTTTCTGCTACACATTTTTCTTTTTAAATATTTATAAGTATATACAGAGTGTATCAGGTTATGGGGCAACTGGTCAAAAGGGAGCTAGGCAATGGTGGTAGGAACCCATGAAAAAAATTTGAACGAAAAATATCGATTCGTTAAGGAATTAGAGACATGTAAAGTTTTCAATTTTGTCATCGCTTTTTCGTGTAAATCCGATTGAAATGTGTAAAGTCAATGATACTTAATACGCAACATATTCATACTTTGTTAAATGTTCATCAGAAATTGACTAAATCAATGATTACGTTCGCATAAGCAAGACAAACTTCACTTTAAAACAGTAGATCGGCCGACGACCGTTGACGGCTCGCCGTTGTTAACTACGCTCATTGAAGCGTTTGCGCAATTCTAGGTATGAATGAATGAAATTATACTGTCGAAGCTTTACATGCCTACATATATTCTGTCTGTACATGCCTACATAATACGTAACATTTAAGGCATAGGCTCTTAGACACATTTTTTTGAAATCACTATAACTTTTATGTTCTATTGTTTTTTGGGTAATGGACATTCTAATTACGATCTATGACCGTTAAACTATAACATACTCGAACAGTTGTCCTATAACCTGATACACCCTGTATTTATAATTGTATATTGAGCCGTATTTCACTAATAACTATTAAGTATATAAGTACAAATATATATTAGAAATTGTCGTCAATGATACGATTGTTTGACATTCAGTTCGACCACAGATTTTACTGTAAACAAAAGAGTATAAGCGTGTGTGTGTGTGTATGTGTATATCACTTGCATGGTAGTGTGCGTAATGCGGTTTTTAATGAATTTAATATATTTCCAACCCGTTATTATATCAAATTTTAGTTTTCTGCACTTCTTCGCAATATATTCTTCAAATGTGTCAAGTTTCATATTTACCCATCTGCTTGTTTTTTTGTAAAAAGGGGTACAAAGTTTTTGCTTCACGTATTTATATATAGAGCATAAGGCATTTACAGAACCATTAAAAACACGTTGAAAGGTTAGGCATAAAAGAACGCGTCATTTTTAAGTAGACTTGAAATAAAACATTTATAGTTAAGTATCCAAAATCGAAGTCATGATAATTGCCTATTTGGCATTTAATCGTGCAAAAATTTAACGAGTTATATTTTTCATTTTATAAAAATGTAAGATAAAATCTGATCTCCTGGAGGTTATTATGTAAAAATAAGCGTGGTAATATTGTAATAATGTCTAGCAAAAAATTACTTAATTACTGTCCAACACGTTTTATTCCACGTGATCTTCGCATAATTTAAACTCAAAACATTCAGACTTGCGTGAACAATAAACGTTGAAGATATTATCAGTAACGTTTTTTTTTCTTTTGTGACCGTTTTTATAATTGATTTATGTAGATTTCAATACTATAACAAAAACAAGGTGAAAGGTTGTATGATAATCGTTGTATTATGACGACATACACGGGTCATGTGGTGTATGACATTATCTGTGTTAATATTACAATGCTGAAGACTGAAGAGGTTTTTGTTTGATTGAATCACAAAAAATAAAAGATAGAATGGAAAAATACCTTTGCGTTACCCTGTTTAAGGAAGTTTATAAAACTAAATTCAGGGATTTTTTTTAATCATACGATTTCAATTACTAACGGGATGGTTATTATGTCTTTTAGGCACGCAATATTTCGGTCATCTTTTTATATCCACTATATTATTATCTTTTTTTTTTATACTATATTATTATCTAAAAAAAAAATATATAAACGTTTATCTAATCCCGCTTTCAGTATCTATGTAACGCTAAAAGGTTATTTAAATTTAATTATTAAAACAAGTCTATGCTTCCTGTTAACCTTGGTAATAAAAACGCAAACTCATTTATAAGGAGCCAATTAAAAAAAATAATGTTATAATCCTTAACTAAACAAGACATTTACATGAATAATCCTTGGTACACGATAGCATTACTCTCGATATATTTATATGAAGTAAAAAAGGAACAGGGATGAATATAATGATATTATTAGACGATATAAAAGGAATTACATGATAAATATTTATATTAAGGTGATAAAAACAAGAATAATAATCAAGTAAGAATAACAATTAACTATCGCATTACAGATGTACGGAACTTACTCCTCTTAAGTTACGGAGTAAGAATTAACCACCCCCTCTCTTACCCGCGAGTGTCGTAAAAGATGTCTCAAGAATTATTATACGCAGATAACATCTATGCAAGAGGTTGAATACTTCATATAAAACCGTATTCCAACACATCTAACCAGCGTGGTGTAGTAACTCAACTTCCCTCCCAAAATGGAAGAGTCGCGAACCCAGGGTAGCATATATGGGCTGAGATGTTGAAAGTTATCAGCTAAATGTAATATGATAATTATGATGATGATTTATGATCACGGTATCCTCTTGTGATCATCGTCATCATCATTCATCATTTCAGCCTATCGCCGTCCACTGCTGCACGTAGGCCTCCCTCATGTTACGCCACAAGTGCGCCCTCAAGGGATGCATCCTCCTGTGATCATGAACATTAAAAACTGTTCAAAACATTGGCCAACTAGAAATGAAATGTAATCGCGATAAAATCCAGAGCAAAACAGTTTTATTTGTTATTTATTACAAATACATATATTCGTGTAAACATCATGAATAATTAGGTACATAACTGTTAATAGATATTATTTTCCAGATTGCAAAGGAGTTAAATATGGATAATATAATTCGCGAAGGTGTCTACACGTGTCTCGGTGGACCGAACTTCGAAACGGTCGCTGAACTGAACATGTTAAAAATGGTTGGAGTTGATGCCGTTGGGATGTCTACTGTCCATGAGGTATGTTCTTTTTAAGTGAAACTTCTTTAGAATCGTTGTGATTTCAAACTCGATGAAACGAAAAAGCGAGTCCATAGAGACACAAACACGTAAATGTATAGGATTCAGGCGGCGAGAGAATGAGATAAAGGATAGAGGATGAAGAGGGGAGATAAAGGAGTTTCACTTCTGATATGCGTACTTTGTACACACACTCTTTTTTTCTTTACAATACTATAGATCCCATTGTTGGGTATGAACCCTCTCAATAGGAAAGGAAATTGGATTATTTCCTTGTGGTTACGTAATTAAAAATAAAGTTCACCACTCCTTCACTTCTTTGTTGGTGTCGTAAAAGACTAAGGGATATGATATGCATACAATATCGATGCAAGCTAAACCCGAAAACTCCAAATGAAAACCCTATGCCAACACGTCCAACCAGCGTGGTGCAGTAACTTAACTTCCCTCGCAAAACAGAACAGTCCAGTGTATACGTATATGGTCCAACTGTACGTTTCCAGCAATCATTTCTCCCACGTACATACGTGCAAGCTCTGGAATGAACTACCCGAGCGCTATGACATGTCCTTCTTCAAACGAGGTTTAAGAAGAGTATTTTCTTCACGGTAGGCAACGGCCCGGCTGTGCCCCTGGTATTGCAAAGGTCCATGTGCGGCAAAATCACTTACCATCAGGTGTTCTGCCTGCTCGTTTGCCACTACCGTTGTCAAAAAAAAAAATATGGGCTGAGATGATGAAATTTGTCTGCTAAACGCATCATGAAAAAAGGTCTTTAATATTTTTTGATTTGCAGGTAATTACCGCAAGACATTGCGATTTGAACGTATTCGCTCTCTCCCTCATCACGAATGAGTGCGTGACGAGCTATGCCGACGATGCCGGTGAGGCTAATCATGAAGAGGTCTTGGACGTAGGTCGCATGAGACAGGAATTGCTCAGAAAATTTGTATCACATCTCGCCGATAGATTCGCAAAGCTCAGTGCCTCTACATGAATAAATTAAAACTTATATAACTACAGAATAATGAAAAAAATAGAGGAGACTCGACGAATTTTAAATTCAAAAATCTACAGGAAATTTTAAATTTCATACATTAAAGTTTAATTTTAGGATATGAAAAGAGGATATAATATTAAAATAGTATATTTAAAAAATATATTTTTTTATGTTATTTAAATAATAAGGAAAATGTTATTTTGATATCAATGATTTTATAAGTAGGCAAGAGGGAACATGTAAGTACCCTTACTGACTTTAATTTTGTGACTTAGTAGAATATATATTCAAAAGTAAATCTAAGTAGGTAAAGTAGGATAGGAAGGACCTAACTAGGTACCTAAATAGTTGATTAGAGTTTGTAATTTTAAAATGTTTTAATTTTTAATAATAATTATGTAATTAGCAAGACCCGTTAAATAATAAGGATCAGCAATAAATACAAATATATGTAAATAAAATGGACTTTTTCTTCAATTTCATTATAACTCAAACATTACGTGCAAGCTCTGGAATGAACTACCTGCTGCTGTTTCTTGAGCGCTATAACATGTCCTTCTTTAAACGAGGTTTAAGAAGAGTATTTTCTTCACGGTAGGCAATGCCTGGCTGTGCCCCTGGTATTGCAAAGCTCCATGTGCGACAACATTACTTACCATCAGGTGTGCTGCTTGCTCGTTTGCCACCGTTGGCAATAAAAATAACATTATCATGTGGTGACGCAGTAAGAATGTAATTCACCACTTCATTTCTTGTCCGTAGATGTCAGCAAAACGACTAAGGAAAATGATGTGGATATAAAATCTGTACAATGAGAGAAATATTAAAATAAAAGCCTTCGTCTGACCAGCGTGAGATAGTAGGTAAATTTCTATTCTATTGTGGAGGAGGCTCGGACCGTCATCATTTCGGTCTATCGCCGTCTACTGTTGAACGTAGGCCTCTCTCATGTTTCGCCACAGAGTGCGGTCCTGTGCCGCCTGCATCCAACTTGACCCAGTAACTTTCATCAGGTCGTCCTTCCACCTAGTTGGGGCATCCTACGTCGTCCGATACGTGGTCGCCACTCGAGAACTTTTCTTCCCCAGCGGTTGTCGGTTCGTCGAGTGATGTGGCCTGCCCATTGCCACTTCAGCGTGCTAATTCTTCGTGCTATGTCGGTTACACCCGTTCTTCTGCGGATTTCCGTATTTCGGATTCTATCTCGCAGAGTAATGCCAAACCCAGTAGTGGCACATAAACGTTGAGATGACAATCTAAAAAAACATCCCTCATTGAAAATCCTTGTCGCAGGGGAGTTCACAAATAGAATGAATAGATACAATTACATGTAGACAACAACAATCGTGGATCACATACGGATTGCCTTGCAGGGGTATACCCTAATCTAAACTAATCAAACGACAATCCTCCAACCCATTTTTAGTTTGATCTATAGAGACGTCTCAAATTGTTTTTAAATCCTTACCCGGACAAGATTTAAACTCAGTGTAAAATGTCGGTCTTTATACTATTTCACCATGTTTACAATAAATGACAGTATCTTGTGCTTTAACTACGATAATGGGAAAAAGATCTCTCATTTTGAATACTGGTTTTCTTGAACAATTCGGATTATGGGTTAGTCCTTCGATTTGACCGTACATACGAGTATATTCCTTTATCAGTGTATCGACCTTTATTGTTGAAAAGATTTGCTTATGTTATTGTCCATGGCTATCTTTTTATTGGCTAGGGAAAAAAGGAGCAACTACCACAATTGATGGTAAATGATAACTGTCACTGGTAAACTTTAGCAGTCAGGCAGCTAGGAACACAGCCAAGACGTTATCTACGGTACGAGGCATGCCTTTTAAGTTTTGTCGTTTGAAGAAAAAAACACAACTAGAACCTTATAGTATTTTTTATTAATTTCAAAGTATTCACCACGTAGCTTAATACACTTTTCCATTCGCTCAAACCAGTTATTATAACATTTATTCCACTCTAATATGGGGGTGTTCAAAATGGCTGACTTGAAAGCGTCGACTGCTTCTTCACCGGACTGGAACCTTTGACCATGGAGACTATCTTAATTTTAGGCAATGTAAAGAAATCGTGAGGGCTTAGATCAGGACTGTATGGAGGATGGTAAAGAATTTCTACTTTTTGCTGCTTCAAATACTCAATCGTTTGACGAGCGCTGTGTGAACTTGCGTTGTCGTGGTGCAGGATGATGCGTCGCTTTGTGTTAGATTTTCGAAGTTCAGCGATGACTTGTGGTATACCACTCTGCGTTAACCGTTCTACGATCTTCAAGTGCAATAGTCGCAACATGGCCGGTTTTTCCAACGAACGTGGCCACCATCTTCTTTGAAGTGCTTCGAGAACGAACAACTTTAGTCGGCTTTGGCTCGTCTTGAAAGACCCAGAGTGTAGATTGTTGTTTGGAATCAGGATCGTAGACATAGATCCAAAATTCGTCACCACTGATGATGCCGTAGACGTGATTTGACTCTTCTCGGTTGAACCTTTGCAAAGTTTTCTTACACCATCTGACGCGGGCCGCCTTGTGATCGTCAGAAAGCAGATGCGGTATCCAGCGGCAAACTAGCTTTCTCACACCAAGCGCTTCATGCAAGATCTTCTGAATGGTTGTCCCTGAGATGCCTAATAGAGCCTCTATCTCACGATACGTCACATGACGATCTTCGAGAATTAGTTGTCTCACAGCAATGATGTTATCTTCAGTGAAGGCAAATTTTGGGCATCCTTCGCGCGATTTGTCACACTAGTATGTCCACGCTGGAATTCTAAATACCAGCGTTCGACAGTCCGCAGACTTCATCACTGAACACAGATGTTAGCTCTTCAAAACACTGAAACAGTGTCTTCTAAAGTTGTAGAAAATTATTGCACGAACATTTTCCTTAGAAAGATTCATTTTCGTACGTAACCTGACAGATTCCAATCGACGCTGTGACTAAACAATAGCATTAATCCTTAGAATAATAACGTATAGAAGGATAGTGTCAATACTTCGAAGGTTTGTAATTTGAATCTAAAAACACTAATGGCGCGCAGACGATCACACACGTACACACGCACACCACTATACAAATTATGAAATCAAATTTTGTTTTTATTAACATAAATCGTCGAAATACTTTTAAAAGTGACGTTAAAAACCTTTTTAAGTTTTACAAATGTGTTATGACACCATTTGAATGCACAAACCGTCATAATTACCTATTTATTTTTTAAGAGTTGCGTACGTACGTGCAGTACAATGATTTGTACATCACGGAACGATTCCGGCGTAAGCTCCATTAGGCTCCAATTGAAATGCTTCACCTTTTGTGCGCGGACTTACCTTCTATATGTTATTATTCTAAGCATTAATCCTAATACTTTCAACTGTTTTGAGATTCAAAATTTAAACACATTCGAATATAGAACAGTTCCAAATTCAAAATTGCTAGGAAATATGGAAACGACAGAACTTAAAAAGGCATGCCTAGTACTTCCTTGTAAGTTGATCAATGATTTACTACGCAATTCTGTTGCGCATATACACCTCTTACTATTAGGCTCGAGCCTCATCTACAATAGCAGGGCAATTGACCTGCTATACCACGCTGGTCAAACGTATTGGTATAGGATTTCACTTCAAGTTTTTCTTCACTTGCATAGATGTTACATGTACTGTGTATCCCTTAGTCGTCTTTTACGACACCCACGGGCAAGAGTGGTGAATTGTATTCTTACTCCGACACCACACGAAGATTACTATACAAACTGCTTATGAAATGCTCATCTTTTAATTTGAATAATTCAGATGCCACTGTGATAATATATTACTTCGAGAAAAGGTAAAAAAATCTCCACTTGAATAACATTATTTTAATTAATAAGTTAACAAAAACACTTATATTAAATCAGACTGCATCGAATGCATGTCCAACGAATTGTAAATAATAATATTTAGCATGTGCAAATGCAAAAATAACATTCAATAACTTGCTTCAGCTAATCGACGTATTTAAAATATTCTAATATAACATCTACCATAGACAAGTGCATTTGGAGTCTATGACCCAGACTTAGACAGGCTGCCATATTTTTAATTTTGCTTCTCATCAGTTAAACTTTTTTAGTGTAGTGAGTTCGAATCCCATGTAGAAGTCTAAATTTTGTCAACGGCTGTACGCGGGGCCATCCGGTCGATGGCCCTGTACAGTGCACTGGTGTGCACGGGGTCCCAGACCGTCCGACTCAGGACTCTTCTGTGGCGACCACAGAGGGCCATGGCGGTCAGGGCCATACGCGGATACCGCACAGTGTCGAAGGACGCAGCGTGCCTGTTGGCCGGGACTTCCCCGTGGGACCTGGAGGCGGAAATGCTTGCCGGTTTGTATCGACGGGTGTCTGGGGTGCGAGCGGAGGGCGGTGTGGTCTCTTTGAGGGAACTCACCACCTGGCACGTCGACGCCCGCCGAGACGTCAATGCCCGTTGGGCAGTCCAGCTGGAGAAGCCTCGGTTCGGTGTACGGACCGTGGAGGTCTTCCGGCCGGTGCTGATGCAGTTTTAGACAAACGGCGGCACGGGGTGCTCTCCATCCGTCTGGTGCAGGTTTTGACGGGGCATGGATGCTTCGCCAAATACCTGTACACGGTTGTTAGGAGGGAGATACCGTCCTGCCACCACTGCAATTGCGACGAGGACAAGGCGCAGCATACGCTCGAGGTTTGTGCCGCTTGGGCAGAGCAACGTCGTGATCTCGTCGCAATCATCGGTGCCATGCTCGACAGCATCAGGAACTGGGACGCGGTCACAGCCTTCTGCGAGGTAGTAGTCTCGCGGAAGGAGGCGGCGGAGCGCGTGCGCGAGGAGCGTCTCCTCGACGACGCGAGCCGCCGCCGGCGACTAGGGCGGCGCAGGCACGACTACCTGCGCCTGATGGCGCCCTAGCCGAGGGCGTGGGTGACTAGACCGGAGAATTAGTCCGTCACCCGCCGAGAGGCTGACCGCATGGGGAAAGACCGACGTCCTCCCCGAGGGAGGGACGCCGGTCGATGGGGGGGTACGCCTCGAAGGGGTATTGCGTTGGGCCGACCACTGATGTCAAGTCACCTTACTCCGGTGGTCGGCCCAACAACGAAGGCGACGTGTTGCGGGTGTGCGTGCTTAGGCCCCTCTGTCGCCCCGGACGGAGGGGTGCGAGGAGCGCACCGACCGTAACGAAAAAGGGAGTCTAAATTTAATTAGTGTCAGTTAATTATGTTTGTAAAAATTAAAAAAAGAGAAAGTTGGTAGCATGTTATTGGTATTTTTAATCTGTCTGCACAATATGTTCATATTTCTCTTAAAAAGATACTCATAGCAAATAAGACTACTGTATTCATGTACGTTCACTCGTGTACATCCCACTGCTGGGCATGTTAGCCTTCTGTCCTTGTCGAACTTCCTCCACAAAAGAAGGATATTGTTGCGTTTGTATTTGATTTTTGATTGCCCTATGTTTCGAACACTTTGCAGCGTTCATGGTCATGGGCCGACTAAGACGTCTCATGTCTAACAAGTCATCGTTATCGAGATTTATATCTACCCGCAACAGACAGTTATTAAGTTTTGACCCACATTTTGGTACAAATTTATTTAATAACTTTATATGAATCATATAGAATCATTCAATTGTTTACATGAAAATGATAAATCGAAACGGCGGGCAATCAAAAATCAAATAAAATCCGTAGTTTGATTTTCAACTATCAACCCGCCCTCGCTTCGCTTTGGTTTCAGTCGCCTTATCCGCATAGTTGCCGTTTCCGTGAGAATACCAGGATAAAATAAAGCCTAAGTTACTTATATAGATAGCTATCTGGTAGTAAAATATTATCAAAACTGTCCAGCCGCTTTGAAGACTACGTCAAACAAACAGACAGACAATTATTGTTAATCTGTATTTTAGGTATAGGTGTCGTGCAAATAACCGTATGAGCATGAAAGGAGCCCAGTATTTGAACATTACAAACAGACACTTCAATTTTATTTATTTGTATGCTCTGATTAATTTCATTGTTCTTTTTTACTATCTCAACATTTCTGAGATTTTGCTGCACTCGTATACGGAAGAAAATATCAAAAGAAATATGAAAACGTTACAAATATTTTAAGGTCATCTATATCGACGAATAAATGCATAATTAGGATATATTTTTTTATTGTAAGACTGAAATAAATGATTGCTCTTTGTAGGGCCTTGTATGCCGTTTCAATGTTAAACAAAAGAATTTTTGGCGGTTTTGAATAAGTTTTCGTATACGAGTTCCTTGTCTAGCTGCCTTTACGTTAGAGATTCATCCATAATATACGACACACCAATTTCGTGATTTTTGACCGTTCCCCGTCCTGGTCACAGTCGGTCACATTTATGAAACCCACTGCTTTTTTTTTTGGAGTGGGCTACGGTCAGCGCACCCGCCGCCTGGCTCCGTCCGGGGAGACAGAGGAGCGTCGCGCGGCCCCGTAACCCACCCATGACACATCGCATTCGTTGTTGGGCCGACTCCCGGTGCAGGGTGACTCGTTGTCAGTGGTCGGCCCGACAGAATACCCCTGAGGAGTACCCTCTCCTCGACTGACGTCCCCTCGCTTGGGAACGTCGGTCTTCGTCGCGCGGTCGGCCTCTCGGTAGGTGACGGACCAACTCCCCGATCCAGTCACCCGCGGCCTTGGCTAGGGCGGCATCAGGCGCAGGTAATCACGCCTGTGCCGCTCCAGTCTCCGGCGGCGCATTACGTCGTCTAGGAGGCGTTTCTCCCACGCGCGCTCCGCTGCCTCCATCCGTAAGACTACTGCCTCGCAGAAGGTTGCGACCGCGTCCCAGTTCCATTCTAGAGTTTTGTCAAAGAAAACTGCTCAAGAGAAAGTACTTAGAATATTTCTAAGTAAGTTAATAGTTCAAAATTAGCATTTGAATACTTAAGTATATAAGAATATAAAGCGACGTCACGAGACTTAGGACCCCCACAACGCTTATCCCACAATGTCACACTTCGTCGACCCTCTTTCCCCCAGCATGTGACGTACTTTATGGATGTTCCCTAGCTCTACATCCTAAAACGTCTTTTGATTATATCTATTTCATTATTACGTCCACTATTTCTACCAACACACTTGTTCCAAACGATCGTTCATGTATTTATGTAATTTAGTCGCTTTTAACTACGTTGTCGAGTCGGCAACCGTTGAGAAAGGAAGTTTTTCGAGTGGCAACCACGCAGCGTAAGACGGACTGATGAAATCGTCATAGTCGCAGTGAGCCGATGGTTGCAACCGGCAAGAATTGTTCTGAGCGGTATTCTTGGCCTATATCCAACAGTTGACATCAACAGGCTGATGCATAGAATTACTCTTTACAGTCCAATAAAAAATGCTTTCTAAATTTCGACTTCATTCAAGATCTCTAGATATCTATAATATTTTCTATATTCATTATGTAGAAAGTTTCTTTGGCCAGAGATGTGCGAATTCTCTACAAGCTTGCTCGATATCACCATATTTGTATTCGAAACCATATTCTAGGACCCTTTTTGGAGTCACATGTTGTCCTTTAGTCATAATCATTGCTCTTTCTTCATTGAGAAATAGATTAAGCATCGTCTCGGGAACAGGAATAAATGCTGGTCGATTTAGTGCTTTTGCGAAGGCCTGAAAGATTTTTAATATTGTTTTAGATAAATAGTTAGATGAAGGGGGAACCATTAATAACGTGAGAAATGTTTGAGAATTTTTTGACGAAAGGTGAGATTTCACGAGATTTATCCCAGTTTCTACTCTAATCTTATGTGAAACCTTTCAAAATTTGGATTTTTAAGTATAAATGCGTTGGATTTTACCAATAAAACACAATTGATTTTATTATTGACGTGAAACATCTATAGGCGAGGATGACCATGATCGTCGCGTGGCGTTTAACGCCACGCCTCGCGGTCCCCTATTAATTAAATATTAAATAAATATTTGGATGCATATACCTACATTTTTGTAACGAAACCATGGTGCGATTTAAAATTTTGTACAACGCCATCTAGTGAACTCAAAGTAAATTGTTACTTATAATGTATATATTAATGAAAATAAATGTTTATTGAATAAAAATCATCCTTTTTTGGAAAAAAATCGCGATATTTTATTAATACTTTATGCCTTAATTTTATCGTATTAGTTCCTGTCGTAATCTAATGTTCTTTTATGCATATATACTTGTTTTATAAATTAATGTAAAATTCTCTAACTTAGTAATATAAATATACCAGTAGGTATGGTATTTAGTTTACTTTCAGCTACGAAAACTGGAGAACCGTTTTTATAGGCTTTTATTAGTTTCAGGTGTATATCTATTTATTTCTTTGTATATTACCGACTTCATAGGAATTGGATTTTGACTCGCTTTAAACAGTCAAATTACATTTAAAAGTTGAAAATTTAAGGAGGACCAAGGACGTTAAAATTATTTAGATAGCTTGTCTTATTATCATTACAGGATTAAAAATTTCTTTATTAAATATATTGAAGCTGAGAGTTGGTCGTTAGCTCGATAAATGCCGCCATTTCTGTTTCCTAAATCACACTCTTCGTGCGGAAAGAATGTCTGTGAACGGATGAAAGCATTTCATTTTTATAGGCTTTTATTAGTTTCGGCTGTGTATTTATTTGTTTGTATGTCACCAACTTCTTAAGAATTGGATTTTGACTCACTTTAAACAGCTTGTCTTATTTATTATCATTACAGGATTAGAGAGTTCTTTATAAAATATATTGTAGCTTAGAGTTGGTCGTTTGCTCGATAGATGCCGCTATTTCTGGTTTACGTTTTAGAAGGTTCATTTCGTTTGTACTAAATGACGTTACCATAAATATGAGTCTTAAAGTCAATTTTAAAATGGATAATTTATTCGATACAATACCTACCAAAAAGTACTTATTGACTAAAATATCGAATACAAAAGTATCGGTATCGAAAGAAAAGTACTCGATACCTAAAGATAAAGTAAATAAAAGTACTCGATACTTTAAACAGTACGTTACTTATCTTTCGATACTATTCATGAGTTCAGTATCGATACTTTATATTCGATACCGTGTCTCTACTCGTACAAAATAGTTTCGATGTTTCACATCTTTCAGGCGTCCTGAGCGACGGCTCACTTTTTTTTTATTAAGTAATCTTAATAAAAATAAGAAAATAAATTGTAATAATATTAAAGTCTAGTATTTAAGATTCGCCACCCTAGTTAATGTTATGAGATTCCCAAGAGAGTGCTGCAGCACAGCAGCACATTCCTTGATCCCTCAGTCGGCTTTTAAGTCTTCCACGGCAAAGCCAGGATTATATAAGAGAACGAAAACTCGAAATAAAATTGACTGCACAGATGGCGTAGTGGTTAAGATAGCGACTTACAACGCCAGTGTCAGGGGTTCGAATCCCACGCGGGACAACACTTTGTGTGATCCACAACTTGTTGTTCTGAGTCTGGATGTAATTAGTGTTCGTTAATTATATGTTTGTAAAGTTCCCAGCAATACAAGGATTATTTCCTTAGTGCATGGTGTTGTCTTAAAATTAAAAATCCTATACCAACCTGTCTGACCAGCGTGATAGGTCAATTTCCCTTCAAATTTGGCGGAGGCTCGGGCCCAATACTGGGACATCTATGAGCCGAGATAGTAAATTACATAATAATTTACTATAATAATAATATTATATCATAATTTATAATAATAGTAGCTAGCGGTTAGGCATACTACCAACCCTTAACATTGCTCGTGAGTGTCGTAAAGGACAACTAAGAGCCTATCTGGTCCAACTCCATCTAACAATTACATTCCCAAGGCAGGTTGACGTTAGGCAAACGGCCGGTCATAAAACTTTTGCCCATAACTTTTGATATATTTCCAATGGACACTTCCATTAGTACATATTGCGTCCAACCCTAGCAATCTAAATAAAAGGAGGATGATGATGACTAATGACTTAATTTAGTAAACATTTGAGTTAATGACTTACTTTGGTAAACGTTTCATTGGTTATTACTTGGGGTGCCACACCATTCAATATCCCATTAACATTATCATTTTCGATCGCAAAAAGAATGAGTCGTGTAAGATCCTCAATGTGAATCCACGGTAGGTACTGATGCCCGTTTCCAATAGGCCCACCAACGCCAAAGTAGAAAGGCAGAAACATGTTCTTGATCATACCTCCTCGACGGCCAAGTACTACACCGGATCGAATTATTACCTGAAAAGTACAGTTGATTCTTAACAAGTCTATAAAATTCAGTTATTTCATTAGTTCAATTCATTATAGTGACGGTTTAAGAATCATCATCACATTTTAAAATAAAACTACTGTACGGATTTTAACGCGTTTTTATTTGATTTTTGATTGCCCGACGTTTCGAACACTTTGTAGCGTTCATAGTCACGGGCAGATTAAGATGTCTCACGTCCAAAAAGTCATCGTTATTACAGGAATGCTAAATAATACATAACATAAAGTATTATTTCGAGTTTTCTATCTCTTGCATAGATGTTATATGCATATTATATCCTTTAGCCGGGTTTTACGATACCCACAGACAAGATAGAAGGTGATAGTGAATTGTATTCTTATTCCATCACCACACGGACTGGTTTAAGAATACTATGTGGGAATCGTAAAAACTGACTTTTAAATCTTAAAAACAGCATGTAGTAGAACTATTGAATATCAGAATTGCGTCTTTAGTCCAATGGTTATATAAGCTGCATAGAAATCTCTATAACGGCTCAGTATTAAGTTTAAATCTGTGCGTCGTACTCAGTAATTTATTTCTCTGACCTCAATACAATTCACCACCCCCTTTCTCGTTCATGGGTGTCGGAAGACACGACTAAGGGATAATAATATGCAGATAACCTCTAAGCTAGAGAAGGCAAACTCGTATATTAATATAAGCTTGCGAGTATTGGTAATTACGGGTTTGAGAGTATTAATCCTATATCAATCCACCTGACCAGCTGGTATAGTAGGTCATTTTCCCTCCAATTTTGGGGCAGGCTCAAGCTCAGCAGTAGGACATATATGAGCTGCGAGGAAGTGAAACGTTAGCTGTCACGCTTTTAAGGTTTGTTGCTGTGCATCGAGGCTCATAACAGACGCACGATGGATGACGCGTGTAGCTGATATGTCAAACGAAATTCTGGTCTTTTGCATTAGTAAAACCAAGAAACTTAATCAAGAAAAATGAAGCCAAATGTAACTCGAAGTATGAAGTCACTTTACTTACAAGTCTGACAGGGGCCTCAACTTCAGCAGCCTTTTCCCACTCCACAGTTAGTCTAGAAAAAAAATCTAGTCCAGTGGTTGGACTATTTTCATCATATTTTTGTGTCTCTGATGGCTCGTAAGCTCCAACACCGGTGATCAAAACAAATACTTTAGGTTTATCCGGACTTTTATTTATTGCTTTAGCTAATGCCTTTGTTGAGTAAATTCGAGAATTTTGGACATTTTGTTTAAATCTGAAACAATTATACAAGTTTTGATGGTTTGGCACTATTGTATAGTTCTTATTATCTTTTCAAGAAAGATATTAACTGACTAAAATAGTTTACAAGCACAATTTTAAATTCTTGTAATTAATGCATTCAAACAAAGAAAGGTGATTAATTCGTTTCTTTATTTGCCCATATTGCAGCAGATACTCAGCCTATATTGCTCAGCGGGATTGTCTATTATAACAGTGTGATGTATATGGGCTGAGATGATTATTGTTAACCTTATGCAGGTTTCAGTCATTAATTATGATAGGAAATAGTATCTCTGGTATTGACTTTACAGTTGCTCCTCATTACACTGAACATATACCAACCATTAAAAAAACCTGCTTATGTAAATGGAAAGAATATTTTGATCAACGTTCAAAGGAGAAAGGAATATGGTACAGAACGATCCAGTCGGCACCTATGCCTCAGCCATGGGTCGATAAATGACTCTGTTGATGCGGTTTCATTCCGGACGATGACTCTGTTGATGCGGTTTCGTTCCGGACACATGCCGTTAAATAAATTTGGCAACCTAATGAGGAAAGTACCGTCACCCAAATGTGACGTTTGCATAGAAGACGATGAAGACGTGTATCATATCTTGACGAGATGTGCTCGGAACAAAGCCCTCAGATCACAAC
This sequence comes from Lymantria dispar, assembly GCA_032191425.1. Classification (NCBI taxonomy): domain Eukaryota; kingdom Metazoa; phylum Arthropoda; class Insecta; order Lepidoptera; family Erebidae; genus Lymantria; species Lymantria dispar. Next base: position 7,754,020 of record CM063457.1, read on the forward strand.
TCAGCGTCGGTTTCACTTTATCGGACCCTCTGGTGGAGGAAGTAAAACTGATACTGGACATGGTCAAATGTGTGCTAAATCTTAGAAAAGCTAGCAATATTTAGTTTAAGCTATAATTAAGTCAACATTATATTTTGATTGTACCTACAGAGTGTCATATTCACATTTGTGAAAAAGCTCTTTAAAAAAAGAAAAAAAAAAAAGAAATTGTATCTCTTGTAACGTTGGACTTTCGGTCTCGTCACAGTATGCATTATGCTTTAGGCTGTATGTGTGCGTGTTCCCAGTGTCTATGGCAGCAGGTGAGAAAAAAAAATATATCTAAAATGACATTTGACTTGTCAAATATGGCTTACTTTTCGATACGGCCTTTACAATGTCGAAAACATAATTTTTTAAAATCTGCATTATCAGAGTGCAGTCTGCGTTCCTTATACGAAAGATTGTTACTTATTTAGGGAAGGGCTCATACACCTTATGGGTGAAGCCATATTTTTTAAGAAACCGGTAAGATTTTCGGTTAAATGTGATAATATCATGGCTTGTTTATGCCCAATACTAAAACTTGATTTTTCTTTTACAACTATAGTAAGCGGTTTCTTTCTTCCTTTCTTATTTTGGATATTTCTTCGTTTTCTCGTATTATTCCATGGATTGGTGGCTTATAAATTCTTCTTTCGCCGTTATGTCGACCGACATTCATGGAACTGCCATTTGCGATGCCGAATTTTGAAGTGTTAAATGCTTGCTGAAATAGATCACTTGGAAACCGTAGTTGACGCCGCATGGTATTGGTGAATTTAATTAATGGTTTTACAGCATAAAAGGTATTCAATTAATTTTGTTATTTTCTCTCATATTGCAGACATGACCCCCTTAGTTATTTAAACTTTTATAAATTAAGTATGTATTAGATTACTTTATTAAAGTTCAAGTGTATCATAATTGCTCTCAAAAGGAAAATAAAGTTAAGGAAGGCTCATGTTGCTTTTTTCTTTGACTGTCCCCTTTGGACCCCTCCGAGAAGTTAATGTTCAATGATTCTTGTCCAGCACTTTAGAGCTTCATCTGGCGCCCGATTAACTTACTTTTAGTTTACTTTATTTGGTGAAGCCCTGACCACTTGGTATGTATAATAATAAAATTATTAAATTTTTAAACATCTCACAAATATACCACTTCTCTTTTTTTAATATTACAATTAGTTCCCGAGTAAGGGACGGGAAAAAAAAATACTTTTTTTAATATAAACTCCTATCACTTCTCTTTTTTAATTTTTAAATATTACACTCTACAACTGTATTAAAATTATGTAGCCTCAGTAAGGATTGAACAACACTTTAAAAGATTAATAGGAGTAACTAAACAATAAGTTTTTTTAAATTTAGTATAAAAAGTATAGTCATTAAGGAAAAAACTTCTACAAGAAATTATTGTACTAACCCAGGTGTCCAGGCCTTGGTGAAATCCAGGAATTGCTGCCCAGCAAGATTAACAACAGCACATGTTTGGTTAGGTAATCCTTGCAATTCAAGTTTTGACCAAGAGATATTCTTGGTACCTGGCATACGAACTACATTCACTACATTGTATCCTTTCTGATTGAGAAGCTCACTTAAATGGCTTCCGATGAAACCTGTCCCACCACCTTAAAAAAACATGAGCTGATCATTTTATGAATTTTTAATTACCGTTCCATACCATTATCTAAAAAATTGCATTTGTTCTGAACCCCCCTAAAATGATTATTTTAGTTTTAGTATTTGTTGTTATAGCAGCAACAGAAATACATAATTTGTAAAAATTTCAACTGTCTAGCTATCACAGTTCTTGAGATACAGCCTGGTGACAGACAGATGGATGGACAGACAGATGGATGGACAGACAGCGAAGTCTTAGTAACAGGGTCCCGTTTTTACCCTTTGGGTACGGAACCCTAAAAACAGTCATTATAAATCATAAATTATATTAGAATTGTATATCATAAAATTTTGATAACTCTTATAAACCCTACTTTCTGAGGGTGTTTGTGTGTGGTGGGTTTTATTTTGTATCCCCGAACTATTCATGCATGCACGCTCCCTTCACTTTCTTCACAGTAGGCAGCGGCCTCGCAGTTTCAGAAGTGGCAGTATCACTTACCATCAGGTATACTGTTTGCTAGTATTGCAATAGAAAAAAAGTCTCTTAGTACTAACTTGGGCATAGTTGCCACATTACACTAATATATCATCACCTTAAGACTACCTCCCGACTCCTGTTAGTGAGGGGTTAAGATACCGAAATATCAGTCTGTGTCACGAGTTCTACACCCATGCAGTACAATATTTTGTGAGTTCCACAAATTGTTGTTCTGAGTCTGAGTATAATTTGATTCCACTGAATATTTTTGTAAAGTCCCCCAGCAATTAAAGAATTCCTTTGTCTGATTTAAAAAGAATAGAGCGAAATATTAAAGTGATTAATGATTGATGAGTTAATAAATAATGTTGCGATAAATGATGATTTATTCATTTCAATGTCTTTATATTATGCCTTTCTCTGAACTGAGGTCATAATATCGCCGATGATTGATATAACGATAGTACGTTATTATTTTAACCAGTATTATATAGCTCGAAAAACTAGAAAATACATTAAGAAAATTGTTTATTATTATATAACAAAAATATAAACATACCGACTGCTATAGTCCGTGCTGCCATTCTATTGATTTCTAAATTATATAATCAAAAATGATAACATTTCGGGATATCTGTAAATATGAAAACTGCAATAATAGGTATATTAGTATTATTTGTAGAGCTAATCTACAAATTGCAAAGTTATTAAAATATCTATAAATTGAATTCTTGCTACTGTTTACCTAAATTAAATTAGGTTAGAGTTAAATAAAGAGTAAATATTGCAACAATTTATGAAACGTCGCGTCTTACCTTCGGTACTTTTGACTTCTGAAATTTGACATAAATAACAGCTGTTTTAGGGATGTTCGATACTAATAGGTGCTCATGCGGTATCGTTACTTTTGTTTCGATAATAGTACTAATATAGTATCGATACTCAATCAGTATCGATTGAAAAGTATCGATACTTACTGATAACGGTATCGAATCCTTTTCATTCGACACTAGTACTCAGGTACTCAGTATCCAATCAAAACAAATCAGGACCAATCATAGAGTCTATTCTATCAATCACATACGGGATAAGTTTCTGTGGGAATGATTTTGATGAGCTTTTTTTTTTAGAATCTGAGTCATATCTCCTGATGTAGGGTTTTGTCCAAACACAATTCTGATGACCTTTTTTGACGTGACAACGTCTTATAATTCGATGGAGCCGGCTGCACACACGAAAAAACATGACGTATGCGGCATTACCTCGCTCTGAGGCGTTCCATTTAAGGCTTGATCCATACAAAATATCTATCAAACAAATAAAATTAAAATTTTCTTTTGATAAATGATACCATTCCATCAGTATTTTCTTATGACGTTGTCACGTTCAACTATCGTCAGTAAACCGACTTTACAGACAACCGATTTTTTTTACAAAATCTGTGCGTGCTTAAAAAATCTTAACGTTCGATACTGGGCACTAGTATCGACACTTAACCTAGCATCGAGTACTTTCTTGAGGCAAAATTGTGATGAGCTGTTTTTTTTTTAGGAATTCTCAAGCCTAACATTCGATACTAAGCAATAGTATCCGCCCTAATATCAATACTTAACAATTTACTATGAGTATCGAATTGTTTTTTTGTATAGAGTACTCTTTTCATTCAATACCAATACTATGATTTTTATTTGATACTGGTACTCAGTATCGAATGGTTAGTCCATTCGATATTGAGTTTCATTTTCGTTCGTTCGATAACCAGTACTAGTATCGAATGAAAGTATCGATACCATATGAGTACTCATTAGTATCGATTCATCCCTAATAACACTAGCATTCAATATAGAGTAGTATCGATTGGCAGGTATTGTAATTTTGCTTAATTGTAGTAGTAAATGGTAACTTATCATCAATTTCATGCAAGCCAGATTTTCAATTCCTAATGACTAAATAGTGGAGCGCCGTAAGATTTACACCTCGGAATCCAGGGCCAGTCAATTAATCTTCATATAAATTTTTGAAATGTGTTTTTAACAGCATATAGAAAAATGTTAAAAAAATTATTTTGCCCGATATCCATTTTTTTTTTAATTATTAAAATAAATAATTATTAATATTTCGGCGTTTTCTTTAATTTCATTAGTTTAAAGTTGTATTTTGAAAAGGAGAACTGTTACAAACTTGTCCTTGGGTCTCAAGGGACTGCAAGTACAAAGGTGGGGAGAATTATAGAAGGCACATCAGCAGCTGTTGGGCATTGTTGACGCGGTCCCTGTTAGGGACTCCCTAACGGATTAGTACTCGTTGCACCTACCTAGGCTAAATACGTAGCTATTTTTGTGCATTTTGAGAGTAAATATTTCTGATTTTTGTTTATTTGCAACTTATGTATATTTATTATTGTGCAGTTCATGCGATAATAGTTAATTACTGAACATAATTGTGGTTTTTTTTTTACAAACTGAAAATAGTGGCATAGATAGTATTTGTTTTTTATTTATATTACTCGCTTATAAAAACAATTTTGAATACTTAATCGTTTATTTTATAATAAATCGATGCTGAAAGTTTCTAAATGTATATAGTTGATAATATTTTTTGTAACTCGTTATTTGTTGCTAAATATTAATAAATTAACATTAAAGTTACTATGCAAATATAATTAATTAGGTATAAAATTGAAACCTTTACTGTAAAGATTTTTTTCCTCTTGTCCCTCTCATTTTTCAGTAAATTGTTGTAATCAAGATCGGCCATTTCCTTTTTTTTAACTTTTTTATTTGAGCATTTAACAATGCAGTCCAATAGTTTTTATGAAGATTCATTGACTGGCCCTGGATTCCGAGATTTTACAATTTTTATGTCTTACGGCGCTCCACTTTAATTGAATTATAAGATATAATTTCCTCTTAGATTTTCTAAAAAAAAGCTCACCACAGTCCCGCCAGGAAAAGTACTCGATACTTCAAAAATGATTCGATACCAGACTAAGTGTCGATACTTTTCAATTGATATAAATTATTGCCCATTTGATACTAGTGCTCAGTATCGAATGTTAGTGTTTTATACTAGTAGTAGCAGTAGTATCAAATGGAGAGTATCAATTCATCCCTATATTATAACGTCCCTATATATCACGTTCTTTTAGATTTCCTAAAAAAAAGAGCGTGCGTACAAAGTACGCATGTTGTCACGTCTTTACCTTACCAAAGGAAAAATAAAATAAACTGATCGCAACTAAGTAGCATGAGTTTAATAAAGACCAAATAAAGTTATATAAACCAAGGTCTCAGTCGCGGGTAGGTTCGAGGTTCTACAGCAGCCACCAATATAACCCACTCTCCTGTGCTTTGTCCTCCGTTGACATCCCCCGGCCTGAAGCAAGCATGAGAACAGGGCTGAGTCGGCAGCGTCCAGTCCACGGGTGGTTCCTGCATAGATGACATTAACCTTATTTTAGTGTTAAGTGGGTAATATCATGTACTGCCACTATCCCAAGCGGATGATCTTCGACATGATGGTAGCGAACGAAGCCGGATGGAATTACTAGTAAGCACGCTAAGAGAAACAAAGGGTTATTTAAACATTACAGCTGGGTGGAAGTGGCAGTTAAAAAACATTCAGTAACGGTTTTTATAACTTGCGGGTTGATCAAATATTTGCACTAAATAACTAATGAATATGAATAGCATAAGCAACTAAATGATATGAATACCTACTAAAGTGTTTGAAAAACTAATAGGCTCTAAATAGCTACGTTACAATACATCTATTGTGATATCTATCGATCATCTACAAAATAAATTATACACAACTTACCCAGTACGGGAAATCAAAACTATTAAATAGCACAGTGATAATAACTTTGCAAAAAGAACTATTCATATAATATGTATTATAATAAATAGTTATTATATTAATAACAATTTAGTAGTTCTACTGCTCGTTAGTATTAATTTTAAAGAGAGCGAATATACGCCAGTATGTTAACACGATTAGCCGGCGTCTGCGTGAGCCGCGATCAAAATGTCACAGCGACCCGAGCTGGCGAATAACCGGTTTGGCGAACGCGGCGACCGAAGTAATTTATTTATTTATTTTGTACAACATGGAAGACTTACAGCTAGTTATATCATAATAGGCTACTAGTTAATAACTCTGTTAGCTAATTACAAGTCTTCACTTATAGTTGTTGTATAGTTGAATGAGAGCATTATGACTATACGCAATATACATAAAATACATTCACTTTAGATAAATTTTACTTGTGTTAGACTAATTAAAAAAATCTAGACTTAAAAGCCTACGTGCTACATTGATATTTGTCGTAAATGGGTCAAAATCATGCTGTTTACTCAAATTATTAAAACTTCTGCTTGCGCGTATCATAAGACTGTTTTGCCTATAGTTTGTTGCTGCAAGTGGTATCTGTAATGGTGGATGGAAACGACTAGATTTAAATGGTACATTAAAGTTAATTTTATATAGGAGCTCAGGACTATCTATAAGATTCTGTATGATCTTTAGTATAAATATGTAATCAGCTATGTCACGGCGTTTTACGAGTGGTAATAGATGAAATTTTTTACAAAGTTGCAGGTATTGACTAGACTGATAAGGGATCTTTTGATGAAAACAAAGGTATTTAATAAATCGCTTTTGAATATTTTCTATACGGTCAACATACTTAAAATAGCGGGGATTCCATATCTGAGACGCATATTCTAAGTTATTGCGTACGAACGTACAATATAAAATTTTTAGTGTTTTTGCTTCAGTAAAGCATTTAGAGAGTCTCATTATGAACCCTAATGATTTAGACGCCTTCTTGACAATAGCATCAACGTGTGCGTCAAAGAGTAACTTGCTATCGTGATGAATACCCAAGTCACGTATTCTTTCAGTTCTTGCTATAGTTAGACCCCCAAAAGTATAATTAGCAGTTAAATTGTCACGTTTCCTAGTAAAAGTTACTACTGACCATTTCCCAGGGTTAAGGTCTAGTTTGTTCGTTAGACAATACTTTTCTAGTCGTGTTAGATCCGACTGAAGTGCGATTATGTCCTCAGGAGTTGAAATAGTGGCAAACAACTTCATGTCATCTGCAAAACATAATAATTGACATGATCGTAAGCAAGTGTGAATATCATTTACATATATTATAAATAACAACGGACCAAGCAGAGATCCCTGTGGAACTCCACTGGGAATGGAAATCCACCGTGAGATATAGTTGTTGAGTACCACAGCTTGTGACCTGTTATCTATATATGAAGAAAACCACCTCAGTAAGTCGCCATGTATACCCATGGTCTGAAGTTTAGCGATTAAAATAGTGTGGTTAATACGATCGAACGCCTTACTGTAGTCAGTATAAACCACATCTACTTGACCGCCGTTATCCATAGCTACAGTTACATAGTCGTTAAAAAGTGCTAAATTTGTAACAGTCGATCGGCCTTTCAAGAAACCATGTTGGAAAGGATTGAATGATGACGATAGGGCGTGGTATAATTGATCAAAAACTATCCTTTCAAAAATTTTTGCAACAGTACATAATTTAGATATGGGTCTATAGTTAAGAATTTCTGTTTTTGAACCTTTTTTGTGAATTGGTGTAATATAAGCCGACTTCCATAGGGTAGGAACCAAACAGAGAGACAATGATTTTTTAAATAAAAGGCTGATAGGCTTAACAATGGAATGAGCACAGTGAATCAGAAGCTTGGGTGACAGGTTATCAGGTCCTGCTCCCTTAGTGGTATCCAGTTTACTGATAACTTGATATACGAGCCCATCATCAATATTGATATTGTGGATAGCGGTCACCGAATTTTCGACTGAGGGTGAGTAGGTTGTGGTAGGACTGTGAGCGTTGCATGCACTACCATTATTAGTAAATGTAGAATAAAAATATGAAGAAAAAGCTTCGGTAATAGATTGACCGTCGTTAAATATTTTCCCATCATATTTCAGAATATTAGGAATTTTATTGCATGTGTGCCGGTTTTTTACGAACGTCCAAAAATGCTTAGGGTTGTCTTTAATAGATTTCTCAGTTAAATGGAGGTAATTATTGTAACATGAGGATTCCAATAATTTAACTCTATCGCGTAAAAGTTTGAAAGATAGCTCGTCATTTTTATTGCCGTAATTTTTAAATTTTTTGAAATATTTATATTTCTCTTTGATAATCTTAATTAACGCTGGGCTATACCATATCGGATAGGCTTTGCTATGTATGGTCTTTTTAGGTATTAATTTATCTTGTAAATTAGAAATAGATTTATTAAAAAACTCGACAGCCTCATCCATCGACCGGGATGAGAATTCATGTTGCCAGTTAATTGATCGAATATGGCGATTAATGGATTCGTAGTCGCCCTTGTTATATATAAATCGGGTACCCGGCGCGTAATCAAGAATTGGTAATTCAAAGAAATCAACAACTATAAATAACGCAGGATGAAATAAATCAATAGGTACTAAAGGATCCAAGTTCTCGGAAACTGACAACTCATGATTGGAAAGTATCAAATCTAAAGTTTTCCCGTACTGATTTGGGATACCGTTATATTGTCTAAGATCAAGCATACACACTTCATCGGCAAACAAGCACTCATCATTAGAGATTAGGTTCATCGGAACAAGTGACAAATTATCCGATGGTACCCACGTAATACCACTCATATTAAAATCACCTATTACCAGGAACATATTTAAGGGATCGTTCAATATTGCATTGTTTAGTTTGTAAAGAAAATTATGAAGCTGTGTAGAAAAAGTAAAACCTTTGTTTTGCTTACATAGATAAACGACGCACAGGTATAGGTTGATATAGTCGCGTGAGTTAGATTTTTTAACACGTAGTTTAAGCCAAAGATCTTCCGCTGAGGAGTGGAATATAGGTTGCGATATAAAGGGCAAGTCTCTGCGCGTCGCTATTAAAACGCCACCACCTCGCGATTGTCCCGTCATAGTATAATCGCGATCTCGGCGCCACACTACGTAACGATCATCAAAAAATTCCGAGCTCAATACCCCATCCATTAACCACGTCTCTGTTAAAACAATAACATCGTAAGAACTCATTAAAACTTGTCGATAAAACATGTCCGACTTAGTTCGTAGCCCACGCACATTTTGGTAGTAAATATTTAGTTTTTGTTGATTGTAATTAGGCATTGTGGATGTGAATTTTAATAACAGTAATATCACAATGTACTAAAGGAAAGAAAGTCGTTTCAACGCCAATTAAAAATATTTGTAGGATAAGTAATAAGTACCGATGTGGGTAATTTTGAAAAACGTTATTGTCAGCGTATTGAAATAATAAAAATATGTTGTAAACAGATAAGCGAATGAGCAAGCAACAGAGAATAGTACAGGGCACAAGTATAAGTGAGATAGATATGTTTTTACGAGTTAGAATATCAGTGTAAACAGCACAATTGAACAAAAAATAGAAACTTTTACAATGTAGTTGTGGTATGCTATGTGTTAGCAACAGGTGGGGCATTGCAGAGGTGCGTAACCTTTCACTCAACTTATAATTATTAATTAACAAACAATTTATTAGAGATTTCAATGTATAAAATTGAAATTGATATAAACAATACTGTTGATACAGGATATAAAAGTGGTTAAAAATTACAGAAAATAGTGTTAATAAATACTTTAAATGGCACACTAGACGATTTTGTTTAAATCAGATTCCTTTCTAATTATCGTAGTTTTGCAATCGATATTTTTACGTATGTGAATTTTACCATGTTTAACCCATACATATGCATAGTTTTTGTTCTTAGCCGCGATCTTGACGCTGGTGAGTAGCTTCTTCGATTCGGCGCTTAGATGGTCGTTTACATAAACTCTGATATCCGTGCCATGGAATCCTAAATCTGAAGCCACTAAAGTCTTGTTGGCACGAGCAGCTGCGATGAATTCCTCCTTTATATAGCGGTTTAAAAAGCTTACAACTATTAGTTTATCCTTGGAGTTGTATATCGGCACTCGCGACAAGTAATTAATTTGAGATTTAATAGTTAGTTGTCATTTAGTAATTAATTTGAGATTTAGAGTAATTCAATATATAAATAAGTAAAAAATGTTTGCGTGTTTATTGAGACATAATTATTGTTTATTATTTAATTTTCAATTATTATTTTTAATGTTACAATGTCAGAAGTGAAACTTCTTTGGTCCCACGTGTTTTTTGTCAGTAGTAAAAATATAGATATACTGACTATCCCACTACATAAGAACATACACCTGGACAATGCTTAGTAGACGATAGTGGGGACGCTACGTGAATGTGTTCTATCTCATTCTCTCGCCGACTGAATCCATTACATTTACGTGTTTGTGTCTCTATGGATTCGCTTTTTCGTTTCATCGAGTTTGCAATCACAACGATTCTAAAGAAGTTTCGCTTCAAAAAGCTCATCACAATCCCGCCAGGCACATATATCGTATTTGATAGGCTCTATGAAAAGTACTCGATACTTCTTAACGATTCGACACCGATATCATAACTATCGATTCTTTTCAATAGATACTGATTGAGTTCCGATACAGTATCGATTAAAAGTATCGACACCTAGATGGTATCGTTTCACCCCTAGCTGGTTTACATTTTTGTTACTTTTTATATCATGATATTAAAGCCAAGTCTTCACAGCAAGGTTTCATTGATATTTTTGAATCTTATGATAAGTAAAGTGAACCAAATCAAATCATTTATTCTGAATAAGTCTCCCAAGGGCACTCACATATTGTCAATTTTACATATTAGTTAAAATTAATCTATTTATTTACCAATAGATCGAAACGCGGCCGCAAGCTGAAAAGTTTCGGCTAAGAAGAAAAAAAAAAGACTCATCACTAGACATGTGTAACACTGCGCTGCGCCGCGCAATTGCGCCAACTCAGTTCACTGCGCTGGATGTGTTAACTCACTTCTAGAAAATGTGTTAGCGCACGGCGCAGCGCCGGCGAATCCGAACAATTTTTTTATTTATGCGCCTGTAAGGCAGGCTATAGTCGACCATACTGCCTTGTCTTACGTAGCTTACAAATAATTTTCTTCACATATTTTTTAATTATTAGCGTAAGACATAAGTAACATCCGTCAGTAAGTCAAGTCGTTACCATTAATTGGGTGCCGAAAACCAAATACACTATTATACATATTAACGTAAACCACTATTATATGATATTCACAACACTTCAACTATATTACATATTAAACTAGCTGACCCAATACAGACGTTGTTCTGTTCATATATATATATATATAAAGATAAAATATCAGCAAATTATTTTTAAACTAAAAATAATAGTATAATTCAAGAGCGTGACATGACACTCATATTGCACACACATATTGCCGCCGAAAAACTCAAGTTCGAATAACTCTGTGAAGTGTAAATAGAGTTAACTCTTTTTAAAAATTGAGTTATACCTAGGTGCGCATTTCGTCGCTCATTCGGTTGTGTTTCATTGTATTGTGCCATGACGCAATGAGTTAGAAATGGAGTTATACCTGCAGCGGCGCAGGTGGCGCACATTTCGTTCGTAGCTCACTCGGTCGTGTTTATATTTTGCGCAATTTTGAGTTAGCGCAATGAGCCGGCGCAGTTTACTGTGCCTGGGTTACTAAGTTAACGCAAGGATTATTGCTGAGTTACCCATGCCTACTCATCACACCAGACACCCCAACTCCTTAGTGATTAACGCGATTAACTATACAAAACATTTGCCACATGTTTGCCACTATCCGACGTCCCCGAGATTAATCGGCTGATGATAACAATGTGCCCGTTAGCTAAGAAGGTCATTACACTCAAATATCTGCGTTACCACTCCTCGTCGTCGAAATCGGTGACTACGCCGCTAATTGGTAATAATTCAAAGTGGGGTATACCCACTTTATTTTAAGCAATCTCCAAAGCGTATTTCCAAAGAGAAGCCTTCTGGCAATATCGCTTAAAGGTTTTCCAGGTTGAGAGCCCTCAGCGCTTATCCACAATCCAGGCGAAGCTGTTACAGCCACCAGCATCTTCTAGCTGTTAGAGAACACAAAAACTCAAAAATTAAATACACAATTTATCATCACCTCAGGCCGCATAAGTCCTACTTGGGCTCGGGCTAGGAGGCCTGTGTTACGTTATATCTCACTCTGTGAAGAGGATAGGGAGAGAAATTGACCTACTGTACTGTGTTGGTCAAACGTGTTGACAAATGATATTTAATCGAGTTTTTCTTGTTTTCCATCGTTATTAATAATAACGGTGGTAAACAAGAAAAACTTTATTCATATTATCTGCGCATCATATATTTTACAACACTAAAAATAGATTTTAAATAAATTAATATGAATAAAGACATGATTTTTCACTACATTACAATAAGAGATGATGATGATGTCATCATTATCTCAGCTCATATACATCCCACTGTTGGGCTCAAGTCTCCTCCGTAATGGGAGGGAATTTGACCTACCACGCTGGTCGGGCCGGGGTCACTTAGTCGCCTTTTACGACATCCACAGGCAAGATGGGATGGTTGGGCAGTGTGAATTGCATCCTTACTTCGTTACCACACGGAACGAAACAACACAGCAATAAAACGGTAAAATTTCATAAATTTAGTTTAAATATAATATAGTGTTACACAATAAAATGCAATCAATTAAGTTTTTGATGACTTTTGTAGATTAATTTATGAACAAAAATTAAAATAAACATTTATTAACATCACTTCGTACCATCACTTCAGAGCATATAGGTCTCACAGCTGGTCTAGATGCCTGCACAGTAGGAAAAAATTACCTGCTATATCACGCTGGTCAGACGTGTTGGTATATTTCGAAGGGCATCACACTGGAGCTAATACCATATATGTTGTACGAAGCATAATATTATGTATATTTAAAGGATTAAGAAAAAAAAATTACTGCCCGCTGAGTTTCTTGCCGGATCTTCTCAGTTTGTGGCCGCGTTCCGATCCGGTGGTAGATTATTGTATTGTATTCAAACGTGTAATTTGACAATATGTAAGTGCCTAAAGGGGCCTATGCAGAATAAATGATTTGATTTATTTTTTATTTATTTTATAGGGTTTCATTTCGAGTTTTCCTCCTCTTGGATAGAGGTTATATGGATATTATATCTCTTAATGCTCTTTTACGAAACCCACAGACAAGAGAGTGGTGAATTGTATTGTTACCTCGTCGCCACACGGTAAACTATCGATATATTATACTATGTCATCTAAAAAAATATTAGTCTTAAATATCGACATGTCTGAATAATAATTTCGATATATCGATATTTTGGCTGAGCTGTGAAAGCCATCTGTGGCTAACACACGCACGCACGCACGCTCGCATGCACACACACACATGCACACACACACACATTCACACACACACACACACACACACACACGCGCGCGCAAACACACACACGCACAAACACACACACACATACAAAACCGAACAGAAAGTATCGATTTCCAGTTAATAATTTTTACTCATTGGTATCGATACTGTACTCATGATGAGTAGCATCAAGAAAAAATATCGTACCTAAGTATTGATACTATGAGTATTTTTATAGAGCCTGTCAGATAAGTTCATTACGGGATTGTAGTTATTTTTTTTTTTAGCTAAATTCTAGGAGAAAGTGATAATTTATAATTAATTTCGTGTGATTGAGTGATAATTTATAATAATTTAGTTTTTTACTGGACGCAGAAACATTTACGGGATTCCCGTGATTTTTTTTTTGGAATTGAACATCTGTGAACGAATGAAAAGTAATGAAAACTCAAATTTAAAAGTTTAAAAAAGTTATTTCTACAATTTATTCGATGCGATATCTAACAAAAAATACTTTAAACCAAAGTACCGAATACAAAGCATCGAGTGCAAAAGTATCGGTACTTATCTAAATTAAAAGTACTTGATACCAAAAAGTATCGATATTTTTTCGTGTCCCTATTTATTTGTTTATTTTTAATTTTATATCGCAGTTGTATTCGTTTATTATTTTCGTCCTATTCCAATAATTTAAATTACATATTAATATAACATCATAATTTTATAAATTACTGATACTACCTTTATTCATTTATATTGTATGTACTATGATTCCACTTTATGTTGAAAGCAATGGTATCGCTTACGTATGGAATTCTGAAGGTAATTTCTACAAATTAATCCTCGTGCTTCAATTATGTGCCAACAATATAGAGAAAATTGCCATGCAACAATGTACCAATTCATAAACCATTAATTCTGTCAGAACTTAAATTCAAATTGTTTATTATGTATAAACAGCGCGGAGGCACTTACATACACATAGTCAATTTTACCTTAAATTAGTTCTAATAAGTAGCAATACTTTATAATATATATTTTATGAAATTGTCATCATTTCTCGAGGCTCTAGACTCCTCAACAATATGAGAGTAATTGACCTAGTATACCACGCTGATCAGATGAGTTGGTATAGGGATTTACTTTGATTTTTCTAACTCTTGCACAGGTGCTATATCTATATTATATCGCTTAATATTCTTTTACTATACCCACTAGCAACTATTTGGTTATGGTGGTGTTGTCGTAAATAATATCAGTACTCCGCCATTATCCTACTAATATTATAAACGGGAAAGTTTGTATTTGAAGATATTTGTTGCTTTTACACGCAAAACATCGAAAGAATTTTGATGAAACTTCACAATAATGTAGCTTACATATCAGAATAACGTAGGCTATAATTTATGCCGATATTACCACGGGCAGAGGAACTGCGGTTGAAACCGCAGAGCGCTGCTAGTATATGATAAATTTAAACCCTAAATGAATTATTTATAAAAGTATAAGAGAATATGTAAACATGGAGGCATGTAGAAATCTGTTCTCTGCCTAAAAGGTGCTACTGTACATAGATATGATTTTTTTATTGTTTTATTTAAAGAATGTACTAACATATTTTACAGATTGGTACACCCTACGAGCACATTTTAGAATATGTGGTGCATTGATTGGATCAATACCCTCATTTCCCAGGCAGAATGACTTTTTAGGTATGTTATACTATTATTTATTTGGAACTTCTCAATTCATAAATTTGTACAATTTGAGTTAACCATAGCAATAAATATTTTGACTAGAAATTATTACTTTAAACAATATGGGAATGCCTTTGAATTGTAATAGCTACTGCAATTTAGGTACCAAGTAAAAATTTATATGTTAATTGTAGTAAAACTTGACAAATTATAGGTTTACCCATGGCTTTGACATCTGAGGAAGCTGCATTACTTGTTGAAAAGGGTGTCTGTAATCTTTTTGAATTACCAAATATTATATCGAAACCTAGGGAAGAAGATCAGAAAGTCATAAAGGAACTTGAAAGCAAGTATGTGTATATATTTATCATCATCATTATAACTCATATACATCCCACTGTTGGGCTCGAGCCTCCTTAACAATGGGAGGGAAATTGACCTACTATACCATGCTAGACAGATGGGTTGGTACAGAGTTTTATTTCGAGTTTTCTTTCCCTTCCATAGATTTTGTATGCATATTATAATCAATTAGTTGTCTTTTACGACACCCATGGATAAGAAAGGGGGTGATGAATTGAATTCTTACTTCATTACCACTGCAAAGGGACCATGTGTGCTGGAAGAGTAGGAATATTCCTACTCTTCCAGCACACGGATAATATATTTACAGTAGAATTGAATTTATGAAAAACTTCTATTGTTTTTGTGCATATGTGGTACATATGTGCATAATTTTATGCGTTTCCATTTTGTGTCCAGATAATCGCGAATCCGTATAACTAAGGCCGGACCTTAGATAATAATCGAGTTTCTACTGTATATGATGAACAAAATGTATCTTGTATAAATTTATTGATAATTACACATCTGATTAATTATAAATATTATATTAAATATTTTTCAGTTCACTATCAGAGCAAAATGAGGCTATGAAGAAGCGTAAAATAGAACAACTTTCGCAGAAAATTGATATTATTATTGCAGGAAAGAGACAAAAACTTTTATCTAAAGGAATAACAGGTGTGTAATAGTGTTAAGTGGAAAGCATTGTAATCAATTGACTGCACAGATGGCATAGTGATTAAGATACAACCTACCGTGTTCGTATTGTGGGTTTGAATCCCACGCAGGATAACATTTTGTGTGATCCACAAATTGTTGGTTTGAGTCTGAGTAATATAATGATTATTTCCTTAATGCAGGGTGCTGTCTTTTTAAAACAAACAAACGAAACAATTATATATCTATTAAGTGGTATAAGTACTAAATATTACAGCAAGAAAAGAATTTAAAATAAAATCCTATGCTAACCTGTTCGGTCACTATGGTACAGTAGGCTAATTTTCCATATTTTGATGACAGCTATGGCCATCAAAGAAGTGGCCAAGCAAAGAGAAGATGTAGTTTTGTGTAAATAAATTATAAGCAGTTCTATAATTTCTCCAAGCAGAGCAGATTTTAATGTAGGTTCCACACTTATAAACTGAAACTCTTAAAACTTGTAAATATATGAGAATCCTCCGTGAACTGCTTCAGTCGAATAGTTAAGAGCTGTGCATATGAATGCCTAAAAAACCTAGTTGTAAGACCTAGACGTTCTTATGCCTAAATTTTACACATATTCTCATATCTATGTAAAGTGGATGGAATGGAATAGATTTCAATCCGTAAATGTATATAATAAATTCAGATTCATTGATCATCACCCACCCTAGAAAATAAGACCTTAAAGTCAGGAATACTCCTAATTCAAATACTTTATTATGCATAAACCCCACGGGGGCACTTACATATGGTCACTTTTTTACATTTTACCTTACACTACTACCGGATCGGAACGCGACCGCACTGAGAAGATCCGGCAAGAAACTCAGTGGGCTTGTCTTCTTTTTATTCATTTACAATTTTTTTTTTAATAAGATAATATACAGCCACATGTCTATTAATAGCTCCAGTGTGATGCCTTTCGAACCATCATATAATACAGTTATTAAATATAACGAAAAAGTACCATGGCTGGATCAGATCCCGCAAGCGGCACCTGATCACGAGATAACCACTAGAGCAGCCATCACTCCCCTCAACCACAATGGAGGGAAGGGAGTGACCCGCTCCTCGTAGCTACCGCAAGCAGACCCTTCAGTGAGCATGACCAATACCATGTGCCACAAACATAAAACACAGATTAAATAACAAATTCGTTTGGCAAAACACGCTACGCTTTACAATTATATTAACAGCAACAGAATAAACATGTATGTAACACCTTTTGAAATAATGAGAAAATGCCTGAATGAGGAGCTGCTCATAACCAGTCTGTATTATCATCAAGATAATCCGAGATTTTATAATAACCTTTTCTACAAAATCTACTCTTGATTGCTTTTTTAAACTTATTAACTGGCATATCTCGAATATTAATAGGTAATTTGTTGTAGAAGCGTATACATTGCCCCATGAAGGATCTGTTAACTCGTTGAAGACGAGTACTGTGTACAACTAATTTGTCCTTATTCCGAGTATTTACATGATGAATGTCACTATATTTTTCAAAGTTACCGATATTTTTCTTTACATAAAATACATTGTCGTATATATATTGAGATATAACAGTCAGAATATTTATCTCTTTAAATTTCTCTCTTAAAATTTCACTCTTGGGCCTAAATTATATATCGCGCGGACCGCCCTTTTTTGTAGAATAAAAATTCTATTCAATTCCGCGGAGCAGCCCCAAAGTAATATGCCGTATGACATGAGACTATGAAAGTATGCGAAATAAACTATTCTGGCTGTTTCAACATCGGTTAACGCGCGAATTTTTTTACCGCATAAGCCGCTGAGCTGAGCCTATTTGACAGTTTCTCAATATGAGGCCCCCATTGGAGACTATTATCTATAGTGATGCCTAAAAAGGTGGTTGATTCCACAAGGTCCAGAGCCACCCCATTCATTTGAACATTGGTTTCCACTTGTCTCACATTGGGAGTAGTAAATTTAATACATTTAGTTTTTGTCTCATTTAGAACTAAATTATTAGAATGAAACCAATGAACAACGTTAGACAGTGCATTGTTCACATCGTCATAGTTGAGCATTTGTCGCTTAATCTTAAACAGTAAAGAGGTATCATCTGCGAACAACACAATGTTTTAATTGTCCCCTACATAATAGGGTAAGTCATTGATATATACAAGGAACAGAAATGGCCCCAGTATTGACCCTTGCGGAACGCCCATTTTGATAACAGAACCAGATGATCGTGCACCGTTAACATCGATTCTCTGAATTCTGTTGCTTAGGTAGGAAATTATAAGTTCCAGAGCGTTTTTCCTGATCCCATAGTGGTGTAATTTCTTGATGAGAGTTTCGTGGTTTACGCAATCAAATGCCTTAGATAAATCGCAAAAGATGCCCAAGCCTCGTGCGATTCCTCCCAGGCTGAGAAAATGTTTTTTAATAATTCTACACCCGCATCAATAGTAGAGCAATTCTTAGTAAAACCAAATTGATTTTTATGAAAAATACCATGGTTGTTAAAATAACTCAACATCTGAACAAGTATAATTTTCTCAAATACTTTACTAAGTGTAGGTAGTATGGATATCGGTCGAAAATTATTAACATCTGACATACTACCCAATTTAAACAAAGGAATTACTCTACTCATTTTCATGAGCCCAGGAAACACACCTCGAGCAACACAACCATTAAACACAGAAGTCAAGTGGGGGGGCAATAATATTAATTATATAATTAACTGTCTTTACTGATAACCCCACAAATCAACTGTTTTTTTAATATTAAGGGATTTAAAAGAGCGTAAAATATCTTTCACAGTGAGGGTGTCCAAAGGGTTCACTATCGTAACTCTGAATCCTCTGAAGGTTTATACAGGCTGTATCAGGTTATGGGGCAATTGGTCAAACGAGATATAGGCAATGGTGGTAGGAGCCCATGAAAAAATTTGAAATATAAATATAGATTCGTTAATGAATTAGAGACATGTAAAATATTCAATTCTGTCACCGCTTTTTCGTGTAAATCTGATTGAAATGTATAAAGTCAGTGATACTTAATATGCAACAAATCCGTACTTTGTTAATTTATTTATTAGAAACTCAGTAAATCAATGATTACATTCGCATGAGCAAGACGAACTTCGCTGTAAATCAGCTGATCTGCCGATAACAGTTGACGAGTCGCCTTTGTACCCACGTACCATTGAAGCAACATGTCTGACCAGCATGGTACAGTAAGGTTAATATGCCTCCTCTTGTGGTGGAGACTCAAGCTCAGCAGTGAAATATATATTAGCTGTGATGATGATGATTGACTGATATAATACAAAGAAGGTAATTAATGTAGGATAATATAATTTACAGATGTACAACTAGACAAGCAAACATTATTACAGGAGGAGATAAATAAATTGCCAACATTAGTTCCAGCTCATGCCTTAACACATATACCTACAGAGCATTACTTAAACATTGGTATGTAAATATTTTAAAAATGAGATGATTGTATGATCAGAAAATAATATTATTCAATTTTATCTAAGAATATAATTATATTATTATCACCATTGTCACTACATCATATTAGCCTCTAAAATTGGTTATGGGGTCACCAGGAAAATGGACAACAACACTTTCTTGGGAAAATTTTAACACCTGTAACTGCCAATTGGCGATAGTGGTATTCCCACATTTGGAAGAAAATGTTTGTTTTGATGGAATATAATTTTTTTTTAATTTTCCTTGTGGTGATGGAATAAGAATACAATTCACCTATCCCCCTATCTTGCCCGTGGATGTCGTAAAAGACGACTATGAGATATAATATGCACATGACATCTGTGGAAGAGAAGAAAACCTATACCAACATGTCTAACCAGCATGGTATAGTAAGTCAAATTCCCTTCCATTGTGGAGGAGGCCTGAGCCCAACAGTGGGCTGCGATGATGATGATGATAAATAATTTTTCCAAATTCTTTAAATATAAGTGCTAGTTTTAGTTGTTGTATTACTGTTACATTTGTTAGCCTACCAAATAAATAAAAGTAACTGATAGTAATTTAATATTATAGTCCATAAAATATAGGGTGATCTCTGTGACAGTTGTCCCTAGTGTTGTCACGCTTACGATAAAGTCCGTAGTTTTTTATCGGTAAACCTCTTTATTTTTATAATTGTGATTTTCTATTATAATTAAAATACAATCAATGAAAATCTTTTTATATTTATTTCAAACAAAACTGTTTTTTGACTGTTTTAATTATTCAAAAGGTCAAGACAATCACGGTCTAGGTCACTATTATCGTCATCACTGGAGCGTTCCTGCTAGAGCATTTATCATTCCCTGCCAAAATAGGGACAGTGGTTAGATCAATCTATCAATTACGACTGTTTTATAAATAAATATGTCTAGTTTATTGACAATAATGCGTACATAATATTATCATTTACTCTGAGACAAAAAGCAGTTTTTTAAAGTTTAATTAATTCAATTTATGTATTTTATAATGTACCTGTCTGTTGTAATTGTAAAAAATATGTTGAAAGTATTATATAGTATTATATAGGTATTGTATTGAGTTTATTTCTTTTATGAATAATTTATCGATTTACGTATATCGACTGTCCCATCTCTTTTTTATTTTCAGTCTAGTATGACATTGGATGTGCGGAAGCGTCATTTATGTATAAAATGTTTACTAGGTATTTCAGTACTTACGAGGTACATTTTAGGCATGAATATTAATATTTTTATATTTATAATATATTGCAATTCAGTTGCAATAAAACTGGTACAAAAAGAATGAAAATATATTTGATACAAAATGAAATTGTAAACATGTCGCTCGTTCAAACTCACTTCGTTGGTTTCGTTGATATCTGTCACAGAGATCAAGCTATATTTTATGGACTATAGTGGGCATGAATCTAAATCCATCTACAATATGTTTCACCCATGTTATCACTTAAGCCACAGTGGTACACAAATGTATGTGAGTTCCTCCTCAGATTTGAGTTGAATTAGTGGTAACCCATTAGAGGTATGCTAATTGAGACTATAAATTCATAGTGATGGGAGAGAAACCCATTTTTAAAAAAAATCAATCTCTAATATAATTAATCGTGTGGATAAGATGGAACGCTTAAGGAGAAGCTTTACCATTTTTACAGCATATCCTAAATAGCTTAGCAATTTTATTTCGAGTTTTCATTCTCTTACTGTAATATGATATTGTTTCCTGTCACATGTTTTCTATAGTTACCCAGGATCCAGGTTCATAAATAATAAAAAGTGTTTGCAACATTGGGAAATACAAAATCAAATACAAACGGATGTAACCCCTTTAAATAATTTTATTATAAATTGTGTTCTTAATTCTGAAAGTTGATATAATAATTGAGTCTTGACTTTTATTGATTTGTTGAATTGAGCAAATATGACTGGTATATATATTTTTAAATTACTATTGGTGACAAAAGAGCACACCTGATGGTAAGTAATACTGCCGCTCATGAACAAAGGGCTCCACTTCCTTCACGGTAGGCAGCAGGGCTCTTTAGCCCTGCTGCCTATCATGAAGGAAGCGGAGGCAGTGTGAATGCCTGCAATGTGGTTCGGTGATACTAAAGGCCTCACCAAAGCGCACCATGTGCAAACACCCTTAGAAATTTGGGCTTGTGGTTCTCTCGCTTACGCAACAAAGTTCAGTAACAAGTGGCTACTACTCCGAATATATGACTGTCAACAATGTGGTCCTACCAGATGTCAAAGTATTCTTAAACTTATTTATTGCAGAGAAAAAGGAGGTAGACATAGATGTTTTGAGACCTAGCATAGTAGAAGGAGAAGGTGCCATCAAATATAAGATTTTTAAGCATTTATGGGAGAAGCAACATCACATTACAAGTGGGTCGAAATTTGGCTGTGATTATCTTGTGTATCCAGGTTAGTATTTCTGTGTATATAGTTTAATGTGAAATTAAATTACCCAAAGATTTATCATGCATTGATGGAGTTTTTTTAAAATATACTCATTGATTTTTAAACCATAATAATCATTATCCCATACAAGTCCTACAGTTGGGCTGAGGAGGGAAGGGAAATTGACTATACTGCACTGACCAGATGTGTTGCCGTTGGGTTATTTTCACGGGATAATTTTCTAATGCAATTTTTTTAATAAATTGTTCTTATAGATAGTATTTTGAGATTATTTTGTAATATAAATTATGTATCCACACATTTGTTAAAAAAATCTCGTTATCATGCAGCACTCGTTATGAACAGGACCCTAAAACCTGCCATGGGAACTTTTTGACCAGGTCACTGGCACCACAATTTAGAAAAAATAACCCACCTTGGCTATCCTGGTCGATCCTCCTTTCGTGGAGTTACCCCCTGAGCACGACAATTATGAGGTGAATTGTTGAACCTTGTTATTAAATGAATGAGACACTATATATTCATATAATTTTATTGCAGGTGATCCAGTGAGATTTCATGCGACGTATATGATAAGGTGTATATATAATCAAGTTGGTACATTCAGACCTACAGAATTTGTAGCCTTTGGGAGATTATCAGTTGCGGTTAATAAGTTAGCTGTTTTTGCATTTATAAATTCGTCTGGTCAAGTTGATTTTCAGACTCTACAGTGGCATGATAATGTGATAACTCATGGATAATATGCAAATAAATTATATTGAAGTTTTAAGGTCATTTTTCTATTATTATACAGACCAGGTATATCAGGTTATGAAACAACTGTTCCAGTATGTTGTAGTTTAACGGTCATAGATCGTATTTAGAATGTATAGTGCACAAAATACAATAAAACATAATAGTTACAGTGATTAAGAGTCTATGCCTTAAATGTTACATATTATGTAAGCATGTACAGAGAGGATACATGTAGGCATGTAATGCGTCGACAGTATAAATAGGTATGAATCACGCAAACGCGTCGATGGTAAGGTAGGTACGGTCAGCGATCATCGGCTGATCAACTGATATTAAAGCGAAGTTTGTCTTGCTTATGTGAATGTGATCATTGATCTTTCGATTTCTAATGAACATTTAACAAAGTAGGAATATGTTATAGATTAAGTATCACTGACTTAATACATTTCAATCAGATTCACACGAAAAAGCGATGACGAAATTAAAAACTTTACATGTTTCTAATTCATTAACAAATCAATATTTTTACCACCATTGCTTAACTCCCGTTTGAACAGTTGCCCAATAACCTGATACATTCTGTATTATGTATAGCATGAAGCTAAAGGCTTAGAATAATAACGTATAGAATGATAGTGTCGGTACTTAAGCGATCAAAAACATGAAGCCAAAAATACTGATGCGTACAAGCGATTACACACGCACACCACTACACAAATTATGAATTCAAATTTTGTTTTTATTAACATAAATCGTCGAAATACTTTTAAAACTAATGTTAATACACTTTTTATGTTTTTCAAATGCCTTGTGACACCATTTGAATGGACAAACCGTCATAATTACCTATTTATTTTTTAAGAGTTCAGTACATACGTGCAGTACAGTGACTTTTACACTACGGAACGGTAAAATTTAAATGCTTCATTTTTTGTGCGCAGAGTTACCTTCTATTCGTTATTATTCTAAGATTATAGGTATAATATGTCACAAAATCTATCTTGTGTATAGCAGACCGCTTAGCATAAGAATTTTACTTTTTGTAGAGATGGAGGTGTAAACAACACCTATTCTTGTCTTATGTAGTGTATGAAGGCCTATTTAAACTATACTGTATTCCTGGATTCAAACTACACTAGATTCAGATATTGAGCCAATTTAAAAAATGTTTTTTTTTATATAAACCAACTTATTGTCAATAGGGCTGGCAACTGTCAAAGTAGCGCTAGCATAGCTTGGCCAAAACTAATCATTTTTGTAGGAGATATTTTAAATAAAATCTTTTATATTAAATACTGACATGCCTAAAAACCTTGAAGTCGCCTTTTGTAACGAACAAGGCGCACATCGATTGCCTAAGGTCAAAGACACGATGAAAAAGTGGATATAAGATCTAACTTTAAACCAGAAAGACTATATCGTCTTAATTTTCTCTATTCAGATTACTAAAAAACATGTTTTTATACAGGTGTATTAGCTAATTTTACTTCTGTATTTTATTGATTACATTAAGACGCAATAAACCAGATTTTAAAGCAGCAAAAATTTTTAATGTAAGAAAAACAGCTGTGTCTAATATTAGATTTACATCGATTCACTTTACATATGATTTATGATTGATATTTGGCCCAGTCGTAGTTTGATGAATTATTATATTTCCAATATCTAAGCCTAGCTAACCTAACCCACAGAAAGCCACATTTAGTACGTATAAAAAGTTTTTAATAGGAACAACTCCAGGTGGTTTAATTTTTTATAGTTTAGAAGCTTATGGTGGGGCAACTAGTGATAGATGATTGAATTGAGATTTTTATTACAAAATTGCAAAGAAGGAGACAGCATTATTGCAGATAGAGCGTTTAATGTACAGGACTTGTCTGCTCCTAAAAAGTATTATTGTTGCTGTTCTAACCTTTTGAAAGGTCGTTCACAATTGCCAGGATATACTTGTATATTAAAATATGACTAGCAACTTGCTAGTTAGAAAGTACATATAGAAAGACTCATTGAATTAACAAAACATACATAATACTTCAAACACCATTAATTTCATATTATGTTCCCTTAGCTTCACTACACAGCACAAATATTTTACATATGTATTATGTAACTTTAGGGAAGGAATTGTGAATAAAACAAGTGACTCTGGCTTATTTTGTAAGGCCGGAGCAAAGTTTCTTTGCATTCTATACAACAAATACAAGATATTTTTGCAAATTTTATTTACATTTAATTACAATATGTATTTTTGGCAGTCCTTTCTTGATGTTAACTTGATATTATCTAAAGAATTCTGAAGAGACGGAAACAGGTGGCAATCTCAAGGTTCAAGATCGGGACTATATGGTGGATCCATTTGTTGATGTATAACCTCTTTATAGGTTGATGTAATTGCTGTTATATCCCAATAGCTATTAAAATCTGGCACTTTCATAGCAGGTTCGTCATTATCAACACTAGTGCCCCCGAAATTAACTTTGTATAATTCCTATCTGTAAACAAAATTAATTAATCATAGTCCAAGAATCAATTTTTATGATACATATTTCTGAGGATTATTTTCTTTTTATGCTATGTGTATTTATCTAAAATTGAAGGCATATTAAAGGTATAACAATTACATTAAAAAACTAAATATTTTAGGAATGGGAGGATGTTAAACTAAATTTAAGGTTATACCTTTAAACAAGGCCTGCCTTTTTTCCTTGTAAGGAAATACCACATTTTCTTAGTTCGGCCTTTAGCTCGTTTATTTTCTATGTCGAATATATATTTTTCGTAAATTCCATTCTCGTAACACGCCAAAATTGTATAATTTTACAATCACAACAAAAACAAACAGGCTTTGACAGATTCAAGCTATACTAGCGACATCTGCGAAAAGTTTCCAGTGGCCAACCCCATTAACCAAATGTCAGGTAGATCCAATTTAGAAAATGAGGTCAGCCTACGAATCAAACTTAGAGGATCTTCTCATCCAACAAACCTGTGTCGGAAAGCATAGGTGTAAATTACCAGTTTACGTTACACGGAAACTGTGGTCTTTAAATGTAGGCTCTCATCAAGCTCAAAGTCGCTTAGCGTGTATGGAGCGGGCTATGCTCGGGATTTTCCGGCGACATAGAATTAGAAGTATGGAAAGCCGTAGAAGAACTTGAATAACCGACATAGCACGAAGAGTTAGTACGCTGAAGTAGCAATTAGCAGGTCATATCGTTCAACGAACCGACAGCCGTTGCGGAGGAAAGGTTCTCGAGTGGCGGCCACGTATCGGACGACGCAGTGTAGAACCTCACCCCATTATGTGTATCGATGACCCGATGAAGGCTGCTGGGCGTTGTTGGATGAAGGTGGCGTAGGACCGCATTTTGTGGTGAAACCTAAGGGAGGCCTACGTTCAGTAGTCCTATTCCTATAGGCTGAATGTTGGTGTGGTGGGTTGGTGACTAATGATTGTTTATCGAGAAAATATAAAATATTTAGGGATATGAATCTTGTTCACTTTATGGGTTTAGTGAGAAATTGAAAAAAAAAAGAGTTTCGGCGTGAATAAGAAAGTATCATGCCACGTATCATGTTTTTAATGTTATATAGAATAATTTTGACGATATTTTATTTAATATAATACAGTTAAGGTGCTGATGTGTTGTGAATACGATATAATAGTGGTTTATGTGTATTTGCATGCTCTAACAAAATTCTTAAAAAAACATTATTAGGTTTTCGATGCCCAATTAATGGTAATGGCTTAATTTACTGACGGACGGGCTATGATTATCAATACGCAATGATTATCAATAATTGAGTACAAGGTGAAGAAAATTATATAAAATTTGACTGTATGAGATTAGTTCCTTTTGCCTGGCCGAATGCAGAAATAGAACAAAAAAATGTTTTTTTTTTTCTTTTTAGTACATAACTGTCAGATGAGTTTCGGCGCGAATATGGAAATGCCATGTTGAAGCTCTTGTATTATATTCATTATTTTAGTGTTATATTGAATAATTTTGCTGAAGTTTTATGTAATATAATACAATTAAGGTGCTGAAGTGTGGTGAATGTGATATAAGAGTGGTTTACGTGTATTTGCATATTCTACCGGAATTCCCAGAGAAATTCTTAAATTAGGTTTTCAGCGCCTAATTAATGATAACGACTTGACTTACTGACGGACAATGACTAATGATAAGTTATACAATATGAAGAAGTAAATAATATGTAAACAAAATTATTTGTAAGCTACGTAAGACAAGGCAGTATGGTTGAAAAGACTTTAGCCTGCCCGTAAGGGCGATCGAAACAAAAAAAAAATACATAACTGTCAAGTTTATCATTTTATTAATGTCAAAGTGTCAGAGGGAGTAGGCATGGGTAACTCGACGATAATCCTTGCGTTAACTCAGTAACTCAGGCGCAGTAGACTGCGCCGGCTCATTGCGCCAACTCAAAATTGCGCCATGGCGCAACAAAATGTAAACACGACCGAGTGAGCTACGAATGAAATCTGCGCCACTCCAGGTATAACTCCATTTCTAACTCATTGCGTCATGACGCAACACATGAAACAACCGAATGAGAAACTAAATGCGCACCTAGGTATAACTCAATTTTTAAAAGAGTTATTTACAGTTCACAGAGTTGTTCGACCTTGAGTTTTTCGGCGGGAATATGGGAGTGTAATGTTACGCTCTTGAATGAATTATTGTTTTTAGTTTTATATTTTAAATAATTTTGCTGATATTTTATCTTTATTTACATTATATATATTTGTTGTGTACGTCACTGAAACTCCTCTTAAACGGCTGGACCGATGTTGATGAAATGTTTTGTGTATGTTCAAAGGGATACGAGAATGGTTTAGATTCACAACTGGACTCGGTAGGTGGCGCTGCTGTCGATTTCAAAGAGCATTCCTTTATTTTATTTGAACAGAACAACATCTGTATTGAGTCAGCTAGTTTAATATGTAATACAGTTGAAGTGTTGTGAATATCATATAATAGTGTTTTACGTTAATATGTATAATAGTGTACTTGGTTTTCAGCACCCAATTAATGGTAACGACTTACTGACGGATGTTACTTATCTCTTACGCTAATAATAAATTATATGTAAAGAAAATTATGTGTAAGCTACGTAAGACAAGGCAGTAAGGTCGATTATAGCCTGCCTTATAGGCGCATAAATAAAAAAATTGTTCAGATTCGCCGCCGCTGCGACGATTGCGCCGTGCGCTAACACATTTTCTAGAAGTGAGTTGATACTTCCAGCGCAGTGAACTGAGTTGGCGCAATTGCGCGGCGCAGCGCAGTGTTACACATGTCTAAAAGGGAGTTTCGGCGCGAATTTGGAGATGTCATGTTAAGCTTTTGTATTATATTCATTTTTTTAGTGTTTTATAGTGTTATATTGAATAATTTTGCTGATATTTTATGTAATATAATATAATTAAGGTGCTGAAGTGTGGTGAATGTGATATAAGAGTGGTTTATGTGTATTTTCCATGGAAGTAATAAGTACTACGTACAACAGTAATGAGCTCTGTCTGTGCATCTTGCAGCTAAAACAAAGAAAATAAAACCTTATGTCAAGGACGTAAGAGTCTTGTCGCGCGCAAAATAAAAATGAAGCCGAGTGAGAAGGCAACCACTGTACCCTGTGTCCCTTTCTAACAGTGACTTAGAGTTGCCAGAGTTAAGTTGATTTCAATTATTTCGTTGTTGGTAGAAAAATAGGCGATTTATGTAACGTGCAAAACCTTATTAACGCAAAAATGTTGCGATTGGCGTATAGGTTTTTTTTTTTATTTGTATGAAATACGGACACCTGACCTGACAACCCCACATGAAATTTTTAAACTTAATTTTTGAATGAAGAATTATGGTGACTATGCTATCCTAGTCCTAGTTCAAGAACAAATAACTTAAATACCTATGCATTTTTTATTCTTTTCTATATTAAAATTACTTTGTTTCAAATTCAGATTTCCTAAAGATCTTAATATTAGGGAAATATGGATAAATATTATACCCATGTATTATATACCCATCGGTGGGCACAGTTAATCCAAAAATTAACTTCGTTAATCGTTAATTAAAATTTTAACTTCGATAATCGTTAAAGCGTTAAATTCGCGAAAATTTAACGCAAGTTAACGTTAAAAGTTAACCATATAAGACTTACTATTTTTTACTTAGACTTGGGTATTATTTAGACTACTGTTTTCGTGCCTGTGTGGTGACAGAGGAGTAAGGGTCGGTATACACGACAATGATATATCGTAGCGATTCGACTGCGCAGACAGTTTGTGCAGTTTTATCGATAGTGTGTACGAAAATCGTCTTAGATTTTTCTGGTGGCGCAAACGATCGCGGTAATTTCAAAATTATAAGTTGGAGCAATTGTTCAATTCGTTCGCAATGCTTGCTGTAGGTGCAAATCAACATATCGCAAGACTATCGCAAGAAGTAATAATATGTGGTGTGTGTCACGTGGACAGAGCAGCGCCTTGAACTTGACTAATGTAACGGACTAAAGTTAACGAACGTTCAGTTTAACAGAAGTTAACAAGAGCGTTAACATTTTTTGAAGTTAACTTAAAAGTTAATCCGCTAACCAAAATTCGTTAATTAACGATTAATGGATTAACAAGTTAATGCCCACATCTGTATATACCATTGTATTATATAATATTTCGAATGGCATCACACTGGAACTATTAAAAAGCATGTTGTAAGATGTAATTTTATTTAAGTGAAATTAGAAAAATTAATAAAAAATAGACAATCCCACTGATTTTCTTGCCGGGTCTTCTCAGTGCGGTCGCGTTCCGATCCGGCGGTAATTTTAAGAAAAATGTAAAAAAATGACAATATGTAAGTGCCCCCGCTGCGTTTATACATAATAAATGATTTGAATTTGAAAAATTGAAGCTGAGCGGGAGCTCAGTAAAAGGCTTATTACACTACACGATATTCAGGGCCCTAACTTAGTAGGGGTGCTCTACAACAGCTAAATTGTGAAATCTGTTTCAGTTTTAGCGAAATAACAGTTTCAGGAATGAGCTCTGTCTGTGCATCTTGCAGCTAAAACAAAGAAAATAAAACCTTATGTCAAGTTTCAGTTTCAGATTTTAAACTGAACATTATTTATTATATTGCTGGATATATCGTGAATGGGATGATTGACAAAATTTCTTGTTCAAATTATCGTGTGGTGTTATTGGATCACAAGACCATAGATCACAACTATTGTGTCGACATATCACAATTTTCGGCATTTACTGCTTTTATTGATCGGGGAAAACTTAAGCATGTTGCCAGATTTGTATTTGAAATTCTAAAGTACACTGAAAAACTGTTTATTACATTATCAAATCAATAATTAAAAAACTTACATAAAAATAAAATTATCATGTATGTTGTCCAAGAATTTTATAGCAAACTACATTACATTGTTAGATCCACCACATCCTCCTCAATCTATATTTGAAGATCCACATGATATTCAATTGGTGAAGGCGTTAGCGAATTCATATCTCAATTTACGTTTAACTCGTAATGCAAAATTAGAATCAATGAAACATATGAGGAATAAGCTGGGTTTGCGGCAGAAACTTCACAAAATTGTTTTATTTAGCAATGTCTGATTTAGAATGAAACTTAAATGTAAACTTAACTGTTTTTTTTTTGTTACCTAATTAATTAAATATACCACAATAGGTAGTTTATCGTAATTTTATCTCAGTCCAGCTGCATGTCGCGTCGTGTCCCACAAGCACCAGTCGGTAAGTACCTACCTACAGGACGCAAGTGTGAAAAGCAAGCAAAAACAGCAAATGTATAGTGCGGCAAAGGGCAAATTTATCATTAGCATCTTTGATTAAAATCCATCTGAAGCAATGATCTGCTGACGTCAGATCATAAATATTTTTTTATAATTATTGTCCTTAAATCATATTTCAATATGGTCACCATCGCCAGAGAGGGATAAAAGGTACAGTTACTGAGCTCTCGCTCGGCTTCAATTTTGCGACAAGAGCTCATTCCTGTTGTACGTAGTACTTATTAATTCCATGGTATTTTCATATTCAACCGGTATTCCCAGAGAAATCATTTAATTAGGTTTTCAGCGCCTAATTAATGATAACGACTTGACGCACTGACGGACTATGACTATAAATAAGTTATACAATATAAAGAAGTAAATAATATATAAAGAAAAACTATATCAGACTTGGCTGTATGGGCTTTGATCCCTTTGCCTGTCCGTATGGACAAACAGAACCAAAAAAAAAAATCAAAGTGTCAGAAATAGAAAGCATTTAAAATTTTACTCTATTTTTAGGATATTTAATATAAAAGCTACAATAAGATGGATGACCCCGAATTAGAAAAAATAAGGCAACAGCGTCTTGCTCAATTACAGGCTCAACATGGGGTGAGTATATCGTTTTAATGTAGGAGGTTAGGTTAGGTAGAAATTATAACAATAGTGAAGAACTTATTCAATTAATGCCTCTTCAAACCCTTTCTTTTATAATAAATATTTGTTTTCACTATGCATTGCAGGGAACTGGTGATCCCAATCAGGCTAAAGCTCAGGAAGAAAGAATGCATGCTATGGAAGAAGCGAAACTCTCAATACTTGCACAAGCTCTTAGTCAAGACGCTAGAGCGAGATGTATGTCAACATTAATGTTTTTTTTTGTAATATTTACAGGCTTTGCCCAAAACTCAATTTTGATAAAACTCGATTTTGATTAACAGTTTGAGGAACTAAGAACCTAAAAACCTAAATTTAACATCCAACATCAGTAGTATGATTCATTAATGATTACTGACAGCACTGTGACATCATTTGGGCACTTTAACATGTAAACAAAGTGGCTTATATATACAAAGTATTTATAATAATAGATTTGAAAGAATAGCTGAATCACCTTGAAAGAATTTGTTTTGTTTAAAATAGCATTCCAATTATCTGGGTCTATTATTACTAAATGTTATTTGAATATCTGGATATTAAATTAAAATCTTAAAAAAAAATATTGCCATGCTTTAACACTATAGATGTAATATTGCCTTTTTTAAAATAACTTTATCGGTCTTAAATCAGTAATTAGGGAAATGTATGTTGGGATAATGGGGTATTTGGATAGTTCGGATAATCCAGTTAATTAGGATTCTACTGTAGCTGTTTTATAGTTGTTAAATTTGTTTATTACATACTGCCTTGCGAATGTTTATCAGATTACAGAGTGTGTGCTGTATATGGATATAACATTATTCCCCTCTTCTCATTCCAATATGTAAGGGATCAATTTTAGTTTTGGATATGAATTTGTTTCACATTATCTAAGTTTTGGATAATTTTTTATTTTTTATTGTCAATGGTGGCAAACGAGCAAGCAGCACACCTAATGGTAAGTGATACTGCCATACATGAACCTTTGCAGTACCAGGGGCACAGCAAGGCCATTGCCTACCGTGAAGAAAATGCTCTTCTTAAACCTCGTTTAAAGAAGGACATGTCATAGTGCTCGGGCAACACAGCAGTAGGTAGTTTATTCAAGAGCTTGCACGTACGTGGGAGAAATTTGGTTATAAATATTTAATTTTCAGGGAATTATAAAAGAGTAATGCCAATTATGGTGACTATAGTATTATTCCCTTTTGAAGAGATTTACTTTTAGACTGTCAGTGCGGCTGTTGATAGTAAATATGTTGTAACATGTCTTATAGAGACACTGACCCTGTCTGAAAATATCTGATACATTGATATTGGTTTCAGATATTTTTTCATTCACATTAAGAGAAGGAAAACTCGAAATGAAACCCTATACCAACATGTCTGACCAGCATGGTATAGTAGGTCAGATTGCCTTCCATTGTGGAGGAGGCCTGAGACCAACAGTGGGACGTATGTTTGCTGCGATGATGATGATGATATTTTCATTTTGGATACCAAATAGTTTTGTTTGTTTACCTTCATAATTGATTTGTACAGATAATAAAAGAAATGGATCTTTTTTCAACACCAAAAATGTTTGCCGTCCACCATATATACAAATAAATAAAATTGATGTCTGTTTGTAATATCAAAATATTGTGCCTTTTTCATGTTTATATGGTTATTTGCACAACATCTATGTTTAAAATACAGTTTAAAATTTTGTGTCTACCTGTGTGTTTTTTGGGGGTAATCTACAAAAGGGCTAGTATAGCATAAGGTCTATATAAGGAGTAATTTAGGTTATATTTTATCCCGGTATTCCCGTGGGAACTGGCACTATGGGTAAACAGGCTGAAACCGAAGCAAAGGCGGGTTGCTAGTCTATAAATAAAAAATTGTTGTCCTCTGATAATTTTTTTATTGTCTTTGTAACTGCCACTCATGGACCACTGCAGTAATGGGGAACAGCTAGGTTACTATCTACAATAAAGGTTTAGGCCTCCATTTCAATTTTTCATAGGTTTCCATATCTGCTTCTGTTTTTCATCTTTATTTACATCAAATAAGATTAAGACATATTTAGTTTAATGATAGAATTAATGAGTTATTTTTATTACAGTGAACACAATCAAGTTAAGTAGACCTGAGAAGGGATCTATGGTGGAAAATATGATCTGCAGAATGGTTCAAATGGGTCAAGTGCGGGATAGAATAACAGAGCAAGAGCTTATTCAATTGTTAGAGTCACTCAATTCACAGATGCCTAAGTCAAGCAGCACAGTGAAGTTTGATAGAAGACGAGCTGCTCTAGATTCGGATGACGATGATTTCTAGCATTACTTCATTAAGACTTTAAATACTCGAAAATATAAATTATTACAATGCCTTAATGTAATAATATTAAATGCTTATTTATATTGTAAAAATTTTATTTTTGATAACTTATGCTACGTTTTATACACAAAGCTACTAATGATTATTACACCTATAGTATAAGGGGCTTCTAAACTTCTTAAAATTACTTCTTAAAATCCATTTTTTATTTCATTTTCATCCAACAATATAATGGAGTGATAGAATAACATCCCTTTTGCAGATTTTTACCTGTTTTTTTTTATTAGTCCACTGTTAGTGACATAAAATTATTTTTAATTTATAAATGTTTGAGTATTAACTATGGGGATTTTCGTTGCTGTTGTCCAGAAAATCGATTATTATGAAATTTTAATTTTGCATTTTCACTAAATATATAGCTGCACTGCCTTTTGTTATTTATATTATTTTAAACACTCGTGACATTTCTTTAATAAATACTATCAATCTAACTAATATCTAAAACTGTTTTTTGTTGTGCTACTAATTTTATTATACAAACTAATGTTGTGTACTATTCCTCTCCCGAAAGGCTAACCCGCCGAGTTGGCCACAGTTATTAAGGAACTCGGTCCTGGTGGTCGGCCCAACGGCGAAAGGAGGGAATACGGTGTGTTATGGAGCCGCGCGCTGCGTTTGCGTCACCCCTGATGGAATGGATGGCGTGTGTCCTAGCCATAGCCCAACCACAAGGCAGAAAAGAAAATCTATTATTCCGTTAGTAGACAAGGAAAAACCTTAACAATACACTCTAGTTTTCACAGCAATGACTTTATTTCACACTAGCAACCCGCCCTTGCTTCGCTTCGGTTATAGGTTATAGTCGTTTTACCCGCGTAGTTCCCGTTCCCGTGGGAATACCGGGATAAAATATAGCCTAGTTTACGCCCTGATATTATAGCTTCCCATTGGTGAAAGAATTTTTGAAATCGGTCCAGCCGTTTTGAAGATTACCCGGAACAAACAGACAGACAAAAATTTTATAATCGCTATTTTAGGCATAGGTGTCGTGCAAATAACCGTGTGAGCATGAAAAATGCCTATTATTTTGACATTACAAACAGACACTCCAATTTTATTTATTGGTATAGATAAAGCTGACAACGAAAAAAAAAGTGAGATTCTGACATTCTTTCATATTTGATTCTTTCGTTTTATTTTTTCATATTTTCATTGTTTTGGATATTGAGACGCAGATTTGATATACATGTCAGAGATCGGTTTATATCTTGGATTCATTATCATTATTTCAGCTCTTATATGGCGCACTTTTGGGCTCGAGCGCCTCCTTAATAGGAGGGACATTGACCTACTATACCACGCTGGTTCGGTACTAAGTTTTGGTTCATTTAAAATTTTCCTTCTCTTGCATATATGTAATAATATGTATATTTAATCCCGTCTTGCGACATCCATTTATAAGAGGTTTTTGTATTCTATTGTACTCGTACTCTTACTCCGTCACCACACGAAAAATACTAATTGGTTTGGAGATATAATTATTAATTACTGGCGTTAGAGGACTATGGATAATGAACACACAATATAATTATATTTTTTATAATGTTTAATTATAAGAAATGGGCATCTATAGAATTCAATTGATATACGGAAAGGTTTCTTTGAAATTTTATTTTCGCAATTGAAATACCTAATACATTATAATAAAATAATGTTGTCTGTTCTCTTTGATTTTTGAATCAGATTACAATTTTTTTTTGCGTTTTGCCGGAAGTATACTTTCACATTTTATTTTTTTATTAAAAAAATATATGAAAATGATTAATGTTTAAAACATTAATCATTTTCATTATATTTTTTTTTAAAGCAAAATCAGTTTTTTTGGGGTAATCCCACCAAACATTCTCACCACTGTAATACCTGTGAGCCAGGATCTACAATGATCTCCGTATAAAACAACGCGGAAGTCAGGAAGTCTCGGGAAACGATTTTCATTGTCTCGGAACCCGCAACAAATTGATATGGCATAATGTAAAAATAAAATATTAGGAGTTTTTTCATTATTTAACATAACTACAAGAATTAAAAATTCAAAAATATTTCAACTTGTGGCAACTCAATTCTTTTAATCAGATCTTCTTTAGTTATAGAAACTAGCCATTAAATAATAAAAAATAGTATTTTTTTTTATAAGCAATTAAAAAATAACGTCAAACATTCCATCTTGCCCTTACCCTGAGGGCAGAATGGAAAGCTTGTTCGAGCAAGATGGAATGTATTGGAAATCATTATATTTTTTCAGTTTACACATATAAACTACCATCTTCAGTATCGGTACACAATTCATGTGCCCAGCCATTACATATTGGACATTGTACCCAGTCCTCAGTGGGCGGTTCCACATAAGGTTCTCCACATAATACCTACACAGTAGACATTGTTCTCTGAAAAATCATCTAAATTTTGTACAATATTTATTTCTTTTTCTGTTTTTTTCACTTTTCCTTTACCCTTTCCTTTATTCTTACTGGTTCCTATTTGCATGCTTTTATTTTCCTTACCTATGATGGTCCGATTACATACTAGCTTTGGTTTCGCTTTCATCTCATTTTTCATTTCAATGGTGTTTTTAAAAGGAGAACTGGTTAAAATTTCAGATTTTTGACATCTTACTTTCCGTTTATTTATGGTAGGTGTAACTTTTGGTGATGGAAGAATTTTAATTGGAGAAATGTAGTGCGAGGTGGATGGTTGATAGCAGCTCTTCTCGACAACACTGAAACGAGATTCACGCATACTATCTTCTGCTATTTCATTGTGTTGCTCTTCATTGTGCTTTTCTTAACAACTTGACTGTCCAATGAGTTACATATGACTCATGATGAGCTTTAGGAATAAGTTCATGAGTCACATGTGACTCTTTTTTTGATGCAATTTGGGGATAAATTTTTGTTATGAACGTGGCATAATGTACTAATATAAATTACGTGAACTTGTAGCGAAAATCTTAAATATTAAGAAAATTAAATAAAATTTCGCAAAAGTTTTTTTTTATACTACAGATGAATAATAATCATGAGTAGTCCTATAGGCATCGGATTTTGTATTTGTATGCAGTAAAATTAAAATAAAACACAAATAAAAGGTTTTATTAGAAAAGATATTCCATGAACTGATTAATCAAACGTGTTTTTCGTTGTAGCAATCCAAACAAAATGCTTTTTTACATGCTTTGCACTCCGTATGCACTTGTTTGGCTTTGCGAACCAACTGCTCATGAATTTTGAGTTTAGCATAGCAACCGCTGTATCTCTTTCGAACTAATTTATTGTTTATAGTACTACGCGCAATTTCTTGAAGACTGATCAGAAGAAAAAGAAGAACCTGAAGGTCTTGCAGTCAGAGAAAGCGAAGGTCTATGGGGCACGTTCGGTTCTGTAGTAGTTGCTGCTGGCCCGAGAAAATATCGCACTAATTGTTCTTGAACTTGCAAAACAGATAACTTAGCGATGAAGACAGCGACAGACAGTAATCTTTTTTGGTTTTAAACATTATTGAACCTTTGTAAATTCTTGCTGTAAATTTGAAACCAAATCAAGATTAAGAATGCTTCCATGATAAAATCTTAAATCATCCTGATTCCTAACTTGTACATTTAAGCAACCCTTCAATACTTGTTACTTGTGTAAAAGCTACGTAAAGTAATGGAATACAATGACTTTTACTATACTGACCACCTCGTCATATGTACTTCCTTAAGACGTCTTATAACTATCCATAAGTCTGCTGCACATCCTGATATCAATATCAAATAATTTTTTTCCCACAATGGTTTTATTATTATTGAACTTTATTACTTGAACTTCGACGTACAATAAGTACGGCCCGTCTATTAATATTATATTCCGTAACGAAGGCAGCGGCTTTTCTCCTAGCCATTATACCAGTTTATTTATCTGAAAAAGGAGCTATATGCGAGTAACTTGATTTTCTACATTTTGTTCTATATGAACCAGCTTTCCAACTGGGTCGTTATCTAAGCCGTCTACCACGTTTATGTTAGTTGTAATAATTTAAAGTTTTTCCATAACAAAAATGATTTTATATGGCAAACCTCCTGTATCAATTGTTGGCATCTTGTGCAAATATGAGATTTGCTTCCTGCTCATGATTAGTACAACGAGAAATAATGACTATCGCTATTAAATCTATTTTATTTTCAGTTTGTAAAACTAATATGTTAAATACGTTAACGGATGCATTATCATGGAATAATCGGATACCACTTGGACATTGCTGTGAGATTCCTTCCGTCGTAAAAAATCTTGACTCAATAACGGCCAGTTTATCATCATTTAAAATAATACTATTGCCAATGTTTGTAAGAATAGAAGCAAAAAATTCGTCATCTTGACGCATTATTGGAGTTAATTCGTAGAATTTTAATCTTCGCCAAAGTAAGGGTCCAACCATCCGTTACTTTGGCTGCTTATAGCCCACCAAAATTTTCATCGAGATTTCCGTTATTTGCTTTAGTCTTGCGTCTATTTGGTTCAAGAGCTCGACACCAATAATACTGATTTCATCAATTATTAAAACTGACATATTTAAATAAGAATCGATATTGTTGCGCTGTTTCTATTGACAACGGAATTAATTTTGATAACATCCCATATTTTCAATGTGGTATGAACAGTGGTTCCGTTAATGGCTACTGTAGCTTTACGAGTCGAAGCACACATAATGTATGAATTGCAGAAGCCATCGGAAAATCTATTATATATTTCCATTTATATTACAAAGGT
The DNA here is from genome assembly GCA_032191425.1 of Lymantria dispar. Lineage (NCBI taxonomy): Eukaryota > Metazoa > Arthropoda > Insecta > Lepidoptera > Erebidae > Lymantria > Lymantria dispar. The sequence continues at coordinate 7,792,519 of CM063457.1, forward strand.
TTTCCACATCCATCTGGCTCAGTAAAAAGTAATTGTAAAGGGAACTTCTCTACAGATTAATTACGATGAATGACGTGTAAAAGTAAACATTTTCGCAAACTTTATAATTATTTATGATATTTTATCTTCTTTGGCTATTGCTCCTAAGTTTTTAAGCGTAGCTATACGTAAATCTTCATTTCGATTTCTGTACAATTCTTCAAAGGGGTTTGGCTCTGGAAATCTTATAGCAAAGTCTCCAATTCCTGATTCGTCATCAATTGGCTCATCTTCATAACATAATTGTAGTATATATCCATTGTCTTTTGATATTCGACTCAAATTCTTATTTTTGTAAAATATTTTTGTCTTGTTCATCATATATAGTTGTGAATTTCATATCTGCTAATATTTCTGTATCTTCATTTCTAAATTTTATATGTAAGGTAACCATTCCGTTCTATGGTCGTTGTAATCCTGAGTCATATCATAAATTCTGTAACAAGTGTGTATTCTCTTTCTTTTTATTTTTAATATATTTTGAAACAGATTGTGCTAAGAAACTGCCTCCAGTTCTTCCGGCCGTTTTTTATACTTGTCATACGAATCATCCTTCCAAATATTAGTAGAGTTGTTATCAAGTTCAGCTGTTTGTTTTTGTGTTTTTTGTATCTACTGTCGTTCAATAGGCCAACTCTTGTTAATATACTGAACAGCTACTGATGATTTAGACATTGGTAACCTTAAAAGATACCAAGGAGCTTCTTGATTACTCACCTTAATAGTATTCAGCATGTCGACGCTCATTTTGAAAGTTATTTTAATAATATCGAATTCTGGATTCTCATTCATAATTTCTATTATTTTGCGTTGCAAATTGCTTATGCCTCTGTTGGTCTTATTTAGATATTCGATGACATATGTCGCGCAAGAACATTTTTCAGCAATTATCTGGAAATCCATATTTCATTTTAAGACAATGAAAAACAAGTGGGTTGAAGGTTGGCACAATGCCATTTTTCTGATGGATGTCGTTTATAGAAATTTCTTGGTCTACTAAAACCAGATATTAGTAGGTTATATCGTTGTATTTTTCATTTGTACTTTTTACTTCATTTTTTACTTTATTCATACTCTTTTTACCTCATTCTGTACTTTCATAATAGTCATCAACACTGTCGTAGTCATTACTTTCAGAGTTAATTCTAATTTCTTTATGTTTTTACAAGAATTCTTTGTAAAGGGAATTCATCTTTTCAATCGGTATTAAAATCATAGTAGATTTTTCAAGGCATGAATGGAGCTTCGATACGGCACTTTTACACTGAAGTAGAACCAATTTTTTTGTAGCACGTGAAAGTATGCTCATACGTAAGTAATTTTATATTTCCGGATGCTTCCGACGTTTACACTGATATTAAACTGTTAATCATTTCTATTGCTTGTTTTTGCTCTTTTCTAAGAACATCTGTGGGAGCATTATCAAGCCATAAGAGAATATGTGCAAGTGGACTTCCTCGGTGTTCAATTCAATCCTCAAAAAAAAAATATTATAACTCTAAATTCACCAAAAGCACTGAATTTCTTCGACTGTAAAATTGACATTATTACATTGGCTAACTTGGTAAAATAAATCTCACATGTTACAGCATCGTTGTTAATTAATGAACAGTTTTGGATAAAACTTAGTTTAAAATTTTGCATGTTTTCTTTTTCTTCAGCTAATTTATGCAGCAATGTTAACGAATCCGGCCATCCTATTTCATTTGCGTTTAGTGTCATGAAGGCAGTTGGCATCCCTAGCTGCTGAATTATTGCAAATAAATCTTTTTTCTTTGCAGACCAGTACCAATCTGAATTGAGTATTGATCGTAGAAAAGCTAAATTGGATTCTATGCAGTTATGTGTATACTCTTCGGATTGAACTTGTTTCTTAGTTATATTAATATCTTTACTAATTTGTTTAACAATCGGTTAAACCGTCACGAACTCGTAGTCTTATTATTTTTACAGGCATATATAACAAATGATAGGGATCGACATCTCGACTAGATGACATGAAAGATGTAGTTGAAAGATATAGCTTTGACTGTATCCCTAAATTTTTCCATTTTAGTCACCCACATAAGCACTCGGAAATGATAGGTTTTCAGCATGCTCATCGAATAATAAACTCTGTGGAATATTGTTTTGCTCTGGAGCTAATCTTAAATATTATTCTTTATTCCATACCAAAGTTTGTTGTTGAGCAGTAAGGTTTTCTTCAATATTAATATTTTCACTATACTCGTCAACATTCTGTTGTGTAATCAGTGGTGTTTCTTGATTAAAAATGATAGGAATCGACTTCTAATGATGTTATAATTTTTCTTCATTATTTACGTTTAATATATTTGTGTTTAAAAAGTAGATGGTCCAGCAATACTTTATGAATTTTGTATACGTTGCCTTCTTTCCGCTTCACGCCGTTACAATTTTTCTCTGCGCCCTGTATTGTTGCCGCCGTTGTTTTTTATTATTGTTATTTTCGTCAAAAACAAAAATGTAAATAGAAGTTAAAATGGAAATTAGTATATACATAATAATACATCTTATATAACATTAATAGTATGTCTTGTATTTAGCTGTTCTTGGTTATGCCCAGTTTCAATAAAAATATTTTTTGACCACTGTGATGATTGTTGGGTACTGAAATATTTATAATAAATTAGCTGACCCAACAGATGTTGTTCTGTTCAAATAAAATAAAGCGAATTGTGAATCTAAACCATTCTCGTATCCCCTTGAACACACACAAAAAATTTCATCAATATCGGTCCAGCCGTTTAGGAGGAGTTCAGTGACATACATACGTACACAAGAAATTTATATATAAAACTAGCTTCTGCTCGCGACTTCGTCCGCGTGGCATACTCGTAGATACTTGGTGGTAAGGTGAAAATATTTTTTAATAATACGATTCGGTCACAGATGATTTTTGAAACATTCTTCATTGGTGTTCCGTTCCTGTTGGTCTTAGCGTGATGATTTAGCATATAGCCTTCCTCGATAAATGGGGTATTTACACTGAAAGAATTTTCAAATCGGGCCAGTAGTTCCTGAGATTAGCGCGTTCAAACAAACAAACTCATCAGCTTTATATATTAGTATAGATATGAGATTAAAATATACAGAAAAAATCTGTGTGACTAATATACTAAGAATTTTAAACTCAAGAATTTTATATAGTCATTACAATATCGTAGACGAGTGTTTTTGGTGTGCAAAAGAATAAATAAAAGAGAAAATATACACTTGCAAAACATATACTCCGATCAAATTAGGTACAAGAGATTGCGACAGAGACAAAGACACCCAGACATCATTCATAATCATTTCTGGACTATTAAACGTCGTGGCGGTCGGCGAGTCCTGCGGGGACGCGGGCTAGTGAAGGGGGTGGCCGTCCCGTAGGTACAAGGCTCTGTAGATACAGGATTGCGGCAGTGTTACCAACTCCCTAAAATATTTATCCCTAAAAATTAGTTAAAAACCCTAAAATTACCACAATTACATGAAAATCCCCCTAAAAAATTTCATTAAAATGAGAATAAATAATAAATTAGTACCTGTACTGAAAATATATATATCTGGACAAAAAAGAAATGTGCCTCATATATGTGACATTTATGAGACATAGTTACTAAATAAACAATAATAATAATAATTAGGTAAGTTCCAAGCTCTACTAGGACCGGTCTATCACCACGGACAGGACTATTCTTGCGAATAAGCCTGATATCGTGCTGATGGATAATAGATGTCGCTACATTGTTTTTTTTTTTTTTCGAAATTCCCCAAATATGCCCCTAAAAATAGAACGCCCCTAAAAAACCCCATCCCACTTATTTACCCCCTAAATTTGGGGAGAAAACCCCTAAGTTGGCAACACTGGATTGCGGGCTACAAACTCCCCCTCCAAGTCACAAGTACGACCCGTTAGTGACGTTGAATTAGGCGATCGTCCACAACGACGTGGGTGGATGACGGCAAAGGATGAACCTATATAACGCGTTAAAGCACTAGAATGATACTACCCTTTAAGAACACCGGCGCAATCTACAATTATATAAGAAGTTGGACTAATGGCTTGCGAGATATGGCACGGGCTCTCCCTGCCTTCTAGGAGCAAACTTGCTTGTAAAATCCTTACATGTGCTGCTCGCAATATAAGTCTTCACGAGACCTAAATCTCCTTCACAAAAAGATAAAGATTCTCGTCGATGTTTATCACCTTCGGAGCTGCGTGTATCCTGTTGCTCCTTGATATGTTGTTGTACATCCTAAAGGTACGAAAAAAGTCCTTCAGGCAGGCCGTGATCTGCGGCACGAAGTTCTGCCTCGAGACGACTGCACGTAGATCAGTACCCGCTGAAAGCGGACTGCGCATCTCTCGCGCGAAGGTAAGGTAGGCAGCTGAATGTCCAGTCCCGTGATTGTACGCACTATTAAGTGAAAAACGTACCATCGGTAGAATAGCCAGCCATCAACGGAGAACTTACGAGTATGACAAGTTGTGTTTTTAGCTCACGATTCTTACGTTCGGCTGGATTGGCTTTGGGGTGATAGACGGGAATCAGAGATTATTGCATACCTAATACATCAGAGATTGTTTTACACCTAATACAAACAAAACTTTTTGCATAACAGCCGCAACAAATTGCGTTCCATTGTTAGAAATAACTCGACAAGAAAAAACATAACACAGAAATACCTCCTCCAAAAGAATTCTTGCATACGATTCAGCAGTCGCGTCCTATAAAGAGAATAGTTGTACACATCGTCTGGCGACATCTTTTATAAGAAGGATCAATTTCTCGCCACTGTCGTCTTCAGGTAAGGGCCCAAAAAGTCCATGGCTAAAACCTCAAATCTCTGCTGAGGTACTGGAGTTTGAAGTAACCCCGCTGGCTTCAAATTTGATGATTTATATTTTTGACAACGATCACATGACTTTAAATACTGAGTTAAAATAATAATTTTGTTTGATCTTTTGCAAGGTACGCTCCAAGCTCGAGTGTAAATTTTAATGCAGTAAATTGTAATTTACCAAGAGAGCAGATTTTACATTTACTATATGGTTACAAAATATACTCGTACTTAATGCAGATAAATGCACACCTTAATAATAAAAATATAATTTACTTACTGATAATGTGTCATAGTGTGATTTTGCTTACTTTGTTGGCAGCTGCACACTTTCACTTTCTAAATTATCGCTGCCAGACATATTTTATTGCTAAAAAAGATTTTTTTAAGTAAAACACAGTTTACCCTCACACATGTACCATAATAAACAACACTGTATATACTATAGGTATGCGAGCTCAGTGCGGCGAGAGAGATTGCGCACAGTCACTTGCGCACAACATCGCGTCGTTACGTCTAACACACTACTACATATAGTTTGTATATTCCGTCATATAGCATGGCGATGCGGCGCCTCGGCCTGTATCGCCACGCCAACAATCAGATCTACTCTTGCTTATAGCTGTTTCACATCAAGAGCAGTTGGAAAGATTCTACTTCCCTCCTATGCAAAGCGGGAGACATGAAGCAAAAATATTTAATAAGACAGTATATTAAAGAATGTAGAACTACATGAAGTGCAGCACCACGAATTTAACAAAGTTTAAGGGGCCTGTATTTGAGCTTTAGAATTGGTTGCAATAGTAGATATGGCAAAATCACCTGAGAAATACAGCGTAAAATTAACGCCTAAATTAATTTTACCATTTAAATTTCAGAATGTGACCTAAATTAGTTTCGAAGAAATCAATTAGAGCACGCACATGTGGCTCTGAGGGCTCTGTGGCTCTGACCTTTTGCTTTGTTCTGGTTAATGTAGTTGATGTAGAAAATAATATTGCATATTCAATAATATTGTTTGTATAGATTTTTCTTACCTATTTGCCATTATGCGGCTATTTAATACCCAAATTAAAAATAAAATAAATAGGTTCAAAGAAAAATATATGTAGAAAGCATTAGCAGAATAAAACATAATTTAACGGGATTTTTCTTATATTGTGACAATGAAATACGAAAATCATGCCCTCTGTTTAGTCATAATCATGTAAAAATTACTACACCACCCACCACCACACGGAAATAGTACTTTATGCGTATGTTACCACACGGAAATGGAACTTTATGGCGCCTCTATCTGGTCGGAGTCCATCACCACCAGAGGGCTATTAGGTGCTACGGTATTGTGTCCTGGACTGCGGCGACACTGTTGGCAGGTGAAAAGATCTAGAGTCCCCCGTAGCAGGACGGGGCACTGTAGATCTTGAGGCGGTTGCACCGCATCTCCATCCCTGGCTCAGAAGAAGGCCACGTCATCCTTCTTGAAGAACAGCACTACCACACTTTTGGTAAACGACTCTGGAAGTTCGCCCCTGAGAACAATAGAATTAAATAATTTCTGAACGACTTTTAAGACTTGCTTTCCACCTGCCCTCAGCATCTCTGCTATAATTCGTCATCTCCCGATGCCATACAATTTTTTGGATGTTTAAAAGCCATCCTGACCTCGTGTACACGAGGTCAGGATCAGCTCGGGGTTGCTATATATATGGTAATCTAGCTTGTCATGATGCATTTCTGTGGAGTTTTTGCTCATATTAGGCCACATAATCCGTAGGGGAAGGACGGGCAAAAAGGATACGGTAATTTAAAAATGAAATAACAAATATATATTATAATCACATCTATTTTTAGTTATGGCTAATAATTATTTGGGTAGTTGAAGTTTCTAATTGAAGCAAAATAGAAATAAAAATTGAGAAATTCTTCGTCAAAATTAAAAAAAATAAAAAGGTCAACCTTATCTGTTTTGCCCTACCAGGGCGGGCAAAACGAATACTCAGGATGGGCAAAACGAATACTGATTAGAAAACGCATTTTAATCAAAACAATCGTCGCAAAAATATGAACCACGTCCCGAATATGAAGAACAGGCTTCATAGTGTTGCCCAAATGCAAGACCAAGACGAGACTTGGACTAGTCTTGCAACATCACACCTGGTCTCGTCTTGGTCTTGGTATTGCGCACTCAAGTCTTGGTCTTGGTATTGGTCTTGCAGCAAGAGTCTCGCAAAGTCTTACAGATCTTACAGTTGGAATAACCTAACACTCATTTATGAAAAATCCAACCAGATTAATCAAATATCATCCATCTATCCATCGGCTAGCCTATAGCCCACCATTGAATATAACTGGCAAAAACAACTGTTCTATACCCCTGATGTTACATTAGACAGCGGTACTACTCCTATGGCAAAGGAAGGAATTTCGACCCTGTTTTCTTAAGACACTGCCATGCAGGGCAGTTGATACAATAAATTTTATGTCATTTTAAATATTTTTATAATAAATGGGTGTATTGTTATCGAGGGGTGAAAGGCTATTTGGTTTAAGCGACATCTAGGGTGATATTGAGTTATATATATTCGGAATGAGTGAATTTTTCTCCGTCGAATGATACAGAATTCATTAAAATCAGAGCACTTTTTTTTCATTTGCTGAACTCTTTTACACTTTCCATACGCTGAAAAACGAGGGCTTAAGGCAATTTGTATTAAGCGACATTTATTTATGTAACTAAAGGTACGTTTTATTTAGTATTAGCATCAAGAATTCGATGTTTTTAATTGTATTTTAATTAAATCTACCCCATTCAAATAGCTCAGGAAGTTTTGTTTGTTATGATTTTTTTGTCTAAAATTTTAAGCTTTAAATGGCTCTCCTGTAAAGTTACAAATCATCATCATCTTGCTCTTATCCCACTTACTTGGGGTCGACGCAATATGTCATCTGTTTTGACATATTGCAAAAAGTTTCGGCAATGACTTTTATGACCGGCCGCCTGCCTGACGTCAACCCTCCTTGGGAATGTAATCGTTGACCCAAATGGTACCAGATGGAGTTGGTCCGGGTCAATCTAGGGCTCTTAGTCGTCTTTTACGACACCCACGAGCAAAGCAAGGGTTGTTAGTATTCGAAGCCGCTACCACACAGCACCTGTAAAGTTACAAAAATGTCGCTTAAACCAAATATCCTTTTACCCCTCGATATATCCCTTCCAGTTAAGTGGTATGTATCTATTGTACTTCCAGTTCAGTTACTGAGACTCTGCATACTTGAAAAACCTGTTGCTCTATTGCCTATATAAATACTTTGGCCGCTGCAATCCATGTAGCTCTTACTATATTATTTATTGAAGAACATATAAAACTGATTTCAAATTTCACGGTTTTAATACTTGTTGGTTTTTAAAAAAAAACTATCTACCCGTCCCGGCTATGCACGGGTTCTTTATGCAAAATAAAATATAACCTAAGTTACTCCGAGAAGATATGGCTAATAACAGTAGATCGTATTTATCGTCACTGTTATAGATAATTTTAAATGATAGCTTATAATAGCGACAACGAAATACTAGTAGCAGCGACTGTTATGTGTCGATATATCTTATAAACTACTATCTTATAAACAAAAGTGGATACTATATCGCACCTGGTAGCAGCCTCATCATTCATCATTTCAGCTCATATACGTCTTACTGCTGGGCTCGAGCCTCCTCCACAATAGGAGAGAAATTGACCTACTATACCAAGCTGGTCAGACAACAACATCCATGCGTAAGAAAGAGAGTCATGAATTGTATTCCTACTCCGTCCCTACATGGAAAATTATTACATTGCAATCTTTATGTACGCATACTGATATACGCATAATAGTTCTTTTTGCGAGTCTGGGTGTAATTTATGTAGATTAATTGTAGGCATATTTCTATGTCCAACAGTGCACGTCGTTGGGCGAATGAATAAACGGATATATAAATATAATGGGCAAGAGCACTCGTGTGAAACCTATCAAGGCTAACTCACAGGATGACGATTATGGTATTTTTATTCTTAAGCCTTTCCCAAGAGTAATTCTGAAAAGGCAGGACCAATATTGGGAATTGACTGGCCAATAGATGAATATCTCAAGACTGATTTGACTTGCCGTGTAGTGACGGAGTAAGAATATAATTCATCACCCCCCTATTTTATTCATGAGTGTCGTAAAAGACGACTAAGGGCTATAATATATATAAGAAATCTTCCACCGAAGCTTCGGTTTTCCTTCTCTTCTCGAAGAGAAGGAAAACTTGACATGAAACCCTGTACCAACACGTCCGATCACCGTGGTATAGGCATAGTATGTCAATTTCCTTCTTATTATGTAGAAGACACGAGCCCAACAGTTGTATAAGCTGAAATGGTGATTTGACTTAAATGCAAGACGCGAGTCTTGCAGACTCAGTCTTGGTCTTGCTCAAGTCTTGCAGGGCCAGTCTTGGTCTTGCAAAAATTAAGCGGTCTTGGTCTCGGTCTCGCATTTCTGGCAAGACCAAGACCAAGACCGCAAGACCAAGACTTTTTTGGGCAGCACCTGGCTTCATGTGTCTACTCTTGACAGATCCCACATTGTTTCCAATCTTCTCTCGGCGGGTCAACATATTTTTCTTTGCATACGATACACAGGTAAGATGTTATAGATTTGCCCAAGGTTTGTTTTGTTCGTGTGGTGACGGAGTAAGAATACAATTCACCACTCCCTATCTTGCCCGTGGATGTCGTACAAGACGACTATGGGATATAATAGGCACATAACATCTGTGCAAGAGAAGGAAAACTCGAAATGAAACCCTATACCAACATGTCTGACCAGCATGGTATAGTAGGTCAAATTCCCTCCCATTATGGAGGAGGCCCTAGCCCAACAGTGGGACGTATATGGACTGAGATGATGATGATGTTTTGTTGATGATGATGATGTTGTAGTTGTCTTTTGATACCGGACGGACCTGGAACATCGATTGAAGCTTTTCTTCTTGCAGCAGTAGTATCTTTTTTTTTGTTTTTGGAAAGTATCCGCTTTGCCAGGATCCGTTTTGCTAGTCTGGTAGTTTCATAACATAACCTTAAATTATGACAAACTACAGCGGTAAAAAAAATATCCCTCTTGATTATTTCATGTTCATTAATTTCATTTAAAAAAAATAATCTGCGTCGTCTTTAACAACATTAAAATAATCAATGGTATACATACATACGGTTTAAAATTATATTTTTTTTCCTAAATTTTAATATTTATAAAAACAAATTCTCACAAGTATGCAAGACCGATGTTTTATCAACAATGGTAAGTATAATAATTGGATGTGTGGATGGATGTGTGGAGTTACAAGGTTGAATAAAATAAGAAATGAGTATATCAGGGAAAGCCTGAAAGTGGCACCAGTGATAGAGAAGATTAGGAGTGCGAGATTGTCTTGGTATGGACACGTGGTGAGGAGGGATGAAAGGCACGTGACGAGGAGGGTTGTCAATATGTTTGTGGATGGACGTAAAAATCGTGGCAGGCCTAAAAAGAAATGGATGGATTGTGTGAATGAGGATATGCGTGTAAAAGTAGTGAGTGCAAATATGACGGCTGACAGAAGGCTACGGAAGGTAAAAACATGTTGTGCCGACCCTACTTAGCGTGGGACGAGGGCAGGCAAATGATGATGATGATGGTAAGTATAATAATTATATAATGATTTGATAGATGGCAGTTTAAAATATCTCTACCGACCGACCAGCGATTTAAAACGATTATTCATTTTACCCGACCTCTCCGTCTTGCCCGCCCGTCGCCTAAGTTAATATAAATAATTCAAAATAGATTCATGCGTATAGGTATGGGTGCACCATAAAATTAATTATTTTATTACTTAGATTATATTCATATTTACAACCGCCTATAAATTTAAAAAAAGCTCAAAAAGACCAAAGATATTGATTATTTTTTCGGCAATTTCGATTATTTTGAAAGCGCTAATTTTATCTGAGTATGAACGTTTCATAAATAAATAATAGGTCTTATGTAATTGCCGTTCTGCAGTACTGGCCATTTCAAATCAAAATAATTTTTGTTTGGCTAAAAATTCTAATTTCAAATTAATTTTATTTTAAAACATGGAATTAATTTTCCAAAAGTAGTCATTTGTTTATTGATTCCTCCAAGTTGCAAGAACTGGGGTTGGAAGTTGTCCGTCATCCGCCATATTCACCAGACCTTGCGCCTACAGACTACTTCTTTTTCCAGAATTTGGATAACTTTTTAGCGGGAAAGAAATTCAATACCCGAGAGGCAGTACAAAATGCCTTTGAAGAATTTGTTGCCTCCCGTTCAGCTGATTTCTTTAAGAAGGGCATCAATAAACTGCCGCTGCGTTGGCAAAGATGCATTGATTGCATGGGTGATTACTTCGATTAATACAAATAAAAAATACATGAAAAAGACCTAATAAAAATTAAAAAAAAAATGCTATTTCTGTTAAAATTAATAAAGCAGACATTTTTATCTTACGGAAATCATCCATGAAAAATAAAATTAAAAAGAGAACTGGAAATTTGGCCATCAAAGTCAAAGCATCGACACTGAGGTCCTTCATATGACGTTTAGAGGACACATTACAAGTTATGTATTCCGAACTTCCGTCGACTATGATGACCAGACGCGTAAAACGCCGGGGAAAAGCGAAAGAAAAATTTCTCATACTGTATAAATAACACATGTAAATAGGTAAAAAGGAAATAAAAATGCCTAACCATATACCTAGTTCCAATCTTCACGTTTATTCCGTGTGGTGGCGGAGCCACAATATAATTCGCCATACCTCTCTTATTTGATAAGACGATTAAGGGATATGATATGTAGATAACATCTGTGAAAGAGAAGGACGACTCGAAATCAAACTCTGTACCAATATGTCTATTGTGGAGGAGACTTGAGCCCAGCAATGAAACTTAAATAACTTGAGATAAAAAAGATATCTTCACATTTACCATTAACAATATCTTATTTTATGAAATACATATTACTATGTAGGTGCCTCCATCAATTCAAATATTATTTTAATCCAGATTTGAGCCAGTGACTTCTCCATGAACAATCGCAAATGATGGTATTTACTTTCATTTGTATTGAATCATATAAAATGTGTTTAAGTGTTCCAACAAAATGAAAAACACATTTAATAATATCTGAAATTGAGAACAATTAGGTACAATATTGAGGCGCGGAGCTTAGCCATTACAAATGATTTGAGGTTGACTGAGTAAACCTAAATAAATTTATGCCTTTTAATTAAATTTTGTAAATTTAAATTCAATTAATTTAATACAACCATTAAATATATAAATGTAGCTTCTGTACAAGTATAATACTGGATATTAAGACATCTCTGTCGTCTCGATAACTATGAATCCTGTGGAATTCGAAAATATAAAATTCGTTTCATTACTTTTCTATACCAATAAATAAAATTGGAGTGTCTGTTTGTAATATCAAAATAATAGTCTTTTTTTCATACATATGCCTAAAAATCACTTTATATTTTTTTTGTCTGTCTATCTGTCTGTTTGTTCCGGGTAATCTACAACACGGCTGGACCGATTTAAAATTCTTTCACCAATGGAAAGCTATAATATCAGGGAGTAAACTAGGCTATATTTTATCCCGGTATTCCCACGGGAACGGGAACTATGGGGATAAGGCGACAGAAAACGAAGCGAAGCGAGGGCGGGTTGCTAGTTGTAAATAAATTTGTCATTATTCAAAAGTGTATTACTAGTAAAAATGTTATTCCAGCGATTACGCTGTATTTAACCCCCGACGCAAAAATAGAGGTGTTATAAGTTTGACGTCGATATCAGTCTGTGAGTGTTATGTGTCTGGCTGTGGCATCGTAGCTCTCAAACGTATGGACTGATTTCGAAGTGATTTTTTTTTATTTGCAAGCCAGTTTTCTTGTGGTAGTTCTTAGCTGTGTTTGGTTAATATCGCTTCAGCAGTGTAAGAGTATCGGTTCTTTTCCAAAATGATGTTACAGCGTATGATTACTTGATTAACTCGCTTGGAAGTTACCTCTCTCAGCTGGCCCGAGAGCAAAAGAAAAACATTAAAGCTCAGCAGCAAACCTGTACGCTTTTGCGGACAAGTTTCTTAAGCGGTTACCTCCCGCGTGACAAATAAAGTTAGACTCGGCGAAGAAGGCAGTCTACGCTGATAAGCACCAGATCCTGGTAAATTCTTTTTTTTTTTTTTTTTTTTTTGGGACTAATCCCACCACACATTCCCACCACTGTAACTCCTGTAAGCCAGGATCCACAATGGTCTCCATATAAGACACTGAGGTTTGACCCTCAGGAAGTCCCGGGAATCGCTTTTAATTGTCTTGGGACCCGCAACAAATTTAATTAGAAAAGAAAACAGGAGGAGTTGGAAAGATTCCACTTCCCTCCTATGCAAAGCGGGAGACATGAAGCAAAGTTGGCTGATAAGCCAGTATCCTGGTAGATTCAGCGAGTTAGCAAAGCAATCTTGATGGCTTAGAGTGGCAGTTGAGGTCAAAAGGGACTGCCGGTCAGATACTGCATCTATACCCTCCGCCGCTTCCGAAAATTGGACTCCGAGTGACTAAAAGCCCCATGGCGATGGGCCAAAGTAGAAAGGTTCGGTCCGATGCAAACCGGATTTTGTCTGAAGCCTGCACATGGGCGACCCTAGGGGTGTTCTTAGAACATCGTGGTCGCTTCCGCTCTGCATCGGGATGACAGAGAGGATTCGGCAGCACCTAGAGTGATAGAGCAGTCCTGTTGAGGGAAGGCACTGCTCTCCATGCTTAGCCTTGGAGGGGGCTAGAAAAGGTGCCCCAAAAAAATGCTCATCCCAACTTATAAGGATGGTAGTAACCACGGCTGCCACTGCATCTTTACTTACATGCTCGCAATGTGCGAGGTCCTTCTGTAATAAGATTGGCTTCCTTAGTCATATGCGAGCGCATGACCGAAAATTACGGCGGAGCTGAAGCAGTCGCCATGGCCGAAATCGGTCGGATCATCATCATCATCATCACTCGATTAACTGCTTCACGCGTGCTGATAATTGTTAAATGACAATTAATTGATAATTCCTGTTGAATGTAATCCTTATTTTATTATTCCCGATACAAACTAATATCGCAGGTTATTCAAAATTTTAAATTTTACTTATATTTTTAACAGGCTTTTAACTTGGTATGTATGTTTATTTGTGTGTATGTAACGAAGTATTTGAATGTGAATTTCACCCCCTTTTAAACGTATGACTAATTTAAAATTTGCACATATAGAAAGGACGGCTAAGGAAAGGATGGAAAGGATGACTATGAAATAATTAAAATAGTTTCTTCCATTATCCCTACCAGGGCCTCGAACCTGTCTGTGAGATTGGAATCGCGCCTACCTAGAAATGTGAGCAGTTCTCCTCATGAGGGCGAACTTGTGCTTTGTACAGCACAAGACGCTGTCTCGGCGTGAAGTATAGCTTTCGATGTTTTGTGGTGGTGCCAGTATTTAATGATCATGGTATCGGAGCAGGAGTGCTGCTGCTGTCTATTCTCCTGATGATTCTTCCGCTAGATTTTACAACTGCCTCGGAAAAGTGAAGGGCGATGACACATTATATTCTAAAAGCCTGCTCACTTTACGGATTTGGATATAATTGCCGCAGATTAGGTTTATCTTATGCTTATTTTGAGATTTTGTGTGTAAAATACCGTTATCGTAATTAAATCATCATCATCATCTCAGCCCATATACGTCTCACTGTTGGGCTCGGGCCTCCTCCATAATAGAAGGGTAATTGACCTACTATATCACGCTAATCAGACGTGTTAGTATAGGGTTTTATTTCGAGTTTTCCTTCTCTCGCATAGATGTTATATGCGTTTTATATCCCTTAGTCGTCTCGTATCCCTTAGACGTACGATCACCCACGGGTGATCACAGGGGGTGGTGAATAGTATTCTTACTCCGTCACCACACGGATGGTGATTAAATATAATATGTATATCTCTCTATTAAATAACTATCAATTAATCAGTGTATACTTAGATATATCAATCAAATCTATGTACTATCTAATGAAGCGTATAAACACTGTAATAATAAATTGATATGTTTACCAGTAGTTAAAACAATGAACGAACATCATTATTTCACGTAGATAATTGTAGTTTGATACTTTGATAGTACAAATACTTTGATGATAGATGCAATGACTTCCTACATGTTGTCATTTAGTCACTCTCCATACCGAGGCTCGACACAGAGGGTCGCCCGGTCCTGTTGCTTACATTTTTTAAATTGAGATTGAGAGTCCACAGGGTTTACTAAAGCAAGCACGTTACAGCTATCTAAGGCCAGCATCTACAGCCCAATAAAAAATGAGGGTGGCTACGATTCTTACACGCGTACTTTGCCTGAATGGATTTTCTGATTCAGGGCACATATTTCTTTTAATTTTTAAGTTTTTAATGGAGGAATGTCAGGATTTTTTTCATAAGGGTATTCTTAAAACTATTGGTAGTGCCACGCTGCTAATAATTTTCCCTCTAGAACTATATGTGGATAGATGGTCAGGCGTAGTATCATACTTTTGCAGAAAGCAGATGTTTGTGTTAGAGTAATTTGTTACTGAATTTCGTTTGGTGAGCGAGAGAACTGAAAGTCTTCAAGGTGGGCAGCGAGCTGGCTGTAAGCATCAATTATTATCAGGTAGGCGGGCCTATTCATCTGCCGTCAAAGTTATTGCACTTCGTTCGGTTGACGACAGAGTCGGACGCCCAAATTTCTGAGGGTGTTTGCATGTGGTGTGTTTCGGTGATGCCACGGTAGGCAGTGACCTAGCATAGGTAAGCTGCAGTATCACTTACCGTCAGATGTGTTGTTTGTTTGTCATCAACAGCAATAATAAAAATAAAAAATTCACCTATTATTAATGTCATAGTTAATACCAAAAGTAATGCTGTAATCTACAGATTGATAATATTAGGTACAATGACATTACGAGATAAAAATACGAATACAGACATCCGTAATGTATTAGTTGCAGCAGACACTGGTGCAACAATTAGTACACATTACACGAGGAACTGACAACCATTGGAGAAGAAGAGTTAAACACCGAGTGGTGAATTGTATTCTTACTCTGTCACACGGAAAATCACCGAGTGTCGTCCACGAATCAGACAATGTAAGAAGGCCTTAATCAGGTGGATACATGGGATACAGCGTAGAACATTTTTCTGACCGATCATTGCATACACTCATCTTTAGCTCTAGTCAGTTCAGCGATGGATGTGGACAGATGGCTGATACTTGTATGATTATCACACGAATCGGATAATTATATTTTTTGTTGATATAATCATCAATGTGCTATATTGGATAGTGTCCGATTGTGGCTACGAATACTACCAACCCCTACATTGCTCATGGGTGTTGTAAAAGACGACTACGATTTATTCATGATCCAACTCCGTCTGATGGCAATGGTTACATTTCCACGGAGTATTGACATCAGGTGGCCGGTAATAAATCTATTGTCAAAACTTTTGCAATAGCTACGATAGAAGAAGAGTAGGTATTGAGTTGGTTTTGCGTTTTTCCGAGTGGTGATGGAGTGAAAATACAATTCACCGTCCCCTTACCATGGACGACGTAAAAGACGATCAAAGAATATGATACGCAGATAACATCTACGCAAGAGTTGGAATACTCAAAACAAACCTCTGTACCAACAAGTCCAACTAGTACTACTAGTACTATACCACTACTAGTAGTGGTATAGTACATCAGCTTCCTTTCTATTGTGGAGGAGGCTCGAGCCCAGCATGAAACGTATATGAGCTGTGACGATATTGTGTATCGACGTCTTTGATGTATAATGTTTATGTGTATGATGATATATATGCGTCGACCCTAGGTAATTAAGATAAGAGCAGGATGATGATGAAATTTGTGGATAAGCTGGTGGTCAAAATGATGATAGTCACGTTGTAATGGTCGCTAAGGTTAAGGACCGAAACATATCGAGATTAATAGAGGCTAATAAAATTAATAGTACTATATCATGTATGCGTTTAGTAACAAATGACAATTTATTAACCAATTTGAGATAAACATTCGAATATTTACCATTTCATTCAGTATATTTTAGCTGCTCTTCTGGAGATCGTTGCTGCAACGAGTCGCGGATCGTCCTATTGATTTCTCATTCTTGACAAGGCTTACTATTAGACGCGAGTCTATCATTAACAGGCGGATAATTTACCTATTAAACATAGCTAGCTAGCTAGCTCGAGTTGGCATAGAATTTTATTTCCAATATTTTCTTGTTGCAGTGATGTTATCGTCCTTTGGTAGTCTCTTACGATACCTGGTGGATAGAAATAGAGAGTTTTTATCTTAGAATAATAACGTATAGAAGGTAAGTTCGCGCACAAAAAGTAAAGCATTTCAATTGGAGCCTAATGGAGCTTACACCGGAACCGTTCCGTAATGTACATAGTACAGCACGTACGTACGCAACTCTTAAAAAATAAATAGGTAATTATGACGGTTTGTGCATTCAAAGGGTGTCATAACACATTTGAAAAACTTAAAAAGGTTTTTAACATGACTTTTGAAAGTATTTCGACGATTTATGTTAATAAAAACGAAATTTGATTTTATAATTTGTATAGTGATGTGCGTGTGTACGTGTGTAATCGTCTGCGCGCCATTAGTATTTTTAGATTCATGTTTCGAACTTTCGACGTATTGTAGTACTTACGACGTATTAGTAGTAGTATTGTGTACTTGTGAGTATTGACACTATCCTTTTATACATTATTATTCTAAGGTTTTCATACTCAATCCATTATCACACGAAGCAGTAAGAAAGTAATAATTATACCTAATCATTTAACACAAACAGCTTTAGTAGTCTCACTTCGGTGAATAACCTTTTCTCTAAGTTAATTTCGATGTTTGTTCGCATCAAACGAGAAGCTTACACAAAGCTTCTAGTTTGATATGTAGCGCGTCGTATTACGATTATAATATTGTGGCTGGTAAATATTTGGTTGTGAATAATGTTGCTTCATATAAAACAAGTAATCAGTCCCGCTTGCTCACTTAATTGGTAGTGAGGGGTATTGTTCTTTATTGACAGGTTATAAACATTAATACAGGTGATACGGGAAAGTCATGGGGCAACGCGCCGCTCTTAGTTTGCTGCCAACGGTTTAGAAAGGAATGTCACTTATATCTAAGGGAAGATCACCTATCATTAATGGCAAATGAAACGATTGGGATTGGATGGCCTTGTTAGTGCCAAGTAAAGTTATAGGTATGTATTTTTTTGGTATAGTAGGTCAATTGCCTTCCTATTTTAGAGGAGGTTCGATTCCAACAGTGGGACGTATAACACTTCAGTTCCAATAAAATCCAATGCCCAACAAAGTTGGCCATAAAACTGTCCCTTGTGGCACACCACATGAGACATACGAATGAAATTCGCTCAAACGAAAATCATGTAAAAGTTGATTGAGAAGTTTCACTACATCTTGCTAAAATTATAAATGGAACAGTTTAGGAAGATAACTGTTCGAATTTAATTAGAAAACCACAGAATAGAAGTTGATAAAATATGTTTAGTGTGGGTTGTGTTTAAACACAACCCCAATGCTTAAGCATACATACTAAACAAATTCATGTTTCAGTAATTTCAGCTCAGCCGTGAAGAGACAGGCGATTCTTTTTAACACGCTTTTATTAGTTTCACCTGTATGTATGTTTGTAACCGACCCCTTTGAGCTCGATTTTGTCCTACTTTGAACGATCAGATTTAATTCAAACTTTGCACACCTGTCAAAGACTGATGACAATGCAATAATTCGATTAAAATATCCGATTATCCTTATTAAATTCGCCAGGATTCATCAATTTCTTTCCGCATCCTTTGCATGAGAGTAAGAGAGATAGTACTAGTGCGCGAGCTACGCATGTGTTAGCTTGATAATCCGCATCCTTTGCATGAGAGTAAGAGAGATAGTACTAGTGCGCGAGCTACGCATGTGTTAGCTTGATAATCCGCATCCTTTGCATGAGAGTAAGAGAGACAGGACTAGTGCGCGAACTACGCATGTGTTAGCTTGATAAGAAAATAATGTTTAAATGTATAATTAGTATTTCACACTTAATAAAAATTCATCATTAATTGTAATAAACTTCCGCTACGCTCGAATATTTTATCTAAATTGAAGTATTGTTCGTTGTTTAAGTTATTATAAAACATGTAAATTTTGATACCTAATTCTAGAATATTGGTTTATATTTTTAGATAACTATTATATTAATAACTATTATACTATATTATTGTAAGTAAGTGGCTCAATAATGACTTCCGGCAATATTTAAAAAAGATGTCGCTCTTTTGTATACATTTCCGCCAGGCGGTACTTCCTTTGTGTGGTTTTAAGAAATAAGAGATGGTTGCCATTCTACGTTACTGTATTTTCAAAATTGTGTTCTATATTGATTAATAGCGAATTTTCAACAACCAAATTGTAAATAATCAATAGAGAATTGTATCCTGCATTATACAGAGAATAAATAAAAGTTTATCAAGCACGTTTATATTTCAATTGGCAAATTGTAACAATTCCGAAGCTGGGATAACACCAAGGAATTCAGATGTATCATACCACCTTGGTGTGAACGTATGCCCACAGTGAGGTATGTAATAATCTTATAATCAACTTTATTCTACGTATGTTATGGTATAGTGTTGTATAAATGTTATCAAGTAACACTTACGACCTAACATATACGGCTAGTTCGGATACATACATTTTAATTTGTGAACCGACTTTATTATTGTTTTGTAATTTAATTGATAATTTCATAAGCGAGTAAATGGTTGACTCATATTTGTGTAAGTTGATATAACTTTCACACAATGGACGCCCTTGCGTGTCAGCTTCCTACGTAATAAATATTTAGTGTGACATATCCTGTAAAATATTTGCACGTAAATAATTATTAGAACGATTAAAATATTTAATTTTAATATTATCATAATAATACATATCATCTCTGGTTATCGTAACAATTTTAAAATATTGTTCATCTTTCGCTAACAAATTCGTTACAATAGGTATTGTAAAAAGAAAAGGTGTTAAATAAAACTATTAACTCGGGCACATTTCTTTTCTCATATTACTGATTTTATTTTAAATAATGAAAAGCTTAGGTGTTGCATAACCACGGTGGTTATGTAGTTTCTCGATAATGAAATTTCGTTTGTATTAAAACACTGATTGCTATGTTTTGGCGGAAAAAGATACTCGTTGTTTGAATTTCAATTCCAGTACATTGGACAATAGATTGAAAAATATATTGAGTGAGGATGCCGAGTAACCGGTCCACAAGTAGGCGAAGGCCTATTGGACGACATTTGAGCGCTGATTTTGGAGAAGCCTCGAGACGCAGCCGACCCCGAACGCGAGACGATGTTTCGAGGCACGGAAATAGTACGCCAGTAACACGTTACGCCGAAGATCATGATGCTAAACAACAAGGATCGAGAATATCACCCGAACGGATCGAGTCCTATGAAAAGCGTAGATATAAGTCAGTTATAACACCGCCTTTGCAGGGTCAGGTATCGTTTATGTCATCAAAGGATAAAATAGATTGTTACAGTAGAGAGTATAGACTCTACACTGTAGAGGTACTAGGCAGAGGCGTGACAGAGTTCAGACTACCCGTGATGCGAGCGTTGTAAGGTCACGTAGCCCAGTCCAAACGCAGATCGACAGGGAGTCTTCACCTGTGACTCCGCAGCCTTCATCTGTTGATACAGTGAATTCTGAATTACTGAAATGTCTTAAGGAGTCTGCAACTTATCACAGCTGTAAATCCACAGAGTAGAGAAAGGTTCACTGACAGTAACGTAGTGCCAGAATTTGATCCTAAATCAAAAAACCAAACGATTGTTACATGGTTAAATAAAGTTAAGAATGCTTTGAAATTTACGGTTGGGATAGTAAGCAAACTGTGCACTATGCCCTCCCAAAGTTAGTTGGCACTGCAAGAAGATGGTACGAGGGACAGCCTTCTATATTACTTACATGGGAGGAATGGACAGATAAACTTAAATGTGCATTTCCAACGTACGAGAATTATGGTCACTTGCTCACAGAAATGTTAGGGAAAAGGGCAAAGTTTGGTGATGATTTGGAAGAGTATTATTATGATAAATTGATAGCCTTGCATAGATGTGGTATAGTAGGTAGGAAAGCAATTGATTGTATTGTGTATGGAATAGAGGACAGGTCAGTTCGGTACGGAGCGGAGGCAGTAGGTTTTGAAAATGTTGATAAGTTATTAGTTTACTTAAGGAGTGTGAAACATGAACAATTCAATAAATCTAATAAGAGGTTACTGCTTCCTGTAAATGAAGGTTCCCGTAAGCCTGTAAGAAATGATTTTAATAAAATTTTGAAATGTTATAATTGCCACGAAATAGGTCATTTAGTATCTAGCTGTAAAAAGCCTATTATTAAATGTCAAAAGTGTAAACGTTTTGGTCATGATAACCCTGAATGCAATATAAGCGCATGGAGTGCAAATGCCGAAATTAAGACATTATGAGTAGATGATAGCAAGTTAAGAGTAGACAATAAGTTCATAAAAGGTGTGAGTATTAATAATGTTCGATTAACAGGATACAAAGATTTTGGTAGCCATTGTACTCTAATAAAAGAATCTGTTATAAAAGAGATCGTGCCACGAGAAAAATGGCAAATTAATAAATTGCCCTCTTTAAGAGGATTCGGTAATACATATGTATATGCATTAGGCAAAACAGAAGTTTCATTATTAATTGACAATGTTACAATTCTTGTTGAGACGATAATCGTCCCTGATAATTATTTGAGTTACGATTTGCTCATTGGCCAAACTGCAACAGAACAATCCCACATATGGGTGATCAAATCCAATAAAATTTGATGATTACCGTTAAACGAATAATAGATAATACACGGCTT